>JAMQGS010000008.1:4690000-6168314 GCA_028455905.1 Neoseiulus californicus
ATTGGAGTTTCTATGGTACAAATTGATGATGCAGGTAGACTTCGCCAGGATTCGCCGTAAGACTGACAATGAGATGGGAACCATTCCCGAAGGAGTCGGCCGTCTGGTACTAAGGGACGAGATCCTAACTGCCGCGCGTGAAGCGCTTCTTTTCTCCAAGAGAAATGAGAGCGGCTTTGTACTATTTGTTATCGAACGGAACCGCAGTCAAAGTGCGGTGCTTGTGCCCTGGCTAACTGATCAAATATTGATAGAGCGCGTGGAAAAACGTGAGTCGACAGTGTTGAGTCACCGGAAAGATCTTGAACGGACTGTTCCGAGTTGAACATGGAGTAGAGATTCGATGATGATTGATGACGTCGGAAGTGGCCCGAGAGCGAGGATAATCAAATCTGGAATCCGAAAAGCTGTCGGCCATAGTTTGCCGAAGCGTCCCCAAGAGACTCATTGTCAGGCGTGGTTGCGATGTGAATGTCGATTCGAGAGTTTTCCTCTGTAGCCTGACGCCTGACACTGTGCGGAGCTATACGAAGCAGGAGTTTGCTCCGCAGAAAAGGACGACGGAGAATCAACACGAAATGGATTTCGTCCTCCGACACCGCCCGGTATGCATTCTCCCAAACCGTTAGGTGTCATGATACTTGTCACAACTGTATGAGATCAATCAATCGATTCGGATCGGCGATCGATAATCCCTAGAATCCGCCGATATACGGAATGAACTTCAGAATCTGGAAAAATTCCCTCTCGAAAAAGAACAGCGAGCCGTCGTTACCCCGCTGTCGTATGCGCAGGAGTGTCGGCTGCAGAAGGAGGAGCTCTAACGGGGTTCAGAGTTAGGACCGATTGATACGAGTTCGAGTGGAAACCAGGTGGTCGAGGCGGTTATTCCCGGGATCGCAACGACACAATGACGTCAAAGGAGCCTGGAATTCGCAGAGAACGCGTAGATTTGACCGCGGATTTGTCCTCGGTTGTCCTTGAATAGGCTGTTCAGGAGTGATCGGAATTTCTTCTCCCTCGTTATCGTAGTCATCGGTCAAGCTCTCACTGGGTACTCCCGACATGGCTCGGTAGCCAACAAAAAACGAGGTTTTCAGTTCGGACATGATCCCGAACTAACAGTCCCTTGAATCTCTGTCGTTGTGCTATTTTTTGAGATATTGGCATCATTATTCCTCTTCATTCAGAAAACATTCCCTACTAGAGAACGTCAACCTTCTTCTCGCAGGTTCGTCGTGCGTACGTGACGCGTACCTGGGAGACCAAACACTTGAGTTGTGGCTGGAGCTCGGTCGCAATTCCAGACTTCGAGACTCAATCGATCATACCACGAACTCTTGTCAATGGAGGAAGTCAAATCACGCAACAAACTCTTCCTCTGCAGTGTTGTCTCGCTCATTGTATGCCAGCATTCGAAGATTCGAGTTATTGCCGATCCAAGGTACGCTTGGCTGAACAGCAATATGGAATATATGGCCAAATACCGATCAAGACGCGGCGCATCGATTCCGAGTTCTCACAATGCGTTAACGGAACGTCGAACATTCCTTTTTTCAAGCACGTGTCTTCCGTAAACCCCGGTAACTGGTCCGAACATTCCCAAGCGTCGAGTCCTCCCTCAGCCGTGAACGATGCTCCGACTGCAACCGCACAATATGTGCCAGCTCATGTTCCCTGGGTTCGCGCTCATTCTTTCTAAGCTCCCGAATCTTCACGCTGGAACATCCCAGGAGACCGGCACCCCAGACCCCCCGTGCGCAGAGACATAGTGACTATGAATCTTCAGTCGCTATGAGAACGCACGGAGCTAATCTAAACTGCACCGAACCCTATATGAGCGGATCGCGCGACTTGGCACATGTACAGAGTGATCTTCCGCCGTACTCTTCGCTGTACAGTAATTCATATGAGCGCCCGAAGTACGGAAATTCCGAATCCTGGCACATGGTCTCGCAGACACACAATGCATTCGTCACTCCAAGTACTTGGACTAGTCCTGATTCCTCTGTCGACGCATTGGCGATTTCGATGAACTCGGACGGACCTTCCGACCTAAAGATGGGACCAGAATTCGTAGCGCCTCAGACGTTCCGTTATCCTCATTCGGTCGAAGCACCGCCAAATTCAGTGGGCTCGCCCGGTTCTCAATTTTCGAATGCCGACCCCTACACCCCGCGTACGACCGCGTCGAATCATCCCATCTGTGGTGAATCGTCGATCATTTCATGTTCATCCGACCCGAATTTCAGTGATGATCTTCCCCGAGTACATCCAACTCTCAATATCCGTGGCTCGTCGACCCCATCGCGAATCCCCACTGTTGAGCTGGAGGAGCGTTACTCCCCCTCACGGAACATCAACAGCAGTAGCGGCATCCATGCCGGCTACAACTCACAAGTAAACATATGTTTTGGTAAAAAACAATCGCCGATCCCGCTATGATGGATGGAAAGGCCTTGGTCCAAGAAGTAATACACGACATAGCTAGCCGGCTATCAGGCCCTTCTTGATAGTTCAAACGGTCAAAAACTCTAGGAGGGACCTGAAATGAGCAATTTTCGAATGCATGCCATTCCGCTCTCGATGGGGCTAGCGAGCTGAATCTTCCACCATTTTCAAGAGAATTTTGTCCTCTTCCAGATGGTTTTGTGATGAACCTTCTACGACGAATACTCGCTGCTCTGGAACACTTTGAAAATACCAAAAAAAAGGTGGAAACCCTAATGGAAAACGTGCACTAGCCGTCATTGGAAAACGCCACTGTGCGGTGTGTTTTCTATTGGAATTCTCACGTTTTATTCGATACCTTCAAAGTGCTCTAGAAAAGCGAGTATCCATCGTAGAAGGTTCTACAAAAAACCATCTGAAAGAGGACAAAATTTTCTTGAAAATGGTGGAAGAATCAGCTCGCTAGCCCCGTCGAGAGCGAAATGGCATGCATTTGAAAATTGCTCATATAGGTCTCTCCTGAAGTTTTCGACCGTTTTAACTATCAAGAAGGGCCTGATAGCCGGCTAGCTATGTCGTGTATTACTTCTTG
This sequence comes from Neoseiulus californicus, assembly GCA_028455905.1. NCBI lineage: Eukaryota > Metazoa > Arthropoda > Arachnida > Mesostigmata > Phytoseiidae > Neoseiulus > Neoseiulus californicus. The sequence continues at coordinate 4,693,044 of JAMQGS010000008.1, forward strand.
GACCAAGGCCTTTCCATCCATCATAGCGGGATCGGCAATTGTTTTTTACCAAAACATATGTTTACTTGTCAGAAAGTTTGTTGCTCGAATGTGTTCAAGATTGCGCTGACACAGTCTGACAATCCTCCGAAGCCTGCCTGCCGAATCTCTGCCGCGGCAAAGCCGCTGAGCCACCTGGCTGTCGTGATGTCGTCGGACTGACGGGAAACATTGGGTCCCGCCGATAAGTCTGCAAGTAAAATGACGCATCATACTTCCACGGAGTACTTCCACGGCCAGAGCTGAGAGCGTCATACGACGGGCTCGACGTCCAGCTCACATTCGGAATACGCACGTTATTGCTGTCTTGAGTTCCGCTGTTGGACAGCAAACAGCAACTCAGTGTCTCTCTCAGAGCCCGACCCCGTTCGTGGCTTCAGCATCTGCGGGGCAATATTTGTGCTCGGCCGCTCTACGGATTCCTGATGCTGGGGCTGATTCGAGTCGCACAAAACCGACTCCATAGCAGAGCCGTACCGCGCCGTTCTCTCACCATCCGGAACTCCGGGAGTCCCCAATTTATTGCCAGCAGACCATCGAGAATCTCCTCCGAGCACGAGCGGCGGATCAGACAACGAACCCAGTAGCATCTGAAACTCGGCCTAGCTCGAGCGCAGGAGGATCTTTGGATCGATCAGGGACTGTATTCTGGGGCACCGGCTCTCACAATCAGGTACGGAACCCGTTGCTCTCATCAGTCCTCCGAATAAATAGCTCAGTCGACACTCCTGGTCCCAACGAACACCCTCCGAGCTCAACCTCTACAGCAAGCAGTCAGGATATCGACGTAACGAGTTCCGACACCCGAGCGTCAACGTTGTCTGCGCCGTCGGCCCCCGACATAACTCGAGATCTTAGTTTGGCCGAAGTGGCTCTCATCGATTATTTCCTGCTGAATGATTCAATCGACTTCCCGAATTTGAAGAGAGAATCTCAAACAAAATCCCAAGCGCAATGACCCGCATCTTCTCATGAACACTGGAACCCGTCGAAAAGAATTGGAGCAGCATTAGAACGGCGAGCAACCATCGAGGCTTCTTGACTTGACATCAATATTCATTCGACGTGAAAGCTGTCCCCTCGAAATTGGTTGATAATCCTCATGCGCTCCCCACATCTCTCTAAACAACGAACGAATCCTCCAGGACTGTTCGTAGTTAGATTTGGATGACAAAATAAACCATTCGGATCGTGACGGAACCGATCATATGTTGAGGGTGAGTTTTCATTCCACCTTCCTAATTGAAGAGTGAGAGGTCTGGACTGGATCAGCTGCGCATTTAACTCAGCCACGCGGAACCCTTAATTAACTTCGAAGAGATCGAGGATTGCCGCTAGTTGGTCGTTATGATGCACGCGCAACGGTCTGGACTGGATTGGCCGCGGGCGAATGGCGGAGCGTTCTTAATGCTTTTTGTTGTTCTCCGAACGGAATGCTCCTCAAAATACTAGCCAACGCAAGAGCAACGCGGCGAAGATGGTAGTTCGCCTCCTAGGTGGCGCGGAAATCTCCCATCATAACGAGGAGTTAATGGGTGCTATACATCTGTAATGGATGCTTGTATTCCGGCGGGAGACTGCATCTGTGATAGGGATGGAGATATTAAATCGTCATTCGAGGCGCATAAGACGATGCGGACGCTTGCCTCTGGAATCGAAGGAAGGCACTCCATCAACTCGACTTGAACGGCCTCTACAGCGGAATCCGGATATCCCCCTTCCAGATACTTGATTGTTCAAAATTCCACTAGCGCCGCTCCGTGCGGTCCGCACTGATTCGAAGGACGTGTGCGCCCTCGATCATGCGACGTTCTGCTGATGCAACATCCGAATTTACAGACAAGAGGTGGACAAGAGTTTGATGAAGCGCGCATGAGCGCGATTGTTGTGATGCGTGTTCCACTGCGCGGCCTCCACGAATACTTGTGTCAAAACATTTGTGAGTCCAAGTGAGTGGATTCAGTTACATCGAGTTACATCTATCTAGTTACGTTTAGACGTTTGTTGGCTTGAGGTAGAGTTCAACCATCCTATTCATCGCGTGAATGCTCCAAAATCTTGATCCTGGACGTGATTCCGATAAAAGCATTGCGTGGTACCGGAAGGGAATGATGGCTGAGTTGTCAACGATGGCTAGCCGTTCGTTTGCGTGAACGAGCTGATTGACATTTTGCGTCGTCGTCGGACATTAATTCGGCGGATGGACTGTTCAGAACCGAGACATGCTTCGAGTTCGTCCCTGATGCCTTCGAACAGGGTTGGAGTTGGAGCATCGGCATCAGCCAGCTGTACACAATCGAATGCGTACCCCAAACCGCGACTAGTGTGTTGTACATTGAGCCCCGTATTTCCGAGGAGGTTGGGCTCCCCAGGCGGTCCGATGAATCATAAAGTCGGCTCTAATATGCCGGGGGAAAAAGTCGAAATAGTATACGAAATGGTGCGTTTGTGACATCTGACGCAATCAGGCGGTAATCCGAACTCATGAGTTCGATCCACGCGTTTGTCGCTCGCATTTCCAAAGAATTCTTGAAATGACCCTCATTCCTGCCTATCTCACAATCAGTGGATATAGATCTAGTCTCCACAAAGACAAGTTCAAGACCGTGGTCTAAGCGTCTGTGATCGAATCGTTTTGAGAAACGTCAGCGTTTTTGGCGTCATTTGATTCACCGGCCCTCAAGCGTCTCCCCAAAATGAGTGGGCAGCTCTCAGGTAATGCTCTCGCGATGCCGCTAAAATATCCGCGGCGAACAATTCTCATAGGAAAACTCACGTCCCTCTTCAATTAGACGAGATTTCAACCTCTTAAGCTTCAGCTTCCCTTTTACAGGTCCGTTAGGCGAATCCAGCCGACATTCAGGTGGCCGGAAGCATGATCGATGGGTGGGGTCAACATGGCCATCAGAACCTCACAGGAGGACCGCAAGGAGCTCGACAGATGATGCCACAGAATCCGGTGAATCATGCAGCTCAAACATCCGAGCGAGCTCCCTTGATGCAGAACCATACTGCTCATGGGATGCAACGATTTGGACGTCCAGAGCCTAACCAAGCTTGTTGGCGATCCGACGTACGCTATGTTGAACAACAGCATGCAATGTATGGACCAGCACCGATGAAGACCCGGCGCATAGATCACGAGTTTCCGCAATACCCGGGCGCTGCAACGGACATGCCTGTCCCGCAGCATGGGTCTCTTTCAAACTATCAGGGCAATCCGAATTACGCGCCGACATCGAATGTTCCATCGAGCGTCACCGTCAACCCAAGGAAAACCGCTCCTCCAACTCAAACTCAGGCTCCTCGATATCACGCTGCGTCTTCCGAAATTCCAGGGTCTCCGCGTCGGAAGCATCCCCGAGGAGTTGTGGAGAACGCCCGCGCGCCTCCTCGGTACGGATATAGAGTTCAGGCACCGGCTCACTATCATGGTGCTGAATCTGTAGCTCCTCGTCCTGACCTATACAGCTATCCTGCGTCCAGGATGCAAACGTGGATGCCGGGTATGCCCCAACCAGCACCAATCTCCAGATTCCCAGCCTCTATCAGCTCGCAAGCACCTTATTATGACTACAATGGATTAAGTATGAATAGACCACCTGTCACGGCTCACCTGGGCAACGTTTATCCACATCAATTTTCATCTTACGATTATCCTCGTGGAAACAGCGCGAACTACGAAACGTGGCCAATGGTTCCGCCGCCTGGCAATTCATACAACGCACCAGGTGTTTGGACGAGCCCTGATTCAGCTGTTGACGAAACCTCCGGAACTCATCCGTCGAGCTCGATGTCGTACGATCCCTATTACGGGCATCAGAGATCCATGTTGCCGCCAACCTTCCGTCACTCTGATTCGGTTGAAACAGTACTCAGCTCACAATCAGCGGATTCTTACGGTTCCCAATCCCACACCAGCGATCCGTACGGCACCCCAACACCCAGCCCGGCTCACTCGGCCGGTGATGATGCTTCGCACAATACAAGATCCGTCGAGCAGGACTCAACGACGGCTGTCCCCGGGAGCATCGACTCTCTTGGTGCCTCAGGTCCCACATCCACAACCGCCGAAAAATCGGATGTGGCTTCATCTACGACCGTTCATATCTCGAAATCGGTCGAATCCGCACCAAAAGAACCTCCGTTCGATTCTTCTGGCACAGGCGCAGCACCCGGATCGATGCCGGTCTCGCGGTTCAATGCGATTCCCGCAAACGTCGGGGGCTCTCAGCCGCCGGTTCGGGCTCCGCAACGCTATCAACATCCGCTTCCAATGCCGATGCAGGCGCCAATGCAAGCTGCTCCTCAGGGAGTTCTTCCGTACGCAGCTCCAGTTCCTTTCCTCCAGACACAACGCTCGGCTGGCTCCCAGAACGGTTTCCGTTACTATCGATTGGTGACTAAGGATGGGAGGACAATCCTCCTGAGAACGACGAATAATACTACGTACGAACTTATGGGGGCAACAGCACAACCTCAGATTGCGGCGCACAATACTGTCGCATCGAATTACCCTCCTGCTCAGCAAACGGCGACTCACTTCGACACGCAGAGTCAGACTCCACTCTACGAATACTCAAACCATGGTCAGCTGAGCATCGATCACACTATGGCTCCTGGGCACAGTCTCGGGACACAGTACCCAGGCTTTTTGCCGGAGGCGTCACACCATGCGAACCAGGCTGCTGTGGAACAAACGCCAACTTCTGTTGACATGGGCTCTCAAGTATTCACAGTACAATCCGAAGCAGCGGTCCCGCAAGTCGAGGCACAACAGATGTCGACAACTGCGCAGAGCGTCCCTTCGTCTGTTCCTGCGGCATGTGTAGCTGAAACACAGCCTTCGATGGCTCCGATTCCTGGTTCCCTAGCCGCTCCTTCTCAGGTCCTACAGGCGCAGAAATCGCTTGTTGTGCAGGTGGAGCAACATTCCGCTCCTGGGGAGCCCCCAGATAAGAACCAAACATCGGAAACCTTGCAAAACTTAGAGAGTTCTGCAACTTCCAATAGTGAGAATTCTACAGCGCAGGCATCAGCCAGATCTGTTCCTGGAAAGAGGTGGAAACCAAAACGAACGAGAACGAAAGCGACATCACGCGAAACGACACAGTCTTCCGGCGGAGGAAAACCCGCAGGAGGAGAGCCAGCTGAATCAACCAGTCGGAAACAATCCCCTAAAGCCAAGCTTGGAAAAGTAAAACAGCCGATCCCGGCCGCTCCTGTCCCCGAGCCTGAAACCCCGGTTATTGAGCAAGAGCCTGATTCCGCCTCGACAGTATCTGGAGGTCCCATGCAGAGCCCACCCGTCGAGGGAACCCAGGGTTCCGGGCCACAGGCAGAATCCGAGAGCCGTCCGGAAACGACGCCGAATGGCCTCGCTGACCAAGGAATCAGCCCGGACGAGATTGCACTCATAGAGAATTTCTTGATGAGTGATTCGATCGATTTCAAGGATTACAAAGATGGCGAGCAGACACAGGATGTGCCTGAATGCGGTGAATCTTCTGAACAATCATCGACCCCTACACAAACGATTTCTCAAGATGATCTACCTGACGAACTTCCCATCTCTAAAAGCTCAGCTCAGAACTCAACACTCGAGGAAAGCGTGCCTCCGTCGGGGCAATCGCCAGCAACGGAGAAATCATCGTTACCACAGCAATATTCTACCTTCCTAGACGAGGATATTTGGGCAGCGATCCAAAGAGAGGCAGGACAACTTGCGGTTCCGTCTAGCGAGGGTCTCACAGGCGATTCTCAGCCAGTGGTCTCCAAGTCCGAATCGCGAGAACGAGCTTGACAGGCCGTGCGTCAGCCCCAGGTGGGATCGAAATAGTTCGGATGGCCATGAGCGGCGAGCGACCTCTGGGGCTTTCGAATCTATTATTTCACGAATACTTGACATGACGTCCTCTGGTCGGGGCCGGTTTTTCATTCTATTTATTCTGTGTATTCCGCTTTCTGTTCATGACACCTGGATGAGGACATGTTGAGAATCAAAATAAAAATATTTGTGGACGAACTGTGATTCCAGCGATAAGTGTCCTGACTAAGGAAACGTGATTTCGGAATCTGCCCGATAGAGTCCCAAGAGGTTCCTCTAAAATCGGATCTTCCCCTGCTCCACCGAGCGACGTGTCGGGAATGTACTCCTTGAGTAGTCGATCCAACTGCGATGCAGACGTGTTCGATTATGGAAATCATCGCAGTATGTCCCGAATCCCGACAGCTGAGCGCGCTCGGGACTTGAAAACATAGTCGGATGGCAGAGCTCGGATCTCGGCTCTTAGAGTCCAATAATGAGACGATCGAAAGAGGGAGGGATGCTAGCTACGTTTGGTTTAGAGCATCGGGGGGCTCGCATGTGGCCGCGTGGGTGAATCTTTGATATCTAGCTCAGGCTTCCTCATCGGATATCCCTTGAGTAGCTTCTCTTCACTTAGTCCCATCATTTCCGAGAAGTAGCACCGCAGCGTTGCCTGTGCGATCTTCCGAATTTCAAGGAGGCACCGGCGACGCCGCAAAAGGTCGAGAAGGTCTGAAGATGGAGACAGTGCCTAGGATCAGTTCCGATATCATTGCTTCAGAGTGACTATTCAGAACGAGAGAGTGTCTTGGTGGCTGATCCGAAATGAATTAACAGCTACACTTCAAAAGCGTTTCCAAGATCCAGGAACTGCGTTCACAAAAGCGAAAAGAGCGGTGGCGTGACATGAGTTTCAGATCACACTCGACATTCTTCCCAGCTCTAGAGAGGCGAACAACTTCTCTCTGGGCGCCTTTCATTCGCCGTTTGCAACCCGAGCTCAACCGGAAGGCTTAGAGAACTGGATGCCCGGCTCTCGTCTTCCGCAACAAAATTCCTTCATCGTGGCTGTGATCACTACAAAGGATCAAAACTGCGAGTATGTACGCCCATAAACTCGACGAATCAATTCCGCGTGAGCACAGAGATAGACCGCGATCGAAGTACCAAACAACTTTCCGGAAGCTCCGATCTCAGAGTGCTTCGTTGGTTCCTCTGCCTGGAATATCCCTGCCAAAGATTTGATACGTAAGTGCGGGCCCGAGATTCCCCTTCCTTGAACGCTCCTATGAGTGTTATTCGATCGCATGTCATGACTCATGAGTCTCTGGATACCGCCGCTGATGCTCAAAACACCACGAGCGTCTCATTGTCAGTCATGTCTTCCCTACGCGAGAACTTTTCAACGGTCAACAGACTGCTCCCTCGGTAGTCGAAGTGGGAGAGAAGCCTTCCTCCACGTACATCGAGGTTTTCTTCCTCTCTCCCTCTCCGGTACCATGGTCGTCACTTTCAATAGCCGTTGTCAGAAATGCACTGATTCTCGAGCGTCTGCACGATCGCATCTCGATCACGTCACGATATGCAGTCGAAACATCTGTAGACTTCAGAAGCTAGGCAACAACAAGAGTCGGCGAAAAAATAAGGAAACCAGTCACTGTGATACATTAATGATTATTTGGCCGTGAGTTGGAGCTTTGCATCGGATAACTCAAGGTTAGTGCCAGATCGCAGTATCGGGGAGACCGTGGGTCCCCAAATGAAATCAGGATTGGAGATCTTCATCTGGCCAGAATCTGTGCCACCGATTCCTACTCCCATCGGCAGGTCACCGCCGGGTTTCCCCATCAGTTATCCGACGGTGGGACCTTGAGATCTCAAATGCTGCTCCACTTCATTTCATTGAACGACCTTATTCCGACCCTAGACGTGAGCGGTGCGAGCACTGTTTTCGACCTGGTCATTTGTTGCTCTGGGAGACAATCGAGAACCCGATGTTCGTACTCTGAGAAGCCGTTGTAGGAGTATTGCGCGTCTTTTTAGGAAAATCTCGCCGCAACGAGTCAACTACACCTCAGGTGTCAGATACTCGTGATCTTGAGATTCGAGGGAACCCTCGCGGCAGGAATGCCAAACTCACATACGGTTCAACCGATTGTCCCAACTCGGCTCCTAAGTGCCACCGAATCAATGACTGATCGCTCCCGCAGTGCAGATCGCGTATGCTGGGTACCTCCTGGGGTTAACCCTGAGAAGACGGTCCGCTTCTTGAGAGACGGATTCTCTGCGTTGATCAGGTTCGTTCGGGAATGCCGGAGCGGAACTCGGATTGAACGGTAAACGCCGTAGGTCGCGGCGTTCATCATTTCACCAAAATCGACCTCTGTTTGTTTTAAAGAGCCGGTTTGGGTTTGAAGCTCATCATGCTCTTTGAGTTTACGCAAACCGGGTTGAGAGCCGTGATCGTTGAACCGCTTCCGGTGCCGGCAAACAGAGAGCTCATCCCAGGTGGTGCGGGGCAGCCGCGGGCCGAAAAAATTCGGGTGTCGGATCATCAATAAGGGGGGAGCCTCAAAGCCATCACATGCGAGAGGTACCCGGATGACCCTCGATCTGACTGAGGGTGACGGCATGTTCTTGCAGAAAACCGAAGAGTCGGGTGTACTCTGTTACCTTCAGAGGTCCGAGTTCCTTGCTGCCGAGTACTTGCTCAGGTTCGCTATTGTGATGTGAAATATGTGAGTGCGCGGTTGACGATTCCAAGTCTCTCATAGTTGTGAACTTTGAGAACTGGAGATCGAATATCATCTCCAGGAACGCGATCTTGGCAGAAGCCTCGCTGCGGTGTTTCGGTGTTGACTCGACCGGGGTCTGCTTCAACGATCTGATCCAGGTAATTGATAATTCTCACGGAGAATTATCTTCGAACGAACGCGTAACAGAGAGCCTTCAGAGCGGAGAACCCACAAGTCACCTCAGAGATCCCTGAGCTCGGTCAGCTCATCTTCGAGCTTTGGCTGGATCTAATCCCTCTCTCGCATGGCCTTTACATGATATCAGTGGTTGAGTGGAATGCAAGCGGAAGTGCGAGCCAGCAAGGACGGTGCATGAGCTCAAGGTTTACTCGAGATATTTCCAAGCTGAAAAGTTTAAGGAAGACACTTAATCTTCAATATTATCAGTTGCAGATGCTTGGTGCTTATTCGTGTTGAAGTCTAGAAGAACGTTCATCGGTCTCGATCACGTGGAGTGGATTGCCCTAGCTTCATCGACTCAACTTCACTGGGCAGTCCGAGGAACCCCGACCATGGAAGCTCGCCATAACCAACACCGATTGGAGCGAAAAATCGACTCCAACTCCTTAAAGGATCCCTCACAGACCCCCTTCATTCCGGAAGCAGCGGCGTTGGAAGGCTCGACACCGGAGTCATCCAATGGGCTTCCCGTACTGTCTTTCGACGCACTCCGAGCTGAGATTCATGGACCAACTCCGGCGAAAATGTCGCGCGCGGATCACGAGTTCTTGGAGGACGCGGATCAGACTTCAACGTACATGGTTCTTCAAAATCTTCGAACCCCGATATTCCGACGCCCAACGAGCTGGATGCAAGCCCCGATCCGAGTGATGAATAGAGCACCCGCTCCGATTGTCCATTACGGAACGGCTCCGAATCGTCAGCATTCCCCAAGCCATAGAGTTGCTGGTCCAGCATTGTCGCCAGTTGTGCAATATCCGATGGACGTTCGGAAGCCTCAATATCGAGCTGGGGTTCCTGCCATCATCAAGAGACCTCTAACTGCCGGGACCCGAACACAGATTCTTATTAGACCATCGAGCGCATCCCATCCCGTCCGAGAACTGGAGCAACCGCGGTTTTCGAGGTCGCCCTTACCTCAGCCGGGCGTGCCGGTCCCCTTCGCTGTTGGAAGGCCTGCCTACCATCCGCCCAGAGTACCCATGGCCGTTGCCCAAACTGCGACTCCGAATCGCCCACTCCAAGATTGTCCATCAAGGGAAGCCGCAGCCGCGATGCCGTCAACAGCATCATGTGGACCGTCATCAGCATCATATGGACCGTCATCACCCGCAGTCCCGGACCCATCGGCCGCCGCGAAACCTCCGTTCGTTGCTCAACGTCGCGAAACTCCGCCAGCGCCGCCGAATCCTCTCTCTTTCGCTGGGCAAATATCTGCCATCCAAAACCGAAGACCGAGCCCACCACGAGGAATCGCTGTTTCTCCACCACAGCTTCTCATTGAAAATTCCATGAGCCCGAAGAGCAAAGAGCAAAAATCACAGTCAGACCCTCCGAAGACTACCACGCCTCCTGACCACGGGGAATCTTCGTCTACGTCACAAGGCAACGTCGGCGAAAACAAGTCAGATGTCTCCGAAGGCAGAGGCTCTCCGATCGAGGCAGTGATTCCGCCCTCTCCGCGAGTTGATCCGCCCGAGAGAGCAGGACCATCGAGACAAGAAGAAGAAGAAGAATTAAAGGCGATTCTTCCGCTGCAGGACTTTCGTTTCATTCCGGTCCCGTACTCTCTGCTTACACCGCCCAATTCTGTGACTTCGGGGAACCAATCTTTTTCCGAGGGAGGATTTACCACGACCGACTCATCCAGTCCGATCTCGTCACACGACGAAGCTGCCATGAGCCCCATATCTGAGGGACAGGAATCAGCGCAAACTTCTCGCTCGGCTTCCGTATCTTCGGATATGCTAAGCCTTTCGTCCGAGCCTCAAACTCCGAGCGTTCCGCAGGCTTCCCCCCAGCCCTCTGAAGCAGGGACACTGACTCCTGAAGCTCTTGAGGACGATTCTTCATCTGATGTCACCATCGGGGAAGAACCACAGGATTGAGTTCTCGCGGGAGATGACTCTGTTCCGCTCTCTGCGCCTAGAGAAAATGGAGCAGCAGAACGGATGGTTCTCCCCTCATCCAGAAAGGTCGGATCCGTCGAACTACCGAAAATGGATGGAATATGATCCCTATGGCTGACGCCATACTGTAGAACAGTGCCGTCATGTGCATGATTTTAGGGCGCGAAACCAGGAGCAAGTCGGCAAAAAGACCCCCTCCCCATAATTTTGTGAACGATGTAACGATATTTTTCCATAATAAAATATATTTAGAGGAAGTTATCTGTATGTTGGGGACGTTCTTTTGGATCATTCGATCGCATGACTCACTTCAGTCGGTCCCGATCCCAAGAGATCGATCGGAAAAACAAAAAAAAAACGGAGAATATCTCTCTCGGTTGTTTCCTACATCCAAGTCTCTGATTGACGGACTCGATTGTGTTTTTCAAGCTTTCGAGGGTGCCTAGTGCAAGCTAAGTATTCAGAAGGAACTCGGATCATCGCTTCTGAATCTTCCTCATGAACTCCGCGAGCCTCTTGTGTCTGTTGAGAGTCAGAGCCGCAGACTCATTCGTTCAGATTCAATTCAATTCGAAAAAGCGCAGAGAAAATACTCATGTGTCCATGTAGCAGTCACATCACATCAGCGGAATACGCATTGTCATTCGGGAACGTCTGGGCTGAGCTTATTGAAACCACTGACCGAATCTGAGATAATTCAATCCGATGCAGCTCAAACTTCCTGATATTGAGGACACAAATTCGGTAAGGTTCATTTTCTGTGGCAAGAACGATGATAGTCGACGGCGACACCTACAGAATATGATTCCGGTTTCATATCGGACCTTGCTCGTTTTCCACGACTGTGAGATGTAAACACGCGACGCTTGTATGAATACTTGCCACTTTGCAATGCTATTCGATCCGATACTGGAGATGAAAGGAATCGAGGACTTCGATTGCCTCGGGAAGGTTCAACAAAGATAGATTGATTCGGGATGGCATCGTGCACAAGCGCATCGAAGAGTAGACAAGCAAATGAGAACACAACATATTACAAGTTACACAATAACGGTTTCAAGTATTTATTTTGTAAATACCTAGAAAGAAAATTCATTTCCACGCATCACCGAAGCTTTCACTCCGGATCGGTGTCTTCACCCTGCGACGGTGAGTACGCAGGCGAGGACGGGGTGTATGTTGGCGAGCTAGGGGAGTAGTGCGCGCCCTGATGCGTAGGAGAGCTCGGCGAATAGGTCGGGGATGATGGTGAGTAAGACGCCGAAGATGGAGAATACGTTGGAGACGATGGCGAGTACTTCGGCGACGAGGGACTGTACGACGGTGACGTCGCTGTGTTCGGAGAAGAGGGCGAGTACGTTGGCGACGAAGGACTGTACGACGGCGACGGGGAGAAATGATGCGACGTTGACGGCGAATAGGAAGGAGACGAAGGCGAGTAGGACGAACTCGACGGGGAATACTTTGGTGAGGCTGGAGAATACGAGGGCGACGCCGGACTGTATTTTGGTGATGATGGAGAGTACGACGGAGACGTCGGCGAGTAGGTCGGCGACGATGGTGAATACGACGGTGAGGTCGGCGAGTAGGAAGGAGAAGATGGAGAGTACGACGGACTCGAAGGAGAATACGAAGGACTCGAAGGCGAGTATGAAGGTGATGTAGGCGAGTACGAGGGACTCGCTGGTCCGTACTGCGGCGATGAAGGACTGTACGATGGTGACGACGGAGAGTACGTCGGCGACGAAGGGGAGTACGACGGACTCGAGGGCGAGTACGAAGGTGTCGTCGGTGAAGATCCGCTGCTGTACTGCGGACTGGTTGGACTGTATGACGGCGACGCCAAGTTGTATGAAGGCGACGACGGCGAGTACGACGGGGATGTGATTTGTGGGCTGTAGGACGGTGAAGATCCACCAACGTGCAGCGGCGAATAATACGCGGGACTGCTTGGAGAGCCCGGGCTCTGCGCCGGCGAATATGCCGGAGAATACGCAGGAGAGAAGCCGACGTCGCTCTGCGCGGACGGCGAGAATCCCGCGGCTCCTGGGGTCATATTCGAGGTTGGGGACCACATACCGTACGCGGGTGTTTGACTTGCGTTCCACGGAGTCATTTGTGGACTCATGCCGCCCATGGGGGTCGCAGCGGATCCGAAGAAGACACCTTGACCCGGTAGGCCTTCCATACCAGGCATGGCCATGCTGACTTCGATACCGTGTTTGCACTTTTCAGCATCGAGCATCAGATCGAATGCGCCTGTTCCCATGCGGGCGAGTTTGCCGAGCATGATATTTTCTGATACTCCCTTGAGCTTATCAACTTCGGCGTGGAAAGCCGCGTCCATCAAGATGTCGACAGTCTCTTCGAATGAGCACCTCATCAGAGCTCCAGTGTCCTGCCGATTGATACCGTGACGAGTGATAGCCATCAAGTGACCTTTCGCCGTCATGACGTCACAAAGGAGAGCCAAATGCCGGTAGTTGACGTACGAACCGTCGAAGGAGATAACGTGGTTCATTTCCTTTTCGACGGCTTTCCGGACGGCTTCGATTCCTAGCACGGAGAAGACCTCGATGATGTCGTTGGAGTACGTCCTTACAGGATCGACGTCCCGCTCGGACAAGACTCGCATCAAAGAGGTACCATCGGTTTCCAATAACCATTCGGAAATAGCTTTGAATTCTCCGGTGTCAGTGACAACGATACGCTTCTTGTCATCTGTGGTTGGCAAATGCATGTACACTTTCGAAATTGCTTCGATACCCTGCAAGGTCATGTCTGAGAGCATGTTGCTCTCGATACAGCGGAGGAAAACGTCGTCTTCCATTTTGTCGGCTTGTTCTTCACCTCCATCACTCAGTTTGTCGCCGTCGTTGTTCATGATTCTGATTCGGAGAACCAATTTATCGGCGTTGTCATCGTTGAAGATGCAGTTCAAGTCGTCACCGAAGCCTGCATTGATCTTCTCAGCGATCTGTTCCATAGTGAGTTTCTTGTCCGTCATTCGCTTGCGATCCAACTCGATACGCAATAGCCACGGCGAGATTTTCGTCGGGTCGAAATCGGGCATTTCGTAGTAAACATTGACGAAGTCCTGATCCTCAGCGATCACCGTGTTCTGAGGATCTGGGTCGTAGTAGATAGCGGTGTTGGCGGTGACTTTTCGTAACGTCGTGTGCTCGAGTCGGCACAAAACGTCTTTGGCTTTCTCAGCGTCTCGAGCCGACGCACCTTTGAGGAAGACTGTCAGGGACGGTGTTTTGGGCTGTTTGGAAATGTTGATGATTTCCTTCAGACGAGGCACACCGAGCGTCACGTTTTTGGCCGACACTCCAGCGTAATGGAATGTATTCAGCGTCATCTGTGTGGCGGGCTCTCCCAACGACTGGGCCGCCAAGGCACCGACCATCTCACCTGGTTGACCCTGAGATTGATGGAATCTTGCCTCGATTTCTCCCAACAGCCAATCGAATGCTTCCGTGGATAACCGGAACTCTTGTCCGACTCGTCGCGAGCACAATGTTGATCGCAACAAAGCCCTGAACAGTAAAGTTGCGTTTTCGTTGGCCTGAATAGACAGATGATCTTCCCCGGGCACGATGATCAGCTTCTTCACAAGACTCTCTACGCCTTCGATGACACGCAGAGGGCTGAGATCGGTTTTGCCTCTTGCGTTGACTCGGAAGGTTTTCTGAGCGTTCCAAACCATTCGGCTCAAATTGCACGGGAGGACGACGCTACTGCTGCCGGTGGGGAAGACGTTCCGAAGAATCAGACGATCCTTCTTCAAGCAGTCCCATTCACGCTCCATCTCTGCCACGGCAGACGCCGAACTGTTGATTTCTTTGATAACGTCCTCAGTGTAAACTTTCCGGAGGAGCTTTTCGTTCGTGACATCGAATCGGAACTTCTGTTCGAATTGACGGTTCGAGGGCTTGATCGTCGGTAGGTATTGTGACTCTACACAACAACCGTCCAGACCGTCTTCGCCGTATCTGAACTGGATGACTTGGCCATTGGAGTTTCGAACTGTTCCATCATAACAGATCATAACCTGGGCGTAGAGAAGAGGAACAGAATCGTTAGATAAGTTGGGTTGTTTTTGATAACAGGGAGGATATGATTTTTGATTCTGCGGAAACATCACAAATTCTTTGAGGAAACTGGAACACATCGCAAACGAGGGATACTTCGAAAAGAAGGTTGAATACTCACGGACTCCATGGCCTTGATCAGTCGACGTTGGATGTAACCGGTCTCAGCTGTCTTTACAGCGGTATCGATAAGACCTTCTCGTCCTCCCATGGCGTGGAAGAAGAACTCGGAAGGTGTCAGCCCGGCAAGGTAAGAGTTTTCGACGAATCCCCTCGACTCCGGACCGAAATCGTCCTTGATGAAATGGGGCAGGGTCCGTTTACGAAAACCGAAGGGGATTCGTTTTCCCTCTACGTTCTGTTGTCCGACACAAGCGATGACCTGAGAGATGTTAATTTTGGAACCTTTGGCTCCTGACACCACCATAGACTTGAAGTTGTTGAACTCGGACAGAGATTTCTGGGCGGAACCTCCAGTTTTGTCTCGAGCATCGTTCAAGATACGATTGACCTGGTTCTCGAAGGTCTGTCGCAATGTGTTTCCGGGAGTAGGTTCAAGCTCATCGTTGTGAGCTTTCTCGATAACTTCCACCACGTCCTGTTTGGCTTTCTTGATGGTGTTCTGGATATCGATGTAGGTCTGTTGATCGGCAATGGTGTCTCCGATACCGATCGAATGGCCTTCGTAGAGTAGCCAAGCGTTCACGACGGTCTGCAGATGAGAATAGAACGCGCCCGCGACTTCGTGTCCCATTTCCACGAAGAGGACGTGCATAAGGGAGCCCGCCGACGCTCCGACAGTTTTCTTACAGACGATTCCGGAGAGCAGTTCTCCGTGCTCGATGATGACCTTGGTATCTCCCGGAGAGATCCATTTGTAAGGTCCATCATCTTCCTCATCTGGATGCGTCGAATGTGTTCGGATAAGATTCACGTTACCGGGAATGATCAATGAGAATAGTTGCTTGGCCGTCCACAACGGCTTCGGCTTCAATATGGCTGGCATCGGAACCTTTCCATTCCAGATGGGAAGGAACATGAGCAGGTTCATCATCTGGTCCTTTTCCAGATAGACGTCACGCTTCGTCATTTTCCGAACAGCTGTCAGCGTGTCCTGCACGATACCCATGACGGGCTTGTTGGCTTGCGGAGTGATGATTTGTCGAGGCACCATTGCCAGTTGCTCGATTTCTGCACGAGTTTCGAGCGATTGGGGGACGTGCATGTTCATCTCGTCGCCGTCAAAATCGGCGTTGTACGGAGTCGTCACAGAAAGGTTCATCCTGAACGTTGACCACGGCAGGACCCGGATTTTGTGACCCATCATACTCATTTTGTGCAAGGTTGGTTGACGGTTGAATACGATAATGTCGCCGTTCTGTACGTGACGCTCGACTTTGTAGCCGCATTGTAGGTGAAGATCTGACGCCTTGGGGTGGAACCGCAAGTCGATACGTTCCCCGTTGTCACTGCAAACGATGCAAGGAAAATGTGTTAGGGTCAGTTGCGTCGCCGAAACGGTCATCGTCTGTTAACAAGTCATGGAAAGTAGATCATACTCAAACTACATAAGTAGACAAGTGAATGGGTCCTATCAAACTCACCGGACGATGTACTTTGCTCCAGGGTACTGATTGTTTCCTCGGGACACAAGCTCTTGCATGCGCTCGATGTTGAAAGGGGTCACAATTTCAGGGAAGGTCAAATTTTGAGCAATACTCCTAGGCACACCGACCTCGTTGATCTTCAAGTTCGGATCTGGTGTGATTACAGTTCGAGCGGAGAAATCCACACGCTTGCCCATGAGGTTTCCTCGAATTCTTCCTTCTTTGGCCTTTAAACGTTGCTTCAAAGACTTCAGGGGTCGGCCAGATTTTTGCATGGCTCGAGGAAGACCGGGCAGTTCGTTATCGTACAGGGTCGCTACGTGGAATTGCAGCATTTTGACGTTCTCGGCCAAAATGTGGGGTGCGGCCCCACTCTGCTCGTTTCGTATCAGCTCGTTGTTGGCTTTAACGATGTCGGACAACTTGTGAGTGAGATCGTCTTGATTTCTCGCCGAACCGAACATAACAACCGCCGGTCGGACGCACAAGGGTGGCACCGCGAGCACTGTCAGAATCATCCAGTCTGGTTTTGCGTAGCGCTCGTCCATGCCAAGGCAGAAACATTCCTCCTCGGAGATGTGCTTGAAGATTTCATGAACTCTCTCCGCAGTAAGTACTTGCTTCTTCTCCTGATTTTCTTCGTTCGTGTGTTTCCACTCGGCTGTGATGTCAAGCCCCGAACGACGGTAATTGGGTTGGTAACGTCCACAACCAACGTGCATTGTTCGCTTCTCTTCTTCTGTGGGTTCACCCTGGCCCTTATCGCTGGTGTCACTCTCTTCGCACACACGTTTGGCTTTGCAGACCTCGTAAACCTTGTCCAAGCGTTGTCTCTGCATTGTCCTGGTTTTTGTGAGGATTTCCCGCATACGGGGATGGTTCTGGAAGTTTAAAGCTCTGGGTTAGTCCTCAGTTTTCTTGCGGGGAAATCATCGAATCATCTTTTATGAAGTTCTCATTCGGGGATCGAGTTTGTGCTTACTGGGCTGACGAGCAAGCGACTGCAGTAGTAACAGACGCATCTCAAAACTTTCAGAGTTTTGGTCAGGAAGCCGACGTGGAAGACCGGTTTCGCAAGTTCGAGATGCCCGAAGTGTCCTGGGCATTCCGTCATGTTGCCTGAGCATGTCAAACAACGGGAAGTTCTGTCGATGACTCCTTGACGAGGATCCATGAGACCGCCGAGCTTCGGTCGATTTCCCTCGTAGATTTCAGCATACCGAATCCCATGCTCGGTCACTGACATCCGTCGCTGAAAAAGAGAGGAATGGAATTCAATTCACTGGTACATCAACATTTTCATCATAGGCTGTCCTGGGGCAAGAAGCATGGGAGGAGGGTCACGTGTTCTACGTGTACTTATCACGTACGAGCAACTTTTCGTAGCTGAACTCAGACATATAACAATGTTTACACAACGACACAGACGCTCAGACTCCTCAGAGGCCCTCTTTGGACCACTTCGGTCTCACATCTGACGTAACGGAAGTTCTTGGGAGCGAAACTTCGACAAGCCTCGAGCAGGAGTGTATGTTGTTATGGGGGAAAGGAATGGCGGGCAGCCAACCCCACAGCACCCGGCCGGCTGATATCACCGCACATGACGACATACTTCGTACGGGAATCGGAAAACTCGTTCTGAGAACTGACGTGAGTACGGCGACTTTCCCTGGTATAGGTTCGAAGCATTAAAATGCATGTTCACACGAATTTGGGGTTTTGCATGTGACAATGTTAGCCACGTCCGGGCAAGAACCAGGAGCGTGTCTCAACGTCGCAGTATTGAGCGGACTAGTCGTTTTTCGAGAAGTATGTCTTTATTGCAACTTCAATCTGCACGACGACCGGCTGTTGCAAATGGAAGCATGCAGGCGGCATTCAACTTACGATCTCGTCGGGATCCAAAATTCCGAACTGGACTTCTCGCACCTCGCGAAGAGTCGCCTTGGAATCCGACGTGATTATCTGAGCCATTTCGGTGACACTTCCCGGCGATGCCGGCTCTCACCAAAATAGAATTGGAACACTGTCAGACAGTATTTTGAAAAGCACGCACGACTTCGAGTTTATATTTTTGGATTCTTCACTGTTAGGCCTAACTGAGGCCGCGACCAAGCTGTTCTGTTCGACGGTCGCTTATATAGCCAAACTTGGGAGAGGGCGCTGACGTCACTAATGAGCAACGCTCACTTTTTCAAAACGATTTGGATCATCGGGCGGGGGAGATTTTTTCCTCACTCTTCGGCAGGAACTTCCTCGCAAATAAGAGCATTCGATGACAAATATCATCATTGAAAAGGGGCATAAACAGGCGAACTTTGTTGAATAATTTTCTCGCAGGAAGTGACGTCATCGAAGAGGAAGGGGACTTCCGAATTTCCGACGGTTTCTTGGCGGTTTCCGCTACTGCTGGGATCATGGAGCCCCCGTCGAGGAGGTATCAAAGAAATTCGAGCAAAAAATCAATCAAGTATAGTTTCCTCTCGAGACAAAAACATTCCCCGCCACCGATGGACACTCACGGAGGCGCCGCTTGGTGGCGCCAGGCGCATTCCAAGATGGCGGCCCCCGTTGCACTGGCAGGTGATCAAGTTCGCTTACTTTTAGCGAAATGGGACGATGTTGATGAGCCCCTAGCTCCGATCTCCGATGCTCAGAACGAGCTACTGGAACGCTTCGATGCGTTGCCAGGAGTTTCGACCGAGGAAAAGGTACCGCGTCCAAAAGCAGATCTGATGACGTTTCACTGACAGACGTTCGAAACATCTGTAGTTTCTCTTTTTCCCTCGCGATCGCGGATGAATTTCGATTCTCCACCTGAAATCCTGTGGTCACGGAAGTTCGGAGCCTTCGGTTGGCTCAGCAGTACATGAGCTGTTACTAAAATTTCAAAATCATCTCGTTTCCAGAGCGAGAGCAAGGGCGGTGCTGAAGAGGAGCCGGTGTCACTGCAGATCAACTATGGCACTGCCAAGGAGGTAGGGTACTCGAATATGTAGATAAGGACGAATGTACCCGACTCCTTCATCCACTCCTTCCCGGCGCTTGTCAACTGATCACGAGTTTATGTTTCCGCGTTTTCAGTTCATTGCTCAATTCGAACGGGTTATTGAGCCTGCTATGCAGCGCGAAATGGACCGGCGATTCCTTTCGGCGTTGGAAGTTTTCCGCAAGTACAAAGGCGAATGTGGAGATTTTCAGAATGAGATTGATCGCGCGCTCCATCAGCTAGAATTGCTCCAAACGGACTACAAGTTTGTGACGGACAAGACAGGTAGGCGGCATAGGGTCGGAGCTGCATCCCGAACTTCGGAAATTGATGTCTAGATAGGCGTAAGGACAACCCATAGGAAGTAGAAATTTGATGATGACATGCGTTTCCGTTTTTTCCATTCCCACAGGGGCCCTGCATTCAGCATGTGAGGCTCTTCTCTCGGAACAATCCAAGCTGGTCGGAGTTTCTGAGGCGATCAATGCGAAGTTGTGTCACTTCTCCGAACTCGATGCTCTGACACAAAAACTTCACGCGCCCTCATTGACCGTCCTCAACGACGGTTTCATACCGTTGCTCACGAGGATCGATGAGTGCCTGAACTTTCTGGAAAGTCATGTAAGAGTCTGAGTCAATCAAAGTGGCGCTTCGAGTCGAATACGCAATCGAATCCTCCATGATTTTACTCTCACCTCATTCTGGAATTTCAGCCGAACTACAAAGAGTCAACGAGCTACGCGATACGCTACCGACATCTACAGTCGACCGCTTTGGGAATGATCAAATCCTACGTTTCGTCTACTCTCGAACAAAGCGCTCGACAAGTTCAGGCCGCGTCGCAACGGAGTGTTCAAGCCAACCCTGATCTCGATACGTTCACCCTGCTCTATGTGAAGTTCAAGAGTCATGCGCCGCGAATCAAGAGTCTCACCGCACAAATCGAGGAACGGATGGCTCCGTCCAATCTGTACAGCGATATCCTGGAAGAAGTACAGAACACGTATTTCGCGCAACGGAATCTCTTGCTGTCTTCGAGTCTGAATCAGGCCATCCAAGACTTGAGGGACAAGCATCCGAAGGATCATTGCTCGTTTCTGAGACAAGGCTCTGCGCTGCTAGCGAGACTGTGTCACGACGAGACTCAGTTATTTTTCCAATTCTTTTCGAAGTGAGTCATGCCGTGGTCTGGGATCTGATACGTCCAACGAAATTTCAGAGATTCTAGTTCTCTTGACCCTTTTTGCTCACGGGGATTCACGAGGCCACTTCGATTTTCAGATCTAGCATCTTCCTCGACGACTTTCTATCGTCGCTCTGCGTGAAGCTGTACGACGCCTTCCGTCCTGTTGTCGTCCACGTCATACACCTGGAGACCCTGTCAGAGCTATGCTCCATTCTGAAACAGGAAGAATCCGCGACAGATGTCCGGGCGTTCAAGGAGTGCTTACATGGTATGCTCCAAGACGTGCAGGAGCGCCTTGTCTACCGGACTCTGGTGTACATCAGGAGCGATATCCTAGGCTATAACGCCGCTCCTGGTGACCTAGCCTATCCCGAGAAGCTGGAGATGATGCAGAACATTGCCGAAACCTTAGCCGGAACCGCTCCTCTGAGCCGGAGCTCATCAAGGTGGGTTTGAATAACGCTCCAGTGTCCCGAGAGAGATTGAGTCACCATGCGATGAACCGTCGCTACATAGGGATTGAACGTTTGGAAGTACTCTCCTCTAACGTTTGCTTTCATGACCTCAGGGGTTCGATCGCTTCGGAAAGTGCAATATCCGTGGAGGGGAAACGTCGTCATTCATCTATCTCGGGCGCAGCCTCCGCGTCCCCGGCCGATATCCACGGGATGTGGTACCCCACCGTGAGACGGACACTTCTATGCTTGTCCAAACTCTACAGGTGCCTCGATGTGAGTATTGGAATTGGAAATGATTCCGTTTTCGCATAAATAACTCCATGGACTCTCCTAGGGAATGGCGAGATGATACTGTTGAATGTTCTGTAGTTGCCTGCTGTAAGATCGATTCTGAGGCTCTCTTTTGAAGCTCTCGAGTCGAGCCAAGGCTTTCCGATCGATATTGAAACGGATTGCTCCTGTGTTTCAGAAATCCATCTTTCAAGGCTTGTCCCAGGAAGTGCTCGCAATGTGTATCGAGTCGTTGGTGCTGGCAGCGGACGCGATTTCCAAGCGGAATAAAGTTCCCCTACACGGCCGTTTGTTCGAGATCAAACACCTGCTGATTCTTCGGGAGCAAATAGCTCCTTTCCAAATCGATTTCGCGATCAGAGAAACTTCGTTGGACTTCACCAGGATTCGCGATGCGGCTCTGAGTTTGATGAACAACACTAACCGCCTCTTTTCCTTGGGAAGCAACAATGCTCTGCTCGAGTTCCTCTTTGAGGGTACTCCTCAAGTCAAGGAGAGTCTGATCGATTCGAAAAAAGCTGTTGACAAACAGCTGAAGTATGTGTGCGAACGATACATTGATGAAACGAGTGCTTACCTGATTGGTGCAGAACTGAAGAACTTCCTGGACCGCTGCTTGGTCGTCGTTTCACAGAAGGACTCCAACATCGTCCTCAACAAACAACCGTTCGCGGAGCCCAGTGCGGCATCAAAGGTTCTCTCTGCAGCCTACAGGGAGCTGAAGGAGCGGCTAGCCAAGGTTCAGAAGGCTATGAGTCTGTATCTTGCGAATCGGGACACTGAAGCGATTCTCTTCAAGCCTATCAAGACGAAGACGGTGTCATTTTACGAGAAGTTGAATAGTGTAATCGAGGAGAACTTCACTGAAGACGATCAGAAGATCATCGCTTGTCCCAGCGTCGAGCAGATCAATATTCTGATGAGTCCGCTGTGAGAGACTCCCCGCTCCAAACTTCTGTTCAACTCGCCGTGTACCAAGTTTTCGAATGTGGAATAAACCGAGCCTCGCGCGGCGATTCCCGTGATGAAGCATCTCTTCCATGTTTGTCGAGAAACTCTGATGGAAAACTAGACTAGAAAATTGGGAGGATATCGGGTCGTTTGTTAGCCGAAATGATTCTCCGACAGAGGAGAACCCGAGAGTAAGGCACTGGCAAAGATTCCTAGAATTCATAACTTCCAGACTCCCTCTGAGTATAGGAGGGTGAATCTCGGATATGAGGTGCTCTGCGAGATGTCGACGCACAGGCCCGAACGCAGAATGGGGAACTTCTCTTCTTTGCATCCCCACGCTGCACTCGGAATGTATCCGAGACTCACACGCGGTTGGCGCAGATGAATGATTTTGGCTCTGACCTGAAGTTCGGACATGCGGACTTTGAAGTTCGGAAATCAATATCCGAAATCCAAACCTCGGGAATTGTTGTCTAATCGTGATCATGTACGCAGCAAGTTCCTTGGCCACAATCCTCACTTTCAAACTCTTCTGTCCGGAGCGATGTCAACGCGATCTATAGGTCCCGGGCAAGTGTGGCATCATCTGGTGGCGCGAACGGCAGCTAATTCGAATGGGGTAGAATTGAGGGATGAATACTCAATCAATATCCAATGTTTCAAGGGTACATACTGAAGACTTTATTCCTCACAGAAATGAAGATGTATTGGAAGGACAATCTCGGGTTTTTCAGTTGATAGTCCACCTCGAAATCAACTCGACCCGGACAGAACGGAATTTATTCCAAGTGAACTCCTGGCGGAGCGTTCCAAGCAGGCACGATACCGCTAGGAACTGCTTCTAACTGAAGCGTGTAGATTTCGCCTGCTCTTCGATTGAATACTTGACTTGAAATGATTCCTCCACACGAATGAAGGCAAGGATATTCGACCTGACTGCGATCCAGGCGCGAAGCGACTCCGCCAACCCTTCCACAGCATCAAACGCAGGCAGTCTGAACGCAGAGTCGTTCTCGTCCAGTCCCATGACTTTACCGAAAAACGTCCACCACAAAATACATAGTAGTAGTATAACAAAAACACCGCCGCCAGCGCACGGTGTCAACGTCGCCCAGGATTCTGAATTAAGTATTGCGTTCGTCATGTCCTGTTGGGAATTCGGGACCCAAAAACGTAGAGGTCCAGCTCTCATCGAACGAAGTTCTATCTCGATATAAACCGTTATCATGTGGGTTGCTTCGACTTCGCCCCGACCCTGATACTGAACATGGATAGTTCAGGCGACGGACTCCGTTCGTCAAAGTTTGAGGAGATCAACTCCTTCCCGTTTATACAGTTCGGATACCTAGAAGATCGGGGCACTGAGGAACTGTCATTTCGTGCGGCGACAGTCACAGCGATACCGGCGGGTGCCAGTCGTCCAGCCAACTGGCTAACCGAGCAACTAATCATGATCCCCATCAGTGTGGAGAAGTGACATTGGAACAAATGAGTGTATACGCTTCGTAAGTGTATAGTTGAAGATTTGTCGCCAAGTGCAGTTTTCGTCTTGCTTTGCCGTAGAATACCAGCAGATGCGCACGCTCCGTTGATTTGTCCGTTGATCCATGCGGCGATCGCCCATCCAATCTTCACGCCATGAACACTACCTCGTCAACTCGAGAATCGTCCGTTGCCACCTGTGAAACGAAGGAAGAAAACACAATCGTCAATACCTGGAAGTTATTCGAGAAGGAAGGGTGTCGCGAGTGACGACCGTTGTTCTTGCAGCCACGGTTGTCGTTTTACATCAGTGTTGACATCATCTCTGCCAACGACAACAATAATACTTCGTAACCGGGACTTCAGTTCGAAGCGGGGAGCGATCAAGCAGTGCCGCCGCGCGGACTGATGAGGCAACGCGCGACACAGGCACTGCCTCAGCTGCAGTCAACCGACGTAGCGCTCCGACGCAATCGACCAGCTATGATTTTATCCAAATGGAAGGCGACGTATTGTGTTGAAAGGATGAGCCCGTCAGAAAGTTCGCGGGAGGGGAGCGAAACGAAAACTGACGTAAGAAAGAAAATGAAAAGAGAGCCCAGCCCAAGGAAACGCTCACGGGGATTCGCCCTCTGTTTATGTTCGATTGTGCCTCGGATTTCACCATGTTCGGCATGGAGAAATCTGGAGAACTGATCCAGGTCGTGGCAAACTCGGTTCGACGAGAGCCTAAATCTTGAGATCCTCCTCACGAGCAAATCGATGGATCGCACGGTTCGAATCTTTCACAACGTTTATCAGAACAGTGATGGAGACGGTGTCGAAAATTCTGAAGTTTATGAGCCAAGCAGGAATTCGCCACGCGAGAACATTCGATTTGTGGCTCAAGGCGCAAAATCCGTGCTTGTTGAAGCCGTTCTTCTAGATAGACTGAACTGAAGCTGCCGCGCTGGTTTCAGAAACATTTTTGTGTCAAGGTTGCGGTCGTCAATACGAAAGCAACGAACTGCAAAATTCGCAGCGCTCGCTCGTGCAGGCAAGCGAACAAGTGAGCTACGCTGCGGAATTCAAACACACAAATGCCAGATCGACGACGGAGTAAGCCTGCCACGCACTGTTTTCCCATAGAATTCACGGGAAACGAACCTGTGAACGACACTGTTTCCAAATCTCGCTCCCGCAAGATTCGCCAGGATCGATATGGGTCTGAATTCAAGGAGGCTTGCCATGCCAACGTTGAGACATCCTCCCTACCAATGAACCAACCAACCACTCGTGAGTGACAAAAGAAGATGAACGGTATTTTTTTTATCCCAGCTTTCGATTGACTACCCGTGACGGATCGACTTCGGAGCCGCGATTCGGAGACACATTGTGCCGAGACCTTGACACCAAAGCAGAAAACTACTCCGGCTGCGGAGCGTCCGACCGGCGAACCAGCAAACAGACTGAGCAATCACCCGACCAAACGAGTAACCAGATAGACAACGTCCCAGCAATGCGCTGCCAGCGTTCTACACGATTTGACTTGAAGTTTTCGAACTTCGGAGAACTTGAGCCTTCCCGAACTACGAGATTGACAATTTGTTTCTCAAGTTCTCATACGCAGCCGATTTGAGCAAATCGATGGTCATAGAGCAGAGATCGTCTACGATAAGTCTTACGCGAAAAACACACTGCCAACGAAAACTTCCCGAGAAAATGATTGAGTTGCGGGACTAGCAAGTAGATTGAGTACCCCGAAAACTTGAAGGGGTCCGGGAACTGGCACGAAACGAACGTTCATCCGCTTGACAAAAACATCCACCAAAACGCGGAGAAAGTGGAAAAATAAGAAGCTAGAAGCACTGTTGATTCAAGAGGGGGCAAAGTTTCGCGGAACGAGAGAAGTTTCAAGTCAAACGGCCTGTCTAATGTTTTGGGAAACGTTGCGAAGAATCTTCGTTTCTTCATTGTCAGATGGTTAGGGTCGACCCCGCTTTACGTTGCGGCATAACGGGTTACGGCAACTGCCTTTGAAGCCGAAGAAGAAACGAGCGGCGGATAGTCAGAGAGGAACAGACCAACATAGAAGCTCCCACTGGAAGTTGCCACCGATAAGAGGAATAAAGTGATGCGGCTATCAAGCTGTCGATCCCGAATGCATGTGAGAAATACATGGGCCACACATTCACGAGAAGAACAAACCGCAACCAAATCTGAACGATACCTACGAAGACGAAGCCTACAATGAGTTCCGCTGTCAAAACCCGAGGACCGGATGACAATCGGAAGGGCTAAAACCATTCGTGACGGATACCATCCCCGATTCGGGGACGAAAACCGATTCCGGTTGAGACAAACCGTGGAAAAGAGTGGATCGTGATAGAAATTCAAAACTTCAAAAGTTGGAATCCGATTGAGCATAGCATGTTTGGGCCGCAACATGCCTGCGAGAGAGCCTGAGTCAAATGAGTTCTCATGAAGCTGATTCCAGCTCAGGCAGTTGGCTGTATCGGCCGGTCCACGGGACAGGCTGAGACACGGTACTGCACGACTACCGCGGGTGCGAGATGAAGTCGCGGGATGTACATAGAGGAGGAAGTAGAACACAAAACAGTACCACTGATAACGACGAAGAAGTCGTCGTTAAATTATCTTAAGTGGTCACAAGCATTACGGTTTTCAATCCAATATTTTCTCTCGACTTGTTTCACGTGCCGCAATCTGAAGCGCAGCGTTTCCGTTCCTTGTAGCTCGTGCTACTCATTGAAATCAAATCGGCAGCAAGTCATCACGAGAAGAGAAGGAAGAGAAGGGATTTGCATCCAATGTTTGGTCGAATATATTATCTATCGAGTAGAAAATTGTTTGTAGCCATGCCAGTCACAAACAATGCGTGTGCATTCACCGTGTGTAGTGCGTGAGAGATAAAAGCCTGCCGCGTTTGTTCGACGCTCGCTTAATTACGACACAATCGAACGGTTTTGTCTGACCATTATTGAGTCATCGAAACATGCGAGTCATATGACGGGCTCCCTCTTACCCGAATTTGGAGGTTACACGAATCCGAGACCTACGGATCTCGGATAATCAAATTCGAACAATTTCTGTGGATTTCCAGACTTTCGAGCAACGATCCGCCAGCATTGAACTTGGCCGGCGTTCGGTCGAAAGCCGAGTCGACGAAGTCGTCACCGTGTCATCAGCAGCAGTCACGCAGTCAGCTGAGCAACCCGAGCTGGAGCCGCTCGAGAAAGCACTCATAGAATCGAACGAATCGAAAATTCGCGAAAACTTGAAAGGTTGAACACGCGAAAAGATTGTGCTTCGGAAACGCGCGCGTTTCTGAAAGCGTCTTATCAAGCGTAGAAATCTGCTTCTGCTACAGCAGCAATAAAAATTACGCGCCGCAGTGTCATAAGCGGCACTGTGTGTGATGTCAGAGTTGTCCATGAGTTTCGCCTCATCGTCTTCTAGCGCAACGCAGATTCCGTCGAACTCTTGAGGCGAACCTTGAGCAAGGACCGGTTCATCCGACATGAATAACTACTAGGGGCTCGATGCATGGTTGAATAGTTCAAGAAATGAAACATCGAAAGTAACTCACCTAGCTCTGGAAAGTATCGCCGATTGCGTGCTCAGTCATCGACAGACATAGGGATTCCAAGCGATCTTCGTAATCGGGATCAACTATGTTGGAAGGCCGAGTGCCCGAAGGCAACGTATTCGCTGTTCTGCTCGGGACACCGGGCAAATCTTTGCTGACCCATGGCAGGGTATAGGGCCTCCGACGAGCCCCAAGCCTCGCAACCTGCTGTTTCCAACTATAAATCCTACGTTTTAAGGTTTGGCAGAACTGGTCGTGTGCTAGACAGCGGTCCAACAGCTGAACGTAGGCTGGGACAAGTCCGGGATCGAAGATGGTTGAAGTCAGCAGAGTGGAGCACATTTTGCCGAGCAGGCGGGTGATCTCGCCGGGAATGTCGCCTTCCTGCAGAACAGGATCTTGAGGATAGCTTTTCATAGGTGTGACCAGAATGGCGCGGACTTCATCGATGACTTGCTTCAAGTCTCCGTTCCAACTTCCAACGTCCTTGTGGAGCGATTGCAGGCGCATCTGACGCTGCTGGAGCTTTTTGATATTGAGAATCAGCTTATTGCGAGCTCCCTGAGTTACATTGTGTGCTTCGAGTTGGTCTTCGTTCAGCATCAACATCTGCTCGTACGTCATACTCATGAGGAGCGAAGAATATTTGTGCAGACGGAGGGTTTTCAACCAGCCCGTGACGTCTTTCATCGCGGGGTCGTAGTTTATGTTGTTGTTCACGCTGTTGTTGTTGTTATTATTGTTATTATTGACATTGTTGTTGTTGTTGTTATTGTTATTGACGTTATTATTGTTGTTGTTGTTGTTCGTAGAGTCATGTGTGATCTGGGGGGAGGCAATGCACTGCTCAAGGTGTTTGAGCCACAGGCCAAGAGCTCGGCGCTCGTCGTTCCCCAGGGCAGGATGGATCAAGGCGTAGCTGAGCAACTGTCGTGCCTCCTCGACCTCAAGTCCTGAGTCGACAGCTGCAGACAGGGCCCTGGGTATCTGCTCGAGGTAGACCCGCTTCGCATTGTCGTTTCCAGGCCGTAGTAGCGGCAGGTGGAGCACCAACTGTGAGGCGCCGTCGAGCCCACGGACGAAGCCAGGATCGTTGGCATTTTGCTCATTCATCCTCATGTCCTTTGAAGCCTGGAGTCCTTGTTGGGAGAGACAAAGTCCTAAGAAACGGCCTTGGACCGGGCCTAGTTTTTTGAGCAGAGAGTAGAGAGCGACCGTCTGTTCGCACGGGTTCCATTGGTCGAACCAGCTGCTCACGGTGGCGACTTGCTCTCTGAAGGAGCCCGATGACTTCATGCTGCTCAGTTGAGAACTCGGGTTCTCGTCGATGGTTCAGGACAGCGCCAAGCGGACAGAGTGGAGCTGAGAGGATGGCCACTCGACGACGACGGCTACCACTTCCACTACAACGACGACGAGCACACTGACAATGACGACACCAACGACAACGACGAGAACACCGAAAACGACGACGACCACCACAACAACAACAACAACAAAGGACGACAAGAGACAAGGAACAGCCGCCAGTGAAACGGCCGTTCTGAACGTGACATTAACACACACTGTCGGCGGTTCGGAGCCGCAACCCGACGATGACGGCTAGAAGTCCTCCTCGCCTCCTTTCACGCAGGCGATGGTCGTAACGGTGATGGTAATGCGGCTCACGGCCGAAGTTGGCGTTGATCTAGCGGTCGGGACTACTCTTATTGCTGGAGGTGTTGCCGTTTGACAAAGATTGTTGTTGTTGTTGACTGAACACAGTTCTTGAGGCTGCCTAGTTGGCTGGCTGTCTCGGTCCGCAATCCGGTCGATTGACTCTCACGGTCCGCTGTCAGACAGCAGCAGCACTTGAAATACCAATGGTGCTCGGTCTCGATTTCCAGAGCGACGTCCTGGTGAGATGATCGGTCTACAATCCTGCCGAATAGATTTCTGGATAGGTCGTCAACTCACGACTCACACAGAGTGGTTGCTTCGGCAACAACAAAAGATAACAACAAAGCAACAACGGCAGCGACGAGTTCTTCTTCTCCTCCATCAACAACCACTGCGCGCTGCCATATTACATTCCATCTCAACGACAACAGTTGAGAGATACACTCAACAACAACAACGGAGCGGCGGGGATGTAATGTCGTCTTCTCTCTTTTCCCGGGTGTCGTCTGCCCACGAGCCAAAGTTGAGAGTCGCGCTGGATTTAGGATTCATTTCTGGGTAGCGTCATGGTGGCACACGAGGCGGTAGATTTGGGAAAATGGAAAATGGGAAGCGCCCGCTACCCCGACCCGTTTATCAACAATTACCTCGGGCTTGGTTAGTGGATTGACCGGAGTGGACGAACGCGCGAGCAAGAACGGGGAGAGGGTCCCACGTAACAACAACATACGGGTGTCGTCTGCGGGAAACGATTGGCGGGCCCTCGACATCTGCAGGAGAGGACTCCGTTTGAGGACATGGTTCACCGATGGGAACGATTAGATCCCTATTTGTGGCCGCTCTTGAGTAGAATTTCAGGCCTGGAATCGAGCCGACCAAAGGAATGTCAAACTGATTGCTGGTTTTTCGGAAAACTCTCTTGGATTCGAATCAGTGCTACAGATTACTTCCAGTGACCAGATGGCGGCGTTTTTGACATCCGAGCTCGAATTCCCGAATCAGATCAGGTGGTGGGAAACCGAGGAGTATGACCAGCTCGGAAGACCATGACTAACAATGCACCATATAGAGTAAGTCTGACTTGTGCAGGACAATGGCTCACCGAGATGTGAAAGCAGTTTCACATCGAGGTGTTTCCAGCTTCCAGCATTGGTGACATTTGGAAGAAGATGAGGAGACCCAGGATGACTTCCACGCGGAAACTAAACTCTGGCTTGAGAGAAACTGAGTTGGAGGACCAGTTCACACAGTTCGTATTCGCTCCAACCAAATGCTTAAATGATTCAATGCGTTGACAAACGCATATCATCAGGTGCTGTAGAGGTCTCAATGGCGCGCCGTTCTCTGCAAGACGAAAGCCTCAACTGTGAAGGTCGGTTTCTCGAGCTTGGGACTAACTGCATGCTGAGCGGCACTCACTATTGCTGACGACAACGTTAGAGGTCGAGAAGAGAGGCTATTGTAGAAGATGCGGTGCGAAGTAGGCTTTAGATCGATGCAATTGCATCCGTATTTCTTCCAATCTTCGAGCGAGCTTAATGACTCCTCTCGATCCCTATTCTGGCCTCGAGTGCAAGCTTTGCAGCGAGTCGTCGGAGCCCGTCAATGGTGTTTTAGTACGGATTGGCATTTATTCGATCTTTTATCGGCACATGGGTTTCATTTTAGCGCTGGTTTTTTTTCTCATCTACTCATCAATCCTTGTCGCCATCTCATCCATTTAGGAGGTGTGGAAGATATATCTTCCCAGGGTTTGCTTTGTCCCCCTGATGTCCCCTGGTCTTGGATCAGGGAGGAGTCCCATTCGGTATGGGAACTCCCGGCGGGAGTGCTTACCTACCTACCATTTCGGGGAGACTTGAGTGTCGGCTTGCGGAACTAAACATCGTTCGAATTTTCGGCGCTTCTCGGTTATGAATAAATAGGGCCAAAGAGTTCGCGACATCTGCATAATGCATAAGCAGTTTGCGTAGTGTATATGCAGTATGCAGACTGCATGTGCAAAACGCGCCAACTACGACCCCCTCCCAGCTCTGTGTTTGGAGCATCCGGTGTATATTCACATATGATTCTCAATACTTGCCGCATATTTGGCGCATATCCGCAGATTTCGTTGAGGAAAGTATCAGATATTCTCCCGCATACATACTTTACGAACATATTTTGGTGCATGAAGTCTCTGGCTTTAGTGATGAGCATTCCGGCCCGGACTAGTGCCTACAGACCAGTTAACCGTGAGTGTATCGTTCAGCTCCTGTTCGGTACCTCAGGGGCGGTCCGTGCCAAAGTGCCGCCCGGGGCGGCTTCCATATTTTGCCGCCCTTCGAGCTCAAATCTCAGGCTCCTCGACACTTTGCGGGGAGAAAATTCTCGCGAAAAAAAAACAGTCTTGAATCAGATATCTGGAATCATCCTCGGAGCATGATCATTGATATTAATATTATTGATTGGGGCGTGCAGTCTCTATTTCTCTCGCTGAATCTCTCAGAATGCCGCCCCCGGAAGAGTGGCGCCCGGGGCGGACCGCCCCCCCCCCTTGGTCCGCTACTGCGGTACCTCCAGTCTCTCTGAACTAACGTCGGACTTTCATAGTGTAGTGTAGATTTGGAATCCATATACTGTACGGAATGGAGTCACCTGTACACTTTTTCTTCCGATTCTTCCCGTTTCCCTGCACTCTTTCTTCCTAAGTTATTCGCGGAAAATTTTATACATTGTTGGTGAGCTCGATGTATTTCTGGTCACTCTAAACCTGCCGGATCATGGCGAGTTCTCAAGTATTGTATTTGAGCCTGCTGTGGCTACTGGTCCGGGCTATCTGGCTGGTTCTGTCTGTTCAAGAATACATGGGATTTCTGGAGGTTTTTGTGGTGTCAAGAAGGACATACAAGGCTGCTCGGGCAGCGCAAGGAAAATCAAGATGAGGCTTTCACCACATTGGTCCAACCTCCTCCTTGAACGTAGCATTTCACAAACGATGAAGTATCAAAAACAACATCGCAGCCCTCTCCGATTCTCGTGATCATCAAAGATAGTGCAAAAATGGTCTTGCCCCCCCCTTAAATAAAATCCTGGCTACTCGCCTGATTCGTGCCGCTCCTTGGCCGTCCCCGCGCTGGTGAGATCGGCCAGAGACATGGCGCCACGACGACGTTTTTTTCAATTATAGCTTCGGAATATGACATTTTGTGAGCCAATGGATGCCGATCTCGACCCAAGCCGTTGGAGTCATATCTCGGTTCTTGGGGAAGCGACTTACAATGAGAGATGCTCCTTTCCCATCGAACAGATGATAACAAGACGCTCAATGCGACTTTGCATTCAATTCAATGCTGCTCGGCGGAACAACATCTACAATTCTTCGATGATGGACGAGAACTTGTTGAAGTTCATACATAGAATGACAACATCGATTGAGCTCCGATGTAGCTTTGTGACCATGGCAAGACGTTGTCTCATGAGGGCGTTCAAGAGACGCTGGGGGATGGGATGAATTGCGACAGACGGGCATTGCAAGGCTTCAAGTTTATCTGAACCAACTAATTTTGACCAACCGATGTCGATACAAACCAACTGGCTTCGATGTTCGATGCAAGGGCCGACACTGCGTGCGGAGCAAGAGAGCTACACCAGATAGAGGATGATGCAGGATCATCTTTCTACCAAGCTGATTCGACTGTCCCGCGGTGCGTTGGAAGCATTTCGGATGACATATCATGGACCCTACATGAATAAGAAGGAATTTCATGCAAGAGGCTACGATTCCACAACGATTCGTAGGATTGGGATATCTTTCCCACGAAGCGCCCGTGTGGATAGAGCGGCTCGGATGCTTTCACATGTTCTTGTTTTTCTCCAGTATGGACAGGCTTTTCGAGAGTCATCGTTCCCACTCGAGACGTCACGCGGTTGTGTTGCCGAAAGGATATGACCTCCGAGGGGTCATTACGCGGATTCTCAAACTCTCGCATGAGTCTGCTACCCCCGACATGTCATCGGACGATGGCTCATTCATAGGGAGGCGACGTCTCGAAGAATTCGGCCTGCTCCGCGATTTCGAAGACGAGGAATCCGACCGACGGCTACTTGGCTCCGTATCTGACGGCTGCTTGGCCTTCACAAGTGTCGGAAAAAGTCTACACCAAATCCCCCTCGCCCTTCCCCCCGAAGGCTCATAGCTCGTCACTGGAGGCAGTCTATCATGGCGTAAATGGGGGCACGGACAGGTATGAGTACGGTCATGTGATACCGATCTGATAGCATCGACGGAGATTGATCCTCCATGTTTGGAATTTCCAGAGCCGATTTGGAGCTTCCAGTATGATGCTTTCCTGAGTGGAGAGACCCGCGAAATGGGGGGAAGGAATGGGGAGGCTTCCCCTTGATTTTCGGGACCGGCCGGAGACTGGCTGGGGAAATCTATGAAAACTGGTATACCAATGGAATCGACGAAGTGAAAAAAATGCTCGATATCGTTGGTTCCCCTCCCATGCACTGTGTACTCGTACGAGCGCACTGACCTTCCTGCTATGCCGTGCGCTAGTTCGGAACATGCGAAAAGAAGGGAAGGATTCAAAACCCTCATAAAGTCTATGGATAGCTACAAAGTCTCAACGGAACTCCCGTCCCGACGCCCCGATCTTGATGCAATCAATTGAATGATGGGAAAGTCATGCCGAAGGAATGATGCACGGGCATGCGGGGTGCGTTATTTCGAGGCAAACGTTGAGAGTAGGCATGTGGTATGAATGTCAAGGGGCAGGAATGGGCGGCTGATTTCGCTTCAAAATGCTCCTGAATGCTGCTTTCACGCTGTTAGACGGCGCGAATCCGACTCTGGCACTGGACTTCGGTGACGCTGAAATCTGATCGACAGCTTGCCATCGCAAATTGGTTCTCCCTCTAGAGACCGGAAGGAAAATACCGACGCGATAGCCGAGTGACCTAAGCGAGCTGCATGTTACGTGCAGATTCCATGGTTCCCATCTCTGGCTCACGGCGAATGCCGGGGAAATAGCTGAGTCGGTCATGGCCGCAATACCGCCCCTCGCTCCGCGGACACATTCCCAGGGGATGAGCGACGCCAAAAAAAAAAGAGGGGAAATACTCCCTTGGACATCCGTGTCGCCGGATGCACAGTCTCTATGCGATGTGAGGAACTATTCAACCTCCATGACAAGCCAGACGGAGCATGACAATATGGCGAGCTTTATGTTTTTTTGGACGTCTCAGGATCACGGGGACTGTCCGAGCAGCCTGGTTTCTCCAACTCGGCAGAGATGGATCTTTTCTTCGATCGAAAACTCAGATCGCGCGGGCTTCGGCACCGTAGTCTGTCAAAGATGCGAGTCTCGACTTTTCGAATCGTCCGAGCTCCTTCCAAACGACCGACTCGGAAATATCAATCTTATGCCTGAATAACACTGCCCGGGAATACGCACCGGGGATTGGTCGGATCTCTTTTCCTCGGATATGCGGAAGTCTTGCCATTTCTATCGAATGAAATCGTTCGTTGGTCAAATAGAGTTCGTACGAAGGAATCGAACGCCGTGTTTCGAACTACAGCGGAAAGGATACGCTTTCGTAGTAACTTGAACATAAATTTTCCACGAGCTATCTCATAGGAGGAGTAGACGAGGACAGCAGCTCGAGCTCGGCCGCAGAACCCCCTCCATCGGCTTGACCAATCACTTCTCGTGTTCGAGCTCGATCCGTAACAGGCGTGTAGTGTGATAATCGGCGCCAAGAGGTTCTGAAGAGGATGCCTCAGAGTGAACTAGGAGCCCATTACCCCGAGCTGCAAACTCAAGCACCTAACTGTTGCCCTCAGAAATAGCTTTCCTGTCTATAATCCCGGGTTGCGCCTAGGGCTCGCCCAAGCGTTTCGCCCACCTCTTGCCGCATCTTTGCACAACTATTTCTTCTTGCAGCGAGTCTTGCTTGACGGCCAGAAATCTGAGCCCTCAGACTCCGTCAATGAAGACCGCTGTTGAAATCTCAAAATCAAGCCTAGGTTCGGTTCGACACGGGTTGAGATATTCAAAAAAGATTCATCGAGAAAAACAAGGAGGGATACTCGGAATTCCTATGCCTGTTCCCGCAACACCATCCGTTCTTCTACGACCTCAGTCGAGTCTCTAGTCCCGCGCATGGATCCGGCTGAGACAAGAGCATGGTTTCACATGATCAAAATTCCACCGCATGCGAGATTCCCCGAGGCCTGATAGAGTCGATATAAGAAACGGGCGATGAAAGTGAATCCTGCCTTTCACATCAGCTTTCACCTCATGTCGCCCTGAGTCAGCGCAACATCGGAACGCGGGTCATTCTTGATGCTTCACTATATATTTCCAATAGTTTCTTACTTCGGGTCGCGTGCGGTACATCCCCGTGTTAAGCCCGCTTCTCATTTGCTAGAAGTATTCTCGGAATAAACGACCGTGCGCAGTTATTCTGAGGGCTGGTCTTTCTCTTCTCACGGGAAGCATTTCAGATATGGATCCACCCAGCCAGCTCTTACTGCAGTGATAATGTTACCATCCGTTGCCACAGTGTGTCCATCAGTCATTCAGCTGGTGACTCAGTCGGTGGGGGTTGCAGACTTCAAGCGTTGTTGAGATCAGTCGCGCGTAAAGCAGCGTGAGCTTGTCCGTCGGTCCTTGCAGCGGTTTGTTTCTTACCGGCTGGCTCTTGCTGGCCTGATGCAACGGGACACTGTTACATTGCATATTTCACAGGGTGAAGCTAGCGATAAATCCAATTATGAGCGAGCCATTCGAGTGAGCAACGGGCTTGACGTCTACAGCGATGTCAGCGTGGGGCAAGGAGCTGAAACACACAATCGAACCCTGATGTTTGGTTCGATCATGTTCGAAATCATTCCAACGAGCTTGATTTGTAAATCATTTCTCGCTGGCAGGGTTCAACGCCACCGTGAACCTATCCCAAGTTCGGAAACTTGGGACTTCTTCAGTTGAAGAAGTTCAGAAGAAATTGAATGAAATTTCGGCTCGGCTGGTTCCTTTATACGCTCCAGGTTTCTTCATTCAGACCAAGATGATGGGAATGGGACTTTGTTGGATTCGGATGAGAAGGGGGGAAGGGGGGGGCTGTTGGATGCTCGATGATCCACCCAGTCACGTAGCATAAGGCAGAACGCGTTCATCGATCATGAATCCTGATTGGAAGAGCCTGTTTGTACCCCCAGCACAAGAGCTCTCCTCATAATGGCAGCATGGCGTCGGTAGAGGGTTGTCAATGCACGACTGAGCCTCAAGGAGTTTGAATAATGAGCAGATAAATTATTCTGCTGTCATCTCGATCAATTCGCTTCAACAAGAATCAAGTCATGCATCGAGTGTCCAGATCTCCGCTCGTAGGTTAGGGCAAGCCGAAGGCCAGCTTCGAATGGCATGTCAGTTCAGAAAAACTCCACCGGAGGAAGATGGTGGCCTTCTGTGGATGACTGATACATCTCGAACGTCATCGTAGGGGCAGCTCCAATCCGAGTCTTGGGTCTACCTTGCTACAGTGCGTCAGTTATTCTTTGTCGTCAAATACAGCACGGAACCTGAGTCGATCAAAGATCTCATCAATGTAAAAGATGGACTCCCGCAGTGAAACGATGGCCGTTGATCCCTTCGGACAAGCTCCAACGAACGTCTCATACCGTGGAAGGGAAGCTTGCACGCTGGATGCGCTGAACTCGGAAGTAGAGGATTCACGAGTCAATCACAAGTGCTGTACAGCCGGAAGCCTATGAACCATACTCGGCTTCCGAGATTGGTTTCCAGAAGCTAATTTAAGATGGACAGATGAGCCTATACACTCATTGAAGAGAATGACTCGGACTTCGGGGGGACCTCCCCGAGAAAAGCATCTGCCCAATCCATAGTTCCTAACAGCGGGACTTCTTGAAGGTGGTTCGTATCCATGGATTTGTCTTCAGTCGCAAAATGGAATAATCAGAATCCGAATGGAATGGACTCGTCTTCGTAAGTGGTGCGCCCTAATTGACATAGTTTAGTGTGTATGATAAACCTCCAGTATTCCGCAAGAACTCCTATCGTACTCCTGGCGAAGTCTGAAATGAGTCGAAGAACCCCTCTGTTGCCCCGTTGAATCTTGCAACAAAACGGTGGTGAACACTTCGATGATTAATTATTGACGTGAAGTCTAGCGGGGCCGAGGGCTCGGGGGAAAACTTCTGGTCTATTCCACGCGCGGAACGGTCTCCACATACGCCGCCAGGTCCGACATCGAGTCCGGGATCGGGTTTGTCAAATGTTGAGCTGAGAGCTGTTGAAGCTGCGGTTCCTAGCGCCCTCCCTTTTCTTAGGGTCTTTGTTGCAGTCTATTCCTCAAGCGACGTATGGCTCCGATGTCGCACCAACAGCTAGAAACCATCAGAAAACGAAACGACGACGTATTTACTTAAGAGGACCATAATAGGTCCACAAATGAACTTTTATTTTCATTTGCAGTATTATCACCGAAGTAATGTTATATACAAAGTTATTTCGACCGTTCGAATCGGCACCTCTCACCCATTCTGGCCAACCCACTGGCGGCAATGGACACCTTCCGCGGGGCATACAATCCCGTATATACATACACTGGCCCCCGCCCCCGGCGCGTCCCTTCAGGTGATAACATAAATAAATCTACAACCACCCTTCGGGACGTCATACACTCGAGTCTGTTCAGAGTGACACATGCGATTATGTCACATTCTCTCTGGCTGTCTTCTTGTTTGTTTTCCCATTCGTCAGTTTCAATTCAATTTGTCTGTTACTTTGTCCATTGTGTGTTTCCTTGGTGCGTGTGTACGTGTTCGTGTTAGTGTCCGTGTCTACGGGCGTACGTCTGTAGGCTGCACGGGTGCACCGCAAGGTGACCCGGACGGTGCAGCTGGAGCCGCATCAACGATGACGATGGCGGCAGCTACCGCGGCAGAGAACTCGCAGCAGCAGATGTTTGTAATGCTGCAATCGCCCTCGAACAGCGGATATCCGGCAAAAGCTTTATTGCGGCAGAGCGGCCGGCAGAAGAAACCCCTCCTCTTCGTCGACTGAAGTCGACCACAACGGAACAATGAGATACTTCCTTCGAAAAAATACAAAAAAAAATGCACAAGCGGCGGCAGCAGCAGCAACTCGGGAATCGGAACCTGATCAGATCGTGTGTCTTTCCAAGCGACTGTTAAAGTGTTCGATGAACGCGAGTGTGTTCCCAACTTCTTCATGCAGGTGTCAGTGTCTTCTCTCGCTAGATATCTCTCTCTCTATTTCTCCTCATTTTTCGCATCTCACTCTCAATGGGTCGCTTGCTCTCTCAACATGAAATGTGCAATTGATAAAATTTATCTCTAAGTTCACTGTACTCTGCATTTCGGAAAGTTACACGCTCAGTTTTTCGACCACCACTGCTACTCGAAGAATCGAACAAAGTTTGAGGGAGAAGCCGAGAGAGGTGTAAAAGGGAAAAATAACAACACAAGGAAATAGGCTTCAACCAAACATCTTACTGTACAAATCACTCTCAATATTCTTGGCATTTTGCGCAATCTCTTCAGTTCAGTCCTTGTATATCATTGATGGATGCGTGCGTGCTGAAGAATCCAACTTTCGCTTGGAACAGAAAAGAACAGGAAAAAATGCACTCAATCTCTCAGAGCTTTCTCTCTCTCTCTCAGGCGCTTGGAAGGAAATTTGACGGACGCAGAAGAAAAAAAAATAACCTAAAAAAATTGGGGAAAAATGACGGAAAAAATTACATTTGAACATTGGGCCGACCCATGCCGCACTGCCTCTCTGTTAGCGGAACTTTTTAGCGGCACCCACCGATTCCTCCCCACGCGTGTTCCACAGTGTTCCCGTAATTCCCAGACCCCCCGTATTTTACTGTGTAAACCTCCCCGTTATCCACTGTAAAAACCACCCCATGCCAAACTGTATAAACCTCCCGAGAAAAATTCCATAAATCACAGCTCACCCCCAGCAAGCAAACGAAGTCGGTAGGTGTAAACAATGCGAACACCGCCCACCGACTCGGTCTACCTTGACTTCAGCAGGCAGTTACAGTGGTTTCCTCCTACAATTCATCCTTGCAGCAGGCACGTCGCAACTCGGTATAGGTTGCCAGATGGTATCCTCGATGTTGAACTTTTTGAATGATGAGGTGGTTGATTGATTGATTCCTTGATTGATAGATCAATTTGGATGAATGCTGTGGTAGTTGTTGTTGTCGTCATCATCGCAGTTTTGGTGTTGTTGAAGTTTGCGGTTCAGGTTGTGTTGATGTAGTTGTACCGCGGCAGGGACCAGGCTGTCTTTCAGGGCTCCAGAGGGGATTGACTCGAGTCCGGTGAGAGATTTGGAGATGATCTTGAGTCGACTTTTTAAGGTTTGAAATTTCGTTTTGTTGAGGTTGATTTCGTTCATCACCACTTCAGTCGTTTATAAGCAAAGAAAATGTGGAAGTCCTTCCTCTAGAAGAGAACTTCTCAGAGATCTCACGATGTGAGAGAGAGAAACGAAGTCATAGCACAGTTTGAGTACACTGAGCTCCTTCTAATTGAGATCCCGATCTTCGAGAAATCGGTACTCAAAAGTGAATCCCTCTTTTCGCCGTTGACTCCATCTCTCATAGTCGAAGTAGATGTACGTCCCCTGAGGAAGATACGATGCGGTTTTAGAATCAAACAAACTGATGGTATGTGTGAGATCGCATTGTGAGCGAACTCCTCGCAAATCGCATCAGCCCACGAGCTCGGCGGACCGGAATGTCAAGTATAATGGAAGCTCGCGAAACGAAGCGGGGTCTCGGTATGCTTTGCTGTGTAGGACGTGATTTTTGTCCTTCCTCATTTCTGAGCCTATGGAAGGCATTCACATGATTGCGAACAATCAAGAGGCTCACCTGTTCAAAATCCTCCGTTATTGTCTTCGGCTCTTCGTGCCGCTGAAACCACATCATGAATTTCGTGTGGAATCTCCATGATTGCTTTTTCAGGGCTTTCGCAGCCAAATACTGGGCCTGAAATGTCCAAGAATCACATTTTAGTGAACGATTCAAGAAGTTTCGTAAGCTGATCCCCTCAATGAACTCTATGGGTAATGACGGGCGCTTCGAAACACTCGGATTTCGTATCAGTAAGACGAGGCTCACCTTTGTGCCTTCCATGTAATAGAAGATGAAGAACAGGGTCTCGGTCGCGAGCCTCTGGAACATCTCAGCCGGGTCCAGCGGTGGTGTAAGCGGATAGTAGGGCGGTGTTGAGCAAGGCTGCCGCATGAGGTAGTTTCGAAGACGATCACTGTCTGACGGATGCGGCATGTGTTGCGAGGCCCAAGTCAGATGATGAAGTTGGTAATAACACTCTTTGGGCATCGTCGATTTACCAAGAGGAGCGACGCCTAACAGAGCTGGGATGTGAGCATCCTGCGCCATCATTTGTTCATCACCAACAGGCATCTGCTGGCTTTGCGACGCTCCTTGTGAACCTTGCTGCTGCTGCTGTTGCTGCTGGAGCTGTTGCAGCTGCTGCTGTTGGAGTTGTCTCTGCTGCTGCAATTGTTGTTGTTGCTGCTGCTGTTGTTGTTGCTGTTGCAACTGCGGTGCCGGAACGAGCTTCTGAGGCGTTTCCACTTCACAAACCCCGTTCGTAATCGGCGCCGATGCTTGAGGAACCATGTCGGCTTGATTAAGCGAATTCATTATCATCATAACCGGAGATCCATCCACATTGTTGCTTAATACGTGACCGTCAGCTGGAAAGAGAGCCACAACGACGATGAGTCAACTTGTCTCCAATATCGCTTACAGGACAGACACACCGGGAGACGGGTCCGATAGGTATCATCGTCAGAAGCAGCGTTGGATAAAGGCCTTTTATTGATTACGGCCATTCTGCGAGCGAAACAACCGAACTTACCTTGCGGTTGCTTTGTCGGACTGCTCGTGTGTTGAGGAGGTCCATTGACGACTTGCATCTGCTGCGTCTGTGACTGGTTCGGACTCGGAGATACCACGCCGTTCAACTGCACAGGCGGCTGAAGTATTTGCTGCGGCTGCGAAGGTGGCTGCGATTGCTGCTGCTGCTGCTGCGGCACAGTCGGCGGTTGTTGCTGCGGCTGTTGCAAAGATTGTTGTGTCGATTGCTGTTGTTGTTGCTGTTGTTGCTGCTGCAGCTGCTGTTTCTGCGCTTGCTGCTGCAATGCCACTTGAGCTTGTTGCTGGAGAGCAATCGGTTGTTGGTGCTGCTGTTGTTGTTGCTGCTGCTGTTGAGTAACCGGAGCTGGAGTCGCAACAACCGAACTGTACGCAATCTTTGACGCTTCGCCATGAAGACTAGGCGCTGGTGACGAGGCGCCCGATGTCTGCGGACTTTTCGTCGAGCCCACAGGTCGGACGGCCACCGGTTTAACAACTGGCGTCGACGGTGCCGATTGCTTAATATCGAGGACGGGGGTTGACGTCGGAGAGCTGGATGTCAAGTTGTTCGGCGTTCCTGCTTGACTGGGTGTCTGCAAAACGGAAAGATCCGCGTGATAAGTTATCATTTACGCGTGGAGGAAACTATCCTCTCGGAGATTCCAGATGGGCGTTGAGGAAAGTTCAAAGATAGAAAAGGTTCAATCCCATCTGCGGGTATGCTGAGAGATCTTTTTGGTAAACTCACGTCGTTCTTCGCATTGGAATGGTGGTTATTCAACTGAGAAGTGGCGTTCGTCAGACTGCTCGTCGTCTGGGACGTAACTGGTGTCTGGACGGTTGTTGGTTGTCCTAGGTGAGGAGTGTGACTGACACTCTGAGGCGTATGGGGTGTTGAGAGTTCGTTGTGCGGAGAATCAGAACCATGCTCTGACGTTGCGTTGCTTTGGGATGTCGACTTGATCTCACCGACGCCTAGCGGAGCGCAACTCTCGTCCAAGTCAAGGTCGTCATAGAGATACTCGTTTTCTTCGAAGTCAGGCTCCAAACACGACTCTAGGTAGAAATTCACATCTTCCTGCACACTTCGGATCTTATCAACTTCGATTGTCCCGTTGTCCAACATTCTCATCAGCGTTTCCAATTTGTTAATGTGGAAGCGATGCTTTTCGACGTGAGCCTTCAACTCTTCGACCCGACTTGCGTCTTTGGCTGAGACGTTCTTGCCCTTTTTCGTTGTCACCGACATGCTCTCCATTTCACATTCGAACTGATCGACCTGGATATTCAGCGAATCAATGCAGTTGGCCAGCCATTGATTCATTTCATCCTTTTCTTTCTGGGCAGGATCGATTTTTTGAACACCACCGCTGAGACCTTCTTTCGAGTACGCCTTCGTCTTTGTTTCTCGCTCCACGACCTGCAATCAAAGCCGCAGTCAGAGCCAAATTCATCGACCAGTCGCAAGCGTCATCGAGCACTGTCGAGAACCTTATTGCAAGATGCTCACCTTAAACCGTTCCATCTGCGTCTCTATCAACTTCCGCGTGTCCTGTAGCTGCCGCTTGTCCTTGATTTCGGACGAGGACAGCCATGTCTTGATTTGGTCTCGTAACCGTTGGAGCTTCTTGATTTCCTTCTTGAGATCGGCCTCATACTTCTCCTTCTGATTTGTGTTGCTCGCCCCATGAACCTTCTTCCAGATGTCATCGAACGTTTCAACACCTTCTGTTACCTTTTTTAAACAACGGTCTATTTCACCTGGAGAGAAATTAGATTCGACTGATTAGAGAGTTTGAAGAGGAGGTATCGGTATGACACTAACGATGTTTACCTTCGAGGGCACTGTTATGGTTTCATGAGATCCCAAGCTTGCCGGTACCAGACGTCGCAGAGTAATCAGATGACGTACGCTTGAAATGTCTTTAATTGAAGCTCCGGAGAGTGTTTCTGTGCGATTCGAGTACGGCTGGGGTAGATATCGACCTCAACGACGACTCAAACAAGTCGAATAGGCCGTTCATGATTGAATGTACCCGAGCCGTCTTCAGATGGACGATCTCAATCGGATGGTTTCTGGCACGGATGCTTCCATTGTAGTGAGACGCAGTCAGAATAGCCCTCCAACCCTCTTGTTCTCCTTCAGGAGCGACCAAGAATAGCGTAACTAGCATTTCCGATCGGAACTATCCACTCGCTTCATCCGACAGCCTTGCTTGTATCCCGAACCAGCGGTGGACACGCTCTAACCATTGATGTGACAAAGCAAACCGATTCCACCGGGTGCGTGATTCCGAGTCTGTTCGGGATTTCGAGCCCAGCCGCTCTGCATGCCGAGAACAGAAGAAGCCATAGAAATCTGTTGGCGCTCCCCGAACCGATTCTGGAATTCAACACGGACCCCTCAAAGAGCGTTCCAGACGTTCCAGCGAACTCTGCGGTTGCTGCCAGAATCTAGAGGCGTTCAGAGTTCCGATAGAAATCGCGCCGAGAACAGCACTAGGCGCCGGTGATTGTTGGAAGACCCTCGCTTCACGTAAATTCTGATTGTGAGCGTGTTCCATTTGTTGACATTTCCCATTCCGTAGGCTACGCAGCTCATATGGGAATCATATGATCCAGTTGCTCGAAATCCCTGACGATCTACCCGCCTCTAAATCTAACCGCATCATCAAGTTTCGTGTGTAGCCGGCTGGCTTGCCGGCGGGCGGGCAAGCAATCGGGCTTTGAGCTGCCTGCACACTGTCACGGAAAATCACAGAGACCGTCCACATCTGACATGAGCACCTCTTGGGAGACCGTGGGAACACGCGGGAACCTCAGTACGCGGTCATACGTTTCTTACTCTACATCAAAGCTTTCTATCAAGTCAAAATGGCGTGCCTTAGGCCTAAATATCTTTGAATTTTCTAAACTGGTCACGTCCGCTAGTTATCCGAACACAAGCCCAGTGATCCCTGAGCACGAAAGAGTGTAATCAGCGAAGAAAATATAGATGCGGCATGAAACTTTGAAAGCGTCCGTGCCGAATCGATCGGAGCACTCCACCACGGCATTCGTGAAGTTGGCGCGAGGACGAAACACAGATCCCAAGCTTTCGGAGTCTTGGAGAGATCTCGTCGCTTGGAAATTGATCCGACTGACCACAGCAGCATACTCTGCTCCAAACGGCAGAGTGAGTGGGATTCACGGAGAGACGAGAAGAAAGAAAGCCTAAAAAATACGCATCCATATCGGATTCATGGATAGCTGCGCAGAAAGCCACCGCGATCTCTCAGTTTTGGCGCTCGCTCCCTGGAGCCTGATTGGCTCCGAAGGGATGCATAAGATTCGAGTGGACTCGGTTCCAGCGTGGAATAACTCAGCAGGTTTGCGGTTCCAACTCGGCTGTCTCAGAACACCGCTCCGGAGACAGTTGTTAGCCAAGCTAT
Organism: Neoseiulus californicus; assembly: GCA_028455905.1. NCBI lineage: Eukaryota > Metazoa > Arthropoda > Arachnida > Mesostigmata > Phytoseiidae > Neoseiulus > Neoseiulus californicus. Next base: position 4,737,454 of record JAMQGS010000008.1, read on the forward strand.
CAGCTGGCGCCTTTCACTACAATGGGGTTTCAGAGGCTGTGTACGAGTTTAATCTCCATCCGAGTGACATTCATATCTTGTGATGTGGGCCAATACTCCTTCCAGGAGACACGAAACGCGTGCGACACCTCAGAAAGGCCACGAGAAAATCATCAAAACGCGATTCCGTAACGAAGCCGGCCTCGAAGCTAAATGAAGCCCAGCGTTGGTATCGTTGAGCACTTCTCGTCTTCTGAGGTTCGTTGCATTGCGTTCGTGAAACCGAGCTCAGTTTTCGCGGAGATTCCGCGGTGGATTCCGGGCCGAATCCAGCTGCTCATACGTACGTCGAGCGTTTCAAGCCTGCCCCTTTTGTAATTGTAGTAAAAAAACTTTGGATTTTAGGCTTACCTTGTAGTTTTCTTCTATCAGCCATTGTTAGCGGGTTGTGATTGAGCTCTCTTCGAGCATCTCATACGATCGGCGGAGTTCGTAGCGATTTTGGACCCCGTGCTCGAAGCTCAGGGGATGTTTAGCCTTGACAAATTTATGCACAATTTATCCACCAGCAGAAGTTCTGCCACAGGATTCTTCACACAGATCTACGCTCTCAAAAGTATGGCTTCGTCTTCTTCTTCCTTGTTTATACCAAGCCATAATGCTGCGGGCGGTTGGAGACAGCTTTCTGGTCGAAGATTTTCAAAAAAAGCCCGCGCAGCTTCTCCACGTCCCGTTTCAAAATGGTGGTCTCCGCGGACCGTGGGATGGGAGCTACCTCGGGAACTTCGTGGTGTAGTCGAGTGGAATGCTGGTGCGAGTTCTTGCAAGTCCAGTCCCGCAGAAAATCTTCGCCTACTCAGCTTGGAAGATCATTGGTATCGTCTGCTAATTGGACAAAAAACGTGTCAAATACGATATGAGCAACTGATGGGAGCTATCGCGAGGATTGACGAATCGATCGATTGGACGTCGCACAGTGTGGCTGGTTTAGAATGCTGCACTCGAGTTTCTCCCCCGGTATGATGATCTGCTACACCATGAGCACAGGATCGGAGTTCGTCTGATGACGCGCCGGCTGTCGTGAGAAAGATGGAAGTCATCTAGTAGCAGCACCTTTTTCGAATTCCCGCTAGTTGGCGTCCCAAGTTTCTTCATGTGGACTCCTAACCATCCGAAGTCCAACCACTGATCATTGCTCTCGAAGACTGCGCTCCCGGGAGGGCACACAAATATGATCACTTCGTATCTTGATGCCTCAGTTATCGATATTCTGTACAAGCGTCGGTGTTCTTCGGTGTTATCGACCGGCTGACTCGTGGATGGCTATGAAACTAGGTTCGCATTCGGAGTTCTAGATAATCTAGGGGAGGATGCGTTTCCTCAACTCCTCTGCCTCGGATTCGATCTCAAAAACGAGATTGGCCAATCATCCGCTATCATTATAGAATCATTCGAGAGCGATCATCTGAGATCTGAGATTCGGACTTCTCTCTGTGTAATCACCCCGCACCTGCCCGAGTCTTCCGGGGTGATGATAATTAACATACCCAAACACATATTCTCTCAGATCGAAACTCGTTGCGGTCGAGAAAGAGAGGGAGGTTCTCTCTTCAATCAGCTTGGATCGGCCGCACACCATTAAAAGACCTCCCAGTGACGGGTCACCCGAAGCAGTTATCTTGCCTGTTCCTTTGTTGGCAGAGTTAGTCAGCTGCACCTCTTGACGAGGAAGGTTGAGCGTGATTTTTTGTGTGCACAAGAGATCTGGTCAGCTCTTGAACTCTACTTTCAGGGATATTCGCCGGAGGCATTCACAAAGGTAAGTTCAGGTCGAAAAACTCTCGAAACCATCGATCGCGCCTCTCTCGAATCTGACGCCTGCCGTTATGGAGTATGACGCCACGAGGCCGTATGCTAAGGTTCCTAACAAAGCGCTTGGATGGCTCTCACAATTGTCTCTACGATCCGCTGTATCTCTATCCTTTCTCGAGAATCCTTGCCGGAATATTGGAACAGTGTTTTCTCTAGCCTCCCAGAGTCCCTGAAACGGTCGATTGACGAAGTTCGCGATCATAATATTTGACGCCTGGTCCTATTCAGGTTGTGTAAATCTGAACGAACATTTGAACGCATGATTTGTTTGCCTGTCACGAACACATTGGTTTGATGTCGGGGAACATTTCTCGAGAACGCATTTATTCCTTCCAGACTAAGAAATGGTGTACAACAAAGGAAATCGTCCTCGTAATGGAGGAGGTGTCCGAGACGCCAGAGACGTCATCCGCAGCAAGGGTGGCCGCAGATCTGGCGGAGCCCGCGGCCCGGGCGTTGGCGGAGTGGTGAATACGAAACGCATTATCAAAACATCGAGTGGCTTGGTGACAAACAAAAAGCCCAAAGGAATCTCAACCTCGCAGCTCCCACACCGGTCAGTGCTCATCGAATCAAACGCCCAAGTTGGGTTTCCTATCCTCATCATGCGGATTCCGGTCTGGAATTCAGCTGCCATTTCTACTCAGTTCCAAGTCCATGTTTCAAACCTACTCCGGGCTTTGCAGACAACGCGACCAGAAAGCTCGTGTCCCAGTCACGAGCCATCGAGCGAATCCGAGACCACCTCCACGATCTGGAGAGAATCTCACAGCCACTCTGAGAAGGAGCGCCATCATCAACAGCAGTCCCGTGTTACAGGTAAGAAGATTGCTTCCGATTTTTCGACAAATAGAGACTCGAAAGGCATCACCCGGGATCAGCGAGTATGTGGTTCATGAAACGTTGCCGGGACTAGCTCCCGAATTTCGAATTACGAAATAGGCCGCGGATCCTCGTTAGGTGTACCTTCGAGGCTCGAGCTCCTTTAGCGCCTTTGAGTTGCTCTGCTTGCGTGCGTGTGTGACTATTTGGTTAAACTGGCGTCTGCTTCTGCGGATTGATATTCTGCGCGAGCGCAAAGGGTCCGACGGAGCGTAGGTCAGCGACTGCGAATCGGAAGCCACGAAGTGTGTTCCCCGGTGATTGGATTAGGCGTCGTTTAATAGGCCGGATCATTTCATGCCTCCGACAGTATATTCCATCCGGCATATGCAGATAGCTAAGCTCTGTTCTTTTCCGTAGAGCATTCTCTGTTATCTCATGCCGATGGACTTGACTGTCGGAGCCCGACCAAACATCGACGATGAGGAGGATGCGCTGGTCCAGACGGGCAGTGGGCTCACAGTGCCACCCGAAGTCGATACCAAGACGCCAAAAAGTCCTCAGCAGGATCTGAACAGGAACGAGGCCGCTGATGCTGTCGACCAAAGAAACGAAGAGTTCCGCCGATTGGAGCATTCTTTCGTTGACCTGGTAGAAGTTCAGACAGAACAAGATGAGGAATACAATCAGAACGAGATTGTATCTTCAACGGGAGATGAGGATAGCAACGATGTCATTTTGGCGATCGATCCACCGAGCGATCCATCGACGGAGTCGGTTAGCGGTCTGCCGTCGATTGAAGAAACCCTTGACGACTTTGAACTGCCCAAGACCTGTAAAGTGCTGAAAGCTCCAAACGGTTCCCTGGTATACGTGGTCGGTTCTGCTCATTTCTCTCGCGAATCACAGGAGGATGTGCGTCGCGTCATCCGAAGTGTCAGACCCACAAGGGTTATGATTGAGCTCTGCCGCCAGCGGGCGCACACCCTCTACTTGGACGAGAATATACTGCTGCGAGAATCGACAAATATCAGCCTGCGGACTATCAGGGATACCATCTCGAGGAGGGGGGCGCTGCAGGGCGGGATGCAGATCCTCCTGCTGCAGCTGACGGCGCATATTGCGAGCAAGCTCAAGATGGCACCCGGTGGCGAGTTTCGAGTCGCCTTCGTGGAGGCGAAGAGGCTCGGGAACTGTCAAGTTTTCCTCGGAGATCGTCAGATCAACATTACCCTGAAACGAGCCTGGGCCAGTCTTGGGATTTGGCAAAGGATCGCGGTCATTTTCACCCTCCTGTTCTTCTCGGAGGATATTTCGGCTGAAGATGTTGAGAAATGCAAGGATAAAGACAGTCTCGAGCAGCTTCTGGGCGAGATGGGTTCGAGGCATCCGGACTTGACAAGAGTACTCATCACCGAACGGGACCGCTACCTCTGCAAGGCGTTGTTCAATATTGCTGTGACTTCGCCGGAACCGACGAATGTTGTTGCAGTTGTGGGCATCGGGCATCAGAGGGGTATTGTCGAACAATGGGAAAGAGCGAATGATATAGATCTCAAAGAGCTATCATTGGTTCCCCAGCCTTCATTAGGTGTTCGCATCACCAACAAAGCTTTGTATGTTGGAATGTGGGTCGGTATTGGCTTCGTCGCCTATAAGCTCACGCCGCGAAGTCTTCGTGAAGCCGTCGCCAGCGGCGTGAGCCATGGATTCCGCTACGGAACCGAGAAACTCAGTCAGATGTTGAAGTAACTCGGGTTGCCGCAAAAGACACATCGGATGCCGGCGAGTCTTCTTCCCTTTGTAATTTAGGCGTCCCGTGTGCTCCCGGTCGTCGGATCGGTTCTGAACGCCGCGTGGGAAGACGCGCGTTCAAAATTCAAGCATCATCGGATATTATAACTTCAGATATCGGTTACCGATTCTATATTTTATATACGATATACGATTGTCGTCGAAGTATTGAGCGTTTATGATTGTGGGTTTGTTGATGACTTGCGCCTCGAATCTGACTTTTGACCGAGAATGACTGGTTGGAATGCCGCCGGCGTGTTGCGTGCAGTGCGAGTCGCGCTCTCTCTCTTATTCACACTGGACTCTGGGGTGACACAAATGTGTAGGCCATGGTGAATAAATTCCGGAATATATTTCATTCAGAAGCGTTCTACATTGTATTCTATCAGGAGGTATCAAGCGGCCGCATTCGTTGGTAGCTTATAGGCATTGGTCTCAGGGGCTCATTCTGCTCAAGGGTCATTCCAGCTGTTCTGGAGCTACATATTGGGAGAATAGGCTCAATGGAATGAGGCCACAGCGATCAAACTAGACTCATTCCGTTTCAGCACGCGATCTTGGGCCTGAATGATATCAATGCTGCACTCAACCCACGCCGACGGAGATCCGCTCCGAAACGTCTCCAACGTACGGTAAGTGATGGATTTTAAACTTTGAATCGAGCACCATGATACGTATGTGCTACGAGGAAGTAGGAGAGCAGAAGGGCTGACTGAAGAACTTCCTTACAGGCCATCGTGGAAGACCGCAGACCGATGCGGCCGGAGCCACCGCAACGAACTCAAATATCAGATCGTTTGCGAGATCGTCTGGATCAACGCCAAGACCCACCCTGTAGCGTGCTTGTGAGCAATCTTCACAGTAACGTTTCGGAAGCTGATATAAACGTAAGTGAGACTCTCTCGATTTCGCCCCGTGATCGCAGAAAGCGCCTATGACGTCAATTACAGACGCTTCGAGCTAGCTCGGTCGGTCCAGCTCGAGTCGGAACTTTGAGCTGCTTATTGGAATCCGCCTATTCGCATATTCGAACCAGTGTTTCTTCTCCACAGGAGCTCTTCCGGTCTATGGGTCCGATCGTGACAGCTATGTTCGTGTCCCCGGGCAATGCCCTGGTAACTTACCACCGTAAACATGACGCCATAAAGGCAGTCGAAACCTACCACCTGCGTCTGTTGGACGGACAGCCAATGACTTGCGTCCTCCTCACTCCTGATATGGTCCCTGAAAAGCAACAGCCACAGGTCCCGGGACGTATTTGAGAAGCCGGATGTTATGGAGTCGGCGCTCAAGACGGTACGACTACTTTCTCTTCGAAGCTCAGAATAAACGTGCATAAAACATTGAGGTTTCCGAAACCTAAGAGAGAATTCTCTTTCTGTCTTTTAGGTGGTTTCTACTTTGAAAGCAGAGATGAAATGCTTGTAAAGCAGCGATTCGATCGGTCGTTCGGGAGCGACACTGACGAATCCTGCGCATGTGCACGATAAAAACTTCGATGCTCCTATTGAGAATCTGTAAAACGAACATCCTCTGAAGAAAAGAGGTAGAGCTGTCTCATTAAGCAAAAACATATGTATTCAGAAACATATGGAACATTTGAGTTGTTTGTGAATGCCTCCACGAACTCTTCATTGAATCAGCATGCCGTCAAGGTTGGTAAGTTCCCGTTGCCGAAGAATTTCAAAAAAATGCGGCGCGATACGCTATTCGATTCCGTAAGTTATTATATTCGTCGCGTGATTGCCGCGGAGAATTATGGGTGAGTAAAACTGTCGGTTGAAGTTGTTCGACAGAAGATCGGGCGGCGGCTCGGAATGCCAGCGTATGGCATTAGCTTAAGGTTTCTACCCTTCTGTAGAAATAGAGCATTCGAGTAGCGGTGCCCAACTCTGCGACAGAGAAAACTACGAAGATAAACTACGAAACTACTGTATACCAATATTCCTGTTTTCATTCGTGCAAAAGACCGGTGTCATCATCTCATAGGTTCGCTTGAAAGGTTAGGAGCGGCAAGGTCCTGAGGAAACGATTGCACTCTTGATGCTTGCATTATGCGTGACCAGCGCCTGAGCTGAAGGTGTTCCAAACAGGAAAGGCGTTTCCTCACGACTTGGAAGTCGACGTCCGCGCTATGCGAGATCGTCTCATCGCTCGAACCGAATGAAAAATGGCGAGCTTAGAACCAATGAAGGGTGAAACCCTGGTCCCCAACTCTTTGTCCTCAGGCTTCAAAAACTGCCGGAGTGATGGTTTGGAAGCCGAAGTTTCAGACAGAACTCTGGGTTCGCGGACCCTTCCCGGGCTCAGATTTTGACTCCGGATCTCCAGCTTTCGCCCTCGAGGATTTTCGTCCGACAACATATGAAAAATGGCTCTGAAGTGTGTCGATGTGGGGAGCTCGCTGCACGAAGGTGTGAACGAAACCCGTGGATGGAAAGCTTCACAAATCAAAGCATCGCTTTTGTGAGATGAACATGCATCATGGAATCGATCGATCACGAACCATGTTAGCTATTCATCTGCGTTTGAAGCTGTCTCCGGTTGGAAATGTTGCTGAAACCAGGTCGCTGAAGCCAGGTGCTCCTGGCGCGATCAACCGGCTGAGCGACGCTAGATTTCTGGCTTTTGAACTTCAGCTCAGTGGGTGCCTCCTGAGAGAAGTCGCCGACTGCTGCCGCTCCACAGACAATCGCCAATAAAGATCTCTGATTCCTAACGACTTGTTGTGGCTCGAATTTTTGAAAAACACTCTCTCCTTTGTTTCTAGCTCCGTCAAAGATGAATTGCTCACTGAATTCGATCAGGGAGAGACGAACGATCCGATGTCCGATCGACGCGGCGCCACAATTTTCAGAGTTTCATTTCTTTGCCAAGCGGCAAAACGCTGAACTTAGCAAGAGTACAATTACAACGGATTCGTCGCTAACAATCGTTGAAGCGAAAGCAAGACTTCCAAGCTGAAAATTTCAAGGCTGGACGCTCCTTGTGGGTCCAGTGTGTAGACATACTCCGACGGAGCGGCGAATGCGAGGTGGGCTGCGGATATTTTTGAGAAGTCTGCCTGAGGAGCTCTGATTTGGCCCATCCTTCCGCTCCTACGGAGAAGGGGACATCTGGACCCCAAAGGCTGCAGAAATCTTCCGGCACTTGGCCGGAAGAAGATCTCTCAATCCGCCCTGCCGATTGAGCACCATGAGAAGCTACCCTTGAACCTAGAGCCTCATCTATGAGCGGTCGAAAATCTTCAATATTCCCCGCTATCGTTCAGACTTAACAGAATCACTTGAATCACAGTGTCGGTGGATCATTCTCATTCTTTCGAGTTTTCGCGTGATGACGTACCAGTTGGCCGGCTGGAGATTCGCCCGGTGTAGATCACGACCACGAGATAATTCTCGATTATCATTCAAGTTCAGCGACTGTGGAACAGACCACTCTATAAACGTCTGTGGAAAAGTTGGGTTTAAATATTCCACGCGCGGAATGTATCAGCGACGGTCAGTTTCCAGCGGTTGAAGGGGATAAGTGTCCCCAACTCAATCATTCGAGCAACGAGTTTTCGGGAAAATTCAACGAGACCATGTGGAAGCTTAAGGGACGAAGTTCGGTGACGATTAATCATGTATCGCCCATGATCGCATCATCAGATACTTTGTCAGTCAGGACTTGAGAATATCCTCTTTCACATGTGTCTTGACGATGGAAAAGAGTTGAAGTGTGTCCGTCAAACCATATATTTCTCAGAACTCAACTGTTGCAGATTGCTGAACGCATCAGTGACGCCAGAAATTGTCAGAAATCGACCACAACTCTTCACTCGCAAATCTAATCGCCATTCTCGAGCTCACTCCTTCCTACTTCGCTACTGGTTACCAGAAATTCGAGCCTCTCATTTACTGGCAGTGGCTATCTCAATGTTGCGTATCCACGACTCGATTTATGTTAACGAATCGGTATGATAATTGGCGGAGACTTCTCAAAAATTCTACGGGAATCCCAGGAATGAGTCAAATCCTCTCTCCAGGGGAACTTTCTGCATATCGCTGCCGCTTCAAATAAAAGACATCCTGTATTCCGAAGCCGGTTTCTCTCGAGATCTCGTGGTGCTATGGCCCTTAGATGGTAAATAGGCTTCTCTGCTCGAATTCATCAGAAAGTCTCACTTTGAAACAGTTGTTTGGTTTCTCTCTCGCCGCATGTAGTCGGCGAATGACAAGTCTTCGTCTGCAAACGAGGGACGAGTCGCGACTAGACGAAGTGCTTACCAACAAAATAGTGCTTCGTGATTGTCACGTTTCCGCTGTCTTCGGTACCGGCCTTCGACACCCAAGGCTTCGGCGGTGTGGATTACAATACACCAGCCCGCCAGCCATTCGATGGCAGTGCTCAAAACACTTTCGACAATGGTTCCTTGTGCCCAGCGTGACAATCCCGAAATCGTGCTCACCCGAAATCGTGGAACGTATAGTTCATGAAATCTTTTTCATCATTTGGCAGGTAATTCTTCTCAACATGTTTCTCTCAGCAAAGCTGCCTGGTGTTTCTATCTGGGTCCAGTTGAGCGCCTGCGGATCTCTTCAGAATCTTCGAGCGTCTCATGGCCGTATTTCGTTGGAAAAAGTGGACCGGGTTGTTACTCGACAGTGGTGGACAATGGTGTTCCTCGATGAGAGTCGCCAGCGGGGCTGAGTGCGCTTTTACGTTCGAGCTGGAAACTCGATAGAATGCGGTCTATGATTTCACACCTTGTCGGCGAATCCGGACGGTGTCGATAGCATATTCACCTAAGGAAGGTGTCCTGTATCGTTCGCTCATCATATCTTTTGAACACAGATTTCAAACCACCATCCGTCACGCTCGCCGTGACCGGTCTCAGAAACCCATGACTCGTTTCCAACGAGTCTCCCTGAAATCAATCCGATTCTGTATGACACTCGCACTCAACCGAGACGCTGGTTTGATTCTGTGACTGGAGGCTCTCTCGGGCGGCGAATTGATTTCAGATTACGATTCCAATTCTCCGGCTCAATTCAACTTAGTCCCTGAGCAGCTCCGAAGAACTGACAACTCTGGCGAGCTGTTTCAGGGGACTCTTGACGGAAGAGATCCGGAAAAAAATATCAGCCGCTAAACCAAGAGGAATATCACCTCATGGAGCACGGCCACCGTCTCATTCACCAGAAAATCTCGACTGAATGATCGTGTCGATTTCCTGTCACTAAACTCATTTGAACACATTTCATTCAGAATCACGTGGTGGTTTTACTCGAAATATCACACGGGGATCTGCGTTCCTCGATCACCTGACTTCGGTTGGAACGAGTGCGCCAACCTGTCCGAACTGCCGCGAGAAACATTCGGACGCTAACATGGGCGGAGGGCTTCCCGACTTTCTGGGAATTGTCCGTGACGTAATGTGCCGGTCGTGATAATCTCCACTGGGCCGGTCGCGTCTGCGGGAGCGTTTTCTCCTTCTTTGCTGTCTGATTCGTTGACTCAATTCTTCAGCCTGTCGGCGAATCATCACACCAATCTGAACTCAGATTCAGGATTTTGACAGCGTGCAATGTTATCATGCAGGCTCGGCGGGAAACTTGGCTCAAGTTCCGGCACAATCAATGGCCCGAGATCTCCGAAGCGAGAGAATCGAAGATTGCAACTACAAACCCGAGCGGAGAGGTGGAAATTAGAGGTAAAAAAGATTCCGGTTGAACAGAGTGTTCAAGCCATGATAATCACATGGTTCTGACTTTTGCATCAGGATCTGAGTTTGTGTGGGCTGCAACACTTTTTTGCGGTTTCCGTTTTCCCCTTGACAATCATGTCGACGAAAATCGCCGGCCGCAATCCCTGTTGTTCATGAGAACAACAGCGACAGTGATCTCGGGCTGCGCTCGAGTTTTTACTTTTCCGGCAATTCCTACATGAAATAACATGGGTTACACCAAGAGAGATTACACCGAAAATTGACCGCCCGAGAAAGGATCCGGGCGACAATATTCTCAACCCGAGAACGTGCTATTCTGCATGAGAATCATCAGCGATTTCAAAACGACAGAAATTCGACGAAACGATAGTCGTCAACCCGACGCGCGAAACTTTCAAAACTATTTTCTCCAACCATTCAAGAATTTTCAGTGGGTTTTCACGGCTTTCGTAAGATCTTCCTCATTCTTCAAGTGTTCCAGCCAGAGCGAAATGGTTGCTTATTCTTTCAAGAATCGGAAAATTTTCCAAGAGTGCGGATAACCTAGAGCGTGCTCGCTAGTCTGACCGTGTTCTCGCCGTATTGAACAATTCCTTTTCGATTGTAGGAAGCAATTTTAGTTTCTGGTTTTCACTTCCGAGCTGAGATCAATCTCCCTATTTTCGTCTCCGTCTGACTCGAAGGTTATGCTCTTGTTCGCACATCTCGCGACGAGGATCATTCTCGTACGAATTTCGTGCCTTTGTAACCCACGCGTACTCATGTACCTGGGCGCGAATTGCCTTTGAAGTTCGTAGCCTTTGTGCTTGGGACGTGTAGACGGAGAATGAAACGTAGCATTCAAATCATATCGTGACCTATTCGGCTGTGAACTCCTCGTATGCATCTCGATTACGTCCGTTCTTGGCGAACCCCCATCCTAGCCCACATACGGACGGATCGGGCTCGGAGACCGATCTCCTATTAGGGCTATGTCTCCTGTCACCGAAAGATCTACACGTCCCTTAGGATTGAGAAGATCGGTGTTATTTCGAGACGTCGGCGCCAAAACGACCAAAGGGCTTGGCTTATTTTTGAACTCGATCCCGTTTTTTCCGTTTCATGAAATCGGAACGACCGTTTTCCACCCCCTTATTCAGCGACCTGTTCAAGCGGGGACGATCCACACCGCTGTCATTACTTGTAATTTCCTAGGCATCATTGATTGACGTGGTCATTCATCCATCCGCAGGGGGATTGTCTGTGCTTATGCGCAAAGCCTCGCGCTTCGAGCTCAAAATATGTTGCGACTGCACCGAATACCCAAGAGTATCCCGTAATAGTTGACCGAAACGAACGAATTGTTATACATATCCGAACAAGGGACCAAAAGCTGGAGCCAAACTCCTTTTTCCTTCCGTCAAACCGACGAGATGGCCGAGTGGTCTAAGCGGTGTGCATGACAAGTGCACATTCGCATAGCCGCATGTGACGCTTTCTTGAGCGGGAGGTTGCAGGTTCGATCCCTGCAGCCGCTTGTTCCGAGACTGGTTTCTATGGTTCCCAATCTCCACGGGCAAAAGCCGGGATAGATCTCTAAGGTCATGGCCTACCGAACTCCGGTACTCAAAACCTTCGCATCACAGGCCCTAGGAGCCTCTTGCGGGGGGCCGACGGAAGGGAAATCCCCAAAAGAATAATGAACTGAGTCACGTGGTCGAGGATCCACTGTTTTCGAGTGTTCTACAACAGTGTTTAAAGCTCCACGGTGATCAGATTCTGAAGGCTTGGAAGATTCGCCCGTATCCGCACTTGCTTCACTGCGATTGTCGTATCGGAGATCCCGTGCCATTACGAGAGACTTGCGAGGCTAATTCCTGGAATCCCCGCGTCAATTACAGAGTACAGTAGAATCCGCTTAATCGGCCTACGGGATAAACGGCCAACCCGCATATTCGGCCCGAAATTCTCTTTCCCGAATATTTTTTTCCCTATCGAAGTCAATGTTAAAGGGGACCCGGATATTTGGCCCACCCGGTTATTCGGCCCGAATCGCTCGGTCCCGAAGTGGGCCGATTAACCGGATTCTACTGTATTTCGAAATTTTACATATTCTTCAGCGGTGCTTAGAATGGGGATTCACCAAACCTCCAGAAGGAGCAAAAAGTCTGTTTATCGGAACTCGACTCGGTCAGATGTCACTCTCGATTCCATTGTTTCAACCTTTTCGTGTTCGTGGGGCATCGACCAAGCTCCTAACCCAGGTTCGCAATGTCAAGAAATGTCCATCCAGAATCCAATCATGTGTCTTGATATGCTGGAGGCCTCACCGAGCCTTATTCGATTCAAAAACCTAGATTGGCTGCTGGAACTTCCATGTGCGCGGAGCCCTCTCCCAATGTCACTTCTCTTTCAGAATTCTTCGCCGCCGGAGGATGTGGACAGTGTAGTGGACAGCACGCTCAGACATGTTAGTCAAAGCTCTCCTCAAGCATCGGTGGCTGGTCCGAGTGGTGCCAGTGGCTTTCCTCGGAGTTTTCGTGGTCACATTCGCTCTGTTCTATGTGCACTTCCTGCCGCGCAGAGGGTCTTTCTCCTATGATGCACTACCCATCTGCGAAGTGGAGAAGGAACCCGTCGAAACTTCTGGGAACTTTACCGTTGTGTTGTGGACGTCGTACTTCAGCTTGTGGGACAACGCGAATTTCGACTCCTCGGAGCCTGAGAACTGCCAGTACAGGAACTGTGACTTCACGACGGAGCGTGACTCTGTCACGTCTGCGGACGCGGTTGTTTTTCATGAGGCCGACATGTCTTTGGACGATATGCCCGAATCTCGAACACCGATTCAGCGGTGGATTATGTTCAATCAGGAAGCTCCACCGAACAGCCGGAACCTGAAACCGTCGTTCGACGGAGTATTCAACTGGACCATGACCTACCATCACCTTGATGATGTACAAGTGCCCTACTTCGAGATGTGTCGAGCAAACTCTAGTGAACCGCAGAGAATCGAAGAGCCCGAAGAGAAAGCTTGGGCGGCAGTATGGTTCGTCAGCAACTGCGTCACCTCTAGCCATCGTATGGCATACGTTGAAGAGCTCCAAAACTATTTGACGGTGGACATTATCGGAGCTTGTTCTCCCCATAACCTGCAGTGCCCCAAAGAAAGTCATCAAAAGTGCCTGGAGACGTTCCTACCTCGATACAAATTCGTCCTAGCTTTCGAGAACTCTATTTGCGCTGACTACGTCACGGAGAAGTTCCACAACATCCTACCTTTCGACATCATACCAATCCTCTGGGGTGGCGTGGATTATGGAAAATTCTTGCCGCGAGAGAGCTTCGTGGTCGCGTCCGACTATCCAAGTCCCAAAGAGTTGGCAAGAGCGCTCTACCGCTTTCGAGACAACTCACTTTTCCGCCGGACGGTCAGTCATCGGAACGGAATACGTGCTAAAACCGTCGAATGGAAATGCAGACTATGCGAGAAACTCAACAAGAACAAAGGCCAAATATCGTCGAGGAAAGATCTTTTCAGCAGGTTCCATAAGAACGGTCGATGTAAAGTGTGGCGGAAGGGGCATTTCCAGGAGTTCTTCCCGCAATAGTGTGTAGCGATCTCAACGCGTGAACTTCGACGGAGAACGGATGCTCTCGCTGCAGGATCTTCGATGTTTCCTCCGCTCGCAGCGATGTTCTCCGAGGACATTTCCATGAAAATGGGAGGCAGCTTCGATATAATTGTGATATTATTCATCAGCCCAATTCTGGGAGGACTCATTTATGATATTGGGACATTTTACTACCATGTTTGTATACTCTGAATTTTTCACCACTTTGAACGACTACGAGAGCGAATAGATTCATTTCATGAGGTAGACTTCATTCTTGATCACAACAGAACAACAATAAACGGTGCGAGGCACCACTCAATGTATTCCGATGGTTTTGTTGCGAAAACCTTCAACATGAGAACCATGAACTCGGAGTGGCTCCTTCTTTCCTACTCTTGACGGACCTATGTGCTTGCAGGCTTGTTCTGAATCGTCGTCTCACAATTTATCACATCCTCCGTGAAATACCGATACTTGCCTACTTACATTTGGATAATTCGTCCCGCGGCCTGCGAGGGATTCGTTGGATGCTAACCATTGAAGTCCGTTGCAGCCGTCGGGAGAATCATTGGCGGGCGCCTTGTTGCTCGTTTCGGTTTGCCTTCGGCAGTGCTTATCAGTTCCGCTTCAAACTCAACAAGCTTCTGGAACACAGGCGGCATCATGATTCCATGTTGAATCAGAACATCGCTGAAGAGGTACAGAGCCACGGAAGCGCGACACGTCTTCCAACGAGCAGGCGAAAAGTTCCGGGTCGACCTAACAGTCGGCTGTAGAACCTTCAAACTCTCACTCCGGAGCCCTGCAGGTCGTGGACACCGCTCCAGAATTTCATCTCTCGTTGGAACTTTGTATGATTCAAGGTCGCAGCCTACAAGCCACCCGGAGTCAGCTTTTGGCCCCGTTCTGCTCCTCGGAACTTCCAGAGACGCCTTTCAGTCGCCTCGATCCTTATTAGCATCCAGTCCAGCGACAAAGCAAGGATCGTCGCTTGTGCAGCCAACAATGGCTGCGACTTTCGCCTATGGTCCGGTCGCTAAGTTCGTCTGGCTATCTCCAAAGCGCGGCGCTCGCTGTGCGTGAGAGCTCCAGCATTTCAGATTCTGCTTTTGATCTGATTTCACATTTCTCACAGGATACGCATCGCTGATATTCAAAATTCATGCGCAATAACTCAAACCGATTGAAAGGTAAAAAAATATGCAAACTCGACATCCGAGCATCCGAAAGGGAGCGTTTTCCTCGAATACATTGTCTGAGCGCTTCTCGTTATTCTGAGCTCATCTGTCGCAGACCTGATTTCGATCATTGCGGAACCTGATCATCGTGTTCCTCCACAAAACGCACTCCTAGACTCGCGAGGTTGGAGGTTGTAACCTGTATTGCACACGAGTGATGCCGGGTGGGATGTTCAACAGGGTTTTCTGCCGTTTCCTGGTCAACGGATCGCAGGAGCAATCCCGCTTGGGAAAAGGGATCATGTGCGTGTTTCAGGGTTTTCATGAAGAGTCCCTAATGCCCGTTGAAAGGAGCATGCGACTGTTAGCACTTGGGTAACGGCAGTACGTGAGTTTCTGGAGAATGATGGGTACGAGCCGTCTTACGAACTTTTCTCGAGTGGGAGCTCGTGATGAAGAATATCTAATGCGGAAAGAATTGGAGTCAATCAATTCTTTGTATAGTTAGCTGCTCTTATCGCGATTAAAACTGGCACAGACTGCACCTGAGTGGCCCGATCTCTGCATCTGCTCGTGTGAATGAAGTTTACAGCTCTCATCAACGATTGGACTCCTGGTATTCGGACGACGGTGAGACTTCGGAGGAAACAGCGATCGACTTCGAACGGGTTCCCCTCGATAAGGCTATACCGACCTTGATTTGTTGTCTACTAAACATCACCTGGAGTAAGCGAAGCGGAAAGCTAGATTTGTACGAGCTTGGCAGGGTGAACGAGCCCGGAAATCACGGCGCGGCCCTTCCCTGAAGTTCCGAATACTTTCAAAACGACGGAGGAATCCATATCGGATAGCATAACCCATTCAACCTCTCCACGATAACGTCCGATAACTGTACGGACTTCACTGTATGAGCTTAGTTTGGTGAGTAAATTTTCGTGCAGCCTTAGGGAAGCAACTGTCATCGATAGGAAAACTTCGTGGTGTTGACCTCTCAGCGCGCTGATAAAGGCTTCAGCGGCCGCGTTGAATCCCACGACTCAACAGTCCATTTCGACCGCTACGATGTTTTTCCTCAGGGC
The DNA here is from genome assembly GCA_028455905.1 of Neoseiulus californicus. Lineage (NCBI taxonomy): Eukaryota > Metazoa > Arthropoda > Arachnida > Mesostigmata > Phytoseiidae > Neoseiulus > Neoseiulus californicus. Next base: position 4,753,484 of record JAMQGS010000008.1, read on the forward strand.
CCGAAACGGCGAAGCCATGGATGACTACGAATGTCCGGCAGTCGTATTCCAGAGTAAAATATCTGCAAATATTCTCCGCTATACAAGATGTATGGATCGATTCCGCGAGATTGTCTTTATTCACGGAATCATTTCTACATGGATAATTTTTGCGAGAGCAGAGTGATTCTCCATAGGTTCGTTCCGCAAAATGAGTGAGCATCCAAATCATCGATTGACCGAAGGAACTCTCGATTGGAGTCTAACAGCTGCGGAAAGGCTGTTCTTTTACATTCAGAGGAATCGTCCCGAGGGATTCCGTGCCTCATCGTGGTTAGGGCTTTCAAATTATACTGAATCTCTATTCGGGCAAGGACGCTGCATTGATCCCGTCGGAACATGAACCTGGTCAAGGGTTACTGATGACAGCATGAAGAAGATGATTTTCTGAAAAGTGACGCAAATCGCCAGCAGCTCAACTCAGGAACTCGCTGCATTGCCAAAGTATATCGTTACATACACACACATGATCGGATACATACTCGCCGATTCCTCCGACATGCGGAAACTCATTGAGCTAGAGTTCCGGCCCTCGGAGGTTACGGCATCCAATAATCAGAGAATACCCCCATCATAATCTCTTGCAGCACATCCGTGAATGAAAGAAAGAACAAGTCGTCAAAAGTTTCCCAAAAACAAACGAAAAATCTGAAGTATAAGACCCTATACACTACTCAGTTGTGACGACCCCGCTCAATTCAAGGCAGGTAAACGTATATGGATCCACGGGTCTCGATATACAGTTTATCTTCGAGAGACGCGAGACATTTGAAGACGAGTTTTTCGTCTATATCCAGTTTTGCTCGTGTGGCTGTGGCCATGATCTCTTTGAGGAGAGCATCATGCCAAAGTTGATGATGTTTTTTGAGGATACGGATGATCAGAGCTTCGGTGTAGCATTGCTGATCGATCGGGTTCTTCGCTTTCTCCACAAGGGTTCGGATCTCCTTGGATATCGGACGGAGAAACATTACTCTCGGTGTCAAAAAATAATAAGATATCCTGGACAGCGTGTCGGGAACCCAAATTGCTATTGAATTCTGTGATCCAATCATCTAACAGGTCACCTGAAATCCAAACTCACCTTCTTCACAGTTGGCTCCAGAAGGTCTACAACGTCCCCTGCGTTCTTGAAGTTTCGGTTCAACGCGAGCTCGCCAGCTCCATCTGCTCTGATGAGAATCTGCAAGGGGATTAGGCGGAGCCGTGAATTCCCATCTGAACCAATCTTCCGAATTGAATTTGCGGAGTACAAGAATCGCTCCATACGAAGGGTCGCACATACTTTTATTCGCTCTAGTTGCGTTAGGGCCGCGTCCAGATCGAGCTCACTCAAATTTGTCTCCTCCAGTATGGATTGAACCGACCGGCTATCGACTTCTTCAAATGCCAGCAGAATTACTGCGATATACCCGGTGCACTTGATCAAGTATGGTCGACCGGAGAAACTTGTCAGGATTTCAACTTGTGCCATGTTGTGGTACCAAATCAGATTCCTGCGCGGCACCCAATCTGCGCTGCTGTTCTGCCGCGCTTGTTTGAGCTGGCGAGGAATTCAGTTGTTTCACGATACGATTCCGAGTCATATGGTCACCGAACATGGGAAGTTCCGATACGTCATAGAGAAGAACTGATAAAGCAACCTTTTCTCGATAGATGTGGGCGTAGATCCTCATATTATTCTCGATTGCGACTGGGAGTTTCACTAGTGGTGAGAGGGGCTTTTCGAAGAACCAGTGTTCCTGGGCGAGAGTCGTGGCTTCGAAGTTTTTAAAAGAAATTGCTGACGAAGATGGGAAACCCTGGCACAACTGGTTCACGAGACGACTGTCGAACACGTCTTTGAGGACTGCTGGTAGGCGGCTAGTATACTCGCTCCCTAGTGCCTGAGGGGATTGATCCCGTTAGATTATTCTCGGATCGAGAGCGCCCTTGCCATGCGATGAGCTGAAGAATATTGCATTCATTGCTGAGCCAAAATGCGAGGATATCGAATTCGACCCTGAGCTCGGACCCCGATTCCGGTGTCGCTGATAGTCCAGCAGGCCTTTGGCGGAAGGCGTTCTCAACTTGAGAGTTCAGCTTTGGGCGCTAGATATGCGCCGAGAAAGACTACTTGAACCGAGCATCTTACTTTTTCGAGCGAATCCACGGCTTGTTTTTCGACCTTGACCCTGCACCACCGACTCTTGAGCAATCGCTTCCGGAGAAGATCTAGATACGTTGTGTGGAAGTCTGATGCAGAGGTGACGTATTTAGCGGCTGTCAATGCTAGTTTGAACCGTCGGTCGAGAATCCCAACATCTTCGTTAGTTACCGAATCGAGGATTCTGTTGTAGTAGAGGGCCACAAGGTTCGCCGCTGCCGGATAGAATCACGCTTAGTTTGCAATCTGCACGCAATGGCTGTCTCTGATGCGGCTCATTCCAGTAACCAAATGATAGTGAAGGATGAAGACGTCCGACGCACGTCTGGAGAACTGGTATCGCCGCCTGATTCCTTTGTCGGGTAGCAGGCTAACCTGTGTCTCCGCAGTAATCTTCGAGTGGGCTGACTGTGTTCTTGCAAACCTCGATGCAAAGAAGTTCGAAGGCGGGATCATTATCAAAGGCAACTTGAACCATTTCTCTGAGATCTTCTTCGACCCTGGAAGAGCAGGCCATGTGAGGAAACAGAGCGTGCTGCAGCACTGACATTCAGCGCCTTGCTGTATCGAAGTTTTGACTCACCTCGAGATTGTGTACACAAATGAAGTCGTAGAATCCGTTGCGCCGTCTAAGTAACAGCCGAAATTCTGCTTGACAGGATGCCCAAACGCGTATTTTATCTGAAAGTCATCCAAAAATTACTTCCGGTCTCGTCCGCTGAGCTATAAATTTGCGTTCCTCTCAACTAAGCAGCGCCCTGAAAACGAGCAGTATGAAACCGGAGCCCCGACGAAAGGATCCGAATCATCGGAGCTAATCGTACGTGGAACTCACAGCTGCATGCATCAACTGCACTCCAGGTTCATTCATGGGTCTCAGCACGCTGTAGAGTTCTCGGAGTTTTTCGTAATCCGCATTAATCACGGTGGCTTCCACCTGGAATCCCAAAGATCGGAACACGGTCTCATTCGAGATCTCTTCTTGAGTCGTTCGAGTCAGAGTTCAGCAGTGAGGGAGCAGCAGAAGAGCAAATGACCGTTATGTCGCGAAGGCTGAAGATTTCTCACCATCCTAGATAGAAATCTTGGGTTGTTTGCCAGAATGAGTCTGTGCACAGTTTCCAAAACGAGTTCGTCATCATGACGGAAGAACCTCCTAGTTCTCTGCAACTCCTCAGCAATGAATCGTTTCACCTGCAGAATCGAAGAATTTGGCGTATAATTTCATGTATACAAGGCTAGAATATGTGGAGAAGAACGAGAATATGAACTTGGCGGGAACTCTCGTATCATTCCCGGCTCCTACGAACCTTTGCAAGAAAGTAGCAGTAGGTAGGTTTGGGTAAGTTGATCCAGAAATACGCCTCAAGATCAGCGAGATAAGCGTTCCTGTATGATTCGTATATCCGAACATCGTTGCCTTCGACTCCATCTAAACTTGCGATCGCTTCAATAACCGTTCTCAAATCCTCGTCTGAGAGGACAGGTTTTCCCTGGGAAGGAAGTTCAAGATTGTGAGGTGCACTTGAAGATTCATGAAACTCCCCCTCAAAATGTTGATCTATTGAGCATTCGGGCGAAAGTCACACTCAATAGAGTGCGTTCTCCATCCCACCTTCCGGTCTTCATTGATTATCCCGATGAGCCGCGACGTAATCTCGTGGCGAAAAGGGTCGAGAACATGGTCTCGCCAGACGCATGGAGCGATTGCCTTGATATTCTCGGTGTTCTTGAACCTCCGCGGCTTCATGAAGTCAATTTGGGCGTCTAGGTGACGGAACAGGTCCCGAAGAGCGGTCATTATGATCCGAAATTTCCGCCATTCATCTCGTAAGCTGATCAGGAACGTCTGGAAAATGTCTCGGACTGACCCGGATTCCGCTTTCCGGAGTCGGAAATCGCGCGTCTATAGGTACCGCGTCATAGGGGTTAAGGACATTTACCACATCGCTGGAGCGATTCAAACGCTTCCTGATTCCTTCGCACACGTGGTCCCGGAGAACAGAGTGCACGATACAGCATGCTCTGTCAACCGATTCGTTCGTTGAGCTAGCGCGGTGCACAGTTTGGAAAGCCTTGAAGTATTGCTCCCTGGATATCGTTCCTGCAATTCGAGAGAGCGGATAAGACAAGGTTTCAATGTCACTCATTAACAAGCTGTGTGAGCTTGCGGTTCAAGTCATGATTCGTGAACGTCGATGATGTCTTCAGCCACTCTCGATCTTCTGCCAAATCCCAAGACTGTGCTTTTGATGATGGGATCTGATCTGCTGGAGGGTGAAGGAGAGTTTACCTGAGATAACTTGATGCAAGACGTCTCTGAACTCGCGTTCTAGTGCCTCGTCCATCTCAATGATTGCTGGGTTCAACCGATGTCTCAAGGACTAATAGCCGGAACTTCCCAATAGAGTGCGAGCGAAGAGTAAACTTCAGAAACACGAAGAAGTGAACATTACCCGATAACCGTGTGATTCAGAACGAAAGGAGCGCAGTCTACGTGTTCGGAACGTGTATCACAAATGTGTCACAAGCCTTCCGATACACACAACTAGCAGTCGCTCAATATCGATAGGGGATGAGGGTAGTTATCGCTGGACCTCGAGTGTATCTGATATCGCTAATTGACCACTTCCTCGGGAGCCCCAAAATTCTGAGAAATGGAGACGCTTGTGCGTGTCGGGAGACAGTGCGCTGCACGTGCGCGTGTTTGTATGAGTGAAATCATATGGCGCTGATTTGATTCCAACAGTGGGTGGCTTGGCGCTCCAATCGCCGACCACTCAAATCAAGATCGAAGCCCGCCGACGAACCATGCTCGAATTCGAGCTGGGAGTTCCACACGACGTTCCTCATTCGATTATTATGGAGTCAATTCACCAATTTGCGCACATGATAGCATGGCCCGACAGATCTGCGGTCTTCACAGAGAAAGAGCTTCAATAATTACATCCAGCTATTCCTCGCATCGTTGATGAAATTACACATCATTTCTCAGGCGCTTCCCAGCTCTACATGGTCGCTTCCATGGGCACGATGTTCGCCTCCGAGCAGTTGTTCCACGCTTGGGATCTCTCACCAAGCTGGCTGCGAAGCGGTTAATGTCTACCTTCGCTGGACTCCCGATTCCAGAAGATAAGCGATTCGATGTGACCACATCAACTTGTCGCTGAATGGCGCCAGGGTTGATCCCTAGGATACAACGATCGTCGTCGAGACCTCCACTCAATAAGGTTTCTATGCTCAAAGAATTCCAGAAAACGACCTTTCTCCTCGATACGGCCTAGCGTGCAGTGGGATCGGCTTTACAGGTCGTCTCTTCTTTCGACGAACTGCGGTATGCTAGTCAGAGATGAAGCACTAAACTCGAAGAAAAGACCATTCTCAATCACTAGCTGAGTTTCTTGATCTGATGAGGTTTGTTTCATGATCCGGAGGAAGAAGTTCTGGATTCATTTTCAGGGACGCGACGATTCCTGTAATATTCGCTCAGATTGAGGTCCGTAGCCGTGTGGGCGGAAGCGAAGTTTATGATCTTGTGAAAGTTCCGCAGCGGACGCGCTCGCCTCGAGAAGCATGTCTCCTCGGGAGTTGCGTAACAAGATATCAGCGAGGTGCTGCCGGAAGGATTCAATGATCAGAATGCTTAGAGATGACGCCCGCGCGTCGGAAGATCTATTTTACAATCATAAAGTTTTAACCGCACTGAATAAACCTTGTGCCATGTTTCATCATACGAGTGGTCCGCCTCTTGGTGACATGTCAGCCGTGATCAATCAGTCTTTCACATGGATATACCCGTCGGCCGAAGAGGTTGATGATTATTGAGGAACTCCATTGCAGCACTCCGGATTGAAGTGAGGAAACTCATCACCGCGCCTCAGGTGCTAGATGCGGTCGGAATCTGCCTCCTGGTCGATGCAAATAAATGGAAAGCTCCCTCGGCATTCCGAGCAAATGCCCAATGGTGTTTCGTATGGAGCAACCGGGTAGGTTTGGTACAAAATCGTGTTATAAGTGATCAAGCCAGCTTCTTGACTTCGTTCTCATATGTTGTGTCGAGATCCTCCTATTCAGAATATTGATGGACGCTTCACATGCTGCAATGGCGTGTCCAGGATCCTTTCTTGGGGGGGGGGGGGGGCGACTCGTCGTTATGAGTTGGGCGATTTGACACCCAGGACACAGAGGTATGGGACTTTAAAATGGGGAGAAACATTTTTAGGGGGGGGCATCCCCTTGAACACGCCACTGACATGCTGTTCTCTCAACCAGAACTAGTCTATCCGTGGAGCACAACGCTCCGGCCAAGGAGGAAGAAGTTCTGTGGAAACACGCTACATAGGTTCGCTTTTTCATCTCGCCCTATCAGCCATTCGATTCAGTTTGAACAAAGGGAATATCTCATCGGTGTTTGTGATGGGACCAAGGCTCGACAACGTGGGGAGTTTTCTCGATACTCCTCGACCAACTTCACGTTGCGATGCGTGCGGGTGACCGTGTTCGCGAGAAATCTCCCCATCAACTGAGCGATTGCTTTCTTCTCACGCAGTTGAGTAACCTCCCATTCACTCCAAGCTCGGGTGTCTGTCTGAGCTATTTCAAGCCTCAAAAGTGTCTATTCCACTGAAAACAGATCGAGTTCATCTAATCGGACGCTTCCCATGGACCGAAAAATCAGAAAAAAGCCCACGGAGTTATTCATAGCCCACGGATCTCAGTGCTCTAGCACCGCCTGAGGGACCGAGTCAGTTGGGCCACGCCGTCAGTTGGGCCACGCCGTCAGTTGGGCCACGCCGTCAGTTGGGCCACGCCGTCAATCGGGCCACGCCGTCAGTTGGGCCACGCCGTCAATTGGGCCACGGCGTCAGTTGGGCCACGCCTTCAATTGGGCCACGCCGTCAACTGGGCCATGAAAGCAGATTGTTGGAGACTGGGTGAGGTGCGGTTAGGTTCGGGCGAACGAGCGGAGCGAGTGAGCAGCCTCGGAAGCCAGCGAATTCTGGAGCATATCGTCGGGGATTGGGTGAGGTGCGGTTAGGTTCGGGCGAACGAGCGGAGCGAGTGAGCAGCCTCGGGAGCCAGCGTATTCTGTAGCATATCGTCGGCGATCGGGTGAGGATAGGTTGAAATTAGTGCGAGCGAAGCGAGCGAGCAGTCTGGTCAGACCCGAGTGTTGACCGGTTTGCAGTTTCGGAGGGACAAAGGAATTACCGAGAGTTTCATTTATTTTGTACGAACGATGTACGAATTATTTCTCCATGAGGCATATTGGAAATATAGAGCTTTGAAACTTTCATGGCCCAGTTGACGGCATGGCCCGATTGACGGCGTGGCCCAACTGCCGCCGTGGGTCAATTGACGGCGTGGCCCAACTGACGGCGTGGCCCGATTGACGGCGTGGCCCAACTGACGGCGTGGCCCAACTGACGCCGTGGCCCAACTGACGTGTACCCACCGCCTGACCATCACTCACAATAAGTGGTATATGATTGCTCACTAGTTTATACGGCCCAAAACTCACGCACTTGGAACGATGAGATGCGAGTATCTTGTACACTGAAACTTGATCATTTCTTTCGTGTAGCTTTTCAGCTGGAAGCCGTAAAGTGCCATCGTCTATCATGGTATTTTGTCAAAGACGAATCGAGCAACGAGATGACCATGGTGGTTTTCTTTGAGTTTGTGAATCTAGTTGCTTGCGGTTCCGCACGCACGAAACCATTTCTAGTTATGCTCCTGAGCTGGGACATGGGCGTCAATAGTGACGACTCTGATTCGTCCAAAGGTGATTCAGTCGCTGGGTCGATCGAAGTTCCGGGAGAGGAAACCGAAACACGAACTCCTTGTGACGCCCCCATCCGTGTTGCGACGAACATACAGCGCCAGCAATGATACATGAATCGGACGATAGGGATTTCTGAACGTATCCTCCTATCGATTCCGCCCCGACCCAGACCACTGCCGAAAAAGCGAAACGGAAAGGTGCTGCAACTCTATAAGAGACGGGATTGAACAATCGACAAGCTCCGTCGATGGTCTCATCGATCGAGTTCGGTATACCTGGCCTTGAGACTTGAGATCGTGAACGACTCCATCACGCCGAGGATCTCAACGCAGCCATCGGAAGAATGATACAATGGTACTTCATTACAATCAACCAACTGACTTGCTCCCTGACGGAAAAGAGTTCGGATCGAAAATCGTTGGCTTTCTGAGGCGATATGAAAACGCGACGTTGAATGAAGGATCGTCTCGATCGGGCAGTTCAACCAAAATCAGAATCCAAAACGAATTTCCTACTTTTTTCCTCTGCGAGCTATTCGAAGAACATTCCTGCGTTCGGAGAAACCACACACGTAGCTGACCAAAGACTGTATACACAAAGATTAGGCTTTGTTGTACATCTAAAGGAGGGCTTTGGGATCTGCGACGCAGGCACTCCGAGTGCGCCCGAGTTCTACTCCAAATCCCCTGGACGCGAATGCTGCTTGTCCGACGATGGAATGCGTCGGACGTCTTTGAATGGCTCTCGGGTCCAGTTGAGGGAATCTCTACCGGGTTCCACCTTGCACGTAGATGGATAATTCAGGATTTTAGTAATAATAGGCTGAGACGCGAGTTGATTACCTTCTCGTTCCTTTCACAGAGCCTAGGATGGAGATACGGGCCGCTTTTGCGTGCCAGGCCAAACGGTTCCTGTTGAAACCAATTTCCTGCTGAGCTCCATCCTTGGACGAGCGGGCTGTCTGTGGCGACGGAACGTGATTGACTACAGGAATCTAATGCCTTTCATCTCATTCTGGCCGCTAGTATCCAGTCTGGGGTCGGGATCGGGCTTTGTAAGGCTTTAGGTCTTCGTCCCGACTTGTATCGGGATCATCTCGTATCTTGGTCTCAGGGCAAGCACTCGAGATGGGTCTTAGAAGAAGCTGACTCCAACGGTTCCTTTGGTTAGGATTTTGAAGAATTGTCGTCCCAAACCCTACCCGAGCACGGGAAAATTTCCAACACGCGTGAAGGCAGTCTCGTCTGGAAACGGAGGACTGATCATTATCCTGGAGAACCGAACGGATTCCGAGGGACAGATGGTTGAAAACCCTGCTCAACTATCGGCGATTCCGACGACTCAATAGCCGTGTGATGCAAATCCTCAAATCACGATGGCCGACTCGGAGCTGGTATCCCAACGCGGAAAGCCAAAATTCGTGCATGAAGGCCACGTCTACATTCAAGAGAAGCGCAGCAAGGACGGGTCGAAGCAGTTTTGGCGGTGCCACAATGCCGGTTCGTGTAAAGTTCGTCTCCACACTAGCACGACGAATGATTCAAGAACGAATAATTACGCGGAGGCCTCGCATCGTAGACGGAATTTGGAGTCGATGATCCGAATGTTTGGCGATTCATCGATGGTCTCAGAAGGGTACAGAGCCATCGCGACATGCTCCTCGCAAGTTTTGAAAGAGGTGATAAGCCGAGGGCAAAGAGAACGAAGTACGCTAAAATTGACACGAAACTTCGCGAGCTTGTCGCGAATTTCCACACGCATACTGTCGTGGGATACCTGGAAGGATTCGCATCCAATTTCGTCATGGATTCTTAGTGAGGAGGGAAATCTATCGCTCCAACATTTAACATCAGTCAACAAATCCTGCTCTCATTTTTGCTAGCGATCCCCTGTATGGATCACAGTGAGGCAGGACGGGTTGAGGAATAGAATAAAAGAGATGTACATAAATTACTGAATTAGCGAGTTCTCAATCTGAATATTCAATGAAGCCACAGCAAGCACTAACAGTTGCTGTTACATCGAGATGTCCGGCATCGAGATGTCCGCATCCAAATGTTGGCATCGAGATTTCGGCATCGAGATGTCAGCATCCAAATGTCGGCATCGAGATTACCGGCATCGAGATGTCATGTACCGGATTCTCGATCTCACAATCAGATGTGCAATCAGATGAGCTTGAGTTCCCGAGCGGGAGCTGCAACAGCTCATGACCATGAATTGCTTTTGAGTGTTTCATGAGACCAAGTTCTGAATTCGAGGTTTGCTACGGGAACTGAGTAGCTCGCATGCGGATCTGGGACGTGAGGTAAACCTATATGAGGTAAAGAAAATGTTTCAAAACTCGAAAGAGAAATCCCATCGAGAGAGGGTTGGAAGATGAATCTTCCACAGATATGGAACTCATCAGAATATCCTCCGTGCACATTTATATGTGAATGGATCTTGTGCCACCGAACTCTTGTAACCGAACTTTTGCAGGACTTCCGTTTGGGGTCTGTATCGTGGTTCGGGAGAAACATATATGGTTATGGTTTCATTCACGTCTCATCCGTAGATGACCCTTCCACTTCAGGGGCGAGCAAGCTCTGCGGACGCCGGTCACAGTTTTTAGGAGAGTGGGCACCGTTGAACCCACTCTGACAGACACGTCAAGTGCCGGTCGATGCATGCCTACACACAGCGTTGAGTTCGGCGGAGCGACCATGTCAATCCTGTGTTCACTACAACGCGCATGCTGTGCTTCACGTAAGCAGTATAGATTCGAGGATCAGTGTCGGCAGCCGATCATATGTTTACACCACGCACCGCACATGTTGGTGGCGTTTGCTAATTTTCCCGCAAACTTCACCTAGGTATGCATCCCTTTCCTCCTTTGGTTGACACACGAATCATCGCTTAGTCAACGCGGAGTCGGCCCCTGTTCTCTTTCGTACTCGCCGCCAAATGCTTCTGGCACGCTTTAGGATTCGAACCTGGAACCTCCCGAACAACGCAACCGGTCGCTTATGGCATCCACCATAGCAGCTTGTACCAAGCACGCTAACCATCATGCCACGCAGTCGGTTATGTTCTGAATGCATCGGGCTGAGGTCTTGAAGCCGCACATGGGTTTCATAGGTGTATGTACACGTTAGATCACTCAGAATCATGCATGAAAAACTATGACTAGCTCGCAGGCTACTCTGTGCAGACATTGTAGTTTTCCAGACAGACGCGATCGTTTGGAATCATAATATGTGTGATCAATCTCGCTCCTCGCTAGTATCCTGCGGAGGGGAAGGTAGGTAGGCGAACGCGCCGACGTTCAAATGTCTCTACTTTCCCCGCGTGTCGCCTCCCCGGATCGATGCGTCATAAATTTCACGTTTCGATGGAAGTCAAAGGAGCCGAAAAGTTTCAAAGAGGCGGAACGTGGCCTTGGCTGAGATTTCTGCGATATTCATTCCGGCCTGGAGAAGGAGCTCCCAAGCTCGAGCCCGCTCCGGTGGACTTAACGAAAATCGAGTGCCTCCAAACGAGCGACCAATTCCTCACTTTGTGATCCACCAAGCACGGCTTCCGGATCGACGCTTTAATTTCAGTGATTCGACAACTTCAATGGCCTACGCACACTGGTCGCTTGCTGCGAGGGAGCAGTTTCGCTCTTATCTACAGTTTCTTGCACCAGAATCGGAGAATCATTCCAGAAACTGAGCTTTCGGCACGAATATTCAACGCACAGAAAGGTTTCACGATACCGTTCATCCTGTGCCATCTTTCAAGGCCCCGGGGGCCAACAGCGATGATCGCACCGAATGTTTGTGGTTCGAACTCCCTCTGAACGTACACGCTCCGATGAAAACTCTCCAAAGCCCGGCGAAGAGAGTTGTAAGTTGTGGAGTTTGAAGATCATGGCCTCCAGAACCGAATGAAGACCGGGCTCGAGAGGGCTACAGATTTTCCGATCCGGAGGTATTTTCGAATCTCATCCTCATCGAGTTCCAGCGGAACGGTTCCATGATGAAATGATTAGCTCAAATTTTATATGGGGGCCAGTGAAGACCCCTAAGGAAGGTCACGCAAAGAGATTGATCACGCAAAACGAAATAATTACCAAGTAAGAGAATACTTGCAACCCGCCGTGAGCTCCGACAGGACTGATGCTGCCGTGCCTTTCCTGAGTTGATAGTGTATGGGAGTTACAACTCAGTCGATCGGTTCCGTTTCTTTCGGTGCGATGAGTTTCTGGCGATTGTTTCATTCCCCTCTTCTCGGGTCGATCATTAATCACGATTTGGGTGCCCGCACTTTGGAAGGGAGAGTCGGTAGTTTTCACCGTTAATCCGGCCAAGGTATGCGGGAGGAATCCGAGGAAGCCTGACAGACTCCATTATGGAGAAACTGCAAAGACCAACCATGCAACCCGGCTCAGAACAACTTTCAGCAACTGGTCGAACAATGTTCGATTAGCACGCGTCATTAGGTATTCATCCGTCGTTCCGCCAACCGTTTCTCGTTTGATTGTTTGACACTGACAGTCCAAATGAGTTCTTCAGCTGGTGATCTGTGCAGAATTTCGACGAAGGCTCGACGCTTAGACTAAGCTGGAAGTTTTCGGAAGAGTTACGAAGGAAGCCCTGGGCGCAGGCGCGTATGCAGGATTTTTTCTGGGAGGGGGCCAAATTTTTTTCCAACAGGGGGTACCCTTGTGAAATTTGCGCATACGCGCCTGCCTGGGCGCGATCGCCAGTTTCCCCGATTGTGGTGCTCGATTTACGTTTGCTGACAATGAAAGCGTGCGTGGCGAGGAGCGTGTGCTTCGATTCCTGCCCAAAAAGTTGGTCTGGATGATTCTTCCGAACGATATCGGCGGACGTACGGTGGTTTCTGGAATTTCGAAAAAATGCTTCGCTGTAGCGGAGAAAGTTCACGGGCATCGGGGGTCGGGACAGTCACAGTGTCTTGCTTCCGGAGTCAGTTCTCTCTTTCGTCTCTCTCTGTATATTTTCTCTGCCTCTTCGTTTCTTTCCTTTCTTCCGGGGACAAAAACGCCATGGGATTCGCCCCTGATGGGGGGCGGGAAGAGAAAACCTCAGAATCAACCGAGTACGACAACCTCGATGCATGTTTCAGAGAAACCTTTGCTTTCGCAGAGCTGATCCGAGTAATAAGCGCAACTCGATCCGAGAAAACACCGCGTAAGTGCTCTCCCCCACCTTGGAATTCATCTTCGGCGTGTGCAACTTCCATTCGGTCAGACTCTGAACGGAAACTTCGACTCATCCACTTTCCTGGCTTAATTCCCACGGATTCACATCGATCACATCGTCGGAGAAGTATGCCCAAAATTCTCAGGCAAGGCTCACAGTCCCGAATCTTCAGGAGGTTGTTCGCGAACCTTCTCTCAAGTGCCGATCTATATTGTGGAGAACGTTTTGATGACTGCAGAATTCATAACGTAGCCCGTCGTCATCTGGAAGCTGAAGATTTCCATCAGGTGGTAGCGCCAGCACACGCACTCCTTAAGAAAGTTCGAGGAAATAGTATTCGGGAAATGCCACGGGGAGTAGGCTCTCTCGACAACATGAGCTGATCGGGAAATCACGAAGCATTCAAGCTGTCGGCTGATGTCCTGTATACGGTGAATAATGAGTCTTCGACGAAATGAAATTTTATTCTCAAGACCTGTTAACATGTTCCTTCAGCTGCATCCGCAAGATGCAGCGGTTGCCGCGTTCGTCTTGAACCTTCGAACCCTTTTGTTATAATGTCATGATATGAGCCGACTGACGGACGGACTGACTGAGATGAGACGAGAATGTCAACCGAGGGCAAAGTCAGAAGATGTGGAAAGGATCGTTGAACGGGCGGCAGACCAACGGCGGGCGGCTTCCTTGACGCGACAAGTGCGTCCGAGCATTCTCTGGCTTTCTACTGCGCACATGGTAAGACTTACTGACTGACCGACTCGAGTGGCTTCGATTTCAATGGGGAACTTCACTGGCGAACTCGTTAGAGCCGGTCGACGCATCTCCCCGGTCGAGCTCGTTGCCACTTACCTCGCTCGAGTCAAGCAAATGAGGTCAGGATGTCGGAATTCATGTTTGTTGAACGATGATATCGCCGAAGAACGCCGAAAGGAGTGACTCTCGAATGAGATCCGAAGCATGAGCCCGAAAACCTGGGGATAGCGGGGAACAAGACTCGCTCCAAGAACTCGGGACAGCTTCTCCCTACTGGTCAGCGACAACATGTCGGGTCTCGATGAACAACAAGCTCACTAGCTAATCGATGTTTGTAATGACCATCTGAATTCCTGCACAGAATGATATAATCGAGTAAAAGTACGAGTGCCAGAATTTCTTCGGCTGATCGTGGAACGGCTGCAAACAGTGAGAGGGATTTCCAACGACAAGAGAAACAGCGAAGCGAACCGTTGTCTCCGGTGTTCCCCAAGCTCTGGTGTTGCTGCTGCTGCTGCCGCTCTGTCGATTGAGCGTCACCGGCACCAGAACGGAGCTGACGATGATCAGAAATCAGTGAAAGAGCTGTTCTTATCCCCTTTCTGTGACGTCAACAGACTCCTGCGGAGGCTCAGCACCTCGCATTACAGTGCGCGCGCGTGGTGTTGTTTGTTCGGCGAGTCTGCGTCGATCGTCGCTCCGAGAGATCAAACGAAGGCATAGGCTCGGATTTGTGGTTTTGGTGTTCAACGCTTGGTTTTATCGGATAGTTCTTTTCGGCTGTTAGTCATATGTAGCTTCTCGCTGGAATCTTGATGTCGTGGAAACTCCACGCAACCGCGAAAAAGTGAGTTGTATGACTGAGTGGGTCCGCTGTGAGTCAACTTGGTGCTTAGAATACAGTTCGGACGGCGGATACGGTGCGCTTTCTAGTTCTAAGTGTGTCAACGTTGGTGTTCTGAAGGTGTTTCTCGGGCATTTGAGTGACGAGGAGTCAAACCCACGGGAGAGGCAAAGTACGACCGTCCATTTGAAAACGAAAAAATTTCCCGATAGTGTCATAGAGGAGAATTCTGATTGACAGCTTTCTGTGCCATCCCTGCTGAACAAACTCTTGGAGGGCACCGTTTCCGTTCCGTTTTTCTGAACGCGAAACGCCCCTTGTCCAACGATTTGGGATGAGATAAAGTCGAAGGATGGAGAGCTCCGTCTCTTAGCTCTCTTGCTACTCAAAATATTACCCGCCTGAGTACCCGAAGCGGTCATCCCCTCATTTTTGACCGAAAATTCATCCAAGAGAGCCCTTGTTATGCTCGGCGCCTCGGGGAGTCTACCTGTGCACCGGCCCCACTTCTCATGCTGAACGAGAGCGACCATTTGCTTTTCTGTCCTAATCCGCAAGGACCAGCGCAATGTACATATTATACCGCCACCGCTTGGAAGCCTCATTTGAGAGCTGATTTATATTCGCGCGAGGAAAAGTTCACTCGCTTACACCGGCCCTGGATCAGCTAGCCGTGCAAAGGCTGTGAACGAGCTGTGAAAACCGGACCACTTTCACTTGGTCAACGCACCTTGTAATGAAGTGCTTGCTTGAGGAAAAAGTTTGTTTATAGCCCTACAAATAGTGATCGTGTTTCTCGAGCTCTCTTGTTCGGTGCTGATCCGAAGGAAGGAGTTGGAGACTCACTTGCTTTGTCTCTACGGACAATCGCCCTAATGGGTTTGTCGTCGTCTTTGTGGGCAGTGATCGGTTCAACGTTGATTGAGATTCTCTTCTCCTCCGACGATTACTCCATGTAAAGCTCACTTTGCTGCGGGATGTTGCGGAAATCCCCGAGTTTCCCATCGAGCTCTCCTCATGTTTCCAGGCAATGGAACTTTCCTGAACGGAGAGCTTGTTCTCAGTTGCTGAAAGAACGTATAGAACTTTTGAACTCGAGACCTCGGGTCCCGTTGGAGCTCGTGTCGGAATCCTCAATTGTCGTGAATTTCCGAGTTTCTCTTTTCTCGCTATTCGGTTTCAATCTTCCGTCGCACTGACGTTATCTCTCTACGGGAATCTTCGCGATAAGACGATCTGTGGGGAACGCTTCTAATACTGGAGTTTCATCGATTCGAACATCGATTTCAAGGCTTCGGACCGACCGACCTTCGGACACCAGAAGTTTAGATTAGCATCCGCAGAGACTTTCAATTTCTTTTCTGTTCCCTACTCCCCTGCCTCCCTCCCCCATCGCTTGCTTGCTCGCTCACTCACTCACGAGCAGACGACCGATCGGACATCCACGCTCCGACTTCAGCTTCGCTTTGCCAAGCCACTTGCATGCGATATTCTACTTCAGCAGATATGGCGGAGACCAGTCGTCTTGAGAGCATCCCCGGCTACGATGGGAAGCTCAGGAGTCGCATCGATCTGATGCGAACGCCGACTTCCGTGTGTCATTCTCAATATGTCCGTTCCCGACACGAAATTGCACGCTGTCCGATTCAAGGGTCGATGCGATGAATCGAACTCAGAAAAGCGAAGTTTCCCGATACAGACGTTGTCGTCTTCGCAAAGATCCAAGAACACGGATGGGTAAAAGGGTTAAATTCTCGATATCAGCATTGACTTCGTGAACGAGCTGCGAGGGAAGTTCAAGAAGAGCAAAAAAAAAAAAACAGCAAGGCCTTCATTTGCTGCTAGAATGCGGAGATGGGGTCTTCCGATCGAGCTGATATTTTTCTGTAGAAAACTTCTTTTGTGTCTTTGCTCTCGGCGAATGGCTCCCCTATACAAAGGGAAACTGAGAATCAAAATGGAAAGGAAAGTGTGCCAAGCTGAGCATTGATGACATTGTCCGCCACAAAGCGATGTCTCTGCGTTCAGACAAACTAATCGAATCGATGCAGGAGAACGCAATAATGGGTTCGATGTTTCTGCTCATAGAGAGAGTTTCTGCTTCCTGTTTGTCGCTTCGAATGGCCGCGCGACGGCGCGGCGCTCATTAGAGCCGCGGCAGCGGTCGACGGCCAGCAGCAGCAGCAGCAGCAGGAGAACTGGTGTGACATTTTTGAATTCATGCCGCGGTTAAACTCGCTCTCTTCCTCTCCCTCCTCTGTCCTTTTCTCTCTAGTCTGCAGCGACTCGCGAAAGGACTTGTACCGAACACAATCACTTTCTGGATTGCTTCCAATCGATTGATGCGAGCAGCGAGCGTTGAAGACGACGGCTGTGCCATCGGTGCCGGTGATGATGCTCATGATGATGTTTTCTAAGCTCACACTTTCAATATGCCAGGTGTTGGAGTCAACAATGCGAGAAGGCCAAAAGCGTCCGTCGGAGTTAAGTATGCCTACAACCTGTTGGCTACACCTTGCTGACATAGTGCGACCAGACGAATTCTAAGGACGTATTTCGAGGCCGAATTCGCGAAAGGACTCTCAGCCACGGAAGCACTAGCAGCGGAATTCACGGAAGCAGTAAAGTTCACTCGGACTCATGATGGGCTGGTTCAGTCACAGTGGGAAGTACAAGATAACAGCACCTATGTCATCCACACAGTACGCATACAGGTGAGTGAGAAAAAGAAAGAGTTCAAAGTTTCGTGTGGAGAGTTTAGATGTTAGATGTTCCCCTATTCCAGTTTTTTGAGAATGAACTTCTGTGCTGGAACTTTGTGAATGTGTTGAATGCGCAGAACCGAAACGAATCAAACTCCAAATGACCCGTGAGAATAGATTTTCGGTTCCGCCCCGCTCCGAGGTAGAAGTATTGAGGCAGAATTCGAGTCCAAAACTTGAAAGAGCTGCGGCCAACCCGAACGTTGAGAGTTATTCTGCTTCTGAATATTTTGCTCTGAATGAGGCACGAGCCATTCAAGTCCATTTCAGGACCGAAACAACGTAATCGAGAAAGAACAATGCCGTCGTTCTCTTGTGCAAGTCTCGGATGAGCGATTCCGGAATTTCCAGAATCCGTTCTGGACTCCAGATGCAAGTCTCTGATGAGGCGCATCGACACTGTGCCCGAAAATGTTCCGAGCGACTATAGACTTTCCACGAGATGTTCATGCCCTAGCATTCGGAGGGTATCCAGTAGCACAGAAGGTCGCGAATCCTCAAACAAAGGTCGATCAATCCAGATGTTTGTATCGGTTGTCAGCTGTTGAACAAGAGGAGGAAGGCTCCCATAGCGTACCCGCGGTGTCTATCCTCGTGTAAACCGTAAATGTGATTTACGTAGGGCTCGCTCGTGATCCCTAGTGGACTCTGCTGAGCGTTCAGAGTACGTCGACTGCGCGTCTGGCGTGATTGCACGGCTTCGAGTTTTTTTCCGAGTTGTACAACTCGAGAATGGAACCTTGTCGCCCTCGAAACACACGCAGCAGATGCTCCTGTCAGTCTCGACTGTGACCGTGTCGGATTTCGAGCGGAAAAATCGCCGATTCCAGAGCTCGGAAACAAGCTGCGTCTTCAAACTTCGCTTTCGCGTTGATCTTGACGCATCAGCTCGGTGTCGGCGATATTCTCAGCTCAAGCGAGACTGCGATGTGAAAAACACTCAGCCAACCGACGGATGTTGATTTTGATGGAATGGATGAGCGCGCCGATTTCCTCCGGAGAAAGCGAATCCTGGCATGCATACACTCACTCAACCGTCCAATCATGAACCGTACAATATATACTCGCAGGTAGAATGAATGCGTAGAACGAGAATAAAAACGTGCCTCACGAAAGTCTCATCCCTTATTCATGTGGATGATGCGTTAACGACTTACGTGCCTCCCACTTGCGAAACCGGCTCTACATTGACCGGTGGGCCGCCAGGCCGCAAAGAACCAGAAGACGGTTGATGGAGGAAGAAGTGAATTCTCGCTTATCGGGCCAGAGTGCGTATCCTCTACCTTGCCGCTCGAGATTTGAAGCCTCGTTCCTTATCTGATTTCTGGAGAGTTTCTCCAGACTAGGCTCTTGAAGTCGTTTGCTGGGGGAGCGCGGTTCTGGGTGATGCTCAATTGCCACTGATGTGAGCTAGTGCAGTCTGAACTCCGGCGATAAACCCCATGCTCGCCATTCCGCGGTCGAGAGAGCGCTGCTGCTGCGGCTGACAGCTGTTCTCATAAGAAGCAGACTTTCGAGTCCTGTAGGAATCAAGAAGCATAGAGATCGGTCGAGTAGTTCTTGTCGGATCTCACTCAGTCTTGTTCTCTGATTCGCACGCTTCCATGCATATTCGCTGTGCTTTTCCAATGCATACGATATGAACGAGAGCTGTACGCCGATCCGTATTAACGGCCCGGAATCACGTTGCGTCGAGCACTGAACATGTTGCTCTGTTAGGGTCACGTTGGTAGAATGTCTTGTAACAGTTTCCGAATGTACCATGACGCTGCACGCCCGAACTTTCGCTTCTTCTTCTTCTTCTTTCATTCCCCGGATCTTTGTCCCTCGTCGCTGACCGACAAGGAAAAGAGCGAATGAAGTATAGAATTCTGTCATTCTGTGATATTATACCCGCTAGGAATTGAGATTAGGTTAAAATGTAGGATACGGTGTGAGGTCCGCACCTCACGGCTTCGGGGAAAAATCGTACGGGGCAATGTCCGTGAGCGAAAACCCGCATTGTTGAAACAGATCCAAAACTTGGCCGTAGTTGACGTTCACGACGTCGACGACGTTTTTTTGGATCTGCCGCCATCGATTGACGTCACAACGTACCGGCGCTCGGCGAGTAATTTGTATTAAACGTTCTGCCGTACGACGGAGCAGACAAGTCGACCTCGAAATCATCGCCTTCGATAGAGTTGTTCTGTATTCTCGATTGTTGATATTGTGTATGTAATTTTTTGTTGTGTTGCCATCTTCAGATTTTTCGCTTTCTGTATCAGCGTAACGGTCCCTACAGTTGCTAGAACCTCGCGATTTCGTCATCGTTGGAGTCGAGAAGCTACATACGGGCATCCTAAAAATGAATCATCTGCACGAAAACGACATCTGAATCGAAAATCCCTTTGCTTCGCGCTGGCAAATCCGCACCGTTATACAACGGATCCTTACGATGGGGCTTAGCTCCAGTAAGTCCATCCTGACCATGGTAACGTTTCCAAAGCTGACCAACAAGTTGCTCATCTCATCTCGCTTCTGACTGGGGTCGACACCGAATAGGGTCTCTCCATGATCGGAGCCTGTGCCAAGCGGCCAACCTGCCAGCCAGCCAGCTAGCCAGCCAGTCGAGTACCCTTTCCTTCATCTTGTCAGGCTTTTCCGTCGTTTACTAAGTCGACGGAATTTGGATTTTTGTCAAGCCCCACGCATGCGCGTCTGCGTACCACTACAACAAGCTGGGCGATCTGGCGCTACCACCACCAAGACAGTTTCTCTCTGGCTCTCTCTTTCCCGCGCTCAGAGCGTGCGCAGTGTGTGTATTGCTGATGGCGGCGGTGGTGGTGGTGGTCTTCTCCTTCCGCCCGACGTCTTTGGCAGCAGCGAGGACGGCAACGGTGGTAGATGGGCGAGGGTATACCATCGGCTGAGGGCTTCCTGCGAGGGCAAGCGAGCAGGCAGCCAGTCGGCCATCCAACGAGCCAGCCCGCCAGGCAGCCAGGCAGCCAGCCAGCCACCAAGCAAGCAAGTTAGCAGAGAAGAGAAGCAAGTGGACGTCCGTCGTGCCGTCACGGGTGCTCCGAGCAGGCGACAGGCAGACAGGCAGCTAGGCAGGCAGTTCGGTCCGGCAGTCAGGAACAAATTCTCAGGACAGCCAGTTGGTCAGCGAGCTCGAAAGCTCGCAGCCTTCTAGTCGTTCGACGAGGACCACAACAAGCACAACATCAACAAACCGTGTGCTCGTTGTCGTACAAAACACTGCCCTGCATTCGCTGCCAGTCGGTCGGTCAGTTAGTCAGTCAGTCAGTCAGACCGACAGCTAGTTGTTCGGTCGCTCAAACAGTCAGTCAGTCAGTCGTTCGATTCGTCGCGGGCGGGCGGGCGAACGGTCTGACTCGCGATCAGTCAGTGCAGTGAAACGGCAGTCTGACAGTTGGTCGGTCAGTCAGTGGGTGCATCAGTGAAGTGACGGTCGCGCAGACGGTCACGGAGAAAGAAGCGGTAGAGCTTACGGTCGCTCACTGGCTGACTGCTAGGCTTGCTAGCAACGTAGCTAGCTAGTGAAGGTTTTGCTAGGAAATCCAGCGAAAACCCTCGGAACACGGTGACCCAGGATCGGCATCGTTCGAAAACTTTCTCAACAACAAAACAGCCAAGCCATCCAAAACAGCGGCAGAGCCGGCAGAGTTGAGCTGCCCGGGAAGCTGCGGAATTCGAACATGAGTGCATGAAGAGAAGAAAGAGGACAGAAGTGCCGTAGAGGAAACTCGAAAGTTTGCGCTGCTTCAGCCGCTCGTGTCAAGTCTATTGTTGTCACTGTCGTTGTTGGTGGTTGGTTGTGCTGGTGGTCGTCGTTGTCGTCGCCGCAGTAGTAGTGTTCCTGGTGACGGTGGCAATTCGAATTGTAGCAACCAGACAGCGTTTAGGAAGAAGAAATCGCAAGCAAGCAGAGTGCACGGTGTCAAGGCGAAGCAGTCTGAGTGTCGTCGTCGTCAGCTGTGGCTCGATCAGCTGATCGGCGAACCGCGGGACGAAAGAGATCCATTCGAACAGAGTGGTGGCGGAGGTGGTCGTGCTCGTGCTGGTAGACGGGAACCATAGCCTCAGCCACAGCAGAAGCAGATCTTCGTTGACAGAAACCTTCGCTCAAACAGTTCCATAGACGTACGTTTACCCTAAATCGAGAAACTAATCAGAACTCAGTGGTCTTTGGGAGAACGAACCCTCGACACGGCGACCCTCGCTCTCTACTCTAACTATATTGGAAAACTAGCCCTCTCAACGAATTCAGGTAAGTTCCCAAGAGCCGGGGATATTTCTATCTTCCGTTCCCATCTCTTTCCTCTTTTCCGATAGGAAGAGACGGGAACGAGTGCTGAGCGACAATTTGACAAGTTCCTTTTTGTCGACGTCTCGGTTAGTTTCGGGATTCTCGGCAGACTCGATCCCGCTGTAGTACATGTAGGACTCGTCACAGAACTGTTTTCTTGTGGCGGCGAGCAACCGAGGAGCTCGTTGTTTTTATCGAATAATTTTGCGGTAAATTGTAGGGTTAGTCTTCAATTTTCGGGAGAGATCGTGATCTACGTATGGGACGTTTCGTGAGGTTCTGTCGGCTCCAATGAGGCGCACCTCAAAACGCGAAAAAAAAAGATGCCAACCATAAGAGACGAGTAGAAGCACCGAATACCTTTGTCAACTTTGTACGCAACGTCTACGATTGAAATAGAACTCGCGATGTCCGATCAGATTTGTAACTGAATCGGCCGATTGTAATCGAGATAATCCAGCAATGAGGAATCCGATCAAGAAAGGCGGCACTCAATTCCAAGCCTAGCGGTAAAATCGATGAAAGTCGTACAGGGGCAGTTACGATTCATGCGGAACGGAGAAAGCAACGGCTTCGAAGCAACCTGCAATCAAACTTACAAAAGCTCACGACAGAATCGGAGCTGATACCGGAAATGGGACAAACTAATAAATTACGTGGAACACAGACAGAGTACTTTGCTGACGGCAATTGGGATGTTTGATCGTGTTTGATGCCGAGGATATGCGTTGAAGATCTGACAGAGGTGCAGATACCTCGCCTGTATTTGCACTTCGCTGTTTTCGTGACACTGCCGATGAGTCTCTGCGGCCGGCCCTCGGGCTTCAGTGTCTCGAACTGTTCTCCAGCGTCTAGCAAGAGTCCCACTCCTGGCCTGGGCGCTTCCCTCTGGGCCGCCGCCGCCGGAGCGTGGGTCCTGTTTTTGTGAATTGGAGTAAAGAAGACCTAAGGTTGCGTGCTCGACCGAAACAAAAAGTGACCACTTTTTGTTCACTGCCGTGCCCAGACTCAGTGTACCTACGTTTACACGGCTCCGATGCGTCGTGTGAAGCGCGTGTCTAAAAAAAGCATGGAAGAGCTTGGGAAGAGCCTGCAGCGAATAGTTCTCGGGGTTTGCTATGGTATGCTACCTTGCATTACCTCACTTACTTCATCACCTTGCTCATCTACTCGAGGCACGCCTACGTTTGTTAACAGTCGGGCATTTGTTTACTTTGCTAAACGGGAAGCGTTCGCTTGTTTCATCTTTTTTTTCCCGGCGTGAACCGTCATTGTAGCCAACGCCAACTCCAAGAATCGAGGGCTTTCCCGTGAAACCTGAATTACGTCAAAGAACTCTTTGTTCCATCTCGAGCGCCGCGATGGTCATGTTCTTTCGTTCGAGCTTTGAGCTAACGCGGAAACGGGCTGAGTTTTGAAAGTCAAAGTATTCGAGCTTGCTCGGCCGTCGTTGTACATGGTTTGAGACCGACTGAAATGAGCAAGCCGGGTGGGCTCGTAGAGCCCCCCACCCCAACCCCAACCCGACCGAGTTCTTGGAACCGAGTTCCCAGAGGCTAGGTTGCCGGGCCGGGCCGGGCCGGGCCCGGGAGCTCCAGTTTGTCAAGCTAAATTGGTGAGCCGGGCGACCGAACGAGCGGGAGAATGAACGAGTGTCGTGGAACAGGCAACAGGCATCCTGAGCGAGTTCGTCGTATTTCTGTTTCCGCAGCCAATACACGTCGCAGCCACTCAAGCACGACATAGATAAGCTGCTGTACTCGCTGATAGAGCTGCTAGTAGCCGGATTCCGTCAGGGCAGCCTCGACATCTGCTCCACTAGCAAAAGGCTGAGTGACTATTCGAATCGATTCGTTCGACTTCATTGGAGCCGTTTACAGAAATCGAAACGGTTCACTGGGCCAGCATTGTTGCTGTGTCGTCGTCGTTGTCAACGGTTTCGGGGACAACGAGACAATAATTCTTCGACAGCATCCTCTCCTGACGCTGATGTTTCTGCGAGCTCGTGATTTCCGGAACGTTTTGACATGGATACTTTCGGCTGGACATCAAGTGCGGCTGAACAAAGAAGACGGAAATCAGGAGGTGAATCCTATGTCGAGCTGTGGGAGGCAGACGTTGAGAAAGAGAAGTTCTAATTATATTCTAGCATGGTCTTATTAAATATGCTCGCGTCCTGACTAAGCCGTGGCAGCATGAAGAAGTGCTATCATAAACAACATACAACTCCGATGTTGTTCGGCGACGCTCCAACCAACCAACTCGTTCGCCCGCTCGCGATCACGGTTTAGCAAGCTGGGTAACTGGCGAGCGAGCCATCCAGCCGTCCGGTCGGTCGGTCGGTCGGGCGGCCGGCCTGCCTGCCTGCCAGACCGCCAGTCAGCCCAGCGAGCCAATTACGTACTCCTTCAGGATGGGAGGAGAAGGGGAGGAAGAGGAGGACAAAGATAGCGTGGTCTGCTTGTTGGGTCTGTCGGTCGTTGCGGCTTAATTTGGGTAACCAGGTGACTCCTGGCTGACGCTGGGCGACGACAGTTGCATCTGACGACTAGGTTCATGCGGCACGGCACCGCAGCGAACGAGCGCTCTGAGAAATCGGTGAGGCTTTCAACAAGAAAAGCATCAACAACAGCGTCGTGAGCTGTGCCTGACCGCGATGCAGAAATCTTCGGTTGCGATCGACGTGATCCCGAGTTCTTTTCCTCCAGAATCACAGGATTCGAGGAGGCATTGAGGAAACATTTGTTCTCGTCCAAAAAGGAGTATTCGCCGCTCTACATTTCAAGCGGATTCCGGAAAGCTTCCGAAGAAAGGATGCGAGCGTTGGTGTTTAGCATGATTTTTTTTCTTCCTCCCAGTGGAACCGTTGAGGGCATCGCTGCTGACAGCGGGCGTAGCCTTAACATGTCTCGGAAACGCGTCTCCGCGGGTCTGCGATCGGAAAGCTCGTCGAGTCTCTTATTGTTCCTTGTCATTTCAAGGTTGTCGAAAATGTCCTCGGACGGATATCCTCAAGTTGCGTAACAAACGGTTTCTCAAGAAAAAGTTTGATCGGAGTGCTTGCGGCCAGACATCAGACTTTGGTTGTACACGGTCTACAGCAGGCGCTCCTTTGTTCTGCGCGGGATTCAAAAAATATTTCATTCAAAAACGCGGCAATCGAGATCCACTCCGCAAAGTCTCCGCGGATCGTTGTTTGAGGAATGCATTCGAAAGAGCCGGCGACGACGGCTGCTGTTGCTAAAAATGAGATTCCTGTATGGACTCTCCTAGCTCTCTCGGCAATCGAAACCGCAAGCGTTGAGATTATTTTTCTTCAAGTAAATTTTCGATCGCTCCGAGGGGTCCGCAATTCGTCGCCACTTCCACACTCGTTGCCAAGAGTGATGGCACGCCCATAAACCGCGCCGGAGAATGTAATACCATAAAAACTTTCCGCATTACGCGAAACATAAAAAGAGCGAAGAGATGCATTATTGTATAGGCTGGAGCGTGCAGAGGGGGCAATGGGGTCTTTCGATCGGTCGCAGGGGAAAGGATAAACCGGAGATCATTTGATCGAGTCGATGAGGATTTGGTTGAGACGGGGCGATGTGGGAGCGGCGCGGCGCGTGTCTAATACCGATCGAGGTTAGGGAGCGACCTTGACCGTCGAACAGTGAGTCGCCAACAAGTGTGTCTGAAATCGTAGCTATCCCGTTTGTGAGTTCGGTGTGAAGTGAATTCAATTTAGAGTTGACGGATTCCATCAGTCTTGTCGCTGTGACGCCGCCACCGGGAACGAGGAGATGCTTCTTGAGCATTTTCCGAGAGCGAGGAGAATCGAGAGGGCGAAAAAACGTTTTCCCTTGTAATTTGTCTTCGTTGTTCTTGCAGTGCTCAGCTCTTGCATGAAATATGGAAGACTGTTTGTCCAACTGAACAACTGGAAAAGCTGAACGCTGTTCACACGTTGACGTTTCAGATGGTGACGAAACGTCATTTCACTGACAACTTGAAGCTTTGACTTCAGGAGAACTGTTGTTCGCGCGAACAGCGAATTCGAGCGCTGAAAAGCGTGTAGGAGAATGTCGGTGCCAATTTACTCGAAGTTGGTTTTTGATCGAATTAGTCGAATCGGAATGATGACTTCGAGTTGAGAGGAACGTCTTGTTGGAGGACGGGCGCACCAATCTGAATGGAAGTCGACTTGTCTGAATTGAATTGGAGGAATCCTTCAACTAGAAAGAGACTTTCGAAGAGGTTCAACCATCGATCCAAAGCTAACGCACCTCGACAAACCGCAGGATTTCCCTGGAAAATAAAACCGCCAGACAATAAATCCAACTGACAGTTGGAGAGAAAGGCCATCTGCTTCTGAACACGTCGGGGTTCCTCACTGAAATCTCCAAGTCAAAGGTCATGGTGTAGGCAGGCGGTCGCAACCAGAGCTCACGGGACATGAGGTACACACGACGAGATTGTTGAAAAGTGTGGGTGGAAGGAATTCGCTCGAGAACAAACAGCTCCTAAACCAGGCCCTGTCTGATCCCACGAGACCGCTAAAACTTCGACGTTGCACGTACATTATTCCAAGAGGCTATCTGTCCTAAGCCACCGAGCGCTATACGACTCCTGTTCTTCTTCTTCTTCTTCTTCTATGAATTGCGATCGACTGCGCACATAAATTCTCACGCCATTTTTTCTCATTTATGCGGCACGGCATCTATGGAGGAGGAACCCAGTTTTATTCTTTTCCGGATCGAGAGCGGAGCCTTCCCTCAATTTTTCAAGCGACGGTTTGCGCTCCGGCGCTGTTTTGGTCCTAAGAAAGATCAGATATTCAAATCGCAACTTCGAATGATCAGGATTTGCCCGCTCTGAGCCTCGACGCAGACACACTATGGGAAGGTTTGTTCTTGTAATCCGCAATCAAAAAAGGCCGGAGACGGCATCACCACGCACCCATTTTGCAAGTCGTCTTCCACTGGTGCGCGGAGAAATGCTGCGTTTGTCAAAAGTGGTGTGACCCTCTTGTTAGCCGGTGCTGCCTCCGCCAAGAATTCATTTACTGCCTGAACAGAAAGTTGCTCGTCCCGCGCAGAACACAAAACAAACAGACAAGTTGAGTACAGGCACCCGAAGCTGCTGCTCTCCTGCCGGAGGAGAATGCTTTCTCGATTTCGCTCCGTCATCGGGAAGACCGAGTGAGCGATGCGGATGTGTTTCTGTGCGTCGCCATTTCATCCAGACCGCGTTCCGAACGGAGTCGTCGTCGTCGTCTTGGTCGAAACTTCTGTTGTTGTTCCCTCGGTGCCTGGTTGCAGCTGGAGTTCTTCTCGCGTGAGCTTCGGACGTCCTTTTTTCTCTTCTTTCTCTCTCTCTTCCGTCTCCTGCCATCTTCCTGAGCTCTGTGTTTGGAGCTGATTGTTCGGTTCTCAATATTTCGTTCCTTGGGCGCGGTCACGCAGAGCTCAGACGCCGATTCTCGATTCCCTCAAATCCATCACATGAACGTGGTGGGAGATTTGACAGCTAGCGGGAATTCGCTCGAAATCTATCGACCGTCGCGTCGTCGTCCGACTGCTTCTCAAGCTGGCTTTGTTGTTGGCGAAACAGCGAATGTTTCCAAGACTGGGCAGCTGTGTGGCGTGGCGACGGTGGTGGCGGCGAAGAAACAAACTACCAGTAATGGCCATTTGTCAAACGTTCTTCCGTCCGCCTACCGGAGAAGGTGGAGATCGAAATTGTGAAAAATACGTTCTCCCGACTCTGCAGACAGCAACAACGAGAAAGAACCGCGACGTCCAAGACAACGAGGAAGAATCCCTTTCCCCTGACCGTCAGACAGACCGATCGCCCGCCTGCCCGCCCCTCCTCCTCTTCCTCCTCCACGGCACCAAGGTTGCCAAGTCTGGGAAAGTAGCTGCCATTAGAATCTGGCTGTGCTCAATCGCAAGGGGTGGAGCACGAGTACGATGAAGACGACGACGACGAATGGCTTATCGGTCGCAACAAAACCAGTCACCAGAAAGTCCACGAGCTTTTCTCACCATGCCATGCGTCCAAGCGGATGGACAACCAACTGACCACCTACCCGATCCCGCGGCCATTCCGTCTGTCTCTCAAGGAGCCTTTCGTCGAACTCACGACACTTCAACGACCGAATATCGTGACAATCGAGGAGGACTCGACGTCTCTGAAGAGCACAACAACTCCGGTTCGAATACATAGACGAGGTGGGCCAGGGCGTACCTTGCGCGTCAACAGGGACGTTATCGTCTCTCGGCCCCAAGCACGTGTGACGAGCTCGGGTACTCCATCATTTAGATTCGGTGCATTCGCTATCGACTCACCTAAAGCTCTTCGGCGCGTTTCACCTGCGATTACGTGACTCGGCTCACTGCACAAAGCCCACTCCTGTACATGGATCGGATTCCGACCACGAGGTGTCTCATGATCGAGGCAATCTCAGCCGCCCTCTTTTTTTTTATTGGCTACTAGTTGCAGCGGGGTACATGGATGATGCTAATCTAGTCATGTCTGTATTTATGTATGAGGAGATTCAGTGGGGGCGCATTCATGTTTGCATATTGCCATCAACGACGCGCCACACTCCGGAGGCGTGTCGCCACTCAACTCCGGCCGGCGTTCACGTGCCCCGTTTGATTTGCGTCCGATGCTATCTGGCCGTCAGACTGCCCTTTCGACCCATATGTTTCTTCCTGTGTACTGTATATGTATATTTATACATATATTTATCACATCTTTTGTCTCGGACAGACTCCAATAAACAAGAGGCGGGCCAGGATTGGAATCACGAAGTCGCATCACAGTCGCTATCGCGTTGTCTGGGATCATTGTGTGGCGGGGCTGCTCGCGCGATCCATCATGCGCTGCTGCGACAAAGCCGGACAATGGTCGCTCGTATCTATTGCACGCAGATATTTATAGAAATTCGCACAGTCGCCACTTCCAATATGTTGGATGCATGGAATCCGCGATTCTTCAGCGAAGCAGTGGATTTGATTCGGTGGACTGTAGATTTACACGACTGCAATCGGGTCGGGCAGGTTTCCTCATAGAGCTTTCGCAGATCTAACAATGAGCACGGAGCCCCACGGAAGTTCGCCATGCGACTCAAACAAAAGCGCAGCCCATTACCAGCACGAAACTCGGGACTCTGGTCTCCGGGGCAAACCTCCGAAAGTTCCTTTTGTCATGCGAATCCGGGTCCTGCAGTCTGCGGGCCTGCAATCGTCGGAGCTGATCTTGCAGAAAATTAAATCTTCGCTTCGGCGAAGAATGAACCTTGAGCTGACGAATATCCACCGAGAAGATATGTCCCACCGAAACTCGGTGGGCGAGCGGTGCCGTTCGGTTACACGGCCGCCGTTCCGTCAAAGGTCATCCCCGACTACACGACGAGTGCGTGCCACCGTTTTACGAGCTCGTGGAGATAGATAATCTCTCGAATGAGCCACGGAGCTCTTTGAACTGGCCGAGAGCTCACCCGCCCGCCAGCCCGCATTCGCGGAGAAGGGCTCAGGAAGTCCTTTCAACTTCGACTTCGAGTCGTCGTCGTCGACTCTCGACGAATCTCGTGTCTCGAATATTGGACGGCAGAGCCAATTGTCGAAAACACAGAATCGAAACGCCGACCGTAACGACTTCGAGTAGGAATGACCTCTGAGACAATGGAGAGCGGCAGTAGCTGAGCGGACGTAGATCGGGAGTGCGGCTGTTTGTATTGATTGCGGGGCTGGAGTTTTGAAGTGCTCCGAGCAATTTCGCTCGGTCGGGGCCTTTGTCCGAGGAGAGGACGTGAGTGCTCGTGGACGAGCGGAAAGCCTGGCCCCGGCTCCGGAATATTGCGAAGGCTCCCAGTTGCATAGAAATTCCGTTTGAGCGATGGAACAAAAAAACTCGCCTCACTCAGGTCCGGAACTTTCCCTGGATCCGCATGGCATTCGACTTGCAAGCTTGGTTTGCGAGCGAGGACGAACGGACGGACGGACGACCGGACGGATTAGTCAGCACATAGTGTGAGTGTGGTCGTTGTTTGATGAATCCGTTCGAGTTGTCACTTGTTTTGCGAAATCCCTCTGCTTTCGTTTGCAATGTTGTCGATGTCGTTATTCTGACGTTGGTCATCTCGCCGAATGTTGACATTCGCTGTCGAGCAGTCGAACTCCAACGATAACAACGACAGCCCAAGGCTTGCGGAGGTCGGTCGTAGGGAACAGCCAACGTTGACGACGGCCGGCGCATCCTCGGACTTCTCGTTCTTTGTCTCCCCCGGTCGTCAACGAGCGGGTGATAAAGCTTATGGCTCGCTAGCGTTGGTGTAGAAATCGCTAACCTGATTAAGACCTCTTCTTTAGGGACATCCTTCCTGGAACTCCTTACAAAGACTCCTTTTGAGGGTCCGACCGTCGGAAGCGAGTTATTGTTAGTCGAGTATGAATGCTGTGCGTCAAGGGTACCGTGCAGTCGAAGTCTACCATCGCAGTCGATGCTCATCCGAAAGCGAGTTGAGATCGTTCTCAGCCGGTCCCCTTCGTTGCGTCGGTGTTCGCAGACGGACGAACCGAGGGACAGATGGACGAATCTGTGGAGGAGGCGCGGGAGGTGCCTCCGACGACGGGCGCGGCGCTGGCGATAGAAGACGAGGGACGAGTTTAGCATGGCAGTGGATATTGCTTCAGGATTAGGCTAATTCTCTGAAGGATAGCTTTCTTCATTAGGCTCGCTCCTCCCCGAGACTTGCGCCACGTCTCTACGAAATCTCGCGGGCAGAAACTGACAATTCTAACTCGATTACGAGACGCTGATTTCGCCCGTCCGTCGATCGCTTGCTTGCTCGCTCGGTCTGTCGGTAGGTCGGTTGCTTGGTCGTTCCGTCCGTTTGTTCGTTCCGCCGACAATCTGTACGTCCGAATCCGTTTGAGCAACTACCGACTGATCCAATTCCAAGTCGAATTTGCAACCTCTTGAGCGTTCTCTGTTTTCTGGAAGTGAGGGACCACCGACTCCGCAGGAGCGCAGTCGGAACTCAATAGACAGGAGGTCGGAAAGCAGGATATTGGGAAAGAACTAAACATCGAGAAGTGCCGAGGCGGACCATCGGCATGGATCGAGGTTTCGGGAGTGAATACAGCTCGTCGCAATCGCGCGAAATGACGCTTACGGCATCGCTAAAAGTTGCTGCCATTCATTCGTCATGTTGCGGTCTGGCGGTATGGCAGCTTTAGTGACAAAAGCTTCATCGATCAAAATCCTCATAAAGTTCTTCTTTCTCGACTCCATTCGCCCTTCCGTTTCCCCGGGAAACACCGGGCATGTTGATTCGGTTGCGGAACTATCATTCTTCGGCCTGCTCGGTCGACCGGCGGGCCTTTTCTGTGATTTCGGTTGGGAAGAAGAGATTAGAGACAAGAAAGAGACAGATTGGCCCCACGTAGGCTTCCAACAATGACGAAAAGAAATGCGGGAGCGAGGCAAATCGTACGCGAATGAGCTTAAGGGAAGAAGCCACGAAAAAGGAAGGAGCGGAACAACACTGCTTCGTTCTGATGTTTTTTCTGAAGAGTCGATCCACGAAGTCGGCCGACGTCTGAACGAAAGCGTTTTTCACGTTCTCCCCGCTCGTATCTTCCATTCATACACAGATTTTTGGCTCGGAGCATTCAGTTTCCGGTGTTATGTTCGCTGCTGAGGAACGGAATTCGGACTCATCAGATATCCTTGTTGGAGATTCAGCTGTTGAGGATGAAGTTTCCTCTAGTGCTCTGCTGAGCCACGCATGATATTGTCCACTCGAACGGGGCTCGGTTGGTCGGCAAGATTTCCGCATCGACTGCCTCTTCTTCCACCCGTACTTATTAGTACGGCTGCCTGGTCCATTATGTAGCCAATATCTCACATTGGCACGCGCCGGAGCATGTATAACCTCTATTAACAGGCAACTATTCGAGGCAACAGGAATGGTTCCGTGGTCAGGATTGATACGCGGTTGGCATTAGGTCGAAGGAAAAAGTGCGTTCGCAACTCTTGCCCGTACGGGGACCGAACTCGGAGCGTAACCTCTCACGTGATGCCATCACTTCCTCTCTGCCTTCGCGGAAGGTGCCCGGGACGCATGGAAAGATGAGTCATCGGGAAATGATTCCAATCAATCTCACCGAGATTCCGCGGGTGGGAAGTGTAGCAATGTAGGCGAGCTATCCAAGCACGTGCGGATGTGTAGGAGGATACACGACGAATGATGCGTTTCCGTGCTGAGGTCGAATCACTCATCCGTGCTGATTATTAGAGCTCCGATCTGAACAACGCTCTCAGCTTAAAGTCGAACGTGGATGTCGACGACTTCTATTCAGGAACGTTCACGAATCTCGTTTCAAGAGAGTCCGTTCGCGCAGCTCGGAGCCCGAAGGGACCGAAGACCCTCTGAGCTCAGATCAAGGTTTGACTACCGTCGCTGTAACGCGAGCCCGGATTAGAGTTTAAATCCTTTTGATACGTTTCTGGTCCGGGCTGGATTTAGAGTCTTTCGCCACTCTGATTCAAGCTGATTCGATGCAGAATATGGAATGGGTTCCCAGTCCACCTTCGAACTCGATGCGATCTATCGATTGCGCTCGTGCCACCACCGAAACGTGTCCCAAGATGCGCGAAGCATCCGTAAACATTTGGAGCGAAGATTTTCGAATCGGATCGAAACACGGTCTCTGATGATTATATCCGATCCTTCCGGGTCGGACTGCAGCCAGCCTCCTATTGATAGAAACGAGCAACTCCGGACTCGCATGAGGAACTCGTTCTGAGGGAGCGTCGTCATTGGATTGAAAAGCGGCATTGAACTCGAAAGCCAACTCTCAGATTAGACGAGTTCCGTGCAATTTGAACTAGCCCTCTCGTAACTGAATCAACTACTCGCTCAGTCACCAAAGCAGTCCGGCTCAATGCCGTGTATTCGTTTGATCTCGCGGCTGTTGTAGTTGTTGTCGTTGGTGCTCATCTGATGCGTTTACGTTATCTGTTCAAGTCGAGTACTCTCTTGAAATCGTGATTCACGACCAGGGCGTCGCGCTACGCGGGAGACCGAACAGAGAGGAAAAGCGGGAAACCGAGCGGACCTTAACCTTCTCGGGCGAGGTTTCCTGAGAAACCGTAAGCCGGGCCATCCATCAAGAGTGCATTTAAACATCCTTGTTTCAAACACGTAGCGCTGTAGACAATCGAGCTGAGCTGAGCTGAGCCGTCGGGTTGAAGCTACGTAGACGACGACGTAGCCGAGCTGTCTCGATCGCTTTCCCGCTCCGTGGGTCAGACGGGAAGAGCGCAGCGAAGCCTGCTGCACTTTCAGCGCTATAATCCGCTACTCCGAATTCGGGAGGCGAACACGCGGCGAGGCAACTGTCAGAGAAATCGTTCTACCCCGCCGATGACATCTGAACCGACGCGATCAGACAAGAAAAGGATTCCGCTGTCTTAAAACGCACGGCTCGATCGCTGTCAAGGTCCCAGATGGCCACTTCAAGGGGGTGCAATGTATCTTCTGAAACATGATGTTGACGTGAGTTTCATCATAATCTATGTGGACGACGACTCGATTGGTGCACTGGGTACACTTGGTCGTATCACGCACACGCGAACACACACTTGCCGAAAACAGAAACTCAAAGAGCCAACTTAGAGCTTTGTGGAGCTTGCTACCACTTACCGGCCACCATTCGAGGGCCCTCCACGGTTAGTTGCTCATTGAGCACTGGATGAGTGCGGGGAGCGCACAAGGAGGGAGAAAGGAGAAAACAAGCTCCTGAGGAACTCAAGTGCGCAGTCTGAGGCTGCTGTCGCTGGAACCGTTTTTGCTGTGACTGTTGTTGAGGCTGCCGTTATCTGCAGACGACAACTCTTAGATTTTCCATTGGACGCGGCATCCTCAGCATCGATCAGGTAGCCTGGAGGGATGTTGGGACTTGAGGGACCCGGAGCCTTCAGGAATGATCACTGTTCGCTGTCGGACTGCACCTCTTCCTTGAGTTTCCCGCAATCAGAAAAGACCAGTGTGACTGTCGGAGTGGATTTTGCGTCCAGGACGACAAAACGAACGAAGGATTGACAGTGAGGTGGAAATCTATGAATACTGAGCATTGGCTTCAGGAGCAAAATCCAGGAGCTCTCTCGAAGAGAAGGTATGAGCCTTGGGGCAGCGTTAGATTCATCTTTCGAGTTTGAATTCGTGCTAATTGTGTCCGAAGATCTCAGGAGATTAACAACTGGAGACGACGTAATACCAAGGAGGCTCAGGAGCTCTACTCAGGAGTGAAGTCGAGCGTGGGGCGCCAGAAGTAGGAGGCATGTTCCATGGTGACTGGGCCGTTGGTGGTAGTATTGGTCGCTGCCTTGACTCTCATATAACGAAGATTCTGCTCATCATGACCTCGATGATGATTCGCGCCTTAGGCACTCGGGGTTGAGGCACTTCAGGACGTCGAATCTCTTTGTTCGCACCCACACACGCACGTGCGCTCGCACGGATAGACTCATTCGGCGGGGAGCCGACTGTGAGCAGAGAGATGTCGTCTTGTACGCTACTAATTACTCTTCTAATGCTAAGCACTCGAATTAATCCACGACAGTGACTACGCTTGGGCTCATTGGCGCTCAACGTCATCCACGGTAACGCGCGTCGGCTTTGTCCACCTCCCAGTTTGTCTTTGTCTCTGTCCCTCCGACTGTTGTCTCGTTTCTTCTTCCGTTCGTCAAGCGTGTTTTCGTCCGGCAGCATTGCGTAATCTCTCGCGCTCGCGGACCAACGAACCTCGTTCCTCATCTGGCCTGCTCACGGTAGAGGAGGATGGATGTTTCGTTGCAGTGTTACACTGTCATCGAATCCATCTCCAAAAAATGAGATGTTTTGCCGATCATCGAGGCTCCCCGGGCGTTTTTTTGTCAGCGGTATCAACAGACCGGCTAACCTTCGGAACGTTGAGATGATTTCCTGCTTCAAAGGACCTTCTGAACGATTGCCGACCCATCGAGAACCACAGACGGACGGGCGCTGACGAAGAGGCGGACGAACGCACCGAGAGGTGGGGGTGACGAAGGAGGAACAGCGGGAGCAGCTGGACCTTCGGTCGGTCGACCAGCCAGCCAACCGGCTTTCAATCGAGAGATAGATGAACCCAAAGCGAACAACTTTCAGTCTCTATAGAGAATTCAAACTTTTCTACTCAATATGTCTGTCGAGTGCTAGCTCCTCGAAGACTTAAAAAGCATGTGCGAGATCAGACTGCTGCGGAGAGAGAAAACTCACCGAGGGTCGGGGAGTTCTAAGGGGAGACAGACGAGGGCACTTGGTCCCTCGGTCGCTCGGCTGGTTGTTCGTGCCTGACGTTGAGCAGTCCCCTCAGCCCCAGCGCCCGCCTTGTTTGACTGCTGAAAGCCCGTCTGTCCGTGCGTTCGTCCCTTCATTCGTCTCCCGTTCGCCTGGGTGCCTGTTCAGATTGAAAGGATTCACCAGGTGGAAAGGTCTGACCCAATCAAAAGCTTCTGAAAGTTCGTAGCAGAGCACATGTCGTTTTAGTCCTGTTACAATAAAATGTTCCCCTGTCCTTGCTTGCTCCGTTGGCTTGTCGGTCCTCCCGTCCGTCCGCGTTTCGGAGTTTGCAGTCTCCCTGTTATTGGTCTCAAAGGTATTACATACCGCGTGTAAAGCCGGATAGAAAAAGGAGACCCTCTCCTGCATTCCCTATTGAGGCGGGCTCGATTAAATGAATGCCTTGAATGCCTCCATGCTTCCTTCAGAGGCTTCTCTCGACAGTAGCTCCTCCGAGCGAGGCCCATCTTCCCATGATTCACTGAGCAATCACTCGAGAAACGGTGAACCTCTATTCTCTAGGGTTGTGTTTTATTCAGCTTCCATTAGGATGTCCAGAAAGCAATCTCGACACTTGATGATCGATAAACTCAAAGCTGCTCAGCGATCATCCCCTCCGACCATGAATTTCTGGTAGCTCCAATGTATCGATTCAAGAGGAAAGTTCCCGCTCTCCAATCCAGTGGGTAAATCAGAGCAAGTTGACAAGGAAGACGTACGAAAGCGAGAATGGAACCTTGGGAAATTTGGTTTCCGAACCCCATGTCGCGTCGTTCCGCGTGATTGGCACACAACTGTTGTCTTCACTCTGAACTCTCGCTCTCTTAGCGACACGGACAACGTCCGCTTGGATCGCACGACGAGGAGCTATAAGAGCAGTAGGAGAACCGCGCGAGAGGTATAATGCCTATTATTGTCGGAACAGAGTCGAACACGAGATGTACATTGAGAGTAATCAGCGACGAGGGTGGCTGTTGCCGCAACCGCAGCCGCGTTACACGGCCTTGGATTCGACCTTGGAGGTGGCTTTGGGTGGAGTTCCACCAGGAAGTCAAGTCGTCGTCGTCGATTCGTGTCGTCACCACCGCCGCCCACAGGAAAGGAAAAGACCGAACGATCGAATCGAACGACCGAGCGAGCGAGCGGGCGACCGACTGTCGTCCAAGAGGAAAGACTGTCTTCTCCTTCAAGGTGTCAACCTGTTGGAACCGTCTTTGCCGCCTTTTCCGCTGCCTGCAGCCGTTCCTGGACGGTTCGGTCGAAAGCTTTTCCATCACTCAGTCATTTTATTTGATTTAGTTTTCCCAACGCCCTCGCGCCGTTCTGCTTTGGGAGCTTCTTTGTCGCCTGTTCAGTCCGTCTGTCGGTTTTCCGGTCGCTTGTTCGTTCTCCATTGCTAGGTGTGCCTTATCATGCGCTCGGTTCGTTCTGGAAGTCAGCTCGAGAATTGGAAGCGATATCTCTCTATCATAAAAACGCCAGCCAACAGTATTGTCATTGAAATGGGATCAGGTACGGCTGGCTCTCGAAGTTCAGGAGCACCAGGAGCAGCAGCAGCAGCAGCAGATCCTTTGTGCTCAGGCAGTCAGCCGACTTGGGCCGAGGAGCTGCTGCTGTTTTCGTTTCTATGCCTGATTCGTTCCTAGACCGCCGCTGTCGTCGTTGCTGAAGGAGACGCATACGTTTGCCGAACCCCGACCCCTGTTTCGTTTCCAATTCCTGTCCGCCCAAGGTGGTCCCTGCAGGATCTGTTCAAGATGATCGTGTCATGCAGGGAAGAGAGTCGCCCGCGCTGATTATCAGGCAGCTTCGGACAAGACTCGATGTCACTCATTACAGGCTCATAAGGCAGTAATTACCAGATGTACGTACGTACGTATGTATGTATGTACGTACGATGTATGAAACGAATAATAATCGAATCGTTCGATCGTTCCGTCGAGGGGATGCTCAATAGCAACCGCGTTAGAGTCGACAAACCAGATCCAAGCCCGGCTCGCGTGTTCGGTCATGATACGACGCGTTTCTGTGTGTGACGGTCACAGTGGCGTGACGACGCTCCTGAAAGTATTCGGCCACTCCGTGTCTCACCGACGGACACACTGTTGCTGGTTCTGAATGAAGATTGAACGAACGAACGAACGAGCGAGCGGATGAATGGAAGCGTTATCCGATGGAAGCGGCGTGTCCTGGAGGAAGAAAGCAAGACGAAACAATAGTAGGACGAGAACGTCGCGTCGTATCAAGCTCTAGCGAAGGACGAGGTCGGACGCAGCGCCGTTGGCCTTCGCGAGGATGTGACTCAATATTTAGACCGAGGATCATGGCGCTGTTTGCGACCATTTCGTCCGTCGTCCGTGCGTTTAGCCACAACTTTCCGAACAAACGGAACAGAGAACGACCGAGCTTACCATATGGAACGAGGCATTGTCCTTAATGAAACAGTATTCTCTACGGATTCGCGCAGCGGTCGTTTCGCCAACACCCGGCCAACAACGCCTTATGGGCTGTGAGGGTGCGTCGATGGTTTTAGCTGTAGTCGAGTGTTCGTCGTTGCTAGCGGTTAGATATACGCAGACGCAAGATAAAGCTCGGTGACTGCAATTTACGCGTTAGTGTAGTCGTACGAAGTATTTAGCTGCAAACACTGCGAGGAACAGCACGCAGGTCCCTCGACAAGGAGTTTCTTTCGCTGTTTTGTCGGGGATTCTTGGTCGGAGACGGGATGGTGACAACTGAGACCACAATTGGAGTCGAGGGAAGCTTCTCGTATGAACTTGAAGGTCGAAGAATCAGAATTCTGAAATCTATCCACCGCTGGGAACTCGAGAATCTCGAGACTGGCCCGGGGACAAGCTGCTGTCAGTCTTCAGGTGAACAAGAAACCGGATCGACCGTCATTGACCGCGTTCCTTGACCTCGCTATGGTTTCCTCCCCTCCTTGAGCAAGGAAACGAAAGCCTAGATCGTTACCGCTGACGAGATATGACTTGGCTTGAACCTGCGTCTCATCCATCCAATTTTCCGGGGCGGCTCGCGTTGCCGTTGGGTGCTCGAGCTGTTCCGATTGAGTTGAGAGTGCGGATTTTTTTTGTGCTCCTCATTTTCCGCCTCTAGAGAACGCGATCCATTATTAACAGGCGGGATTGAATTCGCTCTTCAACTCAGACCGCGTCGAGCTTAACCAATCGAGTTCGAGTATCGCTTCGGAGGACCAAGTTTTGGGAACAGAACTCTCGACCGAACATCTCCTTCAGCCAGGGACGTAGGGAGGTAGGTAGGTAGGTAATGCCGTCGAGGTGCGTGGCTGATCTTCCGCACGACGCAAAGAACACGGATCAGTGCCGCCGCTCAGGAGTGTTCTATACCGAAAATCGGACGTGATCCCCTGGCTAGGTCGCGGAAGCATGAAGTCTCTTGCCACCACCGACGCCGCGCGGCCGTTGTTGCCTGAGGAGGATTTATCCCGGGAAACCGTCATATTGGAGACGAAGCTGAAAATGAAAAAGCTGAAAACTTTGTCACCTACGCAGAGAAATCTACTCAAAAGCGTGAGGGATACTTGCTGGGCAACATATTAGCTCGAGACTGATCATCGCTCAAATTGGAGTCCATGCCTGAATTCCATGACAGTACGAGACTGTACATATGTCGTTTCGACTCAAAGACGAAACCCTGAGTCGAAGGCCAAAAGCCTCCGCGGCAGTTGTTGATATCAGATGGAGCTCGAGGAACACCCTCCGCACTAGTGTTGCTTCGATTGTCAATGAAGAGGGTGTGGCGTTGAGATGGAAGACGAGAAAGATTCAAGAAAGGGAACAGAGTCAATAACGCGTGCGCGCGTATCTTCTCTGGATGACTGAGAAAGCTTATCTTCGCAGTCTCCGCGACAGAGGCAGATGGGCGTCGAAGCCCCGAACATCCAGACTCATGGGCTCTGATAGCTTCGAAACAACTGCCTGTTCTCCACGCGAGTTGTCGACGATGCGCCTTCTTGCGAAGGCCGCAGTCTCGCATCGAGAGAAAGGATTTCACATTCCGGAGAACGACAATGCCTTCGTCGAGTGTTCAAGGAGGTCCAGATGGGCCACCGTTTTCGGCGTTGTCGATGAGAAATGGACGCTCGTCGATTAGTTTAATCGTTCGCGCGGAAGTTGCGGCTCACTGCGCAACGGACGGCTCCTCCACAGGATCGCTGAGCTTTCATCATCTCTAGATTTCACAATCCGAGGCGTCGCGCGACGCACGCGAGGATTCGAAAGAGGGAACGAGAAGTTTGAGCTTGAAAAGACGCCGAGTCGTTCAGAACAAATCTTCATCAGATGTGTCGTCGATGGTGTTCCCTTCCTTTGCCTTCCAGGAGGGTTTGGTTTTTTTTCCTTCTCAGATTTCGATTGCGATCCTGCCGGAGTCGGTGCTGTTTCTGTCGATGACGATGATGGCGACGATCTTCTGTCCTCTGCTGAAATGCACTCCCACAATAAGTGGATCGTCGTCGTCATTGTAGTCATTGTCTTTGTAGTTTCCGATGTCGCTGCCGTGCAGGAGTCGCAGTCAACGCATTTGACGTCCGTCGAGCCGAATCGAGCTCGATTCGATCGCCCATTCCTCGAGACGGGCTGAGCCATTGTTCTCTGAAGTCTTTTAGCGACATCAGTCAAGACCGTGGATAGCCTGGCGGGCGGGGATGGAGAGAGGAAGGGCTGCACGTAGCGTGCTCAACATCGTCGTGCTTAGCTGCGCAGTCCAATTGCGGTCGTTAGCTGTGGGCCAATAGATGTTCCTACACAGAGGAATGTTCGAATGGCTCGCTCCGTCAGCGGCCGGCCGTGATGGAACGTCTATCTCTGCTATTGAGAGGCGAAAATGAAAAACCGCATCAGATGGAAGACCATTTGCGAATGTCTGTTTTCCGTCATGGATGTGCCAGATTGAAGCTATTCCAGCCCAGCGGCGGGAGGAGCGGGGCTGACAGCAGATCTGAAAAAAGTGGAGCGAATAAGAGGCAATAGAGAGGTTATGAGGGTATCTGTTGTCGAGTGCTGTTTCGCCACAAAAATACAACAACGCGGCAAGAGCAGAAGCGGCGGCAGCGGCAGCAGCACTGGTGGTCGTGGTGGTGGTTTCCGGCGTTGCGTGTTGGGGGGGTTAGAAGAATGACGTCAACCAGCGAACGACAAGCGTTCCATGGAAAGATGAAGAATTGAGATTCAAAGCATTCGAATCACCCCTTTCTTCCTTTGGAACGTGGAGAAGTTTTCGAGTATCAATTATTTCCCGAAGTATTGCCGAGCGAATCGCGTATCGTCTCAAATTCAATTCTCTCATCGGTCCTCCATCATCAAGAAACGTTCAACGCTAGATAAAGTGAGTGGCGAAGACGTCGACAAGAAAAGGGCCCCATTCGCTCATTCGGAGTACGTACGTAAAAACAACACGGTGTTGAGTTCTCTTTCCTTCCCTCCTTGCGCCTCTGCCGGTGAGTTTCGGGGAGGTGATTCGGGCTGGGAGCACTTGAGGTAATTCCGATAATGCATCCGTATGGAATGGGAGTTTTTCCTCCTTCCCGTCTCATTCTATTGTCATTTTTATCAATGTTGTCTCCTGAGCGCCGAGATTCGCCCAAGGTCGAGCGATAACTTTCCTGAGAGAAGCTCAGAACGCCCGCTTACCTGACGGCAGGCCTCGATCCTCGACGTCGGAGCTCAATGAGAGACGGATGATCGATGAACGGGACCGGAGCCCCGGCCAGGCTTGCTGAGGACGAAGCCTTGGAGAAAGTTATAGAATTCATCAATTTCATTGGTATATCCGCTCCGCCGACTTGAGACAATGTGCGCAACCGTTCGCGCTTCGGGCACCCGTTGCCGTTCGACCTGCGAAAGAGCTAGCTTGGTATCCGCTCGAGTAATTTTCGCGTAACCGCGGCCCATGTGCTATGACAATGTTCCGCATCAAGTTACCCAATAAGGTTACCTTCAGGGCGATGACATCCAGGAAAATTGTCGGAGCGGTATTTGATCGCAGAGGCTGCACTTTCTGTTGCATCGCAACGATCTCAACTCATTCGCCTCCCGGAACTTGGTATGACATTACCACCCATTGCTGGTGCCTCGTGCCTGAACTGGAGACAGCAGGTCGGGGCAGGGTTAGCACCTCCCCGGTGGAAAAAGTAAAGCAACCCATTCGGAGCAAGTTGACCGCCTCGAGCGATGAGTAACTCATTTCGGAACAGGAAACCAGCTCGGAGTCGGAGGGGAAACTTTCCAGGGAGATGGTAAGCATCTTCTAAACTGGAATAAGAGAGAGTTCCCATCTGGACTGAGGGAGCGCGGAGAAACTTCCGGTCTCCGAGAGAGGCAGCATCTCTTTCGACTGGATGGGCTGAGAAGGTGCTCGGAACTCGGCTTCATCCCAAACCTGAGAGAGGGAACACAGCTGGGAGACCGCGGGAACCTTTACGCTCACTGGAGACTCCTTCTCACACGGGGATTTTGTTCCATCCCCGCTAATCTGCACAGTTTTCACAAGAGGCGTCGAACAGCCCGCAGCAGAAGATGCCTCAAGTGCACGAGAGCAGAAGTCGTGACTTGAAAGTGGTTCTGAAGCTTGCAAATACCTCCCGGTATAGACTGTTGAGAGGTCGCAGTGCTCGCCGAACCGAGAGAGTTCTTTGCGTGGAAAAAAAAACTTCAGCAGCCGTTGCCTGGGTACATAGAGCAATCGGTAATATTGGAAGTTGCTGTCGAAGACGGAGGTATTGGCGCGCTTCGGCTTCTTCTGCTCGTCTCCCCGTTGCTGTCGCCGCCTCTCGTCTTCTTTTTCTCACCATAGCTCTCACTGGTTCGCGCAGCTTGTTTTTAATATGGACTATGTCAACAGATTCCCCAACTTCTCGAGTCGTGCCACGATTTCGAGCCAGAAGGCGCGCTGACGTGTGCGCGTGCAAACATGCAGCTAGTCAGTCAGCGACATCGAGGGCGATAACCAAGGCGGGCGGGCGGGCGGAGAACCTCTCGGAGTTAAGCCGACGGAATCGCCGAGCGAGAGTCGTTCGAGTCTCCGTTGAGTGAGGTTGTTGCTCAGATGTCGCGGGAGGACGTTCTCGAGGTGCGGGAATATCGAGCGCTTGCTCGCTAAACGGCCGTCTGCTATCTTGGTGGTGTTAATGTGGTTCGCGGCTCGGTGGAGGGGCGAGTGGGCGGGCGGGCGGCCGGGCTAGCGAGCGGACACCGGGTCTGGTTTGCTATGCGACTTCTTCCTCTTCTTCTTCTTCCTGATATCTTTATCTCTCCCTCAAGCAAACGCTTCCGGCCGCCAAGGAAGCGTCAGGCGAAGAATGGCCTAGCCATGAACAATGACCACCTCGTATATCTGACTCTGTTCGCTGGTGAGCTCACCACTACCATGTGTTCTGTACAAGTCGAAACGGCACCAGATTCTTTTGCAGCAGCAGCAGCAGTGGCCGAGAGCGAACTAACGAATCAAGAGGGCGACTGATCAAGAGCTCGGAAACCGAGAAAAGAAGATCATTGTGAGCTTTGCCAACGCTTGCAGCACCGGTACGGCTTCGCTTGTGGGCGACATACACCGGACCTCATCAGTGGGTACCCACCACCTTACGGCGTCGGTGCCTGAACCCGACGGCGGTCGGTTGATACTTTGCCAGTTGGCAGTCGCTTCGAGCCTCGTCCTAATTGATCGATGAGGAATTTTTGCTTTCATCGGTATCTTGTCTTGGGCTCATTACAGAATTCACTTCAAGAAGTCGGCAACGCAAAAAACGAACAACACAATTTGAACGGTTGCTTGCTTGCTTGCTCGGGTGTCAATTCCCAGAGACGGATCGAATCGATCAGAGCTCACAAGCTAGGAGGGCTCGGGGAACAGGCCAACAGGACGGGCTTGTTGGTAGAAGACACTCCGGTGTGTGAGCGGTCACGGTGGCAGGTTGCAGCGGTGGCAACACGACGATGAGAAGGCCGTGCGAGTATACAATGGGCCGTGAATGTGTGTACTATGCAAACGAGTCGTGATTCATTCGTAAGCGTAGATGTATCGCTAATGGCTTTCGCTGACGTAACAGTTCTCTCTTTCTTCTTTCCTCTCGAAGTCTCTTTTTCGACGGTCCGATCGTCGCCCCCTCCGGTTGGTTACGATCGGCGCACGAGTGATCGTCTCTCTTGGACTCGGGACCGATGACGACAATCGTGGCCAGTTTCGATTTTCGCGTCTGAGGCTCGCTTTGCCAAAGATCGCTCATGGCGTCCGCGGGAAATGCCAACTTATGCTGTCAACGATATCTTCTGTCGTTCTAATTGAGATATCCGGTTCCAACGAGGAGGAAAGCACTGATTGAGAGGACTTCTTGAAAACATGAAACAGATTTCCTTCCGACTTCTTGAGCGGTGGTCATTCCTGAGCATGAAGTTCCTCAATTTCTTCTTCTGACTATCTGCCTGTCTAAATGCCGCAGGCTCGATCAGGTTGTTGCGCTAAACCTCGATTCTGATTTTCGATCAGTTAATCTCGCTTTCGATAAATTGCTGTCTTTGAACTTTTGAGGGAGGAATGAATCTGTTCATTGTCTTCATTTGATTATCAGATCCCAAACACGCCAAAACCGATCGCCTTCGATATTTGTGGCAATATATCTGCAATATATGAGCCTTCGAATGTCTCTGTATGTCCACACTATTGTTATTCTATCACAAAACGAGTTGACGTCTGACACGAGACTTCTATCGATC
Organism: Neoseiulus californicus; assembly: GCA_028455905.1. Classification (NCBI taxonomy): domain Eukaryota; kingdom Metazoa; phylum Arthropoda; class Arachnida; order Mesostigmata; family Phytoseiidae; genus Neoseiulus; species Neoseiulus californicus. The sequence goes on from JAMQGS010000008.1 coordinate 4,797,430, forward strand.
AGCTGGAGAATCGTTTCCTGGGAGATCATGCATCGTTTCGATCAGACGGACGGAAATTTCGTTTTCTGAACAAAGCTCCGTCGTTGGGCATCCATTGTCCTTTCAATTCGATTTGTTGGAGTTGTTATTCTGCACGAGAAAATCAATGGGTTGACTCGCGGAACGAATAATTTCAACTGGAATCGAAGGGAAAGCCCCCGATTTCAGTCTTCCTTCTGTTTCTTTCCTTTCTTTGCCTCCTCTCTCTCTCTCCTTTCCACCCTTCCAACGCGTCGAGATGGAAATTATCGTAAACGGAAGAATACGGAACCACCTGAGTCATTGTCGGATGAGTCAGTGGATGCTCTGGTTTAGAATTTCTGGACGCTCATCGCATATCCCTGATATACCCGGAGGGAAGTCAGGAGAAGATCGAGCGATCCTCACACAATTCGAGCGTAATCGCTGAAATTTAAAAGTAAAAGAGGAAGTCACGGCATCGCAACATCAGCTGGCCTCCCAGAGAGGATCGTATCCATGTTTGTGTGTCTCACGGTCATCGATGATCGTTCGGAAGGTTGAGTTTTCCGGACATTTCTTGGTGGAATCCAGTTGCTTCGACTCACGTCACTTTCGATTAGAGGGTAACGCATCCAAGGCGGCTGATTGGTGGACTCTCGAGTAGTGAAGGAACAAAGTATGTGTGCTTAAACTCAAACCGAGTAACTTAAGGATGCCGCGGGCGCTGACGCGAGATGCGGCCGAAGGCGTTGAAATTGGACTAGAACTGGCGGAGTGGGCAAAAATAGCGTGGAACGAGGAGATCTCTGGATCTAGATGCGAGTCGAATGGAAAACGAGATCCGCCTCGTAGTTCCTAAGTCGTGGAGCCGTGTCAGTCGAGATGTGTGAATTGTTGTAACGCTGCCGTCTGTTTTTATGAGGGCTTGTTTCTCTCTCATGAGACACCAGAGCAAATTTGCACACCCATCATGCCGGTGATGTGAGCTGTTGACCGACGACTCGCTATCTATGCTGCGCTGCCGCCGCCACCGCCGCCGACTAATGGTGATGATGAGGATCTTGAGGATGAACCTTAGAGTGAGCGCGCGGAACCTTGAAACGTTGTAAATATTTGACTTTGTTTTCCGACGTGTTAGCGCTGAGCACTGTTTGATGCTTGCACGGCTCGAGAGGGCGCGCGTAGGGGCAGAATCAAAAGAGAGATGACGGAATAACGAGCCAACAAAGCCAATTTTCCATGTCGACAAACTCTCCGAGGTTAGTGGTTTCATTTTTGAGAAGAGTCTGTTTGAACAACTATTTCTTTTGTAACGCGCAGCTCCTCGTTTTTTCCTCATCCATGCTCACCTCCTCTTACCATTGCATCGTATTTGCCTGAATGCTAGAAGGAGAAAAAGTTTCAAAAGTGGATCAACATTTTCGTCCGTGCAATATATTGAGCCAAAATATCGATATTGGTTCCAGAATAAAAATATCAGAAAGAGGATAGTCCGTGTTTCATTGATCCTAATCTCATGGAGAGCGAGCTTCAATGATGTCAGAGTGATGAGCATACTTTCCAGGATCTTCCTAGTCCCATTCATAGGTACCCAAGCTTTCAAAATCTGCCGACTTTTTTTTCTCGGGCTCTCGAAGTCAAATCCCGTCGGATGAAATTCGCTGTTTCGGTCGGAGACTCCAAATCCAGTTGCCGACTCGCTCTGATGTAGGCGGAATCATCTTCAATAGAGAACACGAAATAAAAACGTTTTCAGGACGTTCCTCCTCGCGAGTGTACATTCGTGTCAATCTTTGCACGCAAACGCACGCGCACCGGGTTGGCGTGCAGTCAGTTTCCTTAAAGGTCTACTGCGTGCGTTCAACAGCTTTCCCGTTCTTTATGGCGTGCGGGCGCACGTGTCCGATGCTTCCGCGGAGCCTAAATGGAACATGTGACAATCATTCGTAGCTACTGTTTCCCAACATTTCAAGAAGTTCACCTAAGCGACCGGCCTCGATTCGGCGTTGAGAAGAAAACCATTTGGACACTCTATTCTATGATTCTGTTATTCTTCGTCCTTCCGTCCTTACTTCGACAATCGACATATTTCCCAAGAAATCCATCGTGCACAACAGACGAAGACGTTTTATGTAACAGTTTTCGAATGAATCGAAACTCCATGAGAAAGAGGCGAGGATCGGAACCTCACCGACGATATGATTCAGTGACTTGGAGCCAGAAAGGATACCGCAGATACCGCGAGTGGTAGGATATGGTAATATCGACGCCCGCGAACTCTCCAATTCCGGCGGACGTGCTCTGAGATTTAAGACTCGCGAACGAGCCCGTGTGATTCAGGTCACACATTCCTCCTCAGAGTTCAATGCGGTTTTGTGAACGGATGAGGAGGCAAACACTTTTCACCCCGTAATCTCGTTCCCTTGAAACATGTCCTGGAATCTCGCTGATCCGTATCCGTCGTCAGACATGTCTCGAACGAAGATTCCGCGCTTCTCGGCTCGTCGTGATCCCGCCCCAAGGCGGCTCGAGATTCCAAACTCTGATGCATCGATTATTCATCGATGCCTTGCCGATGCATGAACGAAGATGTGTAAAGATTGATCTTGGGATGAATGGTCGGATAAAGGACACTTGAATGATCGCACGGCCTCGAAACGTAGAATGTCCACGAGCCCATCGTGAAGATCTCAACGAACGGGCTCAAGAGCCGTACTTCAATCGAGCCGAGTGTGTTTTGACGATTATTTGGTGCAAAGGTGCCGCGGCCAACACCGACGTTCTTGTTCTTCCTCTTGTGCACTTGCCGCTGCTGTTTTGTCGCGATAGTTCTGGTATACGACGACGACGACGTCCGTCAGACGTCAACGCTTTCCTCGAATGACGTCGAGCATGTTTGCCGGTGCGAGGGCATTCTCGCGCGCGCGCGCGGCTGTCTGCCATCAGTTGGTCCACACTCTCTTATTTGATTTGTTCCTCCTCTGTTGTCAGTCCGACACTTTGCCTACCTGTCTGTCTGGCTGGCTGGCCGCCCGCCCGTCCGCATGCCCGACTGGCTCCCTCCGCAGCCGCGCGGCACTCGACTTGCATGGAACGATTCGAGGGCGCGGGTTAAGCGAACCAGGGGACGGAAAGACGTTTGCTGTTTTCGATCGTATTCGAAAACCGTCCGAATCAGCGCTCTTCGTGTCGGAGAAGAATTCGACACGACGACTCGTCCTCGGTGCGAAACTCGCTCGTCTAACCGACCGGTTCGTTTCCCCTGGAACTTTTGAGTTCCCCACGCGCGCTCGACAGTGTCGCGATGTTGTTTGAGTAGAGGACGTGGTTTCAGTCGTGCTCTTGTTATTGTGGAGTTCATTGTGGGTGTGACAGAAGGTGAAGGCTGTGCATGCTGACGATGCGCAAGGATGGAGTCCGGAATCATGGTTTGGTTCGAGGCGCTGAAAACGTTTGTGTTTGGACTACGGTCAGTGTCAACTTTTCTATTGTTGTTGAGTGCGCCTTTGAGGAGGTTGTCATTTTTTTTCGCTCTCAGCTTAGATATCCTCTTCTGCTTCTCCCGCTGCCGTCTTTCTTCTGCTCCTTCTTCCTCTACTGCTGCAGAGAGCCCTCTTGCCCGTTTGTTTGGCCTCTTGGATGTTTTTTAGTTCGACGTTCCTAGGGCGTCTTCTACTATCAGCTTCCAAGCCCCGCTCGTTTTCTCCTGGTCGCTGCTTATATTAGCAACAAGTAAGATTGAGGTCCCTGCTTGACAAAAATCGGGAAAATTACTCCACAGCTTGCGCCTACCTAGAGATCGATAACAGAGACCCGATTCGATAGCCCATAACACCAGTCAACACAGACCGGGTTTACTGGGTATCGGTCCCAGGTGCTTTTGGTGGAGTCAGGTCGGAGTTTCTTGCTCGACGTTGGTTTGGCATGGTGACCAACTCTCGAATCAGATGATTCTCTGTAGGAAAACATGGAATCGACCTCTCTGCTCAATTATTTTGATCACTCTCCACTTGATTGATACATCGGATCGACACAGATGTGCCCTCGGGGTTCACAGCGCAACCAATGAGGAAATTCGTCGTTGCAGGCGTGGGAGTTTTTTGCGGCGAGGGCTGCTGTGGCCGGCGCCGTCGCCGCCGCTGCTCGCTTGTAAGCTCCGCTCCAGCTGTGAAAGTTCTCATGAGGCGCTCGCCGTGTTTGTCTAGATTTCAAAGTTCGACTCAAACACGGAAAGTGTTTCCGTCGTTCGATTGACCGACGAGCGAGCTGTTCGGAGAGTGTTTGCGATGTTCCAGTTGTGGGACTGGTAGTTAACGCAGACCGATTCAGCCAGCAGTAAACCGAGCTGCTCGCAGTTTCCAAACAATTGGAAAACTATAAATCCCGTAATTTTCATTGCTCTCAGGGCACGATCTTGGACATAAAAACACACGACTTGCGAGACATCGAATCAGTCGAGACTTGTACGCATATTTGCCCCGCTCAAATCGTCCTGTCATCAAGACTGTCTATTGAGCCTGAATCTGAGGTTGAGTCTGGCGAAGTTCCGCCGCATCGAACCTTAAAGCAGCTGTAACTGACAACGGCTGCGAGACGATTGTGTAGGGGAAACAATGCAATGAGTGTTGGGTACAAAACGAGGCCCAAAACCCGGCGGTTCTACCTCTGACACTCGGCGCGCAGGTACCAGAGGCCGGGCTACGGCCTTGCCTTCCTCACTACACGAGCCCTGCTGGCCGCTGAAGAGCGGTATCCGCCGTCGTCATTGAATCTCCGGAGTCGTGACCACTTTATTGAAATTGACGCGAGCGAATTTGATTTCGCCCTTCCAGAATCGGCACACTAATCGATTTTGCTCGAGATCGGACCTTGCCGGACTGACAGAACTGAATCCTGATTAGGTTCTTCCAGCGGAGACCATTACCATATAAAAACCTCCCCGATCGAATCAAATGGAATCGACTCAGGAAATGGGTTCATTGCCGCCTCCACTCCTATCGGAAGTTTTTCCCCCGAGCCGAGTCTCGAGTAGGATCCGTCATCGTTCAGTTCCCACGGCACTCGAGTGAATGAAGGGGAATCCATTGCTGCGAGCTTCCGTAGGACCGGGTGGAAAGGGAATTCGCACTCTTGATGACTTGGAAAACTTGAAGAGCCCGGATGTACCCGGATGACTCCGAATGTGGGAATCTTTGAAATGTCGAGGAAGGCTTAGATGTTCTCCTCCGGAGTCAGATCAGGATTCGAGACGCCTGGACTTCCTCTCGATAGATGGATCGATCGTCCGATCGCTGTGTAGTACATACTTCCGATGATTGAAACAGGTGCATCTCCGTCTGCTTCCAGCCGGTGTAACCAACGGCGGCGCATCGAGGTGTCGCCTCCGCTCATCAGGACAATTCCGGTGTAATTGGTTTCGGAAATCGGACCTGCCGCTGGAACGGAATCAAGTCATAGAGGCCGCCGCAGTCGGGTCCGAGATTCGGCCGCTTATCACGCCCAGAATGGTTGTCACTCAGTCAGGCTCGCGTCGTCGTTCTGCTCTGGATCGACTTGTCTATCCGATCGAGTTAGGACGACAGTATTTGCGAGTTGTCGTCTCTTGGTAAACAAACTGCATAAGACAATGTTTGCCCGTCGACGTCATTGTACTCTATCGAAAAAGTGCTTTGCTCAACAACGGCTTTCGTTATCGCCTCCGTCTCCTCCGTCACGGCGCGGCGTGCCGTCGGAATCGAGAGTGATTCCTTTCACACCCGCCCACCCACACAGACAAGCACACGCATGCACCTGTCATGGTTCTCATTCAGACGACAACGACGATGACGACGACGACGACAACAGACGCAGAGCGACACAGACCTCCCTCGAACAGGATCGTGGAATCTCTTCCCTCCGCCTCCCGCAATCTCTGCCTTCCGATGGAACCTCCTGCCCCGGGGGGCGCACTCTGAGCTCTCTCAATGCATTCTCTAGTGTTCGTTCGTATGTTCCCTCGCGTCCCGGTGTTGGTGGCGGTCCTCCTCCTCCGACGCACGTTCGAGATGAGATTCCCTCAGAATATTTGTCCACCCGAACACACAGCCAACCAACCAACCTACCACCCACTCACCAGATGCGCTCTGTCGCAACTCCAGTTCAGAATGCAAGTCTACTTCCAGTGCGTGGGGCGCCTCCATTCGAGTTCATCATCGTCGCTGGTAGTCGTGAAGAAATTCTCACACTCGTCGCTGTGTTCATTGAATTTTTCTCAGTTTTCCAAATGTTCAAGAGAATATCGCTCCGGGACAACGACACCTGCTATATAACATGAGCAGTAGCAGCAGCTGCCGTAGTTGTTACTGCAGCTACGACCGTCGCGTCGCTCGGGCGTAAATGTGCATCTTTCACTACTGGGAAGGAATGCTCGGTATTTTTGGTGCTTTACTCTTTCTGGCACGCCTCTTCCGCTATCAGTCAGCAGAGCCGCCTCTGCAAGGCATAATACTCACGTCCGTCGGGTGCCTCACAACTTGCATGAGAACCTGACCAAGTGCAGCAGCTGACCCGCAGGCAACGAGTGGGCGTGCTGCTAGTACATGATGAAGGCGACAAGTTGAGCGCGAATGACAAAACTGCCCTACAGACAGGAGGCAGTTTGTCACTCAGTTCGGCTAAATGTCTGGATAAACAGAGGAAAAAGACGACGCGACGGGGAAAACCGACGATTGGCCAAAACCTAGAATGTCGGGAATTTGTCGTTTCGTTTGACATCCCAACATCTTCCCATGGGGCGCTCAAATCCAAATCGAATTCGCACCTAGGGAAGAGGGGCGACGGCTGGCACGGAGGAAATAATTCCAAGCGTCGATCCAAGTCCGACCCGAACATGGAACCTCCGTTTTCCTCAATATGCTTTCAACATACCATTCGAGCACTTGAGCGCAAGTGGTTGACGTCTGGAGTACCTACGGGCGCCGTCTTTGGACTTTGCGTGTTTAGCCTTGTCACGTGGAGGCCTCAGGAGTTTGTATAGGGCAGACAGACGCACGTGTCGCTCTCCCTCAGGCACTGTGTGTCTGGTAGGTCTGGTTCAGGGTCTTGCGGAGTATAATTGCGAATTCCTCGCAACGCCGACGACGACGACGACGAATATTATTTATATCTCTGGGAGGGAGAACTGCCCTTTCTCGCGAAGACAAATATAGATCTCGAATTAACACGCCTTCGACAGGTCTTCTCAGAGCCCGCGTGTGTATTGATTCTGAACTCTGCCACAGCAGCTCCAACCGATCGACCACCTTCCAGCGTTGGAAAAGGCCGCATTCTCGGAGTTGAGAGCCCAGCTCTGAGACGAGCTGCAACATATCGATCGTAATTCGAACTTGTTGCGGCGGACCTCGGCGGAATCGCTCTGCGGTCTCGTTGAAGAACTCTGTTGCTTCGTTTCCAAACATGAATCGGGATGTTTCATAGAAAACTGTGCTGAAGGTGCATTTCCAAGACCGGAGTTTGGAAAAAAAAAACTTTTATCAAGTGCCCAAGTGTTCCTCACTGTGCGGAAGTGTTACATTTTCCCGGGTGGACTGATCTCAACTCTAAATAAACGGGACTACCCCCCAGAGCTCGTCTGTCCAACAGCTGTTCGAGTCAACTGCGCGGAAAAAGTAGCCTGAATGTCGTTACTCGTCGTTCCTTCAGCGGGGGACGAGCTAGAGGAAAGAAGACCAAAGTTTGAATCGGCTACCGAGCGGGATCGAAACGTCGGGAGGGGGCAAACGGGAACTTTCCAATAAACAGGAAGTTTCGGGAAAACTGAGTCGAATCAAAACTAAAGAGGAAAACTGAACCGGAAGCGGTGTTTAAGCCGAGAACGATTGGATACGCGAGGTGCTCTGTGCGATTGTTATGATTCCGTCGATAACCAATGAAAATTTCGTGCGGCATCTGCATGCGGGAGTCGTGCATTTGGCGAAGCGGCTTCAGCCGAGGATAATGCCCGCACCAAGGTAAACAGAGAAAAGACTCGTGGTTCTGCCAGTGAACGTGAAGTAAATCATTGTCCGGGTCGTGGAACGTGCCCAAGGCCAGCATTAGAACACTGTGTGCATAGAGCTCATATTCAGAATCGTGAGCGGGGTGCGAAATTGCTGGAATTCGTTATCAATTTTCTCTTCTTGGTCGCCCTGCTTGGTCGAGTGACCCGGGAATCGATTGTGCCGGATTGCGGTTCGCACAACTGGTGGAATGAAGCAATGAATCTCGCGATCGATGGAGCGGAGAACTTCCGAATGGATGAATGATGTAGGAGACGTGCATTTATTCGGCAGAGTACAGGTGTACGATGATGATCAATACTAAGGAGGAGCTTTGGGCTGCTGATTCATCCAGGAACCGGTTCTCCAACAAACAACGTCGGGATTGAAGGGAGAGCAATCCCGAAGAGATATTTGGAGAAATTCGGCGAGAAAAGACGGCAAGAAAATGTGTCTTGCGGGAGATGAGGGAAAAATGGGGAAGCGAAGAAGTCGGAGCGTGAAGTATTAAGGGAATAGTGAAACTAGGGGAAACCTCAGGTTTGGGCAACGTAAGGCATGGGCGATCTTCAAAAGCGAGGAATAGAAGAGATCTGGGGACGGAGCTTGAGGAAAGTAAAATTGGGAAGAAGGGAAACGAATCAGTGGAACCTGTGAAGACAGCTTCTTGGGCGTGTGGGGTCTTTTCGCCGGTGGATTCAAATTAGATTTTGCCACAGAATGAATCTGGAAGCGAGTGACAGTTTCTGGCGGACCTCAATATCACCTCGGCTTCCACGAGCCGATTATTCGATTTTCGAGAAGAAGAGGAAACTTATTCCCCTATGCTCACGCTCGTCCTCATTGTTCTCCCTTGAATCCGCTTCCGTTCCACCCTATTCCTTCCCCTCTTTTGCTCGCGAGAAGAACACCGACATCATTATCATTGATATTCATTGAAGTACTGATTCGAGAATTGAATGCGGAAAGGAAAAAGACAGGCAGAAGGGTGATTCGGTGAAGTGTAAGGAGGCTGTGAGAGCTAACTGAATCTAGGGGTTACGGAAGAGAGCGAGTATTTTGATGGCTCGGTGTTTCGTCCACGCTGAGCGCTCAGTTCGCTGGACACTCTCGAGCTCAAACAAAAACGAGGAAATTAATCAAGATTTGAAGGCGCGCGAGAGGTCCGGCGGCGGCGGTCGGGTGGATGGTATCCGACTATCTTCAGTCACGTACCACGCTTCTCTAAACGGCTCTAGGCCTTTGAATTCGCGGAACTGGAGTCCGCCATTCCCGGGACGAAAGGTTCATTTCCGACAGAAGAAAACGAGATTGGAACTCCAGGATGTCTTCCAGGATCGCGTCATAGGGAAAAGACGGTAGAGAAACCAGCTCAGAGGCTTCGTGATTTGAAGGGGGCGTGTCGTGTCCTGTTGGGATTCCTGTTTTTGATTTGTCGAGAACGAGCCTCTGTAGCTTAGTCTGTCAGTAGCTCTGAGCAGAGACGTAATGAAAAAAAATATTAGACATGAGTTCCGATCCTCCGGTTGGTAGGTTCGTTTTTGAGATCCGCTCTGAACGAAAACTAGATTCAGACATCGATGAGCACCGAGTTCAGAGGGACGGACTGGTCCGGAATCAGATACTCTTGAATTGGAAATTCGACCTCGATGTCTTGCGGGATCCTTGCATCGGAGAAAATAACCACTCGAAACCGATCTTGTTTCGAAACTGAACTCTTTCGAATCTCGTGGCTCCGCAATCTGAAATTTCTTCCCATTCCGGGACATCGATCGGGAAAACAGCAGGGATTCCCATCCCCTCATCGACTTAAAGTCGCCCTGTGACGTGAGCTCATCACCGTTACGGATCATCCGAGGCTGGAACAACAATTTGTCGGAATTCCGCCCATTCTTCATTGGCAATCCACCCTTTATGAAAACTTTGGCCGAGAATTTTTCGCTCGAACGTTGGCAGGGGGTTTTACTCCGCTCAGCGGGTGATCATGGGCTGATATCGAAGATTCTGAGCGGCTTTGTCTGTTTTCCATTGGAAACGAGGTCAAATCTTGGATTGATGGAAGCGAGAATCGGTGTCGCGGGGTTCAATATCATGTACGTCGCGAGAAGCAAAGTTGGCTTCGCCTGGATTGGGAGAGCGGGAGAGGAATTGGAAGAACGAAGACCTAATTGACAGGTAGACAGATCAGGAGGTCGGCCCTGACGCACTTCTTCGAAAGATAGATAGATAGATGGATAGATAGATGTATGGACACACAGATAGATGGAGTTACTAAGTGGTTTGTGCTTTGATTACAGGATGAGTGAAGGTGACACGAACTCGGGCAGCGAAGATATGAACAGCTCGCTGCCCCCAGAGGGAGGCTTCCGTTTACGCGCCCGCAAAGGAGCTCTCAAAAAGAAAAATGTCTTCGTCGTCAAAGACCACAAGTTCCTGCCGCGCTTCTTCAAACAGCCAACGTTTTGCTCTCATTGCAAGGATTTCATTTGGTGAGTCGCTGTTCTAGAGCTTCTTCTTCCTTTAGATATTATTATATCTTCCGCCCTCTACACTGGACTTCTCCTTGGAGGGCGGCGTTAGAAACTTTTTAGAACTCGGACCCAGGGTGATGTTCCCGCCTGTTTTTTTCTCGTGTCTCTGTCGGACAAGTAGAGAACTTTTCGCCACGGAGGAGATCGCCTCCAGGTGCAGTCAAAGGATCACTCGCTGAGTCGTCCGCTCTGAAATGAGGCCGCGCGAAATTAGAGATCTTCTTGTTGAAACGGAAGAGCCCGCAGCCAGTCCTCGGTTCCGGGAGAGAAGTGAATGGCACCGTCTAAAATTCAGATCTGAATCCCATTTCCCCGGGAACTGATCTAATATTAATGCGAATCCAACTTCTGACTGACTCCGAGCCGCTATTTTGATTTGTGGCCACCAGTCAGCCAACCAGCCAACAAACCGAGGGAACAACCGAGTAACAAACTGACATGAGCAACCGATGGATCATCGAAACAACTTCGACGCTCGATTGACTTTTCGTCGGAGGCGTAAGGATGCGATCTTCGCAGGCGAAAGATGGAAGTTGTTCCCGGATGATTCCGGAAGAGAGATGACGCTCGGAAAACTCGGACGTAGCCGCGGGCGAACTGAGAAAATGACCGCGGTGTTAGAGGGCGCACAAAGTTTATTTTTTCTCTGCTTCCCAAAGCTTCGCGAGTTGCAACGGAGAAGAAGTTTCCACGACACACGATTCAGTCGTTCCAAACCCTACCAGGCGCGGAGGTGTTTGCACTCAACTCGCCTTCCGTGATTGGGTCTTGGAACAGCTGCAGACGAGTTTTCACAGCGGGACGACGCGGCGTATGCTTGCACGCTTCGATTTTATTACGGCGAGCCGCCGTCGATCGCGATAGGAGACGGTTCCGAACTCGGAATCACTCCTCCCGATCCACGAGATTCGTTCCGGAACGAATTGGGGACAGTATCACGATGCGTTCCAACCTCGCCAGGAGAACAAGGAGACTGTCGCATGGACAAGGTCGCCTTGCTCACGGGGATGCCGAGACCGCGCGGTCCGAAACTTCATTTGCCGCCCGGGCCGATCCAGTCAACCGCGAGCTCGCAGAGACCCGATGCCACTTCTGACGAATTCCCTGGAGTGCTTCCTAAATCAAGCTCTTCCCGGGGAACCCTCGAACATGAAAGGCTCTCACACACCCAGGCAGCTCTCCCGTCCGTGGACGAGGACTTGGAGTCGCCTGAATGTCCACGGAAATAGATCCCGCCACGATATTGTATCTCGATTCCTACGTCAGGGAAGTCCTCCTTGACGATTTCCACTGGAACCGAAGTCTTGGAGAGAAATCTCCTTCGGGAAACGCTCCCAAGATTCATCATGCAATCGAGATCCTGAGAGGAAGTGAGTGATTTTCCGTCCGTTTCCAACTTTCTCGTCGTTTCTCATCATTTGTGGACTTTCTTCGCAGTTCGGAAAGTTCTTGATGAACCGCGAAGCTTGGGTACATGAGATGTTAAGACTGCCGCGCGGCGTCCAGCTGTGTTTTTCGGCATTTCCCACGAACCGTTTTCCAAACTCCTCAAACTGCGGGAATGACAAACTCGCCACTTCGGCGGCCGGCACGTGCGTCAGGGAAATATTCAACATTCCCGCGCGCGCTCTGAAATCGCAATATAATTCCGAGTGAGTCCGGAGTTCCTGAGCACTCGGATTGGGCCGAGCGTTCCCGAGAAACTCTCGAAGGAATGATAATTAGGTTTCTGAAAGTCATGTTTTTCCAGTCGTATTTTTCTTGCTGCGCGTTCTTAAATTCGCCAGCATTTGCTTGGAGACCCCTTGAGTTTTCCTCGGATGAGTTTCCTTCTCCCAGAACTCTTCTCCCTCGATTCCTCTAAGCCCCGTTCCCGGTTCGGTCTCCGGGCGGCGGTTATGAGGCCCGCAACTGGTGAAGCGTTTTCCAGGCTCAACTAATAGTGAATGCTTCGCCTCCGCTGTCCGGATGGGTTTAATTTCTGAGCAACTTTTCTAAGTGACTCCCTCTAGAAAATCGCTTTGCCTCGACTGCGAGCGGTGGTAAGGTAGGCACCTCCCAGTGAACGTCGGGGTCGTTGGTTCCTTCCAGCTCGCGGAGAGCGCAGCGAACACCTAATCTCCGTCTCGCAATTTCGGTGGATTATAAGGGCAGATGGAGAGAGGAACTTGCATTCATGCATCTGTTCGGAAGCGAGTGAACGCCGCGCCGTCTCGAAATTCTCCGAGTGCTCTTCCGGCAGCTGTCACGATTCTCAGCATGATGATGCATCGTCACATATGTACGCCCGGTTTCTGGAACGTTGCTACAATAATCAGCGGGGGAAACCTGCATAAGAAGATCCTGTCATTGACACAAACTCGTGAAGTCATGACGAAGTTCCCGATCATGCTGAGCCGGAATAGCGCGTTGGTCCATTCTCTGAACTCCCATTCATTTTGAGAACGATTTGAGAATTTTGAGAAATTTTAGGATGAGATCCCCGAATTTCGGGTCAGATCGGAAGGATGGGCTGCCCTGGTGGGGATAACCAACTTTCGTTTCACGCCGATCCTATCTTCGCTGCGTGGGCTCATCTGTACGATTCCCGGACGGATTCGCAGAATGCTCCATTGAATACCCACTTCTCGCCAGCGGTTGCTACCCCCTCCTAGGACCCATAGTTTTCGTGTGGTTCTTTTCAAAACCTCAAGGTTTTGACAACACTCGAGCACTATTTTGGGCTTTCGAGAACTAATGCCCGCTTCTGCGTTGCGTCGTCTTCGAGTCTCTCCTGGCACACAATACTCTGCTCATTCCTTTCTTCCGCAAACCATGTTTTCCGAGGCATGGAGCTTCTGGGAAGACTTTCCGTTTTGGAAGGTCTCGTCTCAAAGGATCCGTCCGCATTCGAGAAATATTGTTCGGTTCCGATCAGGGACTCTGAAAGGATGCATCCGGAAATCCGCCGTGTTTCGCGCATTCCACAGCCCCTAGACGCCGATTGCGGGCTCGCGAGCCGCGAACGACACCGGATTCCCCCGAATCACATGATATCGTTCACTTTGTCAACGCGGATCCATTGAAGATTCACTTTCATGGCATGTCAAAGCGGGGAAAGCGTAACCACTATTTGTGGCGTTTGGATCGCTGTAGTGGTGGGAAATTCTATCTCTATAAGACGCGGTTTGAGCGAAGAGAAGTGCTCCGAGCTGGGAGCGTGCGCGGCCAGACAAGCAAAAAGAACAGGAATCCATTCTCTGGAAAATAATGTTTCCTCCAGACTCAAAAGAAGTTTGTTCACGAACTTCGCCACGCACCATATGATCCGCGCGGATAAGTTCATAACAAAAGCTCATCCAACGCGAACGGTATAAACAAACTCTTCCGCGGGGATCTTGCTTTCTCGTTTCGGTTGCTGAGCTAGCTGTGGGTTCGTTTGGAACAAGCGAAGTCTCTCTTCTTGTTGCTCCTTTGGAGCCCTACGCCGTCTGAATAACATTGGCAAAAGTTTCGCTGAACGGAAACTACCCAAGAAGAGGAAGAAAACGGGCGGAGCGGGTGTTTTGCGCGCTTGGTCCCGTCGTTCCCGCCTGTCCGGGGTTACTCAAACACCAAGCGTTCTTGGAATTGCGCTCTGTTCCATGCAAGGAGTCGGAAGCTGCTCTGACACAGGGTTAAGCGTATTCGTGTGGTTTGCGAACGTTATTGCAACGTCTTCTTCATCCGAACACGTCCGGGCGCGTTCCAAAACACTGTCCTTTAACTCATTTTCACATTACCATCGTCAGACGCAAGTATCTGATCCGAAAACTAGCGAGGTCGCCTACCTTACCGTTTCGGAGCGGGTGAGAATTGGCGCATGGAGAAAGTTCTGGCGACCTCGAAGACCCGGGTCCGGTGCTCATTGACGGTGGAAGTCGATCTCTCTGTCAATGAATTCAACGTCTACGATTGTCCTGAGAAAGAATCGGTGACCCCACTGTCTGACTGGAACTTCCGTCGTGCAGTACTTAACGGAACGTTGTTGATGGCCTTTGTGACGGCGGCGCGCGGTTAGGTCATATGAAGTAGTGGTAGTAGTGGTAATGGTAGAAGTGGTAGTGGAGGGTAATGCAGGCGGTAGAAATAGAGGACTGATCATTAATCAAAGTCGGATTCTCAGGCCGACTCTGAGAGAATACAAAGACAAAATAAATAGAACGACATCTTTACAAAAGGCGGCAGACTTGATGGCTCCTTGCCCCTCTCGTTTCACGGTGAATCGGAGGAGGAAGTCCGGTGGAGCTCGTCGCTGTCGCGTGCTCGGCATGCAAGCAACAATGAGATATGACAGCAGGCAGCAACAAACGGAATAGTGCGAGCACACAACGAGGAAAGCGAGGACGACAACGACGTAGTACGCCGCCGCCGCACCAATGCCGATGGTGAACTTTCCTCCAACGCGTTGTCGCAGCAGAGGTTCCTATGACTCCGTTGGCAGAATCAGAGCCGAACAGGCGAGTCGTCGGCAAAGCCGGCCGTTGTGGCTCGGCATTTGATTGCTTCCCTCTGGTTTTGTTTTGAATTCTCCCGGGAATTCGCGTGCTGCGGAGGCGCCCGCCCGCCCTCCGTTCCATTCATGGGTCTTCACCTCGCTCCCGAGCAACGCCAATGACCGTCGACTGAAACGTCGCAAAAAATAGTTTCCCTGCCGAATTCAGCACTGCATAAGTTCGGAATGAATTTCCGAAAGGATTTCGGACGGCCCCCCTGCGATTGGGTTCCTGTAGGGTTTTTCGGGGGAGTTTCCGGGGCTGCAGAATGCAAGGCACCGCGAAACTTCTCCGTGGGCGTTCGAGACGCAGGAAGCCGGAATATTTCGAAAGTATCTGAGCTGGAGAGTCCCGACGGCCACTCTTTGTGCCACAGCAGCGAAACTATGAAGGATTTGCTTGATTGCAGGAGTATTTTTAGGCTTTCGACAGATCCTTCACAATGTTTTTGTGAACGCCGCTCCTACGTCTAATCCCTTATCGCCTACCGGAACCATCGTCAACCGCTATCGTATCGCTGTTCTGTTCGCCGGTCCTTGGAATCTCTCCGGTGAAGCGGTTTTTGTTAAAAAGAAATACCCGTTTGATGAAGCTCCGCTCGTTGGGAGCAATTTTTGCACGTGAGCTTCTCCGTTCCTGAATCGGTCTCCAAGGAACAGGTCTGATTCCACGCAACTCGCCATAATCGAATAGCACAGTTGTTCCAAATACCTCCGCGGATTTGGAATCGATAACCCGAACGATCGGAACAATGATTCACCCCTTCATCTGAGCAGCTCCGAGCGATATTCAAGGAGGCTCAGGAAGATACGATTCTGATTTTTCCGTCATTCGCTTCCTTGTCATTCTGATCGTTGAGGACTCGCGACCTTCGTACGATTCCGTTCACTCAGGATTCGAGAAACTCCTTTCGTGCTCCTGTTTGAGCTTGAAGCTCCATCCGGCTCATGGACGACCCCCGAGCAGTGTTTTTCTCGGGGAGCAGGTGTTGAAACCTACGCGAACGAGGATAGATCGAAAAATAAGGAGATCCCTCGGAGGGAAGTGAATACGCGGATACCTGCTTGGAGATCTCCCGCCGGAACTAGCGTCAATTTCAGAGGTCTTCTGTCAACAGGAGTCGATGGCTCGGCGCCGCGTCGTCCCGAGAGAGTTCCTCTGAGGTCTCAGGGCCTCTGAAAGCAGCGGATGGACGTATCGAGAAAACGCCCACACGGCTGAAGGAATCTGTTTGATGGCGGCACGTCCCGTGCGACGGTTAGGCTCGCCGTATTTTATTAAACGGCGATCTGACAACGTGCTCACGACTCTGTGTCCATGTAGTGGCGAGCGCAAGAAAAAGTAGGTCGTCTTGCGAAACCTACTCAACACCGTCACGAAATGGAAGAAGATAGAGATATCCTTCAAGAGATCAGCTGATTTACGACACGTTGCTGAAGTCATTGTTTCTCGGGCACGTTCGTGAGGGTAGCGAGCGAAGCTATATACGGACAAGGTTCCAGCTGTAATGACATTCTTTATGCCCATATAAAATTCGCCGAAAAAAAGCCTACTGAAACGGGGTCCTAAGTCCTGTTTCACGCAGAAGAAAATAAGAGATCATCGCCGTTACTTTGTCGTTAGGGATGGCAGCGGGGGAACGCGCCGGCATCGAGCCCGGACGTGTCAGTTTGATCAAACGGTGAAAAATGATTGTAATGCAAGGGTCAAACAAGCACAGGCTCGGGCCCACGGTCAGGTATGAGGCAGCGAGAGAAGGAATATGGGAGCTTTGTTTTTAACTGGCTATCTTTGCAACGCATAATGAACCCGAGAACGGTAGGAAAGGTCAGAGGACGAAGGTCCCGTCTTGAATGTTGGAGAAAGCCATTCGGAGGGCCAACCGAATGCGGTGAACGATATACCGTTGGAGGCTCCCGTCTAGGTGACGTGGCATCGAGACGTGCATAGATGTAGTATGAAGTAGAAAGTAGAGTATGATGTGACTGAGCACCTGCTGAGATGTTTCACGGACTCTTTCGTGTAAAATCCAGACCTAATCTATCTTTATTTTTCTTTGCAGGGGCTTCGGAAAACAGGGATACCAGTGCCAAGGTGAGCAAATTCATCTTCTTGACCTAGAAATCGGGGAACTCGAGCCGTGCCACCAACCACAGCAAGGAAGCGAAAAGCGGTGTAACTACCTATACAGCGGTTTATCGGCTCCGGGTGGGGCGCGAAGGACAAAGTATTCAAACGACCCCACCCCCATTCGTGCGGTAAACGTATGATTGAGTGACACGTGTCCGATCAGGGGCACCGAGGGGTAACTACTTGACGAGGATAAGTCGTTGGGCCAATTGACATCCTATGCATCGATACGTCGCCCAAGGCAACAGGTTGAAAGCTCAACATGTCTCCGAGAACAAAAGGGAGCGGCTCGCGACCGTCGAGGGCCCACGGCCAAAACGGGACCCGTTAATTCTTCATCCAGGCGCCTGGGGGGCTGGAAGACGACGACCATTACCACGCGCACGGTTGTCAGCGTAGCGGAGGAAAACGGCGCGGTGCCAAAGTTTGGCCTAAGGTACATCATAATGGCAAGTTCTGCTGTTGACTCTTGAGCTGCTGGACTAACTAGTGTCGTCGGTAGGAATTATGGATCGCAGAACAGCAGAATTCCTGACTACCAAGAGCCCGTCTCGACTCCTCTCAACAGATACGTCTGAACGTGTCCTGTCCGTCACGCCACATTAGCTGCGGCTGCCGGATGCACGCGGGGCTTGCTCGAGAGTTCGTTCCAAAAGCCTCTCAGCAGCAGCAGCAGCAACAGACCAGCTCGAGACTAGTTCGACTAGCTCACGAGCGTGAGCTCGGGCAATTGGCCTCACGTTTAACCACCGGGATGTACCAGACTTCGATATGCGGAGTTCATAAGCCAAACCGCATTGGCGAAATTCGAAAAACGCCCCGCACCAACGTTGTAGCGGAATGACGCGACGAGGCCGGAGGCACCAGCGGTATGAGGCAGTTTATATGAGGTTATGGGAAGACGGCAGATTATGAGGAGAAGAAACGTCGTTATGGGAACACGCGGTCGCTAGAGGGCGTCGCAGTCCTCCTTCCGGGAGAATTATTTATGAGCGATCGCAAATATTCATGTGTGTTTTCCATACTTCAATACCTGTGAGCTCATATGCACATACGAGATATGGCTCGAGATATCATCGCTTCTGCGGGATCGCGGCTGCATCCGCGCCAGAGGTAGAAAATGACACTTTGACGGCCACCCCTTGCGGTCAACTTCGGAACGGCCTCGTTTGCGAAAGCTCTCGACGCGGCTGGTACGGCGTGAATTTTTCTTGATGTTCCACACGTACCCGTAGCACGTACTGCTTACCGCATCGCAGCGCCCGAAGGTGGTTTCTCCAGAGGCCGAGGCAACCATGGTCATCGCCGTCGTGGTTATTATTTCTCTTGCTGTTGTTGTTGTTGTTGTTGTTTCCGAGGTTGTTGTAGAGGTAATTCTGGGGAAGCGTTCTCATTATAAAAGTCGCAGACGGCGGCCGTTACGAGCCCGGCCAGTTTCTCTCCTGCGGATGCAGAGTCGGGAACGACTCCCGTGCAGTGCATTGCGCTGCACTGCATCATTTCTTCCCTTGTGCAGAATAGGAAACGAATAAAGCCCGTCAACGACTCCCTGTCAGGGAGGTCCGCCGAGGCGAGTCCCTCGTCTCGTTGCGAGCAACAACAACGACCTCCATTCGATGCTCCGTAATAGAGACGAATTCCTGTATGATGCTCCAATCCGCGCCAGAAGTGCCGTTTTCGCGGTGGCATCCCCCAATTAGGATGCTACTTGCGCTTTGCGAAATCTTTCTGAGGACTTTCGCGGAGATCTTTGGTTCAGCGCGCTCGTCTCCGAAAAGCCAGGATTGGTAAGCAAAGTTGGCTCACTGAATTTTCGCTTTCGCGTCGGTCGCCGGAACTCCCCCGCCCGCCCGACCATTCGTTCGTTTGTTCTGATTCTTGCAGCTTCGTGTTTTCGCAAATAGCGTGCGTGTATTGTGTGTTGGTCGTTGCGTGCCAAAAGCCTTCTTGGGTTGGGCCGGACAGCCGGCCGAGTCCTTTCGACTCCGTCAGAGTTGGCTCTCCAACTGTTGAACGCCTTCCGTTCACTGCACGCCCAGCACATACAGATTATGTAGATTATACTCGAACAATACCGGTTGGTCGGCCCGCCCGTCCGCCCGCACGCACGTGCGCGCTTGACCACACGGACACGAGGGTCATTCTCTGCCGCGCGTCGTACGAGCTCAAAGCGATCGCTTGGTTTTTCATTAGAGCTCGATGAACTGTCGGGCGCAACGTTCCGAAACTTCGTCGTCACCCGCGGGTCCTTGAGATTGTTCTCCCTCACGGCGCACACCTTGTCGGACGTACTCTCCGTTCCCGAGATTTCCGCCGAGCAAACTCGACAACGACGACAAGTCCCTATCGAACACTCAGGTCCCCATCAAACGTGGCGAGGGAGTTGTTCCAACATGTACTCTATGTCCTTTGGGAAAAGAAAGTTCAATGTTTCTGAATTTGACTTCCAAAGATCCATCCTTTGAACTCTCGATATTCATTTTCCAAAGCATCCCGTCCCTTTCCCAAAAGTTGAAAAATGCAAAAAATGTACCCGCTTGCATCGAAACCTCGAAGGAATCTCGGAATTCCGCGGAGTTACCGCGACATCTCCGCTACGAGGTCTCAACCGGGGATCCAGCGTGGAACGTAGCCGTTGTAGAATATTTTAGTGAAGATCAATATTGAGCGAAAGAGTCATTCGGTGCGTCTGTGAATCCGCACGACCGGGTCGCCTGTCGGCCTTCCGGTCCACGGGCCGCAGAAGGAGCGGGACAGGAAGATAATCTTTCCGGATTTAGAATATCGCTCTCGGACGAGTGAAGAAGAGACGAAAAATAAAATACGCCTCGGCTCGAGTAGAAAATAGTCCGCTGATTATGTTCGCCGTGCGCCCCGTTGCTCTTCTATCGTCGCGGACGTTGAGCCCCGGCCTCGGCCGTTCCCCAAACCCGGAGCCCATAAGCTCTGAATAGAGTCGGATCGAATCGATCGCAAGATACCATCCGCCTCTGAGGGCGTCCGTTCTACCAGGTAGTTGATCTATGTGTATCCGCGCGTCGTAGGTGAGCCACTCGCTAGGATGCTCGGTCGTTTGCTTGGGTAGGTGGTTGGATGTCGTGCGGAGGTCCGCTGACCGGTTCATTGGGGACCTTGCGCTGAACCTCAAAAGAGGTCAGAATCGATCGTCGCGGTGACCATGGATAGAAACTAGGTACTTTCAATCGATGCTCAGAGTCAGCGCTTCCCGAAAGACGCGTTAGAGGCATTAATTTGAACTTGGCCCAGATACTCGACCTCGCTGCTGCATTGAGCCTCATTGCGGTACTCATGGAGCCTTATCGAAGCTCGATCGCAGTAATTCCGCGCGGATTCCTCAGCAGGACGACCGCAAGTCGCAATTCTGCCGAGCTGTCGCGAGTCGTAGCGCGCAATCACGTTATAACCAAAGCGAAAATCACTTCAAAGGATCCATGGTCCAAGATTGTTCTTGGCACGTTGAACCGACTGTACTTGACGTAACTCAGAGAAGCATTGACCCGATCGATTCGGAGAGCTATTTTTGTGGAGTTGCGGACACCGAATGGCCCATTTCTTTCTTTGAATCGAAAGATTCGTCCCAGTTCTGACGGAATTTCCTCAGATCACAGCGAAGCGAAGCATCCTCGGTTATCGATCGTCTCATTCAGAGGTGAACGTCGCTGGTATCGACACTATCTCGCGAATATCTCACAGTCCAGTCACTGGAATGCGACATTTCGGTCCTGGACTAGTTGATCGGAATCTCATCTCGGGTCTCGGAGACCGCTTACTTGTCACAGGGTGGATATGAGACCGGCCTGAAAGGCCGTTGTCGAGCGCTGTCATTCTGTTCTTCGTTCCGTCGTAAGATTAAGTTCCTCAAGGTCGTTATAAGGCTTCCTCAGAACCTGGAGAAAGAGACGTTCCTGCGATATGGTCACGGAATCACGCCGCTTTCGTCGTTTCGGTCGCCATTGAGATCGGAACGGGCTCGCTGAGAGAGACATTTTCCGTCGGGTACTCAAGCGATGCCATGGCCATGCCAGGATGTCAGCAAACCGTGTTTCGTCCGCTACTCGCTCAGTTGCTCGGGTCATTTCTTGT
This sequence comes from Neoseiulus californicus, assembly GCA_028455905.1. Lineage (NCBI taxonomy): Eukaryota > Metazoa > Arthropoda > Arachnida > Mesostigmata > Phytoseiidae > Neoseiulus > Neoseiulus californicus. Next base: position 4,818,724 of record JAMQGS010000008.1, read on the forward strand.
TGAGCTATCAGCGAAGGATCGATTGGCAAAAGTGGCGTGGCTTTCATCGCAGCAAACTTACGACCTGGCCAGCATCGCGCCAGACGACTGCTCGTGAAGAGGTGAGCCCGCCCCGATCGCTACGGAGACGACGGATCGGGACGGGGAACGGCTTGACCGATCTGCAGGGGACAAGCGCCACCGTATAGAAGTGAAGGAAGCCGTGCAGTCACCAAGCAGTTGGGCTCGCAAGCTGCACGGCCCTTTACGAGTAACGGCTGTGGCACTCTCAGATGGCAAGGAACGCTTTGGCGCATGGCAGCTCTTATTTACGAGAAGACCAAGTTTGTGTGTGCTCAAGCATGACGCTGCGTTTCCAGCTCCGTTGAAATCTAATTCCAATAATGCTGCTGCTGCTCTCGCCAGCTGCGCATAACGTTCCAGCGGCAGCCTTGTTGCCACCAGTGCCTCCCACCTTCCTTGCAAAGTTGCCCGCCTGCCTACCTCCCTCCGTCCGCCAGGCTTGCCTGCATCAACGTAGTCCGTCTCGGTGCTAGCTGCCTTCGGCGACACCCCTCCTGTTGATAGAAAACTCGGGAACTGATCGGAAACTCAAAATGGAATCGGCTTTGACTCGTCAGAGTCAGGATCGTTACACAAAATCGTTTCGTTTCCCGCACTTTGATTCCTTGGCTCGCTTCGAGCAGTCACGGAAATCGTGACGAGCGTTTTCAAGCTCTTCTCCCGAAACCCCTCAAACCTCATACCGACACCTGCGTGGAATTCATCGAGATTTGGAGTCTCTGATACAGAGACGAAGACCTGAGGTACTCGTTCCCTGGGCTCGTGGGACGTGAGAACGTTCGAAAGCTTTGCATGAAACCACCGGGAGTTTTGTCGATGGGGCTATTGACGTGCCCGTTTGGCGTTTTGTGGGCCAAGCAAACAACGTTCGCGTTTCAGACCCTCAATTAGGCAACCCTTGAGCTTCAGAGCAGCCTCTCCACAGAGTCATGGGATCGTTATTCCTCTCGGAGTGAAACGACGGTCGGTCGGTCGGTCGGTCGGTCGCTTGCTCGCTCAAGCCTGTTTCTCTTCCAAAAGTTCTCACCCGCTGTCGACGAGTTTTAGATCTGCGCATAGGAAACCGAATGTGCAATTTTTCTCGCCACTGACGCAAACGAGACCACAACGGCGGGCGCTAACAACGATACCAACAACAATAACAGCGCCGCGTGAACGGCATCGAAAGCGACTGCAGAAGCCGCAAGCGGCCTTCCGGAGCGCCGGAAGGAGCTCACAATGCACTTAGACAGATTTGCAAGATTGCTGGCGCCGGCGGTTCCCCGTTCTAGTCAGAAGCCTCCACCTCCACGTCGGCCAGAGTCCTTTACTAACTCGGTTGAATGATCGATATCTGACATCGCTTTCGTATCGTTAAATGACGTGCTTATCCTGTGCGGGAAGCCAGCGAACGATCCGACCGACCGCTCGGCCAAAAGCTTGAGCACAGGAGGGAAAAAATTCCAAAAACGGAAAAACCCACTCTCCTTCAATTAGCGCTGAGCGAACTCGTGGAGAGCCCGGCACACGTTCAAAGTAGCGCGCCGTGCTCCGTTCACGTCCAAAATGGCCCAAGAATCGATGCCAACGGCTTTTCCGTGCGAACCTTATAAGTTCCGCACCTAGTTCCAGCGTCATCATCGTAATTAATGTAGAGTCAGGAGAATCTTTTGTTGAACGAACGGCGACGACGACGGCGACTCGCAATGATAAGGAACACGGCCCTTTGCATGCATAATTGAGACTGACTTGACATGGGGCACGTTACCCAGGATTAGGAGCACACGCGGAAAGTTGGAGCTCGGTTCGCGACAGCGTCGTACACGAGCGGAGCTCCGCTGAAGAAGGTGGCCTCGCCTCATGGTGGAAATGATGGGCCGGTGATGATGAGGAACCTCAATGTGGTGGGAAAGCTTCGGCAACCTAAGAACGGGTCCGGTCTTGATTGGCTGTCACGTACAATGGTTACTCCAGTGCTAAGGAGCTCTCGCTAGCCTAATGGGATTAGGGCTTGAGGAGATGTATGGCTGGCCAAGCCATATATCAATTCGACTGTCAAGCCACGAGCCTGCCGGAGCTGAATGGAGGATGTGGACTTCGAGGAGGTCCTGCACATCGAGATCCTATACGAGGGCCATTTACGCGGTCGGAGCCACTGGGGCTTCGGCTCTAGCTCAGGGCCTCGGTCAGGACCTTTGCGGCTTCCGTTAGGCCTTTGCGGAAATCTCGCGTCGGAATTCCGTAGGATTCACCTTGGCACACATGGGTTTCCTCTCTTCCTGCAGGCCGCGAGTCAGAGTTCGCGTCGGCTTGACTAACAATGATCGCAGAGTCCGCGCCAAAGATAGCAAGGGCTGCAGTCGCTGGACGCTTTCCCAACACTGTGTGCCCCAGGCGTGCTTTCGTACGAAGTATCTACGATAGTTCTGCTCGTGGCATCGTGGGCAGTTTAGCCGACAAGATATGCGTTTGGCTCCCCGTGGCGCTGTTCTATGTTGACGTTTGCCGGAAGATCGATGCCTTCCTCAAGGGATCCTTAAGCCAAGGGCTGAATAGTGAGACTAAATAGTCGCGTCTTCTCCGCCTGACAAAACTTATCGTCATAGTATGCATACCCGCCAAGAATCTATGAGTCAACTTCGGGAACCTCGGAATTTATGCGGCTACTATCGAACATCGGAAAGCAACGAAGAGCTGTCTGTAATCCCTGGCGCTGTGGAGAGCTCACCGCTTTTCTGCCTTGCAAAGACTTAGAACGCTCGAACGAGTGCCAAGCTGAAAAATTGAAGGATACGATGTAAGCGATTCAAGCAACTAGAGCGGCGGGGGAAAGAACTGTGGAACCGTCGGAAAGAATGCTCCAGGGGACAGGAGAAGCTGAGGCGGTACTTGAAGATTCCGGACTTCGCTGATCGGACGCTCCTTTCACGAGGAAACATGCAAACGAATGCAAGAATAGAGGAGATGAAAGCTGGGAGTGGGCCCGGAGCGCAAGTCGGGGAGTCAGAGGCAACTGGAAGAGGATTGATGGGCTCTATTTTTGAGAACGCGTCTTGATTGCTTGCTTGGGCAACTGTACATAGAACGTCTATCATCAGGTCTGCTACTTCTGCTGCGGCCGCAGACGGCTCGTACTGTGGAAAGCAGGAAAAGGAGCTTCTGCTCCCATGAACAGCGAACTAGATTAGGTAGACAATCTTCTTGCATCGCTTGCTGTGCTAACGAGTTGACTTGGCCGCTGAGCCAATCAATCATCGGGCGCTGATGGTTGTGGTGGTGGGTGAGCGAGAAGCATCGCAGGGCTCGTGAAGCTTGTGGATGAATGAGTCACTGAAGTAGGTACACCGTTTCGATGGAACCACAACACCTTGCCTAAATGTGTTTTTCTTTTTCTATCCGTTTGCAGTTTGCAGCTTCGTAGTCCATAAACGATGCCACGAATTCGTGACCTTCAAATGTCCGGGTGCGGACAAAGGCGTCGATTCCGACGACCAGAGGACGAAACACCAGTTTGTGGTGACGACCTACACGAGTCCGACTTTCTGCGACCATTGCGGCTCTTTACTCTATGGGCTCATCCATCAGGTAAGCATTTTTATGTGTTTATATGTGAGACCGTTCTTACCTTATCTAGTACGTGAATGCGAGCGGCAGCGGAGAACAGGCCAGTCTGCGTGCATATTCGTCGGTATCTCGCGGCTCGAGTCGCGTATGCTTCCGCCATCAAATGAACTCATGTATCTCACTCAGTCAGTCAGTCAGTCAGTCGAAGCTGATAACCCCATCCCATGAGGTGGAATGAGCCTTGTGAGCTCAGTGAGCTGCCGCTCCATGAGAAAGTATGGCTGAGGTAAATGGAGATCCGCGACGGAGACCCGATCCCTAGTTGATAGAGCCATCAACAATCCTGGCAAACTTTTGAGTCCTGCATCAACAGAACCAGCTGTGATCCCCGTGCAGGAACGGTCATCAATCAATTTCGGATCCTGGCTGACCGGATGTTATCGGTCGGCCACGGCGGACGATGGATCAAACGTTCAGAGCCAAGTTTTCCTCATCTTTGCGATGCTATTAATGAATTTATTCATCAGCATCTCTTTCTGAAGTTTCGTGATCCCGAACAAACTACGACCTCTCTTTCCCGAGTAATCGTATGCCGTGGAGAAGTATCCAAGAATCCCGATAACGTGGATCATTTTCAGGGCCTGAAATGCAAGGCGTGCGACATGAACGTCCACAAAAGGTGTCAAGAAAGTGTCCCGAATCTCTGCGGATGCGATCACACCGAACGCAGAGGCCGGATTGATCTCAAGGTGAGAAAAAGTTTCGCCGTCCTCGGGTTCCGAGCACCAAAGTGTATGTACTCCGCGTGCGTTGGGCTTATAGGGCAGCCGTCTGCTCGCCCGTCACCCGAAAATACCCTGGAGGGGCTAGGAGGACCTATGGAAGGATAATGAGATAGGGGCGGCTGTATCGCTTGCCTGCCGGTGAGATTACCGGCCAACGTCCTAAGCGACAACGAACTCGTTCTTCCAACTTTTGCAACCTGCATTCAGTGACTGGCAATGGCTCTGCCGGAGCCGACTTTGACCTCGAACGACCGTTGATTCTGGAGTTACACTTCGGACGGCCGGTTGTAGGAACCCATGGAAGGAAAGCGATTCGAGTTTTCGTCCGACTGATGACCCCATATCCATCCTTCCTGAACAGCTGAAACTGAAATAATCGGGAAAAACATGAATCCCCGCATGGAAAGCCGCGAGAAAGACGACCCGGGGTTAAGGAAGCAACGGTGTGACTGACGGTTCCTCTTTTCCCAGGTGTCTGCCCAGAACAACAAACTGCAAATAGAAGTCAAACGAGCCAGAAACCTAATCCCGATGGACCCGAACGGGCTGTCCGATCCGTACGTCAAACTGAAACTTATTCCCGAGAGTGGAGACTCAGTGAAACGGAAGACCAAAACCATCAAAGCCAACCTCAACCCTGAATGGAATGAAATCATCAATCTGTAAGTTTTCTGTTGTTGTCTCAGTGTTTCCCTCAAAAGCATATTCGATTTTGTTCCAATTCCTCCTTCCTCCTCCTTCCGCAATTCGACCGGAATCGAAATCCTGAGTTTGTTTTCATGCCCTCCGATCTTATTATTGGCGGCCGAACCGAGTACCTGAATTCAATTCTGTGGTCAAAGCTCTTGGAGTTTTTCCCGGAGAAGAGGTTTTGTTGTTTTGTGTTTCCGCCTCCTATGAGCTGTCTGCCCGATCGGAATCGCTTGCGGTCATTCCTCCGGTTATAAGATGCTGCACAAACGAAAAGTGCACTGCGGAGGATTTCCGTCGAATTGTTTATTACCTGACAAAAGTATCGCTCTCCGAAAGGAAGGAGAAGATATGCCCCAGATGATATTTTCGACTCCTGCTGAATTCCTGTGGAGATCGGGAATAGCTCTCTCCTTCCGGAAGAATCGAGTGGCAGTCACTGATGACAAAGTCGGTTCGCCGGAAGTATCTTTCGAAGCGAATATTTTCTGATTTGGGTACGGAAACTCTCAATTTCGATTCGTCGAGCCTTTTTACGTTCAATTGAGGTTTTTCTCGAACAGAAGAAGTCGACTCAAAGCTCCGGCAATCGGATGAGGGGATAACATTGTCCTCGATCCGCGGCACCACCGAAGGAATATTCTATTCAGGGACCTCCAGGGAATGAGAGCCACTAGGAATGGACTGGCACCTTCAGTGTTGGCCAAAATCCTAGCCTGACCGCAAACTGCGGCACTAGGGTGCCATACGGTCGTTAACTTGAATTCCTAGCTTTCCCGCTCTTTGAGCAACTGGAACACACTGGTCCACCACATCCACCATGACGAACGCTACTACCACCCCGGCATTACTTCGTCCAGGATCAACTCGGCTTCTGGCGCGACGACGGCGATGAGCTCCATTCTCCTGGGAACGTCTTTTGCTCCTGCATTCATACAAACTTACATCCGTAGCATACCAATGACTCTGTAACTGAGTGTGTCTCGCTGCGATGGAGTTAGGGAGCAGCCCCGGAGTGCTGCACTCATCTTTCAAGCAGTCACTCAGCAAAGCGGTCGCTTGGGCTGGCGGAACGGGACTCGCAGGGAGCCGCGTTGAGATGTCCTTGGAGATTCGGCCTCGTTGCTCATTGCCTCTATTAGCCGAGCGACTTCCCACTGCTCGCCATGGGGCCTGTTTTTGAGAGAATTTTCCCGTTCTGCGTCTGCTTTCAAGCCTGCAATGAAGCTTCAAGGTCTTCCTGTCGACCACGGGCATTTTGGGTTTGGGAAATGAAATCCGGGGCTTGTGGCTAGCCTCGATTCCGAACCGTTGCGATTGTTCTGATGGATTCCGGAGAGACAACATAAATCTCATTCTCAGCCGATCCGAGCCAGAACGCATGATGATCAGGATCTCAGATGCAACTCTTCATTCCATCTGTAGCTCGGAAAGCTCTGCTTGCAGCCTCCTGTCCAGGTCGATTTTCGGAACTCTCCAACGACTGACACGCAATTCTGTTCTCCTGTTGCTCGCAATCCAATCGCATCGAATTGGCTCGCCCACCGCCCGGCGGGTCAGAGGGCCACACGACCCCATATGTCACGCACAGACGAATTCCGGACGAAGCTATCGGCGGAAAATTATTTCGATTCGAATCTCTTCCCCATTTCCCGAGCGAGGTCGCTTGAACGACGACTGCGTTCTTCGCTTGAAACGTCAGACTCTGTCTGATTGTGAGTGAGTCGGTGAAAGGAGGCGTGGCAGAGTTATGAAGTCTGTGGATTCTCTAATAAGGAGCCGACCGTTAAGACACGTTGACACGAACTTTGAACTTTATCCTCGCAACGAAGACGGTGACTGAATCGACCAAAAAAAACCCCGACTTCGATCGGCTGGATACAATGTTCTAAATTGAGCCATTCTCGACTCCAGATCAACGATCACTTGATGATGGGCGTCCGAATGTTTCGGGGAACTATGAGCAGCTTCTGCGGATGCCGCTATTCTACACTAACAAGATGTCTTCGCAGATCCGCAGTTACGATCGTCCCGCGCGGATCTGCTGTAGCTGGACCTTATCACGGAGTCACTTCTTTGTCTCCCCCTCGTAAACTCTTATGGGCTTGCTTACCCGGGACGGATGGTCTTGGCCCGTACAACTCGAGATCGAGTCAAAACGTTGACTCTGGGCAGTTTCCCTATACCTCTCGGTCCTGACTGAGGATCGACAACAAACCATCGGGAACTATCCGCTGAAAACGACGGGGAAGCTCGCTATGAGTTCATGAGAGCACTAGTTACCAGTTGCTCCCGAAAAGAGCCGGAGAGTTTCGACACAACTCAGCGAGGATTGTGGGGACGCCGTTCGGCTGCTGAAAGGCTCCGAACTTTTACTGCGCGACAAATATCCACCATGCGACGGTGTTTCGTCACGGAGCATCTTCGGAGGTCGGCTCAGTTCCCTTCCCATTCGAAAACACTCCTGGAAAAAGTGGATTTCTGTCTCTATATCCCTCGTGAGATCAATTGGATGTGTATCAGACAACTCAATGGAGCTTGCGATGGGATCTCGAAGTTCTGAGTCGGTGTGTTCGCTCGGAAGGCCTCGTAGAAGCTCAGACGACGAGTGTCGCCACTCTTTGAAAAGTTCCCTGATCACATAGAGATGAGTCGTCGATTCAGGTCGTTGAGATTCTTGAGAAGAGGGCTTTAGTCTGGCGCGGACGCTTTGAGGAACCGATTCACTTCGAAGTTTTCTGATTCCGGACGGTCATCCACGAGGAGATTCACTCGAACAAGACCGTCAGTTTCTCTGAAATGACTATACGGAACGTGTGATCTGTTCGATTTCGAATCTTGTTTCTACTAGAGCTTCATCTCGTTCTTACAAATCGACCGTTGTTTCCGCTAACGAGGTGTCCGTTCTTTGCAGAGATCTTAAGGCCGAAGATAAGGATCGCCGCCTGCTGGTCGAAGTGTGGGACTGGGACCGAACCTCGCGAAATGACTTCATGGGATCGCTTTCCTTTGGCATCTCCGAGATTCTCAAGTCCCCCGCTGAAGGATGGTTCAAACTATTAACGCAAGAGGAAGGCGAATACTATAACGTACCCGTACCTCCAGACGACGACGTGGCCGGACAGCTCAAGGTAACAATTGTCATTCCGAATTAGCGCTTCTTGGCTTCCCATCCTCCCACTCCTGACGGTTAAACACGTGGTCGAGAGCAGAGTCAACCGTCGTGCTCGGGTTTTGAGAGATTCGCCGATGTCGGACTCACAAGAAGTGAACACGCTGCATTATTCGCAACGGCAGACTTGATTTTTAACGTGGGACACGTTCTTAGGATCGCTGATCCGGAGAAGAGAGTGAGGGCGTTGTGACGGAAGTCGTAGGTGCAATGCGATGATTTCATTGGCTGGGATTTTTCGCGCGCGATGCGATGATTTCATTGGCGCGGACATTTGCGGAGGCCAGTTTCCGGTTACTTCGTTAACGTTGTTTGATCTAATGTCAACACGCGGTTAGACGACTTATTCACGCAGAGAACACCGGAGGTATCTCTTTGACCTCTGATATATTCAGTCAGCTGCAACGGAATGTCGACCGAATTTTCTCTTGCAACTGAATAGTTTAGTGATTTCCATTCCGTGCGGCACATGGAAGGGACGCGCGAGCGATCTTCCACTGCCCCTTCATGGATTCTCAGGGTCTCTGTGCACCTCGGGCTCGCACTCCGGGAACCGGGAACCGCTACCAACCGCCCGGAATTCTTCCTGACTTTTCACCATAGGGTCCACTCCGCGAACTGTGATACTTTCCCGGGGACGACTCGAGCCATACTGTACACGACTCGAACACGGATTGCACGCAGTAATGAATTTACACGCATTTCCTTGGCTTTCGCACCTCTTAGTGCACCATGGGTTTGCACCCCCAGGGAGCCGCGATTCGTTGAGACCGCTTGGATCCTCCCGGAACTCCCTTCCGAAATGCAGAAATCGATCTGGCACCGTTCGCTAATTGATGATGTCACTACGCCGTTAACAGAGTTCAACACCCTGAACATGAACTCCGACCAAGGAACGTGTCCCACGCAACTAACAGTTCAGTCGAAGACTGAACTACCCGACCGGGTTTTTTTTTAGCAGAGAAAGCGTATTTCGTGTGCAAAACACTTTTTTTTCTGCAGAGATGGAGTTTCCACCACAATTGTGGTTTGTTCACACTGTTGTCTGCTGGACGTGTTCTCTTGATGTTGCCAGTCAATCCGAGCATCGGCACTGTTCGGAGAGCGGCGCCGCTGAGTGTTAATTTTAGACGAGGTTTTTCCTATGAGGGAGAGCGTTGTTAGCGGAATCCTCGCCCCAGGGACGAGAACCCGGAATACTCGTCCTGATCTCGCCTCGAAACACACGCGGCTTGTATGCTTGGGTACGTCCTCATGACCTTTCTCGTATCAGGGCAACAAGCTCAGCGGACAGCCTCGCTATGCAAATCACGTTTTCGATCTGCTCACAGTTGGGCCACAAAAACCATAGGTCCCGTTTCTGATCGACAATCATCGATCCATGCGCGCTACACACGCTGCAACTCCTTCACCCGAAAACATACCGTGTATCGCGGCGACCTTCGGCATCCGGAACGCTGCGCCGCCGCGCCATCGAGTCATAGTGACAGTATCAGTCTTGTAACCACGGCACAGTGCACCGAAGCGGTCCTTCGGTCACCTTGACGGACGCACGGGCTGACTCGACTCCAACCATCGCTGCTTAGGTGACAAGAGTGTACCCTGCTTGTCAACCTGCTGGACACGACCCTGCAGCAGGCAGAACGAACCGAGCTGCTATTGTCGCCCCATGCCGCCAGAAACTCAGACCCGCCGAAGCACGGTTAAAGTCCTGTGCAGAGAAGACCGGCTGCGTCAGCATTTAATGGCACCCTTGTGAAACTGGGATTGGCTCGAACGAGCTGTCTGGCGGCCTACATGAATGACAGAAAAAACGAATGGCTCGATCTCGTCTTCTTGAACCCGATTCCCTCGAGCTGACTCGATCAGGGACGGTTTGTTCACCCAGCGAGACCGAAAGTTGCTGGGAGTCACGATTGCAGACCGTCTACAGTACTGTAGTTGTTGTACATCGGATTGAGTTGAATTCAAATCTTGATCTGGAACCAATATTTAATTTAGCGCATTCAGCATCTGTGTGCGTATCTTTCACATCGAAAATTCATTGTGTTCTTATTCCTCTCTATTCCTTTCAACTCTTTCGGTTCTGATTGTCCGGGTCGCTCATGGGCTACGGATGGCTGTTCATTCTTGCTTTCGTCCGGGCACGATTAGGCGCTCCTGAGATTTGCATGTCCGCGAGGACGGGTCCTGTTGACCTTGGAATCTTTTTCACATCAGGCAGCAAAGAACGTCTCTCAGCTGACCTACAGCTTTGCCTACGCCTCGTCACCGGGCATCCAGCGTCCGAGCACCGACGTGACCCCAGCCGTAATTTGCATTTTTGCCTCAATCTTCGCTACTTTTCTTCTTCCGAGTCTCCGTTCCCCTGCGTTTCAATTCCCCTGGTTCTTCCCTAGAGGCGACAAGTACAGCCGACGAAAAAGCAACGACAGGCCCACCGGTAGCAGAAGCCGCTAACGCCCTGAACGTGATTGTTGTGACAATTTGCCAATGGTTGTCAGAGATAAGCAGGTGGAGTTTGGGCCTCTGACGAGGCGTTTTGTCTCCTCACAATCCGCGGTGCAACTTCGGCCGCTAGCCGGCCCTCCTTCCGCCTTATTTATGAGTCCGTTTCCTTCCCGTCCGTTCAACGGCCGCTCTCGAGAGAATTCTATCGAAGTCATTCCGAAATACACCGGCCATCCAAACTCACTTAAAACGACCCACATCAGCAAGCTACACACACCATGTGACGATTTGACCGGATGAAATGGCAAAATTGAAGCAGGTCGCCGAACACGGCGCATCATTCGATTCTAGCAGTTCCCCTCTTGTTATCTAGCCTCAACTCATTCTCAAATTAATCTCATGCCGACGGGATTCCTCCGGGAATTCTTCAGCAGTGAAGGCCGGAAAATCCTGAAACGAAAGTCTGAAGCCCCAGAGAAGTCCGATGGACATATTGGACTGCTGGGGCACCCGCGGGAATCGAACCGGAGATCACTCCGACGTCGATTTTCACAGACACGATCTGTTTGAAGTTTGGCCATTTCTTCTGGCTTTCTGCCCAATCTATCCCAGACATGAAGCCCTCATCCGAAACGTGTGATGAATAATCTCCCGGATACGGGGCATGCAGGACAGTACACGGTGTTATATGTTCGGTGCAGGGTTTTGTGTTCAGCGGGCGGGCGGGCTCGCCTGAGTCGACGCTTGTATGTATGCAAGCAGGCTCGGGCTGGTTTGCTCGTAACAGCATTAGCATTCATGAGACTCATGAAAGTGCAGTGGGAGCTCTGTTCTTCTCTCCTTGATTGAATGGGCTGACGAAGAAGAAGTTGAGAGATTCAAGTAGGAAACCTGAGATGGTTTCGTTCTGAGAGTCGCTGCGGAAAGCTGAACACACCACGAACACAGTAGAGGAGCGGTGCTCAACTAGCCGAGGAGAAATCCTGGAGTTCGAATGCGCAATGCGCTCCACGGCCATGGTCTACCAACCATGAAGTTCCAATGCAAACTCCGAGAATTCGGGAATTGGCAACCAAAATGCTCCTCGGAAAAGCGGTCGGAAAAAGCATGGAACGACTGCTGACGAACCGAACCGCAACCGCACGGGGGACCGGATGAAAGTTCCATGACGGACCCGCTCTCGACTCCTGACTTCAAGCTCCTTCGTGGATCCTATCAGCTCCCTTCCATGACGGCCATGATACTGAGGTGAACTATTCGTTCTTTTTCAGACTCGTCTAACAACCACCACGAAAGATAAGCTCGCCACCGGAGTTCGCTCGACAGATAGGGATCGCTCGACCGGAGACAAAGACGGCAAAGACAGTGCTGTGAGTGGGGAGGGCGGCAAGGGAGGCGATGTCATTCGCGCCTCTGACTTCAATTTTCTCATGGTGCTTGGAAAAGGCTCGTTCGGGAAAGTTATGCTGGCCGAACGGAAAGGCACCGACGAACTCTACGCCATAAAAATTCTCAAAAAGGATATCATCATTCAGGTGAGTCCCCATGCGTTCTATTCGCCCTCCCTCACTTCTTCTCGAGGTCAGGAACGGGTCCCGTTGAGGCAAGGCCTCCTCTTCCGATCTGCTTCGCTTCATACGAGTTTCTTCGAACTTTCCGGACTCTTTGCGACGCTGGGTTCCGATTTTCCTCGAGTCGAGGTGTGGAGCCGCGTTGCCTGTTCATTACTCTCACAAGGCGTCCTATCGACGAAGTGCAGCGAGTTCATTCTATTCAACAAACTCCATCGAAACTCGGTTCCACGTAGGCACTCATGATCTAAAGATCACTAGAGAATCTGCGTTGTTCGAACACGACCAACGCCAACATCTATAACATCGGAGAGGCTGGGGATTTCGTATAGATTCGGTGGCGTGCATGTGTCATCGAGCGTGCAGTGTCGATGACACTAACGAAGTTAGGAAGCCATTCAGCGCACAAGTTTCCCGGATTAGCTCCAGGTGAACCGAGTTCTCCCAACTGGACAAATTCGTGCAGCGGCTCGCCCGGTCTCAACCAAAGATGGAAAACTCGCGCTGAAAACGTCGCGGCCGCCAAACCCCACTCGAGATATGAAATTTCGCACTATAGTCATGGATTCACCACGACTGCCAAAAAGCTCGCGAGTATTTTGAAATGTCCACTGGTCACGCCTCTAATCGTGGCAAGCCGCGTCGATTCCAGTCTTGTGGACATCGCTGCGTGTTCGATGATGAACAGTTGCGGCAGGTGGAGCGATATCGTGTTCCGATTTCGGTCGACGTCGCTTGCTATCTTTTTCCGCTCGAGTATCGTTTCTCCGCCTACACTTCCCCTGCGCGCCACAAAGCTCGAAAGCTGCTCTGATTTATCGGCATCAAATAACTCCATGAGGAAACAGCGGGCCGCCATCGGAGTGCGGGTCCTCGAATGTAGATCTCAATTTCGGAACCGGGATAGAATTTTTCGTTTGGAATTCGGAGCATCTGCGATAAGCACTTCCCGGATGCGATTTTCCCACGAGGGGAATCCCGCCCAAAGTAAAATCGAGGTGGAAGCCGCCCGGGGTCGTGGTCCATGGCGGTAGCTCCAGGTACGGCCAGACCTCTACTTCACGAGGAGAGTTTGAACCTCACGGCATTTTGGATGAGGTCTTGTCAAAATCAGATCCTCGGCTCGCTTTTGTAATTTGCGACGCTCACGCTAGGACTACTGCAAAGTTTTCTATGGCTCAAGCAGGAGCGTCATCCCATATCGTTAGCGAGTAGCTCCAAACCAGGTACTTCCCTCCCTCCGAGAAGAATATCAACTTTCGTCGCGTGCAGCCAAAGCTCCAGTGAGCAGGCTCGCAGTACAATCAGAAGGAAGCGCGGCGAGGACAGACAAGGGACGCGGGCGACAAATATTTCAGGAAGAGATCTTCCGAACGTGCTTCAAGCGTCTCTGGGGGAGTTTTGGTGGCGTGAGACCCAGCAAGACGAACGAGAGAAGGATGGAGCCAGGCCAAAGAACACCGGGATCGCGTCCGCAAAGTGGCGCGAAACGTATACGCGAATAAGAGCCTGTGAATAATTTACGAGCTAAATCGTTTGTTTCTCCGTTTTTCCGCTTGCAGGATGATGACGTCGAGTGTGCAATGGTTGAGAAGCGTGTCTTGGCGCTCTCCCGTAAGCCGCCCTTCCTAGTACAGCTCCATTCGTGTTTCCAAACCATGGAGAGATTGTACTTCGTCATGGAATACATCAACGGCGGTGACCTAATGTTCCAGATTCAACAGTGCGGAAAATTCAAGGAACCTGTCGCCGTGTAAGTCGAGCTGCCCTCGTCCCTCTTTCGCCCTTATTTGCCCTTGCGTCGTCCCAATTTCTTACCTTAGACCTAATGAAAGCCTCCATCGATGTCCTCGGTACCCGCTGCCGCAGCAAACGCAGTAGCGACGACTTTGAGCGACCGACCGAAGCGGCACGGTCCGCGGCCGCAAATTGCCTCAGTTTGCTAACAAACTACGATGGAAGTCTAAATTTGATGATTTCGCACATTTCAGCTTCTACTCAGCGGAGATTGCAATCGGGCTGTTCTTCCTGCACGCGCGTGGAATAATCTACCGAGATCTCAAACTGGACAACGTCCTGCTCGATCAGGACGGTCACATCAAAATTGCTGATTTCGGCATGTGCAAAGAAGGTATTCTTGGAGATACGACCACCAAGACATTCTGCGGGACTCCGGACTACATTGCACCTGAAGTGAGTTATATTTCCACGCCTCACATGTACGGTGGAATCTTGTCATACCGAACACCGTTGATGCAGCTCGATTCTCGCGATTTTTTTTGGCGCAATCGGCCGGCCGGAGGGTTTCGCCAACTCATGCTCTCGAACTTTTGTTGTCCCACGCCTCACTCAATAATACGGTGTGGTGCCCCATGAGGTGTACAATCGTCAACATACACGGCGCTGATTGTTCTCGACATGGTTTCATCAGCTGCGGCTTTAGACGGCGGGACGTGTGAAGGTCTAGCCTGAAAACTACTTTCCTCGGTAAAGAAGTCCGAGATCGGTTCGCGGTGTCGCCGCGACCTCGGCTTCCGGTCGCGGCGACACCGCGAAAGACCTAGGCGTGACTTGTGAATCCAAAACAAGCCGCACCTGGAGTCTGCGCTCGAGGTAGTAGATTCGTTTGCCAGACACTTACAACGCGATATTCACTACAGTGTCGTGTGTCTAAATAAAAACCACGCTGCCATGCTGCCTGGCGAACAGAATCCCAATCGCGAGGGAGGGAGGAGCGAAAAAAAAAGTAGAAAAAAAAACTCCGAATGAGATTGTGCAACAAAGCGTAACTAGTTTGCGTGGTGCCTCGCTTCGCCTCGCCGCCAACCGGAGACAGGCTCATATCTTCACAACTCAATGTGCCACTATGCGACTTCATCTACGTGAGGGGCACGAGTTTGCGCAGCTCTCTGTGAGAACGACCGGGTCGACAGCAAAATGCTGTTCTCCGCCTGTTCTTCCGGCGGCGGAGCAGGCCGCCAAGGTCGTACGTGGCCTGAGATCGAGCCCTTGGCTTCCCTCAAAAGCCATAACTTCCATCGTGGTGCAACCTCACCACCGAGACAGAAACAGTCCCTAGAAGCCAGAACGACATAGGGATTGTCCGAGAGTTTTCCGGGGTTTCAGGCACGGGCCGCAGACCTATCGCGTCGCATGAAGAGTGATTCGAAACGGAAGACGTGAGAAAAATCCATCCGACGCCAACTGGACCTGAGGGGATTTCTTTGTGGGTAGCACATCCAGCCGTTCCTCTTGAGATGGTTGCAACAACGGTTGCCGGCGTCCCGGATGTACAGAATGCAAGTCATGGCGACAGGCGTGATTAATGGCGCCCGCACGGTGGAATGTTTTCCTCTCTTTTCGGCGGCAGCTAGAGACGCATCCGCCTGAGGTAACGAAGAGGTTGTCGGCCACGAGGAGTATGCCTCTCGGTTGAGTGAATGATAACGAGGGACTTTTCGCATTCCGCCGGATGCTTTCAATCTGAAAAACTACATGGCGCTACATAACTATTTCGTTTGGAAGCGTCGTTCGCTTAGGCCGTGTTCTAGACGATGCAGCCTCGTTCTGACATTGCCTCGAGACGAAAAACCAGGCGGCCGAAGAAACAATTTTCCGCTACAGAGCTCGTATTCCTTCAACTGTGTTCTTTGCGAATAACCCTCGTGTCGCGGAATGATGAGCCCGCCGTTGTTAAGATATGAAAGATGTGGAACAAGGCAGCGAGAGTTGAATTTTGGCGCTTCGTGAGCACCTCGAGCCGAGAATATCTAACCTGAGCCGGACGAGACTAGAAACTAAGGGAGGAATCTGACGCCAGTGAGTTCCTCTCGCTGCCTCCTTTCGTTGTTGAAAAAGGTCACGAAACCGGCGGGAAACCTTTCGGCGACATCGAGACGTTGGTCCCGAAAGTTCCGAAATTTGACAACTTTCATCCTAGAGAGAACCCCAGGGCAGCCCCAATATTCCGGAATTTATCCGAATATCAGAGCCGCAGATCACTGATTATCGTTGTTTTTGACGTTTTCAGATAATTCTCTATCAGCCGTACGGGAAATCAGTTGATTGGTGGGCTTACGGTGTCTTACTCTACGAGATGCTGGTGGGCCAGCCACCTTTCGACGGCGAGGACGAAGAAGAACTTTTCGCGTCGATCACAGACCACAACGTTTCCTATCCCAAGGTGAGTGCGTCGAGAAGTTGCTTTACCCGTTCCGCCGACATCGTCAGACTTTCGGAGATCGAATCAGTCGTCTAGACGCCGAGGTTGGATGGCGAAGTGGAAGTTCAGGAAACTCGCCCCGTTGATGCGGTCGCAGCCGGGAAATGGAATTTCGGACTCGGAGCACCTAGATCTAATCGAAGTTCTATTGAAACAGGCGCTATCGAAGGAAGCCAAGGAGATTTGTAAGGGTTTCCTGCAGAAAAACCCGCAGAAGCGACTGGGCTGCGGGGCGAATTCGGGGGAAGAGGATGTCCGAAACCACCCGTTCTTCCGAAGAATCGACTGGCACAAAATTGAAAACCGTGAAGTACAGCCGCCCTTTAAGCCCAGAATTGTGAGTATAGCTCCCTTTTTTTTCTTCACAAGCATGATGTTCAGACAATGAATAGAAAGAATTGCTCGCGAAAATTGGAAGCGCATGTTGGCTCGAAGTCCGAGTGCTCAGAGCGTAGTGCTGGCGTTCCTACCTTTGTTGCTTCTTCCGATAGCCGTACCACGTTGCCAGATTGCGACAGAGTTCCCACCTAATCGTAGACGCGGTTTTGATTTTAAAACTGATGAGAATGCTTTTGTAGAAGATTTTGAGATGTTTTTATGGTTTTGCTTTTTGTTTCTGCGTCTGCCTCCGAAGAGCTTCGTCCGATCGCATCTCTTTTTTGAGTATTTCGTGAGTGCTGTCTGCATCCCAGTAGGTTCTCAGCCGCAGAAATATGTGACGACGATTCCTACTTTCTGCTCGCGTAGCTCTGTGTTTGAAGATTTTTCGTCTCTTCTGCTGCTAGTAGCTCTCGCTCGTCGGTGGTTCTTCACATTCTCACGGCTTTTCACCGCGCATTATGAGCTCTGAGAACGGTTCTTTGTTCGAAAACAACTCGACGGGGCAGATTTTTAGAAAAAGTTTTGCTCAAGTTCGGAGCCGACGCCCCCACGCGCCACGGTTTCCGATTCCCGAGCCCGGTTCGCGAGCCCCTCTTTTCGAAGACCAACGGCGGGCTTACATCCAACACGGTAGGTTGGTGAAATTGTTGAGGCTCTGAACGAGGAATGAGTTCTAGCCTCGCCTGAATTGAGGCGTCTTCCCAATTTTGAGGCTCTGGAATTCCCGCCAGCCGGAATCGGGGCTCCAAACAAAGGCCGTCGTCGTTAAAAAAAAAGCCGTCCCCTGGGTGTGCTCCCAGAAAGTCCTGTCGTCCCGCTGTCGGTGTTTTGAGAACTTTTCGCAGCGTTAATCTCAACAGTGCGTACGATCTATCGAAACGAGCAACTTGGGCTGGTTCGCGCGCGTTTTGACAACGAATTAACAACGCAAGAAACGCAAATTCTCAAACGAATGCTTACAGAATGACGCTCGGAAAGCGGAAAACTTCGACGAACACTTCAGAAAAGCGGATGTAAAACTTAGCTGCGCAGACAAGCAAGTCATGGAGGCGGCCCAAGGTCTCGGTTTCGAAGGCTTCGACTTTGTCAATCCTTACTTTGAAGGAGTGGCTCTTTTCCCGATGTAATCGACGACGACGAAGACGACAGCAACGACAAATCAACAACATATTCTGTCAGTCAGCCACCGAATCTACCGAGAACTTCCTATAGGTCATCCCGTATAGCACAGGTACATTCGAATCGTGCCTCGCAGCGTCTTCGCTTTGTCGTGGGTTGGTTTCTCCCTCAACCAACCCCATCGTCTACCAATCGATTCTTATTCAGTCTCCGTAATTTGTTCGTGCCACATTGTTTCCCCGATTCGCACGAGGTCTCGGTCTGATGAGATTCATGTATGAGAAGATTCGTTGTGAGCGTTGTGAGGACCTTCAGACTTCGAGCTTTCTCCGTCTTTGTCATCATCTCCTTTCCGCCATCACAACGCCCTGGCCGTAGGAGAGAAATACTCAATGAGCTTTAGAGAATTTATTGAAATCGGTGAATGTGAAGACAAGGGCGTACGAAGGAAGAAAAGAACGCAGCATCCAGAAACTGACCCCCGTCATCCCGGAATCTCACTCCCGTTGAGAGAAGAGTTTGCCGGATCGGAACGCTCTAGACCCGGAGAATTGAACTTGAACATGCGTACGACAGGAAACTATTTGAGAGAGGTTGTGTGAAAACGTGACACCGGCAAAAAGTTATGGCTGGTGCTGTCCAAACGTGAAAGCGGGACGTCCTGTTTTCGGACTGTCATCTACATTCCACCATGCCAAACGGACCTTTCATTCGGTTGCGTTCGTGTGTTTCGAGCAAGCTGGCACCCAGAGGCCATTGAGATGTCCGATTTAGAGTTTTCCTCCCAACACGCGATCCAATCCGATATATTACACAAACGTTGCTCGATTGCGCGTCCTCCTCGTTGTGAAGGACATGACAACGTCTGTCATGAGCTTGCTAGACTCGTATTCAGAGAGAAAGGTTCCATACCTCACCCGATCCCTTGAGCCGACGATAATATCCCCCTTACCAGCAACAATGTGTATGCAAATGTGTTGGTAGCGTGGATCCTTGAGTTCTTGTCGCCATGGTTGTCATTGTAGATTTTATTTGTGGAAAAACTCGCCGAATCTTCATCATTATCAAACAGGACGAACTAGAACGATCTGAAAACGTCGTCATTGTCGGTGTTACCTCCAGATAGTTCACGTGAGTATAGTCAGTATTGAATACACTGTTGAATAAAATCCTCTCTTTTCCTCAACTCGAACCCGTTTCACAATCGTTCTAAAGCCGGTGAAACCGGACTCGCGTTCGTGCTTTCACAATCGCCGTCAGAACGCCCGTCGAAAGATCACGGGGTCATCGGGGTTGTCGCGTGCTTGTGGTCTCGCTCGGTTGGTCGAGCAGATGTTCCCGAGAGTTGAGTTTCGAACAGCTACATGCCAAGCGTGTACAGATAGAACTAACATATTCCGTAGATTTTGCAACATAGGCCGCTGCATCCGCTTTGCACGAAATTGCCGCTCGTGGCCGCTACCTAGAGCAGTACATATTATAGTAGTGAAAGCGTTGCTTGGCGTTTGGGTAATGTCGTCGTTCCGGAGAGAATTTCAACCGATGCTCCAAAGCCCCCGTCTTCCATGAGTCGCTGATTAACTGGCGTTTGAATTTCAGAAACATCGAAAGGATGTCTCAAATTTCGACAAACAGTTCACAAGTGAGAAGGTTGACCTAACGCCGACGGACAAGCTATTCATGATGAATCTCGATCAAACAGAATTCCAAGGATTCTCGTTTCTCAATCCGGAATACATCCAACACATCTAAAACTTGATCATCTCTTCCTTCATCATTTGTTACTGATGTCAACTGATCGCTTTTCCTCATCAAGATCCCTCGTTTCGGTGGGGCATCTTCATCAGCAGCATCATGAGACCAATCATCAGCCCTTCTCCTCTTTCCGCTTGCCAGCGCGCTCAGAATCTCCGGATGAGGAGGAGGAGGAGGAGGAGGAGGGGGAGCGATGGCACTCCCTACGCTCTGAAAAGAAAGAGCGCTCGGGAGCGCTTCAGACACGCGAGCTTACGACTGAATATTAACGATTCAATTTTGTATCGCCCGCCGCGGATGCAGCAGATAATAAGCTAGGGCCAAGGAGTTTTTCACCTAATTTGGCCTGTCACAAAAAGTAATAATAATGTTCGTAAACGTAATATCTACAATTACGCGAGCACAGGCCTCCCGCGGACACGCAAGGTCTCCTCCGACCGAATGAGCCGCTTATAAGTTCCTTTCGAGAACCCAGGCGTAGAAAATCTATCGTGTCAAACAAGCCACGCTAGGCGACCGCCGCCCAGCAGATATTGAGACGCCAGATGAATGACCTTGCTTGGATATTTCGCGAAATAAGCGAGCCAGCCAGCAACACAGCTAGCTAGCCAGCCAATCAACCAGCCAGCCAGCCTATGGTTAGAAAATTTTAGAAGGAGGACCTCTGATTGCGGACTCAGAAGCTCACAAAACCGCCCTCGCGTCGATTCCCCAGTGGATAACGATCGATCGACAGCGAAGGGACACCACTGACTACTCGAACAACATGATGCGACAAGCATCTCAACGAGCAGACAAACAAACAGACAGACAAAGAAATGTAGACCGATTCGGAATTGCAGAATTGAAAGAAAAAAACGAAACTCTAGAACGAACTGCAGAAGAGGGACCGAAGGACAACGCAGAATCCCTCAACAATCCGCTTCCACTCAAGCCTCGTGCTTGCCAGTCGCTACGTATTGTCGCTTAATCCTCGGTTACCGCCGGTTCACTCCGGCCCCCTGGACTCAACCACCTCTCGCCTGTGATATCAACTCCGACACCTATGATGCCCGACGGATTTCTACAATGTCCGTCGTGCTAGCAGAAACCCTTGTTGTACATGCTGTACACAACCCGACCGCTACATACCAAAGCTCTTACTCTATCCATCATTCCTTCAACTAGTTGTTCGATAATTTCCCCTGCATAGATGGCGGTCCCCGTCATTTGAGAGGGAGAGAAAACTTACAATTATGAGATTTCTGATCTGATGATTCTTCTCGAGGGCTAACGCCGGTACTTACCTTGTCATCTATCAACTATATACTCACGTACTTACTCATATAACTTACTGTTATTCACCCAATGCCTGGACCCCATTCATTCAACGTGGTCGAATCGTTTAGAAGAGATTTCCACTCCCAGCAGTGGCGTTATATAAAATACAGCAACTGTCCATACGGCTTCGTCCGAGCGTTCTATCAAAACTACGCATCTTCGACGTTCGATTCGTTCCTCTGATCTTCGAGATAAATCTGGATCCACCATTTCTGTCATTCAACTCCACTCGTTCATGAGCTCCGCATATGTTTCTAGAGAGTGAGAGAGAGAGAGAGAGACTGAAGATTCTAGCGGAGGGATCTCTTAGAAAATGACCCGTATGACTGAATGTGCGTAGGCTGGAACAACTCGTGTTCTCCGGACGACCGAGGAACGAAAGTATGACCCTTGACCGATTGCCGTCCCCTGGGTGAACTGTTTCTCAAAAAGCTCAAGTCGGTTTGACTGAATAGAGGAAATGATGAATCCAGAGTACGTGTAGGTCTGTCTGTTTTCTCTATAGCCAGTGAAACCTTCTCCGTGCGTATGAGATGTTGATAATATGTTTCAAGGTTTCTTTCCATCTCCGATTACTGAGGTTATTGACTCGCTGCCGAAGAGATGATGAAGATGAGATAAGCGGCTGCTTGAGTTCGTTTCGCCGATTCGAATACGCGTATACATACGTATAGGTAGATTGATCAACAGAGTGGAACTTGTACGTTGAAAAGTTCTGCTCGGGAGCCCTTTCAAGTACAGATTCAAGCGAATGCAGATGCTGGATGTGGACAACTGCATTTATAGACGGAAGAACAAGACTATGCCGTCGTCTACAGAGGAGGCGACGTCGACGACAGAAACAGAACCATCCTTAGATCCTATTTGTGTGTGTGAGTGAAGCTGCCACTGCTGATGATGAACGTGAAAATTGATGAGAACTCTGCGAATGTTGGCCAAGCTTAGGTCGGATACCTAAAATGAACAAAGGAGACGAACAGATCCAGAGAAGGAAAACTGGAACTCATGCAACATTGTTTTTGGATTCGTAGGAGGCTGCGGTCGGTTTTGCTAGCATCTTGGAGGAGCGCTTTCATTGAACGCCATCTTTTCGACTCGTTCTCCACAGGTTTCTCCTGCCAATGATTCCCCACACTAGATTCGATAGTTTTCCGATCGGCAAACGACGTGTCAAAAGACACGAAGCTTCTGCCAGAGGAACGCTATCCGATGATCCAGTGGAGTATACGTGGCCGCGTGCATCACGTCCGACAAATCGTGTTGAATCTCCGCGGATGTATCGCTCCGATTTTACACTTTTCCATTCAATATGAATTAAAGAGCTCGTAGCGGGTGGATATAGTGGCCTATAGCGATCATTCTCTCGCCGAAAACAGAACAAAAATTCCGGATTCTCGCCCCCCTTTCAATCTTGCTCTGTCTCTCTCACACACACATACTTGAACTTGATTGCATTACAGCTCTTCTGAATGTCTCATTGCCTGATCAGATTCGGGTCTACGAAATCGTGAGATCTCCTACCGCTGCCGTGTTCTGCCGGTAGTTGATGCAAAATTAACGCAGTTCCATAGCTAATGTTGGATTGTGAAGAGTTGAGGATGGTCGAGCTTGAGTTCGTTCCGACTCAGTGCACGGGGTCCGTGCCCATAGGAGAAATGTTGTTAATACATGATGATGGATCAATAATCATACTACTTTTGGATCAATTCTCCCAAAAGCAGCGTTGCGTGTCAACGTTGGAGAGTGGCTCGTGATGATTGAATCTGGCTGAATTCTCCTCCTGAGTCAATCCGTTCCTCCGGTCTCTATAACTGTATTTGATCATCGCGAATCTCACCACAATTGCTGTATTATTTGTATCGAGGTTCCGAATTTGGAGCAGGCCACTACCGATTCTATTACAGTCAAACTCATCTGTACGGTCTAATTGTATTCAACGGTGTCTGACAACTTTCCGGTAGCGAGCAGGAACTATACGACCGTGACATTCGTTAACTCACTACGTTCTATATCATCCCTGCGCCAAGGCCAATATATTTCCAATACTTCTTCCACCAGCCGTTAAACTTCCATCTTTGTCGTCTATGAGTCTATGATATAGTTACATTTTCCAAAACTGCAATGGAAACCTACCTGAGAGAAAAATGAGAGAAAATCCAATAAACACTGCAGCTTCTTGTTTCAATCTCATCGAAAGTTTTCTTTTTTCTCTTGGTAGGTATTGTTCTGATCCTCAAGGACCGAGATTTGCAGAGTCCGTCACGGGACTCGTCTTCATGTTCAACCGAAGGCTGAGCTGAACTCTGAGCGGAATCGTTTGATAACTCGGAGCCGATGCATCGATGGCATTCTTCGGCTGGTTTTTAGCAGAATTTCCCCAGTCCTGGTAGACCCTCTCAACTACAGGTCGACGATTCTCCAACTCCACCGCGTCACGTGAAACGGAAACACCCAAAACAAAGGGTGTCCTGATTCTTCCCTACGCCTTCAGGAGGATTCGAACCCATTCATAGACAAAGCCTCGCCGAGTTGTCCGTCTCCGGCAGGAGGAAAGATTTGATCGAGATACGGCCCCATTATTTGGGACAACGGTTGACATCAAATGGATACGGTTAAAGTAAAAACTCATTCTTGTAAAAAGTTTTTATATTAGCAACTTTACACTAACCATCTTGTTTGAATGATTCATCATTATAACATTCGTGAGGTCCATGGGCTCACAGAGCGGACACTGAGTAAACTTGAACTTTTTGAGACGTTTGACAAGATCTCCGGAGGGGAATCGGGGGGCCTACCAACATTTTTTCCGCGTTATATCCGACGAAAATCAAGTCACGTCTGTCTAGAATAGACAAAAACCGATAAAGACACTAACGTTTAACAATCGATCAAGAAAAAGCTATTTCGAGCATTTTTTCCACCGAAAGCACCTTATCCGCCGACTTCCGTTTTTTCGATCCCATTTCCGCTTCATAAGCTGCGATTTTCTCCCATTGCGCAAAAGAAACGTGCCGAACACCTGGAAGAGAGACCATTCGGACGACTCGAGTTTATTCGGCAGACCACAGGAAACGCTGGATGGCCTCTATCTACCCATGATGCGCCTCTTTTTACCCTTTTCGCTCACCTTTCGATTTAAGCACATGATCCACGATGAGAGCGCTACCCTCCTTCGGCAGGTTTGCATCCACAACGCCTTTCGCGAGGTCGTCTAAGAGATTCGCTCCGGTTTCGAAGCTCCCGTTCATGGTGGAAACTATAACTCCGATTGGCCCAGTTTTCACCCAGCCGCTGCAGTAAACTCCTGAAACGAGACGAGGGAATCGATCATCCCGTCACCTCACTCCCAATCCTGACGAGTCGGACGGAATCTCACCTGGAAGCCCGCGCACACGTCCATTATCGTTGTCAATGACCCCTCGGTTGGCATCGAAAGGTATCTCATTATCCGGACAACTGCTTGAATAGCCGACGCTCTTGATCGCAAGACTCGTGGCCAGATGTTCTTCTACTCCAGTAGCAACGGCCCGTTTACCGTCGTCCTCCAGCCTGTTCACAGCCAACGCGATAGAGCCAACAGTTCCGGAATTTTGCGGGTGCTCTTGGAATGCGAGGGGAGATCGCAGGAACTTGAGCTCCCAGATCTTGGGATCCCCGGAACTCGCGTCATTCGTTTGTTTCTCCAGCGTCTGCAGCATCAATTCCGTCAGGCGTTTACGCGGCCGCTGCATCGCTGCCGAAAAGAATAAGATTGGAGATGAAGCTTCCCACCAGTTGTCATTCATAGCAATGTTAATTCCGCTTTTCTGCCACATTGGGAGCCATAGAGAACAACTTCGCAAGAATGCCGTTGCAGTCGAACTCACTCGATGTGTCGATTCCTGCGAAGTCCTCCGCATGCAGTGAAGAAGCCGTTCCTTGCAGCTTCACAAGCTCCCGGAACTCTTTTATTGTGAAAGCGACTTGTAAAGGACCTCTACGACCAATCAAACTGACCCGTTTGATCCTACTGCGACTCAGAGCCTCAACGGCCTCTTCTGTGATATCGGTGACCTAGCACGAGGAATAAAGTAAGGATGTTACGAAGGGTCACAGGAAGTTCCCAAAAACACTAAGGGACCCACTGACGGTGAACTCAAAGGGACTTGCTTTGTCTAGGACTGCTACTCACTTTCAGCTTGTCGACTGGGGCCAGGAGAATCCGAGCAACATCGAGAGCAACGTTGCCGTGTCCAATGATTGCACAGTGTTCCGCATCGAAGTTGATGTCCTGAAAAGTATCGGGATTCAGGGAGGGTTCTCCGTTGCAAACTTCCAGGCTCGTCGTGGATTCCAAGCAGTTCGGGCTCCTTACCTTCGTCGTGATCCTTGAAGGGTGACCGTTGTACCAATTGACGAACTGTCTAGCTGAGAGCACGTATTTAAGATTCTCGCCCGGAACATTCAGCGTTCTCTCATTGTCTGCGCCGTACGTCTGAAGGAGAATCCTCGAAGAGTTTTATTTGAGAGAGAAAACTTGCCGTACATTGATTCACATTCTATATTTGTGGTTCATGGCTGCTACGATCTGTGCCAAAGAATCCGAGAACAGCTGACTCTCCTAAACTTACCAAGACTATGGCGTGATAAGCGTCTCTGAACTGTTTGAAACTAACGTCACTGCCGAGCTTTACGTTCCCGTAGTAGCGGCATCTTGGATTCTTCGCAACTGTCGTAAAAGTATTTATGCAGTTCTTCACTTCGGGATGATCGGGAGCGACTCCGTAGCGGACCAAGCCGAAGGGCACGGGTAGAGATTCGTAGATGTCAACTTGTGTGTTCGGTGCCTGCGGGAGTCGAGACCTTATGGAATAGAGTTAAGGAGAGCGATCCGCCGGTTGACATGAATGGAAGATCCGAATCTCGTATCGAAAACTTGTCGAAGCTTCAGATTCAAACCTTCAGAATTTGTTGTGCGGTGTAGAAGCCTGCCGCTCCGGCTCCCACGACGCAAACTTTCACGTTGTTTTGTTGGAGACCCGAGCTCGAGGAGAAGAGACGTGCTATGTTTTTACCGGTGAACCGGCGAACGTAGAATTGTGAAGCCATTGAGAGTCCTTGAAAACAAGGAAAATTGTCACGAACATGTGCAGATTCCGTCAGAGAGAAATCATCTGGAGGCGCCGTTCTCAGTGAGGCCGCTACCGCCCAGAAGGAGACATAGACTGACTGATTCTACCCGGCGTGCGAGTCTCGTTTCAGGGACGGCATGTCTGAACGGGTAAAGCGCTCATCTTTCTCCGCTTGGACAACCCATAGCCGCCACGGACAGCCAGTACACGTGAAACTTTTCTCGGGACGTGAACTTCGATACCACCGCAGCAGACCCGAGAGCTACGAGCAATCTCAGAGATCCGTCAGAGAACAGCTGATGGGTTTGTCTGCTTACTCTGAAGTGCTCTCTGAACTCACCTTGTCAATGATCTCCGACTCGGGCAGCACTTGAGCTCTGGAGTAAATTTTAGAACATGCTTGATCTATGCACAAAATGGGTCGCGTTATCTTGGCAAGATGACACCGTCAAAACACAAATGAGACCACACGAACAACCTTCACTCCGTCTGATGTTTCGAACCTAGCGCTTTGTCGTCGAAAGTAAACACGAGCGCGACAGTCAAGTTCGAGGGAGAGCGGGCCGGCAGGCGACACAGTGTCCATGGCGCCAAATCTGTCTGTAACAGACAGCATTTGCCAGGAGATTCTCCCCTTGCTCGGAGTGTACATACTCCATCCCACATGGATTCTCACTCTAGTGGAAGCCAGCCACACGAGGTTGTAGCTTACAAAGCATTCATTTTCATGAGAACAAGCCCTGGATAACCTCTCACGATCAGAAACGTTGCGCGCACTCGCTCTTCTTCGAGTTCGAGCATTGGTATTGCGCACCCAGAGCTCTTGCCCACCCCGATTTCTCCACTATCCCATGCATTTCGTTCCTCCCCTATCTCTCCGATCCAGAAATCCATAGAGGCAGTGTTGACCCTTGTAGCAGCTCATCAGAGTGCTGTAACCGTTGCCACCACGACTGGGAGCGACACCAAATGCTCATCTCTGTTCTATCTCGTGTCTGTACGTCCGATTCGGTTTGGAAGGCTCGCCACCGTTCGATTCAGGAGCGAGAGGTCCTCTCAACGTCATCAGCCCTTTTTGGCCCGAAATGCCTTTTCCTTGGGCCAGACCCATGGAATTGTGCAAACATGCAGCTCGCAGAAGATGTAGCATATATATGCTCGGTTTGCGAAGGTCGTCACCGGGGTCGAGAACTCGGATATACTGACGTCTGGGTTCTGTGAGATGCCAGAGTGCACGTGGACGTTCGCTAGTACTTCCCGCTCTTAGACATGATGTTCATCTCCAAACCAATGTATCAGAGCGTTAGCCTCATATTCCAGACACAGTGACAGCTGCGCGCGATCC
Source organism: Neoseiulus californicus (assembly GCA_028455905.1). Classification (NCBI taxonomy): domain Eukaryota; kingdom Metazoa; phylum Arthropoda; class Arachnida; order Mesostigmata; family Phytoseiidae; genus Neoseiulus; species Neoseiulus californicus. The sequence goes on from JAMQGS010000008.1 coordinate 4,846,252, forward strand.
GAGTCGGAACCGATACCATAAACTAATCGTGAATCTCAGACTCGCGTCAAGTGTCCTGATGAGCCCTGTGAACAGTCGCAACCGACTCCGATTTTCAGGAGTTACGAAGGTCATTGAATGAGACATGATTTCTCAATATGAATCGACTCACTGTGCTCTAAAACTGCATCGCGCTTGTCAAAGCGCTCGCAGGATTCGTATTTACAAACATGCAGACGACGCCCGGTCTAGGTATATTATACAGAGAGAAGGTAGAGAAGCACGATGTGTAAGATTTACTAATGAGCTCACAGTAAGATCTGCGTGCTTCAGCCCACCGAGATCCGCAACCAAGAACTCTTAGGAATCGTAAGCCTTCCGAAAGTTTCTACACAGGCGTCCAGAAATACCGTTGGACACCGTGCGCGAAGTTGACTCCGAAGTCAAGCCTCCAAGTTGAATTCGCCGCCAAACACTGCATCGGCGATCGCCATATTTGAAATTCAGACTAAGAGGTCTCGCTCATCTCGCCGCAAGTTTGGTGGAGTTTCTTCTACTTAAAGTGAAGCAAAACGCCGGTTCCAACAGGTGAGAAATCGAAAACTGCTGCGACGTGATCAAACGAGCCCTTCTGTCTCCGATTTCCCGCCGTGAATTATAGATTCAAACGTAACGTCTTTCGTAGCAGGGTCCCCACCAGCCAGCCTGTTGCACGACGGAAGTTCATTGTAGCGTTTAGGTAACTTCGAATCCGGCCTCGCGTACACGAATGAATTCAGATCCGATTCTCCGGAAATCAAGATACTTTTTACGCCGGCATCGGTTCTGTCGGAGTATTTCTAAATTTAGATTGGGGTGTGGTGTTCGGCGCTGGGGTTATTTTAAGATGTGCCAATCACCCCTGCGTGTGAGTATCTCGCTCGTTTGAACGTGAGCATCAGTTGAATCGGACGATATCCAGGCTTTAGTGAGGACTGAAACCCTTCGGAAATCAACTGCGGTGCACAGCACGCAAGTGAGTCACGAGTCACAATTTTCGGAAGAAAGTGCGTGTTTCGAGCGTGACTGTTACGTCAGTGCTTAACTCCCTTGATGGCTTTGACTTAGATCTCCAAAGCGGTCTCAGGATTTAGTTCCAGTCTGGTGACAACAGGTCCGTCTCAAAATCAGACTCCAAGGGAGTCAAGACGTCGTATTCTTCGACGAACATTGCTGTTTCTGCTAAACTGAAACTTCAGCTGCGCAGAAGTTCATGGCGTGAATCATCCGAAGGTATCGGATGCTGCCCTCGATGAGTTGCTTGTGAACTCTTTGACGCAGGTCCGATTACCCGGGCCCTATTCCTTCTCGTCGTATTTCACAGCAAATGGTTTCGATGGTGTTTAAACGAGACTTCGAGAGCTTAGAGAGCGAAAACTGTTTACAGGTTTCTTTCAACGCCCGGCTTGCGGTAACCGTCGTTCCTGAAGCTTTCTATGATCTAGATTCGATCGAGTCGCTCTCTTGGCTTGCGGTAGGCCAATTCGACCGCTTGTTGGTTGACACCCTCGCCAGGCCGGCAGTCAGGCAGCCATTCCACTAGCGAGCCCCGACTGTTCGCCTTCCTGCCTAGCAGCTCGTCAGACAGGAAGGCAGCAAGCCAGTTACTCACTCGCGCGACTGTACCGACTGTTCCATGCCGTCTAATGCGAATACGTTCGTAACTATAATTGAGGCCCATTATTGACGTCAGGCCTCATGGCTCCCGGTCCGCGGCGAATTAGATCGAGAAAGGCGCGGTGAATGCACTGCGCGACATCATCCTCCTGCTAAGCGCTCGGCGTCGACTCCCGTGTCGAATATAATCATTTGTCCAATGCCCGAAATTCCAAGGAAGTTGAGGAAGTTCTGTTCGTTGTCTCTCTCTCTTGCATACGATGTGCTTTTGACGATGCTACCAGGGTTGACGATAAACATTCCACTGCGGGGGATTCGGCGTAGAGTGAAGGGAATCTCAAAGCTTTGTTGATCGCGTCGTCCACCCTATCAAGGAACCCACATCTTCTGTATTCCTAACTGGATCAATCTTCTCACTGCAGAGTTGGGAGTTTGCCCGTTTGGTTTCTACTTTGCTGACCAGAGACACAATGGCCGGAGGCGACGCAGAGACCCCTGTCATCGAACATGAAGAAGAGTCTACTTATCGACCCCCTGCACAAAAGACACTGAAGGACATCGTCGAAGCCGACAAGGAAGACGAAAGCCTCCTCAAGTACAAACAAGCCCTGCTAGGCCCGGCTCTTTCAGGAACTGAAATCATCGTCGAACCGGAAAACCCCAAAAACGTGAGTCGAATCGAGGAAATCGGATTGTTCGAAGATCTCTGGGTGATAAGAGTCGGGTTTGTCATACCCTGACCAAAGGCAGGTGTTATGCAAGGTTACGCCGCCGGAGTCGTCAGACCGATGAGAGCGATCAAAGATTCGTTACATCGCAGCCACACTCTCTTTATACTTCAGTCTCCCGGCATTGTCACCTGACAAGTGTCTCTTGGGTACGCTTACCAGCTGAGCGAGCTGAATCGAGACGCCATCTGCGTTCCGCTTGGTTTCCTTGCACTAGCCGACGACAAGGCACTTTGAATTGAGCCGGCACTTCGCGGGTGCTCTCTGATCTCCGTGTCGAATGTACACGGAAGCGAGACGAGATCGGACAAAGTGTTCATTCGGAGCATCATCGCTGCTAAACCGAACTCGGAGTCGACACACCGTCCATATCTTGACCCGATGGCTTGCAGTTTGCTTGTAGTTGAACGTATCTCAATCGAATTCTGCAGGTAATCGTCAAGCAACTCGCTCTGGTTGTGGAAGGCCGCCCAGATGTCGTGCTCGATCTAACAACCGAGCTGAAGGATTTGAAGAAGAAAACGTTTACGGTGAAAGAAGGCATTTTGTACCAGATTCGGATCGACTTTTATGTCCAGCGAGAAATCGTTACTGGCCTAAAGTATGTGCAGAAAATCACGCGACTCGGAGCTCAAGGTACGTCATGCTCCGTCCATATCTGGGGTCTTCGTTGAATTCCGAATTCTCATATGAGTCGCATATCGGTGATGAATGGGAGCTGAAGTTTGTCCTTTTCGCTCTGTTATCTGAAATCCCTTTCGAATTCCTCAGTTGAGAAGATCAACCAAATGGTTGGTAGCTACGCCCCGAAACGAGAGCTACAATCGTATACAACACCGAAGGAAGAGATGCCATCCGGCATGTTGGCCCGTGGTACCTACGGAGTGAAGTCGCTCTTCACCGACGACGATCAACATGAACATCTCAAGTGGGAGTGGAGCTTCGAGATCAAGAAGGACTGGGACTAGACTTAAGAAACACCGATCTTTTATAATATAGGGATTCCTGTCTTGTGCCAGAAGCAGGGAAGAGAGAAGAATAAGTTCGCATGATATCGAGAAGAAAACAAATATGAAGAAATACGCGGATTTTCCTACACTTGTCAAATTGTTGAATCCACGCCGTGCACCACACAGAGGCGCCTTGCCAGGTTTTTCGATTGCAGAGTGTCGGCTTTAACGTACAACGCAAGAAACGAACAATTTTTCACCGATTTTCTTGTTTCTCTTTAACAAGTTATGAATGATGGTTCACTTCCGAAGTTAGCTGTTAATAAATCGGCTCTTTAATTTCCATCGAACAGCCTGGATGCGCCATGTTTCACCCAAACCTACCCTGATTGTTGCTCGCTGAACTATCATTTATTGTAACAACGATCGCAACCCCGCTCCGCATTGAGTGTGGTGCGAAAGCCCAACCTATTCAATCAAAAACTTCAACAAATGTGAGCAGCAAGTGCCAATTACGTATAGCTCGGCTCCTGGAACATTACCCGTTCAAATACCAGTCGCATCAGACTATCACAAGGATCACATACCCTTTTTGAGAGTAGGAGAGTCAATGTCAGTAACGACACGAAGAACATTCAGCCATGTTGCACCCCGAGTTCAAACTTAAGGCACAAAAGTTTACTGTACACTCAAGTTTTCCCTTTTATCGAGATCGTCTACTTACCTATCGACGTGATTTCGGTCTTCATTTTCTATCTCGCAAAAATGCAGAATCAGTCGAGATCCTTCCCAGACATTTATCCGACAACTCCAGCAATAATATTCGAGCACGTCGTAAAAAGCACCACGTACTGTCAGCGTGTTTTGTATAGATTCCACGTTCACATTACGGCATCCAAGCCCAACTACTTCTACTTAGATACAGAATGGAACTTATAGGATCGGAGAGGAAAACCCTGATGAGACATATGAAAGGAATACAGGGGAACACTCTCGAAGCCCAGCCCACTCGAGATGAGCAACAATGTTACCGAATATCGCTTTCCAAGAAGATTTCTGTCGTAACATGTAATCACCCTGCTGAGGTGTTCTTTCTATTCTTCATCCGCTTCCTCCGGAAGCCCGATGCGACCTTCCGCTCGAGGAAGCGTCGCATGCGGCTGAGCAAATGTGCACTGGTGGTACACACTGCTTGGACCGCTCGGCTATCCAATCGGATCCGGAAGTTTCTGCTCGAGAACACTGTGGGGTGATTCTATAGACTGCTGCGAACGAGATCATGAACGCGGGAAGTGAGTATTGAAGATGTGCTCACGGAATTTCCTGGATTGAAAGATGGAAGAAAAATACATGTGTCGCAAATGAAGTATCAAAATCGATGTCCTTATTGATTCCCAAATGTTGAATTCATCACGAGTCATGTGACTCGTTCGACTCGGAAGTGAGAGGTACTCGGACGGTCAGCAAACTTAGGAGTCCTCGGGGACTCGTTTATTTTTTCCTTCAATCAATTTACAACTATATTACTCCAACAGCCACAAGAATACGATTGAACGCTCTGTGAAATGTGCTGCACATGGAATCGACACAAAATCGGTCGAGAACCAACGCAAATGATAAATTGCAAATACCGCCCTTCTGAAACCCCGTTGCTTCAGTCTGCACATCTCAATAAAGACTGCTCGTCCGAATCATTTCGAGAATATCCCCACTCGTTTCGAATTCCTTCGAACTAGCATTTTCAGCAAATTCAAGGATGACCACTCGGTTGCGCCAGGATCTCTCGCAGCACTTCAGGTTCGGAAGTCGTGGACGCCTGGCTGCTGGCCGATGATGGAGCAATCGGTGATGTCGGGAGATGACTGAACAAGGGATTATCCGGCCGGAATGGCGAAGACGATAACTGGCGCTGTGTCTGCTCGGGAGGACAGGATGAGGAGGAGACTTTACGCAAGCGATCCACGGCCGGCTCCGTCGATAGACGCAGAGGTGTTGATGGCGTGGATTCTTTTTCAATGTACGCTATCAGCTGGTTGGTGAACGACTGCAGGGGAAGGAGCACAAAATGAAGGAGCTGTCAGGCATCATCAACGAACACTCCTCAATAGCATCCAAATCACAACACGGAAGTCAATACTTACGTCGTTTGCATCCTGGGGCGCTGCCTGAGAGCCACCAAAGATCCCGAAGAGTCCTCTAGGTCCACCAGACGAGAGTCGGCGATTTTCGTCCTCAGTGAACTCTAAATATCCAGTGATACACCGCATGACGTCTGTCTTCTTATCAGGTGCAGCCGTGAAATACCCCAGGAGCATGTTTTTGATGAGTTGCCTGCCAAACAGAGTCTATTAGAGATGCGTACGGTCTCGCTCCTTCAGATGGAAAACAGGATATAACAGATTAACTTCAACCGAGCAAAATTGATCAACCGGGCATGATGACTGCGGGCTTACTTTTCGACCTTGCCTTCGGCACCTTCGGATCTCCGACATCTCTCAAGCGCTCTCTGGAGCTCCTGCTCTTTCTCATTCAGTTTTTGCTGGAGCCTACTCAACGTGGTATTCTTGTCCTGGAGTTGCTGAGTGAGCTTTGACGTGGCTTCGACTGTTTCGCTCATATTGTTCAATGTTTCTTCTTTGGCGGCGAGCGCTGTCTCCAGCTCGACTATGCGATCACTCAGCTTCTTCAGTTCGGCTTCGGTGTGCTTCTGCAAAAAAATATGGGTTTTAAGAACGTAAATTCACATTCTTGTGAATCTTCGTCAGGTCGTACTTCCTGAACCAATGTCTACTGCATATTTTTTCCAGGAGGATACCGGATGCACCCTCGCCCAGCGGCGATCCCAATGCAAGCCCAGGCGTGAAAGCTCACCCTCATCGACTTTGTCCCGTTGTCCTTCGCCGATTGCATATGCTCGAGGGCGATCTGAAGGCTCGCGAGATTGACTGCACTACGTTGAATCTGATCCTCGAGAGTTGAAACCTGATCTCGAGCTTCGTCGCGCTCACTCAAAGCCTGAACGAGCTCCGCCTCGAGCATCTCAGCTTTTTGGGAGGCTTGCGCTGTTATTGCCTGGGCCGAAGAATCGGTATTTCGTGCACTCTCTTCAAGGAGGGTTAGCTGCAAACCCAGAACATGCGTTAGCGTGGTCATCGTGCAATCAGCGGCACGCAACTCGAAACCGCTTGAAGTCGGTGCGGCAATGAAAGGAAAAGGGGACCATTGCGTGCATCGAAAGACGGGTGCGTATCACGCCGTCATAAGACTCGAGGAAAGCGTCGTGTATCACAGCAGGCGGTCATAACGAGGTTCCGTTCCAACTCACTCTTTGCTGAAGCGCTTTTGTTCGCTGCTCAGATGTGAGTGCTTCTTTGGTGTAGGTTTCCTCGACCTCAACAAGATGAGAAGTGAGTCTCTGTATTTCGAGTTTCATCTTCGATTCGTTCTCGAGAAGCCTCTGGATCCTTTGACGGAGTTCCGTATTCTCCTCGTTCTTGTGCGCGAGTGTCCGCGAAACATTCTGACATTCAAACTCCAACGCTGATATCTGGAAACAGAAGGAACTTTTGAGATCCTCACCTCCCTCAGAAGAGAAGTCAAGACCCCGCAAGTGGAGCCAATACTCTACCCGCAGAGAGGATGATGATTTACCTTGTTCTGGTAGGGCGAGACATCGATTGGTGGCGTGTCAGTTCGCTGCGAATGCTGCTCATGTTGTAGTTCTTGCTGTTGTTGATGTAGCTGCTGTTGCACCAACATCTGTTCACCCTGCTGCTGCAGCATCTCTCGTTGCTGCACTATCTGTTGCTCATACTGCTCGATCTGTATTTTGACTCGTTGCTGATAATCCGCGTACTGTTGCTCGAGTTTCGCTCGAGCTTGCTTCTCGTCGTTAATTGCACCCATGAGTCCGTTGAGTCGCGACTGTAGGTCGGCGTTCTCTCGAGCCTTCTCGTTGACCACAGTGATCATCTGCTTCTTCTCGCTTGCCAACTGCTCCAAACTTTGGTCGCGTGACTGTTTGACCATTTTCATAGCCTCGAGCTCTTGCTGCGAGCTGGTTATCTGAGCCAGAAGCTGCTGTTTGTAGTTCTCAGCTGCTTCCAACTCATTGACGACACTGTCTCGGCTGTGTCGGAGTAGCTCGAGTTCTTGCTCGCTCGTTTCCAATCGTTGTCTCAAGCCAGCAACTTCTTCTGCAGCTTCCGTCGACGCAGGTGCCGACGAAGACGAATGGGGAACAGCGTTTTCGAGTTCAGCGATCTTCTGCTGGCACTCCACGAGCTGTTCGTTGGCAATGGAGACCTCGGCGCGGAGCTGCTGGATTTCACTTTCCTGATCACGGGTCTGCTTCAAAAGACGACTAGATTCGCTGTGATCGCTCTCGTTTCGATTCTGTAGTTCCGAAAGTAGGCTCTGAAGGTTCTGAACCTCTTGCATCAGGGCGGCTTCGCGATTCGAGCTCAGTTCGTACTGCGTGCGCAGCTGTTCCCAGCTACTCTCATACTCGGCAAGCCTGTCTTTGCATGTTTGGAGTTGGATTTTCAAATCGTCCGTTTCTGCCGCGACGTTTTTTGTCAGTGAAGCTCGCAAGTCCTGCACTTCTTTCGCTAGAGACGCTTCACGATCGGAAGACGAGTCAAGCTGATCCTTCATAGATTCCAAACTCGCCTCGAGCTCCGCTATCCGCGTTCCATTTTCTTGAAGTTGGTTCCTCAAATTCTCCGTTCCTGTCTCTGCGGACTTCTTGAACGACTCGAACTCAAGTTTCGTGGCTTCGGCCGTTTGTCTTTCGGATTGGAGAGCCGCTTCGAGTTCAGCCAGGCGAGCGCTCTCCGAGCTCGTACTAGTAGCTTTGCTGAGCTCGGCGATCTGCGCCTTGAGCTCGGCTTGGCTTCTCATCGACTTCTCAACCTTGGTCGATAACGAAGATTTGTCATCTGTGGCTTTCTTGAGTTGACTTCGGACCTGCTTCAGCTCCACCTCGACTTCCGAGAGCCGCCGCAACTCTTCTTCCAACGCAGCTTTCTCAGCTCTGATGGCGTTCCGCTGGTCCTCGAGCTCCTCGAGACTCTCCGCCACAGATTCAGTTTTTTCCTCAAAACTCTGAACCTTGGATGACAATTGCTTGAGGCCATCTCGAGCTTCCTTTATCTTCTCAGCACTGAATTCGGTTCCGCCCAGAAGGGTTGTAACGACGTCTTTACAGAAACCCTCGTAGTCGTATTCGGGGTGACCATTGGGTGCGGCCGGAGCTTGACTCGCGCTGCCGCGGGATTCGAGTTCGAGCTCGAGCATCTCGTTCTCTTCTTGCATACCCTCGAGTTTGTTCTTCAGCAGAATGTTTTCGTGCTTCAAATTGTGCAGTTCCAGTTTCAGCTCCGTGACTGAAGCCAATTGTCTCTGAGCCTCATCGAGAGACTTCTGTAACTCCACGACATGGTGCGAGCTCTCGTCGAGCTTCTGTTTACTCTCCCCACCGTCACCCCAGTCATCGCCCCAACTTTCTTCGAGGTCGACCTCATGGTCAGCCGCGGGGGCGCCGCCACTACGCAATACGTTGAGCTCGGCTTCGGCTCGCTGAAGCCTCGCCTGCAGGTCGTCTTTGATCAAAATCATTTGACTTCGTTCTTCCTGGTACTGTGAATCGAGCTGCAGAAGAGAGTCTTGAAGCCGCGATCGTTCCTCCAGGAGAGCTTTAACATCCTGCAAGATACAACCGGAATCAGTGATAGGAAATCGTTTAGAATCGCTCGACAGCTCCCATCCTCGGGAATCTTCGTATGAATGTTTAAGGTGGGAAACAAATCACGGTAGAATACTCACGATGGGAGCGTCTGCGGCCAAAACATTTCCGGCAGCTGCAAACAGAAGCATAACGTCACGTTCAATTCCGAATTCGGAGGACTCGACAATATAGAACGAGGATCTCAGAGAGTGATCAATTCTGGAAACCCACTTGGATTGCCTTCCTGATCGAGGCCATTTGCGAAGCTCTGGATTTGGGACGTTATTTGGTTGAACCACGCCATGTCTCCGAGCTGCAACGATACAATTGGTGGAACTTCATAGTGAGAATCAAGAACAGGATGGAAAACTGTCGGCGTGAACACCGGTAGAGCAACGCAGAAAGTTCTTTTCAGCATCAGGCGGTAATTTGCGTCCATGGAATACGTGTCAGCGTGGTAAGTTCTCTCGCTTGTCCTACGGCAAGGGGTCATAAATCTCGAGCTCAAATCCATGAATGATTGATAACAAGCACTGGTGTTAGGTTCAACGTTGACAGGCATTGGAGACAGTGCCCCGATAGAAGACTCACCGTCTTGTTTCCTCACTGCACAGAACTTTTTGACAATATTCGCATGACAGCTTCGGTGGAAAATTCGAGAATATCCTCTTCAGAACACGGGGATGGTTTCAGCTTACGCCGCTCCTCAATACTTCTGACGACCCACTGCTGACGACAACCGGAGGGAGACCATATGAGCCACAGTGGTGATCGCTATGCGCTCTGTTCTGTTACACATACACGACACAGAACAGTTCCGAAGAGCAGTATTGTCAGATGTAAACAGCGGCCTGGCAGGCGGATTAGAGAGGGAGGGAAAGAGGACTCAAGTCGATCATGATCTTCACCGCTTGAACTGAACCCATGGACGAAACATCGGTAGAAAGCGCGGAAGAGTTTCATTCATAGAAGACCACGTCCCCATTCATTATTGTATCGAGTAGCCGGAAGTGCGCAGCCGCTGGCGAATCCGCCTGCCAACCGACTGTTTATTGTCAGTCTCATACCATGGATCCTCCGCCGCCGCTCTCCAGGACGTCCCAGCCGAACTCTCCGCGCTCTAAGCTGCAGACACTGAGATGATCTCTCCTGCGCGTCGTGTCTGGATCAAGGCGCTACTTCTGAGTATTTTCCAAAGCCCAACGATTCTAGATCCCGCGTGTTCGAATTCCATGTCTACGATCCTACTTATCCTATGGTTTACAATGCCTGGACGAGTTGCAGGGTGTCGAGAACTGGAAAGATACATTCTGAGCTCTGATATGGTCAGCCGTCGATGGGGCTCTGATCTTCTCGACCCACTGGAGGGAGATCGGGAACAAAAAATCGGAGGGACGAAATCTGATTCGTTAACGTACAATCTGAGTCTGAGACAGTTGTCTGACCCTGCTGTGAAGCATGAGTGGCTTCGACGAAGATATGAACCATTTACATATTGGAATCTCCCTGACAGAGAGACAAGATGGCAATCCTATTCGGGTAATAGCCGGTGCTCGGAAACGCGCTCCACATGAGATTCTGAGGTCCGCAAGATTCCAAAAGCATTTTTTATCAGGCGCCGCAATTCAACACAGTCGAAGGCGTTGAGATCCCCGAATTCTACCAAAAACGTTCGCTCGGCCCGAACGTCGCTACGAAGTCTTGGTCGCGCTCTCTTCAGGGAACAGCTGTGGCGACAACCGCAATAACAGATGAAAACACCACAACGTGCCACACAAACGCTGACAGCTCGCGGGGTGGTGACGATGATTGAATAGTTTCCCGGAGCTCAGCGCTCTGCAAGGCACCCTGCGATATCTGAAGTCGGGACCGAGGCGAGGGTATATCTCGAGCCTGCGGTCGGTCGCCGCCACCAGAGCTGAGAGTGCGCCCTGTTTGACGTTGTTTTGGCGGCCCTTGCCGAAGCCTGCAGCGGTTCGTGTGGTGGGAAGTTTGGTTCGAATCGAGCGAGAAAGAGAGCTCGCCCTAGCAGAGATTCTGTCTGCTCTCACGGCAAGATATTCAGCTGTTGCACATCTCTGCGGTGTGAATGGACCCGTCCTCAGAGTTGGGGTCGGAGTGAGCTCTAAATAATGATGCCTCCTCGTATCCTGAGTGCACAGTGCAACCGACGCAGCAAGCATCATGGCCTATGTCACGAACGGCGCCGCGGTCCCGGACGAAATTTCAGTGAGTAGGCAAGCTAGCTGGCTGACTGGGAATTCTTGGACGCAGTGGAGTCCACAGTGATCGTGGTGTGGTTATTGGCGGCATTGAAGTCGTCGGAAGCGGGCACTGCAAGAATGCATGCTATACGGGGTAGCATTGAGGACTGTGGAGGCATTGCGAGGTGTTTGAAATTCGCGTTCAAAAGGTCGCCTCCAGTGTTAAGGATCAACATCCGATCTCCGAGCACATGATTCCTAAATTGTCATTCGTTGCGACGTCACCCTGATTTTGATGTCGATTGTGACAGAAGGACCGTCATGGGAGAATAGCAGTCGCGTCGATGTCCCGAGCATGGCGCATTCCCCGGGAACCGAGATACTTTTTTCGGAGTCCGTATTTTGGAGCTCCGTCATCCATCGCCGATTGAATCCAAATCGAGAGTTGCTTGCAATTTTGGTTGAATATTGACGCGACCACTGGGAGGAGAAGCCTGCACTCGATGAGTCAATGTGGCGATCCCTGGAATTGGCTCTCCGAATCTCCGAACGAGGCTCTCCACGTCAGTAGACGAGGAATCGAATCTACCAACATTTACGATGACACGATGTTCGGGAATGATTCCGCTCGATGTGGTTGACCATTCCCGCGGTTCTCGGCGCAAGAAAGTGTATCAGGATTTATATTCTCATTGAATAATCTTGAAGCTGAATTATCAAACCCATGCCCGGGAGGGGAAGAAGGAGAATAGGCTACAGGTTGACACGAAAAACCGCGTCGAGAATCCGATTGCTCCAAAAATTTCAGAGCCCGGCGATCGCCGAGAAACAGGAGTGGATTCCTTCTCCTGACTGGAGTAGCGTCAACAATCGATTATTATAGGTCGATGCAGGTTGAGCATTCAACTCAGACTGATTCGCTGGTAGCGAGCCAGATGATGTGATCTGACAGTTCGTTCGTCAGCCTTACGGAGCCTTACGCTGGAATGATGGGATTCATGTAGCGTTCCGCTTCCCTTCATTTGCTCCTGCACAAAGATTCATCGGTACTCCTGGATTGTCCAGAAGCTCCGGGATCGGGCGGGAACGATCCGGAACCGCTGTCGGCGAGGCATCTGAAATTCTTCGTCGACTTTCTCTCCGAAGTGGGAATCCGAACAGAGGAATTCCTAACGAGTCGATTTTCCGTTACAGCTCACAGCCATCCGTGACTTAGCCGTTCAAGAAACCGCCGCCGATTTGAACCGTTTGAACGCGCAAGTAACCAAAAACAAGGACTTCCCAAAATGGTTCCTTGAAGATTACGAGCACTTCACGTTGCTCATCGAAGATTACCAAGAGCATGAATCGGACGTCGTCGACGCCCTCGGGTCGCCCACCGGCAACACGAGTCCGGATGAAACGGGGTCTAGGAACGGAGACGCAACCCGTTCTCCGATGCGGAGTGTCGTCCGAATACAGTTACCCAACGATCAACATACAACTATCCAAGTGCGCAGTGGCCAGACCTTGATGGAAGCACTTGGGAAGGCGATGAAACGCCGAAAACTCAGTCCAGAAATGTGTGTTGTGTACAAGGAGGCTACCGGTGAAATGATCGAGTGGAATACAGACATCGGCGAACTCGAGGGCGACACGGAGATCTGCGTGAAGATTCGCGACAAGTATCCCATCGCTACTTCTATTTCGCACAATTACGTTCGGAAAACGTTTTTCTCGCTGGTTTTCTGTGAATGTTGTCGAAAACTATTGTTCCACGGATTCCGATGCCAAACCTGTGGATATCGATTTCATCCGCGATGCGCGGATGCCGTCCCCGCTCTATGTCAGCCTTTGGGAGTGGAGCAGCAGTACTTGAAGCAGTGAGTGCCAATTGGTGATTCGATTCTGAATCCCTCAAAGACTCCCATTTCCCCCGTCATTCTCTCGTCCTTCGATAGAGTTTGTGACAGAGGATTTTGATTCCCTCCAACTGACTTGTCTTCTCCCACAGTTTGTTGGCAGTACAAGACGGCTTAGAACAAGCACCGACGTACATCCCGTTCATCGAAGAATGCAACCTTCAGCGTGCAGGCAACTCGAATCGAAGTGGTTCCGGAAGCAACCTCAGTGGGCAACGAGAAAGATCCACCTCGGCGCCAAACGTCTCGTACAACGCAGTGAACCTTGATTTCTCTGATTTCTCTCGTTTCAAACAAGTCTATTCGTCGCCAGGTGAGTTCATCTACAGAACCCTTCGTGGTGGACGGGTGTTGTCTACATTTCAGTTGACACTCAGAACAACTCGAAACTTGAGCTTCGCTTGATTCGGATCGACGGCATAGTGCCGCAGCCGCGGTTTTGTGGCTAGTGAACTCTCCAGCGCCTCATGAAAGTCGATGACGGAATCGCTATACTCATGGAATGGAAATTTTGCGAGCATGTTCCCCTCTTTGTATCACTTAGGATTTGAGTTGGATGTAGCATTCCCTTTTGATTTCGGCTCACGACCCGTTTTGTTCATCCCTGTCCCACAGAAAATTCACCCCCGCCAGTTCCAGGACAGGAAGACACAGTTTCGTTTTCAAACCGGAACGGTGGAACCTCATGGAACAATTTCAACACAAGCCACAATCCCAGAAACAATAACGATAACACCCATCAGCACGACGGAGTGATCACGTATTTGGACAGTAATGGAACAATCACTTCCGTTTTCAATGGCAATGAGAACATGAACAGCAATAACAACAACAACAATAGAAACATGAGCCTTAGCAATGATGGCGGCCAGAATAACAACACGGGTGGCACCCGCAACAACAACCACAGCAGCATCCTCGACAACACGCACAACAGTAATCAGAACTTCGACAGCAACAACCAAGCCCACCAACACAACCGTGCCCTCGACATTATTGGTAGCCACCACCACCACAACAACCAACACAATCACAGTAACCAAGTCCACCACAATGAGAGTCAGACGCCGACGAGCACCGCAACGAAATTCGATTTCTTCTTCAATGGGAAACCGCGAGAATTGACCGCGAGCCTCGGCAATACCATCATGTCGGGCTGTCATAGCCTGACTACGGGCCGCAGGAATCGCCGCAAACAGGCCTCGAATGGACGAGCGCTGCAGAGAAGGAACAACTCCTCCGCAAGCCAGAAACTCACAGTCAATAACAGACTTATTAACCGAGGTTTGTTTTTGTTTCGTCCCATTTGATTTCACTTTGTTCATCATCCTAATGCTTGGCAGTTTTTTACCTATTTTTCTTCGACTGTTTTGTTCATCTAGTTAGTCTTTTCACCTATTGTTCCTGCTATGTTTCCATTCCCCCTTTTCTGCGCTATTCTAACCGGCGACCTTCAACGACCAGAGCTAAACACTACCTATAACGACATACGTGATCCTTCAAATGCAGGGAATCGTAGAAAATGAAGCAGAAGCACAAAGCAAAAGCTCTTCTATTCCAACTTGTTTGCAGCTTCGGGCCTAGCCCCTCCGACCTCGAGTCAGGTTTCCTCATCGCCTACACGCACCCAGAGTGCACAAGGCTCCCCGACGTCGTCTCACAAAATTCCCAGACCAAGAGCTCGATCGGCTGATGAGTCGTCGAAGAAAGCCGTCAACCAGAAGGCAGCGCGAGAATCGAATGAAGACTGGGAAATCCTACCGGAAGAGATACTAACGGGACCTCGGATCGGGTCGGGATCGTTCGGAACTGTATACCGTGGTCACTGGCATGGCCATGTAGCTCTGAAAAAGCTCAATGTCACCGATCCGACACCTGCGCAGCTGCAAGCGTTCAAGAACGAAGTGTCCGTCCTGCGGAAAACGAGGCATATGTGCATCATCCTCTTCATGGGCTTCGTCTCCAATCCACAGTTGACGATAGTGACACAGTGGTGTGAGGGATCGTCGTTATACAAACATCTACATGTCGTTGAGACTCGATTCGAACTGCAGCACATCATCGATATCGCCCGTCAGACAGCTCAGGGCATGGACTACCTTCATGCCAAGAACATCATCCATCGAGATCTAAAGAGCAATAGTGAGTATAGCGACCGATACTCATCTGGTCTCACGCGAACCTGTCTATATGCTGTTGCGTCTCTCCTACGCAACCACGATGCGGAATACAAGCGTGTGTTCCTTGCAGATATTTTCCTACACGATGATCTGACGGTGAAGATCGGTGATTTCGGTCTGGCGACCGTGAAAGCTCGATGGAGCGGCTCTACCCCGTTCTCGCAACCGACGGGGTCGATCTTGTGGATGGCACCGGAAGTTATCCACATGAAAGATCCGAGCCCATACTCATATCAGAGTGACGTTTACGCTTTCGGCGTCGTGCTTTACGAACTGGAAACTCAGTCGCTACCCTACAGCAACGTCAACAACAAGGACCAGATCCTGTTCAGGGTCGGCAAGGGCTACCTCAAGCCCGACATGAGTAAAGTGAGAAAAGACGCCCCGAAAGCATTGATAAGACTGACTGAAGATTGCATCAAATACAAGAGAGAGGACAGGCCATTATTCAGACAGGTAAGCGTTTACTCCACGGCATGATTCGCAGTCTTGAAGCGAGGCTACCGGAACGCTAGCTCCTCATGTTCTCAGATTGTATTGTGAGCATTGTGTCCTTGATTGCAGATTTTAGCATCTCTCGAATCCCTCAAGAGGTCGCTGCCGAAAATTCATCGGTCAACTTCAGAACCTACTTTGAATCGGACTCATCTGCACAGTGAAGAGATGCAGTTTGCCTGCGCGTCGCCGAAAACGCCCACGCATTTCGGGAATCCAGCGTATTCGTTCTTCTCGAACACCGGAAACTTCTAAATAAGGCTGGGATACCTAGCGTGTGGCGATTGTTAGAAGGAATGTGATTCGCTACAACGCGGTGGGCATTGGGCGTGAGACGTGTCTCTCGAGCTTCGTCGCGAGAGATTTTGTAAACTATATTGTGTTGGAAATTTGGCTAGGGGACATCCTCTCTGATGGAGACATTATTCTAAGACAAGTTTCGGATATGGAGAGCCAGCCTATACCGAGGTAGCTGGATCAACAGTTGATCCTTTATAATTCATCTTGTCCCGTTGACCGGCTTCTCATATCCTTGAATGGCCGGGTAAGGGGAGCATATAGGGGACTAGGAACAGGATCATGTTTCCGTTTCCCGACGTAGTGTGCGTTCCGGTTTCTCGACGGTCGAGCGATAAGGCATGGTCTCGTTTTATTTGTTCCGACCGAGAGTCAGACAGTAAGCGAATAATAAATGACTCACACTCTGGTAGAAAATACCCGGGGCGAGAGAACGAGAGAGTCGGGGAAGATTCGATTCTAGACTTTACCGAACTGTGATCAATGAATGGCGAAAAGACAAACCCATGGCTGCACAATAAGGAATGATGAATGGGAAAACTTACTCCGCGGATCCCCGATGTATTCATGTGTATATTATGTAATAAAGTAGACTTTTGTTTCAATCAATCTTCTCGGGCTCATCAACATCGCATTTTTTCCATCCATCGATAAGGAAGCATGGGATAGGGGCTTGGGAAGCGATAGGATTTGATCAGCCAGCTTTGTCGAAGTAACAAGGACAAAAATAAAAGCCGGCCCTCCGGCTCTGTGGTCACCACGAGTGTTTCACCAGAGCTACTCGGACCACTCGGAGCCATGAGGTGCGAGAGTAACATCGAAAGTCGATGCTCCGGAAAGGGCTCCAGGGCAGGATCAGAGGTCATAACCGAGATCCTATGCTTCATCGTGACCCGCTTCGGACAAGGGAGAGACGTCGACTTCCGGGAGCATGCAGTCCCCGCCAGATTAAGAGTACCGTGGAAAAGTCCCGTAGAAGTCCCCCGAGGGTTTTCCGCTACGGGGATTAGCACTTCAAATCAGAGCGAATGGCGTTCCACGTCGGTTTCCACGAAGACGGGGGCGTCTCGGCACCCGAAAACTGTGGATCAGTATTCCATGACGTCGATTCCACAGAGCCGTCCTCAAAAAGAAGAAATTGAAACTTTGACAACGCAGATTTGGTAGAATTTATCTTGATTTCGGATAAACGCATATGTCCTCTTTCATTTCATGGGGCATCAGAGCATGCATGTTGTAACCGACAATCCACGGGGCTTGGTTAAGGCGCGGGGACGGTGCGATTCCCATGCATAATTCACGTTGATCAAGCTAGCGAGCCTCTTCAACCCTGCCGGACAGCCGCGCAGAACGTCTTGAACAGATTCCTGACAGGGGGCAGACGATCTGAGACCGCGATCCTGATAACACACGTTCTCGTTGTCGAACCGACTGCATTGCCCCCGACGTTCCGGAGGAAGAGTGCTCGAAATCTCTAGCCAAAGCAGAATCTATGGTCACTCTGCATCCAAGTTCCAAGGTTTCATCAGTTGGAGCTATGAAGAAGCCGAATCCGCAAACGTCTTGGAGATGTTTGAGTCTTCAAAGGGTACGTGAAGCTGTAGCAAACGAGGGCTTCAACGGAGAATCTCTCGTGTTCCCCATTCCTTTGGGACGAGTCCGGAAGGTCTCATATCATCCCGTCCACCTCCAGCATAGATCATCATCATCAGCATGGTCCATCAATTCGTCTGCTACCAACGATCACCCAGTCTTTCATTCAGACCCGTTTTCTAGCGAATACTGCCGCCCGTTGCCTCCGTATGTTTGGAACTTATAATTGGGATACAGTTCCCGTCATTAAGAGAAGAGGCCGCTTCTTCTGTTCCACCGTTCCGTGAAATCGGATGTCTTGCTGGAACATCATAACAACTGTGGGCAGCGCATCAGCAGAGCCACAACAGTGGAGGAGAATAAACGCAGAGATAGATAATTTGTGTGTGGCAGCGTGTGATTCGCAGTCGATTTGAGAAACAACAAATGTAAGTAACGATATCTGGAATTCGCGCCTTCCGGTGGCTTTTGCAGCTCAGTGTACATGCGCTGCGCACTATCGGCATCCCAATCGCGAAAGGAAAAAGGATCGCCGACGGCTGCGCCACTCAACTGGTTTCCTCACTCGATACTAGAAGAAGAATCGTCCTTCTACGCGCACCCGATTTCCAGCCTGAAGTTCCAGGCCGAAAACTCGAGGGCCGGTGAATCCCGTGCGAGATGTCGTCACTCGTCTGATATATGACGATGAGTCGAATAGCGCGTGTCAGCCGAATGGTATCTCGCTCGAGTCTCGAACTCCGACAGGATGCCGCTCTACTTCGGACGTCGGACGTGCTCTTGAATTTTGCAGGAGGTTGGGAGTAAGGGAATGTCCCCGACTCGCGAAAGCGTCCCAAGAGAACCACGTAGGTTCATCTTCCCTCTGTAAACGGCTTGCCCGCTCCTCGAGAGTTTCGCGAAACCTCTGCTCTGCGAGTGGTTTCTTCGACTCATGGTGCTTGTCAAATTTCTCGAATAACAAGTTCGACAACAGCAGCACCGGTGACGTTGCCCACGTCTCCATGATTGAGATGAATTCAGGAGGTGAAATACTGGCTCCCACTCTGATATCTTATGCTCACGGCAGAGTTCTCACTAGAGACCACCTGAACTCCCTCACAGCTGGCCGGAATGACTACGCGGCCTCTGGAACTATGTCATGACAAAACCACTTTGCTTTTGGAGGCACTGATTGCTCCTTCCAGCGCTCCCATTCGCGAGCTCGGTGACACAAGAAGCAATCCAGATTTGACGAGAAAATGTAGTTCCATCGGTCTCTCGATTGGAACCAAGTCGAGCCAGATGATTTATCCTCCTTCAAGACATTGACGTAGTGTGTCGGAAATTGTGCCGTTCCCAGCACCGGACGCAGGTGAAGAGCAGCACGAAGGAGGCATTGCTCGGTGGAGAGAACTTTCGGAAGAATCCGGCAAGAATCTCTCATTGGCTAAAAGCTCAGAGACCGTATTAACCATCTTGGGCTCCCTTTTGTGATTATCGGGTATTTTTAGAGATGGAGTCATTATCCGAGCCTCGTTTATTTCTGTTGATGGCTTGCGTTTCTCCCCGGCAGTTTCTACTGCTTCGTGACTCAGATTGCGTAAGCACGAGATTAGATTTTGCCGTTTCCGGTAAAAGGAAGAGTTGTTCATGGTGGATTAGCATCAGAAATCTCGTTTCTGGGCTCACTCTTGCGGAAGCCGAGCCCGAAGACGGCTGGCATTAGCGTATGTGGTAGCACCGACCGAATTCGGTTATTCGACGATGCTATACTTTCTCCTACTCTCTGAAATTAGGCGCAACTCTAGGGAACGGGGACGTCATTTGTCAAATTGAGGACTGCCGCTCTCCTGTCCAACCCGGGCTATCGAACAGTAAACAGTGCTTCCGATTGATAGCAGAACTACGCAATCAGACGACTACCACTTGTGTTCGAGCCTGCGATAGTGAACTCTCAAAGAGCCTCCTTGAACAGAATATCCGCTCCATTCGTGGGAGATAATCGGAATATCCTCTGTGTCATGGCCATTGCTCCTATTACGGGCTACGTTACGCTTGCATGGAATAGACCTCGGCGAGGTTCAGATCGATCTGATCTGATTTGTGTTCCGCTAACGCACCCGTGATCATTGTCGTAAGGGTATCTCCTTGGAGATAAGTCCAATCACATATCTCCACGTGTGCCATGCGTGTCCTCCAGGCCCACTTCTCAAGCAACACAAACTGGTTTCTACTGATTAGTTACGTTAGCGTCAATCTCGAATATTTGACCTAGTCGGTGTAATATGAGGCTTATGACTGGGACCGCTTCTATTCCTGTTCTCCTCTTTTCAGCACGAGCCGCGAGCCTCCGTGATTCGAGGCCGCGTCCGATGGTAGCTAAGGACCACGGTGGCTGTAGGCCCCACTCTCCTCGTCGGAGATGATGTCGGACGGCAACATCTTCCCATCTCGAATATCCCGGCTGTACTACCGACACGGATTGAGATGTGCCTCGCATCCACATCGGTTCTTAGCTTTTACGGCTCTGCTTGTCTTAATATGTGGTTACCCACTATGGCGTCTGAGTACGACAGGTAGCCACCACTTCGACGAAGGGGGATCGGATCCTAATCCGGAATGGTTCCGAGGACCTCCACTGGCGTACGTTCAACAGGTCCGTTGCGGTAGCAAGACAATCTTCTTTCTCGAGACGATGGATGCATTCTTGGTCATTTCCCGAGAACTCTTGGGGGCATAGAGTTACTGAAGTTCCCGTTTCGACCTTTTGTAGATCATTGTTCGGAGTGCCGTGTATCCCTGGGATTCCGAGGACACCAACTTAGCTGATGCCTTCAGGGCGCCTTTGTACACATCATTCAAAGTCTCAGAAATCGTGAGTTTTTTTGCATCTAAACTAAAGATTGAGTTCATGCATGTTGTCAACGATTGTCACATCCCCGCTGGAGTCAACGGCCGTTTCTGAATAGACTACTTTTCCAGGTGACAAACCATCAGTGTTCGGCCACACCAAATAATACTCAGCGGCGAATATCGCTTCACGACTTGTGTTTACAGGTGGGTCAGGCTTCTCCTCTGTATGGAAACGCGAAAAATTTTCACGGTGTAGCGATATCGCTTATTGGTTCGCGATTCACGTCGAATGTCTCATGTTCCAGGTGCAAGAAAGTTCATCTGGATCATCGGGTCTCCTACCTCAGTATTCCTGTCTGGTGGTTTCACCCGCGCTGATATGGCATCGAGATCCGCAAAGATTTCTACAAGACCCTCACATTTTCGACAGTCTTTTCGGGCTGCGGGAGACCAAAGAGTTGTTTTTTGGTCTACCATGGAGAGAAACGGGTCTCCGCAAGAGCTCGGATAAGACTCAAAATCGCGTTTTGAGCTATGCTGTCTCGCTGCTTCTGGAGAAATATGATCGGAATTACATAAGTTCCTTGAAGGATGCTTTGGTGAAGCAGTTCCCCCTTAGTCGTGTCAACAACAGTTCAAGGTCAGTTCAATGTGTGATTCGTGGGCACGGCGTCATTGTTTCGTAGAGTCGGAGACCGAGCTGGCAAACGAACCCGACGATCACTCCGTTTCTCGTCATCAGGTCGACACACAACAGTCATCTGCATTTTCGGTACGTGCATCATCTTGCCGAGTTTCTCCCGTTGACCGTCGTGTACTTGGCGATGACTTTCTACGTCTACTTCTCACTGAGCAAGGTCGCGCTCTTGAGGAGTAAATTCCTCTTGGCTTCTGCCACTGTTGGCAATGTGATACTTTCGACTATTATCGCCATCGGTGAGTCTCAATCAAAATCTCGTCGCAAGCAGCGATTTCGATCATACTTGCCTCCGATCCACTCTGTGGTTGTACGACTTAAGCTCTGAGTGCTCGAACCGTTACAGGTATTTGTCTCTGGATTCGGTTGAATCCAACGCTGAATGGTAATCCTTTGGTAAGCCCGAGAGCAAGCCCATGCGTCGCGTCCGAGATCATGCCCTACCTTCTCGTGATTATCGGGCTCGAGAACAGCCTCTGCATAACCAACTCCGTTGTCAACTGCACACCAAGGGGTAAGCGATAGCTCTATCAATTCTTCCAATTGTGGATCTTGATCGCATGAGCCAATGATGGTTTAAAGTTGAGATAATCATGGTGATTGCGACTAAGAACCCCCTACGACGAGAGAACCGATAAAATAGAGCTCCTCTTTGTGTTCCAGGCGCGAAAATCCATCTAGCGCAAGGTTTATCACGAGAAGGCTGGTCCTTGGTGAAAACTCTGCTTACAGAGCTGTCGGTGTTGACCGTAGCCTTTTTCACATTCGTGCCCTCGATCCAAGAATTCTGTCTCTACGCTCTGATCGGTGTGGTCACGGATTTCGTACTCCAACATGTTTTCTTCGCAACTCTATTGTCTCTCGATCTGCAGAGGAAAGAGAAAGACGATGAGAGAATTCTCGTGCCCAATCCAAGGAATCCCAACAGAATGGCTCGAGTCTTTGCCGGACCCACTCAGAGCAGCGTCCTCGATAAAGTTCCCCGAAGACTGCAGCTCCTGTACATATGGACGCGGTGAGTTTCGTGCTCCTTCAGGGAACCTCCGGCATTTCCTTCCACCATTACGATTCTGATCGAGTTCGCAGCCGTGACTGAAACATGTTGATTTCACTTGAAGGTTTCGCTTCGTACAACGAAGTTTGATGGCCGTCATGATAGTCTGGATCGTACTGTTGGTTCAACACTCAGGAATCATCGAATCGTTTCGCCCCCTGCCCCATAACTTCACCTCGAACCTCAATCTGATGAGTGTTCAAGACATCAAAGATAAACTGAGCTTAACTTTACCAAAAGAGTTCTTCAAAAGGACCGAGGGTATGCACCATCGCGAGGCCGACCAACCCGAGAATGAATTCGGAGCGTTGCGGTGCCAGAAGAGTTCTTGGAAAGGTGGGTACAGAGGGTGGGTTGGGTCCCTGCTTCCCAACGTTCGAAGTTTCCGATCAGAACCCCCTATCGATCAATTCGTGGTTCGGAAGAGAGAGAGAGAGAGAGTGAGTGAGACAAAGGTTCTCAAGAGCTTCTTATCGTTGCAGATCTACCGACTTTACACTGGACAGCATTATTCGGCTTCTATAACATGTCGTTATGGGGGCGATATATCACGGTCCTGCCGGAAATCCACGTGGCCATTCCGATCGCACGCACGGAAGCCGTCAAATTCAGACACCCTGAAGACAGCTCCTTCCAAGTGAGTCCCCCCGGCAAGACACCGACCATCGATCCGTCCTCTTTCTTCTCGAAGGGGCCTGATGTTTCGTTGGAATAGATGTTTTCGGTGAATGTTAAAGTTCGGGTCGTTATTTTTCAGTTCTATCCGGAATGGTCTCTTCTACCGGAACCCAATGAGTCCCTCGAGGCCCTCGCCCGACCCTTGTTCATTCTTCTCACGATACCCACATTTTTGTTCATTCTGTATCTGTTGATAGTCTTATACCGGTGTGTGTGCACTCGGAACTATGCCCAATGGCGGACCCAATGGCACACCAGAGGCTTGGAAGGAGCCATGGTTTCGCCGGACGACGTGAAAGCGGGCCCGTTGTTTCACGAAACGTTTCCGATCCGGTTGAGCGGACATTCTCTTCCGGTGACGGAGATTGCTTGTAGCGAGTACAAAAACACGGTCGTGTCTGCCAGCGTCGATGGTGAGATTCGGGTCTGGGACGGAACCAACGGGGGATGCCTGCAGGCCATCAAGAACCACGCCGATGATAGAGTTTGGGCAATCACCTGCTACGGGAACTGGATCGTGTTTTCGGCCGTGCGGGGAGGTGTTGGGCGACTAGAACTGTGGCATGCCTTGGAGGGTAAGAAGTACTCTACTTCGGAGTGCGAGAGTCCCGTGACCTCGATCGCAACTCAAGGCAGACTAATCATGGCAGCTTCGATGGCTGGTCAACTGTCGTCGTTTGTCGTTGATATGGATAAGCACAGAAAGACGTGCTTGGTCTCCAACGGTGTCGTGACAGCCCACAGTAACCCGGTGACCGCCATGTGCTTCCCCGAGGGCTCGCATGTTCTCACAGGATCGCTTGATCGTTTGGTGAAAGTGTTTTCAGTCGATGAACTGGCGTGCGTTTACACTCTGCACGGACACGCCGGCGCCATTTCAGGACTCTGCGCCGACGAGCGTCAAGCGGTCTCGGCTTGCCTTCACGGAATGCTCTGCTTGTGGGATCTGCTCACAGGGACGTGCATCTACTCATTAAACGCTCACAAAGGCTCTATCTCGTCAGTTCGCATGAGTGCGCTGTACGTTATCAGTTGTTCGGAGACCGAGGGCCGCTTCCGGGTGTGGGAGCGAACCCAAGGTCACCTGCTACACTCTCGGCAGGTCAGGTGTCGGCAGATGGAACTTCTGTCTGACGATGTTCTGGTGACCGCCGCCGAAGACATCTTGCTCTGGGACGTGCATTGCGCCGAACAAATCCAGATGGTGCAGCTGAGCGGCGGGGTAGGGATCCGGGTGTTGCGGAAAGCTCACGATAACCTTATATGCGACTCGGGCCATGATCTCTGCGTAGTTTTTTTCCCGGCGCTGACCAACAAAATGGAGTAGCCTACCTCGCCATTGCTAGCGGATAGCAGGGTAACCGATGTACATCACTCACCACGATACTGTGTATAAAGTTGCGAGGATGTGAAATGACCATGGAAGCTTGTGCAATACTTATCAGAGTCTCTGACCGTGAACTTTTTGAGAAAGATTCCCGCCGTCGGGGGCAGGGGAATTCAGGCTTTGTCTGCCTGTGAGACTCAGGAGCGAGCGAAACAATCAATCAATGAATCAACCGACGGATCGGCTGACTGTGAAGTGGAGCGTGAGAAGCTCATCGAACGATGAAAGTTTCCAGATGGAGTTCAAGTTAGTAACTAAGTCAAATTGATAGGCACCCCGAAATGAAGCTATGGAGTCAGCCAGTGCACTTCTACGAATTGTGTAAAATCGCAGTAGACGTTCGGACGTTCTGTAAATAGAGTCCCATCGAGGGAAAAATTTTGTTTGGTATCGGAATAAATGTCAGATGCTACATTAAATCTACTCTTACTCTCGTTGTTGTCATGCTTCTCAGTTTTGACTTCGAAATGTTCATACCCGAAACCATAATCAACCAGCGATCTAGATTTTTCGGGAGAAAAATTATTTATTGTCCACAACCGTATCATAACAGTGAAGTCTTTTATCCGGGACGAAACCACATCTCATACTCAAAAATGCTCTTCCAGTAGAAATTAGCGGAACGCAGCGAAGAATCTCTTGAGTTTCCCGACCGTCGTCGGCGCTTGAGCGAAACCCGCAACGGTGACAGTAAAAGATAATTGTGACCAAGGGAAATCGTCGAAATACTTCCCTTGAGCTATCTTCGCTAATCGCAGGCGATGGAATACTTTTTCGTTCGAAAGAATCATCCTGAAGGTCCGTTCCCAGCGACCGCCTCTCGGATGCAGAAGCTTGACAGTGATTTCCTTGGAAAACTGCTCTCGGTCGTTGAGAAGGCGTTTGAGATTGATGATGTGTAGGAATATGCTCATGTGGGTTTGCTTCACACTCAGTTCGATGTTGAGTTCGATACCTTGTAAAGTCGTTCCTTCCGATGAGAGATCTTCCTCAAATGTCCTGCAGTACTTTATAACCAAGAGAGAGGTTTCGCTGGGGACGGGAACTTCGCTGCTTTCAATCGGTGAATCCATGCCGAAATTCGTAAGCTGTTCCAGACGTTGTCTCAAATCATCGTCCTCCAACACATTATAAGGCACTCCACCGGACGCCATGAGAACGGAACGTCGAACTCGATTGGTGGCTCGCAGGAAAGTTCAGCTCCGATCGGCGGACGAAAAATCGGAGAGTGGCTAATATTCAGACAGACTCACTTTCCCCGCAGACGGCTCATTATAGTTCCGGACCTTTGGCATTTGGAGTGGGAAATGTTTCTCGGATCCTGGAGAATCTAGATTGGTTCGGATATGGAAAAAGGGCTCCACATCGATCCGGACCCTCTCTCAGAAACCACCATCAGCTCCATGACAGATGTTGGACGGATCCAGGACGGGTGTCTCCCAGTCAAGGAGTCAAGTCTGGCCCACTGTCCGGAACATACGGATTATTCGGGAAAATATGATGAATCGTCCCGGAAGTGGTTGAATGTCCGTACTCGAACGATATCGAACAGAAGATTCCGTATTCAATCGCATCATTGCGTTGGAAAAAAACTCCACGGCACTGGATTCGCGAGTGCTCTGAAGTTGAAGAGGATGAAACGCTCTCCTAGCCAACTGCGTCCGTTGAGCTCAATCTCTCCATTCAGATAGCGCTCGACTTTCGCTCGCTGTTTGTGCCTTCGTTGCATCGACTCGAGCCAGTCCCAACCAAAACTAGCCCTGTCAGATGTATTTCGAACCCTTATTTGCCTCTCGCTCGACTATTGAGGACGATTGATCGAGATTTTTCCGGAGGAAAATTATTTATTGTCATAACAGTGATGTCTCTTATCTGGGATGGAACAACATTCGGTACTCGGGAATACAGTTTTCGTACAAATCAGCGGAACGCAGCGAAGAATCACTTGAGTTCCCCGACCGTCTTTGGCGCTGGAGCGAGGTCCGAAACGGTGACAGTGAAAGATAATTGTGACCAAGGAAGATCTTCGAAATACTTCCCTCGAGCCATCGTCTCCAATAGCCGGCGATGGAAGACTTTTTCGCTCGAAAAAATCATCCTGAAAGTCCGTTCCCAGTTACCGCCTCTCGGATGCAGAAGCTTGACAGTGATTTCCTTGGAAAACTGCTCTCGGTCGTGGAGGAGGCGTTCGAGATTGATGATGTGCAGAAATATGCTCATGTGGGTCTGCTTCGCACTCATTTCGATGTTGAGTTCGATACCTTGTAAAGTCGTTCTTTTCGATGAGTAATCTCCAGTGAGATGCTCGGGGAACTTCAGAACCAAGAGAGAGGTTTCGCTGGGAACGGAAACCTCGCTGCGTCCAATCGTTGAATCCACGCCGGACGTCGTAAGCTGTTTCGGACCTTGTTTCAAATCGTCGTCCTCCAGCACATCATAAGGCACTCCGTCGGACTCCATGAAAACGGACCGTCGAACTCGATTGGTGGCTCTCAGGAAAGTTCAGTTGCGATCGGCGGACGCAATATAGCGAGTGTGTTAAAACCTCAAATATTGCGCGCCTGTTCTCCCTCTCTACGCCGATAGCAGAACGCAAGTGTTTTACAATAATAAACTGCCACCGGCGCGCTGGTCTCCCAGCCGTCAGCAGTACTACCTCGTCTCGTCTCTCTTCCTACACTTTGAGAGATTGCGCTCGAGCTAACAGAGTGGCTGAGTGCTGATATTGTAATGAAGCCAGTTTAGGCTTGTCGGGTTGCAAGTTGTCGGAGCTGTATCTCGGTTGGGGATTCGCTTGTCGAAGGGGCTGCGGGTCGTTGGACAGAGGGACCTGGGGGCTCACAATGATCGTCGGCGACGGGAACCTGGTGCGGTCGGGGGCAACACAACTCGAAGAGTGATCTCCGTGCCCTCGGCCGGTCCGTTTTATTCAACAGACAATTTCTCTCTCACAGCCTAACTTCCGATCTCGCTTGTCGGCGCTGCGTCGGCATCTCGCCTCGGAAGTTGCCCCTCTCACTGCCATCTGGATCGCTCCGTTTTACTGCCAGTGTTTCCACACTACCCGGAACTTGGTTGAAAAGCATCTTGACCAGAAACCCGATAGCTCCTCGTACCGCCCGATCTCCGAGTCGGAATTCTACACTGTTTCTAACTTCACGATCTGTCGGCCTTAATTGGAACATTCCCTCGACTACTCCAACTGTCATGCGGTACCAGTTTCCTACGTTCTTCTCAGGGGCGTCTTCCGAATCTCCGTCACTATATTACCGGTGTATGCAGATGAAACCGCACAATTTTTTCGAGGGGCGCTGCCATCGCTGTGGTTTGAATTTTCGCGTGCGCGCTTGGTGGCGTTGTTCACATCAAAGAGTCAGCTGCTGGAGCTCGGTGTTACATTCAGAAACTCGTCGTGGGAAAATTTTCTGTGATTTTCCGAACATGACCGATTACGTGCCAGACAGTGGCGTATCTAGGGGGGCGGGGGGAAGGGGCCACTTGCCCCGGGCGCAAAACTGGATGGGCGCAACCTTCCTAAAGGCGCAAAGCTCAGGGGGCGCGAGAGGTAAGTTGAAGCCGATATCCGCTGCGAAAGGAATCAGAATCCAAGAATCTCGCCATCGAGAGGGGGAAGGGGCGCAATCCGGTCGGCTTGCCCTGGGCGCCCTTTGGGCTAGAAACGGCACTAGTGCCAAAAAAGACCGTCCAGCGGGGATCGCTACTCACGTTCTTTCATTTGAAGAAATCGGCTACGGAAGCGCACCAACTCCTCGTAAAAGCTTACGGCAACCGCGCTCTAAGTCAGCGCACCTGTTACGAGTGGTATGAAAGGATCAAAACCGGAAATTTCGACCCTCAAAGCGAGCCACGCGGGGGACCCCCGAGAAATTTTGAAAACGACGAGTTGGAAAAACTTTTGGACGATGACAACACTCTAACCCAGTGTTTCCCAAGCAAAATTTCTCATGTCCCACCGCCGTAACCTCAGACCAAGCGATGACCCCCTCGGTAACCCGCTGTCCCAGCCAGAGCTCGATATCAAGGAATTCGGACGACTATGTCACAATTTATCGAGTCAAAAGTTTACTGTGAAAACTGTGCCTCTTGTTCAGCACACGGCGTCTTTATCTGAGGCTCAAAACAAGTTGGTTTTGACAGCATATCACCTCTCTTGGTGATCTGGAGACGATTCCTTTTCGCATCCACCAAATCGGTCACTACACTGAAACCACATTCAACGAGACAGGTGGATCAAACTCTGATAGTATGTAGGAGTCTCAAGGCGCTATGCCCCACCAAAAAATCGCCATGACCCAAAAGTGGGTCATATGACCCACGGTTGGGAAACACTGCTCTAACCCAAGTAGAGCTTGCCCGGTGACTCGGCACGACTCACACTGCCGTTTCACGACGCTTGCGTGCGCTTGGGAAGATTCGGAAGGTCTTACCCCATCCGCCATATTCCCCGGATCTTGAAGCCTCCGACTATCATTTGTTCGCGTCGCTCGGACACGCATTTTCAAACCAGAATTTCAAGACATTCGCGGAGGCCGAAAAATGGGTGGCCGACTCGTTTACCTTTGAGGACGAAGCTTTCCACCGGAAAGGGATCCGCAAGCTGCCCGAAGATGGGCCGATTGTATAGCTCACAACGGGTCATACTTCGAATAGTATCCGACTCGATGCGTTTCTAGAAAAATGAGAATCATTTTCGAAAAAATTTCGCGGTTCCATATGCATACACCTGGTAAAACAGATTCACTTTCCTCCGCAGACGGCTCATTATAGTTCCGGGACCTTTAGCATTTGTGGAAAGTGTTTTTCGGATCATCGAGAATCGAGATTGTTTTGGGGATGGGAAAACGAACTCAACATCGATTCGGGCCCTCTCTAGGAAACCACCATCAGCTTCATCGGAGATGTTGGACGGATCCAAGACGAGTGTCTCCCAGTCAGGGAGTCAAGTCTGGCCCACTGTGCGGCACGTACGGATCAACCGGGAAAATATGATGAATCGTCTCGGAAGTAGATGAATATCCAAGAAAATATCCAATAAAAGATTTAGTATTCAATCGCATCATTGTGTGGGAAAAAGTACTCCAAGCCACATCCGAGATTCGCTAGTGCCCCGAAGTTTAAGACATTGGAACGCTCTCCTAGCAAACTGCGTCCGTTGAGCTCAATCTCTTCATTCAGATAGCGTTCGACTTTCGCTTGATGTTCGTGCTCTCGTTGAATCGAGTTGAGCCAGTCCTAACCAAAACTAGCTCTGGCAGATGGATTTCGAACTCTTATTTGCCTCTCGCTCGACGATTGAGGCCCCGACCGGCACTCTTGTGGTTTCGAGTTCCATTGGTGCAATGAGTTTGCCAGCCCGCACCAACCGCCATCGTGAAGCTCACACGGGGGTCTGGCTGTTGAAACCCAGGGATGGAATGGTGGCGGGCAAGGACAGATCGAAGGACTTTGGTGAGATGGTGAGTAACTATCTTTCTGAATTCCGATGAAGAAATCTTTCCATGGTCGCCTTGATGCTACCTCTCTGAGACGCTCCATGGTGAGGATATTCAACCTTTTCAACCGGCGGATCTCGATCCCCGTGATTCCGAGTGAGCTCTGTAGTTGTCGTCGAAGCTGATGTTCGCTCCTTGAATCCTGGATGTGGACAGTCTCTGAAGGTTGTCGAGCTGTCATAGTTTTGATAGCAACCATGGCGGAGGAGATTCCGAAGTTTGATGTTTCGGTTTCGGATCTCGCGAACAAATTAAAACGGTTGGTCGGAGGAATGGAATCGTTAGCTTTGAATCGACTCGAGGCAAATTACCGAAACAGACTCCGAGCGATTAGTGACCCAAGCAGTTTATATTTCGATGAAGACTTTCGGAAAATCTGCATCGACTGAATCAACCACATCTGAATCACAGACCTCCCGACACCGTTCAAGGTCGGGGAGGGAAAAGCTCAACCTTCACTGATCTTGGAATTTTCAGCGCGTGCCGGCTAATAAACGCCCAAGTACGGTTCCACTATCGGATACATGTAAGCCCTGCGGGATCGGCGATGTAGCAGTGTCACGTTTTGTCATGTCGGATTCGTCCTCAACGTGCATTCTGCTCGTTACGGTTATCAGTAGACCTCGCGGATACTTTTAATGAGCGAGCATGTGAATGAGCATTACAACTCACGTCACAACACCCAATCTCGTAGGTTATATCCCACGGAGATATTACTGCACAAAGCGAAGAACTTCGGTCAATCTGACGAAAAGCCGTTTCCCATCTATCTGTCTGAACACTCATTTTCTCAACTCTTCGGCCTGTCGTATTCATCGAGATTCATGGCCATTCTCAGTTCTGGAATCAACTGTGTTGGGTTCGGTAATCTTCGTTTAGGAGAAACATCTAAAGAGCTATCCAGACCATGAGGGCTGGGAAGTATCTATTGGAATTGCCGTCACGAGCAGCAGCTCGTCTAAGAGTACGAAGACGCCAACAAGGAACGAAGTCGCAATCGGAAAAATCTCGGTTCCATCCGAACGAGAGGTGCGGGCATTTTCCAACGGCTAATCCATTTTGACACATCAGCATGTTTCCGATGAAATATCCCCGAAGTTCTTCTCATGCGGGGATCTAGGTCATGCGGGAAGAATTCTATCGATTAACGCAACACGGAGAACTGGAAAATAAATTCACGGAAACCGATTCATCGTCGAGACGCCACTGACTGAGACCACGAAGTCATAAGCGAGGCATGCGGATATTGACACGACAGCCAGCTCACCCCAGAATTGAGGAGAGCTTCCGCAGCTGGTCAATAATTGCACATGCGAGCTGCTTCGCACATAGCTCTCGTGTGTCGACCGGGGTGATGATTCCTCTTCCCGAGTAGACGTTGGGCATCGTCTTCGACAGCCACTTGGACTTTTCCGTTTCTAGGATACATGGCAGACCATGGGACACTTACCGATTCAGATCTCACCCCAAGTTGAAACAGCTGTAGTCTGACGTCGCGTACGATGATGCTCTCAAGGACGCACATCACTACCGTATAATCGCTGCGCGCTTTTCCTTCCATTGACTCCGGAACGGACTCGGAGGAAACTCTGTGTTGGGAGTTGGCATCCATGGCGAAGGTTGCGTCCGACAACAACATAATCGGTAAATTCGACGCTCTAGTCAAGAGTTCCTCTAGCGCATCGCACCGCGAACACCCTCCGTTTCGTCGTTGCGTCTATGAGTTGTGAGTACTTGCTGCAGCGGGAATTCGTGGTGAGGAATGATCTATTTCTTCTCATCTGGTCCATCGCGATCGAGCTAGTGTTCAAAAACTTCCATGCTCCGATCTCGACTCTGGGGATCTGACACGATGGAGAATCTCCACGGAAGTACCCACAGATTTGCGTCAAACCTTTCCCGATCACCATTCGTACACCTGAATCGTCCGAAGCATGATGTTGCGTGGCTCTTTCATCGTACCGTTGGCAATGGCCTGCGATTCCTCATGTTTAAGCCGAATCCCTCATCGGATTTTCGCCCAGGGCGTACGCTGGAAAAAATCCAGGGAGGGGCTGGAAATTTTCGCCGAGGGGCTCTCCGTACGAGATCGCCCGACGCAAACGGGATTTCCCTGATTGTTCCCAACTCTCTGAGGTTTACAGTGATTTTTAGGTTCTTCTCGGGGTGTTCATTTATAATAGATTCTTGGCACGTCTCGCAAGCGACAGTTCTCGACAAAGTCCATTCAGAATCTTTGCCCGCGGAAATCAATCCAGCCTGCCATCAGAACTTTTTCGTCAGTTTACGAACAAGGGCTGCTCGGCTCCCGGTCTGAGTGTCTTATGTTAAGATTTAGCATTCTCCTTCGCGGTCGCCTGTGCTGTCGATTTTGATCTTGAGAACCGCCACCTTATGAATATGAAACGAGTTTGATGGTAACCAGATTCCATTCAGATAGCTTGCCTGGTGATTGCGCTGTCTCGTCGACTGAGTCGAACCCGAGCCGGTTGATGACCGACCTCATCTTCCTGCGGCTTCGAGTCGTTTCCGAATCGAATGACCTTGACTTGCGTTGAACTCAAAAGAAAAGCTCGACTCTCGATTTTCACTCTCTTTCTCTCCTTGTGCTCGCGATTGCTGCGAGTCACTGCACGCGATATCCATTCCTCGCCAGGAATCTCAGATCAGCACCTCAAAACAAATTCTTGAAGTGGCTGTCTGAAGACTCGTTGCTTCGTCGTTGAGGTTCTCAATGAGCGTGAACCTTCGTTGAAGTCCAGCCATCCATCGGTTTTGAGCCGGCGATTGTTGTGATTTCTATCGAACCAGGAGGCGGTTCCGTCTTCGGGTGACATCGCGGTTCTGCACGGTTCTCTTCCGGTACTGCGGCTCACCTTGAAGCATCGAGAAGTGCACGCGATCGGTCTGCGGAGTATTCGACTAGCTAGCCTCGTTGAGTGTTACCGGTCGACACAGGAATGCTGTGAGCGTGAACTTCAAAGGGAATTCACCCCACAATTTTTTCTCGTCTGGATTCCACGAAGGAATTACGGCTTGGAGAAATACCAACATAGAAATCCTCGTTGAAAGCATGTGAACGACTGAATGAGTTACATACACGGCAAACACGTGATCCCATCGTCCCAAAAATTCATAAGCTCTCTGTCTCCAGCTTTCTCTCCTTCGTGGTGGTTTGTCCGAAATCTTTGTGAACGACCCCGAATTAAGGAAAAAACCTCCACACACGTGATCTTTCCGCAGGCCTAATAGTTCTCCCAATATGGGAGTAAGCTCCTCTGCCTACATGAAGGACCCCAATCGCAGCATTTACATAACATCGAAAAACGCCATGGTCCCTCAGCTTGAGTTATTTGTGCGTAATGTTCAACTTTGAAAAATCTTAAGGGAACTCCGAAACGAAAACCGCGAAACGATTGGTGAACGTAATGAAGTTTGCTGAATCTCAGGTTGGCGCCACGAAGATGCACCTACAGATTTTCCTGAAAAAACCAACGGAAAAATATCGAAGAAAATGGGAAGAGCGCGCGCGCAGAAAGACTTTGTGTCTTAGAACTCATCGCAATTCAAATAATCCATCAATATCTGTTCCAGGACAGAACTCGCGCACAAACACATGAGTTGAGTCGCTGCTGCCGCCGCCGCCGCCGCTTCAGCTTGAAAGAGGCTCCGTAGTGGTGCGCCCTTCCCCGCGCGCTGCCGCGACCGACCTCTCCGCCTCGTCTCTCCCAAATCCCCTCGGCCCTCGGGTTGTCATGACACGACGAACGCTATAGGGACCGTAGGGGCTGTGAAGTCCAGTTCGTCTACCCGCCTACAACACGCCTACGTACGGATTATTCGCAGGCAGGAAACCACTTGGAATCCTGCAGTCTTCGAACGAGGCGGCAGTGAGTCGGCCGGTCAGCAACTCCGTCCCTTTGGTGCTCGTCCATAGTGCGCGTCAAACGAAGTTTCCCCCGACCGGCGTTCATCGACCACGAATTACAATGCTGTACATCGGAGTGAGTGAAGTGTGATTTGAGTGCCATACGCTACAAAATGCGGATTAGGATTTCCCACTTGACCTGGCTGCTCGTACTATGCGCGAGTCCAGTCAGAGCGAACGAACTTCTTGGCAGTGGACTCACGTCGCCCGATCACAGGTGAGTCCCTCGAGTTCTCTCTGTTGGGAACCGTCAGCTGTGCATGCGGCGTGAAAAGAAAATGCAGGAGAGCTTCTACAGAGTTCGGAAATTCCGGCACTGTCCTCTCGGTTCCGGCCTCCGAGAAGCGAACTAGTGTCGACGGCGCAGAGCGCCGCTCATCGCGACGCGCTCGGATTTGTTTATGAGTCGTTTCCCACCATACCGGGAGTTTCTCGACAGCTCTCGAACCCCAGTGGGAGCCTCGAGCTCCAGATGTTCCGAGTGTTGTTCTCGACACCCCGGAACTGGCGAAGAACTCCGCAGAACTGCTGTTTTCTGAGTGATGGAAGTTTATTCTTTTAAAGCCTCAGATTCCGTCTGACTCCGTTAGGAGCGGTCCGAAATCAAATTACAGGAACACTTGAGAAAATCCGAGAATCCTCTTGGTGTTTTGTGTTTGTTTTCTTTGCGCCGCGCTGTTCGACAGTCAAAACAGATCGCGTTTCGTTGTGGACACTCCACATCGCGGCCCGAGTGCGCGGAAGTTAATGGCAGAATGTAAACGAGCGGCTACTTGAGGCGGCGCGCCGTGTCATTAACGCGCCGGCATCGCGGGCTTCGCCGGCATCGCGAATCTAGCCAGCTATCCCGCAGCTCAGATGCGAAACGCGCGAACTCTTACCGTGTTTGAATCTCTAATGTCGTTGCTCGAGGTCCACGTCAGCCGAAGAAGAGTTTCTGAGCGGTTTTTGAATCGATTGTGGACTCTTGAGTCGGCCGAAGTCGTCCGCGGCGTCGGAGATTGCACGAAAGCTGGAACAGAGTACATCACACTTCTTGAATGGAAGTGGCATACCGTTTTGTACCCACCATTGGTGACTGCTTGCGTTGCGTGATCTCTGGAATTGGGAATGACCAGATCGGTCCGCGTACTGAAGGTAGCAAACCTCGGAGTACCAGTACCGTGTCCTGGAGTGGCTGGAGGATCGGGGGTTGCCAGAAATGGCTGATTTTGTTTTGAGAATAGTTTCTCCCGGATGACGGAACTCTCAAACGTTTCCAAAGGTTTTCGAGCGTATTCGGCCTCACTTGTGTAGGGCGACTCACGTGGCTCTCTGACATTCAACTTTTCTCAACTACTCGTTAAGGTATTTGAGATGACAAAAGGTCTGGGGATAGTTGATTCGATGCTGAGGTAGAACGTCTGGCGTACAAAGTCTGCCCTCGGAGGATCGATGTCCATCTTTGCCTAGCCAGATTAGAGTCCCGCCGTCACGCGATATTTGAATTTGTCTCGCTGTGGAACACTGAATCAGCTATGGTTTCGTCTCCCGCTAAGGGTGAGCTTCCAAAGCGGAGGCAAGCAGCCTGCCTCAAAAATTCGTCAGGTTTCGAGATGGCGGACTCGACAAAAGCTCGCATCGGCAGTATCTCTCACAGAGAGAAAACAAGTGGAAACCACGGCATGATGACAAATCGCACACACATGACTACCGGCGCTAAGTGGATGAAATCGAGTCAGGCAGCGATCCCCACAGAAAAAGATTGAACCAGAATCACGATTATTGAGACGCGTTACGTAACAGTGAATCAACAACGAAACCTCAGCAAGGCAATAAGCTTCCGGCAAAGTTACGAATGGAAAGCACCAGATGTAATTTCTTCGAAATTTCTCGTTGCGCAAGGGAACTCCGTTCTTAACGATCGAGCTGTCT
Source organism: Neoseiulus californicus (assembly GCA_028455905.1). NCBI lineage: Eukaryota > Metazoa > Arthropoda > Arachnida > Mesostigmata > Phytoseiidae > Neoseiulus > Neoseiulus californicus. The sequence continues at coordinate 4,881,969 of JAMQGS010000008.1, forward strand.
CTGTCTCTCAACAGACTGTGGGCAAGAGGAGGTGCATTCGAGTCCCGGCCATCGATGAGATGAAGTTCCAGGACTCGAGGGCCGCGCGTGACCCGTGTAAAGACCTCGACTCGACAGCCGCGTAGGCGAAGCTCCCGATTGCACGATCGTCCAATAACTCCTCATCCCGATCCTCTTCGGAGGGTTTCCCCCCCGACTGACATACGAGTCTCAAAAGAATAAACTGGATGACGCAGAGAATGACGTATGGCGCGATCCTTTGTTTTTTTCTCGGAGAGAAACTCGCGAGAGACTTCTGCCACCTGTTGACAGGCTTGACCTTCCCTCCCTTCCTCGGAAAACTTCGAGCGAACAAGGCGCCAAGCACAGAGGGCCATACGGTGGCAAATGACGTCATCACGCCCTCTCCCTAATCTTGGATGCCGGATCAGGTTGATTCTGCAAAGCCAATTTGAAAGTTAGGCGAAGGGTACTTAGACGATGTTCCCGTCGTGTTCTCCAAACGTCGCGAAAACCAACGGACCGAGGGAAAGGTGGCGCTCTGCAATACATTCATTGTCCTGGGGATGCGGAGGACGGGAAGCGAGGCTGCGCGTAATGGTCGCGAGTTTCACGTGGCCGTTAGTTTTCCACGCAGCGAGGACGAGGATGGCTTCTCCCCTCACCTTCCCATGGTCTCTCTTCGCTTCCCCATGCCTTTGCGGAACCTGAATATTGTCGCTACTGGGTCCAATTTGATCGTTGAGCCTTCGAGCGAGCGAGCTGACCACGATCTGCCCACGGAATCAATACTGTCATCGAACGTCAAAGTTCACTCGGATGGTGGTCCGATATAGTCATCAGGAGGCATCAATCCATAAATGATCGCAAATGAATTGGCGAATTCCGGACCGCGGATCCGGGTTCCTGTTTCGTCTCAGCGGTTCGAGGTGTACGATATTTGACGACAGAGTAATCTTCCCCGGTCTTTCCTCTTAAATCGATATTTCCGCAAGGAGCAGTGAAGACACTCCTGTTGTAGGCTTTGTGTGATCGCCTGTGCGGTTGTGGCGCAAACAGATCCACGCCTTCCGAGCGGAGTAAGCTCGCTGTTTGTTTAGGATGACACTTCTGTGTGAGACAGACACTGCGAGACGTTTATGCGAGGATGCGATCAGCCTTCGGTGTGTCATGAGATCGATACCCATTGAGTTGTAGTGCATAAGCAAAGCGAACAGTTCTCCGTTTGACCCGCATCTGTTGCGGAGCCGGAGTCGTCGAAGTACCGGCACATGATTCTCGATGCATACCGAGGAAAAATCGCAAGGGAAAAACAGCGCTGAGAGACCTAAAGGGAAAAGTTCCTGCCAGGGAGTTGGTGGCTGCTCTTCGAGATCACAAACTTGACCGGACTTCCAATGGAGTGACCTCAGTAGGTGAGCTGTGAGTCTATGAGCCCGAGCAGTGAGCTCATTCGTGGCTCCCTCTGAGGGAATTCATCGATCCACTATTCGTTGCCGAGTTGTGCCATGAGATCGGAGAGCTTCATGGACGGTATCCATTTTCCAATCTGTTTCCCGCAGAGCTGAATGGGTGCCGTGAGACCAATATTTACCGGGGAAGTCGCGAATTTCAGGAACCAAGGGTCGGCCTTGCCGGAGGAGGAAGGGCCCCACACTGGCGTCGCGGTGCCGACCCACTCGTCGGGTCCTCAGGTGAGACACCTTCCGCTACTTTTTGTTATTTCCGGTCGTATGACAGGAATTGAGCTCACGGAGCAGCTCTCTTTCGCGGCTAGGTCACCCCACTTCACCCGGGTTCCCCCTCGAGCGATCACGAACATCACGAGAGGCCGACTACGTTTATTATTGTGGCGTTGGATTTTGAGCACGTCAGCGCTCCGTTCATAATCGTCGTCTGGATCATCATCGCCGGACTCGCGAAAATCGGTGAGTACTCTAGGAAACGAGTTCTGTCTTCCGGTACCCTGATCTGACTCAAAAACTCGCTGAAAGCCGCTATCAGTTGGTCGAGTGTTTCGTTTCCCGATGGGCGAGATGCGAAAGTAATCTATTACGTCTTAACAGAACAGAAAAAGGGTGTTACTCACGGAGGATAGGGACCTGATTAACTGATACCGACGGGTGCGGTAATTTATTCGGCACGAAGTGTAGCTGGGGCCTTCACCATCGGGAACGAACGATTCCCGCGCTAAAATCGATCCATTTCGGACACTCGACACAAGTCAAACTCGGAAAGCGAAAATAGAAAGTGAAAGAAGCGTCGACAGTAGACGTATACGACCGAATATCCTCCATTTCATTAACGAGAACCAACTTTTGGGTTTCTGATTCTGGTGAGGACTTTGTGGCTGCCTGGGAACAAACTCAACTATCTACTCACCGCAAAAAGCCTCGGAGTTAGCGGTGCCTTTTGTTTCTGAATCCATGCTCAAATTCGCTGACCGCTGGAAATTGAAAAAAAAATACATCTATCGAAGCCAACAAGATCCGTTCCGTCTTTTCCGGTGGCTCGGCGGAAGGCCCAGAAATGTGGCCATGCCCATAGCGATGCCGCAGGGCAGGGTGTTCGTCGTATTAACAAATGCACACAGGCAGGCTTTCATAAAGAGCAACACTCGTAAAATTGTACACTCACAGACAAACGAATAAACATCTCTCGAGTGAATTCCGGACACGTCGCTCGGATAACAATGATATCAAACAAAAACGATGAGAACTCTACGCGCATATATCATTGCAAAATGAACGGATTCGATCCTGCAGCACAAGGTCGACGGGATCCGTTCCGACTTTCTGTCTTCAGCACTCATTTGCTTTCACACTTTTTTCCGTCCATATTTCTTCTTTCTCGTTGCACCCGAACTACTCTGACGCTATTTTGAACGTTCCGCCTTAATACAATTCACTCGGCGAGCTTAACAAGCAACACTGTATCGCGAGGCGACGTGGCCCTAAATGAAGTGAACATCTTCCGCCGTAAAATCATAAAATACCGTGAGAATGGGAAACCCATTAATCAGGGCCACGATTTGTGAGTCGGAAGTTCGGTAGCGGACAAGTCTCAATCAGCGTCGCGTTGCTTTGGATCGGGTCACCCGTTTATTATCTTCACATGGTTTTGGGCAGCTCAGGCGATCTGACGATACTTTTGGATGCTCGTTCATATGCGGGCAAGGTCCCTAGAAGTTGTCGGTGCCCACTCGGTGGGCAAAAGAGGCTCGCAAAAATGCAACGTTCGAACTAGCCTTCAAGGTCTGCATTCCATGCTTTGTAAACGCAGAAAACGTTGACCTCTCACTTCTGAACGCCATTTGTGGCAGCATATGAAAAGCGTGCGAGAGAAGTTCGTAAGTAAAAGGATTTCACCATGGGTGCGAGACCGGTTGAGACCTTCTGGAAGCTCCCACATTTCACGCGGAGCTCGTCGAAAAAATCGATGAGCATCGATGAACTTCCGCATGTTGCGCGTATCTTTCTGACACAATAGGTGGATTTGATTTATGGTACAGTGGTATGATCGTCTGTTTGTTCGAATGCTATGGACGAAACACTCGCAGCCAGCTCCCGAAGCATACCCCGTTACTGGTCTACGGTCGATTTGCTCGGAATTTTCCTGATTTTCACCCGATGCCTCTTTCCTGTGGTTTTCCCAGGATCAGTGTTTGGCCATTTTTACGACAGTTTCCCAGGAAAGGAGTTCCCCGAAGATTCTCCGCTTTTTAGGCATGCTCTGTCGCCCGCGTTGCAGACCTCCGCAACTCGCTTCGGCTTTGCGATTTCTCGGACCTGAGAACGAAAAAATAAAACAAGGCGTATCATGGTCATTACGAGGCAATTAGTTGACTAAAGATGCAATTACATCTTTGGTAATTGTGTCGCGGAATTTGTTGCTCGCAGCATAAGAACAGAATCCGGCGATTGTTTGTCGCTGTCTGCTCAGTTACGCGAGCAACTTCTATTCGGTTTTTTCTTATCCTCCGGCCTCGGAAAGTCTCGGACGCTCCGCAATTCTCGAGTAATCCGAAACCGCGCGACCGTCTCGGGCTTCGATCCCAGAGTTCAGTGATTACGCTCACTGAGCTAACCTCAGTCATAACGGTTGTGGTCAGTTCCCGTTTACGGAAACTTACGTCACCCAGAACGAATCCGTTTCTGAAAGTTGTTGTCGTTATTTTCGGATCCCCGTTAGCTGCTCCCGCTTGAACTGAATCGAACGGAACCGATGCCTTACGATACGTTTAGTTTGAAAAAACGAGCGAGCAATGAGTTTCAGTCGGCGGGACAGGATTTGTCACTTTGCTTGGCTTACCTTCATTTTCCATTTCCGGTGGTTTTTCAGCGCGAACAGCGAAACTTCCTTAGAAAGCTTGCTCCTCGGTCTGTGTGTCGGGGTGCCTGACTGCCTGCCTGCCTGTCTGGCCGGCTGGGTGTTTTCGTCGATAAGTTCGTTTGTTTCGACCATTCTGTAACTCACAGAGAATTGGTTTTTACTGGGTCTATGCCTTCCACCCTGTTCGGTTCATGCTCAACCGCCACCGCTAGATTTGCGGAGGTGCAAAAATGTGTCAGAGACAACTATGACGCCAATTTCTGTGGTGCGACACCTTTTTCGAGTGGCACATGGCGCATATTCTGTCGGAAACAACGGGACCTGAGGCACTACCCCTTCTTCGTCGTGGTTGTGCATGGAGATCGTTTCGATACATGAAGCCGTTGACCTTATCAGGGGGAACGGAGGAGAGGTTTTTGTTCCGCTCCTCTGGGATTCCGCCGCCATTCGAAATATTGTCTTGACTGTCTGCATCCGCAACAGAAAACGCGTCAAACACCGTTAGAGTAATTTGGCCTCGTCATAAAGAGAATGTTGACGAAGCCCTCGCCGATGACGGTTATGACGGCCATCGACGCATGCTGGTTCGGCTACCTGTAGGCTACCACCAGAACAATTAGGTAGAGCCCCTCGGTTCCTTAACTATTTCACTAAGTGGCCCCCTCGCGGTAGCTCGACGAGTTACGTTAAGAATCGAATTTCTCCGTTCGCCTCAGGAAGTTGACGCTTCTTAACGCAGCTTTTGTGGCTGCCGTTTTTTCTTCCTTTCTTTCTGCTGTTGTGACTGCCCGCGACGCGCCGAAGTCAACTGACGCATCCTTCAAACACCAGGTGGGAGGCTTGGCTGGGAAGCGTTGGGTAGGCTACCGGAGGGGCATCCCACGAGGAGACGAATGCTCCCCGAGGATCGGAAGGCATCTCGCCCTCTTTCGAGCAATCGGGACCGAAATCGAGTATTTACCCATAAATTTCACATGTCAATCTTGTCAGGTCGTCGGGTTCACCTCAAGGCTCAGCTGGAGACACGTTTGTCAAACTTTCCTATCAGCTTTCCGACCAACCAATGATGGTAAAGGAGCCCATGTCGAAAATAACTCCCGTTAGCCCACCTCAAACCAAACAGCAAAACTGTTGTTGCCCTCGTCGACAACGATCCTGTTCTGAATGATCTGCTCGCACCCAAACTCATATCTACGGTATCAACTTCACAACGATGAGTTCGACTTGTAGCTCGGCTGCCATCTATCTTTCAGACTTGGTGATAAGTCGTTTCTGATTGAAGAAAAATCATCTTCGGTGCGGCCAGTTCCATGCTGAGTTTTCCATCTAGATTCAAAATCGAACCTTGTTCGAAGCTCTCTCGTGATTTCCTCGTGTCATTCTTCTCGCGTCGTATTTTCGCGCCCTCAGAATTTGGGAATGTTGAGTTCTTGATCGGCGGGGACCGATGGACCTTCCACACTCCAAACCCGAGAACCAGTCCTTCCTTCTTCGAGAACGGTTCCTACTATGCAAGCTCCGAGGAGGACGTGAAAACAAACGAGCGGGAACGCATTGTGACAAAACAGCTATTCTGCCCACGATCGGAGCATCGCCCTCCGAGCCAACAGAATCCGAATCATGCGATTTTGGTGGGATCCCTTGAGCTCGAGCAGCAGCTCCGACATCAAATTCGCTGAAAGCTTCCATTTTGAAATCATTGGAGTCGGCTGTGAAAGATCAGAGCGGGATCAGATAATGCTTCGATGGTGCCCCTCCCCCAGTAGCCGCTATCGTTCGATTCAATTTTTGATTCTATCGTCAACAACATATATTTGAAAAACGCCGGCGGCAAAGAGCAACATCAGTTTTCGTAGACCACAGCAAGAAGTTCCGACGGTGGCTGACTGACTGACTAGAGAGGCTGGATGAACGAATGGACGGACAGTGCTGGAAGTGCTGAGGCCTCCAGAGCGTCACTTACAACGACAATGAATGTCGTTGGGGTTTTGGTCGAGTTAAAAACCGACAGAAAAACTGCGACAGCGTACCACTCGATCTTCAACGGCAGCACCAGTCACAACCCAGAGGCTGGAAGCAAAGTCAGAGCTGCGCTGAAGCATCTCCGCTTGGCTCGTCATCATGAATTTTCAGGTGAAGTTGCGGGACGAAGACCCAAGTTTCGAAATGAATTTCGAACTCCGAAGCTGTCCGTTGAGTTCTCCATGCCTCTCCAACTCAACCCGAATATGTCAAGAGACATCGATACGCATAGAGCATGTAGTTGAGGAATCTTTATTTTGGTGACGGAGGTAGCGCTGTATCCGTGTAGCATCGCTTCCTCGATGGGAGCTCTTTTACAGTAGATCATAAATGTCCGCGGATAACGCTATCTGTTACTGAGCTATGTGGCTTTCTGTTTTAGGTGATGAATTGCTCCGCAAGTTGCAGCTCATCTTCAAAGAGCCATGCCTGTTAGGACAAAAACAAATTCCCGCACTTTGCATCCCGTGTTGTTTGTTGGAAAACTCGAAACTAGCTCGTTTGGCCGTCGAGGACCCCTCTAACACGATATGCCCCATTTCCAAGTTTTTCGCGAGATCTCGCCTTTCTCACTCGAATGGACTAATAGATGCAGGGATCCGTGGCCTTTCGGCGCCGATCCCGCAGGCAACATGCTCAAAGCGTCATGCGAAGTCACAACCGGTCTTAGACGGAATCGGTGAGAATCATGTTTCCAGACATGATTCCAAAGAGACCCAGGGCGTTTGACTCGATGAACACGTCGGTCGACAGGGTGCTTGAGCGTACGGATTCGTGAGAGAAAGGAGAATTCTGTGCTCCTTTTGTGCCACACGTCAAGGTTGTTCTTGAAGTTCCAGTGTCCGTGTTCCGAAAAAGAGAACGACTCGAACGCTGCTTTGACCGATCCACATAGACGTGCTGGGGCCATATGCGTCAACATTGTGCCTGCTCTTTACTTGACGACTTCTTTTTGTGTTCGGATTCCCAATCACTCCCAGCAGCGTAACGGAAAGCACTCGTCAGAATTAATGTTCATTCGGTTATTAACCACATCGATGGAAGCATGCAACAGAAAACGAGCACGTGACGTCATACGGTCCGATGCGATAACAGCCTCGGGCATACACTTCAGGGTCTGATTGAAGATCGGAAACCGCTTTTAGAAGTAGACTTCCTGTTTCTTCTCGCGTGCTAAGAACACAATACAACGACCGAGAGGGCATTTGCAACCAGCCATTATCGATTAATTACCCGAAAAAAAAAAGATCTACGGCGTCTTCTAGAAGACGAAATTTGCCTAAAAGCACCCGTGAAAGCTTGCTCCGAACCTTTTTTCTGGATGGCGGTCGGAATCATTGACAATTCATTCGATTCACGGGACATTTCAAACCTGACGTGAACGCCGTAACGGCAGATGTGTCACAGGTACAATTGCCGGAAGAGGTGACAAATTGACAGAATGAAGGGGCGACATCGAGTACGAGGGAGACAAGCAAGATGTTCACCATGACGGGGACATCTTGTGAGTGAGTTTGATAGACGAACCGGGGAGCTCGGAAAGATCTGTCCAGCGTCAGCGTTTTCTGTTTACGAGCCAGAATTACCGGAGGTCCACGCACAGAAATGATTCGCATAAGCAAGCATTGACAAGGTCGGGCGCTTTGATAACCGTTCAATTTAGGCGCGAATTATGTTCCAAGAAGCCCCTCATCCGAAATAGCCAACGTGAGCCGCTTTCCCAGCCGCTCGGATGGCTTGCTTCGGACTATTACATGTGCTCGCAACAGGCCCCCACGCGCTCGGTGCGTTCTGCTTGTTGTGAATGTTGGTTTCGGATGAATATCCCATGTGGGGAAACACCTTCTCAGTATACAACACAGGCTCTGTCGGGCTCCAGTAGCGGTTATCGAACTCGTGAGCTCAGTGAAGTTTCTCGATCACCGTTTGAGTCTCGTCGTGGAATTCGGCAGCTCGCTATTATCCTCAATCTCACTCTTCTTACGCCAGAGTTCCCGCTAGCCTTCAGAGTGAACCGAGTCGAACACGATCAGTGGGGTGTCGAAGAGATTCTAAACTCTCTACGTGGATTCTGATTTCCGTGAGACTCTGTTGCTCGTGGGCTCGAGGCCGTTGGCAGGGACTACGTTGCTGACCTGAGGACGTTGCCTTGCGAGCTCGTGCGCGCGGAGGACGAACTCCCCAAATGGACAAGACCCGCTGGGTTCCGTTAGTGACGACAAGCGACGCACGGGTGTTGACGGGCACTCAGAGCGGACCTTCTCTCAGCCTTTATTCATATAACAATTTACAGTCCCTTCGGGGGCGCGGTGTTATCCAACCAAACACGCGAATAGCTCGCCTGCTCCGTCGGTAGCAGTTGTCGGCTGGCTGGCTGGCTGGTTGGCTCGCTGACTGGCTTGTTGTCTGTCTACACGCCCAGATAAATCACTTGGCTACCAGAAAGTGTCACGCATTCAGAGCGATTAGAGTGAAATAAAATTCTGACACAATTTAACGGTCCCCATCATACTTCACGCGACTCCCATGAATAGTTGAGCGCGTAACGATCCGAAGCCCAGAGAAGGCACCTCTTAAGTGCTCCAAGAAGCTCAGGCTTTCAGGTTCAGCTTTCTATCGCATCTCAAACATCGCGATGAGGTGTTTCGCACACGGAAAGGATGTAAAGCTGAGAACTACGCTTCTCCCGTGCATGTTGTGTACTTTCGAGAGTGGTAGTTGCTGAACTCGTGTTGACAAGTAGAACTCGAAAAGCTATCCGGTTGAATTGAAGCTGATCGGGTGGTGAGAGGATTGCGTGCTGATTTTCACACCTTCGCCGCAGAAATAATGACTCGGCTTGAAGTCAAAAAATGAAGGTTGTTGCAATATCTTTTTCAACGAACCAATTGATCATGTTATGATTTATAGGAAGAGAATTCCAGGATCGAGTTGAGAAATGGTTTCTTGTCACTCGCTCTGCGCACACCACACCTTATCTCAGCACAGCGCGCTGTGACTGCGGGTAGGAAGGAACAACAACGATCGATTATCGTGTTTTAGCTGAGGTGAGGTTCCCGCGCAAGTCAGTACATTGCCGACGAACTCTTGGGCTTCCGCGAGTGCGAGTGGTAAAATTCGGGGGAGATCCCTGAGTACATTCTTCGGTCGCCCTGTGTTACGATGCGTCGTCCTGTGGATCCCTCGATCGCTTCGAATCAGAGTCGCTCTTGTCTCCTGCGATTGACAATCTCCTGAAAAGCCGCAGTTGTCGCAACGGGTCAGGTTCTCTCATCCTCTCCCTTCGGAGCTTTCTGCCACAACCACAGTGGGCAGCATGCGAGAAATCTATCAAATCGATCAAAAGAATGAATTCTTCTGATATCTTCCTGTTTTGCAAGCCTTTCAGTTGAGGGCTGACGAGCAGACGTCTTCCACCCCTTCAGAAATTGCGTGTCTTTTTTGACCAGTATTTTAACCGTTCCGGTTCGCTCTCGATATCCAAGGTTCGTTTTCTTGATGCCTTCAAAGCTGCAAGATGAACAGCTGGAACTGTCAAACGGGACGTTTGGGTTCCAACAAGTCGGTACCAATTCTGAAGAGTTCTCCGAAAATAATTTCTAGAAGCTCCATGGGATTCGGGTCCTATATCGAGATCAGCAGTTGCATTCCTTGAAACCTTCATTAATGATCGCGACGCTGTTGCGTTGAGTGCTCACGAGAGTTTTTGAATCTTTATCCCCTAGAATCGGATGAACATTCATCGCGCGAGGTGCATGTGCGTCACGCCTCGTGGTGGGACGGCTCCTGCTCCTTTGTTAGTTAGGCGTGCGTTTACACAAACATTATATAATCAAACTTGCGGCAATGGGAGAATTTCTGAGGACAAAAATAATTCGCGCCAGCTTCCGATGCGGCCCAGTCGCTAAGTGCTCAGTATTTCGAGTGGGCAACGGGCTGCATTTAACGCTTCGTCACACATGTTGCGTCCTTCGGGCTTCGCAGAAAAATCCTATTCCATCCCGATTTTTCGAAGCTGTCTGTTGGGACATCGCAAAAATCAAGAATCGGTTCAGAAGTCTGTCACGCTGCTTTCGATAGCTTTTCCTCGGATTGCGTCACAGCTTGGAGAGTCTGCGGTAAGCTGGGTCAGCCTTGACCACTCGCTCTGAACGCTGAAGAGACGAAGATCTGAGAAATACTCCTGACTAGTGTCACGGATCAGAACAAAGGATTCGATATTGAATCAATATTCATGATGCTCGCGAATAAATGCCGCGGGGGAAACATCGAATCAGAATCCTGGTGCAGTGCGTACGTTGCAAGAACGCGATGAACGACTCTGAGCTCGGACGTTGCCTGAAGGCTACTGAAGAGTAAACCTGATGCGATGGCTTCCGTTGACTGTGAATGAATGATGATGATCATTGATGTCGACTCTGCCTTCTCCTTCTTGAAGACAGAAAAATTCAGAGTAATTGTCTTCTAGCCGCGAATACCGCTAGACGGATCGTTCACTTCCCGAATCAATCCGATCATCTGCCTGGTGCGAAACGGCGGCTCTTCGGTCAGAGGTTACCCGATAGCGTGTTAATGATGTTACGATATGGATTCTGCGTCGGAATCGTATATAAGATCTACATACAAAAAGGCAATTAACGCAAGCACTCTTTATACAAAGTTACCACGAACAGCGACGGCGTTATCTCACGCTCAGCTTCCCCAGAAACCAATACTGTCGACCGTAGGGACTAATTGCGCTGTAGGGCTGTGAGTCGATTCTGTGGATGCCGATCTGGAGTCGGAAGAACCCAAACGAGCAAGAAAACCTCTGTCGAGGAAGGTGACCAACGGATCAGAAGTGACGCCTTTAATGGATTGAGAAAGGACAAGGAATCATTTGGTCGGATCCGTTCTGAATATCCAAACGCAGACTCGTCATGCTCTGAAAATTGCTTCAAGATCCGTGAGATGCTCAACGTTTACGATGAGGCTCTCGAACGTGAGCGGCACGCTGATCAGGAAAAGCATGCGACACGCTAGCTCCGGGGGTTGCGATCCGAGATCTGAGTTCTCCACGTTCCCAACGCTCAAAGCTGGAGCCTGCGCTGGCAAATTTGCTTGATATGAGACATCAGAGTTCTTCATACCTAATCTTTGAGACGTGTCTAGGACGAACTCGTCGGGAAACAGTTTTCTCATGGAAAGTCGAGCGCGGATTCTGATGGAAGATGATCTTCTCCGCACGCCGCGGCAGCGAAAGCTTGTCAGGTTGAATTCTAGGAGCATGACGATTGATTTCTCCGTTCTTTCCCCAGGTTTCCATCTCACACCGAAGCTTCATCAAATATGTCCGGAGTCATGCATCTTAATCGTGGTCGGGGTTCTGATCGGACTTCTTTTCCATTACGCAGGCGTCGAGGTGAGTATCAAACCCTGTTATGGCATGACGGCGGCGCTCGGTACGCGAAAATCACTCATAAAGGATGGAGTTTCATTCTTTCTTCAATTCACCTCCGTTCACAGGAGTTCAACAATCCTCTGACGCCGAAAGTATTCTTCACATTCATGCTGCCTCCTATCATCCTAGACGCAGGCTACCACATGCCTAACAGGTGAGTTTGAGCATGGCAAGACACATAATCACAGGTGACGACCGTACTCAGAAGGTTGAGAGTGGACAAAACGATGGGAAGATGAGGTTTCCTCGCGCTATCCATCATGTTCTTTGAGATGCGCATCGTTCGTGTCGGGATCTCGACATTATTCCCAAAGCCTATCATGACTTCATTCACTCAGGCAGTTCACATGTAGGCTTCTGTTCTTCACACCCTCTGGAATCACGGAAGGAAGGCACAATGCGAGCCATCAGGGGCTTCGTGTGTCTCGTCCCTAATTGGTCCTTCGTCTGAAGGCCAAGGGTCTCAATCAGACGCAGCTTGTTGTGAAGCCATTCAACTCGAATGAGGCCGTTTGGGGACTGCCAACAGCATCTGGACTTCTGTCTCAGAGACGGAAGTCTCCTCGAATGACTCGATTGGTTCTCTGAGTTCCAGAGGAACCTCCTGGAGAGACTCAATCGGTTGTGCACGCGAGGCCAACATCCAGTTTTCGCGCTCGGGAGCTCTCTTTCTGAGCCAGAATCCCTCCGCCATGCTCCAGGCGGGTCCTCTCCTGATTTCCTCGCTCCTTTTTGCAGACCGCAAGGATAGACCTGAGATATGAAGATCGAGTTCTCCTGTTTCGGGCTTCTGATTCGGCAGTTAAAGAGACGCGGAATTCTGATTTTATCCTCTCCAATTTCCCTAACGTATTTCAAAGGCCGCGAGAATGTTTGGCGATCGTTCCCCCAGTTCGGAGGTTCTCACTTGAAGTGGCCATGATCCGCCGCTCGTGGCGCCTTGGAGCCACCCAGACGTCACCTTCCGTGATCTGCAACATTAGGTTCGCGGTCTGCATCAAGGTTAAGCTCCTTTCCCTTGGCGCCGTACGAGTACGAAGCGTATACATTATTCTCCTAAGCCCAGCAATACCGACCGGGCAAGGATAGACAATTGAAACTCCGTAGGGAATCGTCGGACCTGGCCCTCCCAGATCCAGCCTCGCGAAGATCTATTCAGCCAGAGCAATACGCGTTTCCGTTCATGTCGACCGTTAACAGGAGAGAACTCTCTGCTGTTTCCATGGTTCGATGAACTCCGACTGAGCATCGATGTGATTTTTGATTCCAGATCATTTTTCGACAATCTTGGCACAATCCTGATGTTTGCCGTGCTTGCGACCGTTTGGAACGCCTTCACCGTGGGTCTCTGTCATTGGGGCGTTGGGCTCTCCGGGTTCTACGGAGCTGTGGCAAGTATCCCCCGAAAGTCATAGATAATGAGTCTCAAGAGAAGAAATCCGTATTCCCAAGTTCTAGAATTTGAAAATGTAGAGTTTTTGGACTGCCGGGGACAGAAAAAGCGAGGCTCAAGAAATGTATGAAAAACGCTCTGGTGGATCATGGTAGTGGTACTCACGGCGTTATCTCGATTCCAGCCTATCGGTGTTCTGGAATGCATTCTTTTCGCTTCAATCATCGCAGCTGTGGACCCCGTAGCCGTCTTGGCGGTTTTCGAAGAGATCCACGTGAACGATCTATTGTACATTATAGTTTTCGGAGAAAGTCTCCTGAACGATGCGGTCACTGTGGTAAGTGCTTGGCGAATCAGGTCGCTGCTGGACTGAATGAGAAATAACTAGTCGGGAAAGTTTCAAGTTTCTTGTGAAAGCTCGAGTTCCGATCGCGATTTACTTCTCGAGTCAGAAAGAGGCGAGAAGAGTATTTATTAGATGGATTAAAAGACGGTTTCCAAGCCTCAATTTTTCTGCAGGTTCTGTACCGCATGTTCGAAATATATTCTATTCTGGGCATTGAAAACGTCACTGCGTTCGAAGCTTTCAAAGGAATCATCAGCTTCTTCGTCGTTGCGCTGGGCGGCGTGGGTGAGTGTATTTCGAGCTATCAGCGCTCGCAGAATCCAGACCAGAGATGCAACACTGCGAGGAACACTGAGTCGAGTGGTCGAGTTCGTGCAAGCAGTTCATGCTCATCTTTGTTACAGGTGTAGGTATAGTACTTGGACTAGTGGCAGCCTTCACGTCGAGGTTTACTCATCATGTGAGGCCCGTCGAACCTCTTTTCATATTTTTGTTCGGATATCTCGCGTACTTGCTTGCCGAGATGTTCAAACTCAGTGGGATCTTATCACTTACTTTCTGCGGTGAGTCCAGCTCGTCGTTGCACTTGACATTTGACATTTTGTCGAATTCGAAATGTATGAATAACGGCTCGGATTGAGAAGCACGCCGGGTGATGCGATGATGATTTTGAAGATGATTTCCTCCCGATCAGGAATGACAATGAAGAACTATGTCGAAGAGAACATATCACAAAAATCGCACACAACAATCAAGTATGCCATGAAGATGATTGCCAATTGCTCGGAGACCATCATTTTCCTCTTCTTAGGAGTCACCACCGTAAGTTGAGTTTTAGTCTGTGAAAGATCCCTTACGCCGACCTCGTGATCGAGTGAAGGTGAAGCTTCTCGAGTTCCCAACTGAAACCTTGGAGAGGTTTCCGCATACGACGGGTACTTGAGAGCTCAGCATCCTCAACCAGACCCTCGAGTTTCCGCGGAATTTCTGTCGAGAGAGAACTTGAATCGCGTGACTCTAAACTCGAAAGTTTTCCACAGGTGAACGATATGCACGAGTGGAATACGGGTTTCGTATGCCTCACTATCGTTTTCATCACCATTTTTCGGACGCTAGGCAAGTTCAAAGTTCCCATCCTAGTACGGAGGAAGTTCATCGGAAGAAGCTTCCAAGTCCGCGCTGAGTACAATCCGTTAGCCGATATCGAAGTCATTCGGGCGAGTGGGCAGTGTGTGTCGAGCGTATCAGTCGGTAGTCGATTGACCTCGCAAGATGATCAAGGTCATGAATAACTCATTCTGATCGAGACTGGCCGACTCGCTCACTCCATCGGACCCGCCCCTTTTGCCAGACGCCATCAGGTTGTTCTATCCCCACCGAGGAGATATTCGAATATTTTAATAATTGCAGGCGTAATTATGTTCACGTGGCCGTTGAACCGCTACCGTCTCCATAAACTCACAAAGGTTCGTTGGACTGCATCGACTCGCCGACCTAATTTTTTTTTCTGACCCGAGCTCCGTTCAGATCCGGACTCCTTGACCGCGATGAAATGATCAGCACCCCGGTGCAAACCTCTTGTCTATTGTTCGGTCGAGACGTAAGCATGTAGCTTGGTGTGAAACGCATTTCGTGTTTTCTCCCCCAGGTTGATCAGTTCATAATGTCCTACGGAGGGCTCAGGGGAGCCGTGGCCTTCGCACTTGTCCTCGTTGTCGACGAAGAGGTAAGCCGAGTTGACTGAATCCAAATCTGGGTCAGGGCTGCTTACGCTTCTGCCTTGCGCGACTTCGTATTCGAAGTCGATCGCAGGGTCTCTGCCGGGATGGTCAATCACCTACGAGAGCACAAAAAAAGATGAAATATTCTGTCGTTCGCAGATAATTCCTCAGAAGAGAATGTTCGTCACGACGACGATTGCCGTCATATACTTCACCGTCTTCTGTCAAGGGATGACCATCGGCCCTCTGGTTCGATTGCTGAACGTCCCCATCAAAGAAGGGGTGAGACTCTCATGACTCTCGATATACATGATGCGATCCCTCACACATAGAATCGGCTTTCTGTCACCATTTCGTGCTCGCAAATGGGGAAGTGAAGCTGCGTGGTACCAAAACGGAACCTCGAGCCCTCTGCTCGAGAGTCCCCTTCGGGAGGGTTTTCCGCATTGGCCCATGCCCTCGCGAATGGAGTTGGAATCGATTTTCGAGACCGAAATTCCGCGACGGAAAGGCGCTGAGGAACTCATCAAGTTTTGCAAACCAACAGGGAAGAATTTCAATGAATGAACGGCTGCATACGCGTTTGTTCGACCATCTGATGGCAGGAATCGAGGACATTTCTGGGCAAATTATGGGCAACTACAAGATGCGGGACAAGTTCAAACATTTCAACAACCGGTGGATCAGGTACGTCCTACTTGCAGAAGCTCAAACTTCCCCCCTCAGCTCTTCTCCTGACCTTGGCTCCCTCTCCCAGTGAAGCAGAAACGCCGTGTGAGACTAGAGTTGGGAACGTCCTCGTAGTAAATACTCTAATATTCCTTCCCTCCTTCGTAGACCGATCTTGCTCAACGACCACAGGGTTCGAGAACCGAAAATCCTCGAAACTTGTTCCAAATTGACCATGGCCGACGCGGTAAGTGGAACCGGTTTATTTTCCCGCTCACTCCATCCTCATGTGAGCGTGGTATGCTCGATATGAGTCAAACTGCCTCTGGTACAGAGTTCCACTCTGGAGTTCCATCAGAATGAAAGTCCGAACAAAGAGGAGACTTCCCGAGGAGAAGCTTCGCTCATTGATCTGAATTATCCCACAGCTCAACATAGCGAAAAAGAACAATTCGGTCATCAATACGTTCGCTTTGTCCAAAGAGAATGGAATGTCCCTTTCAAGTATCGTTCGAACTTACACACAAAGCAACCTCAATACGGGATCCGCGGCGTAAGTAGTCTCCAAGGCCGAACAACTCTTTTATCCGAATCAATAAGGTCTCTCTGTATGGCATAGAATTTCGGTCTCCTTCCCTTGGTACTAAGAGTTCAATCCTGCAGCGACATCGGCCTGCCACGGAACGACTCGTTCGGTGGAATACCAGTTGGTGACCGCTCGACCGATTTGAACTACGACATGAACGAGCTGCACTGGTCACCCAGCGGGAAGGTTCGTTTTGTAGAGTCCCGCTAGACAGGACGGCGGCATCGATACAACCACGTCGGAATCATAGCGCAGCTGCTAACAAAACTTTCCCATTACAGGACGTACAGGAAGCGGAATTGCACCACGTTTTGAAAGATGCACTTGCCAAGCCTAGAGTGAGTTTTGTCGGTTCGCCGTCGCGTCGGCCATCATCATTCATAACTAGCTACGACATGCGACGTCCGTCTCGTATCACTTATCCTCGCGTGTCTCTCGGTTTGACTCACAGCCACCGCGTGACACGAGGCGTGCCATCGATCGAGTGTTTATTGTTCAGGACTACTGAACTTTCCACGGCTGTTCCTTATAGCCGCTGAACATCTGGCGTGACCTCCTTACTGAACTTTCGTGCGAACTTTCGAGATCTGCTCCTTATCTCCCACTCTCTCGCCTTGATCCCTGATGTTCGGGAATCCGGAGATATATCGCTCGCGCTGCAGAAGTCTCCCTCTGCGGAATGCGAACTTTCGCTGGAAGCATGAATCGCCAACTTACAACTTGCAAGCTGCGCTTAGATATGGGAATTTCAGTTTTTGTCTCGAATGGGTTCAAGGATGTACCGGAGGAGGAGTAGAAAAACGAAGCTAGAGGTTCATGAGAGACCGTTCTAAATAGCTATGGAGCCCAGACCGATTTCATGTAACCGTCGATGAATCTAAATATAAAGCGATCGATTCAGTCTGGATCGATCCCCCGCACCCGTTGAAGTCCACGAACCCCCAAGTTCAAAAGCTCGGTTCAGCTTGATGCGTTTCGCTCACGTGTCTCATTCGAACCATTCAATAGAGTGGTTTCGTAGCGTCTGTTTCCAGGATTGCCAGGATCCCCGAATGGAAAATATCTGGCTCCAGGAAACGACAGACCGTTGCTGATTAGAGGGCGTGGTGTGGGAGTGGTCATGTTCGTCGTCGAGTGGCTTTTTCATCGGCGGCTGCGAACTCCGCCTGCAATCGGCTTTGAGCGATCACGTGTCTCGTGATACCCTTTGATATGGGCTCCGGATTCCTTACTTTCTCGACGACGTCAGATTTCTGCGAGTGGAGGACATTGTCGCAATTTCGAGAGCATTCTCCAAGTCGGAATTCTTGCATTCGTAGTTTCGGTCGTTTTCATCCCTGCCTCGTTTGGTTGTTGGTTCTCCAGTTACGATAAAACCGGACGATTCGAAGGCGACGGGAATAATAAGCGCAAGGCGAGGATGCGGTATTGGTTCGGGATTTCATAACTTTCAGACGTAGTTGGGATTACGTTATCACTCCGAGCCCATTATCCCGCCGATATTGCCGAGATATCGGTGAGCTCCAGGTGTTCCAAGTGACCTTCGCCAAGGTCACGCACTCAGTAGACGACCTCGTCACGAACCTTAGTATCACCGTCGTGGGCCTTGGGGACGAGAAGCCGGTCACGTCTCTCGATCCCCGACGTCAATATATCTCTCGCGGTGGTGCAATATGAACTCGATGACGACCGTGGACAATAACTCCTCGAGTTCGCGATGCCGAAAACCAATTGATAATCATCGTCCAGTCCGTCGATTGAACCAGAACTCTAATTACAATCCCTGACTACATTGAAAGCTTTGCTTCAGCCACACAACTGCTTTCAACACGCGACAATAAAAAAAAATTGTGACTCTCATTTCAGTCACGATACATAAGGTGGCGCGATGAGCAGAGGTCGCCGGACGGACGTCACCAGGCAACGGGTGCTGCTCCTCTACACCACGAAGTTAGAATGCAAACCCGGTGAGCGAATTTACCTCTTCTGTTGAATAAACCAACGCTCGTCCCGCTCGATGGATAATATCCTGGCAGCTAGCGACCTTGGGCCATGACCGTGTTTTAAACTAACCAGCCCTCTTTTTTATGCTTTACAGACGTGTACTGAGTGAGGAGGCTAGGAAGCGAAATCTGAAAAAGCAACAGCAGCGTCAACAACAGGGCAAGAGGGTGAGTGCCTATATACAGCTACGGGTTACGATGGAAGCGAACGTAGCGATTTTATACCTTCAATCACTTGGATTGTGGGAAGGCACTCCTTCCTCGCAAATTATTCGCCCTCGGCTCGGTTTTTGAACCCATCCGTCGAGAACAGTCGGCTCGGTATCGCGAGGGTATCAGTGGGTTGTGTTTCCGATCGTTTATGGGGACCCAGGATGGGGGGCTCCGCTTGGCTGGTCCATCAAAATATCTTTTTTCTTCGAACTCGGATCACCTGTTCTCTCATGCTGTGATTTCACACGGTTCTCTCCGGGATAAAGATTTCCGTCCTGTCCCGAAACCCCCAAAGGGTCCCCCTTGTCTTCCGAAATCCGTCTCCCAGAGCAAGCGGACACGTTGCAGTAGA
Source organism: Neoseiulus californicus (assembly GCA_028455905.1). Classification (NCBI taxonomy): domain Eukaryota; kingdom Metazoa; phylum Arthropoda; class Arachnida; order Mesostigmata; family Phytoseiidae; genus Neoseiulus; species Neoseiulus californicus. The sequence goes on from JAMQGS010000008.1 coordinate 4,901,046, forward strand.
AGGTTGCATCGGATCTTACAAATATCGGGACAACGGTTTCTCAAACCGCGTTGCATACCACCGAGGGGCAATGATTCCTCCCCTAGGGTGGAAAGGGAGATTTCGTCATCGGTCCTCAAATTGATCGACAGGCAGGAGATGTGTTAAACTTATGAACGATTGTAGTTGACTCTGTGCCCCAAACAAATAAGACGGCGCTCGATCTCAACTCTGGATGACAATAAGAACCAGATCCCCGCTATTTGCGGAGACATCGAAGTTTGTTGTTGTGTTGATGTGGAGATGGTCGACCTCACTATTGAGGATAAAGCCGACGAGGACGACAGCGGCGAGTCTAAGGATACCGGCGTCTACGAAACATCTACCGACGACAGCGAGGTAGTTCAGTTCAAATCGATCAGTAATCATCATCTCTGATGACAATGATCACGATGATGATTGTGCACCATTGACGCCGCATAGCAACACTCTTACTTTGTTCGGTTTGCGTTTGTTTGTGTCAAACCTGATGTCAACTCTTAGTTTGACACCGACGTTTTGCCCTTCTCACACGCTGCTCTTGGAGTATGATGTGAACGTCGAAGAGGAAATTGGTCGAAGTCCTCCATCCATCCACTGATAGTGGGAGAACTTGACGCCAGTTATGAACGAGGAGCTGATAAAAATGTTCATAATATCCTTCACAGGCTGGCCCGAACTCCGCTTCAGGAGTACACAGGAGAGGCCCTCGAGGAGGTGCGTCGGCGGCAGTCCTCGGACGCAATAAAAGTCACTCGCAATTCGCTCACCCCGAAACTATAGAGGAGGGCGAGCCTCATCTCGGAAGGTTGGTTTTTGCTTTCCCCGTAAACATTTGAGTCACCTTCCATGAATTCTTCCACACTGCTTGCAGAGAAGACAGCCGATCATCATGCAATCTAGAGGAGATGAGTTTCGGTGGGGAATTCCCGTGTGAACGTCCTTCAACTCACGTCTGATGCTTGTTTACAGGTATAACATGGACTTCAACTCGAACCTGGATGACGAGCAGGGTATTACGTTCGTAGCCCGCTCGGCGTCTCAGCGAGATCCTCATAAGGAACGAAAAGCCCTCACAGAGACTGAGGCTGTCCTGCCCTGGAAGAGGGGTGGCGAAGACGCGGGAGATGAAAATCAGGTTCGTGGAAGCTAAGTTGTCCGATGGATCCCGTTCCACCCAATTTGAGAAATCATGTGGTTCGGATGGGTAGAGGGCAAGAGTCAGGGAGCATTTGGAGCCATCATACATCACTGCCTAGAATACGATACGCTCGTTCCGGTATCTATAGTGCTGAATGTTGCTTTCGATTGCAGATGCAGCAGAGTCGTCCGATGAACGAAGTACCGTCATGGTTCGAGAACATGGACTACACCCGTTACCGGTCACCCACGGCGACCCTCATAAACAGACTGGACACGAATAAATCGCAAGGCAAACCGGCCGTTTATGATATTTTTGATGGCAAGCAGCAAAGCTCCAGCTCGAAAGCTCCCGACGATGCTACGGTTATCCAGGTGAGTCAGGCACAGGTGTCATCTTTCCCGATTTCTCCCATGTCGATCGGACGACCTCAATATCGGGTCGCCCCCTCAGAGGGACCACAGATCAATTGGCTCATGATGTTGTCGATTGCATTCAAGGTGGAAACCGAGGCGCGGGCCGGCGCTTCAGAAGAACAGGAACCGGTTGACAAGGTCCGACTATGAGAGTCATATTATTGCCAAGCTTCACACACTGAAGTCCCTCCTGCTGAGTACTTTTCGGCACAGAACGTTCAACTGAAAGAGTAGAACTATCTAGATATTGAAAACTAAGACAACCGCCATCATTGTTGTGAATGAGCCACCAAGCATTGTTGGATTCGAAAGTCACGATACTTGAAGGGGATCAATGAACGAGTCGACGAATATTTATATGTATCTAAGGAGCCGGCCAAGACGATTTCACAAAGTTCTGGAAGTGAATGAAGTCTCATCGTATTTATGGACAAGGTAAATCGAATTTCGTTAGTGTCTTTCTCTCGAAAGGCGCTCCCCGATCACCTCCGGGGAACCTCGAAAACGCGAACTAGTTGACAATGTATTCCGAGTCTTCCTGGCACACGATTTTGACAACTTAGGAACAATATCTCTCGCAAAGAGAAAACTAGATTGAGAATAGCTGCATTTTAGTTCATAGAGCGTATGTCGACGAGTGAACCTTGTCAAAAGAGGGAACTTGTTACCTCGATTTTGTATAAACGAAAAAAAGACGAAAAGAAAAGAAAGAAATTTCCACCAAGGCTGCGCTGCGGTGCTCGGCACAACGGCAGCGAGAATCATTATGATGACCATACAGAAGTAAGAGTTCAGGCGTTGAACGGTGAAAAGTCAATAGCCATCCGGAATGTTCCAGCGTGGAACTCGCGGCGAAGAGAGGATGTGTGCCAAACTCTTTCCTATATTCCTTGTTTTACCTCGATCAGGAGAATGCTACCAAACTTGGAACGCTCCCGAAAAAGCGGGCCGAGGCTGCGCGTGCGTTCCCCACTTCATCTGTTGCCCAATCGAAACAGAAGCTCCGAAAGATCACATACTTTTTGGTATTGATGGAAGTTGAGATTTTTCAATAAAAGAACCAAGAGCTTTGTTGATGATATGTATGAGCTTTCCCTGTCCGAAGACCCGTCCTTGTTGCGGCCAGACAGCCACCGGCGACGATCGAGGTTGGATATGGCTCAAAAATCTGCTCACATACTGGGAGGGAGGTCATTCTTATCATTCTACAGGTCTCTACAGAGAAAATCATGTTGGTTTGGGAAGTCCACGAGAGACCACCCCGTCACCCGAAACGGTAGACAGGGAATTATGGGAGACTTTCACGTTCCCACTGTGAGCGTCTATCATTTATTATCCTGACCACTCTGGTAGCAGTAAAAGCCTCGCCCTGACTTCCTTCCTAGCTTCCCTTCGTTCACCATTTTGTCCAGAAGGGCAGATGGCATGAATCTCTGCTCATCCGGACATCGGTCATGCCAACCTGCGAAAGAGAGATGTAAGCTCAAGACCGACTTTTCATCTCGATTTCCCGCTCTTCGATACAGCTTATGATTGTCAAAGTCGATAGAACCATCCGAGGCTGAAGACGCACCGTCTACAATGTTCTTGACGACATCCAACCCAACATAGTCTGCTAGCCTGAGAGGTCCCATCGGATGCGCCGCTCCCAGTTTCATGGCTAAATCGATGTTCTCGGCAGTTGCTACTCTCTGTTCCAGCATTCTGATAGCGTCCATGAGCATCGGAATGAGGAGACGATTCACGACGAAGCCTGGGGTATCCTTTGAAAAAAGCACAGAGTTGATGGAGCGAGGGTATGCGATCGAAGTGAATCACCCAATCGATGTTTTTATCAATATATGCGTTCTGATTGGCTAACCCACAAACCTTGCAAATCGCTGTAGTCTTCCCAAGGTCACCCAACCATTCCTCTACCACGCCTCGAGTCGCGGAGGAGGTTTTTGAGCATTCGACTACTTCGACCAGCTCCATTACAGGCACTGGGTTGAAGAAGTGAATGCCGATGAAGCGTCGAGCAGGCTTCGTCGCCGATGCTATTTCTTCTACGGAAAGCGATGAGGTATTCGTGGCGAATATTGTTCCGTCAGGAGCAACACTGTCCATGTTAGTGAACAATGCTTTTTTAGCTTCCAGATTTTCAATGATAGCTTCAATGACAAGGTCCGCGCCGTCGAGGGTTTCTCCGAGGGTTGCGTGAGTTGCTATACATTTCAAGGTCCGCGCGATGAAACTTTCTGCATCCTGTGAGCATTCAATCGAATTCATCATGTGTCGTATCTCTCGGAATGCTTTCAGAGAGCAATAGAGTAGTTTCGTGTGAAAAACTCGGGACGTGCTGAACAAACCTGTGCGTTATTAGGATGCCTCTTGCCGGCGACGCGCGTCACAGACTTCTCGATGATTTCTCTGGAATTCCGTAGGATATCCGAGTTCTGGTCTGTCAATGACACGAGGTACCCCGCTTGCGCTGCAATCTGTGGGTCGATCAGTAAGATTCGATCACCTTAGAGCCGGATGATGGAAAAAAAATGTGCGAAAGACGTGGAAAGCACAGCCAATACGTCCGTTAGTTTCTTGCTGAATTCTTCGAGACCGCCGATTTTAAGCGCAGTGTGGGATCGAACGTGACTTTTATCGTACGTCGTGAGAACTAAAGCTTGGAGATGAAACGAAGTCGGACGACGGGAAAGAAAAGAGACTCCAGGAGTCGGAATCTTTCTCACCTGAGCGATACCGCAGCCCATCGTGCCGGCACCGACGACGGCGACGTGTTTGATCCGGGGTTTCTCATCACCTCCGTCGTTATCCATACGGGTAGAAGGCTCTCGCGAACCACGAGAAAGTTTCACGAGAGAAACAACAAGAACCTACAAAATGATCGTCGGTGTTCCCAGCTGATGCAAGCGGATTCCACGGAAGTCTGACATGATGGCTCACTAAGCCCTCTCCATGGAGAGGGAAGCACCACGAGGAAAATCTGTCGCCGTTCTATCAAATCAGATGATCGCTAATCGCGCATTCGGCATTCGTACCCTGCCAGAAATTCAGGCTGTTTCCCGAATGCCTGTATGAAAGATAAAAACCTATCTGATCCAATACACTGAAGACGGCTGAATATGGTTTCATCAACAACTGGGTGGACTTTATTCGTATCCGACCATAAATACTTGTGTACAAAGCGTCTACCCCAAGCAAGTAGTCTAAACACTAGGGGATTATCTGGTCCGGACCAGAGTTCTCAGAAATCATCACTTTACTTCTTTCGGCCACCTCCTCCGCTGAGCAGCATCGCGATCCGGATGAAAATGTTGAGGGTGTCAGCGTAGATCCCGATCGAGTTGTTGATTGGGTCGTACGGTACGACCGAGTACTGTGGGTGACTTTCGGCCCTGTGCATGATTTTCTGCGTGTCGTACAGCAGGAATGCGCTGAACAGGAGCAGGCCGCCGTACATGCTCATCGAGTAAAGCCCGGCACCCAAAGCGGTCGTGGGTGGCAAGAATGCTGAGCCGATCGATGAAGCGAAAACAACTCCAAGACCGATGGCCAAGGGTCCTCCCATGTACATGAATTTGTCCGAAGGGGCGCAGCAGGCCACCGTCGAAAGACCTCCAACAACGCCAGCTGTGTACCATGCCGCCCGCATGAGGATGGGACCCCCGAGGATGCACAGGGGAGCGACCATGGCACCCATCAGAGCACTATGACCCGCCCAAGCGAGCTGTTTGGCATTGAGACCTGGCTCATAAGGCAGGCTGTGCACAAGTATATTGGAACCGATAATCAGGATCATGCTGCCCACCATCGCCTGGAAACAGAGACAACGACTGAGTGTGAGATGACCATGGTCGGATGGATTGATTGTTGAAGTCCATCTATCCGACGATGCTTCACTGGGAAGCGAGATTTTTTGCAGATGAAAGAACTCACAGGTATTGAGTTCCTCGCGACGATGTTCATGGCAGCTGGACTCCTGAAGATGGATGCGGCCGTGGCGGCGGTGATGGCGAGGCCTCCACCGAAATACATATAGGTCGAACGAATCCTCTCTTTAACATATTCGGGCCATATCATCGACTTGGCGCTGACCGAGGTCGGTTCGAAACTCAAGCCATAATAGCAAAGAGCTCCCAAACCGAAAACGGCGCCTCCAGCGACAGCTCCTTTTCCGATCTCGAACGCTGCAATGGAGTCAATGTATTGGCTTTGGACAATCGATAGGGATTCATGAGACACGTTGGTCCATATCTGAAAGTAATTTTGTAGGCAACGACGGCGAATCCTTCTTCAAGGAAGACCTACCGGTAGATCCCGCGGGCTGGGAGACAACTTCTTTTAGGCTCCTCCTTTTCTCCACGATCTTTTCGAGTCGGGATCGCTGCGTGAAATTCCTCACAGATGCGTTAGGCTTGAGGAGAACCTTCTGGCTGTTCCTGCACATCGCCGAAAGGGCGAATCTCGATGCCGAGAGCATGGTCGTAGTTTACCCTGGAGGACAAGACGTACAGTTTCAATCAATCCGCTCCTATAATGGTATGAGTTGGGCAGAAACGTCGTTAAGTCCCGCTTTCTTCTGATACGGCAGGGTGCAAGTCGCAGTAACGAGTGGAGCGTTCTCGAGGGCCGGCTCGGTTCGCTTTGCACTTTTAGGTATGACCCCGCAAGATTGTCTGATGAAGAGCTGATTGAAATTGATAGTTGAGTCTGCGCGAAGTGAGAGATTGTTCGAGCCCATGCTCCAGGAATCTTCAGGGAGCCGAGGCGTACAAGCGCAGGTTATGGCCTACAGGCCTCTACAGGCCAGCACATACAGCCGGAATGTAGTACAGGTGAAGATCAGGCACCTCGGCAAGTGCAGATGCTACACACTTTGTGAATGAATACTCGAATCTGCGCAGGGTAGTAATGCGACGCAAATCAGGATATGTAGAATTCCCCGCCGAGCGCGAAAAACTCGGAAACGAGGCAGCGCTAATAACTTCCACAGCTGTGGAGCAACTTCCAAAGCGAATGCAATTTTTCGAGATTGAGGATTGTTCGCTTTCCCTGAGATGCCAGGCGGCATGCTCTCAAGATTCGCCGGAGCCTCACAAGGTCTGCCGCTCCAGTTCTCGAAAGAGACCGGGCTCAATAGTGGCCCAGTAGTTTCTCGAAGTCACGCATCTCGAAACTTCGACGGAGGAGTCGAAGAAGTCGTCCCGAATTTGATTTCGCTGCAAATCTTGCGCTGACCCGAGAATTCTTCCTGAAACTAGTGATGCACCCAAGGCGAATCGCTAACTCCGTATCCACGTGAAAATACCCCTGGCAGAACCTATGGAACTCTCGCGAACATTGACTTCCACAGGCTCCACAGATCGTGTTCCTCCACGAAACTCAAGAAACTCATGGTTCTTCCTCGTGGGATATTGTCTGCGTCTATCAGAATCATCATGAATTCATTCTGAGGGTAGTACTCACCGAACGCTGTCTTCCGAATGCAAAACTCTTCACCGTAATTTGCCGAATGCAGCGGTGTCCGGACTTGCCTGCTTGATGATCTGCGCCGATGAATGAACGCATTCTTGTTTTGATGAGACAGAGAGAGCTCGCGGGCACGATTCTAGTATTTTCGAAGACGACTGCACTCGGAGAGCGAGAACAGCGAAACGACCTTGAGGACATGCGTGAACTCGTCCGCGATGAGTGCTAGTCATTCTGAAACCCGATTTCATTCAGTTTGGGTCGCTGTTGCGTCTTTGCCGGTCCATACGGCGCGGCGCAGCAGTGGTCGCAAACTGGAATCTGTTTTGAGCGCGCGACGACGTCTCCCACAATGGGTAGCCCGAGAAAAGCCCCTTAGTTTTTCTGAGTGGCGATTTGGTGGAGGTCTAAATCGGACTATTTCTTGATCAACTCAAAGTTCCTGTAGCGCCCCCTTGCTGAGAGCCGAACGGCGAAATGGGAATGGCCCGAATTTAGACACTCGGCTTTTCGCGGCACACTGAATACACTTCCGATTGATCCGTCCGTTATCCTTGACAGAGACCACGCGGAGGGGGAGTGAACAAACCAATTAAGCCCGAATGATGGGGGAGTAATTGGATCTAACAGATCACCTCTAGGTATAGAGTCTTTTGCATGGCAGAAAACGGAGACTTGCGGATATCACGGGCGGTGGAAGAGGTACTTGTGACAGTCCGGACAGCTTTTCTGTTGTTTCCGGGGAGGGAGTCGGGGGCCGCTCTGATTGGAGCCAACGGCGTAGTATCGGAGGGGCGCCGGGGTCCATGCCCCCCACCAGAATTGAATGAGACACTCTGTTCGACACCCTCCTCATACGTACGCGATCCCCCTAGGATTGATTCGACTCTTTTTAGTCCATATCCTGATGAGAAAAAAGCCAGAAATCGCATTCTGAGAACGATATCTATCGAGTCTATGCCTGAACGATGAATCCTCGGCACGAGATTACTCCTTATGATGGCACGCTGCAGCGCCGGTTGCGATTCAATGAGGAGCTCCCATTTGGTGATCGTCTGAGGTGCGGCTCCCTGCGTATTTCCCTGAATACGTTGCATTTCTGTTTCGTGGCAGAGTAGATTTCTAGATGGTGTCAGATACGACGAATTGAACGCGACAAATGGGTTCGGAGTCGAGAAACACGGAGAATAAAGCTCAGTTGGAAGAATCTCATCAGCAGAAATCATCCTGTCGGTACCGTAGAAGATACTGGTTCTGCCAAGCAACACTGTAACCTCAACGGTGGAAAATTCTCAATTTATTCGATTTCGAGCTTTGGCTTCTCTCCTTCCGATATTTACAAGCTAGACGTACTATGAACCGACAGATCGGCAACAGCATGTGTTCGATGACGCCGATACTTTCCTCATGGATCTGCTGGGTTGGCAGAGCCTCCACCCGGATTCTCGAGTTTTTGCCGTTGAGTCTCGTCGGCGTTCGCATCCGTGTGTCCTGTAAGAGCTTCTCCGTCATCTTCGTGGAGATGAAAGATGGAAGGTCTCATCCTCTCTACTCTCGAGACCCGCATCGGGACACTGACGCAATTGACTTACGATTGGCTCCGACTTCTTTCTCGGAATCTCTGCACTTGCAGAACGAGCATCCGATCTGAGGAACTATCTTCAAGCATCCGGGCTGGCATTGCGAAACTGGGGGACAAGGCTCGCAGTTACACCCTCCGCAGCCGGGGATGCCGTCGTCGTCGTTCCAGTGACAAAGCTCGCCTTTCCGTGGAACGCAAGTTTTTTGAGGACACTCTACGCACTTACATACCTGTGGAACCGAGACGTGTTTTGCTGTTTGATATTTCCGGAAAATGATTCGAATGAAGTTGCGAGCTCGAAAGTAATCGTTATTCACTCACCGGGCAGTTATTTGGGTGTTGATACACCGCGCAAGTATGTCCCGGGGCGCAGTTGGGGAAAGGTGGACATCTACCATAAGCACCTGTAGTGTAATAGGTTACGCTTTTAGACCCCCTAGTGTGGAGTCGGTTCAAGCTCGCTGGTTCCATGGACTAAACAGAACGCTAAGCACTGCTTTCCTCAGAAGAGTGTCATGACTCATGATTCACCTTTCTCAGCCTTGAGAATACTGTCACAGATACAATCAATAGAACGAATGACGGAAAACCTCTACACAATGACAAACAGCATAGGCGGAGACACAGCTCTGTTACATCTTCACCAAAAATGCACCTCATTTCCTGGCCAGACAGCCTCTCATTCGGTTTCAAACTCAATTTCCGCGATGGACTCTGTACGAAGAGGGTTCTCAGTGCTCTAACAAAGGAAATGTTCTGGATGCGACAGTTTCCGAAAGGATCGAAAAGCCTATCCTCAGAGCAAGCAGTTTCTGGAATCTCAGGTCGGCATCATTTCTTCTCGTTCGGAACGAGACATTCGTTCGCTGTCAGTGGAGCCGGTGCGGCGTACCACACATCTAATCATTGATTCGAGGAGTATTCGTTGGGCGGTCTGCATCGCGGCATTCTGTCAGAGTTTAGAGAAAACTCACCGTGGTCCCACAAGTCGACAGTTTCGCCGCGCGGCGCTCGATTGCAGCTCGTGCCGCTCAAAAGTGTGATGAGAACTGAGGTCCAGAAGATACTCGATGAACTACTCATGGCAAAAACTCGAAGTTCGTAAACACGTGAGAGATAGCTGGTCGGTGCTCGCCGAAGTCTTCAGAATGTTCTCTCAGTCTGCAGTGGTCGATGAAGACCTTGTTCTTCTGACCCGGTCTCTCGCAACGCAGACTGTCGACAGCGATGATAAGACGGTCACAGCGGCGGCGTCGACACAACGTTTTAACGGCAGCAGGTTGAATCGTATCCCTCACTCCTTCTCTCCAGAATTCTAAAGAAACCAAATAGGGCCATTGCTGGATGACTCGCCCAATCAGAAATGTCATCGCGTCGTGATGCTGGAGCTCGATCGGAGTCTTGGAATCGCTGTTTACTGTCCCGATCAGTTCCACATGAAGTCTTCGAGTTTCCAGAACCGAGACCTAATTGCGATCATTGAGTTATTGCTGATGGATCATTCCCAGCGCAACTTCTGGGAATCTTTAAGGAATCAAACTGGTGACTTCATCCTTAACCCAATTCTTCTCCTGATCTTCTCTTCGATTAGACGACATACTCGATGAGACGGAGTTGTACACTTTGTTGTCTGATGTTGAGGACGTATCTTGCATAGGGATGCGGAGATTTTGCAGTGCAGGGTTTCCACCTGGGACCAGCGAACGTTTGGGTTCGGTGGCGGTAGCGCCGTGCGAGTTCGGGAACCCATATTTCAAGATGGTATGCCTGCTGCTATATTCTGCCGGGGAACACGTGACTCCGTAATGGGACAGGTGTGCCGATGTATCATTGAGTAGCGACTTCCTCAATGGCAACCTACGATGCGACGGTCACGCACGGAACTTATGTTAGTCAAAGAATTCGACTCGCAGGAAAACACGAGGAGATGAGCTAGTGAACACGGCCTCGTAGAGAAATAATCATCCTGGAGCGAGCGACGGCGCAGCCCGACGCTGGAGATTTAAACAGGAATGCCCATCGGAACTTCTGGGGTCGGAAAATGAGACTCCCGATGTAACCAGAGCTGGATTTCGGCGCTACTTCTATGATGGGTGTGTCTCACGCCAGGGCCCGACGCATTCATGGTCAGCTCCATACATAAGTCTCTGGTTCTCCTTGATCGAGTGAGCCTGGCTTATATATGGAGCATGTAGCGAGAACTCCCCTGGAATGAAGGAAGCAGAATTTCCGGACTGCTCAATCAGGAGGTCCGGCGGCCCTTGAACCTCATCACTTGCATCTCATGATGCAACACCGACTCAGAGACCTTTTCGGTCTGAGCTGAAAGAGTTGCTTTAAAATGTTCAGAATGGTACCGATGTCGAGAGGGATTCCGGAGACCGACGCTCCGCGTCTGTGCCGTAACCGAAATTCTTTGAAATACAGAGTCGATCGATGTTGTAGGCTCTTACATCATCCGTCTCATCATCCGGGATTTCTGTTGCACTCGAAAAAATATCCCGATCGCCCAGCCTCTGTTGGCGTTCTCATAAGTCTACTTGAGAGGACGAGGAATTGAAGATGGATGATGAGGGTTCCCATCTGAGGACGGAGTGAACGAAAGACGGTGAGAAGAAGAGTTCATTATCAAGCAAAATCTCGTACATGATCTTTGAAAACGATTCGATTCCGATACTTAGTTTCACCAGCTGCCAATTTGGAAGCGTGTGGCACTTCTGGCTGTCGTGAGTGAAACTTTGAACAAGTTCAGTCGAGAGGCGGTGATGCTAGGAGTATGGCCAGCTTGAGGATCGGACTAGCGAACGGAGACCATCTTGGCCTTTCGGCTCAAGATGCTCAGCCCGTTTTTGAGCGCTCTCCTCAACATCAGTTTCGTTGCCGTTTCCTGAGCACCCAGCTCAAACTTTGGTTCGGTGAGCTCATCATGTACACTTGACACCGTTCGCGGAGTGCGGTCGTGAACCATGGAAACGGTCCTCCTCATCCGGCCTGAGAATCCGTAAGTTGGCAACGCTCTTCGGAGTTTCTACGATGACAAAGACAAGAATAATCCAGGGAACGGCTGCGTCTAAACTATGGAAAAAATATCCATATTCACCTTCGAAATGACGAAAGAACCCCAGGCTTGGCATGGCAATGAGACGGACCCTACAGCGAACGACAGAAGGATGCGCCATCTCATGAAAACCAGTGTTTCGTACCTTCGAGAGCGGTCGAAACATTGAATGGAACACAATTTCGTCCCAATTGCACCATGAATTACTGTCGCCGCGGGGTTGGTCCTCCCTCGTCACGAATAAACCCGATTGTTTTCGGTGACCTGGTTAAATGCCGTGAATACGTATGGCATTTACCTTCTGTGTGGCCAACACTGGAGCACCCGTAGCTTCCGAATTCACCCGATGTGACGCCAAAAGCTTCCGTGGCGATCGTTCGAAACGGTTGTTAGAGCCCTAGGGACTTCAATTCTGATGGTTGGCGGAATAAGTCTCGGTAACGGTCGAATTAAAGGTAGCTCTTGCGAGCCAACCGTAGCATCTGCTTCCGAATCAGATTTCTCCGTTTCGGGGCGAATACAAAGAGTTTTCCGCACGCCTAATGTGTCGACGAGGGCCGTCAAAGGAACGATTCGCCGCTTCGGGCAGCGGAGCGCCGCCCTAAGTTCCCTTGTCTTGGCCACCGAGTTGCTCGGTGGCGTCTTCGATGCATGAATCCCTAAACCATATGATATCAAATCGCGGAGCAATAACAATGATGGAGTCGACTTTCGACCGAATGAGTTGCAGCAGTTACGTTTGGTGACTCATACTACTACGATCCGAGAATTCCGAACGGGAAGAGCTCGACGGGGACGCAGTTGTTCAGAAACCAGCCTGAATTTCGCAGTGTCCAGACGACTTCGATAGCGCGGTGCGTTTTCGGTGAATAACTCTAACGAGTTCGAACCATCATCGCAGCTCTGTGGTGACGAATACGACAACAAATGAACGACCAGCTTCGCCAACAGCTTTTCTGAATTTGGACGATGTGTCTGCGAGGCATTGACAATGCTTGGACCGGGGCCTAACCTTAGAGAGCTAGAGCAATGTGCGACCGTACCGAGGATGGAGGACGTGGCGTTGTGAGATACGTTGACGGCCCGCGCGAGCACAATCAAAGTTTCTTGATCAATTATAGATGCTTCCCGTTTCGATTCGCTGAAAAGTCTCAACAGCTGGGTCTAATAGCGATTTTGAACCAGGCTGAAAACATGAATACGAAAACGGGGGGTATTGATTGCACCAGACCGCCATTTCGAGAGTCATGGGCGACAGACAAGCGAAGGAAGGCTTCCATAACACGACGGCAAAGTTTTAAAAAAGTACAGCACATGCATCCAGGAGATATTATTCTGAATTTGTTATAGAGGCACAACTAGAAGGGGGAGAGACCCGTGGGGATTCCAGCCCGCCAGAAAAATTTCCAATCCCATACAAAGTCGCACCGCCACTGGATACGGAATCCCAAAAACTCTATTCCATCTGAGCGCATAACGTGCGAACGCTCGAGCGGGAAAAAAATTGGCTGTGCCCTGAATTGTTCCCGAAGAAGCAAGCTGACGAGGAGACAATGAGTATTGAACTCGACCTACGAGATATCCCCTTGACTTCGTTCTTCCCGGTACTTTTTGGTCACTTGAGGCACTACCGGGTCAGTGGTCAGTGTTGTGCTTGATGAATGCACCACGTGCGGCCTCCGGTGTGTCTATCGTTTCATTTTGTGGCACAAATATGCAACTTATCATAACTGTCCGTTGCATACTGCCTGTTCATGGACAGGGTCTCCCCGGCGGTGGAGTTGTACTGATGATTTGTCAAATCATCAGAAGCGTCACCCTCCGCTGATTGTATCTTGATGGTCCACAGTGCAGCTGAGGCTTCTGTAAATGGCGTGTCTCAGAATACGCAAAGAGGTACCTAGATGACCTACGCGACGTTGTCCAGCACTAGAAGTAGCTCATTTTCACTCTGCGGCAGCGGAAGAACTGCGCGAAACGTGAATAGAGTTAGTCAGACGTCACGGGTGGCTCAGAGGAATGAAATCACCGACCTGAACCACAATTCAAGAGAAAGCCGTCCTTCCTGACCCTCGGAACGGCTTCCTCAGACTTCTTTCAGATTAAGCCATCGTGTTTGAGTATTGCTGAACCGAACATGAGACACTTTATTGGAGTACTGCTCAATCGAACATGAAACATGTTATATTGGTGGTGCTTGTGAGACTGAGGATCTGGGATAAAACGATTCAAATCTTTTGGAAACGTGGTCGACGCAGCTTCCGATGCTCAGAAAAGCCATGGTCCATCCAATGGTTTTGAGTCCTACAATGCCTAAGCGTGGCTGCAATAAGCCCGAATTTTCGATCTGATGTTGTTGAGCTTCTAGCTATAATTATCTGATTTAGAGTCGTGCTCGCTGACCCGGAAGCCCAATCACAAAGAGGCACAGTACCTGGAGACGAATTTTCGCTTCTCTTGAATTTCTGTGCTCACATCGGAATCCTTGAGGGATTGAATACGATGTTGTAGTGGCCAATCGGAGAAGTTTTGATATGACGTCATCCATAATGCAATACAACACCCCTCGTCTGCGGACAAAACAAACCGATATGTTAACGTAGCCTGGACCGCGAGAAAGTATTTTTGCGAATCCAGTAGCCATCTGGGAATCTTCTATGGTGACCAAAAATTCAAGGAGGCGACGGATCGCCCTTCGAACCCACTAGGAAAGATAACACCATGAGGCATATGGAGACGAATTTCGCCCGTGTCTGTGACAAATCGTCTCTAGTGAGCAATCGTTGGAACAGCCTTTCGCGTATCTTTTGACCAGACACGGCTTCGATGCTTTTCCTGAGCGTTACTTTGCGTAACATTTTTCTGCGAAGTTTTCTGTGTTTGTCCTTGAAGGAAGCGAAATTCAATGGCGTCGGTGACGAGGAGCAGCTCATCTGTCTGCGCCTCGTGACCTCATCTTTCTGCACGGCACCGATGAAGCCCGCGAAGAACTGACTTCACTCGATCTACGGGTAAGCCCCGAATAATTTGTTTCTCGAGTTCGACTGAAGTCATCACTACTCCCAAGCGGTGACGACTCCGCCAGAAGACCGTCTAGGTCTCTTGGCGATCGACACTCGATGGCAATAGGCTTGTAGGTGAGTGATTGCGCGGCGCGGAGAGTTTTCGGCACAAAAGACGTACTTTCCGTCCGAATTGGTAACTTATCGCCATAAACGTTGTCGTTCTACAAGAAGAATGCGGCAAATCACGACTCCAAAACATGAACCGAACCCTCCTGAGCAGACTCACATCTAGTGAAAAGCTTTTGAAATACGGAACATCCCAATCATTGAATATTGCCTAAGCATTCCGGTCCCAGAATCATGCCAGGTGATATTTCCCAAGTTTGCGCCTGATTCGCGGGACGGATGGTCATGTTTCCCTCTTGAATGCGGTGCCAGGTAAGGAAGTGAGCAACGGCTCATTGTTGAAGTTCTCCCCATGGCTACGTACAGTCGGACGAACTGGTGAAAAGTACCATATCTCAATCTGGGTTAAGTTTCGCGAGATTCTCTGGGTGTATCACTCACAAGATTCAGTGCACATTTGAAATCGGGTCAACCTGCTGTGGTCACCACAAAAAAGCCGGAGTGCCCATTCTGAGCCCATGGGATTGATGAGGACCTATGAGGTGGAATCATAGGAGACGTAGTACTTGAACCTGTTTCCCATTCAGTCCTCAGTACATTATTCGGAATTGTCGTTTCTCGGGCACAGTATCGTACCAGAGCCCGAGGGATTCGGTTCGTGAGGACTCCTCAAGAAGCAATGTTCATCCTTACGGCACAAGGAATGAGAGTCGAAAGCAGCTCACTCATGTGATGAAACCACTAAAAACCTCTGAGTCTGCCTCGACCTCCAGTAGTAAGCAGGTGCTGCCTGGCCCACCCGAATATGTTGTTTGAATCAGACGCTCATATGCTTGGCACCGAAGCGCAGGGGGGAAAATCATCCCGAGTCATCCCCAGAGACCCGATTTCGAGAGTACCTCTGATCTCGCTATAACTACTGCTAGGAAAAATATTCCTTAACGAATCAAATTCAGTAGCCTATATTTGGGAAGGATGAATCAGTTGTCATCATAATCGTTCAGAACGATCGAACGCCGCAGCTCCGCTTCTGAAATGCCTTTCACCAGAGAACGCACTGCTAGGCTGCCCCGTGAGATCGAGCCATCTAGAATCCGAAGCTGTGACTTTGAATAATCGGGAACACACCTGGTTGCCAGACATATTCGACGGAGCGTGTAATGAACTTTAACTTCGAGCTTCAAGTACATAGAGACAGAACTGTCATTTCTCGATCATGGCTGTTTGCATCAGCGAGGGGGAAATGAAGGGAAAGCCTGAATCTCAGATCGAGATCAAACCAGTAGATGTCGGGACATGATGACTAGCTATGAGACGAGGTCAGATTTCTCGGTTCCGAAACGCGATAGCGAGATCTGACGATTCTTACCCTCGATTTCGAGTCCTATGGATTATGACCACGATCGTGCGTAGCGTGACGTGCATAGAGCGAGACGCCGGAGCATGTTTTCCCGTTGTGAGTATGCAACGCGTATCCCACGCGAGCTTCGGGATTCACTGAGACTCCCGGAATCTTCTACCATGGAAAAGTGTCAACTGAGGAAACGATTCGCTTCGTGGACATGACGGAACTCCATTAGAGTCGGAATCCCTCACGGTACCGAGAATCAATATTACTGAGTACGTTGAGTGAGACAGATATCAGCCGTTTCCGTTGAAACTCGCTCAAAACTACAGTCTATCTGGAACTAAAGGCGATCTGTTCCCTATCCATATGAATGACGCACGCTGTGAGCTGCCACCCTTCTCTCATCGCCCGCTCGCATGAATCTGACAATGAATATGTACATTGTGACTTTCTCGATCACTCAATCGCGATTCTAGTGCAGACAACGAATGCGAAACACCGTGGAAGAAGGAAGGAGAAAGCAAGGTGTGTATCCAGCGAGCCGCTTAAGACTCGTTGACTGCCACTGTGCGCCTCAACCACCGCGACGACGGCTGGTGACATCATACACTTCTTTCTTTGCTCATCACACGAAACAGATGGAAGCTCTCGACTCACAGCGGTTGCAGGCTCCCTTACCGGATATCTACACCAACACGATCCATTCTTCGCCAGGGGAGCTCGACGATCTCAACAGGTATCAATCGGGCTGTTCGGCGGAAGACTTGATTGCCCCTGGGCGATGTTACTGAGGGGCAATCAATATGATGTCTTTCAAGACCAATCAAATAATTCATTTAGGTATCAACGGTTCGAGAGAGAAGAGCTGCTGGCTCCTGGAAGAACTGGAATCCGCGATAGACGGTTTAGTTGACGAGGAACAACAGAATCCTTGGAGAATCTCAAAAGTTGATGCTCCACCATCACAAGTGACCAGAACTCATGGGCAATAGAAATGTCTCTCATGGATCTGCGACGAGCCCATATTGCCAGTAACCTTTTTTATTTCATTCCTATCGAGACCGAGGGAGCAATAGGTTTCGGAGCCCAAAGCAACAGCAATGTTGGAGACGATTTTTTTTCGTTGCGAAGGCTCCCTTGAGTTGGACAGTCGGCCCGTCAATCATTCAACAAAGCGGCAAGCCTCACATCTAGCCACCGATCCCTCTCCTGGTTACGCGCGCGCTCTTTCCTCCGAAAGTCCGTTCACGACGGAACACACAGAAAGCAAGCGAGCAAGTCGTTCACGTTGGTAGACCTCGTCATATGTGCGCGTTGTATAGTGCGGCATCATGGACAGATGACTATCCTCGACAGCGCGGAGCCTTCGGCTGAGTTCGAAGGTTCAGCAGGTTCTCGTTAAGAAAGCGGAAGGCTCTCTTGGAATGTCAGTGATAACGTAAATTGCCAGTTTGGACGCCATGGCTGTGAAATTCTCGTGAGTTGAAGTCTGCTCTCTTACGATCGATAGAAACGCACGGAGTCTCTCTTTCTCTGGGTCACATGTGTTGAAAGAGCGTTCCGAGCGATGATTTATTTTCCCCACGCTGAACTCGGTTTCTCACGGATTTCTCGAAAACTAAGAGCTCCCGAGCCTACGATAGCTCCGAAAATTAGAGTTGATCAAGTCGTTGTGACGTGACTTGTGCTAGACCGACTAGCCTGTAAAATCGGACTGGGACTAGTCGTAGTACACTCGTATTCGTCCCATTCTGCTTCCTATGATTAGATATAGCCGAGGCTGAGCCGATTTTCCGGGAAAGTTGGCCGAAATCATCTTGGCATGGACAAGAATTGATCCCGGAATCACAAGAAGTCCGACCACTCTGCTTTTTTATTTTGAATCGCGGCTTCGAGAAGTCTGTCAGCGGCGACAAGCAAGCGCTCAGGAGGTCCATTCGACGCGGGGTTTTTATGCAGCCGAAAATCGCAACCGAGATCGGATGAAACCGGTAATTTACGAAAAATAGCACTGAATAGTCACGAGAGCAACCAATGTCTCTGGAATGTATCGAAATTCGGAAGCATCTGATCGGCACGCATGAGGCAATACGTCCGAAAAAGATGTGTCCTACTAGACTGTCAGCAACGCAAAGATTTCTGCTCAGGCGCTTGCTAAGCCAGCAGGCAAGAGGCAGGCCTTTCAGTTGCTGCGGGATACAGGAAACACACGTAGTCTGCGGGGATAGGGGGGGAAGGGGTGTTCATCGAGAGCCCGACGTGGATTTTAATCCGATTTCTGATGTCCTACATGTTCAGAAGCGCTGCATCCCCGTCGCCGGTGGCTTGCTCCGCGTTTTTCCGCCATCTCAGCCCAAGGGTGGAATTGGTTCGGAATGCGCCATCTACGGGATAAACGAGATTTTCACGGAGCTCGAGCCGTCGAAATCATTCTACGTGCGGCGCCAGCTGGGGTCTCAGAGCCTTAGCTCACCGCGCCTTCCGACCAGAATTTGTGCGGGGAGCCAGTCATTCCGTTTGCGGAAGTCAATGTGCAGATGCATTGAAGACACTATCAGCTGGAAACGGGGGACAATATTTCATGAATCAACCCCCGAAATGGAGTCGTTCCAGTTTCATCAGGAGTTCCTCCGCTCCTTGTCGAGAACCATCGTGCGACTTAAAACAACCACCCGCCTTCGGTGAGACTTCCAGAGCTCCGGTCAGAAGGGAAATGGCGCATTTGAAATCGATGCGTATGATGGACAACTCGAGATGCGTACGGTGACCTCCGTCGGAAGTAGCGAGATCGATCGGATCTCGGCACACACAAGAAAATTCGCTCTTGTGACCTTCAAATGCGGCGCGGAGTGGAACGTGTAATATTCTATGCCGGAGACTTAACACCCTCGCTGGAGGCTGAGGTTCAAGAGATCCGCGAACTTGAATCGCAGTCGAGCGCTCGCTTTCCTCTTATCCGCTGCCTTGTAAACTGAGCCAGACCACGAACTGTAGACTGTATCGACAATCATGGAGTTTTGACAATGGCTGCGTCCGACGCAGCATCGAGATCTTATCATGTTGTAAATAGAGGAGCGATAATCATCAATGCCCCACCGACAGAAGGCGATAACCCTGTACCTCCGTAGCTTCAGACTACCATTGATTATGACCGCCCTGAAGCCTTTGGTCTCTTCGTTTACGATTCCAACTTGACGATCCGGCTAGGGAGGGCTTCCTCCGCAACTGCACAGGCTAACGGGTTCAATCAAATGCGAACGTCGTAAACGGTCCGTGCCAAGTCCGTTATCTTAATTCGGGTTGAGACAGAGTCCAGTAAACTCTTATGCCAGTGGAAAGAGGCCTCGGATAATTACTCGACTTGCGCGTCGACTCAGCACCGAGCCCCGACGGAGATAAAAGGAAGATGAACTTCCCAAGAGCGAGCGCTAGTCCATGATCTCAGGTGATCGAGCGTCGCCGTCCAGGCATGTCGCCGATCGGAGTACTGACTTGAAAACCCATCGGACACGAGCATGCTGCGGAGGTAGCACTCCTTGGGGTGCTTGGTTGAATGAGAACGTATAGTTCTGTTTGCCACAAGAAGAGTTTCATCTCCAATGGAAAGTTTTCCCAGGGAGACAATGAATGTTTCAACACATCGGGAATCCGCTTTCCTTCTGGAGTCAGTGTGGATATCTCTGAGGGAGAAGAACGGTCAAAGGAGACCCCGATGACATTAAGATTTTGCATCCCATGTGCACGGAAGAATTCTCTGAAAACCCTATTATCATCGATATCCAACACTCGGAAACCCCGTTACGGCACATTCTCTGCGGGGACCCCCCTGAAAACGTCTTCGATCAGAGAATCTCGCGATTTCAAGAGGAAAACGTCTTCTGCCCTTTTCATAGCAACAGGCAACGCGCAAAAAACTGGCTTATTGGCGCCCGAAAGAGTTCGGGAAGGTTCGAGGGCGTGGACGGAAGCGCTCCTCGACTCCATCTTGGATCAAAGACATTCTCTCCAAGCTAGTGATTCGACGGTTTCCGAGGACGCGGTCCAGACAACGGAAAACACCAAAATATTTTAGAATGTTCTGCAATCCTCAACAACAAACTGTGCACGATAAAATATTAAGACGCAAGTAATCACCGGAGCTGTTAAGTCTGACCTCCCGCGTTCGAAGGGCGCAGCCGGCAGCGTCGTGAAACGGGACCGCGTGGCTGCTCGAATCTCTTCGGAATCGATGCGATCGACAGTTCCCTCCACCTTCCTCTTTAGCTCGTCCGAATCAATGTACGGGATTCTGGCCGCGCTGTAGATTAGACCTCTCCTCAAACAGTCTTATCGCGGCACCTTAAGGCATATTGTGTTGTGGGATCCGTTGAGGCTTGTACAATGAACTGAAGCGACAACTCCCAGATCTGGATCTCGATCGGAATGAGCGTCCACCGCAAGTTTTTCCGAGCCAATTTCGCTGGCGGCATGAAGCTTGGGAGAAAGGGGGGGGAGGGAGCAACGGAAGATGCTGCTGAGCTTCAACATGGAGCCCTATGGGGGATCCGAAAATTTAGAGTTGTGACTAGGCCCCCCTGCCTACCCCTCGTGGCTACGCTAGTGGGCGCTAGCCCCACCGTTGGGAACCACTGCCCTGGAGAATGTGCTAGAACGAGGTTTTCGAGTGCTGGATATCGGTCATAATGGGGTTTTCTGAAATTTCTGTTATGCTAAAAAAAATGCTCGTGCCTGTCACTCGGGGAGTGGAAGCCCTAACGGAGACCTCCCTTTTCAAGCATGGCGAAGCAACCTCGTGAAAAAGGTTCTGGCAAGCCACGCGTATCTCAGCCGCAGATTTCACAGGAGTTCAGCAGCAGATCCAACATGAGCAAAGAACCAGCTAAAGCAAGCGCTCTGAGTACAGGCCTTGAAAGCGAGGGTTCTAATCTCAGTTGCTCCCCGTCCAGGAGGAAGGATAGGAATCTGGTTCTTTCCAGCAGCGGAACAAGCTGGAAAAACCGTATCGGCGGAGACTCGAGATATATTTTTCCAGGATATATGTGTCAGTCAAGTCCTCCGCAGCATTCATGCAAGAACCAAGGCAGCTGCTATTTCTTGTGACGGCCTCAAATATGTTGCATCCTATAGCGTTGCGAACATTCCTCACGATCGGTATCTGTGTGACATCCTGTGAACAAAGCTCCTCGAAGCTGAGATTGGTGAACAATCACTTTCGGTCCACGATGACAGAAAACTTCTTCTGAACACATTAGGGGCTCTCCATGATACTTCGATCACGGTCGGAAGGGGGGGGGGGGAGTACGGAAGTATACTGGCCCGCCCCGAGTGGCATTTTGAATGAGACGCCACGGGTTGTGTATAGACGCGCGGAGTACTGGTCAAGGCTCTTGCCAGCCTTGTGCTCATTCAGCGGGCACGTTCATCCCTTCTCTGCTTTCCTTGAGCTCTTGCTTATTTGGTCTGAGGTCTCCGAGGGCCGCTGTCGTTCTTGGCAAACTATGCTGCCGGATCAGCTAACCTACCAATGAGTCAGTGACTGCATCCTGTTCCTTGTCCCGGAACACCATCCTTCGAATCCTTTTTGAGTTATCGATCGGCCGCATGTGTCAAGTATGCTCTGCTCGCGCCGAATTGTTGCTGCTGGATAAACTCAGAGCCAGCATGCGGCGACGTTGATTGCTGAAGCGCCGGAGGCGTATGGAGGAACTGCTTCGGATTGCGTAAAGTTGATATGTGGACTGGATAAACGGAGTTCTCCGTTAAAATGAGAATACCACTGGGCTCTCCCATGCCAGCCTTCCTCCGAAGCATCTTCGAAAAACGTCAAAAACCGCCGACAGCCACTGTCTCTGGCCAGTCTGTATTGAGTAGAGTAGTTAGCCAGTCTGAGAGACACATAGAGACAGCGAGAAAAACCGTCGACGGGGAAAACCGGTAACAACAGACATTTCCGTCCCGTGGCCAACGCGCCTATAAACGGAGTTATAGGCCCGTAAAAATCAGAATGCCACTAAGGTCTCCCTTGCCTGCCTTCCTCCGAAACATTTTCGAAAAACGGGAAAAACCGTTTTACTCGCCACCTTGTGTATTGGAATGCTCTTCTCGTCGTTGCGGGCTCCCTCGAAGCCGTTGTATCGCCTTCGCAGAAAACGGAACCAGAGGAGGTGGGGTAGGAGTTCTGAAGGGTCATTGTGGAGAGTTTAAAACATTCGAGAGCCCTGTACGGTCCGTTCATCAAACTTGATCGGTGGACCAGTGCGAGCCACCGGAGTACGATTGGCTCCAAAGCTTCCGGAAGGAGGGAAATCATCGGGCGCTCCAAGGCCATTGTCGCCATGATGAGTCGTTCCGAAATCAGCAGGAATGCTGTGACCAATTCCTTATGAAATTCGTGCTTGATGCTCAATGAGAGAGCGTTTTTAGGACAACGAGTGTTTCGGAGCTGGAATACGGGACCGGGATCGTCCTTGGAGAGGATTGATCAGAATTCGGGACCGGGATCGTCCTTGGAGAGGATTGATGAGAATTCGGGACCGGGATCGTCCTTGGAGAGGATTGATCACAATTCGGGATCATCAGCAAATCGAGTTGGTACACGCCGATTGAACACCCTTCGCTCCCATGTCAGAGTCCTACGTTCCCCGCGAAAGCCTGTCAAATTTCCGAGGGCTTCAAAATGGTGGAGCTCACGTTTAGTACCCCATGATCGAGGTCTGACAGAGTTTCCCGGACGCAGCTCCCCTAACGCACTAGAGCCCATCGTAAAAGTCGAAATCGCACGTTTTGGATACTATTGATATGCGGGAACATATTGCAACGACACGCCCCGTCCCTCAGTCACGCCACAGGTGTGCGCACAATCTTTGGATTTCAGGCATCATTGTTCGGAGGCTCCTTCCTTACCCTGAAACTCGGAGCGACCCAGAAGAAGCCACTGTGAACAGCTCACAAACTTCCATCCTAGCTCCAAAATACCTTGATGCAGAAAATGATTGCTTCAACTCATTCCCGTTGAGTTTCATTGAGTTTTTGCCGGAAATTTCGCCAAAATGGTCAAATTCATGTTACGGAATTGGCCATTTCCTAATGCCATTTGAAGGATCTCCCGCGCCTCTGATGTCAAGAAAGACGCACAATCTTTCTGTTCCTGCGGTCGTCAAACCTCTCCAATCGTCCGTATCTGGCGGGGTGGCCGCTTCGGGAGTTACCGTACGGCAGATTCGAGCGATGCCCTCTCATGGATTGCTCAGGAGCTCATTTCAGCAAATGTTGAAGTTTCGCTGTGACCGAATTGAATGGGATCAGTAAACGTTGATGGAGCAAACGTCAATGCATTGACACTAACCGGGCTGACAGTCAGCGAAAAGAGTTCAACAAAACTCTTACTAAGCGGGCGCAAAAAAGGACATGACTAAGGTGTCGCGCAGTCCGTTTTTTGTTCGGCGCTCTGCCTTTCTCGAGTTACGGAGACTGTTACACTTGTTGCCAGAAGCGGATCGATCAATGTGACGGGAACGCTTTTCATGTTCATTCAACGAGGTGAAAAGGGACCAGCGGAACACTGGGCGGTTTCGATCTGTCACTAGCGACTTTGTCAAATGAAACAATTTTCAAGGGCAAGCGGAAGAATACGATCACGTTTCTCTTTTCAGGCCACTTGGGGAGCACCCCGATGCTTCGATGGTCAGGAAGCCTTTCTTGATGTTCATCACCATTGTGGGGTTCATGCTTTTCTTCGTTCTCTACATAGCCACATCAGCTACAGTGCCGAGCTCCTCCGTGGAATATGACGCTTTGGTCTCAGAACATTCCCCGGTCAAAAAAAACGGATCTCAGAGCAACGACGCGACACAGCCGATCGCTTCGACTGGAATAAACCAAAGCCCCTCCACGCTGCCTGCCGTGGTTCAGGGAAGGAACGAAACTTCCTCAGCAACTTCCGGCTATACTGAGGTGTCATCGGCGGAAAACTTGAGCGCGGAATACTCAAGCGAGGAGGTCAACCAGAATGCGACGCCTTCGGGACAGTTCCAAGAAGAGCGTCCGGTGCCCGTTTTGAGAGATCTTTCAAAAGTCTACGAGAAATACGTGATCTACGAGGATCATTGCCGTATTCGGAGTTACGATTACAACGATCCGGCCATCCTGAAGAAGTACTTCTCGAGCACTCCGAAAATGTGTCCTAAAGACGCGAAGCCTTTCATTTTCTATCCCGTGATGAACCTCAAAGCTGGAAACTCTTGTGTCGGTGTGAAGAAAGCATTGTTCAACAAATCATTCGAAGGTGAACTTGACCAGTGGAATTGCACTTACAAGGAGGCCATACGCAATCTCAACTACCAGGTCATTGACAAGCACCACGATTTCGGGAAGAAAAAAATGCTCAAAGTCGGTGACTGCCCGCCGGAGGAATTCATCTGGATTGAGTGCGAGCGACCGGGAACGAATCAAACGTATCAGCAGCCTCTTATGCTCCCGGTGGTGAAAGCGGCGCGCGCACCGATCCGACCCAACAACATTGGCAAGAAGCCGCTTCACGTTCTTGTGGTCGGACTCGACTCAGTTTCACGACTGAATGCCCATCGGCAGTTCCCAAAAACTATGGAGTTCTTACAATCGAAGAAAAACCTCGTTGAGTTGTTCGGCTACAACAAAATAGGAGTCAATTCGGCGCCGAATCAAATTCCGCTACTCACAGGAATACCTTACGCGGTTCCCGGACTCAAGGCACGGCTCGGCTCAAACTATTTCGACAACGTGACTCGATATATCTGGGATGACTACGAAGATCGCGGCTACAGAACAATGTTCTACGAAGAGCAGTGGGTCTACGGCCTCTTCGTCTACCCGTCTTCGAAAGGTTTCAAGAAGGTCAGTTATCTGGTATTTAAATGACATAAGTGATAATAAGGATATCTGTTATTCCTGAATGATCAGACGACGCTCTATTAGATTCAAGTTTTACTCGAGTTCTCCTTCCCAGGTTCCAACAACTTACTGGCCGCGACCGATGATGCAGGCGATCGACAAATCAACCTTGAAAGCGGCTGGCTATAGCTGGTGCATCGGACCGGACTTCCCTGCGAAACACTACCTCGACTATACGTACAATACGATGAAAATTCTCGGTAACGAGCGCCCCCTGTTCTCGTATTCGTGGTTGAGCGAAACGGCGCACGATCAAGTTTACGGTGGGAAGCGGGTCGACAAATATTTTCATGACTTCTTCACGAAGATGGAGAACGACGGCATCCTGAACAACACGGCGGTCTTCTTCATATCGGATCACGGTTTTCGATTCGGGGCTTTCAGAAAGACGGAGCTAGGCAGGTATGAAGACATGCTCCCGTACGGTTTCGTTCTGATGCCAGATTGGTATTATGAAGAGGTCCCAGACGCTTTGAAGAACCTACAGGCTAACTCGCGACGACTTGTCACGGTGTACGACCTACACGCTACACTTCTAGAACTCGCGGAGCCCTGGAGCGAAGGCAGGGTGACGCGGACCGCGAACGGCTACAGTATCTTGAGTAATGTGATACCCGGTGAGCGAAGTTGTGAGGACGCCGATATCAACTTTCAATTCTGCTCATGCTTCGAACCCCAACCCTATGATAGAAAAGGCAGTTTATCGAAGTCTCTAGCGAAGTTTGTCATCGACAAAATCAACAACGAAATCGAAAAGAATAACGCCACGTCGAAATGTCGGGAATGGTCATTGGACAGCGTTGAA
The DNA here is from genome assembly GCA_028455905.1 of Neoseiulus californicus. Classification (NCBI taxonomy): domain Eukaryota; kingdom Metazoa; phylum Arthropoda; class Arachnida; order Mesostigmata; family Phytoseiidae; genus Neoseiulus; species Neoseiulus californicus. The sequence continues at coordinate 4,926,939 of JAMQGS010000008.1, forward strand.
GATTTCGTGCGACTCTCTGAAGGCAACAAATGGACGGATTTTTACAAAACGACGATCAAAACCAAGCCAGCAGCTCAATTCGAAGCCGCCGTCCAGCTCCAACGAGCGGATCAAAGCTGGAAACTGCTTTCTGATATAGACCGGACGGACTGGTTCAGCACACATGCTAAATGCGTTAAAAAAGAGAGCTATGAGAGGTATTGCTATTGCAAGCAGAGTACTTAATCGTTCCTATATAATTCTGATCATGTCGGACCGTGTAGATGTGGTCTAGCGAAGCATGTGCTCAAAGGGGTGCCGGAGTTCCTGAACTGAGAGCTCGATTTGAGTCGGGAGGTTCTACCGACGGGCTCGGGGAGCTTTCGGCAGCGATAGCGTGGTCAATGTTTCTGATTTTGTCGGAAGTCTAGGATTCCAGAATGCATACATTGAATCCCTTCGTGGAAAACTGTAAAGAAGCGATTGCCAAGTGGTAATTATGGATGTGCCGAGTCGGCCAGAAACTCGGAACAAGGTGATATGTTGTACATTACCCAACTCCAACTTGGCAGAGGAGTCATGTTTCCACAGTCAATCTAGTCAGAAGTTGTAAAATACTGGTGATGGTCATCGAACGGATGTGTGATATTTCTGCTGGGCCTGTAAATTGAGGATTAATAAACTTTTGGTTTATTTATGGCGGATCTGGAGCGCTGAATTCCTGAAGGCTCACGCCCCAATGTTCGTTCGTTTCTGAGATCCGTGAAATGATTGAAGGGAGTCTCATTCGACTGGGGAAGATTTTTCGCGGCTCGAGTAAACTTTATCGGTTCGGTCACTTCGCTCTTGACCGCTTTCGCTTGGAACTTGAAGACGATTTTTATCTTCCGGCACATTGTTTCTTCGTTTCCGTAGTCCGAAGTGAGGCGCCTCACCACTCCGAGTTCATTCAGATGCAACAACAGTTTCTTCCAACGCTTCATCGAATCCCCGCAAAGATGCGATTGAGCGACTTTCGGCGAGTTTCATCAGTCGGCGTGTTTCCCAAGCACGCTCACCACCGGATGAGAGCTAGATGCTGAATAAAAACTAAGATCGACTTTGGCAAGCTCACACAAAAGGCCAACTGAATTCAAGTTTCCAGTGATCGAATTCCATTGTCAACAGACTGGACGCTTAGTGGAATCTCCTATTCTTAGGCTTCCCCTTTCCCATGTACTTTTCACTGAAACTCTACTCATCTCCGATATCGGATCATCTATTTTCGAGATTCTCCGGAAGAGGGAGCGATTCACCCACGAATGTTAGGCAAGCGAATAGAAATTTCGCTCAAAAGTGTGACATTTGTCCTCAGAAGTTTCTGTATAACCACCAGGAATGACACGAGCGGACTCCAGTAAGCCATGGCAACTTCCAGTCTCAAATGTTTAACTCGCCAGCAGCGCTTCCAAAATATTTCCCCCACGGGCCACACTGGATCGCCGGATCGTATCTCTCCCTCCTGGATTCGCCACCGTCTTATTAGACGTGAGGGCTCTTTCAGGCATCGAATCATTCATCGCTCAGAGGGAAGACCTTCTAATCAATGCTCCGAGACAAGACTCTTAGGTATAACGTCTCTACGGCAATATCAAACATGACTTAATCCACCATTGAGAATGAGAGGCCTGAAATTCCTGCGGTCTCCCTAACAATAAGTTTGTCGATATTGATCTGGCCGTTGAGAGCTTTTCCACACTTAAACTCTCCGGAGCATTGCAACGTGCCGACATCGATATCAGCGACGGCTTGTTCTCTGCAAACATCCCGCAATAAGCGGGCGAATATCACAAAACCGAGCATACAGAGAATTTAGAACGCGATTCTGAAGTGATACATACATGAGACGGATATGGGAGGAAACCCTGGAATTGACAGCCATGGACTTCCGCGCTGTTCGATGATGAACTCCTCAGAAGCTGACGGCGATCGAGACAGCGATTCGTCGGTTGTTATGCACAATCAGTACCAAGAGGCTCTGGCGTCCGGTCGCGACGTCAGACTCTTACATTTCTAATGCTCTTCTTCCGGTGGATCTACCGGCGGTGTATTTCGAGGTAGCTGACTCTTGGGGCGAGGGTAGGTTGATCCGAACCGCGAACGACTGCAGTCTCCTCAGCAATATGATACCGAGTGACAGAACTTGCGCTGAAGCACATGTAAATCACAGTAAACTCCCGGTAATGCAGAATCCCATAACTCGGAAAATCCCGATTACTCGGACGATTTTTGAACTGTGTTCCGTATCTTAGACCGTAGGCCCCATATTGAAACCATCCAATAATTCCCCCCTGAAAGACTGAACCACGCTGGCTCCCGCGAACCCTTCTACGTTCCATGCGCTGCCAGTGAATTTACCCGGGCAGCTGAAACATTACTCGGGTAGTGAATCTCATAATCATGGTTGAGTGCAGCGACTCATGATGACGTCAATGGAAAAGAGAGGATCGACGAATATTTCCTCGAATTCTTCGAGAAAATAGAGAGGAGTGGTGTCATGAGCAGCACGGCCATATTCTTCATCTCAGACCACGGGTTTCGTCGGGGACTTCACAGGAGGACGATGATGGGTAGATATAAGGACCAGCTTCCCTACGGCTTCGTTCTCATGCCGGATTGGTATCATGAGAAAGACCCGAAGGGCTGGAGGAACCTTCGAGCCAACTCCAGGCGGCTCGTGACCGTTTATGATCTGCACGCTACACTGTTGGATCTTGCGGATTTTTGGAACGGGAGCAGACTCAGACGAACGACAAATGGGTACAGCGTTCTCAGCATTCTCATACCTAACAGTGTTGTGTGGACGCGAAGATCAACTCCCAGCAGTGGCGTAGCGAGACCGAGTGCCGCCCGGTGCGCAAAGTCAAAATTTGTGGAAAATCGGCAACTTTCCACAAGTTGCCGGAAAGTTACTGACGCTACGCTACTGACTCCAAGTCGTGCTCCTGTTTTGAATCCAAACCCCAGGATACGAAGAGCAATTCATCGCAGTCCTTGGCTGGCTTCGCCATCGCTGAGGTCAACAAAATTATCGAAAAGAATAACCATTCGGCGGAGTGTCTCCAATGGTCACTGGAAAACGTTGATGAGTTTAAGCGGCTCTCCGAAGGCACCGATTGGACCGATTTCTACAAGGTCACGATGAGAACTGCGGAGATTGAGCGGATCACTCGGTTCCGCGAGCATGCCAAATGCTTGTAGAAAACACCCTACGGAATATATTGCTACTGTTAATGAGAAGCGCTCCGAATAATCTCATGTAAGGAATGACCCCCATTAGAGCCATACCGTGCAATACACCTGAGCTAGCTCGGACTCTAGTTCTAAGGACTCAGGAATAGGGAAGCCGTCTGAGGCGCCGAGTTCTGATAGCGATTTGTCTGTGTCATTATAGTTCACTACGGGCGATTGGGAAGAATCACCTTGATCGACTGTTGACGGAAACCAATTAGGAAAAAGCTGTGCGGTCTCGCCACCCGGACCACCTACTTCCACAAGACCCAACGTCAGGGTGAAGCAGGCGCATTTTCTACGCACTTCGGAAATCTCATTCGACAGAATTGTTCTTAATGGGATAGAGCCAATAACGAAACCGGAGTTAGATAGCAACCGGAGGCTAGCGATTACCTCCGTATTTATTGAGAAGGAGGGAGAGAGCGAACCCAACAGTTCTCAACCTCCTGTGGGAGAGATAAGTCAGCAAGTATTAGATCGAACAGGGCTCAAGGAACGTAGTTGCGCGGTGAAACTTTTCATGTGGTAGACAGCATCGTCTCTTCTATCTCCGCTTGACTCACGATGCCTCATCGTCGATTGTTTACCTCGCCATCTTATCATTGATCGGACCGAGTCTCATCTGGGCGAGAATCAACTTCATGAGGGGGCTTTGGAAGAATAACACGGCGTGTTCAACACCGCGATAAATCCGGAAACAACAACAGTCTTGAGCATTTCCTTGTCGAGGATGGATTCTTGCTTCTTTACGAGGGTGATCAGCGAGATCCGACCGTCTATCGCGGTACGAATGGGCGCCGGAAACAGGGTGCGCGCCTGCACAAAGCGGTCCTCGGTGGGCTTGAAATACATTGTGACGCAATCCGAATCTGAGAAACAAGCGACATATAAGCTCACTCAAACCCAGCGATTCAGAAGCCCGCGATTCAAACTCTTGGAAAAAGATCACGAGACATGGAGAATGAGTATCGTTTGTTGGAGCCTATATCATGCGGTGGGCGGTCGCCCTCTGCTCGCCGTGCTGCGTGGTCTGCTACGTTTGGGTGGCGCTGCTGGCTTAACATCGTCGTCCGGTTGAGATTCGAGCGCAGAGTTGCCTGAAGGACTCACGTCAGGTAAAACGGCAGCCACTGGGCTAGGGGATTCCATAGGTCGTGGTCGGCCATCCCTATATGTACTGTGGGGAACTTCTGTGGATTTTGGAATGCTCGCTTCGTTTTGACCTCTCCTCTTCATCCTGCTGTCAGCAGATCTTCGGTTGCTGACCAGCGCACAGCTCTCACTTCACTACGACTGACACTCCACTCTGTCATACGTTCTCTCTCTTCTCCTTCATATGCACGTTCGGTGCTGCCAAGCGTACCGCAATGTTTGCCTGGCTACTCTGAAACGCTACCTCTCATTAATCTATCCCACATTCGGCCACAGCTATCCACCTGGAATGTCCTCGATCGACTGCTTCTACTTGAACTTGTTGCTGTTGACGCTGTTGTTTTCCTTGCCGTTGCTGTTGATCGCACTGCCGAGCTCGGCAATCTCGGATCTCCGCGAATATCAGCGGACAATGGCGCTGGAAGTGGCCCGCCTGTTGGCAATGGTTGCACCGCATGGCCAATCTTCTCGGGCACCTTCTTGACAGGTGCGCTTCCTCACGGCAGTCGAAGCACACTGATACCGCTCCCGTGCACCTCTCTGTTCCGGCTCCGTGCCCGAAGTTCCCGCACCCGGCGCATCGACCGTCCGGTCCCAAGCGCTCCCTGTCCTGCCAGATGATTCTGGCTCGCTCCATGGCTTCTCTTCGACCACGGTCTATCGCTGCCTGCGCGTTCGGAGCCACTCTCGCTTCCTCTGGTCGTCTCTCCGGTGCTTCCGGCTCGCCAATCTTTACCGGATCCGTCTGTGTTGCCGTGTTGACCATTGGCACTCCCCGGTGATCAACAGGTTCTCCGTACCTAAACGGTACCTCGTCGGCAGTATCATCCTCCTCAAACTCGAACCGCTCCCTGACCACGTTAAACCTCATCGTGCGGTTGACCTGGTTGATCTGTGCCTCAAAGCCGGGCCATCTGCGTCTTCTCGCGCCATATACTTCGTCCAACATGCGCTCCCCTACGGCCCGAAAAGCCTCGTCGGCTGTCCGGTTCAACACATGCCACTGTTCCATCATCGCGTTCCAATACCGTATGAGCACTCCTACTTCTGCTTCGGTTGGCATCGTCTCGCCTGTCGTTCTTGATCCCGTTCCATTGCGCTTCCTTGATCTGTTGTGGCACGTGCACTTACACCGGTCTCTCTTGCGCGAATGAGCCGTTGCCGCTCTCCAGCTCTGGAGCTCCGTTCTGGAACTCCCGTGCCCTCTGGCGGCGTCTCGTCCGCTCCAGCGAACAGCTGTCCTCAGCGTACATCAACTCTATTACCTAGCGTGCTCATGTTTGATCCTCCTACCTACTTCTGCGCTACCTCCTACTATTTCGTTTGTCTATCCTGATTATATCATATCTTAATTTTCGCTCAACATTTACTTGAGGTAGTTTCCTTCGAATTTTGGCGCTCCCTTGGGATTCCTCCTCCTCGGTGTTTCCTCGACGACATAATCTTGATTGGCGCCTCTGACGTCATCTTCCACTTTCGCTGGCGTTTCCATGAATGCTGAGTTCAAGTCGGACTTCTCCGGTGTCTCGCTCGCTACCCTTCCGAACTCCTCCAACATCGTTGAGATTTCGTCGTCTACATCCGCCGAAGGCTTTGACACATCGGGATATTCCTGCTGCTTCGTTTCGCCTGAAGTACTCGATCAACTTTCATTAGAACGCACTTACGAATCCGTTGGTCTTGAGTTGTTATCTGCCTCGACCTCCGCTTCCTTGAATGGTCCTCGACTGAGTGCGTCGACATGCTGCATCGTTGCACCCGATCGATACCTCACGGTGAACTCGAACTCCGAAATTTTGTCCCACCTTCTACAGAACTGATTGTGAGTTGATCCTGCCTGAGCCCGCAGCGCCAACACAGCGTTACAGTCTGAGGCTACGACAAACTTGATTCCGTGCAAATAATAGCAAAACCGTTCCATTGCCCATACTACGGCCAACTGTCCAAGTTTTGTCGAATGATAGTTTTTCTCAGAGCCCGACAGTTGCCGGCTGATCGCATAGATAAGCTTTGATTTTCCGTCTTTCTTTTGGATCAACATCGCTCCCAATCCCATACAGCTCGCATCAGTGTGCAGCTCCGTTTCTTTTTGTGGATCGAACCGATCCAAGATCGGTTCTGCTGCCAGTCTCTTCTTCAGTTCCTTGGAAGCTTGCTCACATTCTGGGCTTCACTCGAATTTCGTCGACTGTTTCAACAGCTCAGTGATCGGATTCGCTATTGTCGCATACCCTGCGATTAATCTCCGAAATAAACCTGACAAGCCTAGGAATCGTCCCACTTCGTGCGTGTTCGCTGGTCTCGGAAACTTCTCGACCGCTTCAAACTTCTTCGTTCCTGCTTCGATATTTTGACACCAAGAAACTGAACCGTCTTATTGTAAAAACAACACTTGCTTAGTCTTACGGTAAGTCCGGACTGTTTCAACGCCTCGGAAACATTCTGAATCTGACTGAGATGCTCTTCGCAATCGTCCGCTGCCGTAAATAAATCGTCTAGAGCGACAGAGGAAATGGTTGGCTTCTGACTGGTTGACTGTCTGGAATTTCTCCGATCTTGAACTCTGTTCCTGTTGCTCGTCTCAGTTCTTTCATTGATGTCGCTACTTTGTCCTCGGTACTTGTCGATCAGTCGTAACAGCGCTTCCTTCCACTAGTCTGGAATCTCTTCGTTGACATTAATATCTTTCATTCCGATCTCTGTTGTCTCTTCTTCCGTTGATTCTCCCAGTTGCAGCACCTCCATCTGTCTTCGTGTGAGATTGTAATATTCTTCGACCTCAGGATTCACTACCCGTGCTCTTGCGATAACAGTTCCTGCCTTAACATCGATTTCGTTCCTTCCCTCAATAACTACTGGTATGAGAACTTCCTCATCTTATATTTCTCACCACGCTTCCATGTGCTTTTCGTTTTCAAAACGAATGACTCCTCTAGTTTTCTCAGTCGGTTGTGCTCTTACAAAACAAATTGACATTGTTTGAATTTTCACTTCCGCCTTCGTTTCCAGTTCGACTCTCCCTTTCTGTCGTGCTAGTAAATTATCGAGTTCTGGCGATGTTTCTCCATCGAAAACTATTGTCAACGTTCCAGCATCCATGAGTTCTATTCCCAGCAGGATACCTTTCTCGAATAGGCGACCTGCTGTCGCCAGGGAATAGCTTTGTCAAACTTCCAAACCACGTCGCTTCCTGCAATCCCACCGCTGCTAATTGTGGGAACTTCTGTGTATTACGGAATGCTCGGTTCGTTTTGACTTCGATTCTCCTTATTCCGCTGTCAGCACAGTGGCGTAGCCATGGGGGGGGGCGATCGGGCGATCGCCCCCCCCATGATTTTCTTGTCCCATGTTAATTCCCTATACCGCGGTGTCCGGAGTATCAAATCGCCCCCCCCCCCCATAACATGGAGCCGCCCCCCCCAAGATGAAATCCTGGCTACGCCCCTGTGTCAGCACACCTTCGGTTGCTGACGAGCGCACGTCTGCCTTGCTTCACTACGACTTACTCAAGGGAGCTTGAGCGCAGCTTATGTGACTGTGCTGCTGACCTGATTCAGACTGAAGACTGAATCCGCTTCGTGGATTGTGGCGTAGAAAAGTTGGAGGTAATATAACTCCAGATACACATAGACAGACAGTAAAAAACATGCCGCAGTCAGTGGAAACACACTCGAAATTCGGATACATGACAACTTCTCAGCGGGGCTCCAGCGGTCGTTGAGCACGCACCACCGTCTTCCCCACGGAGATCGAAAACGAACCGCTGATTCGGAAGCGTCTGTTCTGGAGCTCTCAGCTGATGATGATGGACTCAACAAGTGGAGAGAGGTATCTGCTTTTCCGCCTGACCTAAAATCCTGAAACATGAATCGGCTCTTGATTCTCAAGGGTCCGTCAACCACCGCAAGATGTAGGGAAAGAATCCGCAATCCAGACGCTTCCATCGAGAATCTTACAAGGAATGACAGACTCGGATATCGACTAGACCAGGGATTCTCAAACTCTCCTGGTGGCGGCACCCCGCACAGTTCTGAATTGTAATTCAATGCACCAATGAAGTTCGAAGATTAACAGTTGCTGGACCCCGAACACCGATCTCAGGGTCATTTTAGAAGCGCTCCCATTTGCTCATGCGCAGCTATGCGCAGCAGCTGTCTTCACCATACGAAAAAAGGATGAGAGCAGTGGCGGATCCAGGAATGGCTCGAGGAGGGGGCGGTTTCAGATTTTTGGTGTCCCAAGAGAAGTTTTCCCCAATGATGCGCTTGAATATTGATTTCTTTGTTTGATATTTGTTGAGCACAAACATTTATCTATTTTTGAAATGGTTCATGACATTCTCACATTTGATCTGTATATTCCGCCCGGGTGACCAGACTCGAGACGGGGGCGGTCATTGTCCACCTATCTCGGCTAAATTGACCACTGTGCGCCGGCTGGCGCCGAGGACTCGGCGCGGCGCACGGCTCTGGATACACTCCAGCCTTAGAAAACGCCTGTCCTTGACTTTTGTTCACCGTCATCACAAGAGCTAGACGAAGAGGAAATTCCCTCCTTTTCAAGCGGGATGGTAACTTGGAATCGCAATCATTACCAATCCGGGGAACGATGGCAAGTTGCCCCTCCCTCACTACCATTACGAACGTAAAGCCAACGGAAAACTGGCGGATGAACTCCATTTTCAACTTCAAGTCCGTTTGAGACAACCGAATTTCGCATCAGTATGACGACGGCTCCTTTCTTTGAATGTTGATCCTGAGGCGGCATCCCAGGAGGTTTCAGACTGTCCAGATACTCGGACGGATAGAGCGCTTGTTGGTTTCTTCCGTCATCCGCGATTCCGTCGATACTCGTCGTAGGGAATGATATTGAGAGCTTGTTTACATTTGGAGACGGAGGAGAGTTTCGAATTTCGGGTGGAGAATTCGAGAGAGAGAATGAAATGTGTGTAGACGTAGATCATATAAGTCGAGAGCCGCACGCTGTGACGAAGTGGCACGTGGGAATAGAAGAGAGTGGTCTCTACTAATCCAGTTGTGGTCATTCCGTCGTGCAGGTTAATACAACAGTTGCAGCGGTGCGGTGCGGCAAACTGGCGCTGACAAATCCCTTGGTTCGCTGATTGACATCCGGAAAAGTTGGAGACATTGGATCGACGGCCACGAAATTCGAATTCTAGTGATGGATCCTCAAATTGGGCTCCAAGTGCTCGCAGAATGCCAGAAGATGATTGACACACTGCATCGCCTGGAAGCAGAAGCTGGCGCGAAGAAGGAGGGTGCATCAGAGAGCTCGGATGGAGGAAACAGGTCAGTGGATCGGTTGCCGGACACTTCAGTAGCCGTGCTAAATTTTCCGGTGGCGATGTGACAGAGTCGGAATTGTGGCCGGCGCAGTCAGAGATGGCGAAGGAAAGCAGGGGATGGTCAGATTCCTAGCCACGGGGCATTCTGTTAACGAAACTTGTTGAGGCCGCTAGATTTTGTCACCAAAACCATGTGACCGAGTGGAATATGCGGTTCAAACGAAGATCATAGGAAAATGCTTGAGTCTTCCCTGGTGTGTCGTCACTTGCGAGGCGAATCATCAGAGTTGCCAGACATTAGGTTTCCGCGCTTTCCACGAAGACGCAGACCTGGCTCCATAGCGCGGTTCCTAACCTGACGCCTGCAAGGTGGAGCTTTTCGCGCACTTCTTCGTCCTCGGATCGAGATCTGAATCTGACTGTTTGTGCGTCGCTCGCTCCCGGGCCGTCATGGGTGGTGACTGGTGAGTCACCATTGACAATGAGAGGTTCCCTATTTGTCTCCCACAATCGATAGGAAAGGGCATGAACAAGCTTGAATGTGGAGAAACGGAGGGCGGCATCGTGATCAGGGGCCTCAAAAACCCCCGACTACACTTCTAGGAGCGCTGTATTCATCAAGCTTCAGGAAAATTCTATGAATACGGGTATGAATATGGAGAAATTCATATTCATATTTATCAACTAGCGTACCCGGGCGCGCTTCGCCGCGGTGAGGCAGTCAAACCGAGGGGTTTATTCAAAGATTCATTCATTGAAATCACACTGTTGTCGTTGATTCTTCAAACGGGAAGAACTAAGGCAACTACCCGAGGAGGAGATGAGCAGAAACTGTCTCATACGCATCTCATCAACAGACGATCTCGTACCTCCTTTCCAACAAGTTTCTTATGCATCGTATATAATACAAAAGCATATAGACTGGGTATGGATACAGATATGAAGACACGATATAGGCAAGATTTATAGGCACCATATAAATACATAGAGCATAGAATAGCTCCTCGTACTCCTGGGGGTCCGAGTACCCCAGTTTGGGAACCACTGACCTAGAGCAGTGGTTGCCAAACTGAGGCACGCGTTCCAATGGTGGTACTTGGGACGATTCCCGGGGGTACGCGAGAGAATTTCCCATGTTCTTGGCCGAGGACCGTAGTCTTGGTCCCGATTGTTGAGTCTCGCAGAATAAGTCCTCGAAATTGACAAGTCGTCCGATACCGACTCGATACCAAAGAAATAATGAAAATCGTGCGGGAGTACGTCGCCAGGGCCTCCTATGTTTTGTATTGCGTACTTTTGGAAGGGGTGTTATCCCACCGAGAGAATCCATCTCAGGTCAGAAGTTTCCAACTAGAATCTGCCGCTCATACTCAATCCAATCTTCAGCCCGTTCGCGATGCGTGGAGGATCGTCATCCGAAGAAGAAGACATCGAACCGGTTGGCAAGCGCAGCCGCCGAACCAAGGAAACCGGAGCCGATACGAGCAAAGATACCGCGCAGAACATCCTCGAACCTCCGGAAAAGGGAATGCTAAGCAAGCTGGAGGCCATTGCAGAATCTTTCTTCCACGACCGGATACCGGTAAGCCCAGCTGCGAATCATCGAAGAGTATCGAGATGGGTCACTGTGTCGGGGAACCAAACTCAACCGACCTCCGATGAGGGGAATAGATATGGCAACAATAATCAGAGTTCCTCTTACAGTATAGCATGAGACCGAAAATGACCAAGAAACTTGCCCTAACGTTCATGAGGGACATGTGCAATGAGATCGGCACTCACGGGCTAGTCGTCGGTCACTTGGCCACCTGGCGGAGGACTCACGGCTTCGAACTGGCCGACGTGGACACCTTCTACAACTTCATGTCCGGATTCGTCTTCCGCGCTGGAGCCACATGGCTCACCAGTGAGGAGAGGTTGAGGGACTGGAGAGTCATAAGGATGGGCCAGCTAAAACTCCAGTTCGCACCAAGTAAACTTCCTTATTCGACTCCCCGCACCCCATGGATATGATTCTGACACTCGAGAGCTGTGATGTATGATTAGAGTGTTTCCAGCTGTCTCAATGGATCTCGTAAGGAACAATCCCATTTGGGAAATCGTCGAAGCTCGCGGTATCAATAACGTAGAACTCCGGGAGATAGGGGAACTGATCATCCTCCTGTATAGGGGGGCTGCCTTCCGGCAGAGTCTTGCCGAAATCTTCGCCTGGTGCGTATTCAGGATTTTTTCTGGGGAAGGGCTGAAAATTTCGAACCCGTTGCGATCCAGTGTTCAAATGCTATCCTGAGGAAAAGAGGTCAACTCCTATAGTGAGAATTCAGATCCCTGCGAAGGAGCTAGAGCCTCACCAGCTCCATGGTAGATACGCGCTTGCTCTTTAACAGCTGGACGCACAACCTCCGTCCCGAAACGCAGGAACAACTTCCGGGGCTGGAAGGAGTCGACGTCACCTTCCTTCAGGATATCATCAGGACCCTGCAGAAAAACCCGTGCGCGGTCCTCCTGCCGTACGTCTCCCTGGTCGTGACCTCCATCGTGTCGGAGCTCAGCCGGGCTCTCGACGCCGAGGACATCGAGACTCCGAGTAAGAATACAGTTTTATGGTTGTATATACCGGATATATATATATAAATATATATTATTATTATATAGAATATATATATTCATCACACATAGATTTTTACCGAATTGTTTTACAGTCGATGTTGACAAACAGTACTTCGATCATCGGAACGGCTGGCCGCTCGTTATGGTCTCGATTTCCCAGACGGCCTTCACGAAGGGTGAGTTTCTCTCCATTGGAACGCTGAATGATACATCCGGGAGCGAAGGGAGGAGAGAAAAACTTCCTAGTGGTGTGAGCTGTCGCAAGGTGCCCCATGGGCATGCACGGTAGTTGAGCCGTAACGCGTCCCGTGTTAGAACGAAGTCGTTAAGGTTCCCTAACCTGCTGACATCTCTTCCAGCACGTGCGGACCCGTCGGGCTCGAGATACGGACCCCGACGACAGGCAGCCCGGCCCGCGGCACCGACCGTTGACGTTCGCGCGGACGAACCCCTTTACTCCGGCAGCAGTGATGATGAGGGCGACCACGATCAAACTGTCTTGACCCTCCAGGCGGGTTAGTTGAACATACTTACACTACCCCTTAAAAGTTTCCGGACAAGCAGCAGCCAAGGCCTGTTTTCAGTGCTTAAGACGATTTCTTGAAACATTTGTAACTTTTGACATGGGGAGGCAGGGTGAAATTCAAAACTGTCGAAGTGTCGGCTGAAGTGTGGGCTAACATGTCATGGAGTTTCGGGCCGCTCAACCCCCAGGTCGCGACCATTATAAGTCTACGAGGCGACAACACCTTGCAGAAGGCCCCGGACAAGGTTTCTACAAACCGTTGCATACTCTTTCCCTGGGGGTTGAGCGGCCCGAAACTCCATGACATGTTAGCCCACACTTCAGCCGACACTTCGACAGTTTTGAATTTCAGCCTGCCTCCCCATGTCAAAAGTTACAAATGTTTCAAGAAATCGTCTTAAGCACTGAAAACAGGCCTTAGCTGCTGCTTGTCCGGAATCTTTTAAGGGGTAGTGTAGGTTCACTTGCTTCCACCAATCACTGTAGTTTAGCGAGGAAGAATCCCTCGGAGCCGTTCGCCCGGTCAGTAACGATGTTAGGAACAATGACATTCTATCTTCATTTTTCGATTCTTCCGCAGCGGACATCCCGGGGAGCCTGCGACACGTGCTCGATGTCACGCAGGGAGTGCGCCTACTCAAAGAACCGGTCCGGACGATATGGAACGAGCTGGCCGCGGGCTACGATCCATCGTGGATCACCTGCAAGAGCATCACAAGAACCCTGAAAGTGATGCTCTTGCCACACGTGATGCGCCCGCCGACCATGAAGACCCTGGCTGCGACCGCAGCCAACTTCATGGTTGAGCTCGTGCGCGACGGGTTGGAGCCCGCCCCACCGAAAACGTCGGAGGCGGACGACAGTTTCACCAAGATCCTGTCCTATATCGCCCATGACACTTCAAGCAGGCAGCTGAACAACTGCCGCTTCCGAAGACCGGTTTTCGTTGCGGAGCTCCCGGACGAGAAGTACCTTGCGGTCTGCTTCTTGTGTCCATTCATGGACCATCTGAGACCCGGGGACCTCAAAGCGGCCTACACACGAGCGAAGGATCATTTGGCCCGCAAACATCTGAACGTGGGCAGCCGCTACGAGCCGCTGTTTCCGAGAGCAAAAGATGAGAACATGGCTCAGTTGAAGCATACGGTCGACCTGGAGCTGCTCATGCTGCACATGCAGCTTGGTTACGCGTCAATGGCCAAGGTGCAGAGGAAGCTAGGGGTGCAGACCTACTGGTTTCGCGACCAAGTTATTGTCGGCAGACGCCGCCAACCCACCGCTCAAGTTGACGCCCCCACGAAAGGAGCAGGCGCCGCCGCCCTGAGAGGAGAAGCTGCCGATACAGGAGTAGAAGACGCCGCCCAAAGAGGAGAACCCGCCGATCCAGGAGCATCGTATTTGTCACATGGTGGGGAGAAACGTTACGCGAGTCGCAAATCGTAAGGCTGCTGGACGAGATGGCCAAGGAGTTCAGGATCCACGGGATACCCGAGGTCGCGATAACGAGGTGGGGCTACACGCTGACAGACCTCCAGGGCCGGGAACTGCGGCTGACAAGAGCGTTGAGAAGCCAGATAGTTCGCTGGATCTGCGGAACGCTCACCCGGGAGCCCAGCAAGCTTTGTCGCTTTCTGCAGCAAGAGCCCCCTGACTCCTACGCCGCTGCTCATCAGTGGCTCGTCCAAGATTGCGTGGAGCCGTGTAAGTGGGACGTTCATGGTGTTCTCGAAGCTCTCTTGCGTTTTTCTTGACCTGCGTGCTGCTAACCGTTTTTGTTAGCTGTAGTGTCGACGGATCAGATGAGTGAGCCGCGCCAACGTCTACAGGAGCGATGCGGTGACCTGGCAGAGCTGCGCGCCATGGCGCTGATCTTCTACCGCTCGATGTTTCAAGGACAGCTCTTGCCTCCGCGATCGCCGACTGGCAGACCCTGTTTCCAGGCAGCCAGGGCGAAAAGTGTGCCACCGATCTCCTCCGCGAACTTCGCGCGGCTCCGCTGCGTACCGTTACCACCCTGCTCCCGCTGAACATCGCGATGTATCTCGCACCACCTCTGTCGGAGCTGTTGCTCTCGCAGCAGGGCCCGGACGTCACATGTGGGTCTTTTGCTCTCGAGTGCTCTCCAGTTCACCTCCGACTTCTACTGATGAACTCCATTTTCAGTCGACCAGCCCCATGAGCACTACGGGAAGCCTGCCTCTTGCGTGCAGCGTGCAGCTCTGTTTCACATGCACGTCGAGGAGGTTGCCCACAGCCGAATCCCGCTGCCTCCGCCCGCCGCTGCACAGGTCGCCCTGGTCGCCCCGCAGAGAGGTTCGTCTATACTATTTATGGCTTCGTGTGTCAAGTCAAGTCAGGTGTACAACAACCCCCTCGCTAACAATAAGTGGTTCCCCTCTTGTAGTCCGACCGCCGCCACCCCAGTCGCAGGTTGTCGATACCGCCTCTCCGCCACCGGAAGAGCCCGAAGGAACGCTCTGGCGTAAGCACAGTCTTATGGACTTACTTTTGTCAAGCTTTCTCTGTTTTTTTTTGCGGCGTGCTGGTGTAAAGTGTAGTTTATTTTCAGTCGGCAGCCGTATTCCGCAATGCCTGAGTCATCTGTGCGGCCCGAACCGGCGATTGTTCCTTTCCGTCGAAGAATTGTGGGCGAAAATCGCGGCCCTGGCTGATCCTGAGTGGGGAGTCGTTGTTGACGATATGGATCTGCCGGCCATCAAGACCTCGGGGATAGTGCACGAGGACCTCATCCCCCTGGTCAGCAGTTTCATGTTTCGCCTGATGTTAGCCCCGATCAAAGGTCGCTGGCCCTCAAGCTCCCGCAGACCACGATAAAATCGATCAGACGGCTCAAACGAGGCGCTCCGAAGCCGAAAAGGTCCCGGGGCAGCGACAGCGATGACGACGACAAGCAGAAGCGAAACAAGAGTCGGCGAAGAAGCAAGGCATCAAGATCGGGTCCCTCACGTTGCCAACATCGCACCGAGGAGCCGGGACCATCCATCGAGCGAGAGGAAACTGAGTGGTCGCCGATGAGCGACATGAGCGATTGAAAGAAACCAAGTGACACGTGAGAAGGCCCACGACAAAAACTTTCATGAGAAGGTTTGAGAGAAAGATTGAAAGAAAAATCATAACTGGTGTAAATTATAACTTGTGCAAATTATAACTGTCGCTAGTGGACAACGCAAATTCCTCTTTGGTCTTCCTTTTTCCTCGATCCGTTAGGCCCTACATGTGGAAAGTCGAATTTTTCATGGGAAAGCTGAGCTTGTCCGTGTTCACGTGAGTCCGAATTCCGCCCTCCCTGATGCCTTGTTGTTCTCGAAAGTGGCCGTCTGTTGCAGACGCTGCTCAACGACGGTGCATCTTTGTCGTGTTCCTTCCATGTGAGGTGTGCTGCGTTGCTGGTTCCGCGGAGGTTCTGCTTTGATCGTTGTACCAACAGCGCGAGTTGCCTTTGGCAGCGGTGTTCTCGCACACGACGAAGGTCCGAAGAGCTCTCGCCCTCACCGTGCAAGCTCCCACAGCTAGCCTCTTCTGAGAACGGCTTCCTTTGCAGCAAAGCCCTTGCTACGCGACGTGTCGTCCTCTTTTGTCGTTTATGCTGCTCTCTTTCTTTCTTAGGTCTTGCCTGCTTGCGGACTGCCTGTCGGTCGACCGAGCCTAGAGTGTTCATGTTGTTTCGCTCGGGACGGTGGTCTTGAGACCATTCCGCCTCGTTGGCATGGGGGTTGCCTCAAGAGTCCTCGGGCTGACGAGGCGAAAGACGAATCGACGTGGGGTTCCGCGCTTTGGTAGGGTTGTCAGAAGCTGTCTCCCCAGTTTCCTCTTGGAAAAAAATCACTTGAAGTTCCTGAGGCACCACGGACGTCTATGCCTGGAGACATGGGGGTCGCCCATCACCTGACCGCACTGTCCCCAAGTCAGGTCGTCAGGAGGAGGCTGGATGACACGTGAGAACTCGAGCCGGCCCCTCTTCGGGCTGACAAGTTCCACGCCGAGGGCAATGAGCCCGAGAACCATAGCTTTTTCGGCGACTTGGCCTGAAGTGAACATACCCCGTCGAGTATAGCACGCGTAATATCCTGATCGGATCTATCACGGACTGTACCACTACAGTCGAACCCACTTATAAGACACACGGGTAAAAGAGATCCTCGCCGATAAGAGACACTTTACAATTTCCCGATTTTATTACCATAGACATCAATGTAAAAATACACTGCGTAAAAGAGACTCGCTTATAAGAGAAAACCGCATATAAGAGAGCGATTGGATCCGGATTTTCAAGTTTATCAACGCTTAAGAGAGACTATTTCGTGGATTTTTCTCGCAATTCAACCAGCCCGAAGCTTATTTCCCGGCGGAGGGTTTACTTAGGAGGACCGATGAGTTCGTTGACGTCGATCACGATGTCGAGTGCTTCGGCACAATGTCCGACTCCGAGATATGCCGCTCAGTTCGAATTGAAGAAGCAGTTGGAAGCGATCAGACCGAAAATTTGAGCGCAGACAAGGATGAGGGAGAAATCAACGTCCAACCAGTGACCAATGCCGAAACATCGCGGGCGTGAGTCACTATTCGGCAATATTTGGAAGAGAATTTCGAGACGTTTGATGACTTCTACGTCATCGAGACCATGATTAGCAACAAAATCATCGACGACCTCCCACAGCGCCAGTTTTTGAGATGAGGGATTGTTTGTGCAATCCGTAATTTTAAGAAATCTCGTAAAGATAAACCGGAAACACTTGTGTCAATGCAGAGGAACCCACGGATGATATCTTTGAAGGAATCCTAGTCTAATTTGATCCCGAAGCATCGACCCATGCCGGCTTGGCCCTCCTCACTTATAAGAGAAACCGGATATAAGAGACCATTTTCATTTTCCCGAGGGGTCTCTTATAAGCGGGTTCGACTGTACTGCCGCAGCAGCTCCTTTTATCAACCAGTTGGCGCAGGCGCGACTGCGAGTCATCGTCCGAAAAACTATCGACTTCAACAGTTTCAACAGCTCTTTTTCAATTTTCCTCTTAGAGGAAGGTTACTTGAAGTTTCTGAGGCAGTACGGACATTTATGCCTGGGGACATGGGGGTCGCCCATCACGTCGTCATGGGCTCCTCAAGTCAGGTCGTCAGGAGAAGGTTGGATTACACGTGCGAACTGCGAGCTGGTCCACAGGAGTCTTTGGGCTGACGCGTTCCGCGCCGAGAGCCTTCAGGCGCGGAACCATAGCTTTTTTTTGCGGTTTGGCCTGCAGTGAACACAGCCCGTCGAGAGGCGTGAGGTGATGAACAAATTGACGTGGTATTCTGCGTTTTGGTAGGGTCGCTGATCTCGATGCCACCCTCAGTTTCTCCCTATTCACGCGTATTTCTGCCGTTTCCTATAGGTTGTGGACCGGAGATTTATCAATTCAGCGCAAACATCATGACCATGAATATGTGATATCTGAGCGATCGTGATCAGCGACCCCCAAAACCCCCCGACTACACCCCTAGGAGCGCTGTAATTATTGACTTCGTGGGATATCCGGGATATGAATACGAATATATTCGTAAATACGGATATATGAATATATTCATCTCTCTGAACCACAACGCCATTAAGCGTACGAATGAAAATTCTGCGACTGTATGAACACAAGTGAACTTGACGTACCGTCAGAGTCCGGAATTCGAATCTCCTTTCTGCTAAGAAACCACAGTATTTCGTAACACCAGACCTGATATGGTTCCACCTGAATGTAGTTTCGGCTCGGAGTCGTGGTGTGTTACTGCAGACGTTGATCCGCCAGGCTCCGACTTTAGGAAATTGAATAGTTCGTCGAGCAGCGAGTGAGCTCTGCATCGAGTTGACATGTTCCGACTGAGTTTGTTTGTCTTTCCTCGGTAGCGATGCCATCCACATCTCTTTTATCTTGACTCAATGTGCTCTCTGCTGGATAGACGCGCCTCGAAGTTACTCATCCTCGCACTGGAATCGATGAGTTTCCTACATTTTCCCTTCTTCACTAGGAGCTTGGTTGAGAGGCATCTCAACAGGAAAGACACTATATTCCGCAGGTCCTGCCGATTGTCGTCAATGTGTGCACACTGCGCCTAACTCAACGGCCATTCGGTCGCGGGAGCATCACTTCCAAACGCTCACAGGGTTGTGCTCCTAACGCTGCACGGCACTCTGGAACTCCGTCACCAAGAGAGAGGTCTCTCCTAGCGAAAACCTAATAAAAATCAGCAGAATACCAGGGAGATGGCGCGTTGTTGGTTAAGTTTCCTAAGTGGGGCTTGTCTGAAGCTGGCAGGACGGGAACGATGCTTGAGAAAACCCCTCCCGCCTGGTCGATACGTGACCATGATCCGAAAGCGATGCAATCCTGAGTGGAGTCGGTGGACCTTCACATCTCCGACAGGCTTCCCTTCTCCTTATTCAATCGACTCCGACGACCATGATCAGCCCGTGAGATCATGTACATCACTCCAATCAGACCTGACTCCCGATTTGGAGTTTATCCAAGGAAGTTTCTTCCCACATTCAGCACAGACTCTGTGCCATGGAGGAAGCGGTAAGGGCCTACCTTCTCGTTCCAAACTATTCCGCTCCACACAGCTCGGGTCGTCACGGAGTTGGCCACAAGTGCGAATAAGCGGGTCGAATGTGGAGAACTTTTCCGTGATCAATTGTAGAGGACGACAGTTCTGCGGCGTGCTCGTCGTAAACAATGCTCAAAGAAGTCGTTTATCGGCTCTGCGCATGTCCGAGTTCCTGTCATCGTCCACCCTCAGCATTAGCTGCCAAGTTCTGTTGTTACATCTTTGTGATGATCACCTTATCAGATGCTCAGTGTTCCTTACGATCCTTCTTTGCGCAGAGAGATGGCGATCCAACTCGATGCTGAGGAAAGTGAGCAGCCGTGTTCATTGAAGGGAACTCATTTCCCCCACTAACCAAAGTCTCTTGGGCGCCCATCTGTCGAGACCTCAACTATCAGCATGATTGAAAAAGGTTCATCGAGCCGGGTTTCCTCCAGACCATTTCAACCTCGTTCCTCAAATCTCGGGGCTCCAGGTTCGTCCATCATGATCCAATGATGTCGAGGATTCGGCGGCAAAAGCGGAGGCTCGTCGTTCTTGGATGCCTTCTCATTCTTGGACTCTACACGACATTACCTCGGCAAGAGTGGAGCCCTGCTCCGGACGAAAACACCTCGGTTGCATCAGAAAACTCACAGCAAGAAGCGGCGATGGATTCTGCATCTCTGCTGTACAGGTTCTTCCAGGAAACCTCCAGCTCTACCATGAAGCTCATTTCGCATGCAAGACACCGAAACGGAGCTCCCACAAGCACAAGAACAGCTACAAATTCCTCTCCGAGATCTGAAGAGTCAACAAGAGGAAACAGGACACGCATATCAGTTGAACGTGTAGTTCCTGTTTCGAGCAATCTGCCTAGGGTCCACAACGACTACTTGATATATGGTGGGAAATGTCGCATCCGGAACCATGACTTCAACGATACAACGATATTGGCGAAGTTTTTCTCAGACCAGCCGCAGCTGTGTCCAAAAAGTGCGAAACCTTTAATTTTTTATCCCGTGATGAACTTGACAAGAGGTTATTCCTGCATCGGTGCCGATGAAATTGCCCTGAGGAACTGGTACGTGGATAACCTCC
Source organism: Neoseiulus californicus (assembly GCA_028455905.1). Classification (NCBI taxonomy): domain Eukaryota; kingdom Metazoa; phylum Arthropoda; class Arachnida; order Mesostigmata; family Phytoseiidae; genus Neoseiulus; species Neoseiulus californicus. The sequence goes on from JAMQGS010000008.1 coordinate 4,947,461, forward strand.
AGAGCTGGAATTGCACCTACAAGGAAGCTCTACGTGATAGTGGTTTTGAAGTCATTGACCTGAATCATAATTTTGGCGAGACAAAATCATTAAAAGTGGGCGAATGTCCAACAGAAGAATTCGTCTGGATCGAGTGTGAGCGTCCAGGATCGAATCAGACGTATCAACAACCTCTCATGCTACCTCTGGTGAAAGGCACTCGCAAGCCCATCATGCCGAACATCTCCGGAATAAAGCCTTTGCATGTCCTCATCGTCGGACTTGATGCGGTTTCGCGACTCAATGCTCATCGGCAGTTCCCGGAAACCCTTAAGTTCTTGCAAACGAAAAGGAATATGGTCGAGCTCTTCGGTTACAACAAGATTGGAGCCAACTCGGCACCGAATCAGATTCCCCTCCTGACTGGAATACCCTTCGCGGCCCCGGGTCTGGAATCCCGAATTGGTTCGAACTACTTCGATAACGTGACCCGTTATGTTTGGGACTACTATGAAGAACGCGGCTACAGAACAATGTTCTACGAAGAACATTGGGATTCTGGACTTTTCGTGTATCCATCTTTCAGAGGTTTCCGGAAGGTGAGTGGGCTGACCCAAAAGTATTTCCGATATACTGCCTCGAATACGTCAATGCTTGATCAACAAGAAGTAAATCCTGCGGTGATCAGGAGGTAGGCACAGGAAATGGAACAGCAGCCGTGGTAAAGATCCACCGGTCATGGACACGGTGTCACCCTCGTCCTCTACGGTGAATTTTGTCCTCCACCTGCCCGCTTTTCGTCGCCAACATGATGCGCTGCCAACGGCCGGAAATATTTGCGTCTTCCGGAGGCTCTCATAAATCTTTGTAATGAACGGAAGCGTCGCATCGGAATTGATTAGGATGGATAGATTTCCTTCCCATGATTCTCGAGATGAAGTTTCCGGCGAGAAAACGAGCGATTCTGGAGGCTTTTTCACCGAACAAGCAGGAAACGACCCATTTGAGCTTGATCCACGCCGAGATACGAGCTCATTCCTGTCTTTACAGGTACCGACAACGTATTGGCCGCGGCCTCTGATGCAAGCAATCGATAACTCTACTCTGAAAGTAGATGGACGTCATTGGTGTATCGGTCCCGACTTTCCAGCAAAACACTACCTCGACTACACCTATAATACTATGAAGATTCTCGGCAAAGATCGGCCTTTGTTCTCGTATTCATGGTTGAGTGAAGCGGCTCATGATGACGTCAATGGAGGAAAGAGGATCGACAAATATTTCCTCAAATTCTTCGAGAAAATGGAGAGGAGTGGTGTCATGAACAGCACGGCCATATTCTTCATCTCAGACCACGGGTTTCGTCGGGGACTTTTCAGGAGGACGATGATGGGTAGATATGAGGACCAGCTTCCCTACGGCTTCGTTCTCATGCCGGACTGGTATCATGAGAAAGACCCAAACGGTTGGAGGAACCTTCGAGCCAACTCCAGGCGGCTCGTGACCGTTTATGATCTGCACGCTACACTGTTGGATCTTGCGGATTTGTGGAACGAGAGCAGGCTCACAAGAACAACTAGTGGGTACAGCCTTCTCAGCAATCTCATACCAAACAACCGAAGTTGTGAAGACGCGAGGATCAACTACCAGTTTTGCTCCTGTTTTGAATCCCAACCTCAGGATACGAAGAGCAATTTATCGCAGTCCTTGGCTGGCTTCGCCATTGCTGAGCTCAACAAAATCATCGAAGAGAACAACGCTTCGGAGAAGTGTCTCCAATGGTCACTGGAGAACGTTGATGACTTTGTGCGGCTTTCCGAGGGCACCGATTGGACCGATTTCTACAAGGTCACGATGAGAACAGATCCGCCTGCTGCATTTGAAGTTGTAGCCCGGTTGCGAAGTCCTCATCAAACCTGGGAGCTACTGGCAGAGATTGAGCGGATCACTTGGTTCCGCAAGCATGCCAAATGCGTGAAGAAAACACCCTACGAAAGATACTGCTACTGTAGATGAAGAGCGCTCCGAAGAATCTCATGTAAGGAAAGAACACCATCGGAACCATTTCCTGCGATACACCCGTGCTCGCTCGGACTCTAGTTCTAAGGACTCATGTATAGGGGAGCCGTCTAAGGCGTCGAGCTCTGTTCAGGTGACGAATCGTCCCTGTCGTTATAGCTCAACACGGGTGACGGAAAGAGTCATCTTGATCGAATGTAGACGAAAACCAATCAGGGAAAGGCTGAGCGGTTCCGCAATCTAGATCTAGACCACCTACTCCCATCAGACCATACAAACTGTGACCGTAGAGCAGGACTGTGGAAGTCCCGCATGTCCCTAAATCATGTCTAGGATACCGCACCTGGTCCTGTTGTTTGCCGCCATGAACAGAGCGGCGAGAGGGGAAGAGCGGTTGCGGCATTCGAATGTGTACGGACATTCGATTTCGGTCCCGCACTCGCTAATCGACAACCCCACTTTCTACTGGAGTTTGCGTTGTGGTGCCCGGACTCGGTGTATGGACAAGGAGCCGTAGCCCAACCACCAAGTCTATGATTGAGTCAATTTTTCCAATGTTGTGAGTGGTTCTTTACAGTCGACCCTCAAGCGTGAATATCTAACAGTTTGAGATTCTCTTCGGAACCGCCTCACTACTGCTCGATCAGGCTCCCAGGCGGGCCAGACCAATACGAGAACCACTATTTCTAGCGTATATATGTATACAAAGCTCCCAAGGAATAACCCTCGAGGGCACATCACCACGGAGTGTTGTAAGGAATTGTCACTCCCACTTCCCGTGATTCATCAGACTCTTGCCGTCGGCTCGTTCGGTATCCTAAGCGGCCTGAGGGCCTCGAAGAATCTATCCGCGAGGGGAACCATCGTACAACGGGTGGCCACCGCGAATTTTCTGCTCTCGTCCTGGACGAAAGCGGACGCCGAGCGGATTGTCGTCTTAGCGGTCGCGGTTGACACCGACGCGAGTTTATCAAGACCGTTTGAAGTCTAAGTTCAGTCTGTCTGGACTCGCTGGCGAACAATGTGGAAAGGAACGGCTAGCAGCCTTGCTATCCAGCATTTTCTTGAGAATTTCCATCTTCCTCCAGGGGAAGACAGCTGCAGAATGAGTCGCGGGTCACTGTAGAATCGTAGACCACTTGGCAAGAGACGTTAAACAATACTTGCTCTCACTGTAAATTCCTGTCTATGATGCCTGATGTGAGATACAAATAACAATTCCGGTCCGTGTTAACTCGAGTGTTCGTATAATTGTCCCGCAGAGTCCTCCTCTCTTCTCCTAGAACAGTGGTTCCCAACCTGGGTGCGTGCGGCTGTTCCCGGGGGTGCGCGGCGAATTTCGGTGCGATAGGCAACATCACGCAATGTAGAGATTCTGTTTGATCATCTGATTTTCGACGTCTGGCTGACAAAGTTGTCGCTGTAACACCATTTGGAACTCTAAACGTGACAATACGTCAGTGTTCCCTTAAAATCTCAATGATATCACTGACGATAACCGATAAACATTCAATCGTCATCACATGAGATTGATTTCCCTCAAGTTATCCTGGTGACTCGTTGCAGTCAGAGTTTGGAATGGATTCGCGGCCGTCATTTATGTCCGAAATTGTATCATCACTTCAACGAGCAAAAACCTCCTCACTCGGAGGATATGGGCACTTCTTACGGCAGGGATGCGTGAGACGACATGAACCTTCCCCAGGGGTGCGCGGAACGGAAAAGGTTGGGGACCACTGTCCTAGAAGGATGACGTTGCCCTGCCAAATAGCTAGCGAACTTATTTGCGGCGTCAGGACGTGGCGGAAGTGGATTTCTGTCAGATATTTCGGCGCGAGCGCTGTCCCGAATGCCAGCCTCAACTGTATGGAGCCGTCAACAACGCTCCTCGATGGGTGCTATCGTCCATTCCCGCCCATTTCTGACTTCCAATATCAACCCAAGGAGTTACCTGGACTCGACTACAGATCTACTACGTCCGCCAGCTCAGGCTCATAGCCTAACGGTCTCGCGATTGCGGGATTCCTCGCTACCAGTCTTTCTGAGTTCGAGGGCACCTGACGGAGAACTCACAAATTTCCAATTTATGTTAGATTCCGGGGTATTACGCCTTCTGCGCAGTGGGAACTTGGAAACCAGAGTTCGCGAGCGGTTTTCGAGCGTCATGCCTCCATATTCTTGAGGATCCTTCTGAATTTCACGATCTCTGAAGAAGCAGTACGCGAGGTCCGCGACGGCAAGAGAAGGGGAAGACGACATCCGACTTTCGCCTGTCCGTTTGTGAGGAAGGGATGAGATTTCTAGTTTCTGATATGCACACATCATCTTTTATTGATTCATCCCACGACAGTTCCGCTGGCGTGTATTCACGACGATCCCTCGAGGAACAACCTTGAGAAAAAGGCGAATAAGGATGAGACGATGTTTTGATGAACCAGGTACCAGTCTCAATCTTTCTCGCGAAAATCACCACCTGCAGTCTGAGTTCCCTGCCAGAATCTCCAAATAGCCGCGGTCACGTCGCGGTGCAATTATTCTGCTCCTCCTTCGGACCTGAAAGTCAGGAAGAAGTTCACTCGTCAGTAGTGAATTGGAAACCTACGCGGCAACGAACTTCCATGTTCCGCGGAGAATGTTCCGCGTGTATATTATCAGTCGAGTAGAGAGGAGATTCACTTCAGAAGGCATTAAGTATGTTGTGAAGATCTATTCAGATGTGCGTATGATAGACAGAACCTCAGGTTCACGGTGTTAGTGGCCGTGGAGGAGTCGCCTCGGCCAAATGCGCGCGAGTCAACCGACAGCGATGCAACCGAGAGGAGACGTTGAGAAACCCTGGTATGATTACGTACACAATGGTGGTTTGTTCTGCTCCTTCTTCTTCTTTTCGAAGCGATCGCACAAGTCTTTCATCTTTTCCGCATTCTCTCCCGTGTGCTCCTTGCAGCACATCTTTCGTAGTGCGTCGTCCACTTCACCGGCTGGAAAATTTCAATTTTTTCGATAACGTCGTTCTCTTCATCTAAAGGGCACGGTCGTCGGAATGATTCGGATGGAATCAAAAAAAAAATAGGGCAGGGAAAGTAGATGAAAAGCCGAGTAATTCCTCTGGCGAACATGACTGTCTCTTGATTATTCGGCCTTCCGTGGAGGGATTGATGTTTTTGTCCCTAGCAGAATGAGTACACTACCTAAGAAACACACGGCACCTTCCATCAAGCGCGTAGCTTTCTGAAGGGTCGAGCAATAAGACGGCACGCCATTTGATTAGGAGGAATACGTGTTCAGTGTCTAGTATGAACCTGCATTCCGTTGTTACAGAGAACCATCTTCCGTGAGTCTTGTACTCACCTTGATCGGCCCGAGAAATCGCCACGAAGAAAAGCGCCAAGATGAAAAGGGGAAAGAACTTCATGACCCCGCTCCCGGCTTTGTCGAGCTCTCCCTGTTCGCTATGCTAATCGTCGTACTTTCGAAGAACTGTAGTCTCGTCGGATGCTTGCGATCCGCAACCATAGCAGCCCATCGGATTACGCTCCAACAGATTCTCGAAGACGCGAACTCATAATTTCGAAGACATCGTCAGGGAGATTCTTGCTCGTTGATTTTCGAAGACGGCGATTTCCGAAGATGCCGTTGACGGCCCGATATCCGACTGCCTATGTTGGCATTGACGGTTTTAGAATGAGCGAATCAGGTCGAATGTAAGAATTGTCGATATAGGATGGAGGTGATCTGATGCAAGATAAAATATCAGGGTTCTTGGATTGTCGGACACGAGACCTCAGTTCGGGATTCCTTGAGCTTACCTGTATCCTGCGGCCGACCTTGACTGCTGGGCAACTGAGTTTCCTGCGTCAAATCTCAGAATTCCTTGACTGTTCATGCAATCTCAACAGATAAGTTCCCGATCAGGAATGTGTGACTTTCGAGCTATGGCAGTCAAGTCGTGCTCTCATAAACAATGGCGGATCACACGACTGCTCTTTGGCTCTTAACATTGGAGTTACTGTGACAGACGAACTGCTGAACGCAATACCAGGATGCTAGCTCTGATATAAATTGAGGCCCTTGCCGATTCGATTGACAATCGAGTTCGCTTGGACTCTTAACCACGACCCTTTACAGTGCATTCCGCTCGTTCGAAAGGGGTTGTTCTAGAACAATCCAGCCGATGGTCCGGATCAACGGCCCGACCATGCTGTGGTCGTCAGAATTACTGATGTCGCTATGATGGAATTCCGGATTTGGTTCCGAATCCGCCGCGGTCCGACGAGCACCGTTGTACCGCTTAGGGAGTGGCATTTTCTTCTCTTCGACTGGCTCTTCTCTCTCTCTCTCGGTGGTTACTCGACAAAGCTTTGTACTGAAGACGTCGGCATTTGTTTAGGAATTCCAAGCTCTGTCGGTGCTTCGTCTGAACATGCTCCGTGGTATAATGAGAGCGATCCTGCCCGTCGGTTGCTGGTCTCGTCGAACTCTGCTGATTTAGCAGCAGGATCCGCTGTGTTCAGGATCCATGATGGGATTTGGAACTTTCGGCGATATTCCGCCCTTCGCACCGTCGATCTCAAGTCAAGGACGCCTTCTGCAATCATCTTCGAAGTCGCTGTCAGATGTTGACGGCAACCACTACTGATCGTGGGAAATGAGTTCGAGAGAAACTTTCCGTGTTCGCTTCCAGTTCAGCGGGAAGCCCTAGACATTACTTTTAGTTTGTGTCAAATGATGCGATTTCTGAAGCATCTTGGGTTGTTGAAAGCAGCCTCCGGATGCTTCGTCGAATGTGTTTCTTAGTGATAACACCTATTTTCCGTGGAGAACGCCGTGAAGAGGTTGCGGTTTGCGGCTGGGGTGCACACGTGCAGAGTCTACATTTATTCAGTCAAAACGTGATTCCTGTCAGATTTGGTGGCAGAGATTATTATATGTATGAGAAGCTTCATGCATTACATTCGAATCATACCTAGCCGTTGCGTACGAGGAATGGATCATAATTTCACGGAAATAGATCTGCTACGGCGCTACGGACGTCTGGCCGAATTCGTACTCAGGGAAAATGTGGCATTCCCTCAGATTCCGGTACAATCGCTCCGGAATCTGCTTGGTTTCTTTCGCGGGACAATTGCCAACATCCAGCCTCGTTCTCCACTCCAACGTTGGGTACAAGGTACCCGCGCCTCTTGCCTAGCGGTATTCAGTGACAACAGATCCCTCTCCTGGTGAGGTTTCGGAAGTATTTGCATCAACAGAACCCACATGTTCCTCCGCACGGATGCGTTTGGTAAAAGGCGAAACGCATATTCATCCTTGTGGTGAAACCTGAGCGAACATCTGCAGGACTACATGGCACGGTTTCCACCACCTAATGCGCCTGAGAGGGAACTGCTTCGACCCTGACGACTGTGCTTGTAAACCTTGCGGAAAGTACATAGGGAGATATCACATTCTGGGATGCGAGTTTCTTGGAGTAGGGTGAATGTACCAGTGATGGACCCCCTGACGGAGACGAGGAATGTAGAAGGGAAGCGGAAAGTTCGGCCATACCCTGTACTTTTGACGCGAAAGCGTCTCTGTTTAGGGGACAGAATGCTCGTACTTCGTCATTCATGTAACGTTTTTTGTAACAAAGTAAAGAGCTCAAACTGCGTTTAGGTCGCACCGAAAACGTTCCGGTTTCCTCAGAAAGGTTCCTGATTCACGGGAGAATCTGTATTTCGAGGCTTGTTACAGTTTGTTCCCGACAACATTGTCACTGATGAAGATTTATGACCCCCCCGTCAGATCATTGAAATCCGTATAAATAACCGTTTCGTTCGGAGTCGAAGAGGCGTGTGAGGAAAGGGTTTCCAGCAATCTGGGCGAGACTAGCAGCCTGATCTGGAATATCTCACACGTTGGGTGTGGAATATCTAGTTCTTGAAAAATTCAACCGAAAGTCACCGAATTTCGGCGTTATACAGAAAAAATGCTATTGTCGGTGGTATGACGATCATAGTACTGTCCATTTCTATTGAGTGGCAGCCCCTCAGGTTGTGAACCCACCTATGACAAAACCACGGTGGAACGAGCGGATTTCATATTGGTAATCCTCTCTGCTTTATAGAAACAAACTCACTCGGCAACGAAATTCGGCTTATGACTTCCGCAGCGCCGCCCGTTGCTCCGTGAATACACACGCAAAACGTTCGAGATCATCACCTTCTCATTTGAATGTTAAAAGCGTGCTTTCGCGCAACCCCCGACGGGAGTGTACTAACACTACCTATGATGATTTTTCCATGGAATTTGCCTCCCCCGTCCCATCGCCTTGATTAAGCATTCGGTATCCCTGTAGCTGATAGATGTTCACTGTCCTCAGCCACGCGAACTTCATCTGCAATAACAATACCTCTCATATGATTCTTTCTTCACGCACTGGGCGTTCGTGCTAAACCAGCTGGTCCGATCGACGTCTGAAAGCGGTGTCCAACTCATGTTCGATTTGGTCAGCTTGGCAGTGATCTCAAACTGGGCGTAAGGTGTCGTCCTTATCGTTGATTTGTAGAAATCCGTCATTTTTTCGCCTTCGGAGTGTCTCACAAAGGCTTCCACAACATCAAGTGACCATTCTCGACATTTTGCCGTGGCGTTGTTCTCCCGGATCAGGTCGTTGATTCGATTGATGACGAATTTAGCTAGAGACTGCGACAATACGCTCCCCCTGCTATACGGTTGTGATTCGAAACAAGCACAGAACTGAAGGTTGATACCAGCCTCGTCACAACCGCGATCACTTGGTATTTCGGTGCTGAGAATGCTGTAACCATTTGCAGTCCGTATAACTCTGCCCTCGCTCCAAGGGTCCGCGAGCTCCAAGAGAGTCGCGTGCAAGTCGTATACCGTTACGAGCCTTCTAGAGTTGGTTCTCAAGTTTTCCAACGCTCCTGGTTTTCCCTCAAAGTACCAGTCCGGCATGAGAACGAAGCCGTACGGGAGCATGTCCTCGTACCTCCCGAGTGCCGTCTTCCTGAACTCTCCGAATCGGAAGCCGTGATCCGAGATGAAGAAGACAGCCGTATTATTCAATATCCCGCTGCTGTCCATTTCGGTGAAGAAGTCATGTAGATAGCCGTCCACTCTTCGACCTCCATTGAGAGTATCATGAGTCACCTCAACCAGAAACTGGTAGGAGAACAAGGGGCGGTCGCTGCCGAGAATCTTCATTGTGTTGAAAGTGTAGTCGAGGTAATATTTCGCTGGGAAGTGTGGTCCTATGCACCAGCCGCCACCTGCTGCCCTCAGAGTCGATTCCTCGATAGCTTGGAGGATCGGACGCGGCCAGTACGTGGTTGGGATCTGTAAAACAAACGTAGCAGATATGAATCTTCGGGTTTTGTGGGCCTAGTGGGATCACAACTCTTAACAATAATGATTCGCTTCCTCATCCAACCTCCCTGATGCCCTGGATTAGCCATCGAGACCCAAAACACGACATCAGGGACTGCAGATCTACAAAAGACGCAATTCCAGCACCTTCCAGACAGCGCCCAAGGGATAAAACGACCCCGCCCCCGGTGCTTATAGGCCCCTCTGCTCGAGTTCCCTCGTTGGGGATGGATTGCTATGAGCATACTCCTGCATTCGACATTTGGCTTAATTGGCCTTCATTTCGAGGGGGACGCAGTTCCCATGAACATCGTTGCGATGACCGACCTTTTTGAAGCCCATTAGTGATGGATACACAAAGAGACCGTTACGATGCTTGTCCTCGTAGTACATTGTTCTGTAACCGCGTTCCTCATAGTCTTCCCACAGGAATCGCGTCTGGTTGTCGAAGTAGTCCGAGGTCACACGCGCTCGAACTCCGGGCTCTGCGAAGGGTATTCCAGTGAGTAGCGGGATCTGATTGGGTGCTGAATTCAGGCCGATCTTGTTGTACCCGAAAAGCTCGATGAACTTCTCTTTCGACTGAAGAAACTTCAGAGTCCGAGGCAGCTGCCGATGAGCATTCAGCCGCGAGACTGAGTCCAGTCCGAGCACAAGAACGTGTAGCGGCTTCTTGCCAATGTTGTTGGGCCGGATCGGAGCGCGCGCCGCTTTCACAAGAGGGAGCATCAGCGGTTGCTCGTACGTTGCATTCGTCCCCGGTCGCCCACACTCGACCCAGATGAACTCCTCCGTCGGACAATCTCCAACTCCCAGCGGCTTCATCTCTCCGAAACGGAAGTGCCTGTCTCTGATCTTGCTTCTGAGGTCGCGGGCAACTTCTCTGTAAGAGCAGTTCCAATCGCCAATGTTGCCTTCGTTCGACTGGTTGAACACGGTCTCATCGAAACCGATGCAATAATGTTCCGCAGCCAAATCCATCTTGGGATAGAATATGAGAGGTTGGGCTGCTTCAGAACAAGTGTAGGGTTTCTCGGAAAAGAATTTCTTGAGAATCACGGGATCGTCGAAAGGGTAGCTTCGGATTCGGCATCTTTCTCCGAAGATAATGTACTTGTCGTAGACACTCAATTCATAGTTCAGAGTGGGCACAGAAGCATTTTTCACCTCCGTCCAGTAATCGTCAGTTTGATAGCGCACTCTTGTCGATTCATTCGAGCTGATCGAGTTTTCTCCTGGAGAGCCGTCGTCGAGGAATGACGTTGAAATAGTTTGGTTCCGTTCTGTGGCTGAGGACAGAGAGCCTGCTATAGTAGTTTCCTGAGCAGTCTCATCGCGAGTGGGATAGTTTTTAAGCACAAATCTTATCGGTGAGTGCTCTGATATTTCGAGCGCCTCCTGCTTTTCGGCTGATCTCGTAATTTTGCTGATCAAGCCTGAGTAGAAGCCGAGGGATAACAAACACGCGATTAGCGCAACGCGTGTCCTGTGAAACCGAGCCATTGAGGAACATGGGCGAGCCGCGGGTTAACTGAGGGTCACGCCTCAAGAATTCAGCTCCTGGTTGAAATGAGGCGAATGAGCGGAAGAGTACACCATTCGCAAGCCGTGGAGTTCAGCGAGAACCACTCTCCACTGAGGACGAGCAGATTCGCTCAGCAGCGAAATCTGACCATAATGATGACCAAACTCGGCCTTCGCGGCTCACATCTCCTGGGAAGTCTCACTCGCAAAGTCTCAAACTTTCGACGTTACAGCCGCTCTGCTAGTGTTACCTCAAAACTGCTGATCGGAACGGGCTCAACAGCCTGCGAGGAGGAATCGCAAATCACGATCATAGAGCGAAATATTAGGCCCTTCAGGTAAACGCTCTCCTAAGGTGCCACGCAACCAGCGTAGGTTTCGCACATGACATCGCAGCGTTGAATGACGCATATGATTCTCCAAACACTTGAAGCAAGGAACTCAATTTCTACGAGCTGCGCACATCCATTCCTAACAACTGTATGTTTAACAACTGCGGCACCCAGTAGTCATGTCCTTATTTATCTTCCCCGAAACGGTAACTTTTAGTCCGGTCGATAACGCTCTCTGCAGCCGATGTGAGCAGGGCTATGCACCGTGGCCTCAATCGACGGCGGCGGCAGCGAACGGAAAATTTCACAGCGGCAGCGTACGCCGGAGCCCGCCACAGCGGTGTTGCATCGTTGTAGACTCGGTAATTGAGCAGGAAAGAACATAAGAGCTGTGAAACGTGCGGGGATTCATCGAGAATCGCTCGAAGTATAGACAGCAGACTCTCATTACCGTGGATGAAGAGAGATTTTGTCATGGTGGTAGGTTCCATGGAACAACCTTGCTCTCGGAGTACGTTTCCAGCGGCGAAGAGAACGCCCTTCCGCTCCCGCCGAGACTTTTATGAAGTTAAGAATCACGAGTACCGTAAAATCCCGCAGACAGCGAACCCTTTTTTTCAGCAAAAAAACAAGGTATGGGAAGTAACGGACATGCCAAGAAACGAGCTTGGCAGATAGCGAAGTGCCCAGCCATTTTGAATTCTACCGTCAGATTGCTTCGCGAGTTCTGTCTTGTCACTAGTTTTTGATCGCGGTCACTCTTCCGTTTTTCAAACTCGAACCCTTGATCCTAGACGATTTTCCGATCTATCGATCTCATTCGTTGCTATCTTCGATTTCTCAACTGGGGTTTCAAGCTTGTCGTTTCATATTGTATTCTTTCGAGCTGAGTCTCCAAGGCAGCGGCGTAGCCAGGATTTTTCTACCGTGTTTCTCTCATAGTAAGCCATGGCTTGTATTTGTTCAGATGCTGGAAAAATGGGGTACGGCTTATTTTCGGGGGATGGCTTTTATTGTCAGCCAAGGTTATATTATTGTACTTACATGGGGATTTTTAAGAAAGCTGAGCCTAAACCGGTGAGTGCTCGATCTGGAACAATTGAGTCGCCCTCCTCTGGGACATCGTCAAATACCGTAATGTTTAACAATGCCTGTTCCGATTCGCGTATGTCGTGTTCCAAGAGAATTTTCGGACCGAGGCGGTCGTGTTTCGCTACGTAGGTCTCTTCAAACGGGATACCTTTTCCTAGATATCCAGCTCGCAACGCATTCCTGACGCAACCTTCGCAAATTTTTTCCCAAGATTTCTTCACCCAGGAAACAACTTCCGCTATTGCCGGCTTTACGAAGTTGCCGCGCTAGTTTCGTTTCATGCGATTTTCAATGTGATCATTTGCTTCTGACCGCACATAGTCTTTGACACGCAAAGGACACAAGGCTCACAAACCCTCTCCGTAGAATTCTCAGGAGCCGCAGGCATCAATTCGCGTTAACGTGCACATCCGTGGCGGGATATCTGGAGGTTTCACGGCGAAAGTTTCGCCTCCGCGGGCCACGAGGCGATTTCCGCTGCGGCTTATTTTCCGGGGTACGGCTTCTATTGCCGGAATTAGCGAAAATAGGGCTACGGCTTATTTTCAGGGTATGGCTTACTATGAGAGAAACACGGTAGGGCAAGTGCCAATATTCGGACGCGAAAGCGTCTCTGCTGAGGGTACCAGAAGCTAGTACTCCGTCTCTCCGTCATCTATCGTCACAGTTCTTGTAACAAAGTAACAGCCTCAGACGACGCCCAGGGTGAACTGAAAACGCCCCGTTGCCTCGGACGGGTGTGAAATTTCTGGGAGATTTTCCATTTCCATCGCTGTGGCGCTCAGAACTCGAGAGTGGAACGTCCGAAGACCCGGAGTCCGGAGCAGAGGAAACGTAGGCCAAGCGGGAGTGAACAAAGTCCAGCGAGAGAGCCTAGAACGTCCTAGGAGCGTTCTCAGGCAAGTCGGGAACGGCTTTGTAATCTCTCTTGTGAGTTGACTCACTCCCTGACAACCGCCACATCCGACCAGGCAGATGATGCCAGAATTATGAATCCAACGGTATCGGTTGATATTCTAACCGATGCTGGGCAAACCCGCGAATCAGTGAAGACATCGCACAATACTTGACCCGTTCTTCCGCAAATGTGTATCACAGAATATTCTCGAAGCTTACTGCATACGAAGCCTCGTCGAACGAGGACGTTACGCCCCATCCCAAAATCTATTCAACAGTTCTGAGCCCATTCTGAGTCCTACGGGTAGCGTTATCACAACCATCCATCTAAGCAGGAGATTGAACCTTCAGCATACTTTTGTTGAGAATTGTGGAGGCTAGAGGGGCTTTATGGTTAGTCACCTAGAGAGACCATAGTAACGATACACTTCCCCGTTGGGGTTACCTGGTCGAGTGTCGGTGGTTTTGCACCGACTCCCTTCGAGTCAGTTCTGATGCGTTAGTATGCCCTCTCTCCGGTGGCCCGATATTCTGCGTCAAAAGTCTGTTGCCATCTAATCTAATCTAGTACGAACAGCTGTCACTTTTCTACCAGGAAATTGAGCTATCTGAAACACTATTCTCGACATGCTCTCTTGTTTCATACAGCTCAATACAATCAACTCAGAACCTTTCTCTGTCTCACCTCAACAAACTCCAGCTTACGAGGTTCCCTTGCTCACGTTTACATTTTCTGGTGTCTAGTTTCCAACTGTTCCATAATCCGTTCTGGATGATTGATTCGGGTCCCATAGGTAGTTGCTTTCTTGATTAAAAATCCGTTTTCATCGTTCCTCCTATTCCAATTGGTCCTGAATTGGCCGTCATCCTGAATGAGAGGCTAGAAACATCCGGGCTTCAATTGAGTACAGTCGCGTCTCAAGATTAGTCTTGGTTCAGCGAATCTGTTCCTCCGTTCATCTACTGTTCTATGCACGAATCATCGCTTCGACTCATGTTTAACGTTCGAGGTTAGGTCATTCGTCCTTCGTGACTCGGAGCAGTCGGCTTCGAGAGACGCGGAGACGGGCTGGTCAAGATTGTGCAGTCTCGTCCTTGCTCGATTCCCATCGATTCCCACCGAAGAATCTGAGCTTCACAGAGAGCTTCGGGCGCATTCAAGAAGCGAGCAGTCCCAGGATGAAGACTCGTCCACGGTTTTCTCGGATATTGACGATCACGTATCCGCTCAGTCGTCCCGTCCGGCACATGAGATCCGCAAGCAATCTAGCTCATCAAAATCTAGCTCTCTGAAAGAGCTGTCACATTTCGTCGCATGGCCGCCGGGCCATTTCTACGACTCCAATTGGCCCGGCGACGATGCGACAAAATGTAAAAAGAGCTATCGGGATCTCATTCCGATGCTCCGGATAGTTCCCCGCAACACAAATTGTTTGGTGCAGCAATCAAGGCGACTCGTTGCAGCTCCTCAATTTCAGGGGTCGTCTCGACCGCTTTCTTTGGATTGAGTGTCTTCATTTTCGTCTGCCTAACGCATTATATGTATATCGGCTGCGACTCTTCCGTCGCGCCCCGAGCGCGGAAAGCCATGATCGCCTGTTGTCAAGTCCGAGGGGTGATCCGGCTTTTAGTGATGGAAATTCCGGAGACCGAATTGTTCGTGAAGAAACTTCATCGAAATCGGTTCCCGTCGCGGGTACATCCCTGCACGATTATTCTGTGTTCAAGATCTCGCTTGGAAAACCGACGTGTGCGGAGTATTACTTTTTCATTGTTTGCACCGATTCTGTGAGCAGTTGGTGCACTATAGCCATGTCTACACCGCGCGGATTTTCGGTTCGTAGGGCTTAACTCAAGACTTCAATGACGTTTTCGTCCGGCGCTGATCGTTCCGAGTTCTCTGAAAAATGTGGCTCTAATAGTTTCGGGGAGATGGTTGCGTAGTGAATACTCAACCTTTACTGATATGAGTCTGTCGAGCTGAATTCATTAGGCCATAACCGAGGCGATATTTCAACTAGGAGACTGTATGCTTGACGACTGACGACCTGTTATCTTTTCTCCCATCTGATGTGCCAGCCAGTTAAACTAGCTGCGCAGCGTCAAACGCAAAGCACAGCGGGCGCTCGCACCTCTAGGGCTGATCTTGATAAGTTGCGAGTGATGAACAGCCGATATGACTCTTGAAATATTCTCACAATTAGTTCAACACACTCCGTCCACAGCCTGTTTTGCGTACGATGCTGGAAAACCGTCGATGAGTCTGTTTATCCTTCTCCTTCTCATCGTTCATTTCTGATTCGTCTTGTTCGTTTCTCTTATGAACTTCTGTTTCTTCTGGCTCATTTCTCTCAAGAACCTCTATTTCTTCTAGCTTATCTCTTTTGAGAACTTCTGTCTCTCCTCATTCATTTCTCTTATGAACTTCTGTTTCTTGTGGCTTGCTAGGGACACCCTAACCAGCTGCTTGCTTTGAAGGTGGAGCGTCTGAGACACAAAGTCTCCCTCCGTTTCCGATGTTCGATGATTCATCCTTGTCTTCTCTTGTGACTTGTGACTCTTCCCCATATTTGATTGGTTTCACCGAGAGCACTTGAATATTCTGCCGAGTCGAGAGATAGTTTCTCAGGTGTCGGATAGTCTTGGAGCCTTCCTGAGGAGGAAGTTGTTACATCGAATCCAACCTTGCTGATTTCTCCTTCAGCATCATCATCTGAACCTGTGGAATATCCCTGCTTTGGCGGTTCTGCTTTTTCGATCATTTCCGACGTTCGCTTCTGTCGCCGCAAGATTCCTTCCGGATCGTTCGCCGATTGAGGCTGAACCAGAAGTCCTCCATTTTATTGTGTTTCGTTCGGAGAAGGAGATGCCTCACGATGACTTCAATGAAACACGATCTGGTAGAAGTGTGAATCCATTCCAGTCATACTGAGTTCTAAGCGGATATCAGTCGAATTTAGTTTTCCAGAGTATGTTGCCTTCACAAAGCGGCGTTTGCTGGCCGCGCGTTGACCTTGTACCGCTGGCTGAAGCTGACGCTGTAGATATACCCTAAAATCCCGCGTATAACGAAACGTGTCCCTGACCATGATAGGCTTAAGAACTCCACCCGACTGACAAAAACTGTATGTTCCGGGAATTACTCATGGTAGATCTCTTGCCGAAAGACTCTGTAAAGTTTACAGAGCACACATTTCCCACCTGTCAAGCAGAGTTCTGAAGCCACTTACGGTCAGAAAAGAATTCGTGATACGCGGGATTTTAGGGTAGTTGGTTGTCGTCAGCCGCGCCGCCAGCGGGAAGCTTTTATTGCTATAGCTTCCCAATTTTCGAATCCGCGAATCCAAGCTTCCTAAAATTTTGGATCACAGGGCGGGCGCCTCCTCGACATATTCTCCAAAATTCGATCCGTTCATCGCTGTATCACTCGGAGATGAAGCTTCCTAATGACAATGACCATTTCTTGGCCCCCGCCAATATACACAAGAGATGGCGATGGAGCGACCTGTGTTGAGTTCAAGCCGGAAATTTAGAATTCCAACAAGCTCCATTATTGCACGATTGGCACGCGACTGCTAACGTGTTGAATTGCAAGACCCTCACTCTCTCAAAAATCTTTCTGATGGTATTTGCGAGCCGCTGCACCTCGAGCTTGAAACTCTGATTTTCTGTTACATACTTCCAAAATTAACAGTTTATGGACATATATCCTCAATCATGGAACGTCCGTTGTCTGGCTGAACGGGGGTGATTCTCAATCGATTATTATTTTCTTGGGGGGTGGGGGGGGGGGGTTGGCGGTTGCAGATCGACTCAAGCTTCCCGTAAAATAATTGCTGGCGACGCGCCTGGTTGTCGTGGCTAGATTTCAGTCGGATACAAAGTGACTATTCCATCAGCGAACCGGGGGTCGCGTTTATCACCCCGTTCGTTGCGTCGCAGTTCAGTCTCTTGGGCCGTTGGTCAAGTGATGTTCCTCGTACTGTTGATTGTCTTCACAGAAAAGCGCCGATGCTTTGCTGGGTTATTCATGTTGCTTCTTCAGGATGTTCGCTGGAATATGCATTTTCTTTCCATCTTATCGGTTGAAATCTTCGGCAATGTCTTCCTTTAGATGAAAGCTTCTTGGTGACTTACCTCCTCGTTCATGTTCAGGTCTTGATCCGGATCCAAAACGCCCTTCCATGATGATCGCCTAATTGTGAAGTAACTTTCGGTTCTAGTCGTCCTGTGTGGTTGGTTTCCAGTGGTTGTTCCTTTTCGTTGTCGTTGATTTAGGCTTTTAATTCCACCATGTTGAAAATTGTGGAGGCTACGACGAGGAGCTCGGAGGCTAGTCATCTAGAGCAGCGTTTCTCAACCTAGGTTCTTTAGAACCTCGGGGTTCCGCCGATCCTCCTCGCACATTGAGCACCGACATTGCGCGAAGATAAGGCTCTGTAATTTGCAGACCCAGGTGAAGGCGTTGATCTGGCGCCCTCAGGGTTATCGATGAATTAGAAAGAGCGGTCCTATGCTTGATCCCATTTAAGAGTGAGGAGGGTCAAGTAGAAATTCAGGGGTTCCACGATACTCCCCGCTAAACAGGTTGAGAAACGCTGACCTAGAGCGGCGGTTCCCAAACATGTTGTTTCTATGGGAAGCATGGCAGCTCATGGAACCCAAGGGTGCCGTAGAGCCGACTTTGGAAACCACTGATCCAGAGGATAGTGACGAGACACTTTTTCGTCGGGGTCATATGGCCGAGTGTCGAAGCTTTTGCACCCATATTCTGCGTCACGAGTCTGTTGCCATAAACTAGTCTAGTACTAACAGCTGTTTCTCTTCTATCTCGATATTGAGCTGGCTGAAACACTCTCTTCAATTACACTCCATTAGGCGGTTCTGAATTTTATTCGAACCCTTGCGACGAAGCCGATAGTATTGAAGGGATCCGAGTTTCAGGGTACAACGAGCTTTTCGATTTTCGAACTTGTGACTTGATTTTCGACCGCATCGAAAAGCATTGTCCGAGCGGCTCGGAGGCGATCTGTACTCATGTGGGCGAACATAACATTCGTGCCCCTGAGGATATTCCTCGTGGTCTTCGGCCAGTCCACGGCCACGGTCGCATTTTCATTCGGCTCCAGAGCATAGTACGGTGATATCTGAGTGTGACCGATTCGAGCTTGGCGAGCAAGGAGTCCTGTAGCATACACATCGTCTATCCAGAAGAAAGGTACTTCGTACGCGGCCTGAGCAAGGGAACGCAGAAGATGGGAAGGCACGATGTACGCCAGTCCTGCGCAGTAGGGTGGATAGTAAGGGGAACTGTATTCGTCTTTTGTCACGAACCATTTCGACTGCAGTCCGCGCGCGACTCGATGCCGGGGCCATACCAAACAGTGTATCTCGTCCTGGCGTTTTGGCAGCTCAACGACAAGGTACCTTCGAATAACATGACATGAGGCAGAGTTTCTGGGACTTCCAACAGATTCAGACGCAACGGAGGGTTAGGTCAATGAGCAAATCGTGGTTTGTACCTCCGTAGCATCGGCATGTTGACCCAAACGTCATCATCCACTTTAACGATGGACCGCAGGGCCGGCGGGTAACACTCGTTCTCGATCCATCTGATGGCGTTGACGAATTTGAGTGTCAAATTTCTGTATGTGTCAACAAAAGGGAAGATTATAATGTCATTGTGCGCGTCGGCTTCTTCAGATACGAGTCGGTCCAAAGTTTCGTTGCCAGTTCTGCCTGGAACGAGATCAACGAATGTTCGGCGGAATAGATTGTATTCAACGAACTTGGGAGATGTTAAACCTATGGGAGTATATCGTGTGCGGCATGGCGGCGGGCTAGATTACCGAGTGCGAAAACCAGACCAATTTCTGGCGGTTTTTTCAGATAGGTCCGAAGCTGGGCTCTGTCAAAAAAATGCGACGGGGCCGTGTGTACGAGAAACAGCGTTTCAAGCAGCTCATCTGAACAGAAGTCCGGCGTCTGGAAATCGAAAGTAGTCCGATTCATTCCTCCAAGACTTTCAATATTTGAACGAGCAATACGAGAGCAACCCAAATTAGAGATTTCCCGTCAGGAAACAACTGAAGTCAGAAAGGAACCTTTCGTTGTCCTGATAGAACTGGCACGTCTGATATCCCTCTGACGCTCCCTTGGGTGGCTGCGGGACGGTTCTTATCCACGGGGGCAGTCTCTTCCGGAAACGCTGTGAGCAATATCAGCTCAATGATGATGACGACAAGAGCTGCAGTCAGAACACCAGTCCGAAAGTTTTCCGCTCGAAAACTCATCGAGCACACGATGGGAAACCTGTCGTGCGTCTGGTTTGAACCTCTGGTCCGATTCCAGCTTTAGGGGCAAGAAAGGACGAGAACGGCGATCGGCTGTTGCCGTCTGCCGGGATTAGAAGTGACAAGAACGCCCATTTCCCGATACGCCCTGAGAGAGTTTTCCCACAAATGCCTGAATAGTTCCTATAGTGTGTCGCCGCCTGGCGGCAGAGCAAATTGTCTCTGGGCTGCTAACAAAAGTAACCTTCACGTTCGGCATGTCAATGCTGCGACATGATGGTCGTAGTTTTATTATCCTCGGGGCATTACCGCGTATTTCCGTCAGGCGAAGTTAGCAACTGCTTACGTCAGAAGAGAAAACGTCAGCAATTTCGGGTGGCATGAATCACAATCTCGGCGAGTTATTTGATTCCATCGGAGAACATTCGGATTGGGAAAGTTCTCCGGTCGTGCATACGAAGAGACGTTCTCGGTGACGAGTTCGCGCCTTCGCATGCAATAAACGTCCCAGTCGATGTTGCCGTCTTGTGTTTCATTCAAGGTGTGGAAACCTGATCCTTACGAGGCAATCAGATATCCGAATGGTCCGTGCTCCCGCATGGAGGTTCGATTCTATTCAACCATGCATCCTTAGAAATTGTTCTAATTGAAGCGCGCTATCGTTCACGTCAAGGAAATCGATTCCGAAAACCGAAACCCATGCGTCCATTATCTCCACATTCCGAGATTCTTCGTTCACGAAGTATGCTCCGACGTTGAGATGGCTGAGACGCATGTAGATTCGACTGCGTAGGTGCGCGGAGACGTTGTTTCGAGTTGTTCTTCTGGACTAATGACCAGGAGGATCGCCTCCCAGTCTTGAGGCAGTCGATGTCGGCTTGTGCTATCACACCGACCTCGTAGAATATACAGCTCTAGCACACCTGGCGTATTTGAATTCTGTCATGGAAGACGCACCGAAAGCGTTTGTTTCACGAGGATCAGCCTCAGAAGCACTTTTCGCATTTTAGTGAGGGCAATGATCAATGATGCTGTTGAGGATGGCGAGCATCAGAAGATTCACTCTCAGCTTTCCAGTGGAGATTGCCGCCTCTCAGGGAATCATGGCCGGCGCGGCGTACTAAGAACGAGTGCTATGCTTGTGTGGGCTCTCATCTTTGCCAGCATCCATTGATGCTCTCAGCTTGGCCTCCACCTGAGCCACCGTCTGGAAGCTGTACTCCTTCAAACGCAGTTGTCAAGCCTCCGCGGCCCCACGTATCAACTGTCAGATCACGAACATTGCGATTGTCTCAGCTGGAGCCTATGGAATAGCTCACCGGAACAAATCCTCGAGCTTTTCTCGTATCTACTCAACAGTTTTCCCCACCGTCAGCTTGACTGTTCCGAAACGGTACATAAATCGTGGTCTTGTGTTCGGCGGTTAGACCAATGCCAATGTCGTCGTCTCGAGCCCTCTGATGCTAGGGTATTTCGGTGCGGAGTCCGGCCTAGTAGATGGATCTGTCTCTCATAATTTTCTTCGACCCCCGTAGCCACGGTTTCGCGGTTTTCGGAGCTAGAAACCAGGAGTTTCGTGTAAGCCTTTCGCTGTTCACTCTTCGGAGTCTGCCGTGTGCCGTTACTCCCGGAAGAAAACCGTAGGTTCATCCGCATCAAACGGGATGAAATCCTTCTTCTCGGTCCGCCATCAGCGAGCTTTCAGGTATCTACAGGCTTCGGTGGGCGAAACGATACTGCCTTGGGTCTACTTACAGGGTGACAGGGAATAACTCGGACGATAAATCAAACAGGAGAACCGCGAGATGACGGATGAAATTAACGATCCCGGCGATCAACGGCAGCTGTCCCGGGAAGGAAATACAGGGTGTTCACTCTAAGGTGGGACTCGGTGGGACCTACCACTGTTTCCGCGATTACTCAGCCGGGGTTGCTCCGATTCGGGCGATCTTTTTTTTGTTGGACAGCTCTAAGCAAGAGCTTTCCAACGGAAAAAAGTTTTCGGAGATCGGGTTAGATTTGGCGATCTGAGAGCATGTCAAAGTTGAAACGTCTCTCTCTCCTCGACTCAACTTCGAAGTGGCTCCCGTTTCGTCAATTCTTAACCGATCGAGCCCGTACGGGTCCCATTCGAATCGTTTTGAAGTCCTCTTTCGGATGCCAGGATCAGTTTTTCGATTTATGGAAAACTCGAAGAATATCGACCTCGAGAAGGGAGCTTCGCTAATCGACGTCCCTCATGCGATTCCATGCGGATCCGTCCCGAACTTTCAAGGAGGCCGAACTCGGAAACTTCTCTGGCACAAAAGTTTCTCCTCTTGACGCAAACTACCCGATGCACCAGTTTCCGGGTCGATTTGGTGACTTTTTTTTCAACTGGATTCCGATCCCGTTCAACTCCCGTTCTGAGCTGGGAACGTCCGAAGAGTCTCGCGAATCATACAGAAACGAAGCTGCGACAATCCGGATCAGAAAACAGCACGGACCTCCGAAACTTCGCTCATTTTATTTAACATTACGAATCTGTACCTATCATGGATAACCAACTCATCATGAGTCGATGGATGAAGAAATGCGTCGCTATGATGATCGGTGAGTCTTCTTTCGTAACTGACGCTTTCGCCACTGCCGAGCTGCCCGTTCCACGATCTCTTTCGGGTAACCGAAGAGCTCAATGATCTGCGCTTCGGCTATGCCTCTCTCCAATGCACTGATGATCGTCACGCTATGCCACCGCATTTCTTCGAGAGCGGTCGCGGGATAAACGCGGAAGTTTATCGAGACGTTTTCCGCGACGTAGTGGTGCCATGGATGACGACTGTTGCCAATGGACGTCCGTACGTCTTCCAGCAAGATGGCGCACCGGCGCACACGAGCAATCTGGTTCAGACTTGGCTCGGAGAAAATGTCCACTCGTTTTGGGATAAGAGACAATGGCCTCCGAACAGCCCGGACTTGAATCCACTTGATTACTACGTGTGGAATGATATCGTCATCAGATCCAACAAACGCGCCCACTCGAACGTGGAAGATCTGAAGGTAGCCATCAGGGAAGCCTTCGCGAACATGCATCGAGGCAAGTTGAGAGCTGCGTGCCAAAGCTTCCGCAAGAGGATCCAACTCGTGGTCGATAACAACGGCGGTTGGTTCGAATGATGTCAGAGAGGGGCGCCGCCATCCAAAGCCTCAATCATCACAGCAGTCGCGAACCGTCATTGCGCTACTTGCGGCGTCGGATGATCTACGGAATCTTGAACTCAGTCATTGTTCCGAGCAGCCCGATCGAGCATTGGAACCGTTCATGATCTCCCTCGACTTCCACGCCGCAAGCGGATCGACGTACACGGCACGGCGTAGGAACACTAGTGAAAGAACGCAACGAAACCATGGATGGACTACGCCGGCCCATGGGGAAGGTGTGGCCCCATGGGCTCCACTGGGGGGGGGTGAGATACCCGGTGGATGCACCAGGAGATCTCAGGAAGGGAAGGGCAGGGGATCCGCTAGAGCGAGCCTGCCTGAACCGACCACAAAGAGCAGCACGCTCGATTCCCACGCCGGAAACGGGGAGACTGGAACCCCTTCATCAACAGGTCGGAGCTCTCTCTCGAATTACACGCCGGAAACGGGGAGACTGGAACCCCTTCATCAACAGGTCATCTCATCGAACTCATCAAAAACGGCTTTTTTCAAAGCCAACAATCTCTATGAGATGAATCCCTCGAGCTGTTTCATGAATTCAGACGTTGATCGCAATACTCGCATGGAATCGCATGAGGGACGTCGATTAGCGAAGCTCCCTTCTCGAGGTCGATATTCTTCGAGTTTTCTATAAATCGAAAAACTGATCCTGGCATCCGAAAGAGGACTTCAAAACGATTCGAATGGGACCCGTACGGGCTCGATCGGTTGAGAATTGACGAAACGGGAGCCACTTCGAAGTTGAGTCGAGGAGAGAGAGACGTTCCAACTTTGACATGCTCTCAGATCGCCAAATCTAACCCGATCTCCGGAAACTTTTTTCCGTTGGAAAGCTCTTGCTTAGAGCTATCCAACAAAAAAAGATCGCCCGAATCGGAGCAACCCCGGCTGAGTAATCGCGAAAACAGTGGTAGGTCCCACCGAGTCCCACCTTAGAGTGAACACCCTGTAGAAGGGGCGCAACGCTTCCTTCACCAGAAGATACCAACGTTCACGGGGGCGCAAAATTCAGGGGGCCATCAGACGTATTCTTTCTAGAGGAACAAAATGAATTCCAGCCCGGGAGTCGTCTCCCGATCCATCCAGGCGCGGGATATCACAGTCCTGGCCCGGGGAGAGCTGAATCTGAATTTCCGGGCTGCGTCGACCCGGAAATTCGATCTCAGGCTGGGCCGGACTCACGCTCAGATTATGGCTGGGATGTGAACCCTGTTTTCGATGACCTAATAATAATTCATAATTTGATCAATGATTGGTGTCGCAATCGGCGGATCGGTGTTCTCTTCTTCATGGAGCACTCGAGTGGAGAGAGCGCGAAGCCATGTAAGTTTACTTGTGTTCCAAGTTGCTGTTTGCTGCACGGGCCACATATACATTGCCCTTTTTTTCAGACCATGAGAGACACCTTGAACACTCTTCGTTGATCGGAAGGGTACTATAGGTTTTGGCTCCGTTCTTCTGCGATTGAATAGTCTTGTGATCAGACCTATCGGCGTAGTCCAGGCGAGAACAGGTCATTCATTCGGGGCGAAGAACAGGATTAGAACCGACAAGGAGAGCTTATTTGCTTTGAAAGGGCAACAAGTTTATTGATTTCCAAATCCGCCTCCTACCTAGCATTCATTTTGCTCCACAGGCAACGGGCGAGTGACTACAGGTTCCGGCAACCTCCACAGGCAACGGGCGAGCGACAACAACTTGGTTCCGATTTTCTCCTTGGTGCCTCTTAGTTTTTAGTTCAAATGGCCGCAAGTTGTCATTTATTGATCGGATCCAGCCATTGTGTACGAGAAATAGATCATAGTTTCACGGAAATAGATTTGCTAGAGACGTCTGTCCATTTGGGGATGGCGGAATTTGTAGCATTTCCTCAGATTTCGCTATCATCGCTCCGGGACCTGCCCATGATCTGATTGATTTCCTCCGTGGGACGATTTCCAACATCTAGCTTCTTTCTCCAGTCCAACTTGAAGTACGAGTCAATGATTCTGTGATAGCGAACAGCTTCCCTGTACCATCATGGTGGTCGTGGTTGCCCCAGGAAGTCGTGGTAGCCGCAGCCTTGAGCAGGGCAATGGCAGCACCGATCTACCGATTGAACTCCTCTGGTTCGTCGACTTCTTGGTCCAAATCGTCGTCACTGATGCTCCGTTCGATCTCTGAGTCGGCGTCGCGTATTTGCTCGCGGAACTCGAGCAGTAGGTTGAGGATGCTTCGACACTGCACGTCGCGTCGCTTGGCTGGGTCGATGCGTTCGCGCTAATTTCGAGCACCTAAGTACTCAGTTTTATCGCGGTGCGCCAGTTGGTCCTTCGACGGCGTAGGTGGCGCAGATATCGATCGATTCGAGCGTTGAGGGGTGTGCTTTCCAAGGGCATGACGATTCTCTACAATTCTGGTCACGACGCCAATGTCAAGGATAAGGATCCTTGTTGAATGTAGCGGACAGAGATACTTTTCGTAAGAAAGACACTTTTGATCGGCGTAACGGAGGACGTTACTGGAGACGTCCAAGGCTCTCCTGGCTTCTGTTTATTTTAGCTGCACGGCAGCCGCATCCTGGAGAGAAGTTTCTCCCCACGGGAGCGGTTTGAATTATTTGGATCAATTTTTTTAACACCACCAATCCATGTGTAGCGACCAGAGCTGTCTATGGTCAGCGGATAGCTTAGCGCGCGGAAGGCGAACGCGCATGTGGCCAAGAAGAGATTGACTGACGCTGCACGATAGTGGCGGCGGCAGTCAAGAGCGAAGTGTGAATGAAAAAATAGTACTAGAGAGAGAGTGGCAGTAGCCGTGATCGCGTAAGATCGGCGGAACTGCAATTGAATGACTGAGTGAAATAAAGTGATACTAGTGCACTACCGGTGAACTCCCTCCTGCATGTGAATCCGCATGAAGAGAATCACTCCGTCCCCGGTCAAGCCTGTTACACATGCAAGGCATAGAGAACACCGCCGCGTGGTCGAGTGGAAACGTGCACAGCGCAAGAATGTTGCACGCTGCCATGTAGACGCTGCGTCGAGCGGGAGGTCGCAGGTTCGATCCCTGCTGCCGGGTGGGTTCAACGGTGTCCACTTTCTAAACTGTGACCGGTATCAGCTGGGCTAAGCTCCCTCCTGGATCAGGAGTCATCTTAGGATGAGGATGCATGAAAACACACACAACAACAAACACATACGTTCCGTTCAAAGCCGAATAACGCGGACCAATACTCAAGCGCTCCTTAGAGCCTGGACGCGACTCGAACAAAGTCTCATAACGCCGCGACAGTTCACTGATCGGTTGAAATACCGAACCGGTGAGGGGAGTGTGATCTCTCTCCAACAAACCCTACCTTCGACGACCACACATCATATGGTTCGTTCACAAAGCCGTCGGTATCGATCGAAGCCAACGTTGAAGTGAACTGTGGATAGGACAATCGGCTGGTTCATGGGTAGGACTGTTCTTATCTTCTTCTCCAGAATAAATCATCCCTGCGTATCTAGTTGCTTACATTTTGAGGCTGAAGATTCTTTTTTCTCTGATTTTTGCAGGCAATCGTCGGCAGGCGACGTGGCCCGCACCGCTGTGGTGGCAATTTGCCTCGTGTTAAGCCAATCTTTGTTGTCCTATGGCATCAGCAAGATATCTGGAATCAGAGCAGTTGCGGATATGACGCCGTCCAAGATATATAGCATCATAGTCGGACTTCTTCAAGCTGGAGTTCTAGCAATGAAAATTGCTAAGTTAATGTTGCCGGTCCCCTTGGCATGGGACTGTAACCGTGCTTCGGAGGGGCTGAGATTCGGGGTCGAGGAGCACAGATGACTATTTCGGATCGTTACATCTGGTGTCGGGTTGTGCCCGCAAGGACATTCCCCTCACCTAGGCACCGCTGGTTGGACTTGATCCAACCCGTGTGTCCGAAAAATGGATCGAACGACCGAATGTCAGTGCATCTCCCGTACCCAAAAACTCGATGGCGGCGGTTCGAATCTCGACTGCTGCCGGGATGCATCACATGTGACGTGCAAGGGCGCGTCCAAGGTGTGCATCGACTGACACGATAAATTTAGGCGTCAGTCGAGAGTGGGTTCAACGGTGTCCACTCTCCCAAAAACTGTGACCGGCGTCCGCAGAGCTTGCTCGCCCCTGAAGTGAAAGGGTCATCTTCGATTGAGACGCACTATGAACCATAACCAAGAATCCAAAGTCATCCTGCCATCCAACGAAGGTCGCTCCCTGACATGGCCACAATCGCAAGCCAATGATGAGGAGAACCTGTAGCTCGACTTTGGAAGTTGGGATTGACTTCAATTCCATTAAATTGATCGGTTCCGCCCTCCGATTGATGTGATTTTCACTACTTTGAACCGCCCGATTCAAAACTGCCGATCGAAACGGGCTTAAGAGCCTGCGTGGAGGGATTGCAAATCACGGCTATAGAACGGAATAATCGGCCCTTCAGGCAAACGCTCTCCCAAGTTGCCAGACAACCAGCGGATGTTTTGCACTTGACCTCGGAGCTTTGAAGGTCGCATATACTTCTCCAATTATTTGAAACGA
Source organism: Neoseiulus californicus (assembly GCA_028455905.1). Lineage (NCBI taxonomy): Eukaryota > Metazoa > Arthropoda > Arachnida > Mesostigmata > Phytoseiidae > Neoseiulus > Neoseiulus californicus. The sequence goes on from JAMQGS010000008.1 coordinate 4,974,717, forward strand.
GGAACTGAGCTTCCACGAACTGCACACATTTATTCTCAACAACCGGATCTTCAATAATTGCTGCGCCCAGTAGTCATACCCTTATTCAACTTTTCCGGAACGGAAACTTTGGTCCGGTAGATGATACTATGTGATGGGTCGAGCTGACGAGAGTTTTTGAGACGAGGTGACCGTTGAAAAGTGACCATACGCCGTTCCAAGGCTGCTCGATAGGCATGAGTCTTGTGAACGAACACATACTCTCAGTGCAAGACACGGTTGTGTGAAACTTAAGAGCGACGGTGGGCGAGGTTGAGCTCTGATCCACAACGTACGTTTGTATGCGTTGATGACGACGTTGAACAACCTGAAGCTCGGTGCAAGCCTGGTTCTGGGTTCAGTTCCCGTCAGTTATTGTGTGAGTCCGAAGAGCGACGATCTGATCCACGGGTTGGTCGAGAGCATCCTTTCGTTGAAACACCGGTACAGGAAAATTCGCGATTGAAATGAAAGCGAGAACGTCGACGTGAAATGGGGTCGAGTGAGACAAGTGTTGAACAAGTGAGACGGGTCAAAAACAGAGAAAGTATGAGATGTCGTAGACGGTCGTTTCATGTTGATTTGGGATTGGCTGCCTGGAATTCAGTTTCCGATGAAAATTACGGGAGTCACCCAGGTGTGAGTATCGGGAGTATGGGTTTGGTCTGCGACTACTGTCAGACCCCACGATCCACATCCTCTCAATCGACCTCGACAACAGTATCAATAGACTAGGTTCGAACTCACGTCATTGAAACACGTAACCCACACTCCATGGTTCATATCTCGCACCAAAATTTTCAGCAGAAGTTTCCACTCAAACTCCCCCGAGCCGGCATTGCAACCGAAACAATACACACCCCTTTCGGGTTGATCCTGGAGTTTTTTCGCGAACCCCTACCGGGGGCAACTCCGATAAAGGATGTTCTCCGTTTTGATACCATCGATAGTTACTCTGTTCCAAAATACTGGAGGAACGTCTTCACAGTTCTAGGAAGCGAGAATCTCAATGAACTCACATTCAGTATCCTCCTGCCTCAGATCTTGACTCCTGGAGGGTCCCGTTCGACTCCTCCACCACGTCAATAAAGTCACGGCCCTCTCCCCTTCACGAGTCATTTCAATTTTGGACAGTTCGGTTACGCTCACACTAACAACCGATCTGAATCTCACGACTCGAACGTTCGTGATGAAGACCACCGGCTGATCGGACCGATCTAGAGAGTCTCCCGAATCCTCCCGAGCCGTGACGGTTAGTGGAACGTCACCTTAGCCGATTAACTGAACGTCTCTTTCCTTGACACTTTTACCGTCCGATTTCCTCGCCAAGTCTCGTGCTTCGGTGGTACCAGTCAAGATTCCACAATTATTGACCATGGAACCCTCAGACTGTGTGAAAACCTGAGTCAACTTCATCCAATTATCGGTTGGATTCAACTCCATCGTGACATCGATTGGTGAACCCGTCACGATTGAATTTCTATTCAGGAGGATTTCGAGATTGCTTGATGTAGACCGATATAACGGTTTACACGTTTGACACTCGAGCATTTCAATGACCAAATTTTCGTTAGTTCTGAGCTTGGTGACGTGTTCTCCGGCCACCTCATTGAACGCGATAATTTTGGTATCTTTTTGCCCGTCCGTTACGGATGTTAGTAGGAGTTTTCCAGTCTTTTGACCCTCTCCCGGGTTTTCAAAATGCCATCTCTGATTGTCTTCACTTTCAATGGGCCAGGACAGGAACCGACCTTCAATTCTTCGATAGATGACCTCCTCTTCGAAATTTTTGTGCCTGTACACGTATCTCCTCCTCCCTCCACATCCTCTGGTAGTTTCCTTCTTGCTCCAGCCACGTCTCTTTCCGAGAACCAGAATCGACGATTTTTCCTCCGTAGACCCCCTAGCGGTACTCGGTCAGTATTCGAATCTTCACCGGCGCCCGAGCCCCCGGATTAACAGTCACTCCCAAACCTCTGAGTGCCCGCGGGCCGCCCCGAGCGGCGATGATACTCACTTCGGTGTAGTGCTCCTCACGCGCTCCGGGATGTCGTTCTCGATAACCGGCTTCCATCTTATGTATAAGTTCAACCTCGAGCTGGAATTCAGATGGCTGCATCACGGATCCCGGTTAATGTCTTGCTCCGGCTGTGGAAGTCATGTCATCTAGGAGTCGCGCACAGCACGCTGCGTTCTTGCACTTAGTATGTATCTGTGATCTGAGAGCGTCCTCTACCCTGAATGTATCCGCCACGTCAAGTCACTAGGCGCATTCGGTTGCCTTCGGCCTCAGGGCGATCAGTTTGAGTTCGAGCGCCCTCTTTATCGCTTTTCTCGTGCAAGTGAGGTTTCCGAGCTCCCATCGCGGCTCTCGCTAGAAAGGCGGTATCGGACCGGACCCTCCCCGGACGCGTGAAAGACTTGACAAATGTATACTATATTTAGCGGCAGACGCGCGATATTCGACCACTCATCGCGCTTGGAGGGCGGCGTACATTGTTGCAGCCGCGGTTCTCCCGCGGCTCCCAGCGGGTACTCGCGACGAAGGACCGCCGTCTCCAGGTTCCCGATCATAATTTGAGCAATCAGAGGAAAAGTGAATTCTTGAGGAAATCGGAAACGGGAAAATTTGAGGTCCAACCGACTGCAGCTCCCGCCAGATATTTCCGGGTTGGCCGCAGTCCGCGTCTTCGCTTACCGGGCACTCACCACTATCCTTAGGTTACCGGAGTCCTCGGGTTAGAACCACGGTTTCGCGGGTTTCAAGTGCAGAGAGGTAGACAGGGGTGGCCGACGATCTTTCCTCCGTAGACCCCCTAGCTGTTCTCGGTCAGTATTCGAATCTCGACAGGCGCCCGAGCTCACGGCTTGAAAATTGCTCCCAAATCTCTGAGTGCACGCGTGCCGCCCCGACCGTCGATGGCACTGACCCCCATGTAGTCGCTGCCGGGCTTGGCTCGACCAGCTTCTTGGACTGCATCCGGAGTGTATGAAGTACGACAGTGCCCTCCGCATTATCCGGCAAGACTCTTTCGAAGGGTAATGCAGCGATTTTCAGACTCTCATCTCTCGGCAACCCCTATAAGGAGATCATCGACTCATAGTCTAGCTCCATCTAAAGGGATAGAAACTTCCTGTACAAATCGTAGGGTTCACATCTTACCATTAGATCGGCATCTCCACCGGCGAGCTCGGTGGACACCTGAAAAAGTCCGATCTAGGCGGCCGAGACGACCGCAGCGCCTAAACTACCAAGCCTTCACACATTAGAGCGCACATTGACGTCGATTCCGTGACCACAGTTCTCATGAGAGCACTCGTGTATTGGTGAGGGAAGACTCTAACTTCGTTTTTGGTCGGTCGGCAAGAGTCAGTAGCTGGGCACTGGGCTCAGTGATCGTAAGATGTCCGTCGTCGAGTCCTTGCGCGGCGACCTGCGAGATTTCGGCGGGCTCCGGGCCGTGGTCCGAGCGTGATGCTGGCCATTGCAAGTGGCCGCAAGTTGTCATTTATTGTTTAGATCAGGGGTTCTCAAACGGTGTGCCGCCGGCACCAAACTTTTTGAAGTGTATGGGAGAAATTTTCGGGTCGGTCTGACCATAATTATGAAGAGCTCGGGGTGCCGCGGGGTGCCGCCACCGGGAAAGTTTGAGAACCTCTGGTTTAGATGATCCCATTCGGATCACTTCACGGAAATGTTAACAGTGACAAATCACGTTATGGTATGGAGAGTTTTGTCAGCCCCTTTTGACGGGGAAACGTCCTTAAAATCGGATCGGGGGACCGATCGATAGGAGAGTGTCACGAAAAATGGTCAAGTTTAGACGGAAATATCTTCGGAAAACACAGAGTGGTAATCGATTTCGGCACGTTAGGTTGAAGTACGGTCCAAGCGAAAAAAAATAACGGATGATACACGTTTACCGGACCGCGTGAACGGTGTTTCGGATACGTTTTTCGTACCGCTTCAACTACTCGAAAATCGCTCATACTTCGTTGTCAACAGAGATTGAGTTGGGGTGGGGTAATCTGAAGGTTTATAAGGAAGAACGGTCAGTTGTCTGGACACTCTGAAGAATCATGGTGGAACCGGATGCCAGGAACGCGGAGGAGGTAACAGAGAATTCGGGTGAACGAGCGAAGACAGCAGCAGAGAGGCAAGCTGATCTCGCACGCGACCATATGCTGTCTCGCGTCTATCGGCTCCGATTCTGACGCATGGTCCGTATTAGGATCCTCCATATTCTCCTAACAAGGGAGGTGCACGACCTCAACCTGGAATTACTCGACCAAACTTGCAGATAGTCATGGGCTTATGTCAGTCATACTGGGAACGTGTTCAAAATCGGCTAAATATTCTGAAACGTCCCTGATATCAGTGTGCCCGACCCAAGTCTCTGTGCGAGTTTGGCCGCGAAACTCCAGGTCGAGGTTGTGCACCTTCCTTTTAAGTAATCAACCGTGTGTCTGAACACGGTCCAATCAACCGTGATTTTGTAGGTTTTGTAAAGAAGCTGATCGACCAAATACCGTAACCGATCTTCCACGGTCATTTTCATCACAAACCCACTGCTTTATGGATGCTCTATGGATAGAGACGCGATATGACCGGACATGTCTTTGTCTGTCCGGTTTCAGGGATTTCCGGGTAACATGTCCGGAGTTCGGTATTCAAGAATATAATTTTCTACAGATTGTTGAAGAATCGAAAGCACCCGGTCCGCTTTCAAGCCCTTCCTAGAGCCGGACACAAACCCTCCGTAGTCCCTCCGTCAAATTCATCACCAACTGAAACACCGACGAAGTGACTGCGGACCATACGTCTTACACCCTACCCCACGGTTATCAAACCCTTGTCCCTATTTCGTACTTCCGACGTTTCCCCGCCCTCTCCTTGGTTAGTGCCTTGCGCACTAACCCTTCGAATTTTTCTACGAGGTTTGTCTTTCGACAATATCACCATTCAGCCAATTTATTGGAACCATATCTTATTTCCGTTCTCCCGTTCCCGTTGAACTACGGAAAAACGAAGTTCATTCTCCACACCCTAATCCTCCGTGTTCCGCCATGCAGACCTTCGACGTAGCCCCCTCGCGGCGAAGCGCGACCGGGCACGCTAGTATGCTATGGAAGGGAAAGGAGGAGAAAACTACTTTGCACTTTCAAGCTCGTACACAGCAAGCTCTTTCTGTTCGAATTGTTCTGCTTCCTTGCAACGGAAAGATATCGAGATGCCTGCAGGAATCAGTTATTTCTTCTCATGAATCTGTTATTCCGACAAGCAACCAAAAATCATTTCTAGCACCAGGAATACACCAAAAAGCTTCAGGTGCGGAGGTTTTCAGAGGTTGATTGATCGGTGTCCAAGATTCACTCACTTGTCTGCTGAGCCCTTTCACATTGAAGGGGAGACTGCTGATCCAGCAACTATGGAAGGAAAACCTCGACTGGATAGCGCCAATAAGCGCTGAGAAGCGCGAGGAGGTTCTCCGATGGGCGAGCGAATCGACAGAGCTGAAAAATTTCAGCATCAACCGTCGCTACTCGAACGATGGTGGAGAGCCGCACGCGTTCCGACTCAACGTTTTCGGTGACGCGTCCCCTTCGGCGTACGCTTGCGCCGCTTTCATCGAGTCCCGCTACGAGCATGGCGGGGTGGAAACTTCCCTGCTAATGAGTAAATGGCGTCTGGCACCGAAAGACGCGCAGATCTTGCCGCGTCTCGAATTACTCGCCGCCCTCCTTGCCAGCCGATTGAGAGATTTCTTGGTGGAGCGTCTCGAGCTGTCTTTTGAAAAGATCAGCCTTTACACGGATTCGATGATAGCTTACCACTGGGTCTCTGCCACTACACAAGGTAAATGGAAGCCTTCCGTTGCCAATCGAGTGGCTGAAATACAACGCCGTTCAACCGTCAACGACTAGTTCTTTGTACCAGGGGAAGAAGATGTAGCCGCCTTCGTGGTGGACCGGACCCTCTCGGTTGCGCCTGCCGCAGAAGCAGCAACCCGTCTCACGTCCGAAACTTGAGAACTATCTCCTTCTTGGGCAGGTACTTGGAGCTGGGAGGATTGGCATTGCGATGGGTCGGATGGCCGTGATCGGATATGATTTGAGAGAGTGAGGGAACGTGAATAATAATACATTTGAGGGTCCTGGCGTTGTTATAATCAAGCATCCCAAGAATGTTGACAAGCGGGATATCGTTTTTCGGAACCATGCATTTGTAAGCGAGCCTGGTACAGAATCGGTTGCACACGGATTGTAATAGCTCGACGTCTTTCTTGAACTGCGGTCTCCACACAGGGAAGGCATATAGCAGTTTCGACATCATGTAGGTTTCGAATAGTCTGATGTAGACGAGCGGATCTCTGGTTTCAAGAGTGCGAATGATCCAGTTGGCGGTGCGTAAAGCCGCCGACGTTGTCTTTCTAACGTGTTCTTATTTCGCTACATGAATTCATCAATCCAAAGCTGTGATGCCTCGAACAGAGCTGTCGCAATGTTCAATTGACGAGCGTCAGATTTCGCTGGCGTCTGACTGACCTGACTCCGGGAGATCCGAATCGGAATCATCTCGGAGACGCGAATGGTTGCGAGTCCGTCTTGACGTCGCCAAATTACCATGGGTGGGATGCTCCTACCCTCCACAGAGCGCCATCATGATGGTGCACCGTTGTTGTCCAAGCAATAGCTGTGAGTGAGAATTCAGTGTCCCAGTGGATCGTCGGTGGGGCATTCAGCCGTAGAACCGTGATCCAATGTCTTCCTCGGTTCTTCGCTCTCTCAGTTTGTCGAACCAGGTGCACACGTCCGTTGAAGTTCAGCATCATGATATGATTCGATTTTCTCCTTCGGGACATGAGGCAAGGAATGAGCTCTGGCCATCTATAAAGAGACACGAGCCCGCGCGATGAATCAGAGAAACAAAATTTCTATTCCCGAAGGATAATGAATTCCGAGACTCAGCGAGGAGTTGGTTGCGACCATACTAGCGAGTTCCCGTCCTCCGCAGTCCATCCGAGCAATTCGTCCGGTACCTGTAGCGAGAGCCCGGCCTTCGATGTCGCAGCGACATTGCGAGGAGGTCAAGCTAATGAAGTCGACGCGGCAGAATTCGAGCGATTGCTCCAGATTGCTCTACAGCAGCTCCTCGATGCGGATGACAAGGAGAAAGCAGAAGCCGCAGCACAGAGGATGAAAGAGGCTGCCGATCACTTAGTTGAACGAAAGAAGAAAGACCTGCAGGGGAAGAAGACGGTGGATTTGAAGGGGAAACACAATAAATAAAGGGCGTATGTCTATCGCCAAAAATGTGCTCGACTATCGTTCAATTTCGGATGCACGCAAGCACGACCTCCCAGGATAGTTCGTCGTCCTTCACGGTATCAACGGCTTCCTGTGATAGGGTCGCCTTAGAGAGCTCCTCATGGACGCCGCTGTCTGTTCAACATTAGGAGCGGTCCTTCGGAGAGTATGACCCTTGGCTACGCGCCTGCGTGCAGCGGCTTCTTGCTAATGTTGTTGGGCCGAATCGGTACTCGCGCCGCTTTCACGAGATGGCTCATACGTTGTATTCGTCCCCGGTCGCCCACACTCGATGCAGATGAATTCCTCCGTCAGACAATCTCCAACTCCCAGCGGCTCCGTCTTTCCGTAGCTGAAGTGCCAGTCTCTGATCTTTGTCTGTCTCTGTCTTTTGGGGTCGCGAGCAACTTATTCGTAGGTGCAGTACCAATCGTCAATGCTGTCTCCGTAGGACTGGTTGCGCGGTCTCATAGAAACCGATGCAATAGTGATCCGCAGCCAGATTATCCAGAATATGAAAGAATCCAGAATATGAAAGGTTTGGCTGTGTCAGAACAAGTGTATAGTTTTTTGGTCATAGACAGGCAATACGTAGTTCAGAGTGGGCAGAGGCATCCTTCACCTCCGTCCAGTGATCTCCGGCTTGATAGCGAAAATGTGAGTACATCACCTGAGACGAGTGAAAAGCCCACTGCAGGAAAGCGAGAGCGTGAGACCGATTTTATTTCATTACCATCGAGCAATATCCAGTTGGTTTTACAAAGTTTACAGCCGCGAAACATGCAGCATCGCAAGATCGTCCGAAAACCATTATGTCCAGAAAAACCTCTGTAGACCCGAAAGCGCGATCAAAACAGCTTCTTCTGTTCGAATTGTTCTGCTTCCTTGCAACGGACAGATATTGAGATACCTGCAGGAATCAGTAATTTCTTCTAATGAATCTGTTATTACAATGAGCAACCAAAAATCATCCCTAGCACCAGGAATACACCCAAAAGTTTTCAGCTACGGAGGTTTTCAGAGGTTGATTGATCGTTGACCAAGATTCACTCACTTGTCGAATATACTCTTTGGATCCTTGAGTGGGGCAAGGGTCTGGTCCTGTTCAAAAGCGTGCTCCAAACCTTTGGGTCCTCCGAAGACTATCAGAAGATGTCGGAACTTCTCGAGAGACTCCAGCTCCAACATATTCTCTCCCCTTTCCGAAGTCCCGATCATCATATCGTATCTGCAAGTATTTGATCGGGATTTGAGAGAGACTCAGAAAGCTTTCGCATCCGAGCTGTGAGTTGGATCTACATGGATATCGACCCGGAGAACTCCTTACCCTTTCTCGAAGGGACAGAGTGCGATAGAATCGGATAAGGTTTTGGCGACTCGAGTTGTGTAGCCCCAATACAGTCCATCCTTCTTTCGGGGCGCATCATGACCCACAATCGTTTTCTCCGTCATGTTCACGGTGACACGAGCCCCTTGCTTGTGCTCGGTGTGTGTTTCAATCTTGATCTCATCCCGCAGACCAACATTCAACCATACCGAGCCGGGGGCCGTTCTGGTGATGATTGCCTCTCGGTAGGGAACGTCATCTTCGATCCTGAGAGTATTATGCATTGCCAAAATTATTGAGCCGCTCATTGAGAGGGACATTGAACACTTCTTCCGTATGATTGTGATGATTACCGCCAGCATCGATTACTTGAACGACGATACGGAATGCACAGATCTTCGTCCTCACCTCACATGATGGGATGCGTCCAGAGGTGGTGCAACGCCTATGTGTTTGAGCTCTAGACACATGGGAAATAAAGGTTTCCTAAGATACTGCGGGCAGTCAAGGTATTCAAGGATGAGACGGAACAAATTCGAGTCCTTCGAGGAATCAAACCCAGGATTCTTGCTGAAATAAACAAGGAGTGCATTTATGCATTCGTTTTATTTTCTTCCCTGGATTGTGTTGGGTGCTGTGCTGGGGGTCTGGGAGCGACCTGAGTACTTACAAAGCATCGTCGACGACGATTATCTCGTTCACCCGGAAAATAGCGGCTGCTCGTGCAACTTGGGCGATGACTCGATGCTTGGCTCCTTCTCCTTTGAGGCTCTCCAGCATTGAGGCACAAACCGCAATTGAAATTGTCCTCTTCTTTGATTTTTTCACAGACAACAGAGCGTCGGCGGAGGGTTTCTCATGAAGTCTCGGGCGTTTCACATCATCGGAATCATCTGTCTTCATTTTTGGGGTTGTATTAACACACCGGCGCAATAGACAAAGTTCCAACTCTGAATACAGATGAAGAAGAGATGGCGTTCGACACAATTCTGTTCCTACAACGTTCCACGGAAGGCTTCAGCAATTCCGCCTGGCTTTGCATCCAAGGAGGAAGCAGAGATTAAACAAATGAGGATTGAAATCCTGTTCTGGCTTGGTCCGAGACACGAAACATGGAAAAATTCGGAAGTTTCCCTCTGTGCTCATCGGCAGACCGCGACCATGTGCTTGGAGCAGACTAATGCTCTGTCCAAAACAAGGCTCATGTTCCCTTTCTCATAGGTGCTCTCTTTGTGATGGCGGGTATTTTCGCCATCGCCAACTTCACATTGATTGTGGCATGTGAATTCACTCATTGTGGGATTCCGGACCCAAAGGTGCAAAAACCCGGTGACGAAGGCTCTCGGGGAAGGCTCCCTCTTCTTAACTGGTCCGCCAGCCGCGGAGCTTGTCCACTCGTTCTCGGATCATTCGATCGGCATTCAGAGCCATGAAATCGTACTCCAGAGTGGCTTGGAAACGGAGCGTCCACAGATCTCTTGCTCACGATGTCTCCGTTGGCGATTCTCGAATCGCAGGAAGGGCCAGCGGCCAAGATGAAGAACGGCACATGAACGAGTGCAGCGCAGGGTCACAAAATTGGCCCCAAGCCTCCTGCCCGGAATGTTGCCAGAAGTTGACACCACAATGAATGGCGCCGGGTCTGTTCCCAGAAGATCGAGAAGCCGAACGGGGGGAGGGTTTGGTGAGTGATCCGCGAGAGATATATGTACTGACGACTTGGGTCTGGATTTGATTCTGCTCATCACCCCCTGACCGGCGACCGGGAAAACGGACCCGATCCGGAATCCAAGGTCGGTACCGGAATCCCCAAAAACGATTACAAAAACGGACCCGAGGAACGCCGAGTGAGAATCCGGATTCTAGATCTGCAACGGGCCTGCGAAAGTCGCGCCTAGCCCGGCCCGGGTTCTGGCTTAGGTTCGCGCTCTATTTTACGGCCAAGCTGGTGACTGTGTCTTCAGTCATTCTATGGCCAGAGAGCATCTTGTCAAAATGACAACAGAATAATTTCCGGACGATTCCAGAGAGTTTTTGAGACATCGACCGAACAGGACAGAGGGAATTGAAACTTCCGACGAGATTGCCAGGTCGCAGATGCCCCAACTGTATCCTTCTTTGGGAGAAATTGCATGTTGTCGCCAAGGACTTGCTCTTCAGAATGACACCAAAATCGTCTCTCCAGCTCCCTCCGAACGCACGCGGTGTCTTCTCCGAGATTTTTCCGGTTCCAGATGGATACACCTGAAGACCGTATCTGTATTCGACGGGCACCCTCCGACCAATCGAAAATATAAACGGGCATCCCCCACTAGACGGGCATTCTCCGGAACGGTCACAATTCGGCGAATCGAAGAATAGATGGGCATGTCCAGTTTTTTAGAATGAATACGGTATGCATATCTGGCGCCGATGACGACACCTTGCCTGAGGCATCGAGCTCTTGTATGAAACGGAGAATCGATAGTAGGTTTTGTGTGAACTCCGGTTGTGCAGATGCCGACAGAATCAGCCACCTAGAGGCATGGTTCGGTACTGCCCAGGGCTGAATGAATGATCCGTATCATCCGGCTCAGCTCTGCGGTGGGCTTCGGGAGGTTCGCTCGTTGAGGTACGCAACCCTAGGTCCGTATCAGGAAATTTATTCGAACACAAATGCTCATCGCTGACATTTAGTGGCATCTTCGATGCCATGGTGTAAAGCAGCCTTGCGCGGAACCCGGGTCGTAAGACAGAAGGATCGCTGAATTGGCGCTTAGCTCGTGGATGAGTTCAATAGAAGACGGATACCAAGAGCGTGCTCCTCGAGTCACGCAGCGAAAACATGAAATTCCGACGCATTCTCACGCATGGTAGGAGTGATGAGAATGGACCTCCAGAGACTACGTTCACCACGCTATCTCACACCGAGCCCGATTGGCAGAAACAGCCTGTTGTCGTTTGTTGCGGCGCGCTTGTTGATCCGCATGTTGCTCGCCGTGACTAATTGCTCTGCTTAATGTGGCAAGGTCGTTTTTCCCCCGGTCCCTAACAGTTGCAACCTTCCCGAGTGCTTTCCTTCTCCCATTGAGTTCGTGGGCGGCGCTTGCAACTACCCTCTCTTGCAGCCGGCTCCATAACAATGTGCTCACATGGTCGTCCTCGCATCGCGACTCAACTCACAGACTTGGTTTGGACTCAGTGATGGTCGGTACGGGAATCACGATGTACGACTGGAACCCAGGCCACGACGCTGGCATGGAAGATTGCCTTGAGATCGCGGACGCCCTCAACGCTCTCCTGTCGCCGGGCGAGCGTGATTTGTGTGATGAGCTCATGAGTGCCGAGATCAAGGACTTCAGGTGTTTCCACTGTCCCACCCGCTGTGATATTGAGACTGATATCCTGAGACATTGCGATTTCGCTCATCCGTACTATGAGGCCAAATACCATTTACCAACACGATACGGTGTCACCCACAATTCGAACGAGGAGAATAGGTGGATGTGTTGTGCGTGTATGGCAACTTCCCGGTGCCAACAGGACCTCGAGACGCACTGCCAAATGTACCATAGAACGACATCCCGGCATTTCCTGGTGGATCGCACGAATTTCTTGAAGATCACGTTCACGGATCGCTCGTACCTGCAACAACCCCCGAGTGCTCCAACGCCGCCCCAAGAATCAAGCGACATTCTATTTAACGATTTCGCCAGCTCAGAGAACGAGCTCGAAAAGCTAAGCGCACATGCAACCCAGGTGGCGGTAATGGCTTTGAATACCCCAAGACATCGGACAGAATTCACTCGATTGCCACCCATTTCGAGTTTACTGCATTCTACACAAACGCCAGAGGAACAGACGGGCTATTACAACTTTTCCTACGATGATCGAGGGTTGAGCCCTGCAAGTTCCTACTCCCCGAACTCAGTCGATTACCAGCAGCCTTTCCAAGCGTACCGCAACCTGAAGTATTCCGCCTACAGTGAGAGCGATCATCTTCATCATTTCGAAGCAGCCCTTCCAGTGGCAACGGCGGCAACCTCGGTAGCCACGCCTTACGTTGTGGATTTCCGCCAAACTGCAAGTCAAGGATCGATTAGCCCTCAAAACTGTGATATAACCTGGGAAGTTAAGCAAGAGCAGCCCTGTGTTGCAACAACTTTGAAGACGAAAAAAGTGCGCAAAACAACCAGGAAAAAGGCCTGCAAATCTAAAGACAAAAGTCCGGATCCGGCAGGGAGCGCCAAGTTGGTTCTGAAGTCGACAAGGTCCGGAAAACTGCTAAAGTTCGCTGGCCCCCTCTCAGTAAAACGGCGGAAGCTCGGGGAAGCTCTGCAGCGATTTGTGGGTCCGAAGTCGGCTCGACAAGCGCTGGAAAATGCGAGAATCAACGCAAGCCTCAAAACACTCCCACCAACACTTTCGAAGCACACCAAAGAATTCGAGACGGTTTTGGAGGAAAATTTAAAGCAGAACGAAAGATCCTTCATCCTCATCGCGGGATGCCGGCTCAAGGTTCGAGACTACGCGTCAGTGGTCGACATTCATCCAGCAGTGCAGCTGAAAGATGAATTACGAACATAAAAATGAGCTCAAACCGGACAGGGAGCCCAATCCGACAGAACACGAATCGATCGCAAGTCATGTGAATAAACTGAACTTTTTTCAAGAAAGCTGTCTGGTATCTTCATTATCTGAATTCCACCTCTCGAGTGGTCCACTTTCGAGAGTTCCGGCGTTCAATGGTCTAGTACCTCCATCATAGGGTCGATCGGTCAGCACTTCGGCAAAGAATAAACACAATGGTCATCGTTATGTTTATGGTTCATAGTGCGTCTCATCCGGGAATGACCCTCTTTTTCAGGGGCGAGCAAGCACTGCGGACGCCGGTCACAGTTTTTGGGAGAGTGGACACCGTTGAACCCACTCTCGACTGACGCCTAAATTTATCGTGTCAATCGGTGCACACCTTGGACGCGCTCTTGCACGTCACATGTGACGCATCCCGGCAGCAGTCGAGATTCGAACCGCCGCCATCGAGTTTTTGGTTACGGGATATGCACTGACAATCGGTCGTTTGATCCCTTTTTCGGACACACGGGTTGAATCAGCTCCAACCGACGGTGCCTAGGTGAGGGGAATGTCCTTGCGGACACAACCCGACACCAGGGGGAACGATCCGAGATAGTCATCTGTGCTCCTCGATCTCAAATCTCAGCCCCGCTGAAGCACGGTTACAGTCCCATGCCGAGGGGACCGGCTCCCATTCCAAGGGGACCGGCTATGGAAATCTCGGAGTCATCTTTTGGAGGAACGGAAGCCCTCGACCTCTTTGATGACGTGAGATCTACACAATATCGTCCCAGAAATCATTTTCAGGTAGGGGCATGAAGCTGGGAGGATACTGGTGCAATTTCAGATTTCGACAACGACTTCAAAACTCCGGAGTTTTTCCGGCAAATCGGAGAATTTCAAAAGTACTCCAAATACAAGCGCTCGTACCTCATCTTCGAGCATTCTAGTCAAAGTTGAGTGCTTTTGCTCTCCCTACGCGGGAATCAACGTCCTTCCCTACATTCCTCCGGTGGAAGACTCAAATCTGGAATCACGAAAGCCCATAGTAACTAACAACTTTGAATTCGAAGTCTACGCGTTCATCATCCGACGTGCAAGTCGTAGACTCTGCACCAATTAGTGCAGGAGTTTCGGAAATCATCCACTCAGCTGTGTGAGTCTCCATGAGCTGATACAGAGTGATTCATGAATAATTCCTGATCTCTCACGCTCTGCCGACGATCCAGGCGAAAATAACGAACGTAGTCTCCTAATATAATAATCCCCTATTTGATTCTTCCCAATTCTTGATCGCAGATATCAAGTGATGGCAGACATAGTGTTTTGAGCGGGATCAAATAAGAATCGCAGCAATACACCCAGGTTCCTCAGTCATTGTCTCAGAATCTTCACGCATGCACCAAGAAATTTGGAAATGGAGATAGTGGTCGTACCGTGTCTGGCAACAGCGGGAGAAGCGCGTCTTTGTCGAGAAGGCGCGCGAGTCCGTCGTCGTTCATTGGTATTGACTTCGCCTCACTCGACGGAGCGTCACGTATCTTGCTAAACTTATGAGATTCCACGCGAACGCAGTACTTGACCGGGAAAGGCCAAAATCCCAGTAGTACTTCAAAACAAAGCTTCCATTTGGGAAATCCATTGGCATTCAATCTTGTTGGATACTTCTCGTGGAAAACTTGGGCTGGCGTTGCGCCCGTGAGTCCACGCGAGACTTCAAAAGTCAAATCGGTGGAGGTTTGTGTATTGAATGGTCTGGAGATCGATGAAGCTACAGGCGCCGCCGCGTTGGACCAATTACAGAATCATTCCAGCGTTACAAAAAGAGAGCGATCTGGGGAGCCAATCTGGTACCACCGGTTGGAGAATCTTCGAATCACCCAGTGAGGCGGGTCAGGCTCGATGGCAGCCAACAGCGCAGGGTGCCAGACTACAATTTGACGCAAGCAAGGCATCAAACATTTCGCAGCTCTCTCTGAGGCCCTGACACTGACTGAGATCGCTGGCTGGCTGGTTTGCTGCCTGCTTCAAACAGCCAGCAGATAGACAGACGGAGGTGTCCTAGCTGCCTTCGTCTTCTATTCGAGCTCATTGGTGCGGAAGCTCAGGGTGCTCGTCGCTAGTCGCTCACAATCCACAGCACTTTATGGCATCGGCTTTTTAGACACCAATGTCATCATCTACTGGGCTTCCAACTCAAACGGTCATTCTTGGTCGAAGCTCCACTTAACGACTTTTCGACCGAAAATTCTCCAAGCTCGCCGCCGATACATGAATGAACCGAGGTCGTGAGACCTGAAGTGCCCGAAATCTGTAGAGTCCTGTTTCAGCTTCCTTGACTGCCCGATCGAAGGACAGCTCGGGCTCGAACGAGAAGAAGCATTCCATAGGAGTTTTGAGGAGCATCAAGGACGAACCAGGAAAGCGCACTAACAGTTGCGCGAATTCAACAGTGTAACAATCCGCACAAACACGGCTCGTGCGAAAAACTGCCGCTTGCACTCAGGGCAAAGAAGCCGAATGTCGCGACATTTTTAGTCCATCCACTCGTCGAGGGTCGTCTCACTCAGTCATACATTACCTGGTCGTCTGCGAGGCGTTTTTGGCAGTTGGATGCCCCCTTTGGGACATTTCCCGGAGACCAACAGAGCTTTCTACAGACAGAAGGCAGACGCACCGACCAACGGACGGCGACAGCGGCGACGAAGACGACATCCATGCCCAGATTAATCGCAAAGAAAAAGAGGGGCCCGAAGTCTATACACCCGCGGAGCCCCAAACTCTTCGAGTCAAAATTGAAGCAGCAGCCTGATTCCAATCAGGAAAGCTAGAATCGATGGTGAGAATCGATTGACTGAATCATGGAAACAGGTTCGGGGCTTTGCTGGGCACCTGAGGGGCTCACGGCAGAACGGAGTCTCCGTCCCAAGAGATGCTTTTCAGAGAGTCGGCATTTTTTGTGACTTCTTCACTTATCTGACGACAAGTTGACTTCATTTGGGCACCGGCTCAAGCAAACACGAATCTCAGCAATATTCGTTGGGATTATGGCTCTCTATCTAGTACAACATGGCGGAGGTTCATGAAGATCAGATCACGATTCAGAGAATCGCAGAAAGTATCGAAAGCTTATACGGGCTAGGGCGGCCAGAACTATCGCAAGATTGCATGAAGCGATTCCTTGGCACCACCCCATGGGCTGCTCGCAATTTCTGATAAGACTCTCGGGAAACCGCGAAATCACGTTTCGTTCCCACCACGCTGCGCAGGCACGCAGTGCATGACAGCTGCTCGTCGAGCGGCACGTCTCGAAGAGGAAACGCTCAGGAGCATGCGTAACAACTTACATTGAACCAACGCCACACGATGACTGAGTTTCTCGTTGGGTCAGTGGACAATTTCTTGGTATGCCACATTTTGTTATTCGTGTTGTACTCGGTCAAGTGTTCTCGATTGGGCTCTGAAAATCACGGTTCGTCGAGGAATCGCGATGGGCGGTGGAAGGACAGGGAAGCAGTGTAGGAAGTAGACGCTCGAGTCGCTCTCGGCTCAACGAAAACGGAACTCCGACGGCTATCCGGGGGCAAATTATTCGTAGAGAAAATTTCCGGGAGAGAAAGTGAGCAATGGGAACGGGGACCGGGCCCCAAAGCCTCCGCGACTACGCCGTGCCGTTGATCGCGGTGACTGGTGGCCGACGTAAAAATATATTAATACATAAATTCATGACGGCAAGAGAGCGATCGCGAATTCTGAGTCCGCGTCGAGTTTGAACGAACGTTTGCTCCAAGCGCGTAACGTTAACGGGCCATATTTCAAAATGGATTGCTTGGTGATGGCGGCCGCGGCCGTTGCCTCCCGTCGTAGAGCGTAACGCGCGGAACGGCGACCAACGCACGCCGCATGATGCGGGGAAAGGCCACGAATTCGTTGAGGTCTCTAGAGAAGCTGTTCCGGGATACGAGGAAAAATTATTTTCCCTTATTCGGCCACTCCAAGCGGGACGGCGAGGAAACGGGCTCTCTTTTTTGGCGAATATATTCTTATTTAATTCGTGGTGTCACCTTCACAGAGTGCGAGTGAGTGAGTTCTTCACTGTCGAGTTCTGCGACGATTCGTCACGGTGGCGATCCGTGTTGTGGTCAACAAGAAACGCGGTATTCCCAAGAAATTCCCCCGGCTTGTTTTGGGCGATGACCGTTCCAGGCGATTCGCGATGTTCGAGATAATTTACGAACAATCGGATACCTCGACATAGACCTGCGATATCCACACCGAGCCGCTGAACAGTTCGGCGGTCGCGAAATTTTAAGTGGATCTCCGCTTCCTCCATTTCTTGAGATTTTTTGTTGAGAGTTTCCTCTCGATCTTTTCGCACTCGCGTACCCTGGCCGCAGGCTATCGTTCTCCGATGGCCTGCTCGTCGTTGTCGTAAGTTCAGGTCTCTCTTTCGCGGCCACTTAGCGTGCAAGAACAATTCTCACTTGCTCGCTATTCATGACGTCCTCGAGTTGGGCCCCGTCGTCCAGTCGATCTAACCGCTTCTGCATCGATGGCGCAAAACTGTCCCTGAAACCCGACACCTCAGCTGACCATAACAGCAATCGTATGCAGCCCAAAATTAGACATTCATCCGTGCAGCACGACTTCCTCGATTCGTTTTGGCGGACGATATCCGAAAAACAAGCGCAAACCCGGGGCCGTGAGAATCATCCTCGGTTTGATATTTGAAACATTATTTCTGTTCCGTCCCCTCATCGGCGTCGTCAAGAGTTCGCTATTCATCAAGGAGTAGAACTATTTCTTCGAGGTTGCGGTGGCCGGATCCAGTTGACACTCGGCGGAGCTTCTTTGTTGATTGTGAGTAACTAACAAGAGCTAACAACGCCGAGTAACCGAGCAAGCGATCGAGCTGCCCACAGTCCCTGAGCGAGATCCGGAGGGAGAGTGTGTTGATTTGTCTGTGAGGGGATCTTATTCCCGTATTTGTCGAGTGGTTAAGTTCACAATCTTCTTGTGCTCGGCAAACTTACCCCCATCTCGCTGTTGATATTGGGGTGCCGAGACACATCTGAAGAAGTATGCCCAGTTAACGGAGTGTCTATCGGCGACATTGATTGAGAGCACAGAAACGACCTAAACCTGTGCTTTTTACACTGCTTTTCTTTCCGATATGCTACAAACATTGTCATTCCGGATCCTAGAAGCCGACACGGATTCGCTGAGTTGCTCGCCGGAGCTTACGAAACCCAAAGACGCGCCTCTGTAGGAATGGCGTACCTCCGTTATTGACATGTTTTCATTTTTTCCTTACTTTCATCTCAATTTCCCCGCAGTCAGATGATTTCCCTATCGCATCATAGCAATGCAGCTTCTGCAGCCAAGCGCGCATTGGAATCGGGAGACAAGCACTGTTCTAGCACAAAATCAACGGAAAAATCCGAAGACTCTCATTTAGCTCGGGCTCCGAATGACATGCTCTAATGTAGTGATTAATGGCGCTGTAGTGTTTGTTCTGAAGCAGCTGGAAACCCGGTGCCTCTATTCTCAGAGGCATTGTTGACATTTCATCGATCAGTGTTCCCGTCCGGTGGCGATTTCTCGAAGAAAACAAGGCGAGCAAGCTGGCGACCGAGCAAGCTGACTAACTCCACGGGAAGATGTTCATCCACTCCGAATGATGATGACAGGATTCTACGATGAGGTTTCCGGGCGGATCACCCTCTGAGATGGAATCACCCTCGACTGTAACACGATACCGCGATCCAGGTGGCCAATCTTCCTTTCGCACCCGGTTTTCAGCGGGCCGAGTGTCCGCGTGCTGATCTTATGATTGAGACAAAATCCCCAACAAGAGAAGTATCACCGGCGGCGGCAGCACTTCGTTAATTCGTTTCTACTCCTGCTTGTCGCTTAACTCCCCGGTTCGGCTGTTTGCGGATCTTGATAATTGCATCTCAATATCACAACCCTGGGAAGCCCAGACACCCCTAAGGTGCTTCCGAAAGCCCCGGGCAACGACCGGGACGCATCTTCAAAATAGAATGCACGCGTCCCTTGGTCAGCAATCTTCTGCCAGTTCGGTTGAAAACTCAGTCGACACCGAATGAAATTCATTTCTCTCCGGAAATCGTGTTACGTGCTTCAAACTCCGCTGCGATTTTCGAAAAATCGAGATCTTTCCACGATTCCGCCTCATCTGCATTTGTTTCTACGTATACTCATTTCGCTCCGTATTTTCGAGGATTCCCGAATAATCTGGATCTCGCGGAAACTTGGAAATTTTCAAGAAATGGAAACGAAGACTGACCGTCTCCGGTTTTTCAAGAATCCAGCCGTCAACTCCAGGAAGTTCAGCAGAAGTTTCGGAAGGAAGTGGGGGAAACGATGCCGAGATAGAGCGTGTCGTTCGGGAAAAAAAAGGGAGATTCAAGATGCTGAGGATGCAAGACGTTTGAAGAGGATTACCTCGTCAATCGAAAATCAATTCCCGGCCGGACAGGCTGCGAGTCTGGTCCAGACGGACTCATGTGTCCGAGCCACCGAGTTTTTCATTGATTATATCACCCTGCAATTGAGAAGCGTGTAGTCTTAATCCCTACAATCGGCGGAGTCGTCGAGCGAGCGCGCGCGCGCGGGCAGTCACTTTTAAATTTCGTCTTGCGCTTTAAATTCCCAGCGACACCCGCACTGAACGACCGACAGACCGAGGGACCGATGGGCGAAGGGACGGACATACGACCGACTTCCCTCGACTGCGGTGATTCACCCGCTCGCCGCACTCAGTCAGTCACTCCTGTGGGTTGTCCGGGTCCGCCAATTGTACATTTTTCGAGTCGAATGCTTAAAATTTCTCGGAGCTATTTCTCAGCCCTCGCGAAATCTCTCCGACCGCTATTCGGACTCCAGGGGGCTCGAAGAGACTTTCGTTGAAGAAGAATTGCGGGGTGGCCACATGCACAACATTCTCCACCAGCAGATCAAGTGTGAGCAGACGGCGCGCGTTTGGGATGATCGTCGTGTTAGCGCATCGCTTAGGTGAGCGATGTGTATCACAATTGTCGGTGGACTTTGAGCGATAGACTGTTCTCGCCCGGTCAGACCTATTTCCGAATCGATTGTAGCAGTTTACCGTTCTCTGTGCCGGGCAAGCCTTTCAGGTGACAGAGCACCGAGACCACGTGCTGATCGCACGTCTGTGCCGGAAAACCTAAGTTTAGTCTGGGGTTTCCAACCGTTTGGAAACCTTTCCTCGACCGGGAGAAGACGATCGATTCATGACCACTGTCACAAATGCGAAACAGTGTCCGGTGATCTCCGAAGATATTCAAGTCGAAAATCCGGATTCCGGGGAGAGAGGAGGGAAAAAAGGTCAGGGAAAATTTTAATCGTGATTCCATCATAGAGCGGCTCCGACGTGGCATCTGCGGGTCAAAGTTGAAACAGTTTGTGCGGCACTGATTCAGAACAACATATTTTGGCATTCAGTACACATTTCGCTGCGCCAACTGCCTCGACTTACGATCGAGAGGTTCTGCACGGAAACCAACCCCCGGTCCGACGCTTTCCTTGTGACTCGAATTCAAAATACCTTGCGATGATTTTCATCCACTTGGAATCATGAGTTTTTTCCAATGGAACCCAGGACATTTGTGGAAAATCACGACGAATGTCTCGTGACCTGAAGGTCGCATCCGACACTGGACTCCGGATTGCTACAAGAACATTTCAGTCGTATACGCTACTTGCATGTCAATTTTGGCTGATTCTCAACTCCGAGGGCATTGAGAGGACGACGTTTTGAGCGCGACGATAATGGGACCTCAAACTTGGTTCTCGGCTCAAAATGTTTGTTTCAGGTCGTTGCGGACGGGTATGTTCTGGAGCCAGTCCATCGTGTCACCGACGTTTCCGTCACATTGATAAAATTTCCTGATTTTTTCTATGTGCTAGATGAATCCGGCTGAAGTAATCGATATGTTCTATACGAATAGAGGGCACGAAGAGGAAGAATGACCAAATACCAGGTTTGTCCGAGCGGCTACTGACTTAGACTCAGATCCTCACTAAGACTCTGGCTCTGCGCGGAACACCCGACCGCACTCGGCTGCGACTTGAGTCCGAGCGGCGAGTGGGCTCCATAGAACCCGATCGGAGCAGAGGGAGCCTTGTCAAAAAGCATCGAGGCAAATTGAGGATCAATGCCCATCGGCCGCACACTTCTCCGAAAACCGGATGCTCCAAGCAGTTACTTCTGCTGTCAAACGTGGGCCGCATGATCATCGTCATATTCGAAGTTTTGGCAACAACGTCCATAGGTGGATTGAAGGATTCGAACTCGAGTGGGTGTGCGAGCCTCCACGGAGGAGAAAATCGGACACGTTTCTTTCGAGGGGGTAAAACCCTTTAGTCCCCGAGTGTGCGGGTGTAGTGGCCCAAAAAAGCCAGCGATCCATTTCACACTTGGATTTCGGGTCGAGTTTAATGTAGACACCAGCGTCCGCCTCCTCGATCTCAACTCGGAAGTAGAAACGAAGCGGGGCGGAGGAAAAAGCGCAAAAGTATGCAAAACCCCACAAAAAAAAGAGAAGTTGTTACGAATGCGTTTAAGGTCTACAAACTCAGACAGACTCGGCTTTCACTCGGGGATTATTCCAGAACAGTGGATGAGCACTCTGACTCATTGTTGACTTTCGCACTAAGCTTCACCTCTGACTGAGCAGAACCGCCGAAGACCCCACGTTCTTTCTCCAAAGTCCAGATTTCTCGAGTCATTCAAGCAATGGATTGACCTACTACGGGTACATTTAAGTGGGGAGCTGAAGACGAACAATGAATGTATGTATGGATGGATTGATGTAAGGCCGGATGAACGCATCTCGGTCGGACGGATTTTTTCTTCGATTCGAATGAGATGATGGCTTTTTAGCTCGTATAGTGCCATCTCTAAGTGGCTCGCGCACGCTTACAGTAAGCTGAGTAGGACCAGCAGGCCTGTGAGTGAAATCCGGGTGTGTCCTCAGTGACCCTGAGCCGTTTAATGCAGCGGGTCCAACTTCTAAAGCGAATTCCGAACCATAAATCCTTCCGCTCAATCGCATAGAAATCGTAATAATCGCTCTTATTGATGTTCCTTCATTCCTTGCAAAGTCCCCGCCAAGAGCATGAACTTTCGGCGGAATCTCTTTTCAAGGGCGATCGCTTCCGACGCGGAGTTTTTGGGTGATTTTTGAAGGATTTGAGGTCATGTTGTGGCTTCAATCGAACACGGAATTTCGAACGAACCGAAACCGACGGAAAGATGGGAAAAGAAAGAAAACGGGTCCGCAACCGCGTCGCTTCAGTTGCGAACACTGCCCTAAGGAGGCATCGCAACCCGCTTTTTCGACCTCAGCCCCGAGCCGCTTGACTCCTTGTGACGATTTTGCAGCTTTCTTCGAAATTCGCCACCTGAACTATCGCTCTGCTCCCTGTATAAATGGGCCAGTCACGCGGAAATACTTCGTCGTCTGCAACGGTCTGGCAGGTGCGTCATCACTCGCTTCGTTCTGGGATTCGTACTCCCGTTCGGTCTCGGAATGAATGTCGCGGGACATTTTTTCCTTCTCACCTCCTGACTGCCTTCCGCTCTCGCATGGTCGTGCTCTACAGTTCAACTCCGTTGACTCTGCGGCTTCACGCTGTTCACTCGTCGGTTGCGAGGAGTTTAAAATGTACGCGGTGACATTTTAATTACTTTTACACAACAGATCAAGCGCCCGCACTCGACTCATCGCTTTTTGGCTTTTCACCTTTAGAAGAAACCTGAAACCTCCTCGCGGGCTCTTTGCCTTCATCACTTTCGAAGGAACTCGATGAACACGGCTTCAAGTTGATCAATAGACGCAGAAAACTGAAAACAATGGTTTCATGAGGAACGTGAGGACACTGGATGAGTGAATGATATCTGCTACAAACATGGAGGAAGGGAATGCTGTGAGTATCTTCCGAGTTTCGAGCATCCGTTCTGGGACTTGGAGCGATTGCCTTCAAAGAGCACGGTGAGCGCGAATCCCGAAGCGAGTCCATGAGTTTTTCTCCCATGAGAGCGCGCGAAAGTTGTTTCGAGTGGTACTGCTAACCACCATGACGACTTGAAAGGCGTGTAGATCTCAATCAAGATGAGCGTCTTTCATTCATCGCGACAGAGGATGGCTCTGAATTTGATTCAAAACAAACGAATTATTGCTGACGACCCCGATGCGCAGGAGGGTTCAGCTAGAGGTTCGAAAAGAGTGGAAAAGAGAAGTTCAAGGGCTGTGAAACACTGACGGTGTAGTATTTTCGAGGTGTAAATGTTCGTGCACCCATATGAGAGCACGGACTTCGTCAAAAGTTGGCCCCACTTCAAGATGTCTGTCCAACCGGGACCGGTTCTGCGCGGACCGGGTTCGACGGCGCGGCGTTACTCTGTTTCCGCGCTTTTGCACTTCGCAAATGATCGAGCCTCTGCGATGACTTCCACAATAAGCGGCTCTCCATTCAATCCAAACGGACTCGGAAGAAGAGAGGAAACCGCGGCAGAGACGAGAAAGCTTAGAATGCATTTCATTCATTTTTGGCGGAAAGTTTCAGTTTTTGGAGAAGGCAGGCAAAGCGGGCAAAAAGGAGAAATGCCAAAAGCTCGGGGGCTTGAACTTCTCCCCAAAATTGCGGAAGAAGCGCAGGATCATATCCACTACTGACAGCGACGCTTGGGGAGCGGCGGGTTTGAGCACTGCGACTCCGTTGTGAAGAAGAGAAACCCAAGAGATTCGACTAAGTGAACTTTAATGTGATATTGCTGGCCACGTTGCCGAATCGTTTCCAATTGAGGAGCCGTCTCGAGCGGAGCAGCGAGAGTCGAAATGCCCGAATTCCAATGCTGTGCCTCAAAAGCTATAAACTGTTGCCGCCGCGTGGCTAGCTGGCTTTTCGGCCTGTTGACCAGGTAGCCGGTCAGTAAGATTTGATGGAGTTAGTAACAGTCCAACAAACAAACGGAACATCGGACTGCTCTTCGTGGATCGTGCCAGTCACCGTCCGTCAACAATCTTCCGGCTATCTTGTGCAGCCATCTTGTTTATGTTTGACCATATGAGCGCGTGTTCTGACATCAGCCATGCACTTCTGACGTTCTGGAAGTTCCCCAAAAGCCGAAGATTCCGGGGATCTTGAGGGCATACAGATGAGTTATTCATATTCTCGACCCCGACAACAACAAAGAGCAACAAAACAACGGGAACAATAAATCGAAATTTCGACGCAGAAGGAGGAAACAAAGGGAAGAGAAAGCAAGGGCCCGCGACAAACGTGCATGCGGAGTCCGCGTGAGAACGGAGCCGCTCGTGCATCCGTCTGTTTGCTCGCCCGCCTGGCTGCCGTCCGTCCGCTCGCTCGCTCGCTCGCTCGCATCGGGGAAGATATTGAAAGACAACGGGAAGAAGAGTTGGCCGCCCGTCAGAGGCATATCTTTATTTCCACTTGCTGCCTATTTCCTCCTCAAAGCTTTGTATCTTCTCTGCTCACAACCGAGAATGAACGCGTATGCTTTTCGTGGCAGCGCCACGGAATCCTATGAGGAAGAGATAGGATTTCAGGACGAACGCATCCAGCTGCCGACCGGCGAACAACAGCGCGAAACAGACAACTTGCGCTAGCACTCACTTAGATTCACGTGTCTATATCGCGTCCATACCACTAAGCTTCCTGGCTGGGAGCGGCGTCCGGAGATTTTCGGAAAATCAATGACCTGGTAATCGAAAAATCCCATTCCGAATCGATCTCGATACATCTACACTTGCCAGCACCGCTTACAAGGCGAGATTCGCATTTGTTGTCAGGAAAAAATAAAAGAGCAAATCAAATTATGACCGAGATTTCAGGGAGCTCTCTAAAAGCTAAAAACATGCGATCCGATCGGGAGAAGTCGTGCTTTTTGAGTATGTAGGCGTTTCTTCGAGTGAGAGAGCGGGTTATTCCAGTTTTTTCCTCTTGTTTTTTTTTCTCTTGCCACTAGCTGTGCCCTGCGAGTCCCCCTTTGGTTCTGAACGACAGCTCTCTTTCGAAACACCAGACCGACCGACCGCTCGAAACGCCGAATGGACGATGATTTATCACCAGCAACCTCGGCTGGGTTTGTATTTATGTTTTTTTTTTGCGAACTCGGGGCGTACACTCTTAATTGTTAGCTCTGCTCGCCGCTTCGCGTCTCGTCTATCTGTCCGAGTTTTGTCTCAACTTCAGTCCGAGCACGGTGTATGGGATGATGCCGATGATGCAGCGCTGAGATGCGAGAGTTTCCTCCGAGTCGGCCCCGAAGCGTGTTCGGTTGTCATACCTCGATGAAGAATGGAATGCGAGATTAGCGGGTCATCTCGTTTTTTGTTGGCCCTCTGCTGTTTGTGAATCGAGGATCTGTCGGAGCATGGTCACACACACACAGCACACAGGCACAACAATCACAGGAGGAAGTGGACGCTGGATCCGATAATCCGCTCTTCTGCCGAAGCTCATTTTCTGCGCGAATCAAGATATCATTCCGAGTCGAAATCGTCATCGTAGACTAACTAAGAGTCGGCTTCGGGTAGCCGAAGTCGTGATTCTGTGCAACACAAAACGCAGAGGAAGTTTCCAGGATGGACCGCAGAAGTTTGTGGAGAGTTTGTCTTTCCGGTCAGATGATACACCCCGTAGAGTGTGGAGTACGATCATTGAAACCTGATCCTTTTCTCTCCGCGCATACAACTGACTCGGTGACGGAAGGCGTGATTAATGCTGTCGCTAACTCTACGGGACCCTGACGAAGAGAGAAAGGAAACACCAAAAACCAACCGAGACAACGGAGTGCCCATTCCTTACTGGGGTTTGAACTCTGAAAGTGGTCTCACAATCAGAAACCGAGGATTAGGCTTTGCGTTCGATAGACTTGCGTTGATCGATCCAGCAAGGAACCAATGAGTTGCTCGAAGATGCACCAGATCAGAACCTGGACTCTGTCTGGAGTTCGAGTGCCTCGGACATAAGGCCGCCTGATCGCGTCCGCGAAGAACCTCCCTCCGACAGATAGGGGGTACAGAACGACAGAAAAGAAAACACGAATTATAGACTTGTAAACAGCGGAGTCCGGGTGGCGGTCGTTGTGGCGACGATCTCTCGAGGGTGTAAACGATACAAGACTTACAGCCGGATGGAGAGCCGCGGGGCTCCAGAGCTCCACAGTCGCCCAGCTCTGGCTGACTTTCCCAAATTATGCGTTCGTCCGTCACTGCAGCGGACCAGATCCGCCGCAACACCGGACAAGGAAACCTTTTGTCGAAGTTTTATTGAGATGTCCCGTCTTTCGCTACGAGTTTACAGATGGTTGGGAGTGTACAGCTTTGACCATCAAATCGTAAATAAACTCGCCAGCCGATATGGCCACGGGGGCGAGAGGAGCTCGGGCAATCATCACTTGCGTGTGAGTTGCCTTCTTGATCGAATTCGCCGCGGTCAAGTCATCCGACGTTGTCAACTCAATTATGAGAAGTCATCGAAAAGAAGTCGTCGCGTCGGGAAACTTGTGACACTTCGAGCGAAGTGAGTCCCTCATCGTGAGCCTAATCATCGGTTCGAGTTTCAACGAGGCTTTTGAAAGTCACCTGCGGGAAGAATCAATGGAAGGATTCTGGGTCGCATTGTTCCGATACATTTGAAGAGGATCAACAAATTATCGCTAGAAGTTGTTATCAGGGCGTACCGTGCGGAAATCGGCGTCGCTGCGCGGCGTTGTTAACAAGAAGATCTGGCGCGGCTTTGAGCTCCTGTTGCACAACGCATCGAAGATCGGCAACATGAGCGACGTGGGCACGAGTGGGGGGAATGAACGAGGAACGGTTTTCACTGAAGATTAACATATTTTCGAGAGATACTACAAACAATCAAGGGAGCACTGCTCAAAGAGTATGCAAATCAAATAGGATCATATGCAGCGAGATTAAAATGGACCGCTTGGTCTCTGAGGAATGGCGTGAGCGAACAACGGAGACCGACTGACTCCCTGTTCGGATATTTTTCAAGAGGCCGATGTTCCCAATCAGACGTCGCTGCTACACGAGATGAAATCAAAGGTTCGCAGGAGCTCAGAGACTACCGGAATCTTTTGTCAACTACTCCGAACCTGATGTGTGTGTGATCCGGCATGGAAAACAGCGGAACAGAAACCGCGAATTCGGTTTCAATACCACTTCGATCGATTTTCGGATGCAACATGGAGCCTTTGCGGAAAAAAAGTTCACATCCCTGGCGTCGCTGACTGAGAAAAGCTGCGAAGTCTCTGAACAGAGGCAAGGAAATCGGGCTGCGCAGCAGTTTTAATGAATAATTATTTATTAACGTGACTGTTATTCACCTTCTCCTGCTATCACTTGCTTTGCCCGCACTCTCCCGCAGTCCGTTCATTTGTTATCCTGCAGGCGAGATCCTCGCCAAGTTTAAAGCCCGGACTTTTCCACGAGACGGATGCCCGCGCGATCCTGCGACTGAAGTCACCGTTCGCGGACCAGAGTATCTGTCGGCTTTGATTTTTGCTTCTCAAAACTTTTTGTTCCGCGGTTCGTGATGAGGATGAAGAGGAGGACAGGGCGGACTCTGGGTCTATCCGTCTTTATCAACAATGCTCGGCCATGCACCTTTTTCGAAAGGTACCCTTAACTGCCTCTATAACACGCTCAAATTTTCTGATTTCTCGGGACCAACACTTCCTGTAATCTCCTCATTCATTCCAATTCTCCGGAATGGATTTTGAAAACTCCAAAGGAATCGTAGAGATTTGAACTGTGAGTCCTTGCGCTCGCTGGCATGAAAGAAATGTCTCCATGGAGACTTCCAAGTCAAACGTCAGTTATGTAAGGGAACAATTACTCCTTGAACCGTTTCAAATGAGGACTCCGCAAGTAGCTGCGTACGTTGATTGCGCAAGAGACGATTTCAAAAATGTTGAATGGTTCGAAAGCAGAGAAACTCGCTGACTTTGTTCCACAAGCCAAACTAGACGGTGTTCAGCCATGTATCATTGCCAGGAGGTTGCGAGGAGGTAGTGACACGTGCGTGTGTCAGAGATGTCATCATCGGCCTTACATGAAGTTGCAAATGGTTCTGTTGCTCGGCCTGGACCTGGGAGCGCTCATTCTTCCTTCTAGCCCATGTTTCTGCCCCGAAGTTCTTTTTGAAGGCTCGTGCGTACATTTTCGAGGATTTCCATCACAAAAATCCCGCTGAGAATACGTTCCGATACGATTTCGATCCGCTCACGACCGATCTCCGCACAGAACATGTTTATCAGCGAGGAGTCGGTGGTCGCTGAGGTCGATATCTTGAAAACAATGCTTCTGTTAGTAATGGTATGGTAACGATAAGCAGATAACAGCTCCTAACGGGTTGGGTGGTACCAGTTGGCACGGGAAACGAAATTTCGCATCGACACGACTCAACTCGTTCCACAGCAGACGCACGGGCATGCTGTCCCGCCGAGGAAGATAAGATGGTGGATGGAACGTGTTTCGAAGATTCGTCTAATCTCGGTCAATCTTGAACGTTTGAGGCAGAGCGTCGAAGTTGGGCCTCAGTGGTTTTCACATAAGGTCACGCTCACCGCGAGCGGAATGCTGAACTTCGGGAGCATGAGCCTCTTGGTCCAGGATAACTTCGATTTCGAGAAGCTTTCAGGGAAAAGTGGCCAACTCTGACTGCTTGCGAAAGTGTGTCCCAATGTCGGACCGCCATCCTCGTGGAGATATCCGGTCTCGTTCCCGGACGGTTCATTCCTTTTCAATTCAATCATCAACTGGCGATGAGCCCGAATGCGAGCACAACGGGCGGACGATGAAGGAAAGAACGAGGCGGACTAGGAGGACAGAGACGAGCAAAGACAGTTTGCTAGCTACTAATGACATCCTTCAGGAAGAAGGGTGTGACTATTTCTAAGGATTTAAATCCTGTGAATGTCCTCGTGTCTGAATCATCGCTCGCTTCTTCTTGTTCTAATTACCATCGGGAAACGAATAATTTTCAACATCTCCCTCCCTCTCTCTTCCATCCTCGTCCCTCGGGTGGGGTAGGCTCCGATGTCCCGCTCTGCACCCAGCGCCTGAGAGAAATTCCATTGTTGCGAGTGGATGAGGTAACTGATCGGATCCGATGGCGGTCGCTAAAGCCTCTCAACACCCTCTCAGAACGCAGCAGAAACAGCGGCAAGCGAGCAAATCTGGATATGACATGGTTAGCGGTCTCTTAAGAAGCACGTGTCAGGCATAGCGAACATTTGTCGGTCGCGGCCGTGTACTACATGGGGTTAATCGTTTCAAATGCAGGACGATTGCTCACAAACTGCCGGCGCGCGTCGTCCTTCTGGGGTTGCCTGCGTTTTCCGAAGAAGAATGAGGCTACCAGCATAATCCGAGCCGTTTCCACTTACCTAGTTCGAAAGATCCATCCGCTTTTCCGAAAATTGTAACCAACCAATGATAAAACGAAGACTGGAAGCTCTAGGTTGGAAACGAAAACAGGAGGCGCGACTTCAACAGCTTCGGAGGCTTTGCTCGAGGGTTTCTACGGAATTTCGCCTTTGTGACGATTCTTTGAAGATTCATTGTCGATGATATTTGCCTGATGAGGTACATGATCAAATCTCCAGGAAAACTCAATCTTCTTTTGCTCATGGGTGTCCGCGGGAAACTTTGGAGAAACCTCTGAGAAACTGCCTATGCATCATTGGTTAGCTGAGTGATGAAGCTCTTCTAGCTGCGATGTCTATCAGTTCGTCCGTCTGTCAATGCTGTCGATGGATGAAGATGTTAAATACCCTGGGCGGACAAACATCTACAATGTTTCGACGTGACGACATCTAGGACGGCCGGTCCTCAACGACGACAGCCGTTGAAGCTTTCGAGGTCGTAAGGGTCTCGACAAATTAGAGGAGAAACTTTGCGCCCCGACCTCGTGTTCTGCGTTGGCTACGAGTGGCAGCTACGGCGCGGCACCAGCAAGAACAGCGTCAACAACAACAACAGCGGCGGCGGCGACGACGACGACTACCACTAGACGCTTGGCCCAACCCAGTCTGGCTCGGCGCAACCCAAACCAGAGTCGGGTGTAGACCGCAGACTTGCGTAGCCTACGCCAGAGTCGTCGCACATAAAGAGATCACTCGTGTCAATCGACAGCGGTGCTTAGCATTTCTATATTTAACACTGGCTCGTCGGCTCAACCAGCCAGTCTTCCCGAAAGCAAACCAGAACCGGGAACCGTTCGTCCCGCCCAAGAGGTCCCGAAAGAACCACCCACATCCTCTCCGGTTCGCAGCGGTCTCGAACCGAGTTGCTTGGCGAGTCGAAGTCGAAACAATTCTGAGATGGACCCGACAGATTCTGCCGGAAGTGGTCATGGATTCTCGATTGCGTCCCTGATGGCGTTCCGATGTCTGGACGAAGGATCTGAACGTCCTGAGGACTGCCAAGACTTCCAGGACTACTACAGGCAGCCCTTGTTGCCCGGTGCGTGAGTTCAGTTTCCCGTGAGGTTTCCCGATTTTGTGAGAGCTCGTGAGCACCCGGTTGGTGAGGTGGAGCCACACAGAATAGAAACCGAAAGTGTAACCATGAAACGGATGACCCGGAGACAGCATCTCGATTTCGGGTAGACATTGAGTAGCACGATTCTTGCGAACGAAAAGCGTGGAATACAACGAGTGTAGAGTGCCACTGTGTCGTGGTCTTTCGAGAGAAGATTTTAATAACCCTGATGCAGCAGTCGCTAGACCGGCCGGCCCTCCGACACGAGACAGAGTCTAGAGGCGATATGAATGCGAGTTTCATGCATTCGCCGAGCCGAGAAATAATGAGATGACTCCGACCCGACCTGCCTGTGTTTCATTCACGCTGTCTTTGACCACAAACAACGTCGAACCCTTGTCTCTGAAACTTAGGGAACTTCTTGTCGAAAAACTGAAACAAGCATCGATAGGTTTTGTTCGTTACAAAGTAACGAGACTCCCTCCCGGACAGCTGAGCTGCGGCTTTCGGAGGGGCTTAAGTTGGTCTGAGGAATTAAAACCGTTTGTTTCGGAGGAGCAAGAAACGGTGATGCAATGCCGCTTCATCTTGTTGAGTGCATATCAACGAGCTCAGATCGTGATGTTCCGAATTCTTAGTCCACCTGTATCATTGTTGAGCGATTGCGAGGAGAGCGAAGGCAGCTCTCGTGGTAATCCGCTTAGGTTTGTGGGCTATCGGAACCCACTTTACCTGGCTGACATCGCCGCGGGAAGCTCAATAGATCTGTCTGTTGCGCGGCGCGCGCCCGCGCGGGAAGAACAAGTGCGGGAGTAAATCAACTTGGCCTCCGACAGACAAGCAGTGACGAAGGGATTTCGTTCAAATCAATTCCGCACACAATTTCCCAAACGTCCAGATGGGTGCCTGCGATATGCGTGCCGTAGTAGAGTGTCATATCGCTCGTCAAATTTTTCGAAATCGCGACTCGGGAAGGGTGGAGAAGGACAAGGATTGAGTCGATGCCTCTTCGATTTGGTGTCTCCTTTGTCCGCCGGAAAAATATGAAAGGATTTTAAGGTTCTGAGCGCTGTTCTCCAAGTGATAGGACATACATTCGTTGCAGATAACCACGTGGAACTTCACAAGGAAGTTCGGTTGCCGCAGATTCTGGAACCTCCGACAAACCTGACGCCGCTGCACGAGAGGCTCCTGGCGTCGGCTGAGTACGTGCATTGCGAGGAGCCTTTTTCGGAAAGTGACAAACCCCTGCATCCTAGACTCAGTGCTGTGCAATGTGCGTTGGAACAGAAGCAACTCTGGGATGAATTTCACAGACTAGGAACCGAAATGATCGTCACCAAAGCTGGCAGGTTAGTGTCAACCAGAAGACCGAGTGGACGAGTGGCATTGAGTTATAGGTTCACTGACAGATTCTCATCAAGCGCTCGAACCGCTCCGAAATCTCGACGACATTCATAGAGAGATCATCGGTTCCGGACAAGAGGAACTCAACTTGAATCCATCACAAGAATACGGTATCGCAATACCGAGTTCGAGAAATACCGGGCGACATTTGTATGCACTTAGACGTGCATGCATTCTCTATCACGGTTCTTTGTTCCGTCCATCTGCTTGTTTTCGAGAGCAACAACAATGACACGCAGAACAACAACCGTGCCCTAGCATGAGTAACAGTGGCTGCAACAACACCTATAGACCGTCAATTGCCACGGTGGTCGCAGGTTGTCGCAGACGGGGCGGGCCAAAGCAGCCGAGTAGACAGGGCAATTGAATCCGTCAGAGTCCGGTGCCCATGTGTGAAGCAGGTGTCATCTCGCGTACTTTATGCCTGGCACGCTTCGAGACGTGACCACGTTCTTTCTTCCTTTTGTCAGCAGCAGCGTCTTGTAAAAGACGAACGTCTCTTCGTCAAACTCTTGCAAGATCTGCCTCGTCTTCACCCATCCCAGCTCGGTCGTTCGTTCCCCCCGCTCACTGTTCGTCGCTCAAAGCGTAAGGAAAAGAAGACGGCTCGGAATGGCCACGTCTGCGCAAGCTTACGAATGTGCACCGGAGCCTACACTCCCGAAATTTCTTCTGAAAGGTTGGCGCAACAGGGATCACGCGGGAAAAATAGCTCGTCATGGGAACCGAGAATCTCACGCTTTTCGCAGAGTTTCACGGTGACTCTCAATACCTGCCCTGTTTGTGGCTGTTTTAAAGACACTTCGAAAGCTCAAACCGTAAAAAATGTGATTTATGACTTATCGAGGGCGAGCCGGGAGACCTGCGGAATTTCGCCTCAGCTTAGATGAGACGTCGATTCAAAATGAACTCTGAGCGGTTGTACGCAAGCGTCGTCGAAGATCTTTCCTTTTCCCGAGCACTTCCATGAGAAAATGGAGCTCCCATCACAATCCATCCCCTACGCAAAGTTGATGTCGGGAGGAAACGGATGATTATTCTATGTTCGTGTTTCCCTAGTTCGTTGAAGGTGAAATCGTATGCTCTCTCTTCCTCCAAATGTCCGCGAAGTCCCTGGAATCACGAAACGAGTCATTAGGAGATTCGAACTCGAGTACTCAAGCTCAGGAGCAGGGCAGTGCATTCACTGAATTTCCGAACGAGGCGTTTGATTTTCGACTGATCGGGAGGAAATAAAAATCGGAGTGCATTTCGGGAAGATTTCCTCGCCAGATGACTTCTTTGATTCCTTCCTTGTCATTCCTCATCCCATCGAGAGAAGGAACGAGTCGAGCGGGTAAGAAAGCGGCTAGAGATGCTCCCATTGAGCGTTGAGTGAGTCCACGGTCCCTTTGATCGACTAGCTTAATCAAGTGTTCATCGCTTTTTATAAGAACACCACTCAGTGTTCATTGAGGATTGCATTTGATGTTCTTGCTGCAGCAAACGGCAAGAAAGCAACTAGCAGCAAAAGTAACTAAACTTGACCGCCCATGGCACCAATGGTGCCCTGGCATCACTTTGTGATATTAATGCAATTCACTCTTCCGTCCCGGCGCACCTCTCTCGCTGGTATTCTCCTCTCGATGTAGCCTTTGATTCTTCTGACGCCTATTACTGGGGACCCAGCACACATTTGTGCGCTGCTCGGTTCGCCTATCTTGCGGTCATGGCTCTCTGACCGCATTGTCGGAAGATGAGTCCTGGCGCTTCTTCGGCGGATTGAAATCGATATGTGAAGGCCAGAGAAACGCTTCAAAAAGGAACAAGAACCCATGGACTTTGTACATTGACTCACATGAGTTCGCAGGCTGCATTGGACGGGGACCTAGGTTCGAACATCGTTGCTTATCAGTAAATCGCTATTCTGCGGAGAATGTACGTTGAGAGGTAGGGAGGAGGTTCGAGCATAAAGTTCCTTGACTCAGCACCTGAAATGCGTATCCAGGGGATGCAGATGGAACTTTTCTGTTTTTCCTCCTGTTTTCGGAAATGAATCCAGTGGAACTGCGTTTCCAGTTTCGAGTCGCATGGTTGTGGAGCGATTTTGTGGTTTCGAAAGTAGGGGAAACAAAAGATAGCGTTTGGTGGTTTTTGCCTTCCATCTTTTGATGGGTCGTGTAGCGAGAGAGCGCAAAAGATCGGACGAACGGACGGTAACGCGGGAGGGTCGCCAGAGGGAGAAGTTTCTTCTAACGAGCCTAACTCGATCAGCAACCATTGACTATCGTTGGAGTCTAGCCGCCTGGCTGGGTGGCTCATAGACTGACTGTATGGTTGGATTCGCTTATCAATATCGTCCACTCTCCTTCGTTCGCTCGTTCGTTCTTCAGACATGTCTTTCATCGAACAGTTCGGCTGGCCATAAGAAGGGAAACGGAGAACAAGTAGCCGTGGTGGTGGCAGCCGCAGCGGCTGTGGTATCGTAGTCTATCGATACACTTGTTCAGCTGTATCGTCTTTTTCATTAGCCATCGTACACTCATCCGCCCGTCGATCCTTCCGTTGCTCCATCCAACAACCACCCACAAGTCAGTCAAAAAGACCGACCCGCGCCCGCGCATAGTGACCGCACAATCGGAACTCGCACACAACTTGAACTTGAAATCGTAGCCGCGAAGAAATAGCAAATTGAATATCGGTTTCGTGCGAACACGTCATCCATTATTCATTCGAATCTCGTTCTCTCGCTTCTGCTCTGTTTTCTCCCCGCTTTCGATGCCCGAAGTGACAATTGATCGGAATGAAAAAGAACTCGGGTGCGGAGATAGCTCAAGGCTGTCGATTTCGTCCTACAAGTTTGAAAATCGGCGACTGCACCATGATCTACGGAAGCAATTCCGCGGCATTACCGCAAAAGGAGTTGATCATCTTCGCTCTCAGATCAGGAAATCAGGCTTCAAGTCTCCGACTTCGGAAACTGTTGTCCGCAGGCCAGGTGATGATGCCGGTCGATTTTCACGCAATCTCGTCGGAGATGAGATATCGCCCGGCTCCGGGCCAACGTTGCCCGGATCTCGTCGGATACATATCTGTTCATCGTCCGAGGGAGCGGGAGAAGACAAAAATGCTTCCTCCCCATGGCTTCCATTACTCAGAGCCATCGAGATGACGATGCCCTTGAGAATAGTTGCCCTTCAACCTTATTTCAGCTCTTCCCCTCATACTTCCTCTCTACGGCTAAACGCTCTACGCAGCAATGCTCCCATGATTCGGTCGTGTTTTCATTTGACGTTATTCGTCTTCCCTCGATGAGTTCGAGTCCAAATATTGAACAACTCATGACGATCGAAGACAGTTTCCAACTCAAGGGGTGGGAAATTACTGTAGCTTCGAAACGAGACCCCCCGCGACCTCTAGGGATTCTGAGCTCTTCCCCGAGTTTCGTTGACGGAACCCTTCCTCCGCAACTGACAGCGTTGCAGTATTCAGCCATGAGCTCTCCAGGCGGAGTGTTCCGGGTTCGCAGCTTCGCTCGATGCAACGTTCTGAGCGAAGTTTTCATGCGATTATTTTCGAGCTTCCCGATAAGCTCGAACGGAAAACTCTTCATTCCACAGAAGTTCGAAATCGGGCGGTAGATCGGTCACTTCCTCAAGGACTTCATTGAGAGCATCGGGAGTCTTCCGAACACTTTGCACTGAACCATTTGAGGCACTGCCCTCCATGCCTTTTGTGATTTGTCGCAAGTCCATCCGTCCCTCTAGCCATCGGTTGGTTGCTGATTCCATCTTTCTCTTCGTCCACCCAGGCCGCTCCCACGCCTGCTTCATTCTCGGCTTTGAATCGCGGCTTCGTGCCATTTGTGCATTTTTTCCGCTTTCGGAGGTCAGTTGCTCCGTTATTGTATTCTGTGCATCTGGGGCAGAGAGTGCAGCGGTCACAACAATGCAACGACTATGGTTTTCTGTTCAGGATGCCGGATCTCCTTACCCCGCCGTTTGACGCAGTCCTTTTTCGGGTGGTTCGAAGCCTTCCGGGCGGCGCTTACCAATGTTGCGCTCGCCGTCCTGATGACGTTCTCAAATACTCAGAGCAGACCGTTGCCACAATAAAGCGCGAATCGCTTGTTTTGAGAATCAATACCTCGATCGTTCTGTCTCGTCTTCTCCGCGATCGTTTTCTCCCATCGCGGCTCTCTCAAAGTGGGATTTTGCGCGTGCAGAAGCCCCGACATATGATCATGGAGCGTGAAATGAAGTGAGATCCGTTGTCATGTTCGTTATCCGCTCACATCGGTGTCAATGTCAAATCGCAATCTTATCTGGCCCCGGATCGGATGGGAGATTTTTCCTCTGAAACTGTTCTCAATCGTTCTTTGCATCGGAAGGATAAGAGCTCTGCTCTCCCTCTCCACTCCTGATTCAAATCGAATAACCCGGAAATACCGAAACAAGACTCTTGGTTTCGCGCAGAAGCGGCCCTTGAATTTTCTGAACAGCATCGCCTTATGCCTTCCCCGGCATTGTTGCCCCACGGAGATCGAGCTTCAACCGAGACCGATGGAGAACTTAGAGACTTTATTGAGAAGGTACCGTTTGTTATCGCATCGGTGAGTTGAGTTTCTTCGTCATTTTCATCTTTCTCGCTGCTGCGCTCCGCTTCGCCGTCGACCGTCGGGCTCGTTCTGCTGTCGAGCGAGCGAGCTGTCAAGACCCCAGTCACATTCACCTTTGATGTCTCGCAAGTGACAGCAGAGATCAAATTAGAGCCAAGTCCCCAATACATATTTGTTCCAAGGCAGCCGCTGATGGGAGTCATGGTGCAATTTGCAAATCAAGCCGAGTTGTAACGAGATTTGGTGGCCTAGCCGGCCGGGAGCGCCAGCCTGCTCCGGCCTAACCTACTCTACCCCAGCTCCACGAACTAGGAGCGCTCTGCTCGCTTGCTTGCTCCGCCCCGTTCTCTCGTTCTTTCTTTCTTTCTTTGTGCTCTCACTCCGGACTTGTGGCCGAGTCGCTTTAGTCGCTCGTTTCCCAATCGAGTTATTTAATTTTGTGGCTGGCTTGCTGACTGTTTGCTGAAATCACGCTGAGCCACCTTCCCTATCGACTATCCAGCTTTGTCGTACCTGACAGCCTGGCGGCGGCAGGTGTTAGGGTGCTTCCGATAATCTGCTGTAACCTCCCCATGTCTCTCATGATGCTGTCGTCGTTGGTGTAGATGCCGGCTAGCTTGGTGGTGTGACGATTCGCCCGTTCTCATGCGAACTGCATAAAAATGGCAAACCGCAACCAACGACGCCATAAGTCTTCCCTCTGGATCTTATCGGACGGATCATCCCCAGATAGTACAGGGCAAAGGTCCGCGAAATTTTGTAGGATCGTTGAGGCAGGAACCGAAACCTCGATGCCATAATCTCAGGTCCGGCTCGGTGAAAAGCTTCCATGCGGATTCGAAGCCCTCGGAACGGGGAGAGAGATGCAATTAAAATCTTGCCCGAATTTCAGCTCATCATCAAGGGCTTGAATGTACGGGACACAGTACGAGCGTTGTTCGCGCATGTCTGCATATGTGCATGCGTGAACGATTTGAGGAACCCGTAGAAAGGAGAACGAAGGAGTGGAGGGAGGAGACTAGGGGAGAGAGAATGAGGAGCAAAAACCTCGACTTCGTCAAAGGCGAGACGGAGACTGCGGTTGGAGGTCATTTAAAATTCGCTGCCGAACCGCAAGAGAGGAATTCCATTGTCTTTCCGCTTGACATTCATGGTTCACTTTCTTTCACGGGTCACTCTGTTTGAGTCTCTGTCTCTCCGCACTCTTTTCTCATATACTCCCTCTCTATCGTTGTTCCTCGCTTCTACTATATTTCGCTGGCTCGCTTGCCCTCACTATCTCTCCCGACTCCGCTATGGACATTGCTCCTTTATGTCCGCAGATTCGTTCGCGAAGCGGCGACGGCGTTTACGCTTCTCAGTAAGGCACTACCACGTCGAGATGTGGGGCTGCCGCGAACATTCTCATGCACTTTGTTCGGCTCAGGTAGTTCATGTCCGCGTCCGGTAGAATCAAAGAGGATAATCAGGGAGAAGGAGGAGAGATGGAGAAGTCGGTTACCGAAAATTTGGTCGTCGACGAAAATCTGTCATTTTTCATGTCGGCCCATTTGACCCAGGATCCCATGGCTCGCATTGATTTCCCACGTCACTGACGGATTTCTCAGCCTTTCGTTGAGTTCCGCCGGAATCTTGTGGGTCGTTAGGGCTGCCCAGAGCAATCTCCAAAGGTCGGAGTAGCGTCGGTGATTCGTGCTGTAGATGTAGAGCAGACTGATAGCCGGTCAAGGGTAGGGGGATATGAAGAGGGCATTCGGTGGAGGGAAAGAGGGCATTGGGTGAAGGGGGATATCAGCGAGATACTGAAAAGAACTGATGTCCAAGACCCACGAGAATTTCCAGAGCAGTGGTTTGTGGAGGGTGTCGCGATAAAGTTGATAGGAGCCACACACTTGCCTACCACAGCCAGCCTTTTAGATATGGTTCGTTGTTGGTCCTGAGCCCTTCCGTTCAATAACGAACGCTACGGGAGGCAACATTTTTCTCTCACTCTTCGAAGATTCTTCCTTAACCTTGAGTACGTGGGAAACCGTAGAAAACGTTGGGATGAAAGTTTCCCGTGCAGCCATGATTCGATGCCTTCCGCCGCAGAGGAATCGGATCTACGGAGCAGTCTCGTATGAAATATCCCGCAGCTGAAACACCTGGCTGCCCCCCTCCGAGCAAGAATCGGATGTAGGGTTCGTGGGAAAAGAGAGATCTGTCACTGAAATTCGCACGACACAAAGACCATCAAAGTGAACTTTCCCCCTCAGGAAAGGATTAACATTCGACTGGAAGTTCAAATCGCTGATCAGTAGCTCAGGCTCGTCTTCGTCGTCGCGCAAGAACTTGGAGCAAGAACCATTGATAGAACGCGGTACAACAAAACACGCAGCGCTGTTAG
Source organism: Neoseiulus californicus (assembly GCA_028455905.1). Taxonomy (NCBI): domain Eukaryota; kingdom Metazoa; phylum Arthropoda; class Arachnida; order Mesostigmata; family Phytoseiidae; genus Neoseiulus; species Neoseiulus californicus. The sequence continues at coordinate 5,013,881 of JAMQGS010000008.1, forward strand.
GGGAACGAACGTTTCGAGGGATTCGATTCGAACTCGTGTTAGGCAAGTTTGGTGGGGCATTTTTCTTCGATTTCCCTCTCGTTCTAACACTGCTGCTGAGCGATTTGCTCCCATTTGGGCTGAGGGCTAATATGCAAACGAGATTTCGTCGTCTTCCATTTTTCTATGAATGTCTTTCGATTCGCTCTCGTTCTCGTTCTCCAACGCTCGCTCCCCATTCGAGCGGCGAAAAAGTGAATAGTTTTGGCGCGGCTCTGAAAGGAGGATTCTCAGGTGTTTGACCTTCAGTCCTTAGTTTTCGGCATTCGTGGCCGTATCAATCGACCCGCTGCCGCGCGTTGTCTACCCCGGAGCAAGTATAAGTCAGGGTCGAAGCATCGAAAGGAGTAATTGTTGAAGCGTGGTTTCCTTCCGTTTCCAACTGTTCCGTCGTCGTCGTCGTACATTTGTTAGACCTCATGATTCTTTTCGACCGGTTTCTTGTTGAGATTGAACGTGCGAGGTACGAGATCACCTTTCGACGGAAAAGTCGTCATCGATTCGGATCATTTAATTCTCCCTCCCTTCCTTCCTCCATCCCTCAGTCCTTCCGTCCATTGGCCTAACCGGGCACCTTCCTCGCCTCGGCGCTCCCATGCTCGTTCACTTGCTTTCTTCACTTTTTTTTTTCGCCCACCGTTCGAATAGGAAAGGAGCCGCCGCGTCAGCCACCACCATGGGCCAAACGCAAACTTCGTTGGCAAGGAAAAAAAATGGAAGAGAAAAGGAGCGGAAATCCCGACGGAGTTCAATCGAGATCAAACGAATGGTTTGTTCGTTGTTGCCGTGTCGACCCCTCCGCGAGTCGACTGTGGATTCCTCCACCTTGACACCTTCAATCCCAAAAGCCAAACGATCAAGAAATGGGAATCATGCAATTCTGAAGGGCGCTCAGGTAGTTTTATCGAAGGATACGAAATCAATGAATCTTGAATACGTATACAAGTTTGCCTCTCCTGATGCTACAGAGCATGGGGATCACTTCGAAGGGATGCGAGGGTGCATTCTTCCTTCGGCGCGAGCCGTTTTTCTTCAAAATTCAATGTCAAAAACTACATTTGTGATCTTCTGCCGTTTTCCCCTGACTTTGGTTGCATGTCGTCCCGCTGAGTGAGCACTTGCTTATTACAGACACACGACCTGTCAATTGAAACCACACAGCACAAAGCATCGGCGTGCACCGTGCTAGGCAGCAGCGGCAAGTCTGCCGCAGATTCGGCGATCCTTCTTGTGAGCTCCGAATTGAAGCCTAAACGAATCTTGACCTGAACTTCGGGAGGCCTCGAGTAGGTCATGTTTCTACGAGAGCGGCCGCCGAATGTCTGCACTATTCGGAACTCGTTGTTCAATGATGCGAAAAATTACGCACTCGATTGCCGGATAACCGACTGGTCGGTCGGGGTCTCTCCTAGTCTCACTCTCATCCTGAATCTCGTTCGGGAGAAGAATATTTTGCTGCTGAAAGATGGTCGCGTGGTCTCTTCCTACTTTCGTAGCCATGTTTATTACATTTACTTGCAACGATCTGTCGTCGATCTCTCAACTCTTGAAAGATAGACTCGTTCGTAATTGTGTTAGTCTGAGGCTTCATTCATTGGCTTGCTGGGCCTGCTCCGCTCGATTCGCGAAATCAGCTTCATATTTCAGTCGTTTGTGAGGCCGAAAATTCGAGCATCTCTCATGCAAGCTGTATACACAGATCCCTACGTAAGACCTCTGGACTCTGTAAACTATAGCTGGAAACCTCAGCTCTTCTCGACAATAACATCTCGCCTTCTGATTCTCTATCCAACAAATTCGATCACAAATCCGATCAACTAATCGGAGGGTCCGGAAAGTTCGGGGCGCGGAATAAATAGAATCCAAAACTTCCAGGCCATGGGATGGAAACTAAGGTCTGGAAAGACGACGACGTCGGAGAAAGCCGCGACAACATCGTCGATCAGTCGCAGAAATAACGCGGCGAGAACGCGTCCGTTGGGTTTTACGTTGATCTCATCGAGACTTCCTCTTTACAACTCCCGTGAGTCCTCGCCGCTCCATCTCTTCGCTCCGGTTCTTAGCGAGGACTAATTGAAGGCTGTGATAGCTGGCTTCGGAGCTACTCACTCCGACTGCAGCAAAAAACATTCGCACAGAACAAGCATTGTACCGAAGGGAATAGACGAGACGAGATGAAATTCATAATTCATCTCCGCAAGCCAGCCAGCGAGGCCGCCCGCCTGCCGACCTAATGGCTCGGCCACGGAAGGCTTGACTTGTTTCCAGTGCTCATCGTCAACGTCTTATTCTCTCTTGTTCATATTTCCCCTCCTCACATCGAGGATCCTGAGATCCCATTGGAAGCAACTAGCGAGGCGTTCCGGGGTTCGCAATTCTTGTGGCAGCGGATCCGTCTGTCCGTGAAAATCGTCCATCACGAACTTCATGAATGACTTCATGAATTACGCACCACCATCAGCTCACGTTAATGGGCCGTGCGGTTTACGCCGGCGACACGAATCTTCTGCGTTGTCGGTCTACTCAGGATGCCTCACTTCGAGGCTCTATATTATTAATAGAAACACCTACCGACTCGTTGCTAGGGTGCAATGTAAATTCCGCTGTAGTTCCTCTTGCAGTTCCTCAGTAAATATTTCCGAGGTCGAGATGTGATCTCGAACAGCAGCCAAGTCGGACTAAAGCAGCCGCTATCGACTTTCGTTTCGCGTCCGCAGAACTTTCGCAGAACGCGAATCCATCGTTGTGCGGACGCTGCGCATTCCGTCGTCTTCGAGAACGGCGGCGCAACGCTGTCCGGTCCCTCCCGACAAATTACACATAGCGACCCCTTTTCCCAAGGTTTCCTTTTCCCGCCTCAAGTTCCCGAAGGTTCCTGTTTTGGTGTCCAGTTGGTCGCTGCTGAATTGTGTTCGATCGAAGAATCGATAATTTTGAACATCCTTAGCCGATGTCCGAAGTGTCCTTGGCAGCGTCGGTTTCTCCCGTTCTACTCTGCCTGCAACTTTCAGGAAATAGGGAAGGCGGCCCGAAAAGGCTCGTTCAGAGGGGCGATCGAGTTCGATTCGAGGATTAAAAGCGGTCTCGGATATCCGATGATCGAGCCGAACTTTTTCGGATGATGATTTCGCAGTTTGGTATCGGGAACGCGATCTCGCATTGTTCAGCATTCTCGAGAAACGCAACGCAGTCTGAAAATTTGTTGAGAAACCGGGCAGGGTTACATGCGCGAGTTAAAGCACAAGCTCGGCTTCGAAAATCTTGGGGGCGTTGGATAACAAGTAGGAGGCAAGCAATCGACGAAGTCGACTTGAGCTATTCATTGCACTCAGCAAAATTTCGTACCATTCCACTGTCTCATCCTTGCTCGCTGTGATCCAATTTGAGACGACGGGAAGATTCCCCTAGGTCTTTGTCTCTCTTCTCCTCTTCGGCCGGCAGCAAATCGCTGACGGAGCAAACTTTACGGTCAATCGAATAGTTGGCCGTGACACGGATTTGACTTGAGCCGTATGCCCATCCATCCATCCGTCCGTCCGTTCGAGTATCCATCCTTCGGTCTTGGGTAAACTGCCGCTCGTTCTTGGTCGGTGTAGGTTGACGAACGGGCCGACGTTTTTCTCCCTCCCTGGTTTCTTCTCGACGTTGTTTCTTCGGTGAGTCGAGTTCCTAAGTTGTTGAAAGCACCATCGCTCGAGAGTTGCTCGAGGCGATAGCTCAATGGCACTTGAATCGACGAAGAAGCCCGCTTCCGCACATCCTTCCTGCATCGCTGCTCGCTGTGAACGATTTTCGCTCGACACGTTTTTTCTCGTCTTCTCACGACAGGCTCGAGCATCAGAACAGCGTTTTGAGTTCATTTCTCGAGCAATCGAATTTCGGCGCGAAATTCGAAAATCAGACCTTATCCCTTATTTCTCAAACTTAGCGCTCGATCTACCTACACAGATAATAAGGTGCCTGACGACATCGCGATCGTTCATCGATTGTCGAAAGAATCACTTCCGAACGCTAGCCCAAAACCATGAGTCTTCGGAAGAGACGAAGCTGTGCTTTCGGCGCTCGGCGATTCGCTGAACTCGGGAAGATAGACAGGAGCCCAGGCGACAAGAGCGGTATCTCCTGTTTGAATGTCCTTTCTTACTCGACCTTCTGAGTGAGTATCTTAATACCCTGTTGCGGTTCTCGCCGGACTCGTATCCGGTCTGTGTAGAGATAACCCCATCCTGGACCCAGTGATGTGGCCTCGATTGAGTCTTAGGGAGTGTGTCCTCCTTTTTCCAAGGATTCCCTCAGTTTTTACCAACGGATCCACAGACGCAAAGCTTTCGTTTGGCTTCGAGAATCGTTCCGAAGGTTGGGATCGCCCCCGGATTCGATGTTGGATCGCAAAACCACAGCACCGACGAACCCGGAAAATCCAGCGCATACAGGAGACGGAAGTAATAGAGAGAAGAGACCACCGCTAAAGCGGCAGAGCTCGAGTGCAGCGTGGCAGGGCAGCGCAACGCAACGGAGTCTCCTTGTAATGGTCACTGTTATCACCCTTGTTGTGAGAGTTGCGGTCGGCGGGTAGGATGGTCAGTTGGGCGCTCGGACATATGACCGGATGGTCTGCGTGGGGTCAGCTGGACAACGTTTTGCACTTTCGTGGGTTGTGACTTTAACATTTCGGAAGAACTTGTTCGGTGTAATAGACTTGTCTCCCAGCTCATTCGACGCCGCCGCCAGCGAGCCGCCCTTGTTCCGCGTTGGTTGATTTCTCGTGCTTTGAATTACAGGCCGCTGTCCGACATCTCTCCAGAGCAATTAGTTTTATCAGACCGATAGGCCGCTGACAGTCGCGCGCGGGGGTTCCGGCATACGAACAGAGCGGAGAAGCACATAAGGTGCATAGAGCAGGCAGGCAGCGCGGGAGGTAGGCAGGCAGGCAGGCAGAACAGGCGAATCACACGAAGCAGGTGTACCACTGAGAAGAAGATAGTATCTTGACAGACCCACTCTGACTGCTGCTGCTGCTGTTCCTCAAATATCTGAGATCTGTCCACTATCTCGTGCGCGAAACGAATGTGTTCCGAAGGCGTGCACCCTGAGTTTCAGAGAATTGCTCCTGAATGTGTATAATAGACTTGCTCGGGAGTTGGCACGCGAAGCCGCCCACCTGCAGGTGTAAACACTGTTGACGGCACAGAGTGAGAGCTCAAGCTTGACCAGACTTTTGTTCAGACTCCAGAGATGGTTGAATACTGAAGTGCCCTCTTGGATCGACGGAATACGGATGATCTCGCTCGACACCGAACGCTCCAGACATTCTTTAAATTCCGGCGATAGGATCGGGATAGAGTTCGGAAATACGTGATTTTTTACGAAAAATGATTTTTCATCCCTTCCGTAGGTCGTGGAGACGGGAACCTCAGAACTAAGTAAGAGTTCTTCGAATTTTGCTCCACTATCTCAAGTTCCTGAGGAAATCAGGTCTCCAGTTTTATATCGAGTCGTTCGCAGTCATCAGCCTCGGACCAAATTCAGTGAACTCATCTCCTTCGATCGTCTACTAATGGCTCCGAGGGATCGTCGTCCCAACTGAACGATTTCATGTCCCTGAATTTTCCTCGTTCCCGTACCCTGAATCGTGCAGACGGAGAACGACAAAAGTGGGAAAATGAGCGTCCCACTCACCCAGTGGAGACGATGCTGAGCGGACGCGACGATCGATCTGTCGCCGCCTCTTGCTCTGGAGCGTGACCGACCGACTGATGTGTGTCGCATTGCATGACTGCAAGTTGCGTGGAAAGAGGCGACTGCTGTTGTTGTTGATGGTATTTTTATTTATCGCATCTCTGCAACACAGACGATGCGATGCGCTCCCGGTGGCTCTCTGCGGATTGCTTGGCGCTCTCGGTAATAAGTGTGGACGACGCGACGCATCCAATAAACAGGAAGTCTCGCGACCACGCCTTCGTTCGAGTGAGCTGCTCCTGTTCTCGAGTACATCCGTTTCCTGTTGTGAATTTTTGCCTCTACTCTCCCCCTCTTTCCCTCACTGTCAGTGAGACTGCAAGAAATGCTGGGGCTTGCGACACAACACGATGCAAGTGCCGGGCGCAGTGCCTGCATTATACTTTTGCATTTCGTTCACTTCATTCAATCTGCCATCGTCTTCCCTTCGCGGAAGGCTCGCGGAAATTCGCCGACTCGCTTAGAGGGTCGGCTCCCGAAGCTGAGGCGTGAATCGGAGGTTTCCCGACCCGTTTTCCTTTCAAAATTCGAATCGGTCCAGGATTTGTTGATTGTTGTTGTCGTCGTCATCGTCTCGCTTTTGCTTACTTGTTTGTCGAATTTGAATTTTCCCCTGCGAGGAGATGACGTTTAGAAATCCGAACATTTATTTTTTCTACTCCTTGTTGTCGACGATTCGCCACGCACGCAGCCGCGGGCGATGACTATGTGGGGCCTAGTGACGCTGGGCGCTAGACTCCTCGAAAACTCGGAAATCGTGCGAGCACCTTCCATTTAACTCTTTTCCGAATCAGAAAAGTCTTTGAAAACAGCAATGATAACTCAGAGGCTCAACACGAGTTGCTGACAATCATTTTTTCTTTAAAACAAGTATTTCACGTTGTATGCTGTGCTTGAAACAAACTTCTCACGCGTATTCCTTTCTTATTTTTGCAGACGAATGTTCCCGACGTTCCAGGTGAGGCTGTTCGGCCTCGACTCGTCAGCAGACTACATGTTGCTCATGGATTTCACTCCCGTCGATGACAAGAGATACCGATACGCATTTCACAAGTGAGTTTCTAAGTCACCGACGTCACGTCTTTTCAATTTTTGATCGATTCTTCGAAAATTTGATCACAATCTCGTGCACACCCCTCGAGCTCGCAGCATTGATGCAACAAACCGGTTAAGCTCGCCATCGTATTGCCAAGACCATCTCCATCTCTAGTGCAGTGGTTCCCGAACTTTTGAGTCCCGCGTGCCCCTTTGGTGCTCCTCGCTTCCCGATCGTCACCCCCACATCAACCACTTTGCGCCCCGCGCAGACCGGGAATCATTTCAGCCGAATTCGTTCTCTCCCATGATTCCGGAGAGGCCAGAAGTATTTAGTGTGTGCTTATCAGGAATCTCGGTATTCAGGATCAAATTTTCTGGGATACCGTACATGGCCCGATCGATCCAAACTCCCCTCGCGTACCACAGCGCGCCCGAGCTCGGGAACCATTGCTCTAGTGTTCTCCCGGTTGATCTGGTTGACTGATCGTCTTTGGTGCCTTCATTTTTCCGTGTATTATTAATTTTCGGAGCAGAGACAACGTGGATGACGAGTTGCAGAAGCCTTCGCCTATGGCAGCGACCCGACTTTGTATCGTTCCGAAATGATCGAACGCAGGCGGAGTGCCATCTCGCAACTGACAATGCACAGAGTCTTATCCGTTATCGAATATTAGCAATTTGGTGCACAGCCGATCTGTTTTTAATCCTACTCTGAACTTGATATCACTTTATCAAACCACTCTCCGCCGACCGAATTTCGCTCCCACTTCGATCCCGATCGTCCCAATTATTCTTCTAAGGGCAGTTGGAACTACCATAACTCGATTGTAGACATTCAAGGCTTCACCTCCACGGCAGCAGCTCTCGGTGGAGCTGCCATCGTGTTCTTTTTTGAAATTATGGCAGTTTTCTCCGAAAACCACAGGTGCTTTTGAGCAGTGAGACGGATCTTGACGAAAAGCTGTCGAGAAAAAGAAAAGTAGCCGATAACTTTATCCCCTAACCTCAATTCGCAATGGCAGTTCGTCATGGGTAGTTGCGGGCAGAGCCGATCCGCACATGCCACCTCGGATGCACGTTCACCCCGACTCTCCGGCCAAAGGTTCCCAGTGGACGAAGCAGTTGGTCTCTTTCGACCGATTGAAGCTTACCAACAACCAGCTGGATGACAACGGACACGTGAGTATCTCGAGCTTCCTCATCTTTTCCCTTCCAGAAACTTTTGCCGCAGAGTTATCGAAAAACCAAGATTCGACAAAAACGTGGGGACTAGATGAAGAATGCGATGTCAGTTCCTGCAAAATCGAAACTTGCGTTGTATGAAGCAACCTCCTTCCGTGGGGGACGCTAAGTAAGAGAGGAAAAGGAGTCTGCTGGAGAAGTGTCATTAACTGAGGGCTTTAACCAAATCGTAACAAGTACATGCTTCGGTCAGCGTGAGTGGCGGTAGCGACGAGGCAAGAGAAGTGACCCTGTGTGTTGTGGATAATTAAAAGGCAACAGCTTGGCGAGGAAGCGAGTTTGGAAGCAACGAGGGAAGGATGGAGGGAGGAACGAGCGGGGAAGCGGGCTTGGTCGACTGACGACGGCCAGATTGCAATTCGTTACGCGCACAAAGCCAAACTTCATTTTTAAAACTCCCCGGCTGTCAACAACATCGACATTTTTTTCCTGTACTGCGGTTTTTACCTGCAAACAACCAACGCGAGACGGCCATAGACGACAGACCAGCTGCTTAGCTCCAAGACATTTCTCTCGATCCCAATCTCGCGTCCGCACGAGCTGGAACTCGAGTTACGCGTTCGCAGCCCGTCCTCGATCTCCCAGGGATTCCCGGAGAGAAAGAGTTATCCGGAAATGCTTTCCTCGATGCTCGCGCTGGCATTCTGAGTTTTTCCCGATCTCGGAGTTTAGAGAATGACTTGGCGCGGGGTTTTCGATCGATGAACATGTCGCTATCGCCCGGAGTCAGGGGATCGAAGGCCGGCCAGTCGGCCGGAAGGGGGTGAAATCAAACCCATAGGCAGAACCAATTCTTTGGTCTCTTCGCCGAGCTGTTCGTCATCCTACTCAAACTTCGGCAACCAAGCAAGCGCTCTCCTGCGACGGAGTTCTCCTGAGTCGATGCTAGGCGTCCGATAGTCCTTCAGGCGAACAGGACGCCTTCAAAGACTGGCGTCGACGACCCTGGCGAGCGAGAAGCTGCCGTGCAGAACGAGACAAGCGGGATCCTTTTTAGCGGCGGAACGGATCGCAATGATTGGAGAAACGGGGGAGTGGTCTACTACGCAGGTGACGAACGGTTAAGAACTGTGTCAGCATCCGCCGCCGCTATAGCCGGAGCGGCAGCGACCACAGCAGCCAACCGGGTAACAATGGGGTTTAATGATCGCGATCGATGTCCAAGCAAAAACCAAAAAAAGAGAAGAATGAAACTGGAGAAGGACGAGGAAGACGATCTAGGAGTGACCACTTGTATCATCCCGTGTCATTCATCAGCGTTTTGAATAGCGAGACTCAGGGGCGAGTCTACTGCTGTGAGCGGAGACAGCGAAAACCCTACGAGCGGCAGTGGCTCATGCACGACTAATATGTGCGGCGCAGCGGCTCGAAAATCGGAAGCATCGTCGGACCGGTTTGTTCTGTGGCTGAGCATTCTCACAATAAGGCTACCCATTCATTCCTCGTATTTTTCCACCGCGGAAGTTCAGGGATATCGATGATTTCTTAATCTCGCACTGGTTCCAGAACCTTGGCGGAATCCGGATATGAACCTGGATCTCCATCGAAAATCTCGCCGGAATGCGGCGCCGAATCCAAGTTGCGACAGTTGTTGTTGTACTCGGGGGCGGAACGGAATCCCCCGAACAACGTGATGCTACATTTGGTGCTCATGTGTGACTGTGTGTATAAGTTCATTTGTGGTCGGGTGTCACAATGTCTGCTGCCTGTTGGTCGATCCGGAGCTTTCGCTTCTGGTGGTGTTAAATGGCTGGCGCGGAAGATGTCACCTCAATTAATGACCGTCTTTTCCTGGAGACCACGAACCATTAGTTATTCTAAGATTAACACCAACGAACCGACAATTCGACTGGCTAAAGCGACTGAACCCCACATGTACCAGAACGACAAGCGAATGAGCGCATGAAAAAGAGAGAAAATAGGCAGCAACCGAGAAGAATCTCAGCGAAACCTGGCGCACTCACATCTACCCACCCGCCTCTGAGCGACCGAGAGAGCAACCCGGCGTGGGATCAGACGCCTGTCGCCACGAGAGGACATCCGAAAATGAGCAATGTTTCTTTTTCGTTTGATACTGCGAAATCTCCTGATATGGATACCACTGTTCCCACGGCATGATTTTCCGAAAGAAGTTCTTCCGAACTTTTTCCGAACCTGATGTTCTTTGCGTTCCGATGCTGGAAGGCTGTTTCGAAGCGAGCCCTCGATCGGCTCTAATAGTCTACAATCGAGTAGAGCTTAAACGTCAGGAAACAAAGCGACGCGATTGAGAAACTTCAAAAACCATGAAAGTTCTTCCGGTTCCGGTCAGTTTCGGGATCAAGTTCATTTATCATTCCAGGTTTCGATCATAGCGGTGAAACATTCGAGGTGTCGACTAGTGCCGAATATACCATGCAGTGTCATATTCATTTCGGATCGAAGGTATTGGGAGTGAGCCGAAGGAGGTGAACGAGGCGAGAGATTTCACCCAAGTAGGAGTTCGGACATATCACGGTTAGGAGAGATAGGCGCGGCGCCCGACCGACCGGCAGGCGGGCAGGCAGGGAGACCGTCCGAGGGAGGAAAAGAGAGGGACATTTACATTGGGCGCAACAGCTTCGTACATTAGGACGGGGGGCGGCATCGCTAATAAGAACAAAGCTGCCCGAAGACCGCGGCGCACCATTCGACGAACAGTGCCAAAGACTGTACAACCATTCCTGAAAGGCGAATCCAAAGAAAGAGCGGAGTTACCCCCCGAGCCCCGTCAGCGACGACCAACAGATCGAAAACGGATGTTGTAAAGAGAGGCGGCAACTGCAGTGGCGGGAGTAGCTTTGATTTGATGGCCAGCAGTGCTACTTCGCTCAGAGCGACATTTGTGACCCGAGCAATACACAAACGGAACCATGAATACCAAATATGACACTGGAATCTCACTGTCTCTGCTTCCAAAGCTCGGCTTTGCGTTCGCGCTTCTCGTGTTTTGGCAACGAATACATATATCTTGACGATCTCGATGATTTTGATCAAGTTGATGTTCATTGAATAGCTGAGCAAGATTCGCGAGTTCCGCCGACACTTGCGGACCCGCTCTGCCATCCTTCGAACCTGCGCTACCACCGTGTTTTCATGAATTTGTTCGACGATCGAGGTGAGAAGGCATTTGTCCTGTCGTTGCTATCATTAGCGATATGGGAGCGATGTCAAGTCAACATGAGCCGAGATCGGTCCCCCAACATGTAATTTTTGCCGGTGGATTGAGTCGAGCGCGAGCAAGAATAACTGTCACTTTTTGAGGACATTGCCTCAGTCAGTTCAAGCGCAACACAAAGCGATCGTTGTTGTCGTCCTCGCCATCTCATCGGTATGATCTCCGAAGCCTCCGACTGACTGACTGGCTGCCTGGCTAACTGCTGTCAATCTCTATGGCTTTCTCTCTCCCCCATCCTCCGTGACTTCGCTCTGCCTGCACCCATCTCGTGGCATTGAAGATCCAGTTCGGTCGGTTGCTTGGTTCGTTGGTACGATGGGAGAGCCGGCACTTCTCTATCGAGGGAACAAGTAGGGAAACAGTCGAGCGGCCGGGCAGGCAGGCAGACCTTATCGTCACGGCCAGGGCATACCACCCACCCCCAAATTATCGCCAGGTATCAACAGCCTGTGATTCATCGGGGGTCTCTGTCGTCGTTGTCGTGTACTGTATTGTACTAATCTCCCCATAGTCTAAAAAAGACGCGGGGCGCGCGAGCGAGCAAGCAAGCAAGCGAGCGAGCAACGCGCGCGCTCTATAATACTAATGCCGCTAAGGAGGTCGCGTGTGCTCCTGGCTGTAGCCGATAGTCCTTCTTTCAAAGCTCCTGGTTAGCTACGGCCAAATCCCGACGCCTCGCCCGTCGTCCGACCGCCTGGCCTGCTTGCCTGCCCACCCGCTCTCAACCCGCCACAAAATCGCTCCCGAGATAAAGTGAAGGACTTGGACTCCTCGAGCGGATCCATATCTCATTCATTTTTCGCGCATTCTCCGATTCCATTCGACAACAGGAGCTGAGAAAAAGACAGTTCCTGTTGCGAATCGAATCGCGAACCTGTAGGGCACACACTTCCCGCGCAGAACCTGATCAAATACTGAGGTAGAGTTTCCGGAACGAGACGCGACGCACTCAACTTCCTTCCTGAGCTTAAGACGATGATGATGCATCGTCCCGGGCAGCGATTGTCATGCGATCAAATACACACGGGGATGCTTGCTTGCTCTTCGACGAACTATTGACACAAACACATTAGACAGAGTATTTATTCGAGCTCTCGACAGAGTGTTTCTGTTCCACAGTTCCTCGCCATGAAGATGTTGAGCTTTGTTTTCATCTCACTTTCACACTCGAGAAACCGTTTCTCTCATCCTTCGCGATGAACCTTGGAAACGACCGAGATCTGCATCGTTATGCATGTCGAACTCGCGAGTTTGTACAACCGGGATCATCTCGCGAATCATGTAATCAAGACACTCCTGATAGAAGCTCAACAGGCCGTCAATACCGGCTGATCCAAATGGAGGTCACCATGCAAATCTGGAGCTTACGATCCTGACGGCCGGTCCATTTCGGGAGATAAAAGCTGCCAGGTGGTGTTGTACCAGCTCGCGACTTGATCCCTACCTGCCTTAATTCAAATCGCTCTGTTCCACTGGCTGCGTGTTAACTCGATGTCAAACAAGCCTACTACGAGAATCGTCTTGTTGTGGCACCAGCCGTTGAGGATTATGACTTTATTGCACTGATTGTTGGCTCTTGTGACCATTCTAGTGGATCGGCTCACCCAATCGAGCTTAAACTATAGGTCCCATCTTGAGTCACCTGAAATGGCGAATCGTTTCATGAACACAGGGCTCCAACTCAGGAGAAAGCGAGAGAATCTGACTTGTGCGATTCCATTCTCGAAAATCTCAGGATCCTGGAGTTGAACCGAAAACAAAGAGACGCAGTTTCCCTTGGCTACGTCAGCGGGAGTTCTTCCAAGGTCGATTTCGATGAAAATTCTAACTAGATTCTGGATTCTCGGGACTCGATTCATCGCTGTACGGTGCAGCCGATCAAATAATCGTCTCAAGACGGAACCCCCTTCGGAGAGTTGGGGTTTTGTTGCGGCAGATCATCGGCGGTCGCGCTCAAGAGGCACGGCCGGCATCGCGATCGCCGCAGCGGCACTTTCGCGAGGTGTGGAAGAGTGCTTTTTGTAAATGGCAGGAGAACGATGCCGATATTTCGAAGAATTGCCTCAAGAATCGCGTCGAAATTGGCTTGCGATGGGGTCCACAGCCGTGACAACGTTGCTCTGCGCGAAGGCTTTGAAGTCAGCGATGAACTTCCCTCCGACGTCTGAAACGGCATCAGGATGCCAATTCAGGAGAATCGCGGCGAACGTTAACCGTCGGAGGCTGAAGATCTATCAGATGGAGCTCGTGGTTGAATGTGTCCAGTGCTCAGTTAGAAGTTCAGTTAAGATTTATACTTTTCTCAGCTTCGAAAGCTGCGACAGCTGTGACGAACGAAGGCAAACGGCTTCGGTGGAGTTCGTAAGTCTGTCGCCCGACCGCCCGCCCGGCAACTTGTGAAAGAGTTTGCCATTCATTCAGGCATTGGTCGCCTTCGCCGACATGAACGACAACGCTGCGCCGCCACCGCGAAAACGACAATTGCCTCACGCCCGTCATAACTTTGGCATCTATTCAACTCCACGAGAGTGTATCGATGTTTACCCAAAGTTTTTTTATGAGGATAGCGATTTGGACCCGGCATCGCATTCTTCATCATGGCCCATTCCTCCAACGATCACGGATAGGAGTAGGTTCAGAAATGTTAACAACCAGACGCGCGTGTCTCCGAGAACTCCTACAGGTCTGAGCGCCTCTTCGGTCGGAGTTTTCGGAGCGATCTGCCGGAGTCATACCCGAATACCGGTTTCTGACTGGAAAAGAGAAGAGAGGCACCAGAGATTTCTCATTACCGCGGTGAATCTTGGCTAAATAGTGACGATTCCTGATGCTCACAGACGTTGTTTCTTTTGGTTTCAGATCATCCTCAATTCAATGCACCGATATCAACCACGATTCCACGTGGTGTACGTAGCCCCATCGGAGGAAAATACTTCGGGAACGACGAACTTCAAGACTTTCACCTTCGAAGAGACTCGTTTCATCGCCGTCACGGCCTACCAAAACCATCGGGTGAGTTCTCTCGATTTGTGCTCATCAATAACGAGTTCTTGAGGATCGGTATCAGTGATTCGAACTTGTCTCGAGAATCGCCAGGATATGATATGAGTTCTGCGGAGAGTGATCCAGTGATTCTTGAGCTAGTCAGTTTTCGTCTCGGAGATTTGTTGCTGCTTCCAAAGCGTCGGGCTGTTCGAGACACCGCACAATGTCCGTTTGTTGCTACAGCGTTTTGGCTACCTTAGTGTTTATAGTTTATAAAAGGAAAGGTCCTCAGCTCTGTTGTTTATCGGAAGAGTTTACTATCTTCCTCGAGTGCCTCAAAACAGCCCTAAGGCTCTACTCGGTCTGCATCAGTTAAACTCAACCTTAGGGCTGAACCTGCTTCTACTTGGCTCGAGCCAGGTCATCTCTGTATTGATGCTGATTCGGGTGACAGTCCACCGTTCGTTGCAAGTAATTTGCGAACGCCAATTATATCCTTGAAAAATCGATGTTTCGTCGTCGAGAATCACAGGTATATTGAAAGGGTGCTTTCCGATGGGAGTTCTATATGATCTCGATCGGGGACACGTGCAGACATCATTGGGGTAGAGCATACTCAGGTACCCCAAGTCGAACTGGGTGGATCCACGGGACACTGCAAGATATCTCCGAGGCCGTTGCGCGGCGACAACGTGTGCTCCAATCGGCTTGATTGGATGGGGAGAGAAAACTGCATTTTTTGTTGAATTTAAACAAATCCGCGATCCGAATCGAACCGCGCCCGCTCTCTCCCTCCCCAGTACCCACTCTGTTTCTTTGATGCCTTCCTCGGGAACGTTTGGTTGGCGGTCGATCGCCAATTTGTTGCCTGAGAGTGAAAGTCATCGGCGTTCTCGGCTTGGCTTGAAATAGTTAAATAATGAGATGCAAATTTTGTACTCGTAAAAATGCTCACCGATGCACATGTCGAGAGGAAACTCAGCTGGAAATCGCCGAAGTTGAAGTCGATGCGACCTACAGAGGTTCTCGTATCTTCGTTTTTGTTTAACTCGCTGTTCTAGAATAAATTTGGCTTGAGCATGTGAAAGCACGAATCATCGGATTTCTCTCGCTCGGCAAGACCGTGCTAAACTGCACCAGCCAGGACCTTCGCCGTGCATTTCGTCGGTACAGATGTCAGCGTGAGATAGCCGTCCTTCAAATCACTCGAACGGCGCTCCGAGACCCCCGTAGTCCCCGTGATGCCGAAAAACCCCGGTCCAAGGGGCCATCGGGAACTGAAAATATGGCCGATTGCCGATACAAATCTGGACGTTTTCGTTCAAAAGTCTCCTTCAGCCCCGCTACCGTTTTCTGGATTGAGGGATTTCCATCCGGGGCCGATACATTTCCCAACCTCGGAACTGATGTTGTTGTTGTTGGCGGCAACGCAGCTACAAACGAGGCTTCCTCGGTTTTGCTGTCTTTGTGTCGAATACTCGCCTTCATACGGACGAAGATTGGCGCGTTGCAGTCTACAGAGTAGACTCGGACGCAATATGACCAACCGATGCCTCGGAAAGTTTCTGCCTCGAGTGGCTTTTGGTGAAAGTTGGCCTGCACTTTCCATTAGAATGGCGCCGACTAGAGTATAGCTTCTTATTCTTATGCGAAGCGACGCCAACGACCATACCCTGTCGTCCTGGGTCGCCGGCTGGCTGCCTGGCGAGTGGATGGCCAGGCAGGCACGCAGGCAAACTCGCTCGCTTTCGTCCTGAATCATCGTCCCAGTTGTCTCGGCTTGGAATCGTCCAGGACGTCCCGTTTCGTCCGCGATCACGGCAGCGGTGACGACGACGACGACGAAACTGAAGGGGGCTCTGAACTCCTCTATAAAATGAAGCAATCTCAGTTCGCCGACGTGGCCAGGCCTATCGAGCACCTAATCGTCCTCCTATCGATGCTTCGACGCTCCCACTCCTCTCGGAATGTGCAATGGCGCGAGAGTTCAAAACGAGAGATTCTCTCACTTCTATTCTTCGACTCCAGTCAGCGACGCGCTAACGTTGAGATCGAAGAAACCAACCTTCCATTTTTCTCGTCGCATTTCACCCCGGTGGTGTGCGCGATAAGAGTGCTAGCGCCTGTTGAAAATATCAAAAAGAAGCCTGAATTCACCACCGAAATTGCTGCGATGCGCTAGAGTCGGTCATCGCGAATCCGACAAAGCCGTCTTTCGTGGTGCGGCACACGTACGTGGCGATTTCGCACGCAATCCAGCAAGATTAGAACAAGTTATGTTGTCTAAAAAACAACTTCTCCCCTCTGAAGTACGAAGCGCTCCAATGAGCCCATACTGCGTTTGCTGAAAGAGCTGAATCTTCCGCACTCTTGACTCCTGGCGGCCCTGAGTCGTAACCAGCGCGGCGACCACCGCACGAAGCCTTCGTAATTAATGAGCTTCGTGCTTTCTATTTGTCCATATTTGTGTCCTATTCGTCTTCATTTCCCCTGAATGGATTTGTGAGGAATCTCGCGAGAAAGATTGAGCTAGATACATGACCATGCGTCGCTCTGGCGGAAAACGGGCGCCAACTTTCCTCCCATGAGCATGAAAACCAGACCCAATCGGAACCACTGAGAAATCGGAACTCAGGAGTCTGCGTAGCTTTCCGAGGACGAATGCTGAACAAATCGGAACAGGGAACAAAAGTTTCCTTGCTGCACATGGTCAACCTTCACCCCATTGAAGAGAGCTTGGTCGATTCAATTTAGATGCATCAGCGTGGAAGAAAGTCGTCGCAGAAACCGAAAGCTCCGAGCCTCGGAGCTCGATTCCGACTGCAAGGCTGGCTCGCTAGGCTAGGAGAGAGCGTGGCACGTCCTTTGGGCTGGATGACACTTCACCGGAGCTCGCTGCCGGTCTGGCTTGGGGATCACGCACGCCATACAGGGAGGCAGCCGGGCAGTCATCCAAGCAAGCAGACACTCCTGTACACTCTTGATACACCTCAAGGGAGCCGAATTAGCCAGAACTCAACAAGTCACTCGAGAACACTACACGACTGGATTGTGTTTGCAAATATCCACATCTCTCTCATTCTCTCTCGCGCTCTCTTTCACTCGTCGAACAAAAAAAAAGTCTCCTTTGCTCAAACCAGAGCCCTGTATCCATCCACGTCTGTCTCGGTTTCTCTTCAAATCGGTCTCTGTGGCTCCTTCCATCGCCGCTCTCGCTAACTTGAGATTCAAGAGCGCACGAGTGGCCAAACAAAGTTGAATGTTTCATTATTATAGGAAGATATTGATGAGTCGTTGTAGAGGAGCGAGTCCTCCGTACTGTGCGGAGAGGCTCGAGAATGTCGAGCATCGAAGCTTGAAACGCTGCAGGGAAACAGGCCCAGTCCACGCTCCCATGCCCATACATGCAGCACACAGCTCCCCAGCCTGCGAAAAACATTAAAATCTAACTTTTCTTGCAGATAACTCAACTAAAAATCGCCAGCAATCCTTTCGCCAAAGGATTCCGGGACAGTGATGCGTCAACGTCGGACTACTGGCCATCGTCGACCACCGAAAGAGTGCAAACATTTTGAAACCTGATCCTGAGTCAAACCCAACAAATACTGTACGCTACACCTAATAGAAACATAACTCCAAAGAATCACTGATGACTTAACCTCCAAGGGCGGATTGTAAAATCCGAGTGGACGGGATTTCTACTCCATACTAAACCCAATATGAAGAAAAAAGACCAAATCGTGCAAAACCAAAAAACGTCGCGTTCGCAGATAGAAATGTAGACTTAGCTAGGAAGGAAGAAAAAACACAAAAATCAAAATGTGCAGCCTGCAGCGCGGCGGCAATTAACGATTCCTGGAGCTCCAATAGTTTCTGAGTCCCGAAATCGCGAACTAAGAGTTTTACTGATTGTGAGTCAATGATCGTCGGCATCATCGCCTCGAGATTATAGATGAGGTATGGTGCGATCGAGACGGAACTAGCAAACTCTGCTCTCGATCTCGACTAGCGGATCTCAAAGAGGATTCGAGAATCGGAGCATGGAGATCCTGATGATGTTCAATTTCATTGAGGAGAAAGTGCCTTTCACGTAACTTAATGTAAAGAATGTAATATAATTCCCGTACCGTGTACCACGGCGAAGTCGAATGTTAATATTGACGACACGGATCTGGAATCATCGTTCGCTTCGATATCGAATGATGTTCGAGTTATCAAAAGCCGCAGAAATAAACCCTGTAACTTTCGAAACTGTTCTCGTTCCTTCGACTTTGCCAGCATCATCCCCCAAGACCTGAATGGAGATCTCCGCAGACAGGGTTTTCGGACGACCGCATTTCGCGCGAGCAAATCGGTGGCAACTATCACGGCAAGCAACGTCACCCACGACGATGTTGAACGAGAGCAGCGGAACGCAACAAAAGAAGTAAAAAGGAGCGAAGAAAAAACAGCAAACGGCTGCTGTCGAACAGTCAATCAAGACGCTGGCTCGGCAGTGTTATATTGCTGCAATGTGACCAAGCAAGTACGTGGAAGAGAGAGAGAGGAGGGGAGGAAGAGATCTAGTTGCTTCTCCCACTCCTTCTTTCTCCTGCGAAGCCCTCGGTGAAGAGGGTATTAGAAAAGTTTGTGGCTCGACGTTGTTGTTGTCGCTGTAGTCGTCGACGGTGTCGTCGTCTTCTCCTTTTTCTATTTTGAAAAATATCCTTTTTGTTCATCCTCTTCCCAGCGACAAGCGTTGGTGACTTTATTGAAAGAAGAGGCGGCCGGCCGGGCAGGCGAAACGTCTTTCACTCTCCTCCTGAAGCTCTCTCTTTCTCTCTCGAATCCTCTCCGTTTCTCTCGGTTGCCGTGCCGACACACAGAGTCCTAATAAAGTGGAACAACTTGCCACCGAGTATCCTTTACACAGGACAGTTTCCCGCTGAAATGAGATTCGATGGCGGTTCTCCTTTACCACGCTTCGTTTCTCCGATCGCGATGACAGCCTTCTGGAAGTTTCCGCAGCTTCTTCCATTTTTCCCAGTTCCGCCCCGTGAAAGCTCATTTCTGACCTCGAACCGAACGCGTCGCGTCGCGGCTTCTACTACCGACTTTGATTAGTTGGTCGCATCTCGCGACTGTAGAGACAGCGGAAGGCTTTGCGGCACAGCGGCCACAAGTGGAAGGGATCTTCCGCAACAGGCCATTCCATCAGGTATAAAAGGCCGACGCTCCCACAAATCCTGAGATGGAGAAACTGGCAGAATCGGTTCTGCAAAGCTAACTGGACTACCCACCTAACCGTTCAAAACCGGAAATTCCTCGCTCTCCCACACACAGTTTGTTGGGACCACAAACTCTCTTCTAGTGCGATGAAATGTCTGAGCACGGAAAGCCTTCGTCGCTGATCGAATTCGCAGACGTTCCTCATAGAATCTCGTTGGCGCATCTTCAGTCAACGTTGACGAACTTCACTTTCAACAGGTATCTTAAAATCGGAATATCCCACGGATTTTGTGATCTTGGTGATATTGAAAACAGAGGGTTCGTGTACCAAAGCCTCGATGTCCCGAAAACCACAGAAAGTCCATGTTTGAAACCCCCAGCTCAACTTGTTTCACTGGTCATCCGCCAGAGCCTGTATCCGAGATAAACCAATTCGGAATCTCGCCCGAATCAGAAGTTAGGAAGGAAACAGTACACGAACAGCTGCCGTAAGTTTCTGCTCAATGGAGAACAGGAGAAGTTGAGTCATCTGGAGATTCCTCCTACTTCTCGCAGTTCTCAAAGCTTCCATTCTATTTGGAATCTCGATCATTATCGACCGAGTTGCATCAGATTATAGATCATCGTCGATCGAGATGCTGCGTCAATGATATTTTTTCGATCCATCGTTCAAAGTTGCTGTCCACCTCCCATTCAAGGTCAAGCGGGTCCACAGAGTACTCTTTTGTGGCCTGCCAATCAGGGGAGTGGTCATTTTCGGCAATCATCGCTGAGATTATAGCCTGATTGATTCATCGCACCACTGACGGACATTGAGAATAGGAATCATCTGTGCAGCGCCTTAGAAGACGAAAGTGATTCCTTCCGCCATGGAATCCCGGAATCGGGAAATTGGAACAAGATGCCATCGATTAGGCCCCTGTATGATTTATCCTTTCAAAGTTTATTATGCGTGATCTTTCCTCCGTATTTGAACTCTGTCGTGAGACTCCGTTACGGAACGGATTGAACGATGGATGGGGCAGCCCGTCGAGAATGAAGTCGAGTGTAGAATTTTTGAGCACCGGAAGCAAGTCAGGAAATCTCGAGTATGGGAACCATTGTATGTCTGCTCGCTGAAATAATCTCCCCCCTCCTGACTCCTCGCCATCAGGAGATGATCCTATCACCCCTCCAAAGATATCATTAAAGTTTAATGCCATTTTACGCTGTGATGCGGTGGTCACGCGGCGGGACTTAGAGCCTCGGAGCCATTCAAAGCTCAAGGCTCCTGAGAGACGATGAGGATAGTCTACCCACGATGTTCAATGTATACCGCACCCACGGACTACACAGCCTCACTCTCGCAAGCGTTCGAGTGGAAACCTAAAGAGTTCTGGTCAGAGTTGGGGGACGCAGCGAAGGTTTTCTTTTCTGTATCCATAGCCTCATCGAAGGGATCGAAGGAGACAACATCGTGGATCCGGCTGAGACTCGTGGGCCCGGTCGTCAGCATAACAATCGGCGGCTAGCTCCTCAATATGGGCCAGCCTGTCAAAGGAGTGCCGCTGCAGACTCAAACTGTCTCGATTGCTTCAAGTTTGAAGCTGGCTCGTTCTGCACGGTGCTCCAAACACGCGGTAGTTAGTCGAATTTCCCGTCAGGTTTGAATTATGCCGAATGGACAACCCTTCTTTGGAGTCGGGCTTCAAACGGAGCAGAAATCATAGACTTATGTGCCATCCGTGGGTATGAGGAAGCGACCGCCGGATGTGAGCGCAGAACAGGAGCAGAAAGTTGCACCCCCGCACGGAGTCTTTGAGTGACACCTTCACATCATCGTAATCAAGGCAAATTTCTCAGCCGAAACCAACTCGCTAGATGTTCTATACAAATGGAAATGTCGAGACCCTATTGTAAGCGGGACATTGTTTTGCGTACACAAGCTTGCGGCAAGAATGGACAGCGTGACTACGGATGTAGAAGTGTCAAGTAGAAGTTCGGTCTACGCGTAGGCAGCGAGATCGCGCCGATGGGAGTGCTGGTTTCCATCGCAAAGTCAAACGAGAGATGTTTCAGCCCATGAAGTCATCGCGATGCTCTTCTCATGATCAGAGAGTGCGAATTCGCGCCGAGAATCGTGTCTGCATCGGGAAAGTTTGTATCTCTTCGAACACTGTGTTAGCACATCCTCACTGACCTTCGCCGGGAAAAGGTTCTCGTGCCGTGAAAGGCAAGATCTCGAGGCCCCAGCAGAACACGCCTTATCTAATATTCAAACTGGTTCTTGGCGGACACTTCTAGGACCACTTCTGAAACGAAAAAAATCCATCCCAACACTCGTGCTCGGCGAAACCCGAAAGGCACCAGAAATTCCCAGTGAGAAGTTTCCGACTTCGGGGTCGAACCAAATGACTCGACGACACGGGTTGGGCGCAAAAAGGCGGAAGTCGGGGCATCTCCGTTGAACCGTCGGGAGTCAAAGAAGCCTGACTCGCAAGACGATAGCGCTGGGAATTCGCGTGGAGTAGGGAAAATAACAATTTGTGCTCTCTGTGCATAGCAAATATATTAAATTCATTCTCCGCTCTCTTCTCGACTGAGTTTCTTGGTACGTCTCTGTGAAGCAGAAGAAGAACTCCTTTTCAACAGTCGCGCGCTCATCCGCGATGAATGAGGACCAGCGGCTAGATGCTAGGAAACGGAAATTAGCGAAGTTAAGGTCAGTTTCGCCAATGAAGCTCTAAAGCCATGGATTCTTCCGGAGTTCGCGTCAGCTGAACAGGCTTCACATATTGGGTAAATCATCAACCGCGGAGCGCAAACTTAGTGGCATCGTGTATCTGATACAATGTGTATGATGTGTGTGTTGCTATCCTCCGAGTGGCGGAGGAGAAACTCGATCGGTTACCCCAGCCCTCCGGAATGAACTCGGAATAGTTGAGACTGATGGGTAGCTTGCAGAAATTGTGAAGAATTCCGGGATCGATCGTAGTTCAGCTCGATGTCGGTATCGAAAATTCAAAGCATAGAAATGCATGGAAATGTCGTAAGGCTGAGAGAATTGCCGCGAACTTGAAATCGAGCCAAAAATTACCATCGGTGGAAGTTTCTGTTGGTTTTCACATTTCGTGCCTGAACGCTGATATAGTTACACCGAGACAGTGTATGGAGTCGAACATGGGGTTCAGCATTTGATGCTGCCTCTTCGGCATCCTGAATCACGGCAAGAAAATTACGAGGCTCATCGGCGTCGAGGGTGACTATGCAGTCGAACATAGAGGGACCTGATCCGACTTCCGATCGCGAGGTGCTCCATTACAAACTCCACACAGAATGTTGACGTGTCCCATGGTTCACGAATGGCTAAGAGTTGAAATAGTTTGCGAACTATTCTGGGCTGATAACCATTATGGCGCGATGAGGCGAGAATCACCATTTCGGGATTAGAAATTTTGAACGGGGTTTTTCTCTAATTTGTACCTGGAGGCTCAGCCATGTTGAGCTGCCTTCATGACCGGATAGAGCAGTGTTTCTCAACCTTTTTGGGGCCGTGCCCCCGTCACAGGCCTGAAATATTCTCATGCCCCCTCTTCTCTCCCTCTCAAGGGATATAACTGCGAGAACATTACACAATCACTCTTTTTTTTTTGTTGTGCCTACAGCTAAATTTTCGGTTAGCTGAATATCTCAAAAAGGAAATATGACTCTTGTAAAGGAAGCGGCTCGCGATAACCAGAAGCAACCCTCCCTCAATGACCTTCTCAACCAGTACATAAGCATACCCAGCCGAATAAACAGGCAGTCTTTGCGAGTCTCCTGAGAACTCCAACTCAATTGTGTATTTCTCCCACTCTTCCAAAACTATAGTCAACCCCGGAGCAAATTACCAAGCTACCCAGACCCAGAGCCGGATTTGGGATTTTGCCGCCTAAGGCTGGCTCGGAATACCGCCTGTCATTCCCGCAGAGAAAATCCGAGTGTCAAACTAGTACGGGAGCGATCCTATCGTTTCGAGGCGTAGAGTCTATGGAACGGCAGAATACGTGAACCTGCGAAAATCGAGGCTGGTCAGGCCTTCGCTTCTTGCGTTCCGCTGAATCCGGGCGTCCCCCCCCCGGACGGTCTCCTCGTTGATTTTTGGAGGAATTTTCATATAAGGGGATGTGAGGGGACAGAGAGCTTACGGCATAGCTCTCGGGTAGACCCAAGCGACGATCCAGTCGAGTGGTCTAAGCAGTGTGTGCCACGAAAGCATGCTCGCAAAGCCACAGGTGAAGCTTTCTAGGAGGGTATGTTGCGGGTTCGATCCCTGCAGGCGGCTATTCCGTGAATGGCCTCCACGGCTTCCAATCTCTACGGGCGAATTCTCGAACCGATCCACCAAATTCCGCTGCTCGAACCCTCGCATCAAAGATTCTAGAAGCTTCTTGCGGGTGGTCGGAGGGAGGGGACGACGACGAGAAAAAATCCGCCGCCGATCAAAAATCCGCCGCCGATCAAAAATCTGCCGCCTAAGGCTATAGCCTTGTTAGCCTAATGGGAAATCCGGCCCTGCCCAGACCATGACATTTTTACACCGCGTTCATAAATAATGTGAACCGTTGATCACCACAACTCAGCGTAAGAAAAGCGCAAATGTGACAGTTGAGCCTGTTTTCGTTCGCGGATTGCACAACCTGAGGGCGCGCATCGGAGCATGCGTGCAAGAGATGTACATAGCGTACCGCGCATCAACTTCGCCGCTGAGAAGCTCAAGTCGAGCAACTACTTGTCAAGTATCTGCAACGCAGGTCTCCACACACACCGGTATTGGCGTCTCGAACCTCTGACGAAAAACATGCATGAAAACGAGCCTCAAGTAGGAGAGCTCGAGTACACTTTCAATCTTTACATCTACAGCTCATCCATTTGCGGGAGCAATAGGAGACTTGGGTTCACATTGGGACATTTGGGATCTCGCTATGCCCACCGAAAAACTCTCCATGCCCCCAAAAGTGGGCACTCGCTCCCGGTTGGGAATCACTGGAATCGATTGTCGTAAATGACAAAAGCATGGTATGACTCTTCGTTTCCGGCGCCCATCAGACTCCATTAGCTCGGGGCCTCGAAAACTTGAATCCTCTAACAAGCCCGTGTCTAGACACGGAAGGTGATCGATCTGAAGTGCCTGAGGCCCCCAATTATCCCGTGGCCACCGAGGGCCATAAATACATTGTTCGACATTTCGACTTCAACCGCGCGGATGATTTGCACTCCCGTCTGCTCTGGCCGTCCCGTTGCTGTGGTGGAATCCCAGAACCACCGCTTTTCGTCGAGGGCGTGTCCCGAGAGCCTTATTTGAGTTGATCAACACAGCGTGCTGGGTGTCAGTCGTGCCGCATAGAACCGCGAAACGAAGAGTGATTTCGTGAAACGAAAATGACGCAGGCCATCAATTCAGACGAGGTGAACATCACCCTGGAAGACCAGCTTCAGATCAATCAGTTCGCGAGGTATAATCAGACGCTCCAGGAAGTGGAGGCTGCGATAAAAGCCAAAAATGAAGAAGTTCAGAAACTCCAGGATGCTGCCGACGAGCTGATGTTGGGTGAGTCCGCGCCCCAATTTTCCTCTTGTGAAGATATGAGTTCGCAAATGGAGGGTGATCCGCGGGGACTACTAGTCCGGTGAGGCTGTATCAGCCTGTCAGACGTCAGAAGACGTCGAATCTCTTGTTTGTTGGCGAGAGGACTCCCTCTCTGTATTTTCAAGGCTTGATGAAACTCTGTTCCATGCTGTGGTTATGCTCTCTCTTGCTCATCCCCTAGTCTCCGTCAATTCAGCAACCTCTGAACCATATCCCATATATTGCAGGCGAGGATGAAGATCAAGTACCTTACAAAATGGGCGATGTCTTCATCGACTTGCCTTCGGACGATATCCAGGTGAGCTTAGTCCTCGAAGCACTGTCTCGGGAAGAGTCAATTATTCAGAGTCTCAACGAACTCCGCAAACCACAGGGCGTACTGATCATTCCATTCTCTACAGGGTCGGCTGGACGCAGATAAGGAGGAGTTAGAAAAACAGATCTCCGGATGTCAGGATCAAATCGCGCAATTAAAAACCAAAATGACGGAATTGAAGGCGACGTTGTACGGCAAATTCGGAACGAACATCAACCTGGAGGCTTGAGGATTTCTGTTGACATATATTCCATGAACCATCTGTGAGCGGGTCGATTCGAATCTGAGATGGCGGCAAGGCTCCCTGATCACGGGCGTTCTCAATAGCTCATGCTAGGATGAGGTTACGATCTTACCTTTGGCATAACTGTGACTTCCTTAGGTGACCTCAGTCCCCCTTCGTCGTGCGAAATAGACGGGGTAACCCTCCATTGGGAATGATCCGACTGGCTTGCGGATAGTTTTGGAGAATAAATTAAGAGCGAGATTTTTCGGAACAATGGACTGTTGAGAAACTTGAAACTGAACAAGGATTCCAATGATGGTGACTGCATGAACAACTGCGGACGAGCGGCGATTCCACAGTCGGTAAAACCCCGATCGACTTCTCTTATTTTTTGAGCTCAACATGATAAACGTCGCTCCGTCCTGCAAGAGCAGGTTGAAATCAGCAGGAGGATTCTCAAGCGTAGCAGGATGAGCGCCTGGCTGTGCTGCTCCTACTTCTAGGTGTCATCGCCCAAGCGAGTTCGGAAGATTGCCATCGGCTAATCCTAACGCATGGAGAAGAATTTGAGTTCAGATGTTCGAGCCACGGAACTGTCTTATAGGCAAATTCGAAACTCTGGTCGTCAATCGTGATGGTCAGGATCGTCGGAAACCCTCTTTTCAATCATTCCAGTCTTCTAAAACTGTTCCGTGCAGGACTGTTGGTCTCATCAACGTTGTTTGGAGCCGGCCTTCCTGGACGCAGGATTTGGCGTCCCGAGTACCTTTTCACTCGTAACAGCCATTCTCCTTTAACCTCTGGCTACCATCAATTCGGATGCGTGATCTGATCCGAAAGCTAAAAGCTTCATATGAGGAGTGCCATTTCGCTCGATCCCGAACCGCGTTGTGCGCTTTTCGCGTCCTTCGTGGGATGAATCGATTCTGGTATCTATGTGCAAATTTTCTAACTCTCAGTAGGAACGCTCGTGCTCCCATGCACTATGTCCATGGCAAATGGGTCGAGGAAACATGATGGAAAGAAAATGGGATGTAGTGAGCCTCTCAAAATGCCCGAGTCTTCCTAATATCGACCCAAATCGTTGAGGTTGAAGTTCCTCATCGTACCATCCCGGCGGGTATTGGATGATATTGCCACGTTGAGAGTTGTCGGATGATGCCGGCGTTTCATGCCCTAGTACTCTGGCGGAAGGGAGCTCGACGGTATATCAATTTTGAACCTTATCTAGACCAAGATCTACGCTCAAGTCCAGGCTGCCGTCATGTTGCCGCTTCCAACTGTTGCGGTCGGGAAAAGAACGAGAGAAGCTCCATGATCCACTGGATCATGTGGGACTGCGTGATGACAGACAGTACGCGAACGCACATCGAGTTTGAGAACTTTGGCTGGCTTGGAAAAATGAAACGATTGGTATCATCCCTACGACGCGACGCTTCCACAATTGCAAAATTGTGTTGGAAACAGCTCTCGCGAGAGTTGGGTTGGTGAATGTTGCCGAATAAGAATAACTCTCCGAGCAGCTACTGCTACTCTCTCATCCCGAGTGTTGCTGACGTCGACGGCAAACGCCACGTCGAAAGGAGGTGTTCTTCCGTAGCCGCAGATCGGCGAAAGTAACAGCAGAGATGTTGCTTGAGCCGTTAGAAATCGTAGATCGGGTTGATCCGCCATATGCCGTTGATGTGAGGAAGGAAGTGCTGAAAAGATCTGGCCCGCCGTGACTGTTGGAATCCCATCAAGGAATCCGACGTCCACGAATGAATCGCAGGAATCATTTTCCTGGCAATGTTAACTTCATCTGAAACGTGGACAAAAGGTGATGGAGGCTTAAAAGAACCCTCAAATAGAAGAGTCCGTATTTCTGGTGGTAGGAATGACTTCGAGACATCCGCTTGGGACCTTGAGGTTGCCGAAACTATGTATAAAATTGAGTAAATAAGGGATTGAAGCTCTGCCGCCGAGAGTAAATATTTCACGCGATCTAAAGGACTTCTCCCAAGTTCAAATATTAGATCATCCAGCCTCGCAGTGGAAGCGGTCCCTCTCCTGAGTTCGCGTTTTGCACGCTCAACGTCCCTGAAGCTAGGAAGGCCCAACACCAATCCTCAAAAGTATCAATTCTGATTGAAACATTTGAGAATGCCCTCTTTTGACCAATAGGCGTCTTCGCTGCAAACTCCATCAAAAGGATGTTAACGATCCTTTGTTTAGGAATGAATATCGGTCTCTAGAATGCTGACAATACTATTGTTCGAAGTTCAGGAAGGTCTTTTGAAGCATGAACACTTGTGCCCCGGATCGAGAGCCAAACAGCGTAACTCGTGCGATACGATTTTGGATGAGATGTTCTGTATCACTCTAGACCAAAATTTAGCAAGTGGAACTCACTGATACAGCGTCTAAGTTGACATATATTTCAACGCAGATGTTCTGCCGGTCTCTCGACGGTGAGCGCGTGATGCAAGTGGTGCTCGCTTAGCCTTTTCACTAACTGCTGGGCAGGGTGCGATGTAGTGTGATTTTTAGTGAATTACGACTCGCAATTTCACCAATCCTTGCGAAAGAGGGGAGCTAATGTGACCGCCAATCTGAGTGGAGGTGCTTGGAATTCAGTGGATGGCTGTGACAACTTGACCGAAGCCTTGCGACGGAAGCCCTCGTGCGTAGTTCTGCCATAGGATTATCCGATCGTGTATTCTGACCGGATACTGTGAAGGAGTCCGGGATCTTTAGATCCAGGCGAGATTTCCGTTCGACCTTGGACAACAAAGTACGAGCTCGCGCTATGGCCCTCGTTTCCCGAGCCTAGTTACTGTTGTTACCGAAAACGTGCGCGGAGAACTCTAACTAAGAGGGAACCGTGGACAACCGCTGCTCTTTTTTCCGTGGAATCCAGCAGGAGTAGATAAGTGGCGGATCGTTGCGGAAATTGTGAGTTGGAAGTGGTGTTCGGGAATGCCTCCGAAATCATCATAAGCTAGAAAGTTTATGCTCTCAGTCTCGTTGTGAGTTTCACGGTGAACGAAGCCTTTTAGCGTCAACAGACTTGGATTACCACCTCACTTTCCATGAATTCGTCATCTATAAATTGGCAAGTGACATGCGATCTCGGATTCAATTGTTCGTGCTTCATTCATTGAACGCAGACACGGATGAATAACAGAGCGGTGGAGCTGAGCGAGGTGCGGGGTGAGGAGTGGCGGGTTCCGTCTCACAATTTCTAATGTTTGAATGTAGTTAATCGAAGTGATTGGGACTGCCGATATGAAATTTCGGATCGAAAATCTCAAGCGAGTGAGTTCCTCCTCTTATAGAGCATGAGATTTCCCGGGTTTGTACTCAAACTCCTCAAATCTATCGTCGACTTTCCCATACAGCTGGTGGCGCCTTCCACAGCCGCAGCTCTGTTGAGTTAGGCAAGTTGCCTGCGTGGGTATACGAAAGCCCGAATTGAAGAATCATCGGTCTTGAAACACGATGTCGACGTCATGTTACGGGAAACATGGATAGATATGTGCTGCCCAAGAGCCCGACAGACTGCGATCCACAGAACCTAGTGTTCTTTTGATCTCGCTTAGGATGTTTGAATCAAATCTCAGCGACACCGCTGCCGAGTTTGGCTCCGGCCGGCGCAAGTGACGCACACCTGATGGTTTTTCAGACTCAAAGTCCTTCCAGTTGGACTATGTAGTTGGTTGACTCGCGTCAACGATACCTACGATACGGCGTAGCGCCGGCAACCATTCTCCGCTTCTACTGTCATGTATCACCGTCTTGAGATGAGTTTCACCGCAAAGACGACGATGCTCCAAACTCGAGACAAAGCGAAATTAAATCCCCAGTAGCTCACGAGTTGGGTGTTGGCGCGTAAGCAGAAACGCCTCGTCGAGGCATTGTTCACGTTTCACACTGGAGATGCTTTGGGCTCTACAATTAGGCGATGAGGGCACCGACAGATGCCAGCCAGACATGATCGTCCGTCAATCGTACTCTTGAGGAGTATGTGGCGCAAGGGCTCAATGTGTGTATCCGAACCAGTGTAGTGAGTGATTCATTGATCAAGCCCAAAACAATATCGGCGGCGATGATGGTTCAAACGGTGATCGCTTTCACCTAACATTCAATACGCCGTAAGTGTATCCGACACGACGAGCAAGTCTCGTCGAACATCTTCGGAAGCTCTACCTTCACTTTTTCTAGTTGTAGATCTCCGATTGAGCTTGTTGCTGCCGCGAGTGACATTGCCGACTTCACACACTGATCCGAATTTTCGTGGATCACTGCTGCTCAGAACGGGTATCAATTTCTCTGGAAGCAGTTCAAGCTTCCGAGGCAATGGGGTTTCCGGTCTAGTGCCTGCCATTGGCTTCCCCAACCTTCTGAGCCAATGGGCGTCAGAAGCTAATTCCGTCCCGCCCCTCGGTAACGTGTATTGAACAGCTTCTTGACACGCTTCCATTGGTTTGACAGCCAGCTATACGCATGTTTCCATCGAATCATCTGCGATGGATGTTCGAAGGTCATCACCATCGCGGAACGGCATAAATGCTGGCAGTTTTTCCAATGTTACCTCACGCGAATTCCGGAAAGACCAACTCTAATGATTGAGCCAAATGGAGAGCGCTTCGCGACATCTCCGCCACGCGATCCCGCAGCTTTGTGAGGATTTCGACTGCGCGGGGTCATCTATGACCATATCGTTCCGGGAGATGTCGTTTGGAGTGCGAAGAACGGAATCTTTGGTTTCCAGCGCAGATTCAGCATGCTCACTCCTATGCGCTCAGTAAGTTGCATGCTAAGCCTGCGGCTTCTCGGAGCGTAGTGCGCCGGAACGCTGAGAAGTTCGAATGGGAACACGAGAGTTATCGGAGATACGTTCTCTGCAACCGGATGGAGCCAAAAAACAGCGCTGATCGGATGATTCACCAGAGTGGTCCCCGGAAATGTTCCGTTTCCAAAATGTTGCGTATCGGGTCTGGTACCTATAGCCGGTCCGCCTCCATACCAAGATGTATTCTCCAGGAGTACTTCTCTTGAGGAAGAAGAAGGCGTGCGCGAGATCTGGCAATAACCGTGCGTGACAGCTGCGTGGACCCTCTCCCATTCATCTCTCATAGGGATTTTTAATTTCCACTGTTTTGACCGAAAGCATAGATATCGCAAATAGACGGAGAGTAATTTCCAACTCGAAAGTGACTCTATCCTGAAGGTCTTCCCCGCTTTGTGACGAATATGACTTACAAGCTGCTCGAGGTGACCGGCTCAGTCGTTTTCTGTCAAGGTCGGACGATTTATTGAACAGTGGAGCCTTGGGAAGCTCTACATCGGCTGAAACACTCATTAGATTGTTGAGCTGACACTGGACGTCAACTTGAGTGAGTGACGGAATGTGTTCGCAAACTCATGCCGCTTAGTTTCGATGAATTACGACGAATTCCGCTCCGACAGCGAATGTTATTGAATCGGATGCTATCGAAACTTGCGTCACGTTCAAAACAAGGAGGAACTCCGACGACATATGTGTCATGTGTCGAGCTTCTACCGGCGCGCACCGCACTCGCGCGGATCACAGTTGCGGAATTCCGAGTTGCAAAACGCACAGAAGACCGATTTCCGAGGTACCAGTCTTTGATTCATCGTGGTCATTCGTCAGCCGAAGCGTTCAGGACTCTTCAATGTTCTCGTGGTGCGGCCGTTCCGAGGGGCGTAGTGCTGTCTTCAACGACTCAGAGGGTCTGTTATTCATGTCGACCAGTATTGATTCTGCTCCGCGTTCGAATATACTGTAGACTATCAACTATGACCAGCAGAATCGTTTCGATTTCGTCGGCGTCAAGCCGGCTTAGGCGGTCACTCGTCATCACAAGTTATAATCCTCAAAGGCACGAATCCCTCGCCTCCTCGAGCGGCTTGAATTTCAGATCGACAATCCGCTCGCTCTGAACATTTGAGAGAGCGCTCGTGACCTGAGTTTCTTCTTCCTGACTTTACTCATGATTCCTCGTGTCAGTTCTGTTGCGCGCCGGGTGAATAGATTCCGTAAGCAAGACGCGATGTTTCCCTTAATGTCGAAAAGTGATGCTCTGATCCAGTATTCGGAGCAACACTGTGCTATAATTCGTGTCGAGTGGCTGGTCTTGTTAAATGGAAACCATGTTGTTTTATGATCCCGTGAGTAAACGTCCGATTCAGCGGAAGTGGAGCGAAGAACGTTGAGAAAGTTGACGTTTTGATAGAAAGTCGCGCGGACGGGACCCTTGATCGCATACGCGCTCTCGACGCGTTCGAAAGCTTCCCTCGGTGTGTTCGAAATGGAACGGATCTGAAGACAAGCCCCAGACTGATTGGCAGACCATGGCGGTTAGCGCTTTCGCCAAAAAACCAAGGTTGTAGATTTAGAGTGTGTACCAGTTGATATCGTCCGCGCTGGCGAGATTCCGCGACTATGCTCGAGTCAAGTGGGGGATCGAAGCATTCGATACCAGAATGCGAGTCCGACCGTCAGGGCTACGGAATCGTCTGACTTGGTGCGGTTTTTGATAGATGAGATGAATCAGACGTTGCTGCAGTGTGAGTTCAGTGGTAATTGTGTTCTCATTTCCAGACCCCTACCTGGGCAGGAAGCAATAATGACCCAGTATCGTCTTCTGCGGTCAGAGAATGAGTGAGTTTTGTCAATTTTCGAGTGACTCGATCCGAGCCCATGGCATCTCGAAATTAACATGGAATGATGATATTTTGTCTCAAGCGCGAATCTCAGCCTCCCAATGCACTGCCGTTACTCTGAGGATTTTTTTTCACGAAATTCTTCCAGCCCGCAGAGGACGCGAACAGCGGGATGGTTAGACATCAGATACACCCTCATCCTGATTCTCACCATTGTTTGCGTCTCGTGCATCTATTGGATTCAGTTCACTGATAGGGAAATATGTTTGGTTGGAGTGCAGAGCTCCGTGAACAGGAGCCATGAAAACACGAATGCTCGGGCCAGCGCCGTCCCTGCGACCACCGCATCCAGTCTACCAATGCCGCTAAGCGACGCAGACGCAACCGAACAGCCCTTAAATGACACCGAGATTCATAAACGTTTCATCCTCTACACCGACAAGTGCCACCTACCTTTCTACGACTACAATGACCCCGTGGTGAAGCAGACGTACTATAGCAGGAAGCCCAAAAAATGTTCGACGAAAGAGAAACCTTTCATTTTTTACCCGAAAATCAACATGACCGGCGGTCATTCGTGTGTGGCCGTCAACGAGACGTTATACAAAGATTTCTTCGCGGGATCATTCAACCTGACTGACTGTACATACCGAGAACCCGTGCGATCCATCAAGCATTTCAAGATTGACTACTACCACGAACTGAAGGACCCGAAACCTCTTGTTGTGGGCGGTTGTCCGCCTGAAGACCTCCTATGGATAGAGTGTGGGACGAAGAAAGCTCCCAATTCTTACATGCAACCTCTCTTCATGCCCGTTGTGAAACCAGTTCCTGAGACAATTCGTGGCAACAATCTCGATCAGAAGCCACTCCATGTGCTTGTTGTTGGACTCGACTCGGTGTCCCGATTGAACGCGCATCGTCAGTTTCCAAAGACCCTGGCTTACCTTCAGCAAAGGGAAAACCTCGTCGAACTCTTCGGATACAACAAGATCGGTATGAACTCTGCACCCAATCAAATCCCTCTGATCACTGGAATCCCTTTCAAGAGATACGAAGATCCTGGGTTTGCGTCGAGAGCCGCTAAAACACACTTCGACAATCTCACCCGATTCCTCTGGGACGATTTCGGATCGCGGGGCTATCGATCCTTATTCCTCGAAGAGCAATGGATCTATGGACTCTTCTTATACCCACCCCTGAGCGGGTTCTTGAAGGTGAGTTGGGAACAATTCTCCGGGTTGATGGGGATGGGGAAACACGGTGGATCGTGGGAAATTCGCCGGCGACCCAAACGGGTGATATTCAATTGGTGCTCTGGTCTCGAGAGATGGCGTCGAGTCGGAAGGACTTTCAGCTCTTCGGACTGCATGAGCATGTTGGGCTGAAGACCTACCTAGAAAGGGCGCAGAGAGCGATTGAGTCGGCATCGTTACGCTTTTCCGGTTGTCGTTCGAAATGTATGACGGAGACTGATTGTGAGTGGAACGAGACGAGATGGGTGGAAGACTCATTTTTCTTCTCCGTCCATGTTAGTTTCCGGATGAAGGAAAACGGGAGCACTGATTCTCCTCTCGTGAATCATGTTGTGACCCTCTCTCATTTCCTCCCACACTTTGCAGACAGCTTTTCCGCGGGGCTCTTTCCCCAAGCTTTGCTCACAAGGCTGAGCAACATGGGTTCCCGAACTTTTAGAACTCCTCCAAGCGATGTCAAGACCCAGGAATAGCTCGACCGGGGGGAGGGTTTGAGGGTTGTCTACATCAGTGTCCTAGGGTTATTTCTTTTCCATGACGCCATTGGATTCTGAATCTTTCGTTTCATATTTGATTTGATATTTATAGAGTTGTCCTCTCTGGTCCTTGACGAATTTTCACAACCACTGCCTCGATTTTCCCTTTACTCCTGCTAAGAGAAAACTTTTCCTTCTCGCAGGCACCAACAACGTATTGGCCCCGACCACTGATGCAAGCCATCGACAAATCCAAATTGAAGAAAGGAACCTGTGTCGGCCGACACCAAGGCTCGAAGCTTTATCTCGACTACACATATCAAACCCTGAAAATTTTAGGTCCGGATAGACCTCTGCTCGCCTATTCGTGGCTCAGTGAAACGGCTCACGATGACATCAACGGGGGTCAGCTGGATGACGAATACTTCTTAGAATTTTTCACCAAGATGAACGATGACAAGATTCTTGACGACACCGCTGTTTTCTTCATCTCTGATCATGGGATGCGGTTTGACAGTTTCCGAAACACACCGCAAGGCCGGCTCGAAGACATGCTGCCGTACGGCTTCATCCTCATGCCGGATCGATTCTATGCAGCGTATCCGCAAGCCAAGAAGATACTAGAAATCAACTCGAGACGATTGCTGACCGTACTCGATCTGCACGCCTCGATCCTCGAAATAGCCGACGTCTGGAACGAGGACAGGTTGATCCGCACTGCGAACGGGTACAGTATCTTCAGCAACGTCATTCCGGCTGAGCGCACTTGCAAACAGGCCGGAATAGATATCGAGTTCTGCGCCTGCTACCAGTCTCATCCCGAGAAAACGACCACCACGATCGCGTGGTCGTTGGGAAATTTCATAGTCGACGAGCTGAATGCCAAGTTGAAAGCTAACAACGCAACGCAGTGTAGTGATTACAAATTGGCGAACGTCACCGAGTTCATTCGGTTGTCCGAGGGCGTGAGTTGGACGAATTTCTTCAAAGCCTCTGTTGAATTGAAGCCCTACGCTCGCTTCGAGGTCACGAGCGAGCAACGCGGTACTACGATGCACGAATGGAGCATCTTGTCTGATTTTGACCGTACAGATAGGTACAGCGACCATTCCCAATGTGCCCAAGGCCTGCCATTCGAGAAATATTGCTATTGTAAATAATATTTCAGGTTTTTAGACCCGTAGTATAACTTTATGATACGTGAGCTCGTGTATATAGTTTGCAGAGACGAGGGTGAAGTTCAATCTAATAATTTCCCCGATATTGTTCCCCCTGCGTTGCCGTTTCTAGCTCCAATCATGTGATACGTAGTCGAGGAGGGGAATACTGGTTTTTCATAAACAAATAAATGTTCGGGGTGTTATTTGAGCAATAACATGTGTCGTGAGTTCGTATATTGAGCATTAGATGCGGAGAGCGATTGAAAATACCGAGGGAGATGGCTGACTGGGAGATTGCTTCATTTCTCGGCCGAGGAAGGCAATCGAATTCCAAGGGAGCGGACTTCTTCCGGAGCGAATCATTTGCGTGCGTCAAATTCAAACGAAATCGCGATTCGAAACAGCCTTCTTGACGCTGGAACGGCGAGTGGATGAGAAACCAGCCAATCAATTATCCCTCAGCATGGACATCAGGTCAAACGCAATCGACATTCTTCATTTGAAATAATATGAAGGGACATTCAGGTTCAATCAGAAGGACTTTCCTGTGGGATATGGACATTTTCATGTCCTACTGAGATTGGATGACTCTCCAAAACTTCAGACGTGTCAGCTTAGATCGTTCCTTGGCACTAGGTCTGCAATTATTTCAAGTGGAAACCGCGGGCGAATCATGTATGAACTTCTTGATGGTTTCGCATCGGGCGCCCCCTCGCGGTAAGCAGCTCTCAAAACGTTAAGCAACGTACGCAGCGCCCCCACAGGGTCCGTTTCCTCTGTGTTATGCGATCCATCCGGACTCCGTGGTTGTTCCATGGACGGATAACGGACGTTGGTTACGAGAGGAGATAGAAAACTTGAGAACAACGGGTGGAAATTCCACTTTCGGTGAGCACAGTCATCCAGTTCTTCGCCTCATTATTGAATCGATTCAATGATAAGCGCTTCATGTTTCGTGCTGCCAATTGGAGGTTTGCGAATCGAAGTTTCGTCTATTGTAGATAACAAAGAACATGCGGAAAGATCTGCGAGTCGAACAATATGGAAGGATCGAAATTTCGTTTGCGTCGGACCAGGTCGGAGGTCCTTGGGTCTCCCTCGCGGGAGACTGTTTCTTTCGTCATATCCATCAAGACTTCTCTGTTGGACCGCTGAAAATTGAAGATTGTCCATTCAATTTGTCGTTTCCGCGGAGCAAAATTGACGAGTTGATGAATGCAGTGAATCAGCATCTGCCGGCTAGTACAGGACTGCTGATTCTCCACGTTGGTGCGAATAATATCGCCTCGACACGGTATCCCGCGCGCGCGGCGGCTTCGAATCTCTTGGAGCGTTGCGTGGAGCTGATGCACTTGAGGCCCCATATTGGAGAGATTTCGATTTGCCTCCTTAGTCCGAGAACGGTGGATGATCATGGAGTTTACAGTGTAGAATATATTTCTCACTATAACCAGAAAGTGGCCGAGTTTAACGACGAAATCTTGACGCGTTTGCTCGATATGCCACGGTTCAGCTATATCGATTTCAAGCTCGAACAAAAAAATCTCTGGTTTCTCTTGCGCGAGACAGGCTTCGGTGTCAACGACGGCGGACGACACGCTATGGCGCGGACACTCCAGGCGATCATTATCTGGAAAAGGCTCTGCGGTGAGGCGATACGAAGAGGGGAACCGTCGACATCTTATGTTCCCGATCGCCTCTTCAATATTCCGTTTGCCGACGACGCTCAATTCGTGCCACTGGAACCGTCCCGATGTGCGCCTTCGGTGCCACCTCCGAAAAGAACCCGAAGACCTCTAATTAATTCGGCGCCTGATTTCGCCCCGGAGCCCTGGCTCCAACCGCCACCAATGCCGCAGCCGCCTCCGCAACGCCCAGAGCCCTGGCTGCGCGCACCGACGAACTACTCGAACAGTCGCCTACAAGGAGAGTTCCGGAGTTACATTCAGGACTTCTCGTGGGAGGACGAACGACGACCGCCGTTAAATAACCCGCCTGTCTCGCAGACCCAATGCGCGTTCATAAATCCGCAGCCCTTCTTTGCGCCAGCAGACGTCATCTGGTCCGCGCCTTGCCAACGGCCACCTTTCCGTAACCATGCGACGAATCCGCCTGCGCCCTCCTGGCCACCACGCGCGACATCTAATCGTCTGAGGCGGTGTACAGCCGCTACTTTACCTGCACAGAAGCGCAACGGCGAGAGAAGCCTCAAAACGATTCGCAAGGCACGGAGAAGAAGAATAATTGTGGCACGTCCTTCGCAACAGGGATTCAGCTCTGCATCAGAAGAGGTGTGGATTGTAGACTGAAATGCAATGTGTAACCGATCGTCCACTGTACTTAAGCTTGTGAACAAACTTAGTTTCTGATTATCAAGGTCGGATAGTCAACGGGAGCTTGTCAATGAGTCCCTCATCTCTCGGAGCGAGTTATTTGAAAATATGAACAAAGAGGTATCTCCCCGATCTGCAGCCAATCAAAGCGTGTTTTTATTTTTGTCCGAGTTTTGGAAGATGGATGATCTCGGGAGCCCCTTGGCACCAGTCTTCTGACAAATTCGCGCGAACTTAGCTGTTTTCCAGTCATTTCAGTGAAAATCAGGGATATGTCGCCGAGTTTGTGGACGAGTATCCAGTGTGGCTGAAGATAACGCGTCCCAATGAAAACTTCCCGAGATGGAGTCCTCCTGGAGTTCAGTACTCTGTGTCTCATAATGATGGGGCCATCTCAGCTCTCGCAATAAATTGCGATCCCGTTGCAGTATCCTTGGACAAACACCTCTGGACTCCCTACCTCCATACAAAAATTTGATGCCGGAAGACATCCCGCAGACACTCAATGATGGGAAATGATGCAGCGTCCCCGATTCACCGTCCCGTAGGTCAATACGGTCCCATAATTATAGAGCCACCAAAGGGAAAAAGCTGCTGCGAACAAAATTTCTAGATTCTAGTATTTCATGACTTTTCCTCGGTTCTTCACAAGCTCGAGAATTCTCTTTAGCATTCTTCAAACTATATTTCTGATGATTCTGAGGCCAATCGAGTCCCGAGCAGACGTTCTCGCCTCTTTGAATGATTCAGTCGTCGAAAACTGACGCTTTTCTTCGTAGACTATCCTCACTATCAAGTTCCAGAGTTTCTCCATCTGGTTGAAATCTGGAGAACAAGCAAGCCCTCCTCGTAGAACGATTCCCTTCCTTCTGCACCATGGTTTCGCCGACCCACTTACGTTCACTAAAGCGTTACCTTGCTGGTGAATCAGATTCTGCCTCCGAAAGCTGCTCAAATACGGCAGTAGATTGCTTTCTAGTATTTTCTGGTACTCTGAACCGTGCATCCGAGTTGAAAGAAACGCCAGCAGCAATCGTTCGTGGCTACCAGAGGCGCCCCAGACCGTTGAGGATCCACCATCGGAATTACGTTTCGAGAATTTTCTTTCTCTACGCAAACCGTGACAGTATCCGTCGAACCCGTCCGCTACTTCGTAATTAAACTTCTTCTCATGATTGAATATCACATGTGACAGATTAAATAATTCGATATTTAACAGATTTCCATAGAACTTCCTGAATT
Source organism: Neoseiulus californicus (assembly GCA_028455905.1). Lineage (NCBI taxonomy): Eukaryota > Metazoa > Arthropoda > Arachnida > Mesostigmata > Phytoseiidae > Neoseiulus > Neoseiulus californicus. The sequence goes on from JAMQGS010000008.1 coordinate 5,052,614, forward strand.
TTGCGTTGCTTCAGTTCGGACTATCTGATTCCAGCCTTGCGCCAAAAGTTTTCGGGCGAATTCGAGCCTCCGAATCTTGCGCCGAATCCTGAGCGTTGTCGATTTCGAGCGCACAATGGGTTCAGTACGACCGATTGAACGCCAAACCGTATTTCGACACACATTGTTAGCAAGCTCTCGCTGGATGGTTGCGCAGCTCTCCAAGGAGTGGGAGGCCAAGTTGGTGATACGTCTATGATCTCTTTCTCGAAGAGTCCACGGACGGCCGCTTCGTTTCTCAATACTGTGAAATATTGGATAACTGAGGTGGTTGCCGACCATGGATCTCGATCTCCCGAATTCCCTCGATATTGCTCGTTGAGATAAGCCTTCCCCATGAAGAGCGTCGATCTGCCCGTTCTCGTGGGCGCTGAGCGTCTTACCCCGAAACATGGTGCGGAAGGATGATGATGGGCGACGGAACGATGAGCTCCCAACTGTCAATGGGCTTTCAAGCCGCGGGATCCCTCCATATTCATGAGACAGCGCCTTCCAGGCTACAGTCGGAACTCGGAACCCTGTGGACAACTTCGTCGTCACCCATACACGATGATTCGAAATACATATGTTCACAAATTCACAAACAGTTCTGTTTACAAACAACAAATGTTTTTTTTTTATTATCGATGAAGCAAATGAAGTTCCCGCCTTAGGTTCTCAGCACGTTGTAAGTTTTGGGGTGGCTCTCTCTCTCTGATTATGAGTAGGCCTGAGAAGTTCAAACATTTTGCCATCAATGCCTGTGCCTGCCCTCGTGAGAGAATTTCCATGGCTTTTGCCTATTTTGGTCGAAGCTTTTAGCTCGTCGAAGGCGATCATTCCTCACAGAGAACTCGAACATCGTTCGAGCCCCATTTCGCTCTCACATTGGAAGAGAAATTGGAATTATACGTCCACAGAAGTCGGTGATGACGAGCCCATCATGCCTTTCCTGCCTATTTTGAGTGCCTCTTCCAGCAATTTCGTATGCCTTCTTGCCTGCCTATTTCTGGATTTTTTTGTGCCTGAACCTCGTAGCCCTAATTATGAGACATGGTGAAGGAATAGCTTGGTCTTGAGCTTTAACATAGCGCTACGTAGTTCGCTGTTGAAGCAGGTCAGCTTACAATGAATGGGGTATTGTTGTTCATCGAAGGGGAGAACTTTGACATTGGTTCGGATCGCAGCTTGAATGTTTTCCAGGGGTGAGTCCCACGCGCGGACGAGCGGAATTCCGGGGATATCGGAGCGGTTCCATCACGGCAGAATCCAATCTGGGCTTCCTCTCCAAGGTCACAATACTCCGTCATGAACTACCTCCAAACGATTGACCTGCTCACTGAGACTTCGCGTTGAATAGCGTTTCGATTCAGAACTTAGCAAAACGTGGCCATGATGAATTCAAAATCGATGTCGGATAGTGACTCCGGGACGACTGACTCCAGTCTTGGAAAATTCGTTCAACATGGTCAGGGAAGGTTACGAGAAACATTGACCAATGCCCTGAGGCCTGAGTCTTATATCCAACAACAATGCAGGAGTCCACGTTTTGTGCCCTGATAGCGTCTGGGAATTTTCGCTGGCCAGAAGGGACCTGGTTCGACTCTTCAGACGATTCATTCAAACCCCTTCCGAGGAGGGCTGAGATATTGAGGTCTGGCTATTCCGTTCCTCAACGCGGAGTCGACGTGTGCGTCATCTGGCTTTGAGGTTACATGTGCCCCAAATATTTTGATCGCATCCGAGTACCGAGCGATGTCGAGAACAAGCAATCAGCGATGGTCTGTCGGTCGCTCGTGGTTCGGGCACTCTCGCTCCCTCCTGTTTCACTTTGTACCGGAACCAGGCGAGTGAGATGAGAAGGTAGCTCATCGAAGCATTTTTGATTCCTCGTGGGCTTCCCCAATTGTTTGAGGTACGATTCTTCTGGAGTCTCTGTATTCTGAGCCGGAGCGAGGAACGTCAGATATCATAGAGTGTCCCGGACGCGGGAGCAAAACCAGTAGAGACGCCACTAAGCGTTTTGTTTGTGGCATTGTGCAACATTCTTCCCCTTTCGACGCTCCTAGTCTCCTACCGGTATGGCGAGGCCAGAAATATTTGTGACCAAAGATAGCGAGCTGATCGAAGACCTGAACTGCAGCGTCGAGCGCAGACATGTTCAGGAGTCCTGGCCAACAGAACGGGAAGAGCGCTCTTGGATCATGCTCGTAGGTGATTGTCTCTTCACCGACATGTTTAGAGACTTCGAAGACACAGGTCTCCAGGAAGCGGATTTGCCCTTCATAATCGCTGTACACAAAGGCAAGCTCTACGACGTCATAAAATACGCCGAGACTAGGATCCCGCCATCAACACGAATGGTCATTGTTCATCTGGGAGCGAACAACTTGGCTTCACGACACCCCGGTTTTGAAACCGCTCACGTCCTGCTCAGAATTGGGAGAAAGCTCTGTCGCGATAATGAGAATATCGAAGAAGTAGCATTGTGTCTTCTGAGTCCTCGAGTTATGGACAAAAATGGTTCCTTCTCAAAGGAGTACATAACGCAATTCAATAAGAATGTTGTGACGTTCAACAAGGAACTCAAGAAGAGCGTGAATCTCGGGCCACGGTTCTCAATAATCGACTTCGGTGCAGACAAAGAGCACCTTCCGTCTGTGCTCAGGGACAGTGGGTTCGGCGTGAGAGATCAAGGCAGGAAGGTGGTTGCTGAGAGTTTGAGCTCGCTCATCAAATTCAAGGTCAACACAAGCAAGGACCATGGTGACTTGCCTGAAAACATGGTTCAACCCGTTGATGGACGGAAGAGGAAGCCTCTCGTTTTGCGCAAGAATGGGGACACTGCGGTCGGTTTCTACGACACGCCCCACGGACAGCTGAGATTGAGCCTCGAGGGAGGAAGTACCCGGAGCTATCCGGAGTCCGACATCCCACAGTTTATGCCTCTCGACGGCTTCGAGTGCGGGAAGAAGCGTAAAGCTCAAAGCTATCATCCGGCCGACAGGAATAGGATACGTAAGAAACCCTCTCCTGAAGGCGAACCTTGACGTGGTTAGCTCAAGGTTATCGAGTCCGTTTCGTTGACTCGTTTTGTGAGTGAATGAGACAGACATTGCAGAGTTGCATCGGAGGCGAATGTTTTACAACAGAACTCAACTCGCGACCGTCCATTCTTGAGTGAACATATTGTGAGTTCTGCAGAATCGTGACGGGTCGTGAAGTAATTTTAAATTTAAACTTTCACACAGATAGAGCTCGATAAACGCAGCGTTCCATGTTGCAATTGTTCGAATCTTCCGTTTTTCTTCCGTTCCTCAGACGACTTGGGGGTGGGCAGGGTGGTCAGAGAGGATGCAGACTCCTGGTAATCTCCTCCCAGTTGCCATATGATACTCGGTCTTTTATCGTTTCGTCTCACAATTCGTAGTTTGGGCAATGCGTGGTTTCTCGTTCCGAATGGCAGACTATGGACAGCATCAAGAGATCTGTCCTCGACAGAGCGGGAACTATCGGATCCATTCCAAGAGAATCTGGTATCAACAGTCTTTGACGGAACGCACGTTGTGTACGTGGTTCCGCATATGTTTATAGACCAACGAGCTATCACAGCTGCAAAACCGCTCGCCCCTCATCATCGGATGATGAACGCGGAAAGAGATTCTCATGGCATTCGTTCCGCCCTAAAACTTCATGTTCTTCCACGAAAGGTAACTCCTGGAAACCTGGCAATTGCTCAGCGACGAGAAGACCCCGCTTCTCAAGCCAATCTTTCATTTCATGAGCTCGTTATCGTTCTCCGGCGCTGGCTCGGTCGACAGGTGTTTGATTGACGTGCGCGCAGCTCTAAAGCGAAGCTTCTCAGGTGTTTGAGCTCAGGCTCTGAGCAGGGGAAGTTGCCGTGAATGAGATTTCGCTTCGCGTATGTCGCGGATGCGTATTGCGGTTTGCAACCGACGCGATAGCCGAGTGGTCTGAGCGGTCTGCATGTCACGTGCAGATTTGCATAGCCATGTTGACGTTTCGCGAGCGGCAGGTCGTTGGTTCGAATCCCGGCCGACTTCCTCGGAGATGGTTCCCATGGTTCCCATCTCCAACTTACGGGTAATGCCGGGGAAGATTGTTAAAAGTTGGCCATGGCCGCACGCGTTCCCCCCGTTCCTTTATGAAAAATAAAGAGGTTATTTATAAAAAAAGAAAATAAGAGAGAACCCTCTAAACAGCCATGGTGTATAGGGCCCCAAGTGTGGCGCTTATCCTGCGCAGCACATTCCGCGTTGGGCGAAAACCGTCAGCGAAGGCTGAAGAAGGAGATATTTTTTCTATATTGGCCTCAGTTTAACGATCGAACGTCATGTCGAATACAGTTTGTTCGCACAATATGGACGGACAATCGTGATGTGAGTTCTCTAATATCCCGTTGTTATCAGGGAGCCAGCCTCATCTTTCTTCTCCTCCAAGAGAAGGCCGACGAATCTGCCAGCGCAACCCTGGCCACCGCGGGCCATACGCACACGTCTGAGGCGGTGCGTAGCCGCTACTACACCCCCGCAAAAGCTCGACGGCGAGAGAAGCAGCGAAACGATTCGCAAGGCACGCAGAAGGAGAATAATTGTGGCACGAACTTCGCAACAGGGATTCAGTTCCTCATCGGAAGAGGCCTGGATTGTCGACCGGAATGCAATGTGTAACCGATCGCATAGTGTACTCAAGCTTGAGAACGAGCCTAGTTTCGGATTATCTTGGTCGGACAGTCAACGGGAGCTTGTAAATGAGTCTCCTGCCAGCGCCACCTCGGACCGAGTCATTGAAGATGAACAAGGAGTTGTTCCTCCGATCTCCAGCCGATTGAAACGTGCTTCGTTTTCATCCGAGTTGTGGAAGATGGATGATCTCGAGAGCCTGCCGGAACCAGTTTTCTGCCGAGTTCGCCCGCATGTAGCTGATTTTCAGTCATTTCAGAGGAGATCAGGGATATGTTGCCGAGTTTGAGGACGAGTACCCAGTAGCTTGGTTGTGAACTTCAACAGAGCGGTTCGCGGTTCGCTATTGAAGCGGGTCAGCTCACAATGAATGTTCAGAATGTGCCCCTAGGTCAGAATCCTCCGCCGTGAACTACCGCCGGACGATTGACCTGCTCACTGAGACTGCGACTTAATTAGCGCTTCAATTCAAAGATTAGCAAAGCTTGGCTGGGATGGATTGGGAATCAATGTAGGATAGTGACTCCGAGACGACTGACTGTAGTCTTGCAAAACTCGCTCAAAGATCCAGGGGAGGTTGCGACAAACATTAACCGCCGCCCTGAGGCCTGAATTTTATATTCAACAATGCAGGAGTCCACGTTTCGCACTCTGGTAGGGTCTGGAAATTTTCGGCGACCAGAAGGGATCCGGTCCGACTACTTCTACGACTTATTCAAACCCCCTGCGAGGTCTTGACGTCTGGCGACTTCGTTCAACAACGCGGAATTGACGTGCGCGTCCAGGCTCTTGGGTTACATGTGCCCCAAATATTTTGATCGCATCCGGCTATCGAGCGATGTCGAGAAAAAACCGTCAGCAAAGGTCTGTCAGCCAACCCGTGGTTCGGGCACCCTCATTTATCCTGTGGTACTTTGTACCTGTTGTAATCGGTGTCCACTAGCTCGGAAATTTGGTGTAGGTTAGAGAGCTCGCATTCAGCGAAGACAGAGTTCTTTGACCAAGGCCTTAGAGTATCTTCATTCACTCTGCTTTTATAACAATGTTGCAAGTCTCTAGGAGAGGTTTATCAGTCTGGGTCTCGTGTAGCGGTTCCCGATCTACGCACTAACGCCGCACAGGTTCAGCTCCTCTGCTATGATTCTATTTGAGGCACCCCGACTTTGACTTCTTCTGTTTCACTTCGAGGCAGACTTTAACAGAGCACTAGAAGATTCTCTCTATTCTAGAATCTACGCAATAGTACCCTAATCAGAAGAGGGAGAACAGGAAGAAGCTCATCCGAATATTTTTGATTCCTCGTGAGCTCTTCAAATTGTGTGAGGTAGGAGTGTAGTGTTCTCGGCTAATTCTTCGTATCCTGAACCGAAGTGAGGAGCGTCAGACCTCATAGCGTGTCCCGACCCCGGTAGCGAAACAAGAAACCATTGAAGACGACGGATGTCTGACGCCACTCAGCGTTTTGTTTGTGGCATTGTGCAACACTCTTCCCCTCTCGAAGCTCCTTGTCACCCACCGGTATGACGAGGCCGGAGATATTTGAGATCGAAACCAACGAGCTGATCGAAAAACCGAATGGCGGCTACGAACGCAGATATGTTCAGGAGTCCGGGCCCAAAGAACGGGAAGAGCGCCCTTGGATCATGCTCGTGATTGTCTCTTGACAGACATGTTTAGAGATTTTGAAGACGGGGATCTCCATAATCAGTCCCTCGGTTCAATACGACATCCCTCAGGGAATGTGTTATTTCACCGATATCATTCACTGCCAGTGCAATTTTGCGCGAATTTTGAAGGTGGCCTCATTCGAATGCCCATCCCAGGAACCGAATTTTTTCCTGATAATCCTCTTATTCGATTTCCGTCAAGTTTATAACCTCGTACCAATATTTTGTAGCAACGACGAACGCTTTGGGGCTATCCAGGGCCTCGTCGAAGCTTTTCAAGCGGGGAATGTCGGGGAAATCGGGTCGCCTCCCAATGTTCACCACAGTGGACGAAATATCATCAACAACGTAATCAAGAAATGAGAGAATCCGGAGCCACGGTTTTCAATAATCAACTTTGGTGCAGACCCAAAAGACCTTCCGTCTGTGCTCAGGGACAGTGGTTTCGTCATCAATGCCAAGGTGATCACAAGCAAGGATCATGGCGATTTGCCTGAAAGCTTGGTTCGACCCGTAGATGGACGGAAGAGGAAGCCTCTTGCTCTGCGCGAGAAAGGAGACACCGCGGTCGGTTTCTACAACACGCCTCACGGGCAGCTGAGTGAGATTGAGCCTTGAGGGAGGAATTGCACCTAGAGATCTGTACTGGACAGAGTATGAACCATGGATCATGGTAACCATCCCAAACGTATCCGGTATCAGCAGTGGTTGACGAGGCGCACGGTGCGCACTTGGCTTCGCATATTTTTGCAAATGGCATGTGTTGCGTGATAGACCACAGAGGTATTCGTGCTGAAAATTGCGGTCTGAGACACGAGAAAGAGACCCTTTCTGGTGCAGTCATGCTGCACGGGGCTCCGAGGCTTCTCCGGTGGTGCTCACATCCACGCGTGGTACTAGTCTCAATTCGATCGAATGTCCTCGATCAGAAGCGCAGCCAGACTGCATTCACTTACCACGGTATTGCGCTTATCCTGCGCAGCATTCTCCGCGTTCGGCGATGCATCGTGTAATTAAGATTGGAGCAGCCAGATCTCTCGGAACGTCCGCTTCAGAAAGTCGAATCGCCTCGTTCCCCTCTCTAGAACTTGTTAGCCCGTACACTCGTCGCACTTGACTCAAGCGATGCGTGAGTTCGACTGTGAACGGAAATAATTCTCCGATCGGAGTTGCCTCCATTCTAAACGTTCTTTGTTACTTGCTCCACCTTCTACCGATAGCATGGGCGTCTCCCAAAGCTACCAATCAGGAGACCCTGACCCTCGGGAAACTCCAGAGCTTTCGGAACCGATTGGCACCGGAAGAACGCGTTCGGTCTCGAATCAAGTTAAATCACAAGTAGATGTGACCATTCCACGATCACGATTCCACGGAGACGTGCTGGAGTAAACTCGCGCGGTTTTTCAATGAGATTACCCGTTCCCGAACATTTCCCCCGTTCTCGATCACCTCCAACCCCAGAAACACTTGAAAAACAAACACGAATGGTCAAATACAGAAAGCCGTCCTCGAAGCTTTCCATCGAATCGTTGGACGAGCCTTCGTTTAGCCCATGCCCCTCAGTTCAAGAGCAAACGATCCTTTTTCCAATACTGTCCTCTGTTAAACGATTGAAAGTCATGTCGGATACTGTTTGTTCGCACAATACGGGCGTCCAACCGTGAGGTGCGTTCTCTCTTATTCCGTTGTGATGGAGAAGCCACCCTTATCCTACTTCTTCCTTGAGAAAGGGTTGAGGTGCGTGTTCGGCTTCATCGCGTCCTGATCAACTTCTTAATGTTCCCGGTATTTCTTGCACGGTTGAGAATCATGTCGGAACATTGGTGCTACGAATCCGTGCTACAATATTCCCGTGCCGAAGTCGTAACTGCCAAGGTGGATGCTTTTCGCAGCTCTGGCGCACCCCAGCTAGATGGGACCATGCGCACTTGCTCTTCTCTAACAAGGGAAGCTTTCAGAAGTGAAGCTCCGCTTTTGGGCCGATCGAATGCAGATCGGGAAGAGGTCCCCAAAGTATGAATTAGGCCACCCGACTTCTCGCCAAATGGGCAGATTGGCAGAATAGGCGGGTAGGTCCGATTCAGGGCTTCTAGAGGACCTTAAGCATGGGAAGTGACGCTGAAATCGGCCGAATCCCGCTATGAACTCCTGTTCCCCGCAGTATAAACGTTTGCGTTAGGTTGTGAGACTGCCGCCGAGATGCCACGGTAGGGCGGCAGCGTACAGTGAGTCATTTCGGGACCGAGAATATGGGGGAAGAGGCTGAAAAGACACAAAAAAAACCCGGTGGGGTAGTTCAGTCTTCGACTGAACTGTTAGTTGCGTGGGACACGTTCCTTGGTCGGAGCTCATGTTTGGGGTGGTAAACTTTGTCAGCGGCGCAGTGACGTCATTAATCAGCGAACGGTCTCAGAATGATATTTGTAATTCGGTGTGCTCGTCATCAAGTTTGGCGTTTGATATGCGCGCCAACCTAAATCAAGGGGGCAGTCAATGGAAGGGTTATTCCATGGGTATGCAGTTGGCGATCCTGAATAATCGTTGTTCGCTGATCTTTTCATCACTTGCATAAAGGAATTGACAACCGTGTTTTCTCTGAAGAGTTCTCAAGGCTGCCATTGACTGAGTGGTGGAGCAGCCCGCTTTACAATGTCTCTTTTTAAGCGTTCATAGTCATTCCGTTATACTGTCGTTTTTCAAACCAGCCTCCGACTTATTGAGTTCTTACAATGATTGGTTTGTGGTGACTAAAATAGCTGATATAAGTTATCTGCTCCCGGATAGCGATATTTTTGCAGTGTGTCGAATCGATGGAAGTTCGATTGAGCGTTGTGGCTTCATAAGGATTGTTGTCTGATGTAATCCTAAACTCATCGTTCATGAAGGACAATAATTCATGCCTCTTGGACTCAATCTTGACATTATGATAAAAATCCCCACATACAAGTATTGCTCGATTTGCGTCGTCCGGTCTCAAGACTGAACTCTGGCTTTGTAGGAGCTCTCGTACGAGCGTCTGAGCGACATTGGGATTGATGTACAGAACCACGATTGTAACGGGTCGACCATGGAGCAGGACATCGGCATAACAGAAATACGCAACGTCATTATCAGTGAGGGAGGGCTGCGCCAATCGCGTCGAACCCTGCAGCATGGAGTCGTTGACACAAATTGCGACACCCCCCGTTTTCGATTGACGTTTGTTTTGTGACAGTAAGTGATAGCCCCCTATCTCGAATGCGGTGTCGTTGGAGAGCCAAGTTTCTGTCAAACATAAGATGCTCGCTTCCATCAAAACTGAATCCGACACGAGATCTTGGACGTGGGCCGCAATACTTTGTACATTGTTTAAGAGGAGCCATGCGTCGTTCTTGAATGAGTCGAGCAGGGCATGATCGTGTGTTAGGAATCTATGATTGACCGATCGTTGTAATTCGCTTCGTAATTGTGATAGAGTTGGGGAATGTTCGGGAGTAGCGTGATAGAAATTGTAATCGTTATTACGTTTTACTAGGGCGAAGGGGCCCGGAAGAGTTCCGGGAGGATCCAAGCGGTCCCAACGGCTCTCTGTAAGCCCATGGTGCACTTGGAGGTGGGAAAGCCCAGGAAATGCGTGAAAATCCATAACTGCTTGCAATCCGTGTTCGAGTCGACTCCTGTGTGGATCGAGTCAATACCCGGGGAAGTGTCGCGGCTCGTGCAGTAGACCCTATGGTGAGAGGTCAGGAAGAATTCCGGGCGATTGGTAGCGGTTCTCGGTTCCCGGGGTGCACGCACTCGGTGCACTGAGGCTCAGAGAATCACGAAAGAGCAGTGGAAGATCGCTCGCGCGTCCCTTTCATGAGCCGCACGAAATTGAAATCACAAAACCAATCAATTGCAAGACAAGATTCAGTCGACATTTCGTTGCATCTGACTGAATATATCAGTAGTCAAGGAGATGCTTCTGGTGTCTGCCCGCGTGTTGACACCAGATCAAACAACGTTGACGAAGTAACCGGAAACTAGCCTCCGCAAAAGTCCGCGCCAATGAAATCATCGCATCGCGCGCAAAGAATCCCAGCCAATGAGATCATCACATCGCGCCTACGACTTCCGTCACAACGCCCTCACTCTCTTTTCCAGATCAGCGATCCTAAGAACGTGTCCCACGTTAAAAACGAAAATAATGCAAGAAAGGGGTAGTTGGGATCCTGACAATGGGATCGCTGAGAATGATCCATTCCACCCCGGGACACTCTCTGTATTGCCCATAGGATAGTTCACATAAAAGCATACGATACATAGAAATGTGCTGCAATACTTGCAGCGGATGAACGGCAATGCCTTGCAATCTGTCGTTGTACAGCCGCCTCTGAACCTAAACAACATTTCATCCAGACTTTGAAATTCGATGTTCGGAACCTCGAAATTCGCGATCCGCCACCCACAAAGCCACATCGGTCTGAATGGAAGATGTGGAAATTGATTATAAATTAAGCTCTGCATCCTCAAGATTTTCCGTCTCTGGTCACAACAAGGAAGAGACAGTACTCCGTAATTCTTTTCGCGAAGTCTTTCCGTTGGCGGAAACAATACAGATCCAAAGGCTGCACAAAACTGGTAGAATTGTCAGCATCCCAACTTCACCTTTCTTCCACTACTTTCGTTTTTTTTTTTGCGTTCTTCCAGCCTTTTCCCCCATAGTCTCGGTCCCTGAACGACTCACTGTGTGCTGCAGCCTTACCGTGGCATCTCGGCGGCCATCTCGCAACCTAACGCCAACGTTTATTCTGCGGCGAACAGGAGTTCATGGCGGAATTCAGCCGATTTCAGCGTCACTTCCCATGCTCAAGGTCCCCTGAAAGCTGTCAATCGGGTCTCCCCACCTAATCTGCCCTGCCGCCCATTTGGCGATGAGTCGGGTGACCTGATTCATACTTTGAGCACCTCTTTCCGATCCGAATTCGTTCGGCCAAGAAGCGGAGCTTCACTTCTGAAAGTCCCCTTGTAAGACAGAGATCTAAAGACCCGTGCCAAAGGGTGGTTAGTTGACAGTTATTTATCCTTGTGCTAGGCTGGGGCTCATTGGGAAGAGCTCAATCGAAGCTTTGCAAACTTCTCCGTGTACGGTTATTCTCCCTCTCTCATTTCCCCTTTCATTTCGATTGTTTTCGCCTGCTCGCGGAGTTGCATCAGATGAAACGAACCCCCGATCTGGAACCGTTCCTGTCGGGAAAAGGCATGCCTAATGCGCGCGGTTTCTCGGTAGCTCACGGGTATGTTGCCGACTCGATAAGCGATTCATTCAAACGAAGCCCACCCATGCACTGCGCGTCTATCAGTGAGGCGCGGCGCATCGGCTGCTGCTCAATTCGAATAGGTGTTTCCTGCCTCCTAATCATCCAGAGCTCAAGTATCAGGAATCAGGAGCCATGGCACGCTCCTGGGCTAGCATGATCAATACAGAGAGCGTCAGTGGACTATGAGACGCGAACAACTGGATCAAGAGTTGTTTTCAAAAGCAAGGTCGAGGGAGAGGGCGAGGAAATTCTCTTTCTCGTTGGATCGGAGCGCTCGTGTCTGTTAGTGTACAATGTTCCAGAAACTGAAATTTCAGGTGTAAACAGCAATGGTAAAGCGGTATTCACTGCGACACGATGGACAAGTTCAAATGTCCTTCGCAGAAGAACGAAGAACTGAACCCTGGATCTCGTTGGTTGGCGACTGTTTCTTCCGGAATCTGCATCGAAACTTCTCCGTGGGTCCCTTGGCGGTAGATGACTTCCCCTTCACCCTATCCTACCCACGGGGCAGAGTTGACGTTCTCATGGATTATGTGAATGGGGTTCTCCCCTTGTCGACAGAGTGGCTTGTGGTGCATGTTGGAGTGAATAATCTAGCGTCATCGAAGTTTTCTGGCGCCCAAACTGCCGACTTGCTCCTCAGTCGTTGCGTGGAAATTCTCCGGAGAAGACCGCAGATAAGTGATATCTCGATTTGCCTACTGAGCCCGCGCCTACAGGATGCGAGAGGCTCATACAGCTTGGAATACATTCTCCAGTGCAACGCGAAAATTGTCGAGTTCAACTATATCATCTCTCGGTGGACGTCGCGCACTCCGAGATTCACCTCGATCGACTTCGGTTTGGTGCGAAGCGATCTTCGAATTTTGCTCCGCGACACCGGCTTCGGAGTGAACGAACTCGGCCGATTTTATCTCGCAGAGAAGATTCAGGCTGTCATCATCTGGAAACGCTGCGCGGGTAGAGGGCCCAAGCTCCGGATACCGAGACCGCTGGCACTGACAGCCCCCATGTACCGAGATCCGCGTTTTTTGACGCTCTACGGCGCCTGGCGAAGGAGCATGAGCAGTCACTCGACGACGATGAGTCCACAGAGCTCAACCGACGGACGGTAGCTGGCGTTGTGTTACCGTTGAACAACGTTCCGTGATCGAACAACCAAAGTGAGCGCGATCCGATATCGCGTTCAGCATTAGTTAGAGTTTTTATCCATTCCCATGAGACAGCAGACAGATCGGAAAATTTTACATCGACGGACGCTCTAAGATTTGAAAGCACGACTTTCTTGTGCGTTAATTTAACGAGGACGAAACTCATGATGGAGTTATCGATTTCCCGCTGGAAAATTATACCACAGACATTCCTCGTCAGGGCTGTCGGTGATAACCCTCACTTGTTGACCTGCCAAAGAGAATCATATCAATCAGAAGTTACGGCTCCTTCGAGCTCTAAGTTACCTCAGGTGGTCATGGATTTGTTGTTTTGGACGGGCTGACGGATCCGAACGTTCAGTTCCAAGTACTGATGGCAGTCACCATCTTATCAAACATCGCGATTCACTAATTTTAAGTACTGCCGTTGCGCTTGAGAATCTCGAACTCCATCGCGATCGTGAGCCCTGAATTTAACCAGCGCCGGCGTCCCGATAGGTACTTCTATCAATGCGAGGAGATCTCAATGACTGGTTGACAAAGTTCCCGTAGAGCTATCTATAGCGAGATTTCAGTCCAGCTGACTCGATCTAGTGATTATAAGTCGACATCTGTAAAAAACCCACAGGAGAAATGATTGTATCCATTTACTTTATATACGACTTTTGTACGGCTTTGCCCAGTATATGAGATGAACAGATTATGTTTCCGATGAATAAAAATCTACGATGACAAATCGGTGAGCTTCAAGCACTTCGACAAGAATGCATTCTTCATTCTTCGGGACGAGTTAACTCACGTCGACGTTGAATATTTCAGGATAACAATCCGCTGGGCTTGTTTTGACCAGACTCGGAGGTATCAGCTGCTCATGAGTCACACCCTAACGCTCTCGAACTAGTTTACATGGAACACTTGGTCTTTGCTGTGTTAAGCTTCCGTTAAATCCTGTGGAGCCGATCATATTCGATCGCGACATTATTTCAGAATAGCTGATATCAGTGAAAACCCCGGCATCCTCGAGCTCTGCCAGAGATAGAACCTATCCAGGAACTTAGCTCCTTCCGAACCTGGCCAATACCGACAGTTCAATTGGCGAGGATGAGTCACTGACGAGCATGCTGACGAAACTGTGGAGTGCTTCTCGGCCAGGGATGCTTTGTGTCGATTGAAACATTCGAGTACCATTCGCTAAAACAGAGAAGTTCCAGCCGAGCCTGCATCAAGGGGGGTTCGAACGGAACTCATAAGAGAATGCTGAACTATCGACTTGATCGCTCATGACGCACTCCCGTTTTGGGAAAGTCTTCCGTAAGCGTCGCGACGCTTCTTTTGAGAGGCCTGGTTGGGGCTGCTCTCACAACTCGCGAGCATCCAAGGATTTACGATCGCAGTATACCACCGAGAACGTCGTAGTACCGCGCGTGAGCCGTTTCCAACTTCTACATCCGAAACATCTTCACACTCAGCGAAAACCTGGTTCAACTGCTCGGAAACATCCCATTGTCTCCGGTCGCTACAGATTTCGCTGAAAATTTTTCAACAAGCGAATTGTCACACCACTTATTGAGTACAACAGTCACTTCTCACGTTTCAGAATCCGGATCCTATATTCTCGACGGGAATCGAAATTCATTTTGGTAACAAACCAGATTCATGGAGATCGTGCGCGAGAGCTCGGATCAACGATCTCGCCACGTGTTTCATCAAATTGTATGAACCACGAGTGATTCACCGGCGCTCCGAGTATCTACGTGGCGACGTCTTCTAGAAGAACCTCCCCTCCCTCAGTTTGAGCTCTCCATCTATTGGACCTTGACAACCTGAGTCGTAGCCTTGGTTACGGCACAACATTATCCAAACTCTCTACGTCCACGACTCGCCACAACAACGCTTGGCTGCGTCGAGCTTGGCTCCGAGGGCTCGTAGGCTGAAACTTCGCCTCTGGGAGTTCGACGGCTATCTCGTGATCACCAAGTTCGCGATTCCCGGGCTTTCGCGTTCCGCGGAAGCTTCTCCCGTCCAGGAAACAGGTGCCGCTCCGATCCCAGGGTGAGTCTCCCCTCCACCTTCGAAGACAGTCATTCTCAGCGACCGTTCAACCGGTGACTCGAATTCAACTTCCTTTCATGGTAGGAATCGGCAGGAAACTCAGCTCTCGTCAAGAGTAGCATGCAAGAATGTTGGTGAATGATGTCGATGTTTTACTTCGATTATGCGCAAAACAAACCATCGATTGATCAGGTTTCCCGAAGGACGCGTCGTTTTCGGGAAACCCTTTCGGCTTCTTTCGTGAACTTCGAAGGAGCTAGGTAATTGGCGGCAGAAGAATCTCGCCATCCGAGTCGAGACCTCCTCTCGTGAGACAAGAAGTTGATGATCGTTCGTGGTGGACGGAGCCGCAGGTCGTTGTCGACAGCAACATTCGAACCACAGGATCATCTCCGCACCTTTATCAGATTGTCAAGTGGGCGGCGTGGCTAGGATCCCTAGAATTTCTTGTTGTCAGCAAGCCTCAATCAATCGAGCCGAAGCATCTTCAAGTTCAGTCAACTTGGTACAGTACAGCACGCTCACAGGGCGGGGAGATGCGTGACCTGGGCGCGCTAGTAGAACAAGTTTGTTGTCTCTCGACGCTGCTGAAGAACCCATCAAGGGGTAGTTGACTCAATTTACGTAATACAATTCGAACTCTAGAGTCTAGACTACACCAAGAGAGCGCGGTCTTCGCTAAACAATCGACTTATTTTGGAACTCTCTCAATAGAACGTCGCTCGGTCGCTGAAATTTACTCTTCAGGAGTACTGGGGGCGGCGACTTCATCCGTTTCCGGAACCTATTTCAGGGCGTAAAAAGTTGAGGGGGGAAAAATTCGCTGAAAATGTTTCGGTCGAAGAACATTATGTCCAAAGCGCTCATGAGGGAGTTAACGTAACACCCTCGAGGTGAACTTCCGGTTTGACTGTCACGTACGGAGTCGTTGGCCTGCTGACTGCTCGGCTCGGATGAGCTCAGATACGCATTGCTGGTCAAGCTTCCGTGAAGTTTACTCTCTGCGACCGTACCGCTGTGGCGGGCAGTCCGATTTTTATATTGGAAGAGAATTCTCTCGAATACCTCGATCTTGGAGGAAGATGGGAACCTGTGTTCCAGCTGTCACTCTTGTGTGGACGTGACCGCACGTCTGTGAATTTTGTGAGTTGCTCGGGGACCCAAAGCGGCGTTTGAACTGCTCTCTCGAGGTATACCTATGAAATCTATCAAAACAAAGTTGGGTTCATCTCAACCCGCGGAGCTCGACTCTGGTTCTCACGTCCAGAACAGCGATCATCTCGACAAAAATCGATCGACGATCACGGACTTCAGCCGAGGAAGATCGGTCTAACTTATACCTCGTTCATTCTATTTTTATCCTGGTCTTCCAGCGAAGGAGACCGTCAACGGAAAACCCCCCGCAAAATCTGACTTGATGCGTCGGCCGGTATGACGTCCGATTGGCTGACGGAACGCCCTCAGCGTAGACCGAATTCCTATGAAGATGTAGATGAAGAGTCTGGCGAATCGTTTGGAGACGACGATCGCTGCGGAATGAACCGATACGCCACACTGTCAGCTCTCGGAGATGGAACCTATGGCACAGTGGTACTCGGTCAAAGACTCGACACTGGGGAAAAAGTCGCTATCAAGCAGTAAGTTGAGTCCTGAATCCGGCAATCGAGTACATTTCGAGCACTGAAAAGAAATGAAGATAGTCGACGTCACCAAAACACCCACACCCGTCACCCCACTCCCGGCTCGCTCGCCGGTCGGCAGAAGAAACGACATGAACCGGTATCGAGTTTTGCACCAGGTCGGGGATGGCACATTTGGGTCAGTGCACCTTGCAATTTCCGAGGAGACGGGCGACAAGGTCGCCATCAAAAAGTGAGTAGGGCACCGAAAGGCAATTTTCGCATCCCGCTTCAAAATCAAGTGCGTTGGATTCTCATCCATAGATTTGAAGATTCTTCCGTTTTTTCGAATTGACATTCAGAAACTCCCGATTGGCGACACGCGTGACAACGTGAAAGGTCAATATTCGCTCGCTCGCGTTAGCATCAGAATAACGAACGCAAGCCATGGACCGTTTTCAAAAGAATAATTCCCGAACAATCCAGTTTACGGCATGAAACGTAGACAACGGCGTTCTCATACAAATGGCCGACCGCTTGTCTGACCTTGACGGAGTTGAAGGCCGCCGGGTCCAGGAAAGTCCGGATCGATGGCCATCGTGTTGATCGTCCTCGGGTCTGACTTCGCGACGAGATCGGTTCAAGACACTAAATCAACCTAATGGTCACTTCCAGGATGAAGAAGAAATACTACTCTTGGGAGGAGTGCATGAACTTGCGAGAAGTCAAGGTATGTTGATTTCAGTTGCACGAATCTCCTACTCGCTCTCGGCCAAAGGATCCAAACACAATGCATCTCGTAGTCTAGCATAGTGTTCGATTCTGCAACAAAGTTTGATTCCGTTTTTCAAAACTCTGAGCACAGATTGAACTGATTCGAGACAATTATCCGAGAGAACCTGGGAACCATGAAGATCAGCGGTGGATCGCAGCAGAATAAATTCACGCGTATATCATGCAAAACGAAAAAGCTCTATGTTACATGTGTCGTGAGCATCGGTCACACCGCGATCGACTGTCCTTGGCAGAGGTATTCAGGCGGAATCTATTGAGTATCAGAAACCTTTTGGATTATGGCCTACACTTGTCATTCGAGGCTTGTCATCGCCTACGCTGAACCGAAGTTCGGGTCAAGATCAGTGGGCTGGGCTGCAGTGCTGCGGAGATGCCCTATATTCGCTGGTCGGGTCAACCGGAATAGGAATTAGAACTTTGCCGACAAAACGATTGTTGAGCGAAGTGAACGATTCCCGATGCGTATCATCGGAGAGTCCAGTCCAGTGTTGAACTAAGGAACGGATACGGATAGAGGGAGCAGCGACTCAGGTCGGTGTTTTCCGGGTACACGGAAGTGCCGTTGCGTTAGGGATGTGGCGTGCGACATCCCATCGACTCCACTTGTGTAGCGAATCCGGGCCGATTATTGGAATATGTTTGACAAGTTCGGTGGTTTAAACGGAAAACTTGTAACGTGATACGTCCGTTCGATCTTTGCGCCCCCTTGATTCCGAAATCAGTTTTTTTCATCGTCATACACCGGCTGTTGCGCAAACTGTTCATTACCATCAAAGTCGAAGCTGGTGATCTAGGATGGTCCGTCAGAGCGCGATCAACTTGGGGATGATCGCCCGATTCGAAAATGATTGGGCAGATTCCATCCACAGAAAACATAAGCGTCCTTGGAATCTCACTAACCAAAATAACAGAAATAGGGGGCTTGAAGAGACTGGGAGCGGAGCCGAAGCTTTGACCTAGAATCTTTGGATTCCAGTCGCTACAAAAGCTCAGCCATGCGAATCTCATCAAGCTCAAAGAAGTGATTAGAGAAGACAACACGCTTTATTTCGTATTCGAGTACATGAAAGAGAACCTCTACCAACTCATCAAGGACAGGTAACCCCTCGAATTCTGTCTGTGACAATGCCTCTCAAAAGACGCGGGAGGCGAGAACAGAAGATATGATCGATGATGAATGTTTGTTACTATATTATCTCCGGAACCTGGAGCTCGCACTCAATCCGCTTTCATGGAGCTCATGACCGACATGTGCGAGAAAAATGGGGAACTATCGGAGCAGCGACTCGCTGTTTGTGCCGCGAGCACACAATGAATTCACCCTGATGATCCATTCGTAGCGGATTGGAACGAGGCTCGAATCGATATCGTGACGTCAATCGGTTAAAGGCCTGGACAACAGACGCAGGCTGATAGTTCCTCATCGACATAATTCCGTCAATGCACCATTTCTGAACGTTCGATTGAGATGAGAAATTCTCGATAACCTTGCTGCGCGACTTCCGAAGTTTGAAACCCACGTTGAACTTCCAGGGAGAAACCTTTCGCCGAGCCCGTGATTCGCAACATCGTCCAGCAGATCTTTCAGGGACTCGCCTTCATGCACAAACACGGTTTTTTCCATAGAGACATCAAACCGGAAAATCTTCTCTGTATGGGTCCCGACACGATCAAAATCGCAGATTTCGGTCTCGCTCGAGAGATCAGATCCCGGCCTCCTTACACAGACTATGTGTCAACGAGGTTTGTTCCATTCAACTCCCATATAGCGATGCTAGACACAATATTCCCGAATGGCTCAAAGAATCGCGAAGTCCGATATGCGACATCTAGAGAAGTTTCAAGGGAGCATTCGCTGCAAGGTCAACCTCTGAGTTTAGACGAACTTCGATGCTATACCTGAAAACAAAACACGACGTCACGAGAATCGACCTGGATCGATTCCGCAAATTCTTAGAAGTCTATCGACGAACGTTATGAAAGTTTAAGCAACCGGTGGTCCTTCGTGGTCTCTAGGTGGTATCGTGCACCGGAGATTCTGCTACGGTCAACGAACTACTCTTCGCCAATTGATATTTGGGCGGTCGGATGTATCTTCTCCGAGCTATACACGCTGCAGCCCCTGTTTCCTGGTCGGTCAGAAATCGATCAAATATTCCGGTAATTATACCTTCCTTCACATCCCATGATTGGCGAACGCCTCGCTGATCTAGTCCTTCAGTTCATTCAGCAGATTTCAACTTCGGATCTGTGGTGGATCCGATCTCAGAATCATGACCCGCAGGGCTCAAGTACAGAAGAACATTTATGCTTTCCCAGGATATGCTCCGTTCTCGGCACACCTGACAAACGAGACTGGCCCGAGGGCTATCAGCTGGCAACGGGGATGAACTTCCGGTTCCCGCAGTTCACCGAAATGACCCTGGAAAGCATTGTGCCGAACTGCAGCGCTGAAGGCATAGCCTTGTTGCGAGATATGTTACGATGGAATCCATCGAGGCGACCGACTGCCACAGCTGTAAGTTCTGTCCCGCGTTTACGTGTAGAACTCGCTCGGGAATTTTCAGAAATCCCTGAGGGATCTTGCCGTGATCAGACCACTCGCGGTCTCACCAAGAGATGGTTCCTCCGCAGGCTTTACGTTATCCGTACTTCCGAGAAGGACCTCGAACAGGACCGATGTACTCGCTGAATCAACAGATGAAGCAGCATCAACGTTCCGCGATGGCGCGTTCATATCAGGAATTCGCCGACAAACGTTTGTTACAGGTTTGTGGGAGCGAACAAAGACACTGTAGCCCGCTAAAAACTCCACAAACCACCAAAGCCATCAGCTGATGGATTATAGAATGTAGAATGATCACACGACACCGGCCCCCTGAGTTCAGAATCTCTTCCTGGTCACAGCAATCAAGCAGTTGCTTTCTTGTGTCTTTCAAACAGGATTTGGAAAACGGGAGTTTCGAGATGAAACCTCAATCCAAGTCTTGGTCGAATATAAACTGGGACGCGGATTATGGCGAAGGCAAAATCAAAGAGCTCGCACAGGAGCCCGTCAAGCCTCCCGAGGAAGAAGTTGATATAAATAGGTGAGTGCACCTGAGGCTTGGCTTGCTCAAGCTTCCTTTAGCTCCTTCTATCTCTCTGCTGCCTGCTTGCGTTCACTGCACTCTGTTGCACGATTTGATAAATGATTCTCCCTCACAGGAATCTCCATCAAACGACTCAGAGGTCTTGGGGATATCAGGGTCCGAGGGCGAACTCTGTGAAAAGGAAAACGGGCGCCGGCCTGAGGATGGTACCTCCGGGGATGGAGGTCATTCAGAGCACGGAGAGCTTGCTCCAGGATGCGGAGCTGATCTCACTCATGAATAAGTCCCTGGGTAAGGAATGCCAGAGATAAAGAATGACGACGCACCGAAGCACCGAACCAGTCACGTAGTAACAGTTTCTAACTTCAACCGTTTCTAGGGGGTGGTAACACGGTCTCGATCAAGTCTCAGAAGTAGCCAATGTTAGTTTCTAAAGTAGACGAACAAGAATGTTGGATATGGTAAGATTCCGCGCCTCGAATAACACACACAGAACACGTGTTTTGGTGTTTTGCACCTCCGGAATCCTTCACAAACTTGTTCTGGGTCCGAGATCGTGTGTGTGTGGGCGCGCGCTGTCTCTTTCGCATCAGTCCTCTCGAAGAACGAAATCATTCTCTCTATCCTGAAGCTTTTATTGAGGGAGTTCAATCTTGAACCACAGCATTTGTGTCGTGGAACTTTCAGAGGTTCTTGAGCTGATACTCGAATCCGAGTGAATGACCTGTCGGAAGCCGATTTCTCAATCGTGGGGTGATCCTCCAGGTTGTTGTGAGGAAGTTGTAGGACTGCGCAATGCCGGGCCAGTCGGATACTGTAAATCAAGAATTTCGGTTGATTCCAGGAGCTAGCTACGGCAGTGGCAGTATGCGGGGCTCGGCACTGTTCACCCGACGAAGCCAACCATCTTCAATCCACGGACGGACGGACTGGGCAGCAAAGTGAGAATTTTATATGTTGTATCGTAATATGGCGATGTGTGGCGGTGGAAAGCTCGATAATGTCATCACAGTCGATTGGGGCGTATATTAAGCTCTGGTTTCTCTCCCTGCAGGTATCTGAAATAGACTCTGCCGTTCTTCTGGATCTTCTCGATGAAATTCAAAAAAATGCCGCATACTGACCGAATCCCCGCCCCATTGGTGCAGGTTCACAGATGACGATCCGAGTCGGAGAATTGGGAGTCTGTCGTGAATTTTCATGTAAAATATCCAAGAAACGGGGAAACCGGGGAGCTTGTTTTGTCCAAGAGACTTCCAACTGGAGGTTGTCATGTGGCGCCCCCTGGATAGGTACCAAAAGCTTATTGACTACCTCTGGGTTGCACCGACCGTGAGCCCCTCGATGACCCGGAATTTAGAAATATGCACGTTGTGCATGATCATTGAATTTCGGATAGGAAAGTTTGCACAAAATTCGGGTGAGAACTCGGGCTGGAGATAGGACTGCGAGTCAGAATCTCTTATCATGTGGGGAGATGATTTCTCGGGAGTGTAGAGACTGAAAATAAAACTTCGTTCCCGATCTAAACTCGATTCCGTTCAGACTGAGCATGTTCCGGCCCACAGGTACGCCGCACGAAGACATCGTGTGATAATTTGGGGCTCCTTCACGACCATATGATATCAAACTTGAAACAGTCAGGCTCATCACCACGACGTTCTTTGAATCCTGTACCAGAGAACGTCCGACGAGCGATAACACCGCATCTTGATGGAGTGCAATAATAATCATCACTCTACTCTGACGCTCGTAACGCAACAATTCCTATTTGTTTGGAAGGAGGACAAGCTCCAGGCGTTCTCGCCAAAAAAATCAGCGTTTTCATTTTCGAGTGAAAGTTTCCGTGTCACGGGTGATCCTAATGGTCGCGGATCCTTTCGCTTCCAATGCGGTATCGGAGCAGCGTATGGGATTTGTTATGAGAAGTTTTCTGATAAAATGAAGCGGGTTTGAGCCCCCATGGCTACCAGATTTTTTCCAAACACCTCGAGTGGGGTGCGGCCGTCATCGAGTCCGCTGGTGGGTGGTTCCGAGGAGGAGGAAGAATCAGGATCAGTTCGATCCCGCAGCAAAAGTGCCTTCTTAGAGACGATGACGGCGCGTGTTGCTTGTTTCTGAAGCAAAGAGGGAATTTGCGAAAAACTGCTTTCCACCACTGCATGCTGCGCTCTTGTCAGCGACAGCTTGTCGATAACGTATCTGATAATCTCATATCGGCGCAGCTCTTCAACGATATCTGCAGTCCGCGTGAGAGATAGGTCCCCGGATAAACATATCTTGATCTCAAGGAGACCGCGCATGCGCTCTGGATAAAGAAACGTTCCTCTCCCCAAACCGTAGAGCAAAACAGATCCGCGCGCTAGAAGGACTCCGCTATCCGTCGTGAAAACATTCAACGCCACCATCATGTCAGGTACGTAAACTTCTGTTCGACTCGACAAGTGTACCGCAATTTGCAAGAGATAGGAAAGCGGAATCGAAAACACAGGGTCACCACTTTGTTGCACGGAATCGGGGTCGGAAAGCACGATCTGCCGTGTACTTGAAATCCGCAGATGATGTGGCGACCAATTTCTACGTGTGTTCCCGACGTCAGAATTTCATACCGATAGAACGTCTCGAACGGAGATGATAGAGAGTCGGATCCTCTGAAAAGTATTAGCGCCGACCGGCCGTCCTATCTCGATGTCCTTGAGAATCGCCTGTGATGACGTAGTTGTGTTCTGGAGCGGTCGTTTGATCCGCTCCAACTGGCTACCTTCGACGATCTTCCTCTGCGAGATCTCATCTATGAGAGTCGAAGATTCGTTCGAGCAGTAAATCAAGGAATTCAAGTATCCTAAGTGAGTGCGAAGGAAAATAACAATCCATCCGAGCCCTGTCGTTGCTGCTCTTCGAGACTTCCCCGGGCCGCGACCTTGTCGCTCGTCGGCAATTTCTTCTATCTTGCAGTTGACAAAGATCAGATTCAGGGTTATCTTGCTCTTTGAACGTCTCCCGTTTGTCTCGTACGATCCCGTTAGTGCAATCCGATGGCTTTGGTGGTTCACTCGCGAGCGGAGCGTGAAGCCGAGAGTCGTCATCTAGGGAAAAGGATGATTCTCTTCAAAGATCATACTACTCTACACTGCCCTGAGCGAATCAGAAATGCATTGAGGTCAAGTCATCAGTTGTTATTTTCTTCCAGTCACGGGAATCAAGCTTGGCGCCAAGATCATCGAGGGCAAGACCAAAGCGGTCTACTCTCTTACCGAAGAGCCGGAAAACTGCATCCTCATCTCGAAGGACAAAATCACAGCCGGGGACGGTGCTCGCGCTAACGATTTGGCCGGAAAGGCCGCTATCTCCAATCAGACCGCTTGCCAAATCTTCGCATACCTCAACAAATGTGGGGTCAAAACGCATTTTGTCAGACAGCACGATGAGAAAAGTTTCGTCGCACGACGTTGTGAAATGATCCCGATCGAGTGGGTCACCAGACGGTTGGCGACCGGGTCATTCCTGAAAAGGATGCCAGGTGTAAAGGAGGGCTACCGCTTCAACCCGCCGAAGCTCGAGACCTTCTTCAAGGATGACGCCAACCACGATCCCCAGTGGAGCACCGAGCAGCTCATTGAGAATAAGCTCACGCTGGGCGGAATCACCATCGGACCCGATGAGGTGAGATGTTTGATTCCAATTTTCATACACTCCGAGGATCGCCTTGGAGAAATAGAATGCCACTGTACGGATTCTGGAGATATTTTTCGGTCGATCTGATTGCCGGTGTTTTGGTTCCAGGTCGAAATCATGCTCAAGATGAGCCGAACTGTCTTCGAGGTTCTTGAGCGAGGATGGCAGTCGCTGGACTGCTCCCTTATCGACATGAAAGTCGAGTTTGGAGTGGATTTGACGACGAAACAGATCATCCTTGCTGATCTCATCGATTCAGACTCGTGGAGATTGTGGCCTAGCGGCGACAAGCGGCTCATGGTGGACAAGCAGGTGTACCGCAACCTCCAGGAGGTGACAGATCAAGCGCTCGAGACGGTGAAGAGAAACTTCCAATGGGTGGCTGAGCAGATGAAGAAGTTCATGCCGAAGCCCGTGGCTCAGGTCGTGATACTCATGGGATCGGCCTCGGACCGGGAGCACTGCGAGAAAATCAAGAAACACCTCGCAAAATACCATATCCCCACTGATATGAGAGTCACCTCAGCGCACAAGAACACAGACCAGACATTGAACATCATCGCCGAATACGAGGGACTGGGCGTGCCGCTGGTGTTCATCGCGGTTGCTGGCCGATCAAATGGCCTCGGACCTGTGACAAGCGGTAACATAAATGCTCCTGTAATCAACTGTCCCCCCGTGACACCCGACTGGGGAGCAGAGGACATCTGGAGCTCGATGCGAGTCCCCTCTGGCCTCGGCTGCACGACGGTTCTGTTCCCCGAGGCCGCAGCCCTTGCCGCCGCCCAAATCCTCGGTCTGAAGGACCATGTCATCTGGTCAACTCTTCGATGCGAACAAATGAACACTTGGATTGGCCTGAAGATGGCCGACAAGAAAATCCGCGCAGATCAGGGCCTGAACTGAGCTTCCGTTGTTTGGGTGAATAAATGCAGAACATAACTTTTATGAGTTTCATTTCTGGACGTTGACCCTTTCCCTTGAATTTTCTGACTGACTGACTGACGTGACTCATGCCGGTGCTCAGTGGCGATTCGGAGCAGCGTTAAGCGCAGACACCGACGTCGGTGTTGTCGCGGTCGTTCGCTCGTTGCCTCGCTCGCTCGCTTGCTTGCTTCCACTGGCGGCCGCCGCCGCCAGAAAGCACCATTCCATCGCACACACCACACCCAGTAGGTGACCATAGAGTGAAATCGCGCGCGTCGTCCTGAGTTCAAGCCAGGAGAACGAGTGTCGCTCGCAGCGACCTCCTGCGACGACTCCTGACTAAGTTTCGTGGAGAGCATCGAGTGGGGTCCCTTTCCGAGTGAGGGACTCTCGCCTGGCCGATTGTCCCGCCTGTCTGGTTGGTCTCCACGCCGCTTCCACAAGCTCCTTTTGCAAACACAGCTGATGAGAGCGACAAAGCGTCAGTGCTCCTTTCTTTATTTCGTCTGATCATAAACAGTCTGTGAAGGGATATGTGTGTTTTCTAGCTTAGTGAGTGCTCCGTCATCGGGTTCCTAGCGCAGGTAAGTCCTGAAAGGAGGGCCGAGACGCTCCCAGGATGAATCGAGTCCGGCGCAAAGGCGACCGACCGAGCTTTATGTTTCGGCCGGCTCCGCTGCTGCAACTCGTCTATAGAGTAAACAGAGCCACCGTTGAATTTTTTTTTCCGCGCTCAAAGATATACGGTTGCATCAAACTCGGCTACAAAGCTTCGACGTTTCGGAACTTGAGCTCCTGAATTCCGATTTTTCCGTTTGCATCGGAGAAAGAAAGAACGTTGCGAGCAACAACGAACGGAAAATGTTTTGCTTCCTCCGGTCCGATTGGAGTTCTCTCTTCAGGGAAGTGATCTCATCGCATTATTTTCAAGGAAACTCGAATCTCTTATTCAGTAGGAACTTCTCGCGGAGCCAACGTGGGATTGTTTTCCTGATGCATAGCATGGAACGCTGATCGACAAACTTCCGAGTCGCAGCGTTTCTGGGCGTGGAAGAAAGAGTCTTTCTTGCTCGCCAATTTGAAGAATAGTTAGCGAGTGCTTATAGACGCGTGACTCGTAACCCATGAGAATCGCCCGTACACTTTCTTCTCGGCGCTGATATTTTTAATTCGGAATTCATTTCGAAAACAATTCTCTAGGCGTCGACGCCGCGCTCCGCGAATCGCTGTCCGATACTCCCGGAGGATTCGTAATAGAATGATTGACCGGATGAACAGGAGACCGGAAAGAACAGGTGGGAGCTCTGGGAATCAAAGTTGAAATAATCTTGTTCGCGGACACGCTGGCGACTTGAGTTCGAAAGCACCACGAGACCGATGTGCTCATCGCTCTAGTCCATCCAGAAAAAGAGAAAAGAGAACTCCAACGAACTTGTCCGCGACTCCACCGATAGATCGTGGCGCGGAGCTGCTCACTTGATCGCGGGATCGCACCAGTGGTGCTTCTGGAGCGTTTCATCGAAAACGAATCAAACTCCAGAAGCAACTGACGAGCAACCGAATGAAGGCAGCGTTCCCGAGAAGCGTACCTGTATGATGTCATTCCGGTACACCTTTCGATCAATCAGACCGGACATCCCTTGGCCGCTGATGATTTCGAGACTTTCGATGCGACGAGATGAACGACCAAGAAAAAAGCGTCACTGACAACTGTGGAGCTTATTTAGCGTTCACATCGACAGGAAACCAGTGATGTACCGCTTTCTCTCTCCGGTAAACCGATCTTTGTGAACTTTACCCGGTGGCGGCTACCGTGCTTATTTCGAGTCCAGAAAAGATCTCCGCCCATCTTGACGCGGCCGAAATCAGAGAAAAGTGCGGTTTACCGTGTTTTACTTCCCTTGGATTGTCCCTTCGTGAACCGCTTTCGAACCATGGCCCAAGGAATCTGTTATACTTTTGAGCTTCATTCATCTCACTCCGGTATAGGGGGCTTATTGAGAGCGATTTCTCATGAACATCTCGTTGTTCGCTCGTTCTCAAGGTTTCTGGAAAAACCTTCCTCCTTGCTCCTGACTCTCGATTCGGTCCTTCGATTCAGTTGACTCATGGTCACTTCTTGACACAGTGTTTAATCTTTTCCGAGATTGTGCTCTTTGTGAGTGTCTGTCGCCTCTCTGTTCCAAAATAATTGACGTTCCTCGAGCCGGAATAACGCGCCACCGTAGGAGCAGCCAGCCGGTCCACCGTCGGAAAAGTTCCCGACAGGGAAGCAGGTCCTAACGCAAGAGTTATCTCCTGACGTGCTTTATCATGCAAAGTGGCTTGACTTTTAAGGCCGCGCGCGTGGTGATCCACTTTTCTCAGGCGCTACTCAAGCATCAGGTTGTGCGTGTTTCCTGAATTCATAAACCCCAGGGCCACGAGTGTTCCGTCTTGGGCAGATGAGAGATCGACCAGGCCAGAAAAGGACCGCTGTCGAAAGCGAAGCCTGTACGTGTTGAATGCAGCATCTTGGATCGAAGGCCAAAGCAGGGAGAAAGCGAGTCGTCCTCCGCGGCCGAGTTTCTTGAAGTCCACCTATGGTGCTGATGACATCTCTCCTCAAGATTCCCTTTCAATTCCTCTCGCGGTGTTGAATCTGCTCAGCGTGCTCTCCAGTTGACTTAAAGATTCAGAAGAAGCGCTCTCCCTAAAAAACTCTTCTACCTATTTCCAGAGATGATGTCTGCCGAGGAAGAACCGACTTCGTTCCCACAGGTGAGTGATCCTTTCAAAATGCGAAAAAAGTCGAAACCAGACCAACGGAAGGTCTCGTCGATAGAAATCTGTAAATCTGCTAGTCGAGACGTTAGCTCTTACGTTTGCTCGCTGTTCCGTCGATCGTATCTGCGCCGTCGTAGTCGAGCGGGGGGCATTCCACGGTGATTTTGAGCGAATTAATTGATTCCACTCGAAGGGAGGTCGTTGAGGTCTGTTGGTGGCGGGTTCGATGCCTTGATGTAGTGACTATCCCCGCGTTAGCGAACGAACGAACGAACGAGAATCGGCGTAAACCTCGCCGTCAACTCTCTCGTGATTTATGGCGGACGACGAAACCTCTCCAGAAGCCCCCGGCCCCAAGAGGTCCTTCACGCCCTTCAACTCTCCTAACGAAGACGTGTGACAACCGTGACGCCGCCGTACGGGGAGTGCTCCTGAGGCTTTGAGGTAGCTGAAAATGATTTTGAATCAAAAGTTCATCTTCAAACTCAGAGAAACAGAATGAAAAAGTTGAGAAAGCGTAATTTCGAACAGCTGTGGACTGCGACAAAAGGGGTCAATGTTTACGCTCTCGTGGTAACCGATCCCGTATGTGGGGTGCTCGCAACAACAACAGCTTTGGAACAATGCCGTTTGAGAGTTTGGCGAGAGCTGTTTCTCGATGAAAAACGAGACGCGTCCACGGAGCGGTGTAAGCAAAAGTCGTCGGCGCGGATGATGGCCATCGAGAGATAGAAAAACGAAGACGAGATCTCATGAAAGCCAGCCGGCCGTACCCCGCCAAAAGAGCCGAGACGGGCTTCGAGGTGCTCGGATAAACGGGTCCGCATGAAACGAGCCGACGCCAGCAATCTCTATCACGAAATCACTGGCTCGCCGCACATTTCGACGGAGCGAGCATGTTCGGAACGCGTTGCAAGCTGTTGTTATGGCTGCCCGCTGCAAGACGTTGATAACAACTTATATGGGTTATACGAAGGAAAGATAAGTTTGCTCTCTGTTCCGCTCGACCGCTGCCCGCCGAGGCTCTGTGAACCGAGGTATCAACGAACGATGTCTTCAGATTTGCGCGCGCTCAAAGAAGGTCCTCCTGGGACGCTCGGCCCGACGGGAGACGCAGCATACGAAGGTTTCCTCGAGTCCTCAACGCATTCTGGAACGAGAAGTTTTCGTGGGGTTGTCGCCAAAACGAGTTTTCACGGTGCTCCTGCCCGGAAGACATTTCGTCTCGGGATTCGCTCCAACACGGAATGAAAGGGAAGAGAAGAGAAGGGATCGAAACTTTGAGGGAAGGGCTTCCTGCCCAGAGAAGAATCGGCTAGAGCCGCGGCTGATCGCCGAGTCAGTTTTGTCTGATGAGACGATGAGCGGCGGTGACCTCGATCGGCTACTGTTGTGTTTCTTTATTCACATCATTTTCCTTCCCCTCGGCGCTTCTGTTTCGTGCACGCTAGTAGCCTCAAATGGTTCGCCATCGCATCGAAGATACAGCCAAGACCAGACACAAGCAGGGTAATGTGTCCATGATCGCACAAATCAAATTTACATTCGACGGCAGCAATTTTCGCTGATTCACGGGCTACACTCACTCACACCCATTGGTCGGTCCGTCGGTCGCTTGGCCATCTGTCAGATCGGGATAATAATAATGATGACGACGACGACGACTATGGGGACGAGCTGATGTTTATAGGCGTCTGCCGTGCGAGTTCCGCGGTACAGCGTTCGGGTCAGCTCTACAAGCAAGTGAGTGAAGCGTACTATGCATGTAAGCGGATATCAGATCCATATTTGGGCTGCGCGGCCGAGGTCGTTTTGGAGGCCGTCGTCGGTCTAGTCAATGGAATGACCGAGCGGCGAACCTTCAACTAACGACCTTATGCACGACTCGCAACGGATCCTTCGCTGGTTTGTACAGAGCACGCAGTTCATATATTTGACTTCAAGCTCAGCGAGTCCGCCGTGAGTCAAACTCACGCTAGGATGGTCTTGGCAAAACGCTGATGCACCTCGACCATGCATCCGTCGCGCAGTCGACCATGATCCCTTGCTTTGTGAGTGAATCGTGCCCTGGAATCACTTCTACGCCCTGACGGTCATCTTGCGGAAACCGTTTCTCGTCTGTCCAGGTTTCTTTTCCGGGGAACATGCTGACCCGGACTGACGACGAGGGAGCTTGCTGCGCTTCTTTCCGTAGTGGATTCACCTTGGCCTCGTACGCTGTCGACCCGAAAATACTTTGTCTGCCTTCTGATTGAGCAGCTGATTCTCTCGAGGTGCCGTAAGGTTCTGATGGTATGCGTGAACGGAACTCTTTTGCACGACAAGAAGCTCGTTGCGTTTTTGCACAACGCCCCGTCGGCTGCCTCGTTATACTGCAGCTCCGTTGTAGAGCAGGTTTTCATTAATTTTTTGTGCTCTGACACAAACACGCTACTCCAGACGAGTTAACAAGGTTCTCTCGGTTTCTCGAGCACAACAACTCGACCCACTCGCAGCCCGTATCTTCCCCTCCCCGATTCCCTCTCCTTGTCCCGCTGATTAAGCTTGTGAATCTTGCATTTACATCTAGATTCACCTCGTTCATCTCACAAGAGCTCGTCCAGACTTCTCTAGATATGGCTTTGACCTGGGAAATATCTCTCGAGTGGTGTTAAATCTTCAAGTAGGAGTCGGCAAAGTCGGAGCCTCGGCGAGTTTTGCTATCACGTTCCACCCATCTGCACGGTTTGAGTCCTTCCGGAGATCGATTCGGCTTGGAAAGGGTTGTGCCAAGCTAAGATTAACTCGATCCGATCCCATCATTTGATATCTCAGGGAACTCGCCTGAGGTGCCTCTTGGGCAAGTTCTATCAATTGGAGCCACGTTTCCGACTCCTCTACGTAGGTAAGAGGCAAATCGTTTCCGGGCGTGCGACTGCCGCAGAGTGCACGGATTTTGGAGATTTACGTCAGTGCAAACATTGAGGGAGAAAAGGGAGCGTTTCAGGCGGAGTTCATGCGATTCTCACCCAAACTCGGTCTTGGCCCAACACAAGTTGTCCACTTGCCAAGCTTTTCTACCGGTGGAGGCTCGGGTTTGATCTTGGAGGAGAGTCGGGCAAAAGAACGCCGATTCGGATCCTAGGATCGGATTGTGATTCGGTTCCTAGGAACGCTCCAGCCCGTGAACGACCGGTTCGAGAGTTGAAATTATAATCTCGCGTCGAAGGAAATGGTCTCTCTACAGGGGAATGCGATAAGGACGGAGCGAGCGTATGACTGAAATCCAGGATCATTTTCGACTCGGACAGAAAGAAATAAAGACAGCCATTTATGCGACCCACATTCCAGAGGGACTGCGAACCCTATTAGAGTGGAACGTCCTTGAGCGAGTGCAAATGCACCGGCAGCAAGTCAGTGAGTCTGTCAGTCAGTCAAACAGCGAGCGAAGCGAGAGGCGAGACTCCCGTGCACGGTGATATATATCACCGGGGGGAAAATGGCACGAAGAAAGCAATCAAGTTGAACTAGTTTTTCATTTTCCAGTTGGAATAGATCTTCTGAATCTCGACCGTAGATATGTGCTTCAGCCGTGATCTCAAATTTTCTGCTCGTCGGTGAATTGTTCTGTCTGTCATACCTCTCTGTGGGCCGCTCGAGTCAAAGTTCACGCTCCTGGCAGCGCTTCCTGGTTTTGGGCGAGCCATTGTCTCTGCCGAAGTGAAAGTTTTCTTGGACGCTTCTGAACGAGGCGCGATCGCCTCACAACGCTCGTACGGTGACACAAAATTTATTCTCGTGGCTCTTCCCTGGACGAAGAGAACAAGCAAAGAAAAAGAAAACACTCTGGGGGCTCGTACCGTCGTATTTCCAAACTGTGCTCGCGAAAGCGATACTTCGAATATACTTGAGGAGAATCTATTGCCAGACAAGAGGTAATTCGCTGACATGACCACCGGCCGAGGGAAGAAGGCTTTGTTGCCTCTTATTCAGCTCGATGCGGCGGACTAAGTTGCTACTGGAACAGATCCCAGAAGTCGCCTCGGCCTTCGAAGGTTGCTTTCCTTCATTACAATTCTTCTTGCTTCGCCGGGAGGACGACTGACATTTGACGACTTGGTTTTTCTGAGCACGTCGGCGACCGCTGGAAGGTGCCACTTGGCGCGGACCCTGATACATTGTGCGTCTACGCTAGGCGGTCATTTTCGATCATCATCACCACGGGGAAGAAGCTGAGAGCAAAAAGCTGTTCTGTCTCTTGATTTTGCGTGTCATTCTCTTTTATGTTCCGGGTGAAACAAAAGCATCGTCCAGCTCCGCGGATATTATATCCTCGAGACTCTCGATAATAGAGTGTGAAATCCACTGAAGTCGAACTGTGCTCTTGAAACTTCTTCGGAAGGATCCTCCAACAGCGAACGCCTCGAGTTCAGGGTCGGGTCCAGTGGCCATATGTTGTAACTCGCGACCAGATGTTTTAATTCGGCATCGTTATGCCTGTCAGCTGGGGCTGGGTCAGAGCGGCGAGCTCATCGAAGCTCGAGCTGGAGCAAAAAATGAAGTACGCTCATTTCACTTGAATCGCTTCGATTCTCGACAGAGATAACACGGTTCCCTCGAGTTGTCGATCTAGTTCTGACCATGTGATCCCTGTCCCGTAGAGTTTGAATCGATCCGCGTCAAAAAAAAAGGGTTGAGTACCGATTGTACTCCCATATTGTACCGGAGCGTCATGATGCGGAGTACATACACTCAACGACAGCCGCCCACCATCGCCGCCCCACGGATACTACATATACCGGAGGTACCAGCGGATCCGAGGCTTACCAGGAGAGCTACTGGAGCGCGATCCCAAGTCAAGAAGAGATATTTAAATAAACACATTCTTGACATTCCGGTGAAATTTTGCTTCTCTTCTCTTCTGAAGGCGCCCGCCATCGTTCCATAAGGATTAACCCTCGTTTTCCTTTCCTATGGCGATGACTCATCAATAAGGTTGACAATTCTAAGCCAGCTTTCGGCACTTCGGGGTAACGAACATTTCGAGCTAAGAACACAGCGAGGGCTCTGCCTCAGTTCCGACGAATGAGTTCGAACAAAATATTCTCCATTTCGCTGCTGCACTGGTCTCTCGGGTGGCAGGCAGCATCTGCTCGTCGAGCGTCGGAAAAACTCTTGAGGAAGCTCGTCGTGATTCTGATAGACGAAATCGACATTGTTGCGTGACACATATACGGGGCTGCCCGACATGTATGACCGCTCCTCTGAACGGCCTTGGGGAAACAGAATGGGTCCATAATATTTTCCTTCGGTTTCTGTCGGAGAAAATTGGTATCTTTCTCGTCTCCGAAACGGTCCAGTGGCGCTCGCTCAACACTAGACGAGCAAGAGAGTTCCGCTGTGAGCTGTCGTTTCTCTCCTTGTCGCGGAATTCGCTCCCAGCTCCGCCCTCCGTCCGATGCTCCAGGAGAGTTGAGCCCAACATTTCCTGGCGGCCTGTCGCCACGATTCCGTGTCGAACTTGTTCAATTTATTCGAACTTGCGAAGAAACTCCCGTACTGGGCTCGCCGGGATCTCATTCCGAGTCGATTCCATTTGACAGACTCGTTTGTTCTCGGACTTTCCGCCGGAACGTCACGTCCGTTTCCTGGTTCAGGAAGTTTCGAGCGTCTCCTGCCCCTGGCCCGGTTTCGAGGCGAAACCTACTCCCTACATGAGAAGTTACTCCCTCTTTCGCAGAAAGAGAGCCAGAGAGAGAGAGAGAGAGAGAGAGAGAGAGAGCTTCTCATCCAAGGATTCCACATCAGATGGATGAAGTTACGGCGGGTGAACAAAATTCGGGAATTCTGGTTGCATCGATCCCAGGCCAGCATTGATTGCGGGCGGCAGGACGCGATGTTCGGATTCTCCAAACAGAATCGTAGCAAGGCGTGAAGAACGATTAATCACGCTGAATCATCGTTGGAGTCGATTTGAATTTGTAAAGACAACCTGTTTCGTTTCCCAGTACATACACCATTGAAACAGAGGCCTCTAAGCGACTACGGCCGCCTCTGTAGACGACATCAACGACGACAACGACGACGACCACCGCCGTGCAGCCGCTACCAATAGCATGAGGACGGCGATTCCACATCAAAACTCCGCTTGACTGTTGTTTGGTCGGTGCCCCTCTGACATCTGTCTGTCTGGCTGTCTGTCACTTCGTCTACGCACTATCTTTCGGGGTTTTTTCTCTTCTCGAGCCGCGGAGATTAACGCAGAAGATATACGCCGAACTGTGTTATTGTTGTGTAAACGAATTATCGACATCAAGTGCGTTTCGGGCAAATACAAATCGATGGACTTCCCTGCTGATGGATCCGCAACTAGGGAATCTGCTGATCGTCGAAGACCTTCGGTTCATCCGCTGTGTGCCGTGCCGTTGTCGATCCCATTCGCTAGGGAAGAATAGCTGAGATTTGATCGAACTGGAATGCCCAGCTTTTGCCGAAAGAGACCGTAAGGTAGTATAAACTGAAGGAAAGACTTGTCGGTCTCTTGGTCGGCGGCGCTCAGTTCTCAGATCTCTCGGCACCCAGGTTTACACTCGCGCGGCGAACGTTGACAGTTTGGGCAGCATGGGAAAGAAACTCTGTTTCGGACCAGTTGTTTGGTGGAAAAGAATGTTCTTGGAACGCGGGGCTGTCGCCTCCGAACAACGTCTGCGCCTCAAAAGACTAATTGTCGCTGGAGAGAGCGATTCCCGACAATGAACCGCTTTCCACTTGTTGTATCGACTCCTTTAAAACTTTCTCGGAACGAACGAGCTACGTTCCTCCGGAGCGAGGAATCGCTCGATTTTTTCTTTCTCGAGGTCGACCGTTCCGGGTGATCAATACAGGTCACAGGTTGGGTTGAAGGAGGATCACAGGAGCTCACAATCAGTCTAGGGAACACTCTTGGAAGCTTTTCCGACAAGTGACAAAACTGATCCAAGTCTTCAGTGATCTTTGACGTCACACTTTCGGCGTCATCAGGAGAAATCCTCGTTCGCCCAGAGTTCACCCAGATCCTGAGGAGGAAGAAGAAAGACGAAAGGAGAAGACTTCCCGAGAAATCATTCCGAGAAGGCAGTCGGCGGCGAGACGATGGCGAATCATTCTCCTCCTCTTTTCGTACCAACCCTAACCGGTACGACTTGCCCGACGCGACGCTTTGGAATTCTCGCTGAGTGAGTTCCGGGACACGGGAGATGTTTCGTCCTTTATGACCGCCACATCGCCGCCTCGAGCTAAGGTGTTCCACCGTTAGATCTATTTCACACAAGCTCGCTCGCTCGCTCGTCTGCTCACTCCCTCGCGGACACGGCGCGGAGCTCCACGTAGGACCGAGACCTCCGACCGACAAGAAAGAGGTCTGCGACACTGACTTAGATTGCGCACCGCAGTCTCCACATCAACCCGACCCACGCGCCGTGGCCGTTCTGCACCTCCCAGAGCAGTGCTCAACTCTGTCCTTACAGCCTGAGGGCATTCCACGGCGACCAGGACTTTCAAACGATCCGCTTCAAGTTTCTCGGAATCGCTCACGTTTCCGTCACCGAATATCCTACGGAATCCGCTACGATGACCTGGACGGAACTTCCTACGGGCTCTCCTAGGGGGACCCTTACGGAGATCCCTCGGAAATCCTGGTGTAAACCCTGTTTAGAACTTGCGAGTCGCTGCAGTCTGCGAAAGACCTCTCGGACCCCAGGAGCTCCGTAGTTCGCGCTGGGCACGCAAGAGTAATTATTAGATGAATAATAAAACAGCATCGTGTATTCTACTATTGGCCTGCGCACCTTTCGGTTGGAATCAGTGCACGCAGCACGTGAGGCCCAATCACGTTCCGATCTACGTGCCCGAACAGCGTAGCGAGCTGTAATAATGGGGCATTCTTTCAAAACCACTTTTTGAAGTTCCTGCTATCCATTTAAACTGCGGTGGGAGCTCACGCTTAGTCTTCGCTAGGTCCTTGTGGGCTCTGCGCACGAGGTGGTGGAACGGTGTGATGAAAATTGATGAAGTCATCCCGCTCGACGACGCTGTCGTTTGAAATAATGATGAGGACACGGGGTCATTAGTACAGGGACGACTAGTGTGCATAGCCGATTGCATCAGCCACGAGAGCGCTTCCAGTGAAACGATCACGCAATGCCCCAAGGCAGCCGGTTCTTGTGTTCGAGAGCATATGTACAATACGACTCGTAATCCGGCGGATATTTGTGCATGACCGTTCCGTAGAGCCGCGAATAATCCACTTTTCTCGCCTAGTGAAAGCCATTGTTGACCCACCGCGTCCAGAAAGTGATCCACTATTACCTAGATTCATTCGTGGATGTACCAGAGTTCCGTTCTCGCTTGGAACTATTGGTATTTATCCCAATAAGAATCGAACCCTGCACTTCCTCCAACCCGGACAAGGAAGTCGAAGTTCGAATCATACTCTGTCATCGGGTGTGTAACGACTATGGATTGGCTGATGGCTCTTATTTGATGCAGGAAATATTTTACTCGAAATACGCTTACAATTAGGTGCCATCCTAGGCTACCTAGGGCTCCTCCTGGCGGCTATGTTGAGGCCGGTGTCTGCGGCGCGTCACAGAAATTCCTCAACTCACTCGGCCAGCGGGTGTTTACTGTTCTCACGCCCTTCGAAGGTGCGAGCGCGCCGCCGGGCCAACTATGTAGTCAGTTAGCTCGCCGGCGGCGTCACCCTAACATCGCGGATTTCTGAGGACAGTGGATCACTGTTTACCGTGACGCGTGCAAAACGCCCGCGCGGGAATCAATGAAGCGCAGTGCGGTGCTGTACAACATGCGCCTTAGGGTACCGTGGGGCGCATGGGTGACGGATTCGAGAAGGATTTGAGTGATCGCCTCAGCTGTGAACTCCTGAGAGGTCGTCAGCAGCCCGAGCTGAGGACTTGCGACTCATTTCACCGTACGCGCCCGATTTGGAGCGAACAACTTGAAAGAATCCGAGTGATCTTAAGCTTCGAGGATTATCTCTCAATCCGTCAAATTGGCCGACGTTTCTGCTGGAGGAGAGTCGCTTGTTCACGTCGTTTTCTGAGGCTTTCTCCGAGCTGTCCCCGTTCTTGGCCGATGATCGGAGCTTGAAGAACGTCGTATGAATTCCTGATCCGAAGCGAAGCCCTGAGCTCCGATGCTCTTTTCTCGAATGCAGAGTTCTCCCCGAACTCCCAGGAATCGACATTTGATGGAATTTGATTCCGTCTTCCAGTCGGAAGGGTTCGGACTAATACGACGCCATTGTGTTCGGAGCCAAACGTGGAGTCCTTTGTCGTTGTCCTGTATATTTAGTCCTAATTTACGACCCGAACGCTCCTATACCCGCTTGGCTGACCGTCGGCCAGCTTCGACAAAGTCACGAGCCTAAGTCGGCATCCGATAGTGGGTTGCAGGTGGCCGAAACGACACCAAAGTCATCTGTCTCCGAGCGGAGGAAAAATTGTTCCTGAACAACACGACGGCGGCTCCTTCATTTGTCTTTTCTAGTCAACGGATAGGACTCGTGCCTGGTGCCACGAAAGCCTTCCAAATCTGACCCTGATGTGAGCCGAGTCAGACGAGATAACCCTGACTTACGCCTTTCACATTTCGAGAATGATACGCCCGATGACTTCACGCACATCTACTCAGGATCGAGAATCGTTGCGAAGATTCCCTTGAATTGCTCCTCGGCGATTGCCTCCTTTCCACCTAGTATTTACATAGCGGTGATATGGCCAAAGGAGGATTCGTATCGAAACACCATGCTAGCCTTGCGGATTATTAGCTCGAGTCGGTCGTCACTTCGGGGAACCGGTTTTTTTCTTCTTTTCTACGGCTATGCTCCACTCCGCTACTTTGGCTCAGGAAACGAGAGTATGCGCCATCACGTCCGTATCTCTGTTGCAATGATTTCCTCTGCTCCATGGATGGCTGTTCGTCCCCGTTGTTGAGGAAGTCGTCGACGGAATAGCTCGCGAGTCCGAAAGCCAAGAAGCCTCGCCGTTCGTCATGAATAACATCGTGACTCACTTAGCTTTTTCGAATGAATACCACTGAAGTTAATCATGCCGATCTTTCGAAGGGTACGGACACAGCTCGTGAATGATTAACGTTCCGTCCGATCCGCGGTGTCCGATTCCAATTAATTGCATATGCTCGAAGGAAAAAACTCACGCTCTTCCGGAAAAGCGAACCCGAAGCCGAGTTGGAATGCGAACCGTTCGTTGCTTCTCCTCGAGCAGCAGCGAAGTCGGAAACGAGGTGACGAAGAACTTCGGATGAGAGCGGGGCGATGGCGGAGAGGGGGACGGAAGGTTCGAAAGGAAATTCTTGTTTCTTTTTTTGCGAGTAGATTTGGCTCCAGGGTCTCATCAAACAATTCGGAATGTTTTTTGGAGATGGTATTAAAGTTATACGACTCGCTCTGTTTTATGACCCCAGACTCGGCCAGGCCATTCGTGAAGTCGTTCCGAGCGCGAGTCGCGGTCTCCTCATGCAGGGGAAACTCCTACTGATGGTGGGCTTTCTCGGAGTCGTGCCCTCAGTCCTTTTCTGTAACTTTGTATCTCCGACGCTAATTCCGACTCCGAAGGCTCCGAGTGCGTCTGAGACGTAGGACAATGAGGAACCGAACCAAGGACGAACGACTTCGGCCTCGTGGATTCGAAAGTGAATGCTGTTTGTAGTCCTAAGTGAATTGCAATTAAGTTCCGGGCGGCCGATGGAAAAGTTTGATTGGGAGCTAGTGGCTCTTTCAGAAAGTTTGCCTCAGACCCCCCAACGCAGTGGGAGGGAAGTCGAGCATGGACAAAACTCTGGCTGAGAACTACTTTGACAGCAGGAGTTTCTAACACACGAGTAGACGCAGCTGTCGACCCGACCGAGAGAACACCGCTTTGCAACCGATGACATAAACAGCCTGACGTGGCCTTGAAGTGTTCCTAACGCGACCACTTACAATTAGACCAAAACGGCGAGCGTTCGACATCGAAGACGGACTGCAAGTTTTACACAACCAGGAATCAAGAACGCGTTCTCTTGTCAGTTCGGTTTCCGACATGGGCTTTCTACCCCAGAGCATTTCGTTCATGTCTCGTTGAGAAGGAGACTTACGGCCGATCCGTGACTTCTGTCCCTCTCTGCCTCGACGACGTCCTTCTCTGGTATTCAGATTGAGTGCTGAGCAACAGCAGTAGAGCAAAGAACGAGGGAGGCAGCGAGCGATCTGGTAGACGCGCACGACGAAGAAGCCACTCAAAGGATTCTAGGAAGTTTTCCCTCGATGAGTCGATTAGGCAGGCGAGAAGAGAGAAACCTGCGTCCGAATGATTATGGCGGCCACGGGGAGCCTCTTTCTCTCGAATCCGCTTCCTTCATGTATGGAATGCCATCACCATCACCATGGATGAGCGGACATACTTAAAGTTCAGAGACGCGCGGCTTGCATTGCTCACATACCGCGCGAGTTCCGACCCAGTCAGTGAGGTGGCCGTCGAAAAACACCATGGGGATCGCGCGAGACTACTGCTGCCGACGAAGACGACAACGGCAACATCAACATCAAAAATAGCGACGATGAAGTCGATGTCGTTGAGAAAAGGCGGCACCGGCACAACGGTTCACTGAAGTATGCTACTGTGGGTGGCAATAGCCGAGCCCTTGGCTGCCTAACAGACCGCGATGTGTGGGCGGTTCGCTAAGTTCCTCGTGTTCCCGTTTTCGGTAAAGATCCGAACCATTCGGGAGTCAACAACTTCCGAAGCTGAACACACAAGAAGCGATTCGCTCCGCGATTTCGTCCACTCACTCCCGTTCAAACTCGCCCCGACTTGCTCGCGCATCGAGCCGGCTCGCCGTCAGTGGTTGTGAGTGGGGCGCGCGCGCGGTCACACTGAAGATCGCGACCCTCATTGAAGCTCAGCTCACGATGCTAATAAGCGAAACAGGGGCGCCTGGATTCGAAGTCGCCTTTTCTCGGCCCATTTTTCTTGTCATCCCTACTCGGGCTCGTCATTGAGCATTCTCGACCACGAGCAGCCCCGTTCACAACCCCTGAAGAGGATCGCGTATCGCTTTCCATTCGTAGTCATTGTCCTCCATGTTCTGACTACGTATTTCATTTGTTCAAACGTTTCCCCGTCTTATCAACGAGCCAAGTTTGCAAACTTTCCCACGTACCATGCCATGTGGCGTGTCAGGAAGGAGTTGTTGGTGACGAGAGCAGCAATTTGCTTTTTTTTCGCTCTTCCGTTACCCCGCCGCCGTTCTTCTCGTTTCGAAGGCGTTCGCACTGCTAGCAAAGAAGACGGCATCGCTCATCCGGAACGACCATCATTCATAATTGTTGTAGATGGTTTCTCGATCTTGAACCGTCGATCTTGACTATCTGTCGTTAGTCAACGGTTCCAGATCGATACATCGTTAGT
This sequence comes from Neoseiulus californicus, assembly GCA_028455905.1. Classification (NCBI taxonomy): domain Eukaryota; kingdom Metazoa; phylum Arthropoda; class Arachnida; order Mesostigmata; family Phytoseiidae; genus Neoseiulus; species Neoseiulus californicus. The sequence goes on from JAMQGS010000008.1 coordinate 5,092,810, forward strand.
TGTGACGTTGTGACAATGGGATAAGGAAAGAAGCCACTTCCCAATCTGATCGATGATTCCCTGCACTCTCAATGTTTCTCATCGAGTTAATCCTCCGTGTCAGGCGATGTCCTGAAATGAAGAATGCTCTCAACGGTTTCTCGTCGGACAGATGCTTGAGCGCCGATTCAACGATTTCCATCGGCAGAGAAGCGTTTTTGAGGTAAAAATTCCTTTGTCGAGTACGAGAAGAAAGGATCCGGGAACTCCACTCGATAACGTGAAGATATTCTCAGGAAATGCGGCAAAAATTTAGTTAGCAGAGCGTGGTTTCGATCCACGGACCTCTGGGTTATGGGCCCAGCACGCTTCCACTGCGCCACTCTGCTACGAGTGCTCACACCTGATCTGTTCGAACAGGACTCAAGTTCGCGGAGTCTGGATCCTGCTGCCGCAAACGATTTTGTCGCCCCATCATCGCTCGCATCATTCAGCCCGGACGGGATTCTTGTTGGACAATGCTCGGCGAAGGCGCTGTCCAGTCGACTCTCTGACTTGTTCCGCTCCTAGCACCTATATTACCCGTTCGGTCATCCAAACAAGCTGTCCAGCTGGAACTTTCTTTCAAAGCCGGCTCGGTAGTCCATTCACCCCGCAGCACTGTGCAGATCCAGCTGTTGGACTTTGGTTTATGTTTTTGACCGTAGATGGCGCTCGCGTTCCCCATAAGCGGCAAGTCAGTCACCATCTCCAAACACCGCTGCCGTCAGTCGCTGCTTCTGGGAGTTGAAGTTGCTCCGCCAGCCGGACAGGTCGCGTACAGCGCCGTCACTGTGATCGGTTTTCTAGTAGTGCTTGTTGCTGTTGTTGTTGTTGCCGTCGTCGTGGTCGTCGTTCCTCAGCAGCGGTTACTCCGTTGAATTTATTTGTGCTCTCATGGATTAACGAAACAAACGGATAACAAAAATGAAAAAGGTAAAGTCTGCCGAAGTGTATAATCGCGGTTTACTCGCATGTCATCCTTCTTCTGAGTTTACTACATGCCCCATGCCTTATACGGCCGGACGTGTACACAGTAGATTGACGATCGCATGACGTACGCACACACCATATATGCCCAGACACCGTGATCGGAAGATGGCCCACCAACAACCACTGTATACGTTTTCATGCGTGGTTGTCCGGAAAGTACGGAACTCAGGTTTCCAAAAATTGGATTCCGAAATCCTGACTCAAAATCACGGGGACCACAGTTACCAAGAACTTTGGGGTGCGCGAATTTAGGGGATTAACTGTCCGGTTCCGGTTTAGAAGACATCCGTCGCCAATTGCGTTAATCTCTGTAAGTTCGGGGAATTCTGCAGGGACAATGTCTCATAATAGTGTTCTGTGTGCCCACAATAATGTCACGGCGGTCCAGTGAGTTCGATCAGCCTGCTTCGAAAGCACAAAGAGATTGAACAGGGGTTTCGAATCCCGGCTTGCACCAAAAGAAAGCTGAAAATAAGATGCGCCATGTTTGAAAGTGCGAAGACGATTCAAGGGTCGCGTTCCCAATCCGTATCGACCGACAACAGAGATCGAACGATAAGAACACTTCGATCTGAACCCATGCTCCGACAAACAAAAGCTTGTCGGATATCGGCATGGGCTGCTCCTCGAGTCTCATTGGGATCTCTCGACTGATTGAATATGCACATCAAGAGAGAGGTTTTCTCTGTTCGCACGGTTAGCTCGTCGATTAATGGTGGGTCGGAACCGGCGGAGCATGCAGTTGACCCATTACGAAAAACTGGGCTCATATCTAGGCCTCTGTCTGGATCGCTCATGAATCGCGCTCGACGTTTCTCTCTGTTGGGGTCCGTCCTCTTCTCGCGCTCACTCTGATCGTCACCCTCGGAAACGAGGTTGAAGACAGCACTCGATCGCTGTTGGTCCTTTGCGAGGAGAGAAAAACTCAAACTCTGCAGCAAAGCTACATCCGAGGAGCACTGATCACATTGGAAGAGGCCCTCCTCTCGATCCGAGTAGACATCGCACTAGATTTCAGCGTTTTTCTCATCTGTTTCATTCGTCTCTGCTCTATCGAGCTCGGGTGACTTTCGTCCGTGACGTACACCTGTGTGTGTATCAGTGAGAGGAAACCTCACCAGTCCGGGAGGGCCCCAGCAGCTAACAGAAAAGGACTTAATCGCATAGTCTGACGTTTTACGAGCAGCTGCTACGGCTGACGTGCATCTCTTATGAGTCGACATCGCTCCCCCATGCTATCCAAGCACTATGTACCTCGACGAATCCGCTCAAATAAGTTTCAGGAACCTGTCTGAGCTTCCTGCCAAGATGGAATTGCGTCGTGGTACTTAATACGTGTGCTTGGTCCTGCTTCCGAATCGACCGTGGGAACAAAAACCCACTCATCATTCGATTAACCGAAATCATTGATGCTCGAGCCCTGTATCCGTCGAGCTGAGGACTCAGCTCTCGATTTCAAGAATCCGACGGAAATTTTTGTGATTTGAATCTCGATTCCAGACGATCCATCATATGCGTTTGGTTTCCTCAAACTCTGGCGAAATGCCGCCGTGCCACAATAGGCTGAAATGCGCTCGTATTCGTGCAGCTCAGCGGTTGGTGGAAAAGGCCGCCATGCCATTCAAGTGTGGTTTTGTTTGGAAACTCGGCAGAAGGGGAAGCAAAGTAAGAGCAGCAAAAAACGAGGGAGACCGAGCCTGATCCCCCGGCCCCGCACAGGAATTCGAAAGACAAACAAGAATGATTCCAGTCGAGAACGCTCCCCTGGGTTTTCCGAAAACCCAGATCCAATTCACTTACAGGCGTCGGTAACGAATCGACGAACGTTCACGACGTCGCCTGAATAGTGAGAGAGAATTTTTCCAGAATTCTCGGAACAGAACTCTGGAAAACATTGGAGACGCTGGAAAATATCCTGGGGGAAATTTTCCAAGAGACGAATCTCTTTTTTCTGGAGGTGTTCATCCCCACTCAGTCAGAAGCAAAGCACGGCGAATTCAGATTCAGATTTCGGCCTCAAGCCTACGTCGCGTCGGCCGGTTAGAATTGTCAGTGGAGCGTAATGATTCCAACTGATTTGACTTTGTATCGGGGCGTCCGCCTTCGGTCGACATCGTTTGCTCCGCCTGACCTTAATGACTTTGTTGCAAATGCACACCGACGAAGAAGGGGTGAACGGCGTACTTGAACATGGATCACCAGAGCGTCGCAGCGCATCGTCATGGAGTTAAAACCCTTGAGTATTCCCAGATTCAGCGATCGCTTCGGGGCGCCTAGTAAGAATTTAGACATCCGTACGCGATCGAACTCTTTCACGATAGCGCCATCTAGCTCAGGTCACGATTACGGCATTCACAACAACGAGCCTCTTGTGAGACGCCCTCTCGTTGTGAGAAGAGATATTCGAGTGTTCCAAGATCTGTTTGGTATCGGATTCCACTTCGAGCATGTTTTTGGATGACAAAGAATCCCAATCTCGTCGGAGGAATCGACAGTCGGTCGCTGACGCGGTCTCTAGCTGAAAAGGATGCGCTCTCGAAACCTCTAAGCGAGCGATATAAATTCTTAACGGGGATGAAACGAAAACTTTGAGCTTTCTTTCCAAAACAAAACTCTTCCGAAAGCCGCTCTCTAGGGATAAGCGGTTCGGTTCGTAGAAGGAAAGCCTCGATGAGGAATGGGATGAAATAATAGCGGAGATAAACCGCCGTGCTCGCATGCAGACTTACAGAACGATCTATAAATAGGCGTCGGACAATTATTCGCGCGGAGTTGGCTTTGAATGATCTAAATTCGCTGAGCTGTTCTCACTCGGAACTTCCTGGATCTTCAAAAGTCAGGCCCAACAGCTGCCTCAGAGTCTGCGCTATTCCGAGGGTGGGAAGCCTCGCACATGTTGCCCCTGTGTCACCGTCCGTTCCTCATGAACCGATCGGCCCACGGACGCAACGCACCGTCGTATCTAGCAACTGAATGAATGCCCGCGATGACTTTGCTTCTACCGAAGTACATACTTGGCGACTTGTACGGGGGATCGTAAATCATGAGGCGAATTGAGTTTCTTTTTCGGCTCGACTCGCGCTGGCTCGATACAGAGCTTAGCTTTGCTGGAAGCGACGATGAAGACGGGCAGAGCAGAGCGTTGCTGAACAGTTAGTTAACTTTATCAACGACGGCGGCGCCCAGGGGACAGTGGCTTCCGCGTGGCCATTCGTGATTAAGAATTCTTAGGACCGGAAATTTTAATAAAACTCCGGTCCGCAGCCCGCGGAGTGAAGAGGCGTCTTGAAATCCGAACGCGGCGCCAACTCAACTTCTCGTCCGAGCCAACTTCGAGCATGTCCGGTCGTATCGCTGATATAACGAAACTTCTGACGATTCCTCTGATTGTTTCCGGCCCGCGCAGCTCCCCGTGGAGATCGGATTCACCGATTCCGAATGCAAAGGATGCATGCTGCTCGAAAGTCTGAAAGTCGCACCTCTGGTATCACGACGCAGTGAGCCTCATTGTTCGAGCTTTCGATGAGTGAGTTATCGTTATCAGCGTCGGAAAGTTTCGAAAGAATGCACGAGCACCGTTATCGGTTCCTCTTGGGAAATTCTCAACTGCGATTCGATAGCTAGTGCCAAACAAATTTATGGCCTGGTTTCCCCTTTTCCGTGAGCTCTGCGACCGTTGTCTTTTACCGTGTCCGCTATCGGAACGCTGTCCTCAATAATTCCAATCTGCGAATCTAAATGTGTCAAATAACATCTTCTTGGGAACAGGAGATGCTAAATTTAGACCTGAAAACAATTTTACAAGCATTCCATTACCTGTGGAGCATATCTCTGTCGGGCTAGGGCGAATTGAGAACAGGCAAATAGCTTGGATGGCCCGAGTTTCGGTCACCCGCTGGAGCAGAGTGGATCCAAGTGGTCACGGCTGGAGCCATGACATCATGCTTTCGTTGACAGATCGTAAATCCGAACGAATTCCGCAGAACGGGTTTGTCCCCGTGATCGAGGACAGTTTGGCAATGTCGCACTAGGTGAAACCCCTAATAGCATGGCCCTGCCATGAAAGTGAGTTTGTAGGCTTTGCTTTTGCTCCAAGCTCCCACGGACCCTCGTTGTTTGCGACGCGCGCGGAACAATCAGTTCTTCTTTATTATACACCATACGTTCTTCTTCATAGCTCTTCTACTAAACTTTTCCGAGTCGACAAGGCTATCATATACTTTGGAGCTGGGTTATCATTCACGGCTCAAGACACGGTGCGGATTGTCCCAGATAGCTTTCATGAAATGGCAATCGTTCCAAACTTGGGTTTTGTGCAGTTTTCAGACGCTGCCACGTGGGCGTGATGTCGCCCTCAATTGACACAAAACAGATCTGAAGGCGCCGAATACACTCTGCCTCTTGATTTTCCTTCCTTTCCTCTCTTCTCGTTGGTTTCTCCTTCATCTTTCATGGGAGCTGAGGCTTTCAAGATACAGAAGCAAACACTTGAGCGCCCAACTGAGCTGTTCCGTGTATAAACGCGGCCGCTTAGAAGTGATGTTGTGAGCATCTGAACTTCACGCGTTTGCAAAAATGTTCGGAAATCGAATGTCTTCCTAACCCGCCGGAATCCAACGGAGAAAGCAGCGGGAGTCGAATTCCGAACGAGTGACATTCGGACAACAAATGACAACAATCACACGTTCGTTTCATTCTTTTGCTTGTTCTTGTCAAGGAATTGCGAAATCCTTGAGGAATGGAAGAATCAGATATTTGCACGCAGAAACATACCTTCACCGCGGTTGTTTTCGATTTATTATGGCCTCTTGTTGAGACTACCGATAATTCTGTGGATTCCGAAGAAGACCGATATTTTGACCCAGCGTCAAGCTTTGTGATCGGTGTCGGGAATTCCTTTCCTCTTTTCTTCTCTGTTCGATGACCGCTTCAGGTTCCGTGACACACACGATCGCGTTCCGCCGCGTGGACGAACAGAAAAAACTTCTATTGTGTTCCAGTAAGTTTCTAATCATGCGCTGCTTGACCCGCACTCGCCGCACAGAAGACTCGCGTCGAACGAATCACAAATCACCAAAACTTGCGAAGCGAAGGTTCAGAGTTGGATTCGTCGATCTCACGGAATACCAAAGTCCGAGGCTGTGGTAAACAATCTGAAAAAGCCTCAGACGCGTCTCGACCGCCCCAAAAACACCGAAATGATATCTTGGGACACCGATGGCTTTCGATGGTACATCGATGAATGTCAGTAACCGTTGGGACATGGATACAGAACTCGAAATCTTTCCAAACCGAATGCAAATTAAATGCGCTGAAAACGAGCGAAAAGACAAAGCCGACATTCCGCCCGGCCCGCAGAGTTTCCCTCAGAACTCGGAATCTCTTTTGAGGCGCGGGGGCGGTCACAGCCGCAACAAACAAACGAGTCTGTTTCTTTGAGAGCATGTGCACAAGTGTACACGCCTGTTAATAATAAATTACGAATGGCCGAAGGCACAAATTAGTCGAAATCAAGCGCTCAGCCAAAATTCATGACTGGCTGGCTTATCGCATCCAGATGCTGTGCTGCTAGGACTTCCAATCCCCGGCTTTGTGCCTCGCGTACATAGCCCAGACCCCGAAAGCTTTCTCGGATCTGATGGCTATCATTTCTTTCTTCTCCTTCCTCCAAAAGCTTGATTGGGCGCCTGTGTGCGCTTAAGCGTGTGCCTCTGTTGGCGTTTTCTTGAGCACGCTCGTTCACTCGCTTGTTTGCGTGTGTGAGGCATTGTGCGTACGGTCCGTTTATTCCGGGCGCCTGGGGCATTACCACCACCGCCGCCGCCGCCGGGTAGAATGACGTGCATTGTGCTGAAATAGGCTTCGGAAAATGAGTGACCGGCTACGATTCGCGTGACCTGACGGAATCGATTGAATCTGACGTCGGGTTATTTTTGCCGAATCCTGACGTCACGAACTATCGTATAAATCCGACAGCGGATCGCTGATACTCCTCCTGTCATTGACTCCCCCATCGACGTTGCGATCGAGTCAGAAACTAAACGCGACAACAAAAGGAATGGCGGCGGATCGATGCTTTCAGGAGAAGATATTCTCCACCAGAGGAGCCCACTGGGGATTCGAGGCGAGCGCTCGCCCTGATGCCTCTCTCTTTGGGTTATGACGCAAGGACCTCAAGCTTACGAGCCTCCCAAATGTGGGTCATCCCCTGCGAGGCATAAACTTCCTCTCCAAGGCTTTTGCACCTTTCGTTCCCGGTCCTCTCGTCCCACGCGCTGCGCTGGGACCGGTCCTTTTCTCCCAGAATCTTCATACCCGGGTGTGTTCCTTTGGCTCTATTCTCCTGTGTGGCCTGCATTTTCTCCGCCCAAAGTAATACGAACGCCTACGGAACGAGGTCTCGACGCACTCTTCATGCCACCCCTAGTTTTGCATTCAATCATCATTGAAATTGTCTCTGAACCTCCCCGTGACGGGGCGAATCTCTCCCTTCAACGAAATTTTCCACGAAAATGTTTTCCATCGGAAATCTTGTTCCCTCTCGAGAACTCATGTGTCACCGCTGGAATGCATTTGATGAGGAAAACAGACGATTGTTCGATTCCCGAAGATTTCGCGTGGGAGCATCGCGTGAGATGAACGAGCAATCTTTGCAAAAGTTCAACATTCCAAACCTGGAAAACGAGAACAGATGTCGCGCTTCAAGACTGAAATCTCGGATATTTTCTTGTTTTTATTTCACCCTAGTCGGGTAGTACATCTTATCTACCGGAGGGCGGAAGCTGTGTTATTGACCGGTAGGCGCTTCGGGTGAGCTTCACACCAGCGCACGTGCAAGATCCCACAACATGCACGTCAGCCGAACTGCCGGTCACCACCACTCATACCTATCCTTCCCCACCCCGGCGGCCGGCGGGAATCGAACCGCCATCGAGTCTTGGTTACATGGATTAGCACTGGCAAACGGCCGTTTGATCCCCTTTTCGGACACACGGGTTGAATCAACTCCAACCAACGGTGCCTAGGTGAAGGGAGGGACCTCGCGGACCCAACCCGTCACCAGGGGGAACGAACCGAACTGCCATCCGTGCTCCTTGACCCCAAAACTCAGCCCCGCAGACGCACGGTTACAGTCCCCCGCCAAGGGGACCGGCGATCCAAGGGGACCGGCGATAAAATCTCGGATATCGATGATGGTTTGCTCGACGACAAATCTGGGAATCGTAGATAGAGGGAGACAAACCCTCTTAACTCGATATCCTTGTTGTGTTCCTCGTGTTTTCAGCCCCCATGATTCACCGGGGAGGATCGGTGGGGAAAATATAGCTGATTATTCGAATTCTTCATTGTTGGTCAACGCTGATCGGCTGACGTCGTTTATAGCGGTTTGCGAACGGACATTCCGCAGTTTTAGGAAGCAGGGATGTGGAATTGATTATTTCTGATTTCCTTCCAGCGGTCGCCTCGCCGAGCGAGTGCTTTTGCTCCGATTCGTGTTGTTTTTCTTTCTTGGTTTGTAGTTGATTTTCGGTTTGGGTTGGTGCTCGTTTCGTTTGCCTGGAAGTTCGTTGCCTCCTTCGTTAGTTTGTTAGTTCGTTTCTGGACGGTCGCTGATTGCTATCTCGAGAGGGCTGAACCGAGGCGATTAGTATGAGAACGGAAGGAGAAAAATCATTGAGTTCTCAGACGACGAAGAGACGAACGGATGAAGCAGTTAAAATCGGTTCGGTAGTCGCCGTGATCGTCGATATTGCGTCGGTGGAACTTTTCCAAAACGCGACTGAACAACAAACTACACGCAGAGAAACCCTTCTACTTTATCACCCAACCTTCCGCTCTCTCCCCGTAACTCCCACGGTTGTTGTCAGCGTCGAGGAAACCAGAAGTACGGGTGGGAGGTCTTTAGCGGCGGCCTTCTTCCGCAACATGGCGGCTGCATCTTACCCAAAACGGGAGTTTTTGGAAACGAAATCATTCAGACAGAGCACCTAAACGGAAATACGGAGTCATTTGATGGCGCGGGAGGGCGCGGCACACCTCGCACTGTCCGAAGCTTGTCAACGACTTCTTTCAAAATCTGTTGACTCCAATGATCAGCTCGAAAGCCGTCGTCATCAACGATGAGCGATTGGAAAAAAATTCAGGCAATCATTCCTGTCAACGGTCAGTGCGGGGAGCTACAAATTTACGATTCCGCGGCGCCGCCTGTTCCGTTTCCTTTGGTTATTTCTTGGTTTCTGCTGAAATCAGCAGTTTTGTGCGAGAAAACGCATCCGGTAGAATCACGTTCGCGGTGGTTGACGAGGTGGAAAGTAGAAAGTACAAAGTAGAAGAAGGGGCTCTGCGGAGCGCCTGATTTTTCCGATTCCTCGTAGAAGAGCCCGGTGCAATGTTTCCCAGATAGTCGGAAAAAAGCAGGAGCCAAGCGAGCTGCGTGAGGTCTTACAGACGGTCGCCAACCTCTCCGATATGTTTTGAACACGTTTTACGAGTGCATCAAAAACGAGTTCTTTCCTCCCTCTTTCCTGTATCAGTCGTAAACGTGTTCAGATTCAGAGTCGCGCAGGTTTTGATAGGCCATTGTTTGGTCAACACATGCCTCGCGAGCCTGTGGGGCCCTTGATTCTCCTGACAGCGAACTTTATGTATCATAGTAGCTCCCTACAGCAGGAATCTGACGGTAACTATTTATTTCAGGTAAGAAACCAACTCAACTAAACAAGCAAGCAGCCGTCATGAACCAAACTGTGATCGTCGTCGTCGCCGCCGTGGTTTTGGTGGTGATGGTGGGTTCGTTGGTCGGGCGACTGCGAAAGTGAGTGCCAAAGTGCGTCACGTGGAGCCCTGCTGCGGTAGCCCAGAGCGCCACAAAAGTACCCACAACTGGCCCACGCGATTCTGCGATAACGTTTCGTAACTGGCTTCTGATCTCCTGGCAAATCGTCTCGCGATCTCAGCTCCGATCGCTCCTGCAGAAGCCTACTTGACGATGATCATGGCGGCCGTCGTCCACGTTTCTGATTGTCCGGAATTACCCGCAGCCGGGTGTTCCGTCAACGGATACCGTTGGGTCGAACGGACGCGGCCGAGTGTGAAAACGAAACCAGTTCTGTTCGGATCGAGTTTTGGCTCGTTTTTCTCTTTCTATTCTTCCCTCATCGTTCGAATCAAACGATCCCACGGCAGAATCTGATATTTCTGTTTCGGCAATGTGTATGCTAATTCTGCCAGGTGCTAAGATTTCGGCTGTTCGCATTCAGCCGGGCTTTTATCGCACGGCCCGTGGGAATTCCTGTCGACGGAACCGAACGAAACTCGCGACGTTTTCTCCCGATTGGCTTCTTCTTATTGTGCCTCTGGTGCGATATTGGCTATTCTCGAGCTCTTGAGAACAACGATCTCCGCCGACACCTAAGGCTCCATAGTCCATAGCCGTTGAGCTGGACGAGTCAAATTTCTCGAAATGCTCCCAGTCGCCGCGGAGTAGAAACCCACGTCACGAGTCGTGCGTGCGTTGACGAATGCATCCAGCTCTCAAATCGAATCAAATGCGACAGCTCATCAATTGATGTCGGACCGCAAGCTCTTGACGTCCGTCGCGCACTACGCTGCGTGGGTTAATCAGATCTTGCATCGGGCGCCCATTCAACCCACTTGCTTACGTGATATTTTCTGATGAATATGCCAAACATGATTTCCATGTATAGTAGTTACGTTCGCTGAAGGAAGGCTTGGGAGGCGTTGAAGGACTGCCCGGCTGTGAACGCAGCAGTGAGCGTTGCTCACAAGGGACCGAGCGGCATGCAGAAAATTGTTGTACTTGTTGTTTAGCATACTTTTGTTACGCCAACCTTTGTAGCTAATGAAGTTGCGCTACTTTCTCGTCGTAAGTGCTATCCTTTGGCTGGCAGATACAAGCTGTTGCTCTGTCGGCGAGGGCGGCGTGTTCCTTGTCGCGCCTTTGATGCTCACTGCACTCGGCGCTGGCAGCAGCCACCGCGACTCATTTCTCAAGGGACAAAGGACATCCACGAGGCTGGGAATTTTCAGAAATATGCCCATCGAGGAACAGAAACTGAACAATGCGATGACTAGCCGCCCTTTCTCGGGAATATCCGAAACCAATCGAGACGGTGTGACAGTTCAATGCCGTACATTGGAACCGCCAAACATTTTTTCCTCTGATCAAATGCGGCAGCGGGCGCAACATAAGATTGACAGAAGTGCCGTTTGGAAAACGAATAGAAAACGAGAGAAAGTGAGAAGAACTCCACGCCATAATAGGGAAAAAACACGAAAACAGTCATTTCAAGTGGGGTTCGCGAGCGGGACCGTCGTTGTTCCGGGCGGTCGCGGTGAACTGTTGAATTGAGAAGAAACGTCCTGCCGCGATGCCGCGTTAGCTAGCGGCAGATGAATCATTAAACAGTCAGACAAGGAAAAGGCCCAGACTGCGCGTCACCGAAATTCCGGATGTGCTTAACGGCCAGCTGGTCGAAGATAAAACCGTGTTTGCGTTCCATCATTAGTGGTGACGACCGTTCGACGACCGGCTGAACGGAAATTCATCAGAAATATGTATGGTGTCCTCCACTTGGCTTGCCCGCCTGGAGCGAATGCCTCTCAAAATAGGAATCGAGGGTCCCGCCGCTGCTTTTCGGCTGCGGTCCGAAGCCTTCACCCTGAAATTTCGAAACAGGTTCCAGCCCAGGGATGGCTGAAACTCATCGAGACCGTTCGTTTTGAAGATTCTCAGACGCGAAACGCTGAACAGAGGTTGGAAGAGGGTCTTGGGAATCTAGTTTTATTACTTGGCGCCCTGAAACGATGGTGGAGCCTTGGAATGGCTGGAATTTTTGTGTACCAGATGGCTGCGGGCGTGTGGCAGTTTTTGTTTCGCTATCCGAGAAGAAGAAAGGGAGACAATCCAAGCAAACGCGCGAGTTCTAATCTAAATACATGTGGAAACCATTCTCCATGCCCGTGGTGGTGGCGTCGATTCTCTTGGAGCGTCTACTTCTATTGCTCAGTCAGTGTTCCCGAACTAAAAACAGGAGTTATTCATTGCCCTCACATTCGTTCGGAGCCCGCGAATGAACGGAGGAGGCTGCGGGAGGGCGAGCGAGTGGCTAAGCTGAGCAGGGACGATGGAGGGGGGACCAGGAGTCTCCCATCAGGAGAAATCCAGCCAACAGCAATGACTCAGCCGCCTAAGCGTCCTGTTGCACCCGTCGCAAGGGCCACAGCGGTCGAAGTCGCGGCAGCCTCGCTTGCTCACTGCGGTGGAGGTGGTCGTGATGCTCGCTCAGTGCTCGGTGGTGGTGGTGGTGGTCGTCGTCGTCGTAAAGCCGACGGCGAGCTATATGAGGATTGTATATCAAGCGGATACAGGCGACTCGCACGCGGGCATGTGAGCGAGCTGCCGACCGGGTTCCGAGCAAGAATAGGATAGTTTGTAAATCGCTCCATAGAATCCTGTTATCTTGATCTACGGAGTTTGGGGTCTCCTCGGTTTTCCCGAATCCTCCGAGGGGCTGTTTCGCCACGTGGTTCAATGAGGGAACCGATGCTCATCTCGTTTACCTCCCAGGATTGTTTCTTGCGGGACGCTCTCAAGATGCGTCAGGATCGCTTGAACTCATGGAGGACCATAGGGAGAACACCATAGAGACGAACAGGAGAACAGACCTGGCGAACGAACAGGACACGGCGTAATTTGATTGCGCTTGACCATTGGCCTGCCACATTCTCTCCGAGTCGCTCCCGCGGCGTGCCCGCCGCCGCGTGGCGAAGAGTGTTGGAGTCGCTTCAAACGAATTCGAGGAACGAGCAAGAGGGAAAAACGACGTTGACAAAATACAAAGGGAGATGTTCACGTGGGCGCGTCGGACCCTGCAACGAGAGAGTCCTGGATACTGAGGGAAATGAGACGCGAACGCCCCGGCGTTATCTTCTATCGCGAGTTTCATTTGGTCTCCGCGGAACGATTTCCGCCCGTTTCAGTCATCACCTGCTTCCTGCTGCTCTTCTCCATCAGCATTATCATTATCATCATCATCATCACAGTGATCATTATTGTTATCGTAGCGAAATTTTCGGGTGAGGCGATCGGTGACACACGTTCGCCGGGTCCGACAGAGACGTTTTTTTCTCCTCCAACTTCGGTGTATCTCCATGTTTTCCCCAAATGGCGGTCGAACGAAGTTTGCGCCATACTCAATCATGTCTGTCGTCAGCTTACAGAGCACCCCCTTGCGGCGAGAGTCAAAGGATTGGACTTTTTGAGAGTTCTCGACGCGATTCGCTCATCATCTGGCTTCGGGTAATTGACCGCGAGTTTGATAGGCGTGAGACTACCCGGACTTTCGGTCCACAGATTGGCCTTCGCCGTTGTAGGTTGCAAGTCTGAGATGCAAGCAGTCGCATAACCGGTCGGAGCTTGTTGCACCCAGTGGCGTAAAGAGGAGAGGAAAATTCAGGGGGCGAACTCCAGCAGAGTGGAAGATTCCGTTGTGTCCAGGCTAATCGGGCCAGCAGTGGATCGTTTGCGTGAAGCCATAATGGTTCCCGTAACTCGCGCGTTCATTCATATACGGGAGGTTGATTTACGGCTGTTTGACCCACCCGCCAGTGTCTCCCAGGGCCCTACGCCGGGTGGGCTTCCGGGTGGGCTTCCCGTACAGAGGAAATATAACCGCGTCCCCTTTGTCCAGCGGTTGCCCCGGGCACAGAGTTCGCCTGATATCCCCTCCGTCTTCGATCGAACGGCTGCCCCATTTCCCCTGTCCTGAAAGAAAACGTGCACCACCACGTTCAGATCTCTAACAAGGGAACACAGGAAGTCGGGTCAAGCTCGGCCACCCAGCTGTATTTATGGCATCAGAGTTGCAGTCTGAAGGCCTTTATGACACCATGGCTCTGTTCTGCGTTGGTTCTAAATCTTGTGATCGGAAGAAAAATTTCGCGATCGACCATACTTTCCCGAAATGGCTGCTTCCCTTGCGTCTTTTTCGACTCCTGCGGCGTGATGGGGCAAAGCCTTTTTCCTTCTTTTTCCTAAAAACCAATTATCGTCACCGCCAAGCCTATTTGAGCAATCTGGTGACACACCCATCCGCCGCTCTGTCAAGTCCATCTGCGCTCTCGTATAAAGACACCAAGGCGGGCGACTTTCTTCTTCCTTTTTTCTCTCGCCTAAGGTTGTTAGTTGCTTGGTTGGTTTAGCAAAGCTGCCCAAAATACTCATTGTGTTTTGCTACGGGTGGTGAGCCTTTAACCGAGTCACTACACCTTGACATCTCTCAATTCTCGCGCGTTAGACATCTCGGAGCTGGCAGCTCTCCCGACATCGAAAGTTTCGATGCGATGGGGTTGCATGTGGAAAGTTTGCCTATACGTAGGTGTTCTCTGTTTCGTCAGAAGCCAGACGCTGGATCACGGTGCTGCGTTCGCTGATTGGAAAAGTTCATCCGCGCTGGAATGAATCGATCTCCGAAGAACTGCAAGCAGCTGTCCGCGCGTTCTGAACGAGTTGTAGAGGCGGCAAAGGAAGTTCACGGGCGTGCTAAGAACAGAGGAGACGGCAGAGATCAACAATGTTGCTCAACGCGATGGCAAACGGTGCTCCGCGCTGTAGACGCTGTCGGGGAATTGACTGCTGACACATGAATTACCGCCGGAACTCGCTCAGAACCGATCTCTGAGTGTTATCCGAGTCAATGGCCCGTCGCTGTCTGACATGAGCAGAATACATCTCGAGTTCTTTACTCAGTCACGCGATGTTCATGTTTGTGAAATTCGAGATCGTCCAACTCCTAACGAAACCGAGCAACAAGCGGACACGGAAGGGACAAACGCGCTCGGACAGAGAGTCTGACCCAAAAATGACAAGAGCAGCGTCTTTTTTGAGGAGATATCACTCAAGAGTGGAAAATGGTGATGGAGAAGAGAGCTCTTCTAGTTCTGGTGGCTGGAGAGATTCCTAAATCGGTGGAGATACTCTACAGTAGGAACTAGAATAGTGACGGTTTTGTGGAACTCTTGTTGTCATTGAACCCTCTTCCACCATGCCTTTCGAAGGAGCTCTCAAACTCAAGTGCAGGGGCTCTGGAAGAACTGCATCGCTCACGCACTGACTCATCGTCGCGGTTTCTGAGGAACAGTACACATTCGTCACATCTCGTGATCCTAGTAGGATTTTACGCCAATGACGTTGTCAAGCATAAAGCTTGACGTTGCTCCACTGTCACACGAGGAACCGTATAATGATACTCATTTGAAGCTATCTGCGCCTGCTTGCGAATCGCGACTTGGTATGGTTTCCTCATTCGTTCCGCTGTTTCGAAAGTTTAGCCCGATGCTCGTGTTTTGTCACATGAGTTAGGGTTATCTTTCTCTTTCGTTCGACATCTGAACGTTTCCCTCTAGAAAATAAAGAACTATTCCGTCGAAATTTCCGCCAGTCCCTTGGGCCCCTTCCCTCGATCAGTGTTGGAGTGGCCGAGACTGTTTAGCGGGCAGTGTTTGGTGAAAGTGTGTGATTCACTGTTACAAGGGCCCTCGAAGCCAGATTTCCCTTTTGGATAACAAACACTTGGTCTGCAGGAGCAGCTGCAGCGGCACAACTTTGGCGTTTGACACAAGCCATTGAACCAAAAGTAATAATAACCGAAGGCCTCTTTCCTCCACTGCACTCCCGCGTATCGTGTACGCAGCTTGCCGATGACAGCGAACGCTTTCTATTTCATCGCTCGCGAACGGAAAATTTCAGCGCAATTCGTCCAAGCGGTTCTCGTTCTCGACCGGTTTTACAAGGTTTCGTACCCGTGAATTTCGAATATCCCGATTCTACGGCATAAACCGATTCTGAAGCTGGGCCGACGAGATTCGAAGGTCGGATGCCGCTATTATTCCACCAATTCCATCGGAGTCGAGATCCAAAGCGAGCTGCGCGTGGAATGCCCATGGAAATCAAAACTCCCGCAATCGGAGAAACAATATGTTCGGCAGCAAAGCCGCATGAGTCAATGCATTCGTCGTTTTCCCATAAGGACTGATGTTTCGATGACAGGGAATCGAAAGGTCTCAGAACGGGACGGATGAGCCTGGCCACCTGTTCGGAATGTGTGACTAAGGACTAGTGTCGATGACGCACGTTTCTTGCATGAAGTGTCTCCTGGAACAGATTCCCGTTACGGCCGCACCCTAGATCCCAGGTTTTGAGCCCGAGTAGATGAAAATATGCGTATCTGCCGAACATCGTGGCGTTAGGTCTCTCGCTGTGCTCCTCGTCCCGCCCACGTTTATGGACAGTTTGTCCTACAGTCGCCTGACGACGGTTCTAAACCTACGAGTTATCCAAGTCGTTAACTTGCACGTTAGATTGCTGCCGTCAGGCCGCTCTGACGTCGTTCCGTCAGACTCATTACAAGAGCAACACGTTCAGTACACGCAACGGTCGTGTAAGGGCATGCGGCCTTGTCCCTCGCAGGCCGCTTGCTTTATGTTGTGTTGCGCCGTCGCTGTAGTCGTTGCAATAAAATGCATTAGGGCAACCAACGAGCGCATCTTCCCCGAAAGGAGGGCGGGCTAGCTGACTGGCTTTCCACCCGGACGCTCAGACTACACAGTCCCTGTAGACCTTGTCGCGGACGACCCACCTGAATCTTTCTTTTTGTCAGTCTAGCTGTCGGCTGCACCCCGTGTCTCTCTAATCTAACTCGTCTGCTCTTACTAACCCAGTGACATTGTCCCGTTTCCCAATGCCGTCCGATCGTTGTTCTCTACCTAGCCGCTGACGGCCGGCTCGCTCGTTTCCTCGGAGGGTTTACTACAGACCTGGCTCGGAACACGTCGACTACGCTAGACGAGACTTTACATTCATTCAAAGACAAGGAAGCCGTTTCGTCGGACCTGATCTTCTCTTCGATTCCTCCTGCTCATTCGGGAACGAAGAATTTCGGTTCAGTTTCAAACGAGCCCTAGTTTTCGGATAATTCTGTTCCAGACATAATTCGGTTCGAATTCAAGATCCTAATCAAGTTCCCATGGTCTCGGAATATTGGTTTCCGCCTCACGAAGCAAGATCCAGATGAAATGCTCATTGATTTTCCCGAATACAACTCGGGCTTCGAAAGTTCATTCACGGCGCATGACTTCTCTGTCCGCTTCAGTTTAAGCGATCCGACGCTCGTAGATGCAGCGATCGCTCAAAATCGATCAATCATGACTTGGGCGCAGTCGAAACGAACATTAGTTCGTAGATTGTGTCGATCTGGCTGAGATGCCATCGTACGATGGAGCCTAGGGTGGAGTTGGAGCATTTCTGTTGTTCGTGTTTACGGACGTCAGGACATCTCGTGACATCTCATGGCGTGCGCTTTCCGTGTCAGCAATTCGCAAACCCTGCGAACTGGAGCGACGTACGGTGGCCAGCCCGGTGGCTAGGGACCAACGGAATGAATGAGGAACTCACAGCAATTAGATAACGCAAGGGCGCTAGTGAAGGCTCTCGTCGTGCGCCCACTGTGCGCCCAGTGTCAACACAGAGCGACCCGCTGTAGAGCTGCGGCTTCTCTCGCGGTGGCGGCTGCGCCAGTCAGTTAGCTAGCCCGCCATCCTGGCAGCCTGTTTCCAAAGCCTATCGAGTGACGACGCTTCAGAGTCTGTCTCGAAGCGCTAGTGTTCTTCTAGTGACTTCGCGATGGCCGGAATGATTCAAATCATCAAAAATGTACGAATTACGCTCGAACTCTAGCGGAGTTTGTGTTCCTGCAACGTCTCTAAGTTGAAAGCTGTGTTGCTGGTGCGCTGGCAGGATCGTTCGCGTGTCTTGTGATGCTCTTGGGAACGCTAGCTTTGCGTTGTGATTTGCAATTCAGAGCAAAAGCTGACCTTACCCTGTCGACATTGCCACGAGGCCACGAGGGGCTGAATAGGACTCCGAGATGATTCGTCGTGCAGCGTTTCAAATCGTGTTGCTTTTTCTCGTTTCAGAACTGCCTGGCCAGGGCTCTGTACGACAACCATGCCGAGTCCCCCGAAGAGTTGGAGTTCAGGAAAGGAGACGTTCTCACCGTGCTCGAACAGAACCCCAACGGCCTTCAAGGTATCGTTAACATCGACCCCGAGGGTCTCAGACAAATCTTTATGAGCTCGACAAGTCGTTTTGGTATCGGAGGTTTGCTGCGTTTCTTTCGGTGGAAGTGCATTACCACCTTCCGACTATATGTCTCTTGGCGACTCTATGACGATATCTACTGCCGAGCTCTCGCCGTGCGTCTTTCATCACACTTCAGAACGCTCCTTTCGCGACGGCCGTAAGCCACGTGAGCGGTTGCTAGCCAAACACGCAGCATATTTATGTTTTTTTCCTCTGTCCTTTACGTAGGCTGGTGGCTGTGTGCTCTGCGAGGGCGTCAGGGCATTGCGCCTGGCAACCGCCTGAGACTGATGCCTTATATGTACGATCCTACCGGCTTGGGTTTCGCAACCGGAGTCGTTGCGCAAAACATGCCTCAACAACAGGTGAGTTGCAAAACGGGCGAAAACCCTTCCGGAACGTTCTCGAAAGAAGGTCCCCTCCTCTTTTTCGGATTTCGTAACATTCCTGATTCCGCGCTCTTCAAAGCCGAAACAGTTCTATGAATAACCGTTGAATCGGGAGATTCCCTCCATTATTGCGACGACATACAGTTCTATATGTGAGACGAAGTGTCGGTTGAGAGTCTTGATTTTACGACAGAGTCAAGCATCGTGTCCTTACTAATTCTCGTGTGCTTCCCTCACTCAGACCATGAATGCCTGTACTCTGCCGAACCGGGGCTCGAACGCCAATAGAAGGCTCCTACAAAGTGGCCCTCCATCTGGCGGTCGAGTTGTACTCCCGGTCCGACAAGGAGACGTGTACGTATACGACACCCCGCAGGTCAACACCAAGTCCGAATACGATGTACCAGCAGTGGCCACGCTGCCTCGAGGAGGAGGAGGAGGAGGTGGAGGACCAGTCAGGGAGACGCCGAAACTGCAGACCTTTGCAAGTCCTCGTGAGTGTTTTCGGCGATCTTGGCACTCCGTTCATCCGAACTTCTGGCCCATTGCTTCTGCTTCCTTGCTAATCGCTGCTTCTTCCCACAGAGAGCCAAAACTACGACGAACCCAAAAACGGCGGTCAGTACGACATTCCGCGGGGCGTCGGTGCACATTTCAAAGCCTTGTCGCTGTCCGACTGTCAGTACGACTTCCCGTCAACCGGCAAAGGCTCTCTGCCGCATTCTTCGGAGTACGACGCGCCGGCCGCTCGGAGCGCAGTGGCGCCTTTGAAAGCCGCTTCACTCTACGACAAGCCTCCGAACCAATTGGATTTGAGTACCTTAAAGGTTAGTCTAAAATCCTCCGTTCGACAAAGAAGGTTTTGATCGAATTGAGAACGTTTCCTCGCGACCCGTCCCTGCACCGAGCTGACGTGATGGTGTCCTTTTCAGGAAAAGTCTTCCGCCTACGATGTGCCCGTGGCCACGATAAACACGCGCGGCTCCGTGCATTCACAGGGATCCAGTTCCGGGGTGACTGGAAGTCAGACGAGTTTGAACACAAGTCTCTCAAGTGGAGGTAAGCTTCCGAAACAGGTCCGGAATGATTTGATCCCTCGTTTCTCCTGTTCCTGTTCTCTAACGATCGAGGACCTGAATAATTTCCCAACGTGCAAGGCTAGCTTAATAACAAGATAAGCTGTTCGAACAGGTGGCTCGAATAGGTCCTCTCTAGAGCAACAAGCTGAGGAAGCCTACGATATCCCTCATCTAGGTCACAAACGACCGGTCGGCCAGGATATAGGTTTATTGAAAATCGCCACAACAAAGGCATCATCTGGTTTCTACGACGTTCCGCCACAAGTCACCAGAGACACACCAACCATAATCCGAACGAAATCCAGCCTCGAAGCAGCCGACTATGTTTCTCTCCCGAAACCCTCGGTTCAAGTATCCGGACCAGTACGAGAGCTGAATTTGGAACTCCAATCGGCAGTGGAAGCTCTCGTGATCCATCAGCAAGAAGTTCAGGCTGCCACCCAGTTATTGTTTTCGTGTCTCGGAGAGTCTCGGGAAGGGATGCGAGTTCCGTCGCACACTCTCCTCAACAGCGTTACCACTTTCTTCAACTTTTCCCAAAGCGCCGTGCAGAGCGCTAAGAAAAATGCTCAGGACCCGAAAATCGCCGCAAAACTTGAGAGGCTCGTCCAGAATATGTCGATTTCATTCAACGTCATCGCGGAATCATGCTCGGCCATGGACAAGGTCGGCTGGACTCAACAGAAACAAGGTACGCACGCGACCGTCGTTGCACGCGGGGTTGATGTTCGTGGCTCGAATCATACACGATCTATCTCGTTGTTGCTAAAACTTGTTTCACCGCATTCCACGAGAACGAGAGACCACCACGAGCGTGATTGACTGGTGATTAACTAGGTTCCTATCCGACAGGTGAACGTGACGAGCTCGACCGGCTGGTCGCTTGCGCCCGTAGCCTGACAGACGATGTGCAACAAATCAGTTCCTGCATACAGGGCAACGCGACGTTGATATTCAGGCAGAGTACGCCATCGCAGGAGATTCGTCAGAGACCGTTACCGACGCTGCCACCATCGAGACCGTCCCCGGTGGGTGCCGCTGTCCCCTCAGACGGCGGAGAATACGACTACATTCAGATGCAGAATGACATACCAAGAAGTGACCTCGGCACGAACTACGACAGTCTACTCAAGAGATCACAGGTCAGACATTGAGCCAGTCCTCCAGTATCAGCACTTATTGGAGAGGGAGGATCGACCACGAATTTCCACCGTATTTCCCAAATGATCGGAAATTCCCCTCGAAATCCATCTCATGGTGTCCTTTTTCGCTTTCAGGAGATGATCGCCGATAAGTCGACCGTCGCAGAGGTACCGACACACATTCGGAATGATCACATGCTTCGCGAGTACTACTCACCGCGTCTGAACGACAGCATAGCCTACCTGGGAGAGGCGATCGATGCGTTCTTGTCGACGATCGAAAAAAATCAGCCTCCACGGATATTCGTCGAGCACACGAAGTTCATCCTGATCGCTGCCCATCGAGTCGCTTGCATCGGCGACACCCTCCATCGGCATCTGTCGGATTACGTTGAAAGTGACAAATTCCGCCGGTGCTCGGAGAAGATTTCCACCTCGTTGAGGCTGCTCGTCGACACGACGAAACGAGCGGCGTTACATTTCCCGGCTGTAGTAGCAATTCAGGAAATGGTAGACACGGTTATGGCTGTCAGCCATCTATGCCAAGCGCTCAAGGGGTGCTTCGTCGTGAACACCGCCCACCTTCAACATCAGCATCAAGAGCTGCACCAGCCACAGCAGCAGACCCACTTGCAACCGCAACAGCAGAGTCAACAGGCCCCGAAACAACTTGATGGACCCGGTGGGGTCGCCGTGAAATGATGTGAATCGATCGTTCGATTGACTTTGTCTGTAAATATGGAAACAAAAACTTGAGGCCTCTAGGTCGGGAAAGAGACTCCAATACAGAGCGAACGACGGAAGACGATGGCTTTCGGTGTAGGGTTAGATAGTGCAATACACCTAAAACTCAAAAAGACACACACAAACACATTCACACACACACCGTAAACGTCCGGTGATTGAAACGGTCATTGACGTTCTAGTCAAATAATGGTGGCAGGCCCGTTGCCTCACGAACGATTTTGTAAGATTGGCACCGAGATCGTAGACGAGTTTGAGGCATTTCTTGCAACTTCAATGTGATTTTCTGTGTTCAATAGGCGACGGAAGCAGCGGTCAACAAAGTGAGGAACTAAAAAATGTTGTGAGTAAAGATCCTTCGGCTCGAGTCGACTGAGAAACACTGCATGCGAGTGTACTGTATAATATATGACGACTGTCTATGTAAACATGACGACTGATGTCCGCTATATTCAATATCGTGCGGTACTTCTGCGAATAATAAATTACCCTAAACGGAATTATTGAGGAATTGCCTTGTGTCATCATTTGAGAACCACGAGGGAAATATCGTCTTCTTATCCACGTGAGCGCGGAAGAGCTCATCGAATGTTGCAGTTGTGGAGAAACTCGGCAATTCCCGCCAGAGGTTTTCCAGATTGTGTCAAAATCACAAAGAGTTGAAATGCGAGTGCTCGAAGTTTATTCTGCACGTTCCGTAATGATGTGCTTCCGAAAATCCGACAGTTCTTGACACTTGATTCTCCTAACTCAGGCGACTCTACTTCTTGTAGAGGCCGTAGCCGAGACCATATCCACCATATCCTCCGTAGCCTCCGAGCCCATATCCGCCGTAGCCGAGACCGTAGCCCCCGTAGCCTCCGTAGCCGAGACCGTAGCCACCGTAGCCGAGGCCATATCCGCCATAGCCGAGACCGTATCCTCCGTAACCTCCGTAAAGTCCGTACGGAGATCCAATCAGGCTAGCCTGAGAACACAAAGCCACGAGGGCAAGGGCAGCTACGAAGCACTGGAATTAAAGAGCGACAACTTCAGATTATTCCCAAAGAACTCGGTACACTCGGGGTTCTCAAACTCACGGCTCATTCGAACTACTCACAAGAAGCTTGCTCATGTTTGGCTAGTTTGAGGATTGCTTGTGTTGTTTTCTTGAAGTGGTATAGCATCTTAAATAGTCGTTCGCAAGAGAAAGGGCCATCGTGAGCAAACTCCATTTTGGCAACTCCAAATCTTAACGGGGCTTCAGAGCGGGTGGAGCCCCAACCTTGAAGTATTTTGAAGTTTAATTGGGAATAGCAGGGAAGAGAGAATCGATTGACGTAGGAAGCTGTGGATGCTACGGTCTGTGCACGGTGAAAACTTCGAACCTCGACATCATCCACGCATTAAGGGCGCGAATCTTTCGGATGCGGATCTGTCGCGAGCACGATTCCGCCGCGCCCGAACCGAAACGCGGCGGAAAAACGCCGATACCAACGGAGTGGAACCGAAACTTCTGTGTTCTTCTGTATTTCGAAAGAGAAAGAGCTCCAGAGGCGGAAAAAGCTTTTTTCCCGATTAATGTCACAAACGACCGGTAACGAGCGATCCGATTTAACAAGCCAATAGCGGCGACAGCAGTATTGGCGGCATCTGATTTCTAGATGGATTCGCTCGCCCGCCATTCCCAATGCCGCTCGCAAAGTAACTTGAGATCGCAGCTCTTGGACATTGTCTTGAGCCCAGCGTAAGAACTAAATTGGTCGCGCAATCTGCTTTCCAAGTTTTTATGGTAACCATCATCAAAAATAGACATTATTTCAGTTCGAGAGGAACGAGCACTGCGAGCACCGATTTTTTTTTCAATCGTCAGCGCTCAGAATGTTATCGCGTAATAAGTCAGCATTCGGACTTCCTTGCAAAGAAGAGAAATTCCTCAGTTATCGGCCACAGAATACTTGCGGTTCTTCATAAGTTGGCTCGTAACTTATTTTCACTCTTTCCACACCGTTTACAGTTCGAGTCTCCCATCGAGCCAACACCAAGTGTGGTGAAATACGGAGTTGACGCCATTGTGACGTCAATCTTTGTGCCCAATATCTCTAAGGACTAGATACTTCATTGGAAAATCAAAATATGGTTGCAGATGCAATCCTGATCCCTCGAATCGAGCGGTTGAGCCGTCCTGGTGTGAGAGGTCATCCCAATCACCCAGAACACTCCCGCTGAACGTCCCCGTTCCGTGGGGTTTAGCGAGGAACGCACAGTTTGTTTTACAATGCGGAATGATTAAGTTACCAAACGCGCACCGTGTGTTGAACCTGATTTCTTCGGATGCCCTTTTCGTATATCTGGTGGTATGCGCTACAGATTTCGGGACGATTCTGTGGATCTGATGGGGACGCTTCTTGGGTGAGTCAGGCATAATTTCCGGGAGGACGCTTAGCAGTCCGTTGGGCTTTTGCCTAAAGATTGCATGGAACATATGATCGCTGACGCTGATCTGAACTCAGGTTTCGTCCACACAGGACGCTTTCAATAACAAAAACGAAGCTTTCAGGTCTACTATGTGGAAGCCCACTTGTATCCCTTCCGATTTCCGTTAGTTGCCCTGATATCTACGATGTCTGTACACCGCCAATCACGATCTTGATGCCGTTCCTACCTACGGACACATCGGATCCGGCCATCTCTAAAACAACTGGGGACCCAACGACTCGATCGACTCTCTCGGTTACTACACCAAGTGAAGTTTACCGCGAGCATTCCATGCGTCCACCTCACCTGCAAACTCTTCAGCTTGACATTAACCTGCCCAAAGTACACGACTTCACTGATTTCCATATTTGCTCAATTTTCGTTGCCTCGTTACTGATAGCTGCTTTGACAGCCCTCGTCACATATTTAGCAGTGAAGTGTTAGTGGCTGCGGAATCCTTGGAGAGGTCCACGGAACACTTTGGGAGTGAATTCTTCTTTGCAATATATTCGTCCATGTGACGGACATCAAGACACAAGACCTATCCAGCTGGCCCAGCATAGTTAGGGGTGCTGAAAGCCTCAGTCTATATTTGCGATAAAAGTTGGTCCTCCGGAAACAATGCCTCATTATGCAGGTTTATGTATGACTAGACTCAGAATTTCCTTTGATGCAGGATAGAAACTCCATAGTTTAGGGAGGCGCTCGATCGATGTAGATGATGGACTGAATTCAACGGAATCCGTCTCCACTTAGAATGAGAAGTTCCTCTGGGTATTCCAGTCCAATCGACGGGACGGGCCGGCGAATAGTCTCAAGATTTCATCAATAACTCACCGTCATCCGTCGCAATCTCGGGATGACGGTAACGAGGCCAAAGTATTGCTCCGGTTCTTACCGCCCTGTCTTTCCCAACCTCACGGATTCCGTGGTTCTCAGTTAACACATCTCTGACCTGCTGAAACCCCCGGATGACGTTGCTGTTGATCAAGGTCAGATTCCGCAACCTTAGCCGCTTCACGAGGGTCAAGACCGAATTCCCGCTCCAGTCACAGCTTCATGATCAACGGGATCCATTCGTTATGCGCGGCAAAATTTCCGGCCTGACAATGAGGCTCCCTGATGGGCTGGGCAATCGAAACTTTTTTTCCTACCTCGTGGAGTCCTAAGATCGGGTGGCGGAGATTCGACAGCAGACTTTTCTTACAAATCATTACTGAAGCATCTCGATTGATTTCTACCGCTTCACGTGCGGTGTTTCCATCCCGATCCGATGCTGCGGAGCAATCCGCTCGAGGTACTCCCCGGTATGTGGGTACGAATCGGCATTGCTCCTTCTCAATGATTCTGTAGAGCTCATGTACTGGTATGGAAACGAGAGTACCAGTCTCGTCTTCAAGACTTGCACTGCAATTCAGCCTCGACACGATTCCGTGATCAGTCGACCACGAAGTGTCCAAACCCAACAAATCTTGACTCATCCTTCTATCCGATGTTGCCGGGTTGAGGCCCAGCCAGCTCCGTCTGATAGAACAGTACTTCGCGAGTTGGGCTGTTCCACAAGATGCTGGACGGCATGTCAGAGAGTTGGTAAAGATTCGTCAGCTCGTGATGCATTCTGATCCAAGGACGCGTACTTCATGGAATTCCCGGATAGTGGTTTGTGGTGTCTGTCATTCCTGTAAGCGAAGCATGAAAGGCGAATGGACAGCGATAGATCGGAATCCACCGCATTTCCGACCAGCTGAGCCTGAAAGGGACTTCCACCTTTCGAGGGAAGCACCGAGGGAAGACGGAATTCGTCAAAGATCCGAAGGCCTCAACGAGCCACCATCGAGATGAAAATCACGAGATGAGCCACAATGGAAACCCAGCAGTCTCGGAGCATGATCTCGGGTGCTTCCTTGTCGCTCCGATTTCTTCAAAAGCTGCCTTTGATGATACCAGAGCGGCGACAAATCCCTCCGATTGTCGAGGCTTGGAACTATTCTGCGAGCCATATGAAAAAATCCGCGGGGCAGCCGCTGGGAGACTCCCGGGTTGTTTTTGTTAAAACGTCTCAGGTGTATCTAAATCCGGTGTCGTGCTTGGCGTAGTCCCTCGAACTCGTGGATCGGGCTCTTCACTGCTATTGCTGGGTTGTGTTTCAATCTACTAAAATCTCGGCTCGGGAAAGAATTTCGGAAATATTGGGAGAAAAGGGATTTTTTATTATGAATGCAAGAGCGTTTTTTGCTGGACAACTGGATGTGGGAATCGAGGAATACACTTCCCAGTATCTCTAGTGTTTGGTCGACGATCCGAAGTTTCTCCCGATATCCTAGATGAAGCATTCGCGGCGTCTTTGGTGCATTCTTGACGGAATTGTTTTCTCACTCGAAACGAATCGTGTCACGCTGGGAAGCGATGCTAGTTTGGAGGACTTGGGCGGTCGTTTTAAGTTCCTGGTACTGGATGGTATTTCCGCGATCACGGAACCAGCCATTGAGGTAGGTTACCCTCTCGTGCATTGAGGTGATCGTGATGACGGTGTTCGTGGTGGTTGATAGCATCGAGCGATTGTTGTATTCCCGGAGCTGCAAATTTCGGAAGTGTGCAGCTTGCCCTTCCATCTCGTTTGGAACATCGTTGAAGTCCGGCCACAGGCCGGGGCTGATCATCTTCGCCGTATCATCAAACAGTGTGACGTTTCTTTTTTTCGGGACTTTCCGTCTTGACAGTGTATGAACTGTATGGGCCCCACTTCGAAAACTATCGCGATAAGATCCACGACGGTGTTCGGTTCTTCACCGTGGAGCTCGCGAATGTTGCTCAGGTCGCTCTGTATTGGCGGAAGACTGTCGTCAGGGATTTCTGTGGCTTGGCTACACTGGAAGACGTATGAATTCTTATGCGACAGGTGGTTAGTGTTATAGTGTTTGTGTTTTCAAAAGCTGATTCCGTCCGACGGATTGTAAAGCGACAGTTTCGTCTCACCTTATTTAACCAAACCATGTGATCCTACGATGGACGATTTCGTTTTTTTTCGAATTTGAGTGTATCTTGCCTCACCTCGTCTCTTGGCTCGTCGGAGACTCTTCGTCGTCGGTCGCGGCATTGCGATGTAAAGCGAAGACTTGAGTTCACAAGACCAAGAGCAACGAGTGAAGGACGACAGTCCGTGCCCGCAGAAAAATCTCCGACCGCTGAACAAAACAACAACCTCGGACGGATTGAACGGAGAACGTTTAGGAGGCAAACTTAGCAGGAGTCTCGTTAATTGAGAAACCATCAAACAACGAATTGAGCCCTCGAAATTCACACATCAAACGCCGAAATTCGGTCAGTTTCCACCCGAAATTACGGGAATTAACGGCTATACGCAATAACTCAGGCGCGGCCTCGAATCAGAATACTGCTGTTTCCGATTTCTCGACGAAACCAAAAGTCTACGTCCATCCCTTTCTCGGGAGAACGCAAATTTATGACGGCTTTCCGACTTCTTCGGGGGGGGGGTAGTAGATCGCACCACTGTTGAGCAACCCCGATACGGATCACTACCAGAGTTGGATGACGGCTTTTCCTGACCCTGCCGTACGTTGTGCCAGAAACAGAAATTTACTCTGTCAACCCTGCATCACGCTGGAGGGCAGCAAAGCGCCTCAAATTTCCTTGTATAGAGGCCGAAGTTCACTCCGACTGTATCGCCGGCGAAGTTAGAGACGTTTTCACGTCAAAAATGGCGATGCTGCAACTTCGGAAGAAAACGCGACCCAGTAAAGATGAGCTCACATCAGACTGCACTTCGTCGCGCCCAAGAACTCTGCCTTCTCGGATGTAATGAAACGACAAGTCGATCTGTCAGAGCTCGCGGGTTGGAAGCAGAGTGATGGTCCGGACTTCTTGCTCACCTCTGAAACTCCCGGTATCCCCAAACGGTGGGAAATACCGCGACGGAATTCTTTTCTGATCTGGGAAGTGAGGGATTCTTTTGGAATAATAATGTAAATTTATCACCCAAACTCATGCTGTGGCCTCGCTCGTAACAATCACGGGAGTTAACAGTTGAGCAATCGGAGTATTGTCATCAGCAGATGCACAGGGAGCGTTCCCATCGGAGCCGGAATGATATTCTAGCAATTAGCGGAGCCCGCAACCAGCCTCTTCCCGTGAGTCGTGTATCATGTGTCCGTGGTATTGTGATCGATGACCATTCCTTGGAAGTGGATGCTGATCTGATTCAAAACAGCGCACATGAAGATTTCCGAGCCTCGGGAAATCATGTCTATTCATTACGTTTGAACTCCTTTATGGCTCTCGATGTAAATCTTCATCGGATTCAATTCTCATTACGATTTGACCGTTTCGCAGCGGTTTTTCAATGGCGTGCCGGAGAGCGCGGCGTGACGTTGACGACGTTCGACCCGCTCGCGAACTCTCGATGTTAATCTTCATTGGTACAATGAATGAGTTGCTCCAGCTCCGCTCACCAGCGGATGAATTTGTAGCCTAGTGCTGACCGGGGTACAAGAATCAATCGAGTGTATGATCCGGGAGATGGAACGAGTCGATCTTCCCTTCGTTCCGCTAAGAATGATTCCTCGTGTTGTAGGTGGAGAGTTGATGACACTAGTTTCGGAAAGGGAATTTTATTCGGGAAGCATGATATTCGTGAATTCAGTTCAAGTTCATGGTTCGCTCTTCACCGAATTCTCAGAATATCCAAGCCGATATCTCAGCGGCGCCGGCGCCTGCGTGCTATAGACTCGGCGACATCGGAAAATGATCTTCCGGCCGTCACCGACACGCGACCATGGAAAGTAGGTTCCCAGTAACCACTCGGCGGGATTTCCGGTCGTGGGAACATATACTGATTATACTCAAAGTCGTTCGGGACCATTATCTTCATCACCACGATCATCCGCCACGGATCGTTTCTGAGTAGCAATCTGAGGTCTTGATGCATTCTGACCCACAAGCGAAGCGCGTTCGGCAATTTTGTTCTCCTCGACAATAATCCGAGGTTCCTCGCGGCAAGGCACGATAGCCGAGCTATACGGGAATCATCGAAGTCTACTCTATCTCTCTTATTCGTCAGTGGACAGCAAATATATCGTGAGAACCTCCCCAGAGGAAATGCGGGGACCAGGTCCACCAACTCAATGAGCGCTGCCAGAGACGACTGTTCCAGGTGGAGGACCTCGTGTGGCTGCCTCAGCGCCAAATTGGCACCGCGTTCGAGGAGGCGCAACAGGGCGCCGACGGCTGCATTGACTACTTTCCTAGGGATTTTACCATATATCGGGAACCAAGTCCGAATGAGATAGTTGATTACACCCCTGAGCGCCTCATCGAGCCTCACCTTGGGGAGCTCCCGATCGAACAGAGTTTCAATCGCTGGATAAAAACGACGTCCTCGGTCAAGAAACCCCTCGAGCTGAGACGACGTAGGCTCCGACCGACCTCGAACTATTAGCGAAAAAAACGTGGCCCCATACTCCGCCTCGCTGCCACTGTCGAGTCTACCGAGACGTAAAACTTCTCGATGGAGCCATTCTAAGTGCGAGTGTGTTTTAACAAGACGGTACATGAGGCTCAAATCAACATTATTCAACACTTCCCGGCTCCGCGCCGAAGAATCAAGAGTCTCGCGGCGCTCAACTTTATACTCCAATGGTAGGATGTATTCAGAGCGGTATAAATTCCACGAGTAGGATCGCCCAGACAGGTCCATCCTGACGATTGATACTGAGCTGTCTCAGCTGTGTTCCAGATATCGCTCCTCTCGTAATGGCAGCTTCTGCGTAAGATGTCCGCCTAGCGAGCGACGGACCGATGTCTGTAAATCAGAGAGCGGGCAGATAAGTTCAGTGGTTCTCAAACTTCCTTCTCGCGGCAGCTCTCTACGCGAAATAACATCAAGGGGTGCCGCCAGGCGTGAAGTTTGAGAACCACTACATTAGACAGATATCCCGAGAGGAAAGAACCATCGCGCAGTTTCTGACCGCAGCTCGCGCGAGTCAGGAGTCTATCAGACGGAAGATGAATCTCGAACGAAGGATCATTCGTCGTGGACCTCCGCTACGGGAATGTCCGATTTCCTGTAGAAATCATGGAGAAGTAGGATGAAGCGCGCGAAGAGAAGGGATGGGAATGCGTGCAGGGTTAGTGAACAGCAGGGTCCGCTTCCATATCGAGCAAGCGGAAGGAAAGCTTTCATTAACATGCAGGATTGGAGAGTCGGATCATCATTCACAGCTTCCATCACCTTCTATGTATGGAAGGGCACTGTTTCGATGTAGAAGAATCCGCTCTGGATTCGTAGCTCTCGAACAACCCTGTACGAAGCTCAGCAATTGCCATTGAAGAAAGCCATGGGAAGTTTGCCGCACCCCTCTCCCTTTCAAGGCGAGGCTCTGCACGCGGAATGATGAGCCAAGGAATTTGAGTCTAACCTGGTTTCTCTCGTCACAAAATGCTCGTTGTCGGCACAATCAGACGCTGTTATTCTTGTGATCTCATGTACACACACGAGAACATACCTAAGCATGTTCGCTTGCGGCGTTTGTTTTGATTCTTATTCCCCGCTGTTTCCGGTCCGGGAATTCGCGCGTGCGACGCAACGTTTCAGCCGAGAGACCCTCTGGACTGCAGCGGCGCACAGTGGTCCAAAACGCTAAAATAGCTGAGAAAGAGTCATATCCGGTTTTATCGAGTTCAGACGCGTGAAGGTGTTGCCAAGGGGCTGTACTGCCGGGGCAATTTGAATTCGGTCGATTGAAGACCTCCATGGGATAGGAGGGATAGGAGAAGAGAGAGAGAGAAAGCGGAAAGCCAGACTCGAACGAAGGCACGAATCGTTGTGAGTTCGAGGGACAAAAACACGTTGTGAAGCTTTTCCATCGAAGAAAGAATCATGTCCGGTAAGTGAAACTTAACTTCACTCCAAATGTGGCGAATTCCGCTATTTTCGAGAAGACTGCACGGTGTCCCGAAGCAGGATCAGGAGCGAACTCAGTTGTGCAAAAATTACTGCCCTTCAGGAGGCTGGAACTGCAAGCCCCCGATGTCCTCCCGCTTTGAAACTCTCTGATCCACAACGATATTTCCAGACATATCAGTAGCGGTGGCCCGAAGACGTTTCTTTGTTCGGATTTTGGCCGACCACGCAAGAGCAGCGGGATGGCTGGTGAAGCAGGCTAAGAAGGGCTCTGAGCCGTCAAGCTGCGAGGGAGGATCGTCCACAGTCCGGAGATATTCTCCTCGAAGCAGGCCGATTGGCTGGACCGAGAGCCGTTCACAATCTGGGTTCGAACGGAGCAGAGGGAAGTGGTAAAGAAGTCAAGGCCCCCGGCAAGAGTTTCGCCGACTCCGGTGCCAAGTCGTGTGGTCAATCGTATGCTGGCGAATATTCCAACCCACAAACCCTTTCCAATAAAGAGACTATTGATTGATTGATCGACCTCTGTGCGGGCCTGGTCGAGGATTCAGACTCGCAGACGTGCGACGAGGGCTGCGAAATCGAAAATCCACAGAGCGGTTCTGGTACCGCCTAACCGACTGAGAGCAGTATCGATTGTCATTAGTGTCATTAGATACCGCCTCGACAAGAATCTATGATTTTGTGCCTCACTGTATCCATCATCACTACACCTTGGAGGTTAGGGCAAAAGAAGAAAGCTAAACACTCCAGCAAAAAATTCCAAAAACGCCTACTGTGCATCTTTCGCCTGAGAATGGCTATTCTGCCTACGAAGGCCTATTTGCCCAAGACTCGTTCTTTTCCCTGAAAATAGCCATTTTGCCTGAACCTGAACCTTTTTCGGCCAGCGGACCACCTAGCGAATCGCATTGAGCCTTGTGAACCATGTCACAACGCTTGCTTTTGGAATTGTCGCTAGCAAACACGAGTATGCATTGCATACGCATGTTTACGCATACGCATGAGCATGCGATTCTCTTCTCGAGGAATACACGCAGTCCATCCATGTCCCAGCGAGAATGCTACATGAGAAATCGCCTCTCTGCATAGAAATCCCGACCGAGTTTATCCTTGGGAAAGAGGAACGAGTCGATATGAGCAAAATCGTTGGGTCAGACATATTCGCGCCTCCATCACTTATCTCGAATTCTCATTTTCCCCGCAGTACGATCATTCGGGGCGCCAAGTAGGTAACGCGCTTTGTTTGTGGGTCTGAGTCTCTCTACGACCGGTCTGGAAGCACAAATGAAACCGGAAGTTATGAATATTTCCGCAAAATTGTTCTCTGATGGTCGTCCGCGTGTGCTGGTTCCACCTGATTGGAACGGCTTCAGAAAAGACCGCGGGGAACTTGTTCGTAGCGGCCGCCGTCATAGGGAGCTGGAATTATGCCGTCAGTAAAGTGGCAAGCTCAGGCGTCCCGCACATCGGCGAAACTGACGGGAATCCGGATAGATTTCCCAGCCGAGGTATTATGATCTACAATGTGAGATTCTGAGGAGAAGTGGGAACGACGTATCGGAGGGTGAGAATCGGAAGGGTCCAGCACACCATCTTGAGGCAATAGACTGCATGATATGAAAGTGTGCCCGAGCGCTCTCTGTGAACTGTTCGAATTCCATCAGTTCCTCGACTGGCACTTTGATAATAACTTCGTTACCGAACAGGTCTGACGCAAGTTTTCTATTTCTATCTCAAAGTTTCTGGATTCGGAAACTCCGCGTAAACGATTGGGCTGAGGGTATCTCTCGTGTCGGCTCCCTTTGTTTTCAAAGCGATTACGAATTCCGACAAGCTTTTTCTGTTATCGAAGGCAGCCCTTGTGTCACGCGACAAGCTCGTGGCATAGATTCGCTTCCCCAGATTCTTCCCGGTGCTCGAGTCTGCTGACGCGTGTCTTCATCCGAAATTATTTCGCGGCTAGCTGAGTCTGTCCGTTCGCCTACTGCAATCAGATCCACGGCGAGACGGAATACAGAAGATAGCTCTTCCGTGATTTCAATCGTGGGCATTTCTCGTTGCGATCATCTCGCTTAGCGGCTTCCTTCCTCTTTGCTTGAGATTCCTGTGCGCGATGAAGCCGACAGCTCGCGTATTCAAAGTGAGGCCATAGAACCCTGAGTGCTTATCGATTTGTTACCCAAGTCTTCTCGTAAGCATTGGGAGGCAACGAGATGAATGAACCTGTCCTGAGGTGAGGTGTCAACAAGTCCGGGATAGGCTACTGTAATCGCATCACCCAGAGCAGAATCAGTTCTCGAAGCTGTCGAAACGGCGGGCTTCACGGGCGAAAGGAACTCGACAGTCTCTTCCGCTCATTTTTAGAAGACAGAAAAACCGCACGGGCTTCCTGCTAAGCCGTCGTGACTAAGAACACTACTATTACTAAACCTGCCATTTTCGATTCTTATGTTCAGTTTCGCGTTTGAAGTAGGAGTTAACGGCGCGGCGTTTCCGGATGAATGCAAGCCTAACTCTAGCCAGTGGCGTAGCCAGCCTATTTTTTTCCCGAAGCTGGGAAATATCCCGGGACGCGGCGAATCGGCTGATCGACAGCGGTCGAGCTCGGGGAGCACACCAGTATCTGCGGTTTCCCCTCTCAATAATTTTATCTCGGTGGCACCGTAGCCATCTCCCTGGAACTCTCATGATGAACGGCCGGCTCAGCGCTGAGTACGTTGTCAAGGTACTCGGAAACGACCTCGATTTCGCCCACATCTCCCGTGCTGTCTAACTTTTGCATTTTTTTTGCCTTGCACTTCTAAGGGGAGCGGAGTCGGTGCGCGACATCTGCGTCGTATAATAGACGACATGCACGAGATTTGTGTTCTTCAAGGAGTCCGGTCGGCCCCACGCGAATCCACACAGAATAATGAGGTTCTCTTATGCTCCGTATGTCATTCAAAACGGGTCTGGTGCTGAAGAGCATTTGGTGAATAGAGAATCGCCGACAGTATGATTCGCGGATCGGCACAGATAGCAGTCATCATTCTTCCGCGATAGCCGAGTTGCGCCATTGTTATCATCTCTCCCGCTTAGCGCTCAAGATGACGTCTCCATTCGGTCTGAAGACACGAAGCACAATTTTCCCTCCCGATCCCCATTTGAGAACACTGACGTTTCCTTTCCCGGCTCAGCAAGCCCGGATCGATTGTGGTACACTGTGGTGGTTCTGTGGTACGATTTGTGGTTCGATATGGTACCGGTGAGCGCGGGGACTTGGTGAAGCATTTAAATTTGCGGCGGTTGGAGGTGAGTAGGCGAATTGATCGAAATCAACGATTTCGATCCTTTATTCCACCTTTGTCCCCGAGAACCCATTTTATCTATCGGACGTTTCACATGTGTCGGTGGTGAACTCAAGTTAATGTCGAGGAAGATGTTCGAACGTCTGTGGTCGTTTCGCGATGACCGTTGGGGCTTCGCAACCGTCATCTGTGAGAGCAGCCAGGGCGATTTTCTGCGAAAGTGTCGTGTATCTGAGAGATCTTTTCTCGGGGTCGACTCCTGGTCCGCCAACTTTTGTTCTGCGCCGAGTGTGAATGTGTGTGATAAGTCTAGTTATCGCCGGCGATGGTCGACCGAGGGAGGTCGAAGGCACCCCCTAGGGATTCTCTGCGCGTGAAGATACAATTCGCTGGCGCGCGAACGCACACCGAGACTTCTACTGTGCTATTGTACCCGATGATGTGAGAGAATCTGGTTCATTGTTTCAGAGACCATCATGTGGAGCAAAACTCCTCGCCAGACCGGTTTCGATGCTGTCAGTCAGGTTCCAGGTCCAGGCACCTATAACCCAAGAGATGTCAAGAAAAGCGCACCTGCTGCCGTTCCCTTCGGCAAACAAACCGAACGGTATGTCTCAGAAGTAGGATGTTCCTGGGAATCTATCAAAGCGACCTTTGAGGGTTCCCCGTGAGCCAATGCTGCCAGTTCGATCTCAAGACTCTTGCCAATTAATAAATGGCATTTATACTACAAAATTTCATACCCTATCAATGATTTCCTGCTCTACGACTTGATGAATGTGGTTGAAGGTTCAAACGAGACGACTCGAGTCTATCTACGTGCTCCAACTCAACAGCGAGTTCTGTTCGCTCCGCATCCCAGCAGACTCGACCGGGCAGACTTCAGGAGCGTCTCCGGACCTTTGAGGTCCAGATTGGCGAACGAGACCAAATCATATCTCGACTCAAAATGGAAAAACTGGCTGTTGTGTCCCGCTATCAGCTTCTAGTGGACGCCTATAAGCAGCTCAGGAGAGTGTCTGTCCAGTCGATCCCGTCTCAGAAACTCCCGAAGGATATTTCGCAGGAAATCATGAAGACGCTCCAAGTGAGTCTTTCGCGTCAACATTTTGAGATAAAGAACCAACCATTTCCCGGCGATTTTTTCTTGAGGTAGCATGACCGCTGACTCCCAGCTAAGCTGAGTCGAGTTCCGTGGATCAACTTGAATTTGACGTTTTCAGGAAGTAAAGCTCCAGTCAAAGGATGAATCAAGGCCTTCCATGAACGAGAAAGACATCAAAGATCAGATGGCAACGTTCATCGTTGAATACGAGCAGGCCGAAGATCCGCGAGTGACGGCTCTCGAGGATGAAAAGGCCGCCCTCGAAATGACACTCGAGGAGGTGAGACACCATGAACCTGCTGATCCTGCATGATGCAAAACTCTATGTGATCAAAGTAGCAAATTTGTTGACTACAATGCGGAAACTCATTCACAGACGAAGAAACGCGTCGAGCAACTCCAAGAGGAAAGTAAAAGCCGCGCTTTCGAAATCGGTCAGCTCTCAGGCTCGCTCCGAGCTTCCGAAGCAGAAATGGTGAAACTTGAGAGTCAATTGCGGCGAGCCAACGCACTTGTCGACAGCATGAACAGCAATGCCTCAACAAGCAACGACAAGCTGTTCACAACGTTGAAAGAGCTCGGAGACGCCAGAGCCACTCAAGCGCTACTTGAGAAAACAGTGGCCCAGCAAGCAGAAACATTGTTGGAGAATCAGACGAAACATGTCCGCGCTATCGAGGCTCTTCAGGTGATCTTTGCGAACTTATCTCCTCTCATGGGGGAGCGCTGTAACAGATTGATATTCCACTTATGGATCGGTCGATGGCGGGTCATGTATCCGATGCTCTGATTTGTTTATGGTCCATGTCACCATGGGATGTATTTTCTACACCTTGGGATGATTTAGGTGATACGAATCGCGTTCGATTGGTTGTAGGTGCAGCTTGACTCGAAGGAGAAAGAGGTCAGGGAGCTTGAACAAAAACTGACTCAGTTGGCCACCTCACTTCGGTCCAGTCAAGACGAACGAGAACGCCTCGCGAAGGAGTTGAGCAGCTGTGTCGAGAATCTGGATAAAATCGTCCACGAGAACGGAAATCTCTCCCTCCGATCCCAGACCGTGGAAGAAGAGCTCGGTGAGCTCAAACGTAAATGCAAAGAACGCAAAGCTGAATTGTTGGCTTCCGAAGAGCGTCTCTCAGACGAGAAGAACAAGTGTGAGGATTTGAGTAATCAGCTCACAAAGTCGCGAATTGAGCTCGAAGAACTCAGGACCAAACTTCACCGTCAAGAACTCGACGCAGCTGCGGAGAAGCAGGTTCTGCAGAATCAGCTGAAGCAAAGCCAAGACAATTTCGAGCGACAGCTTGAAGAAGCTCGGCGAACGCACGAAATTTTAGAGGGTAAAAAAGCTGAGGCAGAGGCCGAACTCAAGTTGGCCGTCAACCGCATGAGGACCCTCGAAAACCAGGTTGAGAAACGCGATGAGCTCCTTTCAGAGGCTCAAATTGACAAAGGTGAGTTGTTCCTCAGCTTTTGAAAGCCATCCGTCAATATTTCTGCAACATTGACGAATTGTCAATGGTTCTCGTTTTTCCTGAAGCGAAAGATATTCCATTTCTGAAAAGAGAGATCTTTCAGAAACACTACAGAATTCAAATTCGGAACTAGAAACCGAAAACACCATCCTCAACGAACTGGTGACGAAGGCTGAGGCGGAAGCGGCGAAGGCTGAGGAAACGATCCGTGGACTCAAGATGACGGAGGAAGTTATGCAGAAAGAAGCAGTGGAGCTCAAACAACGAATCGTCGACATGGAAGCCGTCATGAACGCCCAAGAAGTCGAGTGAGTTTGCCGAAACTCAAGCAATCGCGTGGTTCAGCTTCAGAACGCATGAAAATCCTGATCGAGCGGACCTGATGTTGTTGACCGGCAGTCTGAGGTAATTTGATTTCCCATTTTCAGGATTGGATCCCTCCGATCAGAAATCTCCGCCTTGAAACAGTTGAACTCCGAAATCGAGGAATCGCTCCAGCGAGCCTTGAACGAAACCACCACTGAGCGGGAGAAGCTCCGTGCTCTTGAGAACGAAACTTCCTCGATTAGGCTCTTACATTTAGCGACGACAGCTGAGCTCGAGACAACGAAATCAGCCCTCGAGAACGCGTCCCAAGATTCAATCAAAGTTGACAATTTGAAGTGAGTATTCCGTCAGAGCTTACGCGATAGATTGAAGTCTCTGAATACCCAGTGTTCAAAGTGCTTCCGAAATTCAACCGAAAATTCGCGAATTCAGGCTCGAGTTGGCAACTGTAGAAGCCGAGAGGGCTCGACTCACGGCGCTTGTGAAGAGCCTCGAGGAGCAAGTCGAGAGCTGGGTTCGAGTGCGGGACTCACTCACTAAACAGCTCGCGGAAAGCGAGGAGAAATATCAAGAGGCCCAGGATGCTCATATGTCTCTGATGAAGGTTCGGGAGAACAACATCAAGATGCTCGAGGAGCACCTCAACTCAGTGAAGGTCAGTAGTTCTTACCGAAGGAAACTCAGGATCCCCGAATTCCCATTTGTATTGCGTCTGTTCTCCCGCAGCCAGATGTTCTCGAGCTCGCTGTATCGAGGATTCTACGAGACTTCCAACGTTGATGGTCCTTTTCCTCCTCTGATTTCAGGAAGCGCATGAAGACGAGCTCAACAGCTTGAGGAGAAACTTCGAGCAAGACAAGGAGAAGCTCGGTCAGGTTTCCGCGGAGCATTTGCGCGAAATTCAGGAGAAGCTCTCGGCGGAGAAGACGGAACTTTTGGGAACCGTGGACAAACTCAAGACAGAGAACGAGCTTCTCAAAAGCGAAACAGAGTCTCTCATCGACTCGAAAGCATCGTTCAGCTTGCAGTTGCAGGCGAAGGAATCTGAAGTGCTCCACCTTCGGAACAAAGCTGCCGAAGCTGATTTCTACGAAAGCAAATGCCGCGAGTTCGAGAAGCAGTCGATGCAGATGAGAGAGAACGTGGCGATCCTGCACGAGGACATCCAAGTGACTAGACAGGAGCTCATCGAGACACAACAAGCTCTCGAGCACGCGAAGCAAGCGAACGAAGTTCACGCCATGTTCTCCCTGGCCGTGATGAATTCTGGCATTGGACATCAGAAAGAACAAGCTCTCCAGTTGGAAAATGACAATTTGCGGCAACAGTTGTCAAGTCTCACCGAGCTGTTGGACAACTTGGAAACAGGCATCAAAACAACCGAG
Source organism: Neoseiulus californicus (assembly GCA_028455905.1). NCBI lineage: Eukaryota > Metazoa > Arthropoda > Arachnida > Mesostigmata > Phytoseiidae > Neoseiulus > Neoseiulus californicus. The sequence goes on from JAMQGS010000008.1 coordinate 5,131,297, forward strand.
GCGAAGAACTCTGTGTACGTCAAGTCGTATGCCCAGATGCAGCAACAGATCGAGAGGCTCGTGGGCCACAGCAACAACAAACAACGCATCCAGTACGTTGGTAAACTGCAGACCGAAAATCGTGAACTCAAGGAAGAGCAAGCGAAGCTACGAAGCAAGGTTGACGCAATGCAAAAGAAGGTTTCACAGCTGGAGAATCAGCTGCGCAACTACAAGGAAAACCGGGAAAACCGACCGGAGACACTCAGCGGAACAACCATGTCCATGACGCACAGCAAATTTTACTGAATTTGAGATGTGGAATTCTACATTCGGAATGGTTCTTGTACATAAACTGTAGATTCACAACATTGTCGCAAAACGCCATTTGCTTCGGCACAGAGAGTGGCTGAACTCGGGCCCATACACCATCGAGGAACCGTGTGGTGGACAGTAAGAAAAATGTGGATTTTGAGAGTATCGAGCTGGTACTCCGCGCACGAAGCATGAATAAAGCAAGATGTCATCCTCGATGGTCAATACACTTTTTAGGAAGAGAGTTTCAAGGGAAGAACATGTGGGAATCAAGTTTCGCGGGACGGAAATGAGTTTCTTCACTCGCAAACTGCATGCAGACGCCTAGGCAGACTTCTCAGGCGGAAAAAGGTGAGAGACTTAGGGTCGGAGATGATATCGATAACGGAGGCCCATTTGACAGACCCTTGGCTGTCGTGTGGGACGGGTCGAGGCAACCCTGGACTGCCTGGTTGCGCAGCAGGCTGCAAGTCATCACGCTTCCAAGATGCTGCCCCTTTTTCAACACGTGTTATTTAGACGTTGATCACGCATCATTCCTCTAATATGCCTCAAAGGGTGTCAAGTTTCATATGATTTCCGAAATGAACAGACAGACATTGGGTCATCACGAGGAAGTCGTTATTGATGCTTTCTTGTCGGGCCCTGACTTCCTGCAAAGAGCGAGAGGAAGCTTCATCAGCAAAATGATTTCGAGGTGACTCGGTTAGCTTCTTAAAACCAATACTGACTGCAAAAGGAGCTTGGCCTCATGGAAAGTGTTGGGCAATTCTTCTCCGAAAGTTTCGGGAAGAACCAGGGACGAACTATACGCCACTGCGGTGAGAGCGGTAGTCAGTCCCATGGGAACCCACGGCGCCGTCGCGAGTCCCTGCAAAGAGAACAAACCAGGCCTCAGGATCGGGCACTCTGAAGGAGCCCAGGTTGAGCCCGACGATACGACAGCTTTGCCTCGGAAGCCAGCAGGTTCCCATACTGATTCTGTAATGCGCTTACGAGCTGCTTCAGGAATGGCGCTATGATCGCACCAATCCTAGAGGCCGTTTGCGCGGTGCCGATGGCCACCGATCTCACTGGTGTCGGGAAGCACTCGGTGACGTGAACCGATAGGCAACCATAAAGGATTTGCATTGTCATTTTACCGACATTTGCAAGAATCATCTGAGGCCCCGAGGAACCTGGAAGATAGAAATGGGCCCAGTGCTATCTGTCTATCGTCACTGCATGTGGCTGCTGACGGAGCGTCCAACTACGCTCCAATCATCTCACCGTCATTGGTAAAAAGCAAAGCGACCGCCGTCAGTAGACACATAGGGTAGAAGAAGTTGTAGACGGGTTTCCTACGGAAAGTTTTCACGATGTACCACGCAGCCACCGTGATAGGGACTTCGAGCAGTCCCATGTAGATGACGCTCAGGTAAGGGTCGCCTCCGACGTCGACGATGAAGTAGATCATTTGGTAGTACACGAGTATGACGACGCAGCTGGAAAGTCAACTCGATCAGCATTTCGACACAAATGAATGCTGGACATCGGAATACGCGAACTGAATAGTCACAATTGAACCCAGTGGGACATCGCGAGCCGGAAGAAAGCACTTTCTCGCAGAAGATCGTCTAGTTTCCCTTTTCGTACTTTCTCTTCCTGGGGATGAAAACGGTGTAACTGGCCCGAGTCGAGAGGGAAATGAAGAACGGACGACTTCGAGTTGGGGCTCCCTCGAGGGTAGATCTCAAGCTCTGATGACTCACCAAGAGAAATCCCTCTTTTGTCTTCTGAATTATGGCTTCAACGTCAATGTTTTCGTCCAGTTTATTCATTTCGATGATTCTCTTGAGCAGAGCTCTGGCCTCGTCGTATTTGCCCGTCGACAGGAGCCATTTCGGAGACTCATCTACGCGCCTGGAACATGCAAAGATCCAGAAACGAGGTCCGCAAAAGAGCTGATCGCGCTGAAACTACGATTCGGACAGAGTCTGCCAATTTTTGAGCCCGCTACCGGGGTAAACTGACCACGCCAAGTAGAGGAAGAAGAACTCGGGGATGACAACGCTCCTCTGAATCCACGTCCAGTCTCTTACATGATAGGTCACCAGGGGCGTCAGCACGATGCCTAGACACCATCCAAGGTCTTGACCGACCGTCACAATTGCACGGTGTCCCGCTCCGACGGATTCAACGGCTGGAATTGGCGGAATTATGAATCCACCCAAGAGCAGCAGAAATTAATCCGGCTGGAACTGCGAACACGGGTCCTGCCTGATACCTACCGAGAGTGTTTGCCATTCTTTTCCCCCCATGACCTATTGCCATGATAAAACGAAGTGTACAGAACACTCCGAACGTCGCAGTAGAAGAACCCGCTAAACCGGAAATCAGGATGACAATGACGGCGATGATGAAAGACGGTCTCCGTCCATACCAGTCGGAGATGTGCGCGAAAACAAAACACCCAACGAGCGTCCCGAACATGAGACTTCCTTGCGCGACGGCCAGTCTCCAGGTATTATCGCATACGGCATCCCACTGTGGAGCAACGAGTGATTCGATGAAATCATAAACGGAGTCAGCTCCCGATCGAGCTCTATGGTAAACGTCTATCAGGATCATTGCAAACCAGGTAGAGTGCCTTGACTTCCCGCGCTCACCTCTTCAGTGAGAGTCCGTCGATGAACCGCATGGTCATATTCCCACGCTGTGCATTTCACGGTTCGATTCCCCGCATATTTCACGCATTGGTCTGTGAGATCCGTGCCGTTCCTCCCGAGTCTAGCGGAGGCATCCGGCCATGATGTGCACTTGAAATCCACTTTGGGTGCCATGAAACTCAAACTCATCGCGAACAGTCCGTACGGCAAGTGGCCAAGTAGAGCAATCATGAAGATGGGCGTGTGCCATGGTCCTACCGTTTTGAGAATTTCTTCCATCACAGGGATTCTCGCGTTCTAAATCACTGGTGAAAACTTCTGCCGCTGAGACGGGGTCGAGTTCAGCGGATCATGGCGGGATGGGAGATTAACGAAGTTTCTCAACGACGACCGATGTCAATCTACAGCCAGTGGACTCCGAGAAGCACGGCTCGCTACACAGCGTGCTCTGAAGAGATGGTGTTAGACGAACTGTCTCAAGAGGAGTCGTGCATGGGAGTTGAGCATCTGGAATGGGCGCTGGGACATTGAGCCGTGAGGAAGTTTTCCTTCTCGCTTCAGTCTCTTGATCTGGCCAAGAAACGCGAGAAAGACCGTTTATCCGCGAGCTGAGGATGAGATAGATGTAAGTCTTATTCAGGTAGTACAAATCGTGTTAGGAGGGCGCCCACGGCGCACCCAAACATCGAGTTTGAAACTCCGAAAAATCATTTTGCACGATCTCAAGCATAGATTAGGAGTTGGATATCACAGGTAACGCGTCCATTTCTAGCACGATCACCGACCCTGCGAAATCAAAATATCGTTCTGGATCTTACGTCTGCGCCATCCAACTTTAGTCGATAAGAGAGTGAGACGGACCGATTTGAAAGAAAACCGTTTATTTCCGTTCTCATCGCTTCGGCACCCTCCCAAGCTTCGATTCTTTATTTAATGGTCGATCCGAGGTCGGAGTTGTTGACGGGTCCGCGCGAGGCAGGTCACGTCCGCAGGACAAGAGACTAGATACTCATTACCGGTTCACCAGAGTTTCGCTCTTTCTCCCTATCTGCTGAGTCTACTGAGTCCTCTTTCCGAAAGAGGGTATCAGTTTCTCCCTTCAACGGATGAGGAGATACTTCCTCGAAGTCCTGTTTTGAGATAGATCTCCTCGTCAGTGTATGAGACGACGTATTGTTCCGCGGACTTGCTTCTCACCATGTAAGTAGATCGAATCGAGAGTTTTGTCCTATTTGATGACAGAGTGCCCTTATTCACTGCTCTCTTGATGATGCCGTTGGCTTTGGGCAGGATGGGCAGGAAGGAACGTCCTTCTCCTTCGAGGGTATCGATCTTCAAGTTGAGGTATTCCTTAAAGCGATCTTCATGCATCGTTCTCACGGAGTGGATCTCACCAGTTACCTCCACAAGCACATGATCGGACATTGAGTGAATTTTTTGAACGCTTACAAGGAGGTCTTTTCAGGTTGAGTCTCGTGAAGACCTTCTGGATGATGTTTAGGAGACTAGTTATCGACTTCGGCTCCAGGTGTGCCTCTGATCGTCCACGATATATAGCGTACTTCGGGGCGATTCCGATCACAAGGGGGCGATTTCGATGATTCCCGACTTCTCACACCCTAGCAGCGGTTGTATCGAAACGAAAACGAAGCGGGCGATCTGCGTGGCTCTGGGTTGAGCGGGGTAGATCATTCGGTGATCATTTGGCCCCAGCGAGTATGACACGCCAACACGCCATGTCGCCAACTTGAGCAGGTTTCAAGTTCACTAACTTCGAGGCATCTGCCGGGGACTGCCGCTCGCTACGCTCGCGGGCCTAATAGACCCCGTCTGCGCCAACTGCGGCTATACAGGCCTCCAGAATTACGCCGATATCATTTTTGCTGCACTCGCCATTCGTGTGTTTACGCTGCGCCGCAAGTCGCCGGGGGCCAACTATTAAAGAACCGATCATTCTAGCATTTTGGTGGGAATCGGTGAGAAAATCTCTAGATTTTTCTCCAAAACTGCCATTTCAGGGCAAGTCCAAAAAGTTGGCCCCAGAATTCTGAGCTATGTCAACGCAGAATCTTGCAACTTCGATGAATAATAGCCTCATGCCTAAACGATAAACCCGTGCCTCAGTGAGCTTGGAGCCTCGCCCCGAGGGAATTTATTCCATAATGAATGGGAAAAATTGATTATCAAAGGGTGAATCCGATCATGGTTCGATCCCACAAGGAAGTGGAAGGTTCGACCCGGAGGCGAAAATACAGAAAGGATCAGTTGGAAGCGGCAATCGAAGACTTGTTGAAGCGCAAGTTTTCGATCAGGGAAGCTGCGACGAGATACGGCGTCCTATATGCCACCGTGAACAAGAGATGAAACTAGAGATCCCACAACAGTGGAATCCGCTTTATGGGATTGCACCGGGTCCGGGCCATTCCGGTCCGATTAGGCGATCCAAAAATAGACATCATCGGGGATTTGGATTTTTGGCCTGGATAAGCGGCTGGTCCAATCATCAGCAACCCGGCAAGTTAATTCCACTGCATTTGCAAGCCCCTTGGGAGGCAGACAGCTTCCATGGCTACCGAGAAGAAAACACCAACTTTTTTCCAAATAAAATGAATCCGGGTTTGCGGAGCTTCACCTGACCTGAAGATCACCCGTCATCTCATTGCAGCGTCGAGATCAATGAAAAATCACCTTCGATCGGACTCGCCCCTGACCTGGGGCGAATCAGATCGCTTCTTAGGGCAACGGAAGAAAATGTTAGACAGGGCTGCCGACTTCCTTTTTTTCCTTCTGAAGCGGGTGGAGGTCCGAATGTTTACACAAGAAACTTCGAGCTTCCCCGGATTTCGGAATCGCTCCAGATTACGGTACACTTGCAGTAGTTCAAGTCAAGTCAAGTCAAGAGCTCCTTTATTTAAAAAGGGGATGGGGTATTATAATTACAGTTTCGAGCACAATTACAGTGTGTACAGTCACTGAGCTATCACAGATTAGGATTTGGATGACGCAACATTCTTTCAAGTTCTCGAGTCCCTGCGAGCAGCGCGGGCTACAAACTTCGCAACAGAATGTTTGAGTTTTGATTGTGGTGAGTACGTTCCTCGAGAATCGTTCCTACGAAACGGGAATCGTGATTGTCCCACGTTGAGACTCCGAGAACTTTCTTGTATGATTTCTCACTATGCTTCCCTGCGGATATAATCGAAAATGTTCAGTTCCAGAATCCGCATACATAAATTGGATGAATCCGATTGATCTCGGATGGGTTGGATCGGTCTTGAGTCGTTACCGTAACATCCGTTCGGTCTCGTGGAACGTGTTGGGCAATTCTCTTCCGAAGGTTTCAGGGAGAACAACAGAAAAACACAAAGCCCCTGCCGACAGCACCACCGTGAGCGAGACTGGCACCCATGGAGCCGTGTTGACGCCCTGTGAACAGTCAGAAACGCGTTCGAATCTCATATCCCTCTGCCTAAGGATTCTTCTGTAAAAAACTGCCTGCCAGCTAATTGATGGGAACTGTCAACGATCCAGTGGGGAATGAGTACACCAATCATACGTACTAGTTGTTTCAGGAACGGCGCAGCAATCGCACCGAGCCGGGAAGCCGTTTGTGAGCTCCCAAGAGCCACCGAGCGAATCTTCGTGGGGAAGCATTCCGAAATATGAACCACCAGGCAGTCGTAGACGATCATCACCGCCAGCTTGCCAATATTCGCCAGCACCGTTCGTAAAACCACGGAATCTATAGAATTCAAATCAATTCCGCGTATTAGACTCATAGACACCAGATCGCATAAATATTGAACGTAACTGGAGCGGCCCGATACCGGGAGGCCGGATAGTTTTCCATGATGAATGTGGAAGCTTTCATAAACGTTCGATGGCCTATTCCTTCGATGGCTACTTCGGAGAACTTCGTTTAATCGGCCCGTATCGGGATCCGTAGCAATTTAGACGAGAGCAACCCCGATGTACCGAGTAAGCGGAGTCCAAAGTATTGTTCATTGTATTCAATCTCTGCGTAGGGTGCGAAATGCGGGTCGCTGTCAGAGTCGTACCTTCGGCAGGAAAGAGGAGCGCAGTCGCCGATATTATCGCTAAGGTATAGCTCCAATAATACACAGGTTTTCTCCGAAATGTTTTCAGAATGAACCATGCTGCACCCGTGATGGCGATTTCCAGAAGTCCCATGTACACAACGCTGATGTACGGATTACTTCCGATGTCGACGATGTAGTAGATGATTTGGTAGTAGACGAGAATCGCGACCACGCTGGAATATGGAATAGAGGTTGATTCTCCTGCGAGTAGTCCAGGAACATAGATCGCTTTGAAGACAGCTGGAACTGCCTCTCAGTCGATACCAGAACTGCACGGGAAAGGGGATCGGGAATAAATCGGAAATTACTATTGAAACCAGCATGACATGGTGAGTATCAAGAATTTCTTCCCCCGCAGGAGATCTATGAAGCTCCCTCTCTGTGTCCTCTTTTCCTGCAAATCGAATCAGCGAATCAAATTCGACTCTCGATGGAACGTCCCTTTGCCACCTGTGATTTCCCACAATACGGCAGCAACGAGAGGTGCGTCGGGATAGCATGCGGACGAGTCACGAGGTTTAGAGAAAAAATTGGTCCTTTCATCAGTTTCTGTACTCACCAGTAGCAGAGATGCCTTCGCTTTCTCGATGATGCCATCGACATTGATGCTTTTCTTAAGCTTATTCTGTTTGATAATCTTGTGCAATAGATCTTTGGCTTGTTCATACTTGCATGCAGAGAGTAGCCACTTTGGAGATTCATCGAGCGTGCTTGAAAATCGTTTGAGAAAGGATACATGAGTCTCAGGGAGGCCGATGAGGTGATCGTGATAAAAGCATCAATTTCGACGAGTCAGAGACGAACCAAGCGAGGACAATGAAGAAGAGTTCTGGTATCATAATGGCTCGTTGGATCCAGACCCAGTCTCTGATGAAGAATGTCACGATAGCTGTGACAAGTACACCGAGCGACCATCCCAAATCTTGACCGACCGTCACGATGGCTCTGTGCTTTGGACCGACCGACTCGATGGCTGCCAACACATGAGAAGAGTTCAAAGGAGTTCACAGGGATATCGGTTCGGACACTGTGACGTAATGTATTTTCCGCCTCCTGATGGAGTCCAAGCGATTCTCACCGAGCGTGTTCGCCATCCGCCTTCCCCCGTGTCCCATTGCCATGACGAATCGGAGTGCGGAGAACACCCAAAAGGATTGCGTAAACGATATCACCGATCCGGCGACACAGACCACCGCCAGGGCGACGATGAAAGTCAATCTCCGTCCGTACCAATCCGAAATGTGCGAGAAAACGAAACATCCGACCAACATGCCGCACATCAGGGTGCTTTGAGCCATGGCCAGCATCCAGCTTCGGTCGCACACAGCATCCCACTGAAAATCTACGATAAATCAGCCCGGTTGGAACGATTCAAGTTTCTCACGGGGGGCTCAGCAGCAGTGAGTTATAACCTTGATTGAACCAGCCTACCCACCTCTTGTACGAGTGTGTGATGGTGTATGCTATGGTCATACTGCCATGCCGAACATTGCAGAGTCAGATTACCTTGGCGCGCCAGACAGCGACCACCCAACGGTGCTTTCGATTCCGAGAGAGCACTAGCTTGCTGCCACGAATCGCACTGGTATTCTACTTTCGGCGCCATGAAACTCAAACTCATCACAAACATACCGTACGGCAGATGACCAAGCAGAGACAAGAGGAAAATTTTCACATGCCAAGGCCCGACGGTCTCGAAGATCTCCTCCATTCCGAAGAACTGTTTGAGATTCAAACTGCTTCCGTTTGTCCAGTATATGGGCTGAGTCAACCGGAGTGAGCCGATGATTCGAAGTTTGTCGTGGCATCAGGGCAGAATACTCGGACTGCGGTCACTTATCGTCTTCGACGCTGTAAATCTGGCCGTTCGTCCTTAGCTTTACAGCTGGATCTGAGGAGATGGTTCTTGTTGAGCAAACTGTCGTAAAAGTAATGGATGGATGGAAAGATACAAGAAGGACATGCCGAGCTACCAGTGAAATTGTTCTCGAAACAGAAATGTGTTCTCTATCGAAACCGAACACGGTTTTGAGCGGATGTCCTCCGGAAGGGTTGCTCGACCGACCCTCCTGATGCGAAAAAGTCAACAATCTGGAGATCTTCTTCAGCCTGTTCAATGCCCCCGATTGAACGAAGATTAGCCCCGGCTCACTGAGAGAGCCTCAGATGGGGTTTCCGGGAGACACCCCTCGGGACATTCTCTCCATCTATAACGAGCAAATGTTGATCTTTCCATAAAAATCACTCGCCGCTAGACAATCCGTCGGTCATAACGTTCACGAATCGTCTCGTTCTTCTGAACGTCGCGTCGTGTCGAAGTCATTCGATAGGAAACTCGCAAAGCTGAAGCAATGTCCGGTTGCGGAGTTGTCGGAAGGTCACAATGTCTGCAATGTGGAGCAATGTGTTCCCGGTTGATTCAGGAACAGACGATGCATCCCTAGAACATGGATGCTTTATTTCTGGGTACATCATGTCCTCTCAGTTTCTCCATCTGGAAAAGGAATGAATCGCTTGGAAAGCGGAAGTTGTCATCAACGAAGGAGATTGGATTTTTCTCGTACCTACATTTGGTCACAATACGAGCCCGATTGTCGCCGGAGGGGAAGCAGTTGTGCGAGAAAATACCATGGAGACCGACGCGAGTCATGAAGGGTAGGCTCGGTAGGTACTTGAGCAGTTGTGCGAATCGAACCGCATTGCATCCGAACGCTACTCTTCCGGATATGTCTAGCAAACGCGTTGAGAAGAATCTAAGGCAAATTTCATAGCCTACTTAGTCGATGCTATGCCAAGAGCTACGCCTTTTGACTTTCGAACATTCCGATCAGCACGCAGCCAGTGCTGCCGCCGTCGCCGCCGGATTTCCTATGGAGCTGGGAGAAAGCTTGATCCAGAAATAACTCACTCACGAAAGTCGACTACATAAGTAAGCTCCGTTTTTGGTGACACTGTCAAACGTCACAAGACCACGGAGCATCGATGCGGCCCGAGGTGTGTTTCGGCTTCAGTCGAGAAAGTTACCTGTGATGCTCACCGTGAATCTTTTCCCCTGTGCATATTGAGCTGGCCAGCTCAAAGCAGCTCGAGTTCGAGTCATTAGCTTCGTCTGTGTGAATTAACAGTGCGAGCGAGGCTTCATACGAATAGGGATCGCATCCTCAATACCTGTTCTCATTCTGTGCTCACTCAGTGCGACCCAGGAGTACGGACTGTTACATATCTTCTGGATTGGTCACTCACGAACAAATTCCATGCTTTTCCAGAGGAATCACTTTCGTGTTTTATTCGTGACGCTCGCCGTCGTCGGTGTATTAGATACATGCAGTGCATCTGATCCCAACCAAGTGGATTACGCATCAGCTGAGCAGGACTCGAACAACACGTCGATCGAGGTCGATGCGAATGAGCCTCCAACAGACGACGCACAGTCCTCGGCGAGCGCCCACGCAGCTGCCTACCTTCCGTTTCCCCCTCCTCCTCCTCCGCCCCCTCCAACCTACGGCCCGCCGAGGCCAATTTTACCACCTCCAGCGCCGCTTTACCGACCATTAGCACCGAGACCCGTCTATCATCCGCTCGCGCCAGCTCCAATTCCTCCTCATGGCGTGCCTCCAGCTCCAGTTTATCATCCACTCGCACCACCGCCCCCTCCGTTCCCGCCCGTCCCGGCACATCCGACGAGACAAGTTCCGATTGCAGTTGCACCGCCACCAGTGGCACCGATTGTGGTGCCGCCTCGTCCCGTCGTCCATTACAATGGACCTGCACCACCTGGATTGGTCCAGGTACCTCGGCCGGTCGCGTATCAGCGACCCTTGGTTGTGCATCCACCGCCTCCACCCCCGCCACCACCAGCGCCAATACTTCTGCAAAGAGTCAGTTTTCAAACGAGAATGATGGTCATGAAATGAGGAAGTCGTCATTCTGAGAATTGGATCGAATCAGGCCTAATTATTGTAAGGTCATCTTCAAAATTATCTCACTCTTCAGGTAGTCCAGCCAGTTGTGCACACGGTGATACATCATCCGCCACCACCTCCTCCACCAATCATTGTCAGGAGACCGCCTGTGTTCTACAGACCCCCGCCTCCCCCTCCCCCTATATTCATTCAACGACCCCTTCAACCTCCTCCGCAACCAATCATCCGGCCGATGCCGATGATGCCACCGCCGCAGCGACCCATAGTTCTTGAAAAAGTTCATACTCTAACCGGCTGTCAAATCATGGAGGTAAGCTTATTCCCAACCCAATGTTGACGGCTTGCCGGGATTCTCCCTCTGAAGCTCACGCTGGAGCAATAGTTGCCCCGACAATAGCGGCAGCATTCCCGAATTCGTTTCTTCATCTTTTGTTCGCAGCACAAGCCGGAGGTTGAAGACATTCCGAAAACAACGACGACACCGAAACCTGCGATAATGCCGATGCCCGTGCCCATGCCGATTCCGATGATGCCAATGCCCAGGCCTCACCATCATTTCCACAACGTTTTCAAGTCAGTTCTCAGACACTTTGGATCATCTGCCGTGAATACCTCTGAATCAGACGGGAAGTTTAGTGAAACCGCGAGAGCTGAGTAGTTAGTAAGCCTTCTCAATAATCAGCTCGATTTCTAACGAATGAACAATTACGCAGATACCCCCTCATGCCACACGATCATCATCACCACATCGATGTTCATGACCACATCGACGACCACCATCACCATCATCATGACTCCTGGGAGAGCCAGGAGGAGGAAGACAGCTCCCAAAAGGGCAAATGGAAATTCGGGAAGCTCTTCAAGAAAGGCTCGAAGGGGGGCAAGAAGGGCAAGAAGGAAAACAAGAAAAAATTCGGCCTGTTCGGTTGAAACTTGTAGAATGACGCTTTGATGTTAGCATTGTATCTACTGTTGTGAACTGTTGTTGTGTCTCTCATATCACGTGTCCCAATGTAAATGTAATTGAGAACTGTCATGCCGAATCAAGAACAAATCAATTGAGGCCAAGTCTCGATCGCTTAGTTTTCATTCCAGTCAACATTCCGAGTTTCGGTTCGAATGTTGTCATCTGGACCTTATCTAATCTCCCGATGACGCAAGCCAGTGATCTCTGGATTAGCTCGGTGCCAGCGCGTTGTGTCGTCGACGTGATTGTTGAGTACATTGGCACGATTGACTTCTGAGCAAAAACATAGAGATCTCATATCTGAATTTTTGACTGCTTCGAAAGAGCATCTAAGTCCGCTGCTGACATCAAACCTCAGTAGAGAGCAGAGCTACAGAGAGCATGTGCGATGTTACCAACCATGATTCATGGACCTTTATGACACAGAACCGTGTCATCGTTTGCACTGGAGGGGATCTCTGGGCAATAAATGGTCCAATTTCGGAAATCCTCAGAAAGCCTCGAGAACGGCTCTCACAAGGTGAATACATCGTGTCTGAGATGGCATTTCTCGAGCGTCTTATGTGACGAGGTCGCGCATTACCTCCGAGTTGGAGCGTATGCGTTCATTCAGGAGCACGGCGCTGAATCTTCAAGTACCTTACGCCCGGGCGTACAAAAGACGCACCCAATCTTTTCCCTTGAAGTATGGTCGGGTCTAGGAAGACGACGCGACGTAGAGGACCTCGGCGACAGCACACAGCGTCGTAATTTCCGACCATGGCGACAAGTACAAGAGGCGGCCGCACAACGGGTGGCTGTCTCATCGCCTTCTCCTGCAGACCCAGCTCTGTCTCCTACACCTCGGAATTCTCTGAGGTTTCGAAGACACCCCGATTTTTTGACCATCAATCGAACCTCGCAATCTCTCTCCAAAGACCGTTCGGTCAATTCGTGGGCAATATTTCGTATTGCCCGCCTGCGTTCGATCACTCTTTCCTGCAGGAGAGTTCAGCGCCTCTCCCACCAGGGAAGGCGCTGCGAAAGCGTGTGAGTCACATCAGCTGACTGCGGGCTTGCGTTTTGCCGTTGCGTGTTCGCTAACGTTTGATAGATATACCGTTAGAGGTAGGTTGAGTAGCGTACATTCCAAAGGCTCAGTCCAGTTGAATCAGCTCGCTCGATCCGGGAGTGAGCATTAGGTTGATTCCAGAATCCTCGGAAATCACTTCTGCTCAGTAAGCGACATCGATCGAGAGGTTATAAGATCGATCCGACACGCTTACACCGCAGCGACGTGCATGCAAATCCAAAGTGTCCATCGGCGATTCGTGCCATTTTAGAGAGCCGCTCTTGAGATTAGCAAGATCTCGTCTGTCATAGCTGTTTTCATTTGACAGCCATACGAAATCGCTTTATTATCTTAGATGGACCCTTCAAAGATGTATCCACAAGTCAAAGACGGCACCGCGCCGTCGGCTCCCGCGTACGATGCCCCTCCTCCATATGCGCCTCCAGGCCAACAAATGCCTTACGTGAGTTGTTGAACCCGCACCTCGAGTCAACTGTCATCCGTGGAATTCAAACCTAGGCAAGCTCGCCGGAATCATTCAAACTTCGCGCACTCGACAGGAGTTCAGTGATTTTTACTTTTCAGAATTCACCCTATCCTCCGGGTGCTATGCCTCCTCAACCCCCTCCGATGTATCTTCCGATGGGACATCCCGCACAGCCTTACGTGAGTGCTACATTTCCAACATGTAGTCTGGAGACTTTCGCTCGAGTAGCAACGCGGGTAGCTCACCTACCGGTCCCAGCATGTCTGGGGGATTCGTAAAGATTCTGTCGTTTCAGGGATACATGCCGCCTGGTCAGCCACCACAATACCCACCTCAGCAATTCGTGGGGCATCCACAGCCACCGCCAATGCCTCATCAGCAAGTGCTGCCTCCAGAGGTGAGTGATCTTGAATGTCATTTGGATCAGGATACGAGGATTGTTCCGCGAGCTGGAGTACGGCGACTTGAATCTGAGTTTGTAGGAAATGCCATTCATGCCGCAACTCTGTGAACTTGGATGGAATCCGAAGGGCGGGTTCCCAAATCGGAATCTCGAAATTTCTATTAGAGCCTGGCCGCTTCGTCATGATCACCGCGCAGTCGATCCAACTTCATTAGCGAGCTTAACAGCGAATCGAGAGCTCTGAAAGATGGATCAAATTTTTTAATGAACCGGTTGTGTTACGTGGTTTATAATAGGGGGAATCCCTTCTAGGCCGGAATCCCTCAGAGCCATTACGTGGTTACTGCGCAGTTTGACGCAGGAGCTCGTTTCAATCAGCATTCAGCACCCTCAATCCCCGTGAGTTCCCGATGCTATGAATACTCTTCTCAAAACCAAACTTGTTCCTCTATGGATGCAAGCCTCACACTCATAGTGTGCTGAGCGAAATCTATGTCCCGATTTCAGCCTCCGCCTCCTGGATGCATGCCAAACGCAGCACAGCTAGCCATGATGAGCGGTCAGCCCACAACTGTGATCGCCCAACAAAAGAAAGGAGGGTTCTTCTCGGGGAGCGGAAGTGGAGGCGTCAAGTTCTGGTGAGAAAGTCCGCACATTGATCGTGACGTAAACGACCAAGTGATGAGCGTGCACTATACAGGCGAGCCGCGACGATCTTGGAACTGTACAATCGAAGGCAATTCCGGTTTCGCCGATTTTTTTCCTCAAGGTTATTACGTGTACAGGACGAGTTTCGCTAGTCGTTCAAACATCATATGTTCTGTTGAAAAATAAAATACTATTCCCGAAGATTTTACGGATATCATGTAAGTCTCTGGTCTCACTTCTCTCACGACAGGATGACTTGCCGGAGCCATCGCAGTATGGTCTCGGTAGTCTTGACGTCATATGCGGGTTGCGATACAACATGTGCGTGGGTGTGGAATCAGTGGTTATCTGAAATATGGCACAATACAGACATGCCACGGTCACTTGTGGTACCAAGTTCGCGAGTCGGAGGACTTAAAACCAGCTCCGGATCTCGTTCTCGGGTACCGGGAAATCAGCCTCTTTGAGAATGGTTCCCACGTTTCCCTCCTCTCACTACACGACGACTTCAAGGCGGGGTGGTCGAGTGTATCTTAACGCCTTGAGGTAGCGTCTGATACTGCTACTTGCACTTCATTAACCCATAGTGCGTATGGTTGAGCATCGAATCCACGTCGTGGGATAGCCGAAGGTCCTCCAAGACGAGTTGGTCCAGGCAAGCTTTCTCATGGAAAGAGAAGATACCTGCTGGAGACAGTTATTGATCCTCAGAGCTTAAAAGCCGCGACTCCTGCGCCCAGCATTGCCATATTTTTCCGAGGGCATGACGCTTGACCTTCGGCATGTGACGCGAGCGAAGGTTGATGATTAGGATCGGCCTCAGATTCCGTTTTTAAAGAATAATGAAGTTGTTTACGCAAAGTCGGAGGCGATTGAGATTGATCCAGCCAAACAACGATGGGAGGATGTTTCTCCCGCAATATAAAAACAGTGAAAGCAACACAAGGGGTGTCGAAAGCCAAACCGAGACTCCCGAATGACAGCCCACAATCTTCAGACAATTCCACGACATGTAAACCGATGGGATCTACGTTAGACAAGCCTCTCTCGAGTGCCGAGAAAACATACAGAGCTCAGCTACAAGCGAAAGTACGAGACGTAATCAGTAAACTTGAACGAAACACGAGTCCAACGGCGAAACTCTCGGATTTCGATATACTCGGCTATCTAAGCAAAGGTGCGTTCGGCATGGTGTTTAAAGTTCAACACCTCGAGAGCTACGAGGTTTTTGCTCTGAAAGTTCAATCAAAACAAGACGTCGTACACCGGAGAAAGGTTGAGCAAGTCGTCATGGAGAAGAGGATCTTGGCAGCCGTTGATCACGTGTTCATCGTGAAGCTTCATTACTCGTTCAAGGATAATGCAGCTCTCTACCTGGTCTTAGAACTTGCGCCTTGCGGAGACTTCCTCAGACTTTTGGCGCAAAAGAGCCATCTCAGCGAAGAACACGCGAAAATATACGCTGCTCAAGTCGTTCTCGTTTTCGAGTACTTGCATGCCGCTCAAATCTTATTCAGAGACTTGAAGCCAGAAAACATCCTCGTCGATCAAACGGGGTACTTGAAAATCACCGACTTCGGTTACGCAAAACGAGTGCTCGGTTTCACGACATCGTTTTGCGGCACTCTGGAATATCTCTCACCGGAGCAGGTCTTGAAGAGGCCCTACTCGACCAGCGTTGATTGGTGGGCGCTCGGAGTCCTGATATACGAGATGCTTCATGGACATTCGCCTTTTGCGAGCCCTGGTGACGACGACCGGCTGATCGATCGGATCAAGAGAGATGACGTGCCTTTCCATGACGCTGTACCATTGACTGTAGAGGCAAAAAGTATAATCCAGGGTCTGTTGGAGAAGACTGTTGAAAATCGTCTCGGCGTTCTGACAAACGGCGTGGAAGACATCAAGAACCATGAGTGGTTTGCTAGCATAAAATTCCTTGACGTTTACCACAAGAATTACCCGCCGCCCTTCGTTCCGCATATCCAAGTTAGAGTCAAATCTTACCGCGCCGAAGACTTCCCTGTATCGTCCACCGACCGATACAAGAATGAATTCGCGAATTTCTAGGGGACTGCGCCGTGTATTTATTGGCTGGAAGCAGTCTCGTTCGGGTCGGCCACGGACCTACAGCATGTGTAGGTCGAATGTCATCGAGTTCGTCAATCTTTTGCACGCTCTGACGAATCCTTTCCTCTCCCGGCATTAAATCCTGCGATTCCTTGGAAATATTGGCGTCCAGCCAGAACCACACTGTCACGATCGATCTCAGAATAGTTCATGGATGAACTTCTGTCCGAGAGGAATTTCTGAAATTCTTTCAAACCTTCAAATGACATCAATAAACACCGGGTTTACTTTGTACTGTAATCTGCTATGTTGGGTCGATGCAGCATTGTCCAGCGAGATCGCGGAGAAGTTGCCGATCTTGCATCCTGAGCGGAAGTGTGTTGGGGATCCCCAAATTAATTCTCTATGATTCAGAGCATCTCCTATCACGGGGATCCACTGCTGTTCGTTTGATCGTCATTTCGCCCATGTTGACCTCTGTCTTGCTTGATACGTCGGCTTGAGATTCCAAGATTGTTGGAACATTGTTCCCGCGCAAGTCTCCCCGAACTAACTTGTCTGATCGTTGGACTCTGAATCACCGATTCGGTCCCGATATAGTCCGTATCAGGAGACCGTCTGGAGCCTCATATCGTCGCATGAACACGGGGACATAAGGTCCAGTTCAAGGCCCAGTGGTATGCCATTCGCATATTACGCATTTGTACCTTTCACGTGCTTCACATGGATCTCATCAGAGGGTCGATGAGGCACATACCCGATCTGTACCTGATACTTTCCAACTTGGTCCGCGGGCCGCTTGCGGCCAATGGTGTCTCTCTTTGCTGCCCGCCACCTTCTTCCCTGATATTCCTGCCGATTGCGGAATTCTCAGCTTTGCAACGAAGACAGCGCGGGAATTCTCTGAGATGGATATGAATTCAGAAAAAAAATACGCTTCTCTATAATCCCTCTAGATACGTCGATTCCACTCAAACGAGACAATCTTCTGTCTTGCTAGAATTCACACATACATATGTGATCTCTGCAGCCCGCCTCGTGGCCAGACTCACTTAATAGCCCTCGGTAATTCTGAAGCTGCTCACCACTACAGGAGAGTCCTGATGATTTGCACGATGATTGGCCGCCCGATGAAATTCTTGAAATTTGTCCCCTAGACGCGCGGATCATCGGAACCCTGCTGTGAGAGCATTCTTCCGCTCAGGACAGGAATGAATTTCGTCCCCGACGATCATTCGGTCGGATTTCCGTCTTCTTAATGAGCCGAACATCTGTTCCTCCGATTTTGTTGTGAACGTCACGAATCATAAACAACGGTTGCACCGGATCTCTCAGTTCTACCTACGAGGAAGTTCTGTACGTTAGACCAGCATCAAGCCAGCTCTGTGCTCGAGCTTGGAATGAGGGGCTGATACTGCTGCCTCTCGGAAGCCGGTAACGTTTTGAACCATGCTCCTCGACTCGATAAGATCCGGAAGCGAGGTTGAACTCAAAGTGCATGGTTACAGTTGAGGTGTCGAATCTGAGCACAACCCTCGCACATGAAAAGAAGGAGTGAAACAGGACCGGAGCAATCATGGATCAACAAATGGAGTGACGCGAGCTCAGTCCCGAACAGCTGTCCATTAGGCAACATGACAAGCACCCTCTATGGCCACAATGGCTCACAATTCGATCGAAGACGAGTCACAAATATGCGTGAATCTTTCGTGTCTCGTTTTGTCGCCTGGTTCCTCTGTTTGTATATCGTGATCAGCACGCTGTTCGGCACTGGATGGCTGAAGCAACTCGTGGTTTCTCAGTTGGAACAGCTCGCGCTTTCTCTGTTACCTCCTCCGTTGAGCACCATGCTCCAGATGATGACGGGTAGATGATTGCCGCAATGAGGGATCCCATAGAGAGCAGTTCTAGTCATCAAGAGTGAGTTCAAGCGCCTCGGAACCATCACTTATTACCCCCAGTTCGTTGTCCGGATGCCCACATCGCATTATCAGTATGAACATACCAGGATGAGAAGGAAGTGGAGAAGTTTCGACTCGGTTTTCTTGTGGTCTTTCCTGAATCTGAGCTCAATAACACTATGTATCTTAACTTACAGAAAACTTCGGAGAGACGCAGAAAAACGATTCGAGAGATGAGGAGCAGTGCTAGGGGTGGTGGTGACAAATCTGGTCATATCCAGACTCATTTCTTCTCAGCAAGGGGCTATCGTGATGCAGAAGTTGGTTAAACGTCATGATCTACACATCGGAGTCCTCACGACTGATGTGTTACACGGTGAACACCCGGAGGGTTACCTTGCGGTCTGTAACGTTGTGATATTTTCGATGATTCCTGGGCATCCCCCAAACGAACGGGGCTCCATCCTAGTCTGGAGGAGACTCGAAGATCGGATGTGGTTCCGAATGTACGGTCTTCGCGGGACGCGAGCTCTCGGCGTTGGCGTTTAGCAGCCTTAAGCACCAAGGCGCTTGCGAACACGGGAAAGGTGCCCCTCACAGCTTCTATATTACTTAAAGATTTTCTACCACAAGTTTTCATGTAAAAACGGAATAAAATCTCCGATGATTGTAGCACTGTTCTGTTTCTTGTTATGAGACCTTATTGTCGGAGTTCGAGCCGCTGCCCTTCACTGTAGCGCAATCGTCCCACGTCTGCGAGCGATTTCGCTGGGCGTGGGCCGAAATCCCCCGAACGAGCCATATTATTGTGCTTCATAGATGGAATTGTCTTCAGCGCAAAGCTGCATCGGAAACGGATTACGAGAAACGGACCACCCGTCTATGGCTCAGAGCAAGGGTGGTCAGCTGTCAGAGTAATTTAATGGTGAGCTCGAGGAAATCGGGCGTCGAGACCGTTTCCTGCTTCAATTTTGCCGTGTTCCCGGCGGCCCTCATTATGTCTTGATATTTATTCATGGATCAGTTCTCTACGGATCGAACAAGATCACGAGGACCAGAAAGTCAAGTTTACTTTGGGAAGAGTCGAGGGTGTTGGCAAGTCTGACAAGCTTCGAGATCGGACAGCGAAGAAACCGAAGTAGTCTTTTTTGCAAAACCACTTCGCGATACTCCGTGTTCTGTTGATTCTCCCGTTTGACAGCTTTACTCACTCCGGAAATCCGAGGTCCCCGATGGCGAGGAGATATCGCAGAGAAACATCGGAGAGCTTTGAATGAAGTCGGTCAAGAGTTCTCTCGAAAGTAGAAATTTATTGGGCTAAACTCTATTTGGCGGCATTGGCAGCGGCCGCTAGGAGCAAATTCGGTAGGTACAGGTGCTTGTTCGGCGCCAAGTTCTGTCGTACAGGTGGCAACGGATTGTTTTTGATTTCCAGAGCAACCCAATCGTTTTTATAGTGAACGCACGGAGGCCCTCCGAGGTCGTAGTTGGTTTTTTCGGGATCAGCAAGAACCCAGATCTGTAATGAAGCATTTACATCAAGTTCAAGACGTTGTCTGAGTTAAGGGACGAAAGAGTCGAGAGATTTCGGTTTCTTCGTCATCAGCATGAGCACCTTCGTGAAACCTTGGGTTTCCTCCTGGAGGCGTGGAGCGATGACTTTGAAAAGTTTGTGGACCAGTTCGCCTTCCGGGATCCAGAACTGAGTGACCTCCATCGTCCGCTTGTGTTTTGGGCCAAAAAGTATGGCATTTTGGATCAGGCGCTCCGCGTAGTCGCGTGTTTCTGCGGCACGATCTGTCGAGAGAGAAACTCGTCATAACGATGCGCCTAGTGCCAAACCTGTATACAAGATCGAGAACGACATCGGCGATCGGTCTGCGGGGTTCGAAAGTCCACGCGCACCATGAAGAAGCCCTCGGCTTCTGGGAGCGCACGCCCATCTGGGACTCTCACAAAAGAGTGTATGTCCGTTCTAATAACAGTGGAGTTCGAGAGACAAATGAGCAATATAGGTACGTCAGTAAAGAGATCACCGGTGAGGATGTACTCACGACTATTCAGTTCGATCCGTTCGTGTCTGATTAGAGCCCCTAACATCAACCGGAGTTTCTGTATTCGACCTGGTGCTTCTTGAATGCATGACAATTTCATAGATTTCGGACGGATCCGATGCGCGATTCTCAACGGCGGCACCGCCATGCTGAAGTTGTGTTGTTTTTGCGTTCGCGACAGCAGCTGCACACGGTCGCGCACTCGGAGAAACTTTTGCGAAGCCGTCTGCCACCGCGCGAAAAGAAAACAAATGGATCGTAAACAATCGCGTCATAGGACCGTCAGCTCGTCTGCTTTTGGCCGCCGCTCTAGCAGAGGGTCGCAGGGTTTGCGTTGTTTGTAAATAGTGCCAGCTGCCTTTCGGCGGGCGGCGGGGTCTAGGTGGTCTGTGGACTCGTTTGCGAGGCGTCAATTGTACGGAATGCGTAATTTGAATTTCCGTCGTGCGTCGAAACGGAAATTGATTTTCCGTTATCCGTTAAACGGAAACCCAGGTCTATCCCCCACACACGTGGACACGGCAACGGCAATAGTGCCAGCAACAGAGTATAACTTTAAAATTTTCGTCCGAAATGGCCGGCGCTCGAGGGGGAGGGGGAGGGGTGAGTTATACACTTGTTTTCCGCAGTGTTCGCATCATGAATGTTCGTGCATTAAGCCGGAACTCAAATTCAAGTATTCTCTTCAGGTCCGTCTCTGAAGGTTGTGATTTTGTTTCAGCCAAACCGGAGACCAAACCTCACGCAGCGCAACGAGTAGGTGCTTTTCGTATGAGTTTAGATCCGAATGTCGAACACAATCGCATCACCGCTGACTCGGGAACCAAAAACTTTCACGGCGGTTGGCGAGCCGAGCGTTCTGAGATCAAGCCACTTCAGAGAGATTAACGACGAAATTATTCTCCGTCCGCAGGGAACTGCAGGCTGACAAGCAATTTCTGCAGGAACAACTGGAGAGCATGGCGAGCCTCGCGCAAACGGCTCAGAATTTACCCCCTGATCAACTTCAGGAAAATGCTCGTCTTCGGCGGGTCAACGAAACATTGACGCGAGAGCTGAATCATTGGAAAGGAATTGCGCAAGGAAATTCGTGGAGCGCTACGTAAGTAACTACTAGCTAGGCGAACCGAACGTTGATATGGCTTCTTAGTTCATTTCGGCAATCTTACGTCCCTACATCACAGTGCGATAGCGTCGATTCGTGCTAGCCTGCGGAGCCACGGCTCTGCTCCCCTGTGGCGCCCCGCGACGGTGGGGGGTAGCCACAGAACTTCATGGCGTGCTCACGCTCGGCTGACTCTCGCGTCTTCTGGCGAGTTCTTCCGTCCCGGATTGATGAGTGACGCACTTTATTATAATGTAGGAGACATTCTCGGGGCCCCGCCTGCGTCTTACGCAGAGGCGGTCGATATCCTGATATCTCGAACGGTGAACTCTGCTCGGGAGCATTCCTGCGCGGGCCAGAGCCAGTAGCGCACCTCTTTTTCTTTATTCTCGTTACAAAGTTAGACTTGACTTGCAAGGGAGGTACCAGAACTGTGATGAACCGATTCGGTCGAGCGAGAGCGAATCTTGTTGGTCCCACCGAGGTTAGAAAAATGGCTGAGGAGGCCCGTCCTGGTGGGCCTCTGTTTCCAGCTCGTCCTGTTGAGATCCTAGGGCCCTTTGAAGTCGGAAGATGACCCGCTGCAGGAATCGCCATCGAGGGTGCCATGGCTCGGAAACATTCTCGTGCGCCCGAGGTGTCTACACTCGAAAGTGATTGACGCCGAAGAGCCAGACGAGAACAACAACGCACAAACAGTGGAGGATGGGGGCTGTAGCAAACATATGAGAGAGGGCCGGAATAGCCCTTTGCGATGGCGGAGCGGCTGTGATTGAACATTTTCTGCTTCGAATGCGAGGGAGTGGAATTTCCGAGTACCATTCGCCCAAAAAAATCTCGTCTTGACTCTTTCGTTGGGGGCTGGCGGGATCCCGGAATATCATCAACTCGGTCGACCCCAATTTCAAAGCGTTCACAAATCGCCCTCTAAACAAGTTTTGCGAGACTTTGCGGGGTTCTGCGAGTTTCGACGGAAAGCTGGAAGGCAGGCGCATGCCATTACACCAATTTCGCTCTGCCTAAGACAGTTATCGCATCAGGTCGAAATTGCCAAAAATCAGTGAATTTCACTGATATCGGTGATGCGAATAGGAATGCCGGAAAGTGGAACTTCGATCTGATGACAGGCTCACGGAATGACTTTTCGGCATTGAACTGAAGTTCCCAATCCGGGCGGACTCGAGTGCTCGAGCTGTGAATGAGTTTGGGGAAGCTGTGTCAATTGACAGAAAAATGACGTCGATTTTCGGCTCAAAATGCACTGACATCCAAAAGCTACAGAGCGAGCCCCAAGCTGAGAAATCAAGCGCGGTTTCCTAAGTCTGAGCCGTGAGCCTCTCGAACATCGATCCCGAATTTCGCGAACGTTGGGGGCGAGTTTGACTTTGACCAAAATGGCCAAATCTTTCTCTGTGCGACGTTGGTCCCTGTCGAAAAGAAGCCTCACCGTTCTCTTTCAATTAACAGGTACAGCACGACCAAAGTTGATCCACGTAGAGTAGGACTGCGCCCACCGCGCCTCTCCATCACAGCGAGTTCAAATATCAATATCTGTCCTTCGTGTCTCACGACGCGATGCCGGCGTGTCTGTGTTCCGCCATTTGGTACAAACCACGACGATATACGCAGAATACGCTGTTCACCTCATGAAGATATTCCGTTCTCGTGTCCTTGAGCTCCAGCGTCGAGATGAGTTCCTCCGACAAGAAGTCGAGTGTCTTCGAAGTCAGTTAGTGCGTAGGGGGAATGAGAATGAGAGAGTCATGCGAGAAGAGATTCTTGAAAGACATTGGGAAGCGTAAACTTAAATCCCTCTTTGGCTATCAAGGGCTCTACATCAACAAGTTTCCAACCCACAAAACGTCTACCCCCCCCCCCCCCCCCCAACAGAACCCCATTCTGCGTGAGTTCGAAATTCCTTATGTGTGTTTGGTGGCTCTCGACTTGACCTCGGCGTCTCCGTCTTTTCCCGTCTGCTACAAACCACGACGATACCAGCAGAACACTACAGTGACACGATTACCTGTTCCTGTCTCCTCCATGAATATTTTCCGCTTACATGTCCCGTGATGTTGATTTCTCTGGAGTGATCGATGCCAGCGGAATGCGCCCGTTATTCTATTGTCTGCTATTGTGATCTTTATGTATGATGTTCCGCCTTCATGTCTCATGATGCCGACTTTTATAAACGTATTTTCCCTCTCCCGATTACAGAGCCGCAGGACGGGCAAGGATATGCGAATCCCCCGTATGGATATCCCCATTGAAAGAGTTCAAAGTCGATCTTGGGAATGAGGTGAGTGTCCGCATCCCCAAATTCTTCGAAAGACGCCTTCTCATTCTGTGGTAGTTTCCAATATAATGAGAGGACCAAGTAACGAGAACCTCGAAGCAAGACTCTCAACTCTCTCCTACCAAACTGAATTTCCGTTTTCCGTCACGGAGAACGGAAATCATTCAATAACGGAATTGCCTATCAATCATTTGGCATCGGTTTCGGTAATAATAATTCCGTTTGCTTGATTTTCAGTGACTAGGCCCTCGCCAATATATGTAGACCAACATATCGTGGAGAGCGGGCAGGTCACTTGCATGGGATGTCACAGTGTGGGACACCCTCGCGCCATCGTACCGAGCAGCGGCGTCCCGTGCGGCCGGAGGCGTCGCCAACCTCGCAGAGAATGCCAAGCTAGCCGAGTACAGGGAGCTTGAAAGCCGATTCATCATCCAGCCCGTCGCGATTGAGACTCCAGGGGTTCTGGGGTCGTCCACCGAGATCTTCCTCCGGGACCTAGGCAAGCGCATCGAGCTGACCTCCGGCGACAGTAGAGCTACGGAATTCCTGCTCCAGAGGGTTTCCATCGAAGTCCAGAAGGGAAACGCTGCGGCCGTCAGTGGGACACTACCATCAGGGGGAGAGCTTGACGGTGTTGGCTAAAACTGTGATATTTTTCAACCTGCCTATACAACTCAATAAAATCTGCCCAATTGTACTTTGGTTGTGTAGACCAATCTTTCTAACGAAGCTCCACTATCCGTGCGGTCGCCTCGGCACTGTCTGGAGGGTGTTCGGATGCGTTCGTATTGGAGAAGACTAGAAACCAGTGGAAAGATAAAAGGCTCCTCGAGAGCCTCACACTTATTCATCGATCCATTCATATTCGCTGTGTAATACAACGAAGGTGTACGCGATTTTTATTCCGGAGAATGTTGCTCCCGTAATGAGTAAGAATGTAATGAATGAACTTCATGATATGAATATGACAATGACTTCGCCCAATCCCTGACCCCCTTCCACGTCGAGCCTGCATGCAAGTCTTGCACTCAACCCGAACCGAACGAAATGAGGTCCTGTGAGCTGCTGCGAGTTTCAATCAGACGGAGAGATGATCTGGTCGGATTTCTGTGTCGATGCCACTGCCGACCATCAGGACGGGCCGTGTATGAAGTTCTGAGACGTGTGCGCGGCTGGTTCTGTTCCGTTAGAAGACATTCAAATGTTTGGACCAATCTTCGTCCAGCGACTCCCTGCTGGACGGCGGCCGCGGTTTCGATGCAGAGCGTGACAAGGGCGCCAAGGGGGCGGCATATGCTGTTTCATCCGATCCACGAGCAATATTATATCTTCACGCATGCACAGCAGCCCCGACGGTTACATTCACGTGAAGTCCATTTCGTTTGAGGGCTTGATTATCGGCATTTACTCCTGCAACGTTGCACCTCGAGATGCTCTTTTTGGTGTCGTGGAGAATATTCTTCCCTCCTCTGACGCTCTACCTTGCATAATTCTTGGTGACACCAACGTTGATCTTTCTGTCAAACAGTCAAACTTTCCTACCGCCGTAGTCCTTAGTTTTCATTCTGCATCAACGGAGTTTCCGTTCTGCGCCTTCCGCTACCTACATGCTTTAATTTGTAACTAAAACGGATGAAAGGAGTTCAGCCCGCTGCATCAGAACAGGAGAACACATCTTGAGCATCCGCTAGGAGCAAGGGACTGGGAATCCAGCCTCGTGTTTCCTGTGGCAGTCTCTGTGAGTGTATTCGGATCGAAGACGTCTTTTTTGAAGCTCTTCTTGATATTGCAACGTGTGCTCATCGTTGGAAGTTTCCTTTAGGAAGGCGACATGCAGTAGGGCGTGACCGAGAAACTGAGCCGGAATCCTGAATGTGCCTCTTGGGCTGTTTCATCGAAGTCCCGAAGGGCTTCGGAGTTCTCCTGTGTCGAGCCTCTTATGCCGGCCGCGACTTTCGGAAAATATCCACCTAGAAGAGTGGGCCTCCCTCGCTGGATTTCACGAAAATGCTGCGGAAAGCAGGGTCAAGAAGGGGCTGAGTTGAAGCAGAGGTGGTCGTTGTTTTGCCCTGTGTTTTTTACTCCTTAAACATTAGGAGGCCGACTTCGTTGTGAGTTTGTGCTGCAAAGCGACTCGAACGAAGATGTTGCGAATTATGTAAAACACTTCGTGAATAAAGCATGGACACGCTGGACTTCCTGACAGCTCGTGCCTCATAAGCCCGGGTTGTAAGCCATTAGAGCTTCATAGCTTTCTCCTGTGGAACGGTTAAACCAAATTAAACTGTTTCAGAAAATCTCTCCCCCAGGGAAACAGCTGAGCCCAGTGGCTTGAGCCTGTCGAGGCCGGCGGGCCAGTTTGGTTGCGTCCAGGGTTTCCTGACAAGGGAAGTGTCAGACGCTAGGTTGGAGTTCCGCAACGAGAGTTGGAGGATGGATGCACACGATCTTCTGGATTCACATGGCGTCATCATTTTTTTCCAAATACATACGGGAGAGATAATATCTTGGTCGAATGAGTCTGACTCTCTATGGAAACCCCCATAGACAGAGCGCTCAAGCCGACGACGAAGTTAACCCATAGGAACTCTATGGCGCGCTCTATCCGGGATTCACTCATATCTTTCCTCCCGCATTCATTTGGAGGAAAATGATTGGATCATGAGAGTCCGAGAGATCGTACGAAGTCATCCTGAGAATTTCGTTCCGAAACTCCAACCTAGCGTCTGACCCCTCCCTTGTGAGGCCCTAAAACAACAATTCTGACTCGTCCCTGGCGATCCCTAGCAACTTTGCTCTTCGTTTCGCTTCTCGAGTGATAACTCATCTGTCTTCTTGTTCTCATGTCGGACTTCACACTGTGATCATTGTCCTGCCCTTGACATTCGTGGACACTTGCCTGCACCCGAACAAAGCTCTCAGTCAGTAGAAAGTAGAACTCGCGTTTTTACCTCCTCTTCCACGAAATCTGTTACAGCTCCGGAGTGCTCGGCAGGGTGCAACTCCGGGGACCTGAATGAGACTCGTGGGTCCATCTGGTTCGCTCATCTGAATATGCTTGATTCTTCACCATCTCTCCAAGTTTTCTTCCAGTTTTTTTTCCAAATCTGGCTTGAAATTTGCATCTGGTACGAAATTCCGGTTCATGACCGGTTTGAGCGGAACCGACGACGTTCCGGGTCTTGGCCACTTAATTGTATCAGGAAGCTTGCGAGACGATCTTCGTGGACTTGCTTCAATTAGGGAGTTTGAGCGCTGTAAACTCTTCCGAGAGCTTTCGCCGAGTCTGACGATGGCTTAGCCCAGCAGTTATCAGCATCGTACGAGGATTCAGCGTTTCCTCATCAATCGAACCCACAGTATCTGAAATCGTATCATCATCCATAACTCGCAGCAGTGTGGACCATGATTTCAAGTCAGCAAACGTTCAGTCTACCTACGATGCTCAATCATCTAGAGCAGTGGTTCTCAAAGTGGTCCATATGGACCCCCAGGGACCCCCATTCCCATTAACAGGGCCATAAGGGGGTCCATGGATGGAAAAAGTTTGAGAACCACTGATCTAGAGTTACTCGCTGTAACATGAGCGAAGGGGCATTAGCATACCGAGACCCTTTGATGCCCGGGGCGAATTTTTTTTGATGCCCTCGTGGACAAGAATATTCCTGGAAAGTATGTGATGCCCCTCGGGGAGGAAATTTCGCTCACATCCTTTCGTTTCCCTCCGCATAATGCTCCTCTATGGGGAATGATCACATGAAACTCAGGAACTGGTCGAGATATCGAAGGGCCGCTCGATTGGAAAGTTTGCGGCTTGTCCAAAACTGCTGCACCGATGCAGCGAATCGAGATGCTCTCTACATTAAACTGCCGCCAAAATCAATGAGAGCACGACGTTATCCCTCCGATTGAAGGGCACCTTCTACTTGACGGTACTCTTCGGAGACTTGAAGAGCCACCCACCCAATCGGTGGACATTCCGTCATTATCGAAACAATGTACAGAGAACGTTTCTCAGATCAACAGAAAAATCAACGAGCAACCTCTGATGAATGCTCAAGTTGTGGGGAGTTCAGAAAACACATTGGCCTGCCCGTCGATCAGAGGTGATCCAGCATATTCAAACCTGTACTCATATTCAGCTTGACGAATTAAGAATATGTTCGAATACTTCCTTCCCGTGAAAATCGCTGAAAATAAATTTGATGCCCCTAGAGATCTGATGCCCGGGGCGGGCCGCCCCCCTGGCCCCCCCTCGGTACGCTAGTGCGAAGGGGCGTGAGCTAGGCGAACACGGCGTCAGTGCGAGTTCATCTCACTGTCGGATATATGTATATCCCCGATTTTGCTGGACCCCTCGCTGTTGGATGATTCTTAAGATTTTAGAGGCAGCTTCAAGTGCTCTCCGACATCCTCCCAAAACTTATAAGCTTCGCCAGCTTCTACAACACGGTGACGTTGGTTTAGGGGTCTTTGATCCCAGGGGAAGGTGGCTTTGTTTGAGGGCCTGATCTCGAATCCAATTAACATCATACTCAGCGCTTGATTCCAAGGGCTGTCGGCCGGAGAACGCCTAGGGACACTACGGCGTGTTTCGAGCAAAATATTTGCTCACAGATCGAACGTTGTCGACTTTCGTTCTGTGAACCGAAAGCTAGCTTGACAACCAGCCCTCGAGGGCTTCGACGCTAAACTTTGTGTCAACTCCAGTCGAATGGCTTCTCTGATACGCTCCTTATAGGCCAGATTTAAGGGTGGTTAGAAATCTAGAATGTCGTCGCTTTTGATTGCAGATGCCGCATATGCCGCAGATTGCTTCGCGATTGCTAGTATGTCGGGAGTCTTATTGCTAGGTTGAATGATACTAGAAATGTGTGGCAGAGTTGAGGCAACCGAACCGTTAACCAACGATCTTAGCTTAGTCTCGGCCAAACTCGGGGACAAAGTCACAGATTGGAGCTGCGGATACCGGGACCGTAATCGGGATTGGCTGAGTAGGAGAGGCAAAATTCCCGGGTAGAATCAGAAGGAGTGACGTTCTTTGTGCAGATTCACCTGTGCTTACCGCGAAAGCACTTCGCCGGGAAATTTCAGAAGTGGGCGGCTCTGAGAATATTAACTGCGCTGCTGTCTGTTCGAGGGAGGCGATGCATTCCCGCGATTTTCGGGGCCGTTAGATATCTCGATCTAAAATCGGATACGAAGCGACGAACAGAAGCTCGATTGTGCTCGAGGCCGGTCTCACGCGTCTCAGTGTGCCATGCGGTCGGCGAGTTACATCTGGTTGAGGACTTCCACAAGCACGTCAGTAAGCTCTGCAATTGATTAGACTGCCTTGATTATACACATGTGCGCACTGATCGGATCAGAACCCTCTGTAGTTTGCATCCGATCGAACAAGATGCCGGGAACGATCTTTAGCCTAAACGAGGGAGGCTCTTGACGTGGGCGGAGCGCCTACGATTCGCTGGCAGCGATGAGTTTTGGCTGAGTTCAAGCTGAAAGTTTAAGTTTCAGACTCGCATCGAGTTTAGAACATTGATCATGATAGTGGTGGGAATGGAAACCGCAAATTCTGATCGCATAGTGCGCGGGTCGCGAAATTCTGATTCTGCAGCTCCTTCTCAGTATGCTTTGGTTGGCACATCATATATTAACAGACTTGCCCATTATTCTCTCGCACGATTGAACTCAGGGACGTAATAGCGCAGTGATTCTCAAACATTATTCCACCGTACATCCCCAAAACCGACGAGGAAAAAAATAGGGTACCGAGTGAGGAGGCTCATTGTGTGACCTTGGTGAATCCGTAGCTTACGGCGAGAATATGAGACGAATGCTTGGTTTCCAGATTTCGAGGACGTTCTCTTCGAGTTATGTTCCTGAGAGATTCTAGTGTTAGTCAAGGAGCTGAAGGAAACTGACTGAAATACACCCTGATACCCAACGACTTCCGGGAATCTCCTGTGCATCTCCGATGATCTCCCATGCATCCTGGTAGGCGCTGGCACCTCCTCTGAGGATCACTGTGATAGAGTCTCCTTCGTCTGTTTCCGTCGCATTTTCGTTTCCGCAAGTAAGGGAAAAATGAGCCTCCCAGTAATTCCGTGCGCTCGGAAGGCTCGGAGGTACTGCTCCGGCTCTTACCAACCACGGATCCACGGGAGTTCCATGGCATTGAGATGAGCATTGTGCCGACGAGCCGACTATTTCTTAGTTTGATCTCGTCGTCGATAGCATCCTTCTTGATGCCTCGGAGTTCCACCCTGTCGAAATTGCCGAACTTTTTCTGCTCACACGCCATTGCCTCGAATGCTTGGGCGAATGGCTTGACGTTTCTCTTCAGTTGCTCAGCTTGGCTTCAGTGAGCCAAAGTGCCTCTCGAGGCGAACTGAGAACCTCGTCGCCTCAACGATCGTCCGAGGAGTCGTCCGCGCAGCTCAATCCCATAACCACCAACTCCAACAAATCTTTTCGAACCTCTCGTCGAATAATCGCTGCGCCGTTTCAATGGATTCGTTCCAATACTCAAAATGACCGAGAGCTCGAGGAAGGATACCAAGATTCTTTCCCGCCCAGGTTACTCGATACTGAAGTTCGACATCGTCCGGCAGATCATTAGCAGCTGTCACGTAGGCAGGCCTCTCAATTGCATACAGAATGAGTTTGAATTGGAAGAGATTTCCCATCTGTTGCGACTTTGAATGGGCTACATTAGTATTAAAGGGATACTCCGCGGCGGAAACATCAACACGTCCGCGATGTATTGATTGAATAGATTCCTACACCTGTGGCTTCTTCAAAGTCAAACCGCGTGAGTCAGGCAATGTTTTAAAAATGAGTTCCCATCTTGTGTATTATTCCACAAACCAGACTCTGGAAAAAGGCAGCTCAATTTCAACGCATAGGAATCTTTTGTTTGCCTTCGTGCTCATGTCAGACGACGGCTGTTATACTGTCTACAAAACTTCTCCTGCATTGCGTGTGGGACGTCAGCTTCCGTGTGAGAGGGCAGCAGCGCAAGTTGAGTTAAGAATCTAGATTGCTAACTAGAATCGGCGCGTCTAAGTCAGATTTTGACCTCGTTGTAACCCTACTGATCTCGGATGCGGGGGCTGCCCAGCAGATCCGCAAACGTTGAGTGCTCTGTCTCTTCTGAAATGGTCGCCGAGTTTCGACATTGATATAATGCGAAATAGATATGGGGAAAAGGAGCCGCAGGAATCATTTTAGAATCATCGTTTCAATCATCGGCTCAATTCGAGAAGTTTAGCTCCTCTCAAACTCCTGCGTCGGGACGAAAAAAATCTCCACGCGTCCTCTGCGCTCGAGAGCGGCGACGGCGGGACGACGACTAATTTTCCGTGAGTTGTGTGAGGTTTGACAATTCACTTCATTGGAAGACTCCCTCTGAAACCACGATCCGGGGTTTGCTCTGCGAGCGAACCGTAGCGGTCAAAAGCGTTCGTTATGCAAGAAGTTCTCCCACCAGGACCCTAGTCTGCTTCAAGGCGGGAGACGGCTCCATCGATAATTCACGCGGATAGTTTCCAAGAATGCGCGGCTTCCACCGGAAACATTCCCAATCGACCGACTATGAGCGCAGCATGGATGAGATCTGTTTCGTTCGGCTGCCATCTGACTGACAAAAACAACTGGTCAGACGCTGGTCGAGATTCTGTACAAGATGGCACATCGCGATCGATCATATGCAGATACTCTCCGGAAGATCAAACCTCCAACGCTTCATCTGACGCTGGGGAGGAAGATTTTATCAGCGCCGCCTACTCAGCAGGAAGATTTCATCGGGCATCAATGGCGTGTTTCAGGGGATTCCATTGCTTGAGTATTCACTTCCTCAACCTCGTTTCATGGACGCAAGTTTCTGCACTCCCAAGTGAAAAGCAGAACCAGAGGCAGGAACAAGGCTCTTCGCAATGAGCATGGGGTCCAGAGAACGTATCAGTCTTTTTTCAGGTGTTCGAGGTGTTCAGGTGAAAACTAGGCGCTTGGACCTCATGAGAGCTCCCGGATCATCATTCCCTGTGTCTTCGGATTGGTCTGACAGGTGGTTTATTGACCCAGAGATCATGGACCTCGAGACGTGAGCCAAGAAACCGCATTCTAAATCGGGATTTTCGTTTGTGAGTGAGCCGTTCTCTATCTTCCAACTACGATCTTCCCTATCCGCAGAGTTTCGTCTGGATCGGAGGTTATGATGACTTAATTCGGTTCCCGAAAAGTCGTAATATCTCCCGGAATCCGCAACGCAAATTATCGTTCGTCATCTGCAAGGTCGATGCGACTCCCAAGTGTCCATGAAGAGGAGCTTGGCTCAATAGTGTTCGTTTCCCTCGACGAAGAGTTCACCAAGGGCATCACTTTCATCCCAATCTGGCTTCTTCTCCGCGATACGCAATACTACATAGGTCATATCTCGGCATAAGCTAGCATTCTGGCCAGGTGGCGAACACACCCAAGGTTGCGGAGACGGCTAATTGCATTGATAACATGCGACGGACCGGAGGCGGATGCTCCATGATCTGACTATTTTAGTGTAGGTGTCTACGGATGAGAAAAAAAAGTTGATAACTCGTGAGCGGCAGATTCTGTGAGAGTGAATTTTGGAGCTAGAATCTCGTTGGAGACCTTCTCCGACAAGTGGCATTTGATCGAGTCTCCGGAGACCGACGAGACCGTGTCTGAAACGGCCACGATTTGCAGCTCGAGATGAGGTGTGACGTACTAGTGAAGCAAGGATTCAACAGCAGGACGTCCTAATGCATCGAACATCCGAGGCCGCATGGAAGCGGTTGTTGCTCACATCTGTAGTGCCGTGGATTTCGGCAGAAATCTTGCGAGAATCCAACGCTTCGCGACGAGTATCGTATCCACTACAAGGCTCTCTCTCCGTCAGCTGGAACTCGGATGGCCACAGTTCTTAGTAGGGAACTAGAACATTCCAGATTTCGTGACAGTGTGTCGCCGTCACAAAGACTCGACAGGGTTGGTGAAATTCCTCCGCGAGTGCAAGTGTAAGTTGCTGTTTGTCGAACGACGTTCGCACGCTCGGACGCGAGTTGTGCATCGCGCCGCGAATACATCATCGACTTGCACTGTTGATTCGCAGACAGCCATCATGCGATCAGGAAACGACCATATGCACGATGGGTCTCCTCTTGAATTATGATCGGTTTGAGTGGCAATAGTGAACGGACGGACGGCCGTAGACGAGCGGTCGACGAGTTTGAAATTTGAAAGCATCTCTATCCTCGCCGCAAGCCGCGGTGGCTCCTCTCTCGTCACGTTGCGTAGTTGTCGCTGCCGCTACAGCCGTTGTGGTTGCCGCTGCCGCCGCCAGCAATAACCCTCCCTTGATCCCTCCACATGCTGCTGGAGCAGCAATGACGCTGCTGCAGCGTTAGCCGATCATTCTTCAAGCTGCTTGCGCGCAGAGTGTCTAGGGAGTTGAGCTCCGATGCGGTGCTGCTTTGACGTCAAGAGGAGCTCGACTGTGGTGCGACTTCAGCTTCAGGCGTCGCCGATTAAAGTGGAAAAAGCAAACGTCGTTGTGTCCTGGATGGGTTATAGCTGCCCGATCGCAGGGGTGGCAGCAAGAAGCCCCCTAACAGTAAGACAGGATCACCGTCTCTACAATGCCGTTCAATTACAGCTTCTCCCCCTCCGACTCTGAAGTCGATCTGAGCGCTTCGGCAGTGGGAGACAATACTGTTAATCATCAGAACAACAACAACAACAACAGCAGCCATCATCCACGCTACAATAACATCATCAACAACGACAACAGCGGTGGCCGTGCAGGTGGCGGCATAATCAACAACAACAACAGCTCAAACCAGAACCTAAACAGCAACCGACAGGCTGTGAACAACGGTATCCAGGGTCGTTACCAGAGTCTGGGTAAGACAACTTGCCTCGTCGAGCTGGGTTCTTCGGCCACAATCAACACCGTTAGCAACAAAGTGTCAAAAGACGAAGAGACCGGCTCACGGCAAAGCTTGCCAGAATGGAGCAGTGTTCAAACTCTCAAGAGCAGCAAGGAGCCAGGAGAAGAAGGTATGTTCCTAACGTTCCTGCAAGTTCTCGGACCTTTTCTTATCGCCGGTCTCGGCTCCATGGGCACTGGGATCCTGCTGGACGTCGTCAAAGACTGGCACAACTTCAAGAACATTGACAGCTTGATAACCCTCGTCCCAACCCTTCTCGGACTAAAAGGAAACCTGGAGATGACGGTGACCGCCAGGTTGTGCACCGCCTCGAACCTTGGCATCCTCGACGACCACAACGTTCTCTTGCGTTTCCTGCGCGAAGATCTTATGCTAACTCAGTTCCAAGCAACAATTGTGTCACTGCTGGCCAGCATCCTGACCCTGCTCATTCAAGGCATCAAAGATCCAGCGCAAATCACCGTCGCAAACTGTGTTGTGGTGATTTCCTCGTCGGTGGTGACGGCGGCCATCGCCTGCCTCTTCCTGGGCTGTCTCATGACACTGGTCGTTTTCCTCAGCCGGAAAGTTCGAATCAACCCCGATAACGTCTGCGCCCCGCTCGCCGCGTCTCTGGGTGATATCTCCACACTCGGCATCTTCGCCTACACCTCATACTACCTCTACCACCTCCAGAACCATCTGTACATTCCAATCCTGTTAGCCATCGCGTTCATGTGTCTCTGCCCCATGTGGGGCCGTCTCGCTTGGCAGAGTCCCGAAGTTCGAAATCATCTTCAGCACGGATGGCTCCCGATTCTCCTCGCTATGTGCATCAGTCTCGGCGCTGGATACATCCTCGACATAGCCAGCAAGGATCTGGAGGCTGCTGCGGCCTTTGTTCCGGTTGTCAGCGGCATCTGCGGAAACTTGCTGGTGATCCTAGTCTGCCGGATGACAACGGTTCTCCGTCGCCAAGTGCACCTCGGCGAAGGCCGTCAGCTCATCGCAGACATTCGGAAGGATCATCCTCTGTGGTGCGGCGGGAAACCGTCCGCCCTGAAATCTACGTTCCGGGTGCTCGCGGGACTGCCGTTCTCGCACATCATCTTCTCGTTCGTGATCGCGTATTTCACCAATGGGGTGCACGCAACCTGGGTTTTCATGGCTGTGTTCCTGTTGCTCGTTTTCATCCATGGAATGATCATGCTGTTATTGACTCGCGAAACTGTTCTCCGACTCTGGTTGTGGGGAGTCGACCCGGACGTCGCATCGATCCCGATACTCACTGCGGTCGCCGACCTGACCGGCGGTGCCTTCACCTGTATAATCTTTGTCATACTATACACATTGCATGACTCCAGCGTGACGACCGAAGTAAGTATCGGTAGTGGAGCGGCTCTTTCGACAACTTTGGGGCTGAACTCAACAACAATGGCTTACTAGTTGTCGGGGTCCCACGAGGACGCAAGGACTGCATTGTATCTTCTGTCTAGGATTTTAGTTCACAAAATATACAATTACCAGTATTTATTATCGTTTTCCATAACATGTCTTCTCATTGCGCAGTGAATAGCTGATGATAGAGTATAGGATAGTGAGTGTCAAAAATTCAGTCCATCGCGGCCAGGCTTGACTAATGCCGCTTTCCGTTTTCCGGCATTGTATCGGACTGACTGAGATGTGGTTTTGTGTTGCGGTGGAGCTACAAAGCTCAGCTAAGGGAAACGGCTGTAAGGAAGGCGGGATTCTTGAGCACTCAGATAGCCGGCAGTTGAGAAGAAAGGAAGGTAACAAGCCGCTGAGCCGATGAGCTTGGGTGATTGAAAATCCTGAGTGACCTCAACAGCTCGTGCTTCTCTAAGTTCTTGGAAGACATTCTCGGGGGGTCAACGGTGATCGTTTACTTGTCATCAGCGGCGCTGTTGTCATCGAGATTAGTGATGAGACCGAATCCAAGATCTCAGAGATTCCCATCTATCGTCGCATCACTTACTTTCCTTCGCTCGTGGTGAGCTCTTTTTTCGTGGATTTCTACGAACATCCGCAATCCTTTCAGGCGGTAATTCCAACTCTCTTTTTCACATTTGAGGAATTTCTTCAACAGCCGTAAAGATGACAATGCTCATTCAAAATGACAACGCCGCGGCGTTGCCGTGGTGCGTGTATTCCGCGTTATTTTCGGCGGATTTACCGCGACACCGCGTCATCTTTGCTCGGCAATGCCATCGAGCGGCTCGAGAATAGCCGGTTGACATCCGGGAACGCTCGCAACGAGCCCCGCGACCGTGTTTGCTCACCTAGTTTCCGGAAGAGAGCGATCGGAGTTCACTCTAATGGCGGTGACTGCAATTCAACCAAACTTTGATTCGATTCGTGCCCATCATGATCATGAAAATCGTTGTTGAATTTACGAGCGTCTGTGACGCCATCGATATTCAGTGGAACGATAGTGGCTGGGAACTTTCAGACCGGGGTTTTTTCTTCACTCTAGAGGAGCCGGAGCTACGCAACGATGTTCGGCAACGATGCTGAAATCTTCCAAGGTGGCAATTCAACTTCCGACTCTTCCGAACGCTTTTGACGATTGCCTGTGAGTGCTTGATAGCGAGTCGACTGTTTGTTGAGCCGAAGAATCACCGAGAAAAAAAGAAGTTTTTCGCTGTCTATTCCGCTGATTTCGAAGCCGTTTCGGAGTCAAGCCACTTTCGCTCTGCGGTCGTTGGTCGACGGCGCGGCGCGAACGACAAGTCGACGGCACGGTGCAAGCCCGGAAAAGTTTCTAGAAAACGGTCGGAAGTCGGAACTGTTTAGGAGAACAGTTTGTCCGTCTGCGATAGAACTCGCAGCTAACGATCGCAGCAATCGGAATTCGATGCAAAATTAGAATCAGCTGTGTTTTATCGTCTGTCTGATTTGATATATATGCTTCCCACTTGGTCGGTCAGGTTCCACTGGAAGTCCAACAACTTGGCTGTTTCAAAGTTCCAGCTCATCGAAGTATGGTGAATCCCATTTAATCTTACCGCCCCGCGAAAAGCCTTCCAGGCCCGGTGTGAATTCCATTCGCGAGACCTTGACCGTTGGGAAGCGACGTGTGGAACGTCTTGATAGACTCGGTCGACCAGGAAATCAACCAACGACGCCTTGCCCTCAATTGCTCTCCGTATTTTCACGAGCATCCCGATTTCGCGGCTCTGGTCGTCGTACTTTGTCAACACGCTATCTCGTGGCCAATTCCTCCAATCTGAAGCAGGGAGCGATTGGGAGGATCTCGAGTCGGACTGCTAGACCATGCCGAGGCAGAAAACAACCTGAGAGAAAAATGTTTACACCTTGCCTGACGGACGTTTTCTTTGAAAACTACCGGACCGATTTGATAGCTGGAAACATTCGGTCGGCTGACTGGTTGGCCGACAGAACGTTCTGGAAAATCTACCGCTTCCAGAGAAACGGACGTCAAACATCGGCTTGCGGTGGGAATTCCGAATCCGAATCGTGTTTCAGGAGAAACACATATATGTACATAATTGACAGGTCGCTTCGCAACCGCCAAGTGATCGGATTTCTTGCTGCGATGACCCATAGATTCACGATTCAAAACATCCGCCTCGTTAGCGCTCTCGCAGGTCGATTAAATTGATACCGTCCAGGTTCCAATCGAGTGATTGATTGTTTGATTGATTAAGGGTTTGATAGGTAGCGTGAAATGTGCGGCGAAGCCGCAAGAACCCTGCAGGTGATGGTGCGGTTCGTGAATAGCTTGGTTCGAGCACCGCTGTGTCATCTGATCACGTGGGTTAGCTTGCTGTCTCCGTCGTCTACTCGTCCTGCTCAGATGCCTAGACTCAATCGATACGCAAGATGTTTCCGTAATTTTTGTCGGTCAGCTTCCATATCTCGTTGATTCGATCACACTGCTACGGTGATTCTCGGTCACGGAGATATTGTTAACTTGGAAAGGTAGTCACTCCGAAGATATTCATGGTCTACTCTCTCGAAGCGACGAGGGATTATAGAGATCGAGATCATGGAAAGATTGTCATAACGCAACGGAACACTTCCTAAAACCTAATTCCGAAACTTCGAGATCGTGCAACTTGTAAACGACGTAGTTTATGGTGACCGTTTGGAAGGATATCGTTAAAATTCAGCCAAAAAGCGAAAGTATTTGACACGAAGGAAACGTGTATTGGAATTCCCGAGTCGGGAACAGATTCGGTTACATACTCATAAAGTTATCTCATGTTCACCAAGGTTAATACTGTGAGATTAAGGAGTCTTGTTTGGACGACCCATGGAAGTCGGAACCTGTTCCACCAAGAAACTTCTACACATCCGATGAGCTCTTCGTAGAACTTCGCGAGGGATCTGAGGAAGTTCCGGATCCCCTAGATCGGTGGATACATGCTTTGCCGATGCGTTCCAGAATGACCTCACTATTCTTCGAAGGAGGAACCCGTTCTCTCTTTCCGTCAAGATTGAGGTGCTTGCATACTGAATAAGAGATCACTTCCGTTTCGGCTATCCAATGTTGAAGATTAAGACCTCGTTAATACTCAACGGATGAGTTTGTTGTGTTCAGATGAGACTCTTGGTCGAATGCGTGGCCCACGCGGTCATCAGCTCGGTATTTCAACAGAATTGGATTCTTCAGTCAGAAGTTGGAGACAAACCCAAGCCGTGGTGGTTTCCCATTCTCCGAATGCAAGTTTTCTGGAAAAGAACAACTCTCTTCTGCTCGAAGAATACTGAAATCGGATCAGTGCTCGCGATCCGCCACCCTCTCAGATGTTAGACTGCAAGCCGAACCATGGGAGCAGAAATATGGGAGCTATTCAGAATCAGGACAGCTGGCTATGAGTGAATAGAGTTACCAACTCAAGCGCTTACTCTCCGTGAACCATCTTCGCTCGCTTGGAATGCTTTCATCCAGCTGAGACCTGGAACGAATAAGTTGAGTAGGTTTTCGAGCCCCCGGGCATTCGACCCGATCGCCCCTGTGGGTATCAATGACATCGATTCTCATGGAAGCGCAGGTTTTGAACAACTGAGGCGAAACTGAACTTTCTCTCCGATGGCTCAGATTTGGAGATCTTGCAAATCAGATCAAATTCATCGCAGAAGTCGATAATGAGGATCTCCCACCGGACGATCCTTGGAGCTGATAATTTTCCGCCGGAAACTTCCCCCAAACGAACGCTGGAATTTTTAGAAACACAGCCTCCGAGCGTGACACAACAATAACAAACAGTAAAACTAGATACAAAACGGAGGTTTCCAGCAATAAATGTCGCAGTTGCACCGAGCACGTCTCGCTTGGAATTCCGGAAGTTTCAAACAATCGCAAACTATGCACCCGCTGGTGATAAGGCTGACTCCGGTAAGGCGCATCGCAGTGTTTATGAGGTCTGCAATTCATCTCATTCAGCTGTGCAAACCGACTGTCTCGAATCTAAAGGTAAGATTTGTTGCGTGACCGATCAAACTATTGCGGCAACGATTCACCTTGATACAGGCGAGGAAGGAAGATTTGCTTTGATTCGAAAGCAACCGGGAGTCGGTGTCAGGGAATCGCGTGCCAGCTTTTCCAGTGGACGGCCCCAAAAGCCTCACGAACGCATTTCATCAAAGAATTACAACTTTTACTATACAAAGTCACGACGACGTTCGGCTGACCGGCGTGACGCGCTCATTGTCGTTTGGACAGGCGGCATCACAGATCGAGTCGCGGTCAATCGCAACGAATTGAAGTGAAGGGACTAGAAATTCCGGTAGGGACTCCGCATCGCTCGTCCTCGAGTCCCCCGCGGAATTCGCGGAGGACGGTCAAGAAAGCGTCGGCCTGCTCTCGAGCGGAACTCGAACGCGTGCCACCCGGTGGAGTGTGCGCACCTGCGCCGTGAACTCTACCTGACCTACCTCAGAAATTCATAGCTTCAGGAAGTGATCATTGGCTAGTTGACTCGTTGGAATGGGCAAAAATAATTCATGTTTAACAACCTGCAGGAGGACAAGGAGAACGCTTCTAACGTCTTTGGTGACGCTCGTCTTCAACACAGCCTCGGTGTCTCGGCTGCTCTTCAGTCTTCAACCGTCAAATCATTTGTTCCACAAGAGAAAAAGCCCTGAAATCTTGCAAGCTTTACCTAAAAGCCATTACTTCCCTCTATCGAGAAGATTATCGGGAGAGCGAATCGATTGATTGTGGCCGCCCTCTTCGTTTTCGAAATCGGTCAGAGGTAATCTCAAAGATTGTCATTATGTTGACCAGCAAATTATGCGGGGCAGGAGGTGCCGCGTCTCTACGTGGGCTTTCCGAGCTCTGAGGATTCAGACCGCTCCCTCGGTCAGTCAAGTGGCCTCATGGGTCAGGATGAATTTGATCAAAATTGAAATTTTACTGTTCCGTGGGACATTGGGGTCACATTCAGAAATTCGTCTCGATAAAGTCTTCGCATCCGCAGGCGGTGCGTCCTGTCGGACGCACAGCTTGGATCCGCAACATCTCTTTGTCAGTGGGAAGCGATGAAGAATGAGATCAGAGATAAAGAATCCGTGCTTTTTCATTTCGCACTACTGCCCTATTGTTTGAACTGAAACAACCCTTGAATGAACCGCTTGCAGCCAGTTGTATCCCGTAGACTCTACCGGATGCTCGAAAAGTGGACAATGCACGGTTGGATGCAATTCTCGTTTCTAAACTCTTTTGTTCCGAACTCATACCTCGAATTTCCGCCGAATTCTCACAAAACGTTCGAAGAGATCAGAACGAACGCGTTCTCTCGATAAAGCAGCTAAGCAAATCCTCGTCAACGACAACTTCCATTGACCAACCTTGCTCTGATGGCCACTACCACGACCCGCTCAAACCTGCTCTAACGACGGAGGTCTCGATTGTTGCGTCACCGCACACGGAGCCGGAGTTGATCAGCTGAGCGGACAGCTTGAAATGGTTTTTGGCCGAGATATCCAAAAAGGTAGATTGCGAAATCCACTGCCGAAAAGAAATCGAAGATTCATCGGTCGAGATCGAGTCCCGATTCAACATTGAACTGTCGGAAGGGGGCATAGAGCCTATTCAAGATTGCATCTGCTCGAAAAATGGTTAGATGGGGATCGACGATCGACGCGGCAACAGTGCGCGGCAGTTCCCAAAGGAAGATGACGACCCAACGCGTCAGAGCTCGCAGGGCCACGCAATGAATGACCTGGACACCAAGACAATCAGTTTCTCGCTCAAAGTTTGCTCCAGGCGGGAACTTCCCAAGATCGGACTGGCACAAAGCGGCACAAAGCCTCTGGAATTTCCGACGACACCTTCAATATTTTGACAACGTTAGGTTTTCATTAAGAGTGTGAAAACGGCTGTCAGGATGTCTCAATTCCACGTGAAATCAGCATCTTCCGACTCGACCGCCAGACATTTCCAGTACGTTTTGCCAGCAGACCGATTCCGAGAAGACTGCAGCATCTTCATTCATCGCAGTTGGAGAATGTCAACGACACTCTCAAGCGCGATTTAGAAACTCCGTCTAAAAATAAGCGCAAGAATCGCTACCTAACGATTCCGTCGCAGATGAGATTCTAAGGCGATTGGAACATCAACGGTAACGCTGACTGCGAGACGGCTATGGAAATCATTTGGGCGCAGGTATCCCTTTCAGTATCCGGACTCGATTCGTTGAATCTCGCGTATATGGATGATTTTGCCGAACATTGTCCTAACCGAATCAATATTCAAGCGGCTGTCCCAAACTAGAATCGTCGGCATGGAAAACGCTGGTTTCTGGCGAGTTGTGGAAAGTTGTTACGCAACATTGGCAAGAGCAACAGTTTCTGTATGCATGCATTTCAAACGCTTATTGCTGATCAGCGATTCCCGACCGATGATTCAACCCAAGCGATTCGTTTTGGCAATGTTTGGAGAATCCCAATGAGGGAAGTACCACAAATTCAGGCAGCCGTCTGGAATCAGGCAGGAGCTTGCAACTGGAAACTCTTGCGCAGTCGCGTTGGAATTCTCCGAGAACAAGCCTCGAGAAAGTGACAGTTGTCGTGTGGATCGTGAAGGCCATTCTACACATTTCTGTGTCTTGCGAACGAAATTCTGTATGCCAGACCCGAGAATTTCCCACCGGAGGAGTCTTTGCGATTCCCAGCAAGTTCCCTGAAACGAACGAAACATTGACCTGGTTTCCTCCATTTGCAATGTCCTTCATCTTACCTCCCGTCGCAATTCTGTCGCGCGGCGAATCATTAAAAGCCACAGCAGTCGAAAGGATCTCGATCGACCTTGTTCCTTTGTTGTCTGCGGCTAAATTCAAGGCAAGGCTGCTCTAAATGTTACGCCTCAAGGCGAGGTAGACGATAGGCGCCAAATTTTATCATCTATATGGACTGGTTACGCGAGTCCGGGTCGTCTCCAGGATCCGTAACCTTGGAAGTGAAATTGCGACTCACCCAAAGTCCAGATTTGTTTCGGCAACATTGCTACGTCTATCCAGCTCAAGTCGGAGCCATCAAAAACTTATCGTTATGAGGGACGTCCCGTAGATGAAGTCTGTGCAGCGCAATCAGTAACTTCGCCAAGAAAATCGATTCCTCGGTGATCGAGGGGTAGGGATCGAATATTTGCCTCGAGGTCGTCCCGTGAAGATTCCTCAGAATCGGATATCGAGGTAATGAAAGGGAGCGTCCCATTCCAAGCACAAAGAAGACGCATCCTGTTGCTTTCGAGGATTTATATTCCTAACAGTTCGAAATCTTGAAGTACCGCACACAGCGGTGCCTCAATCTGTCAGGAATCTTTGCAGTCCTGGGCTTCCGCCTCAGTTCAGCGTTCGCCACGGAGGGACATTCGGAATCTATCTATGAGTGATACATGGTGCACTTCGGCTGCACCCGGATGAGGCATCACGAAGAATTAAGCGGTGAGGTGTTGGTTGAAATGGCGTCTTTCTATGCATCTCCTCTCGAAGGGGGAAATTCAGCAGAAGAATCCGCCTGAGCCGACTTCGCGCACTCTGCTCCAGGACGGTTCTTCGTCCATGCAGAACGAACTGTGGCACCAGTCTGTACAACCGCCCGTTTTGTCCAATTATCGCGCCTGAGTCAACCTTGAAACTCGAGGACTTATTTCTCATGCAGAGTGCTTCGAATGAATATAGGCCGTGAGCTCGTACCGGAGACGGCTCCGCGCGGTCGCGCCGATGTCCAGTGATGAAGGAGTAACAGGCGTAACAACAAGACTTGTGATACATAGACATTCTACAAATAACCCGCCTAACGACTATTGGCTGGGATTCGTTTCCCACTTGGACGGGGAAATTCCCATCAGTTTCACGCATGAGGCCATTCCAGACTGACCTAACTTTTGAACGATTCAAACGAATCAAAATGCCCTCGTTCCAGGTACTCTTAGAAATTCGGAGCCGGGATCAGCAACGCTTTCCGTCGTCTATAACGATCCCAGAAAAAAGTGCAACTTCGAACGGAAGTGATTTCGACTCATTCTTGTCGTCATGTCGAATCCGGCGGCAAGCTGGCCTCTCAGAATTCACCTT
Organism: Neoseiulus californicus; assembly: GCA_028455905.1. Taxonomy (NCBI): domain Eukaryota; kingdom Metazoa; phylum Arthropoda; class Arachnida; order Mesostigmata; family Phytoseiidae; genus Neoseiulus; species Neoseiulus californicus. The sequence goes on from JAMQGS010000008.1 coordinate 5,174,757, forward strand.
CATCACCACTTTTGGGTTGAAAGTTCGCTTTCGCTGCGACGAGTGCAGTGCTCGAGCGTTGGGTCGTCATAAAATATCTCAAACGGCCGCGTCCTTCGGAGCTGTTGCGTTTTGCATGGGCAAACATGGAACCGCCTATAAACGTGTCACGTTTCTGTCGATCGTAACTCCATCGAAATTATCTACAAGCTTGAATTTCAATGTAACGGATTTGTGGTCTCGAGCGTCCTTCGCCGTCTACAAGACGGCCGCCCTTGTTTCAAGTTGCCGCTCATGCTCAGCGGGGAACTTTTCATCTCACCTCGGCGGACACGACCGATCATGCAAGTGTCATCCGCTAGTATTGGCATCCATTACTCGGCAGAAACGGGGGCTGGATGTTCCGATTCTGGGGTGCGCAATCCGTTTCGAGTTCCTTCAAACTCCCAAAAGTTGTCTTTGTTTCACTGCTGAGAGTCTCATTGAAGAGTGTTGGCAAGCCTGATGGTTTGCCATCGCTGACTGGAATCCCCTAGCAAAGCGCCCCAACACGTAGACGCAAGTCATTACTATTGATGATTGCATCGCGTTCGCTCGCAGAAATGCAGAAAAGCGCGACCAACTCGTTCGGGCCATTGTATAACCTGGAACGCTGCTGTTATTCAGATGTGATCGGCGGCAAGACATCGTTGAAGAATAGATTGTCCACCAAAAACAAAATGCGATTTAAGTGGATCTGATCACGCGTTCTGAGAAGTGCTTTGAGAACGTAGAGGCTGTACTGGTCCGATATTCTCGAATCATAAGCCGTCTTACATCTTGAAAGCTCATCAACAGACCGAAACAGCAATCGTTTTGGCTTCGATGTTCGCGAATGGCTCATCAAACTGAATAATATTACTGAGAATATTCATGGGGAATCTCCAGAGCATCCCAATCGATACGAGATTCGGATGCTTCCCGCTTGTAGTCTTTCTCATGTGCCCGAGAAAAGATTCGTCCAATCAGCCGGAAAGGAACGGTTTCCTAGTGTTCCAGGTGAGAGTCATTGTGAAATTATGTAGAGAGCGATCTTTCGTTCCGTCGAAGATTCTTAACTGGGAACGTGACCGGCCTTGCAAGTAACGTTCGTATGTGAACACGAGGATAGAAACTCATATGAATACGATATTCATCAATTCTATTATGGAAACTCTGTGCACTCTTCGGGAAGAGCGTAGCTGTGTATGAGCCTTATAATATTCCGAAGCCGGTTCGAATCGGTGACTGCGGAGACAGTCATTGACTGAAGAAGTCCCCCCGACTCAGACCCAAAACATTAGGTAACGTTGATAGGGATGGATTCTCGATTTATCTTCAAATCATACAAAAAGAGTAATAGCGACGCTTGCGGAAGTCCGTTGGGATGGCGCGGTCGGACGCAATTTTCAGTGTCGCCCGTCGACGGGCTTCAGCCACAGATCTACGGTGGTTAAATTGAGTTATTCCAGGAGACAGGATGGCTGCTCACGTTCAGAAGTCCTGCCGAAAGTCGAAATCGTCTCAGTGCCCTGGCCCTGATTCCGGGACAGGCGTCCAGGTCGAATCTTCTCCGTGCATCCCGCACGGTGGCTCGGAGGGTTGCCGAGGTACGACATAAAAGATTATTGACGCATCGCCGTCCAAGCTCCACTATATCCCTCCAGCGCGCTTCCCTATCCTCTTCTGGAGGTCGTGTGTACATGCGTTCCCCCTTCCCCTCCATAATGATGGAAAAGAAATGAGATCCTCTCCGTTGAACTCTATACGTTTGTATGTTCTCGACGCCAAATGCGACGGATTTTCTAGCACGGGAGTGCCAAGTCCGTGCGTCAGAAGAACTCCGTCGTAAAATATTTGGAATTAGAATGAGAGCACTCATCTTCTGTTTCTGAGGGAATACCATGCAGGCGTGAGTTCCCCATGCTCGCGCGCATAACGAACCCCTTCTTAGACCATAGAAAAGTTGAGACCTTTGCCTGACAGATGGGAAATGTGTGTTCTGAAAATTTTACATGATGTATCCGAAGGGCATCTATCCTGAAAAAGCCCCAGAACGAACATTTTCATCGGTTGGTCGGAGTTCTGTACTGTTTTGTCGTCTGATATGGGGTTCGTTGTACGTGCGAGAATAGGGTACACCAGAGGAGGATAATCCTCTGTTAGTATGATTCAAATGAATGTCTGACAGAGTTGGGTTGATCTCCTTGCTGTAGCTCGCTGACAGACCCTCTGTGCAGGTTTGCATCCTTCGCTGGTATTGGCTCACCTGGATATGCAACCGTCACAAGCGTTCCACTGAATAACTCGGTTATCAAACATGCGTTCGTTTGCGGCGTGAAAGCTCCCGTGCGTGCTTCGGAGTATTTTGCCAGCCTCGCCGAAGTAGTCGTAGATCTGGCCCATATACACTGATCTAACTCTACCGGTCAGGGCTCGGCACTGTGACGCAGCTTTCGACGAGCTGATATAACACAGGCAGCGATTTGCTGGTGTTAACCAGCTCAGGTGAATGCCCCTCCCATTACTCTTCAAGCTCATCCTCTTTTCTTTGAGCGAGCGAGACTCGGGGCGATTGTTTCCTGCACGCAGGCGCTACATTGCTGACCCGTTCAAGGGCATCAGTCAAATCGTACATCTTCGCTGCTTCCAGCTGTAACTTCGCTCGCAGTCACGAACTTGTGGTTAAATAAGCTTTTCGAGTCACGGAGTTCACCACTCCGCTCCACTCGGGAACGGGGGCACAGGGGGTTTCCAAGGATAGTCAGCTGCTCTGACCACCTGACCACGTTTGGATGTAGCTGCATCCATGTGATCTGACGTGTCAATCCTCAAGTTTCCCAGACGCCTTCGACGAGCTCACGAAGTTGTATTCTGTCATGTGCAGGTTGTCGGTTAGGCCCTTGATAGAAAATCATCCTTAGCACCGCTCAACATGACTCCCATATCAACCTTCGAGCTAAAGCAAGCTCCCGGCGTCGACGCACGGCGTGCAATGCGAACACAGGAACCAGTTCCCCGGATGGCAGCCTCTCCAGGCGTCACAGGCACTCTGGGCGAGGATTTCGGAGCTGGCTCCCCAGCGCGCAGCTCATATAGGCTCACATGGCAAGCGTTGGTCCGTGGATCACCAATTGCTTTTCTGAGTAATCATTAGTGGTCTGTGGGGCAACTTTGTACGCTGGGTGCGCTTGGTCACTACGTCCAAATTCAGCAATACCCGATGAAGTATAGTGCGCCTAAATTTCTGTATACTGTACACCGGTCTCGGGTGCTGATCGCCAGCTTTCACTGCTCACCAAGGACTGGAGGATCTGTCTACACATAAAGATCCCCAACAGTGTGACCCAGAGAATCGCACGGAGACCCCGATGAAAACCCATTCATTCTGAGAATTGCTGTTCTCCTATAAGGGTTCCCCACATAACATTCGATGACACGAGTTATTCTCAACGGTCGCCGGTGCTCCATCGGTGAGATCGCTCACCATGGCACCGATTGCCCGCCAGACGCAGAAGGTTGCCCATCGTTGGTTTAGTTGGAAGAATGCGATGCTTGTCAGCTTGAGAGACTAACCACGCCATGGACACCCCATCCAGTGGCGCGACGGGAAAAGCTTGTCTCACTGATCGGGCGGGTCAGCTCCTTCCAAACGCGTGAAGCTGGAGTCGGGGCATTTGGTAGGTTTCCCTACAGGGGCGAGCAGTCTGTATCCAAAGCAGCATCTGGAAACGAGTTGAGAATATCTGCTCAACTCAAGGCATTATGACTCCGGGGATACCATACTCCTGCTGCTTCATTCTTCGTGACGCGAGTTGAAGCTCGCAGTCCGAACATCCAGCCATCCTAGACCTTATTACCATATAGATCCTAACATTCCGAAATTTTTCGAAAGTTTCGCCGTAGGAATTCGACGTCTGAGCTATCGTCCCTAATGATTCCGTTGGACATAGTTTCCACAGCGACAGTCCTCGAACCATAGGAACTACAATCATCATATGCGACTCTCCTTCCCAAACCCAGATCTCAGGATGAACTCTTCGATCGCCGAGCGGCCAACTTTCGTCTGGCTCTCAACCGTACGGAGCTCATGAGAGTGTTGGGATCCCTCCACGAGGCGGTACTACAGATTGAAACAACGTTCGGTTTAAAATAATCCTTCCACTCTGCGTGGAGTCATCAGAGTGCGAGTGTGGGGTGGACGGACCGAAGCTGTAGTTAAGCTGATCAGTCTTTGCCAGGGGCGTAACTGTGGAAGGGTAAACAGGGAGATGTGCCCCGGGCACCAACTTCTAATTGCGGACATCAGCGAATGGAAGCGCACACTGAGCAACTTATCCTTATCATTGTGACGGGGGAGGATTGTAGAAATTCTTAGCTGATGTCTCTGAGGCCAGCTTATTTGCAGTGGGAACGAGCAAATTTTATTAACAAGTATAGATTATAGGGTACACCCCATTTGGGCGCCAGATTCTTTGGGCGACGGAATTTTTTGCGCCTCAGGACAATTAGGCGACGAGACCTTCGGGCGGAAGGTCACTTGGGCATTACCGTTCGCCCGAATGTCCCGTCGCCCGATTGTCCCGTGGCCCAGAAGACTCCGTCGCCCAGAGAATCTGGCGCCCAAACGGGGGTGTACCCAGATTATACCTTATTGTCTCACTCACTAAGAAAAGTTCCCGTATGAGATAGACAAACCCCGAGACTGCCGTCCCTGTCATAAGGATGGGTACCCATGGTGCTCCTCAGCAGAGGAACCCACATACATAGTATTTCGGAGTGAGAATCCGTTGAACACGCTTCTGGTCAGTCTGCCGCCAATGCCATGAAGCCTGCTCTGTGCCCAACCCGACACAGCCGATATGATCGAGAACCGATATACGGGCTCGACGTGATCGATGATCATTATAGCCGGCATGACACCATATTCTTCAACTCATGGGCGAATGATTCCACATACATCGCTGTTCGTGAGTTTCTCAAATTATTTATCGTGTATAGGTGAGGGCGCTGGTGTCGCGGTTAGTACGAGACAGGTTTTCTATACATGAATTTCCAGAGGTCATCAGGACTACAATGAGAAACACAGCTGCTCTCGTCGATGTCCCACCCGCACAGATGGGTCGGAGGTGAATCGCTCGAGCGAGATACACTCTCGACGCACACTCATTTCTCAGAATTTCACATGTTCGGGTTCGACGCCAAGCTCCGACGTTGTAACATACACCCGGCGTCCGTTGGTGACGTACATATTTTGCATGATTAGCAGTGGTACCATCCCGCTTGTGGGAATTCCCATGAGCCACGAAACATCACCAAGGGAGGCAATCTTCGCTTGCCAACAGCATACGCCCTTAGCACCAAAAAGTGGCCATGCCCGAGTTCCGCCCTGGTGGAGTCCAAACCTTTCCGAGGATGACTCCTTAGGGAAACAATGAGGAAAAGTGGTTCATAAAATAATGAGATGGCAGCATATTTGATCCACCGCGACAGCGATTCTCTGTATCCATCCGATAGTTTTTAATTCGCTCGCACCGCTGTTTCCACACGGTGCGATGTTTCCAGTTAGCCGTTCGCAGTCGGCTGGTAGATTGTCCTAAATGTTTCGAAGTCCAGAACCAAAACTCTGCGACGCTGAGAACAAGCGACCCCTAGGGCGGAAGAGGCAAGGATTGCATGACATTGTTTCCTAGTCGTTTTGATCCCGTCCCACTGAGACGACGGAAAATGCAACGAGCCTATCGCAGCCAACAATCAAAATTGCCAGTTAAACGCGATGGAAAAGCGAGAGAACACCTGAATGATTGTGAGATTGAATCTGAACAAATTGCTGCATCAATTTTTCCCCCATTCCCGTATTCGATCCGAAAAGGTCCTCCACAACGAATCGTTGTGCGCGGAGCACTCGCACGAGTCCCTTCCTGCTCTCCGGCGATACTGAGGCTCTGTTAACCCCATCAGAATGTTTCGGATCTCCCCGACAGAGGTCCACGACCAGCGCTGAGAAAAACTGCAGCAGGGGTATCTGTTGCATGTGATGAGAAGTTGGGGGGTCGATGGGGTACGATGACGCTGATGACTGTGATCTGTTCTCAGGACGGTCAGCTCCTATCGTCGCTCCAGAGTTTAAGGTGAGATATCGGGCAACCGGATTTATTCGTTTTTTGTTTCGTTGACACGCCCCGTTCCGCAACACCATGCCCTGGGTGGATTTGTCGATTTTAGAATTCGCTTGCATAAGTTTAGGTCATCGTGGTCGTCGGAGACTCCTATCCATCGCCCCGCCCGGAGCCCACGTCGACTCTCCCGAGGGATCAGCGTCATCATCCGCGTTCCCATTTTTCGACTGGTTACATGTAGTCTAACAAGATCTTGACGAAGGATCGTTTTGCGGAACCAAGTCCCCAATACACTGTTGGGGCGCATCCGCCGTCTCTCCGTATTAGAAAACTCAGCATTTGATCTCAAGCTGCTCCTGATCGTCGGTTCCGAAGTCTCATGTCCATCAGGAGCCTGGATCTGTATCTGAGCTCACATCACCAGAGCTCAACATTACATACAGAGAGTGAAATACGGTGTCTACTCTCTTCGCAAACGGAGAGCTTCGAATTCTTCGCGGCCAACATTCGAAGTGTGTGCCATGGAGTCCAGTGCTCGAGATGTGAACTCGGCTCTATGAAGTAGCTCTAGGACGATGCACTCTAGGCTACGGTGGAGCTGTCCCGCGCGCTGATGGTGAGTTCCGAATGATAGCTTTTCGATCAACTGAACTGTCAAAGCGCGCTGCATTGCGGAGACGAAAACGGGGTCCCCTTTTCGGCAGGTTCCGCTCTCAAAGTTTTCCGTGCGCCGTGTCAAGCTGACGACGGGATTGTAGTTCACCCAAGTTTCCCATGGTGGTCGGGCTCTATGATTTCGCGTTCCACGAAACTTAACGGACTGCTGTTTTACGGTCCTAGAGTCATTCCAATGGAATGAACTGATGAGGTTCCATTCACGCGAACGTGGGACGTTTCTACTTCCAAGGCTTTGTCTGATCGGAAATCTCGGTCCTTCAAGTCGAAACCGCTCTCGGAAATGAGCTCAAAATGAGTTCACGGGAATTCCTAGGGAATTCAAGAGTTCATTCGTCATATTCGGAAAGAATTTGGTTGTGTTTACAGTGGGTGGTTCATGTTCCGCAGTTCTCCTGGTGGTGTTTTCGTTATGAAACGAGCTTAGCCGAGTGAGTGGGACATATACAATGAGCGAGAAGCCCAACCTTGACTGGATGGGGCTGAAACCCTCGAACTCTTGAGAGCGGCATGCGTGCGCCCGCTCCCCAATCAATCAACCCGCGTCAAGTTTATTGTCCAACTTCAAGTTCAAGAGTTATTCATCGAGTTTCGATCCTGTTGACATCATCGGCTTGCGATTTTCAAATTAATCCGAGATCGGTCCGCCGTCGCCTGAGATATTTTTCCTCGCACGATTGTTTTGACAACGACTTCGAAACCTTCGAGTTTTCCGAATTTTTGAAATCGTTCCGCTTATTGCAGGAAGGCTAGCCCATAGGGTTGGAAAGACCCTCTGAGGCTGAGCCGGAGATGCGAGCTCTCCAGCGTTATGCCCTCCTGGGTTTCCTCGTTGTGGGCCTCATCGCCGCGCTCGTGATACTTCACGTTCGGAACCGACCTCCACAGACAGTTCCTCCCGAAGAATTCCAAATCGACGCACTGAGTTCGTTTTGGAGCGGGTATCACTCTAAATGGACGGATAGAAGCAAAAATGCCTCGAGGAACACTGATAATCATCCTGAGCTTTGTCGGTTCCATTCCTGCTTCGATTTCGATCGATGTCGTAGTGGGTTCCGAGTGTACATCTATCCCCTGGAAGATGGCCAAGCGGTCTCTGCTACTTATATGAAACTTCTAAGTGCGATAAGACGTTCAAGGTTCTATACGCCAAACCCAGATGAGGCTTGCTTATTCGTGCCCAACGTAGACACGCTCGACAGGTAAGATCATCCACTGAAGCCGTGTGTGATCAGTTCGTGATGGTGTTCTTCCGCGACCTGCGAAATTTAACCCGTAACTCTGAACGCAGGGATATCCTCTCGGACGAGTATGTCCGCAACGCACAAGCAAGGCTTTGGAATCTCCCGCATTGGAACGGGGGTAGGAATCATCTCATTTTCAATTTGTTCTCCGGATCGTGGCCCGACTACTCACAGGACTTGGGTTTTGACCCTGGACTTGCCATGCTGGCCAAAAGCTCCGCCCCAGAAACTCTCTTCAGACCAGGGTATGCCCGCTCATGATTAACTTTCGTTATTCCCTGTCCGTTACGTGCCGAAGTCTTTGATATCTGCGTGTTGAGAGTAAGAGAAAACGGAGCCTAACCTTCCTCCTATCCTCCACAGCTACGACATATCCATTCCTCTTTTCCCGCGAACTCACCCGGAAATTGGGGGAGAGCCGGGGTTCTCTTCGAGTGAAAGTAAAGTTATCACCCCGCTTAGGAAGAAGTTTCTCTTAACGTTCAAAGGCAAAAGGTGAGTTCTTCATTGATCGCTCATGCTTCGCTCGGAGTGCGGCCGTCATCCTGAGTGAGAATCTTTGGATCGTTTCTTGTACTGCTCTTCCTTGGTTCATCAATATCGGAGATGTACCACAGGATGCCAGAGAGGCAACGGGGGATAACTCGGTAAAACTTCTTGCAGATATCTATATGGGATTGGATCTGAGATTCGGAACTCGTTGTTCCACCTCAATAATGTGAAAGACGTCCTACTCCTGACGACTTGTAAACACGGGAAACAGTGGAAGTTGAAGAAAGATGAAAGGTACAGTTCAGCCGCGAAGCTCAGCAACGAAGATCCGCTTCTGATGGCATTCGAAACTGTTTCAGCAGACTCACTGATCTTGGTCCTCACTATGCTTTCCAGATGTGATAGTGACAACGCAGACTACGATAAGCAAGATTATACAGTTCTGATGCAGAACTCAACATTCTGCCTTGTGCCGCGGGGTCGACGGCTCGGTTCGTTCCGTTTCTTGGAGTCCCTCCAAGCCGGTTGCATTCCTATTGTGCTGTCGAACGACTGGAGATTACCGTTCGACGAAGTCATCGATTGGACGTCGGCCACTATTCGGTAAAGCGACGTGAACCACACGGAACAATGGCCTCCATGCAGCGCCGTTGAGGTATCCTCGTCTGATTCCTTGCCTCTTCTCATTTCAGGTGGGATGAAAGACTTCTCTTCCAACTACCCCACTTCCTACGGTCTTCAGGCTTGACGCCGGCGCGAGTGGCGCAGCTTCGCCAGCAATCGCAGATTCTTTGGGAAAGCTACTTAAACTCTATAGAGAAAATTGTACAAACAACGCTTCAGATCATTGCCGACAGAGTGGAATCTGAGCGAGCGAAATCAATCACGAGCTGGAACACGTTTCCTGGAGCTCTTCATAGTGTTCAGAGCGAGTTCACTTGGCGGCGTTGGAACCTGCCTTGGAGTTCCTCCTGTTGGAGTCAGCAGCCTTGTGGCAGACCGCTGGTCGCCGGCGGGATGTCGAATCTACGACAGCAAGCCGCGTCTCCAACGACGAATAAGTTCACGGCAGTAGTCTATACGGCCCTGCCGTACACGCGGCAGAGCTTCCCGCAGACTCAGCTGTATCGACTGCTCAAGAGCATTCTCAAGTCGAAATATTGTGATAAAGTATTGCTGCTCATCAACATGGAAAACTACCCGCGTTCGCTTGACTCGAGGGATAATCGCACGTCTGAGAAGTTCTCCGATGGAGATCTGCTACTCAATGCCAAATTGCCGTCCTCTGTTGTTCCCATCCGGGTGTCCAAGACGTCTGACCGCTTCAGGCCGTTCGAACAAATCGTCACGGATGCGTGCCTGTCGCTGGACGAAGACGTCACCCTCACAACGGAAGAAATCGATTTCGCCTTCCTGGTCTGGAAACAATTCCCTCGACAGATTGTGGGCTACCCCGCGAGGTCGCATTTTTGGGATGAGCAGAGATCTCGGTGGAGCTACAGTTCCAAATGGTCCAACGAGTATTCAATGGTGCTGACGAGCGCTGCGTTCTATCACTCCTATTACAACGCGTTGTTCACCTCGTTGTTAACGCCTCGCCTGCTCGATTTCGTCAATCAGATTCAGAATTGTGAAGACATCCTCATGAATTTCTTAGTGACCGACGTGACGTCATTGCCCCCAGTCAAGGTCACACAACGTAAGCAATACCGAGACACGAGTAACGCGGGCGTGGGAGCCGTGGGTGCCCTCAACAACAACCATTTCCCCAGTGCATGGAACGACCCAGATCACTTCCGTCAGCGCGGAGAATGCGTTGCTCGGTTTGCTGCGGAGTTTGGTCGAGTGGCCCTCGCGCATTCCGTGGCACGATACGATCCCGTGCTTTTTAAAGATCCCGTTTCCAACCTACGCAAGCGATTCAAGGTCATTGATCGGATCGGCTCCTCCGGTGGTTGATTTAACGGTCACGTGGGCGAGAGAGCGTGACGCACAGCGCGAACTTCGTTAATTTGTTTTTCTTAATTTTTCGTCATCTTCGGCGCGTGTACCGTACTTTAAGTAGTTTCGTACCGAGATGAAGGCATTTGGACACAGTGATCCTACATTTCTGATTGTTTGATTGTGTGTATGAATGATAGTTTGGTCTAGTGAATAATTAATTGATTGATCGATTGATTGTGCAGCCGCTGTAGGCGTTCGGAAGAGTTATTTCGTGAGTTATTCCGTTGTTCGACTTAGAAATTCTTCGTTTTGAGTGCTTATCGTCGCCGAATATTGGCCATACGCTGACCACCAGCCGGCCCGAACGAGGTATCCGATATCAAATATTTGAAATGTTTATTTTTGTACGCTCCATTGTGGATGAGATCAAAAGTAACATATCATTTTCCCGGTAGAGCGCTAGGAGTTGACGGAGGAGCTGGTCTGTATATAAGCGCACTGTACACATGACTCATGATGCGTGCATCTTGGTCATTTCTGTCTGGCCCGGAGCAACCGCGTCTTCCCTTTCTTGAAATTCGGAAGAATCTTCTCGATGTAGCTCTTATGGTAGTTCGTTGAATGATGGGGCAGTTGTACATGGCCCGGACGACTTGCCCGGAGTACCTTCACCATGGTCTTTCAGACTCCGACCTTCGCACGTTCAGGACTCAGTCAGTCTATTTCCAAACATTGGCCCCTGGATGATTTTCTGTCGTGTTTCGGGATCTCAGCTTGAAATGTTCTTCCCAAAGCTTAGCAGCCCAATCATGGAGCAGACAGATTTTCTGGGCTAGTCCACGAAATGACACGGGTCGGGGTCCGGCCGAACATCCGATCGGCCACATGATGAGTATAGTCGTCATTGACGAAGTTATGACGAGAGAATGACGACCGCAGCAAATCAAACAGACTATAAATGATTTTTATGATAGTTCAAACGATTCATTTTCGAGAAGCAAATCTACTTCCACGATCCCGTTCGCGTGCTGCAATATGATTCTCATGTATTCAAAATTCGCGACCGGGATCCCAACTCGCTACTTTATCCATGAAAAACTCGATGTGACACATCACATCGCAGCGTTTCGGTGGGAGCCTCGCAGCGGGTCGTTTCATTACCGATCTCTTGTCTCACTTGCCGCCGATCTTGGAATTTTCCGGACGCCAAGAGAAACTTGGGCATTTAAGATCACGCGAATCAAGATCTGCTAGCGGAATGAAGTGCATCAGCTGTTTGCTGGGTCCAATATGCGGGCTCTTCGCTCCTGGTCAAAACGACGGATACCTGGAAGAGGGAACCGATCAGCCTTCATTTGAGATCCATACCCTCGGATCGTATTTTCCTCTCGAACTGGAAAACCTCCAATGGGCTGATCTCTTCGGAGTCTGAGACGGATAATTCTGATTCGGTTTGGACGATTCTGCGGCATATGATGTTCACTTGATTCGGGTGATCTGAGTGCCCAGGTCAATCGGACGAGAAACCACGGCAACACCTTTGATCTCAATTTACCTATACGCCTGATAATTTACAGCCGGAATGGAAACTTTGAAATTTCACTTCGTACATTGGTATGACATAATAAAGAGTGGAAAGAATCACTGAGTCATTCATAGCACGGAGACACAGGGAGGGAAGCACAGCATGTGGTCTTCGGGCTGCTCGCTTGAAGATTCCGGCGTCAGAACCTTCTTCCATATCGCCATACCGGTGCACAGTGGTCAATTTGGCCGAGATAGGTGGACAAAAGTCATGTTCGAGTTCCGATACCGAGTCGATTGCATCGTGATCCCAGATGGCTGGGATCACGATCCCAATACATCTCATGCAGGCGGGACAGGGACAATTTGGCGCGAGCGCTTTGGCGCGGGCGTTTTGGCGCGAGCGTTTCGGCGCGAGCGATTCGGCGCGAGCCGTTCTGGCGCGGGCGTTTCGGCGCGACCCATTTTGGCGCAGGCATCGTGCCCCTATCTCTAAATCAATGACAAAATGTCGGAGAGGACAGAAGCGTCATACGCATTTCATTCGGAATTTCGGTTTTTCCCTGTTGGGCGGCTGGCGTCGTCGCTGGTTTTAGGATGGCGGGTTGGAATTCCGAGCCCCCGCAGATAGTGCACGGGCCGGCGTCTTGGTGCTTTTTCGGTCCAACTGCTTGGTCCTTTCTCTACTGCATGTTCCCGGACACAGGTGTTCGGCATGGGAGTCATCTTCATCCTGGTACGGTCATATTTTATCTGGTTGCACTACGCATTTCCACAGCCTAGAGTTGTCCTCAAGTCACCAAGACTCCGTGTTCGATTTTTGATCTCTAGCAGAACTCGTGCGTTAACGGCTTTCACGATGCTGTCCGTGTGGATCCGAGGATGGATGGAATGTGCCAATGGAAAAGGCTCACCTTCCCAGGAGAATATCGGCTGCGCCAAAAAGGGTCGCGCCAAATCGCCCGCGCCAGAATGGGTCGCGCCAAATCGCCCGCGCCCAACCGCTCGCGCCAAATGGCTCGCGCCAGAACGCTCGCGCCGAAACGCCCGCGCCAAACTGTCCTAGACCCCATGCAGACCCGCCCTCCTCTTTCATGAAAAAATACGTCTCAAGGTACTCGAAATGAAGCCTCAGGACCCCCCGAATTCGGTTGATTAAGGTCTGGAGCGTGATTTAGACAGAAAAATTCAGAGATCGATGGGTTAGTTAGCCTGCCCAAGTCGGTAATTAATGTCTGTTTGTGTTAGCTCGGCGCAACAGTTCTTCAGCACCGTTCGCGACACCGGCATCGCTGGCAAAAGTTCATCCCTTGTCTCCGGAGTCCAATAGATCTCATTTGAAGAAATGAATCAAGTTCCGAGCCCACAGAAGCGCAGCTCTCGGTACTCTTCACGGAAGTTCCAAGAACTCTGTACATTCAGACCAAGATGTTCCCGCACGTGAGAGTAGAAATCCTGAATTGGAACAACCCCATCGGATATTGAACTCATTTCTATGATCAGAAAATGAGCAACTCGAGGTGGGAAGAGGTCCACGGGTTCCTTTTGAAGTTCTAGCCCGACAGCTATCCTAGTTGTGAATGCCCCAACCTGTTCCCCGGAGTCGACTGGACGACCTTCGGAGATCTAAATGGAAAGTATGGCCGAATGTGCGAGAGTTAGAATAACATGTCTGTGTTTCTGAAGGTTATGATTTCTTCGTTTAATACACGATTCCCTCAGTCGTATCGCTGGTGTTGGGCTGTAGATTTCGTTCGAGCTACTCTCTGCCACCCTGTACATGTCATAGAATCAAATTTCCCCCGGACTCGAGGCGCGTGGCTCAACTTCCAAGTTTCGGAATCGCAATCAGTCAAAGGAGTCATTCGGGATGGCCTTCTAGGAAGTGAGGCCACGTGGTAGCCCCTAATTGCCTAAGATAAGAGTAGCCTGAGAGCTCAGATAGAGCCTCGACATATTGCGGTATTCACGGCGTGTTTCTGTCTTCATGAGCCGCCTCAGTCACACATGCGACCAAGTGCTTGAGGCCGGGATGAAATTTCGAAATTCGACCCTTCCTCATTCAATATTCGAGGGAACAGCTCTACGGAAGTTGGCAGAGTGCATGCGTTGCCCGATCGAGGCTTGAAGCTGAGTCGAGACTTGCGATGTCGAGACTGTGATTCGCACACCGACTGTAGCGTATAGGAGAGAACAATTAGCCTGAGTGAGAATCCGCTGCCAGCGTTCGTGCCTCCGCACGAAATGGATTTGCGCCTCCTACATCTTCTCATTTTCGTTCTCTCCACCGCAAGCTCCGGGACTTTCGATGCCGGTTTCTCGTATCTCCAGAGGACGTCTCTGGCAAAATCTGTGGTGTCGCTAGCTCTGCAGAAACTAGGATTGCCAGAAGCAACCGCGACAATATTCTCAGATTCATCATGTTTGCAAGACTCCTACCCTACAAAAGCTTTTCCAACGTCTCTAGTGACCTCCCGCGGGAATGGAACGCCTGCTAACGATATGAGTGTCTTGTTGCTCCGCTCCAGCCGCGTGATTCGTTTCAAGTGTGCGGCGTCCCGGGATGATGCGTACTTCGAGAATTTCGGTTGCCGACTCCTCTTCACCTTCTGCGTCGATGCATCCAAACGCGAAACTTGCTGCGACAGCACATCCATCGTCGTGACGCCCCGGGAAACCATAAGAACCTACGAATTTTTGGATTGGGAATGGCCGTCGGGTCGCGTCATTCCGCTTAAAAAATATGAGGGCGTCCATTTATCCAGTCCGAGTCCACGGTGTGCGAAACTCACTGATATCTCCTCGTGGAGCGGCAGAAAAGGCTTCATCTCGACGCTCGATTTTTTCAGCAAAGAGGTATGGGTAAATCTCAAGAAACCGCCGCAAGGCCAACCGGCAGAGGAGGCCGAAAAGCTAAGGATCGAAACTGCGTCCAAATTGCTGCTCTACCTCCATTTTGGACGTGGCCGCAATGTTTCAACTTCCAAGGGACGACTTCCGGCTTTCACGCTCAATAGCATGCGGGATTCACCTCAAACATTGGAGACTACTTATGTAAAATGCATGCAGCCTGTACGAGTGTTCGTTCCCAAGGCTTCTCTTTTCGTCGGAGTGTTCACCGCCGGGACGTGGATGGCTGTTGCCTGCTGTATGACACTCGTTTGTGGGCTGGCAACTTTCCCCAGTGTCAGAGGCGCTTTCAAGTTGTTCAATTCCCTTTGTCTATCTTTATCGTCTTCGAACAAGCTCGACATACCATGCTGGGTGCGGCGTCAGAGGAGCCCGTGCTTCGTTCTCAAAGGGGTGACCTACTCGATCCTGCACGTGGTTCTCATCAATGTATACAGAAACGAGATCACATCTACTTTCGGCGAAACCGTGAGCAGCACTGAGATCAGAGACATGATTCGCAACAGTCGGAATTCTGGAGTAGATTCTGACCGTTATGTTCAAGATACCCCGATTTATCTGCAGGAACCCAGGGTTGTGCATCATTTTCTTCTTTTTGCGCTTGAATTACGTAGAGCGTATTGCGACGTTGACGAAAGCTCTCTGCAGAGACGGCTCAACATTCCCGTCGCGAAATACAGTAAGGCAGTCGTATTCCGTTATGCTTCGGTACGGAGAGTCAGCCCCTCCAGTCCTCTGCGGGGAACTGGAATTCTACGTAGTTTGCAGAAATACGGTCTGCTGACCTCAAAATCATCTTATCTTTTCAAGAACGACCTTATGCCGCCGCTGATTGCATATAACAACCACGTAGGGAATCGGACCGACTCATGGAAATATCATAGGAAAATTCTTGAAGAAGACTACGGGGCCGTTCTCGAATTCAAAGAAGGGACGGTTTTTACTCTTGATGATATGCTTGGACTCTTCCAAGCTCTCGGAGTGATCCCGTGTATTTTTTTGTTCACCTCAATCATGCACAGGTGTTGTCGAAGGATTGTCGGGTCACGTTCGTCCGTTGTCGCACCTCGGTCAAGGCAAGGTTGGAGTCTTAATTTGTGTTGGTATTTTTGAATCTGAGAGGACGATACCGTTAAACTCTCAGAGACAAGAACGTCTCAGTGAGAAAACTTTTGAGCTGAACTGAACTCGAGCTGAGGAGTCGGGCAGCCTTGATATTAATCCGAATATTGGAAAGGTGAAACGCACCATTTTTGATGGTATCATAGATACCACCACCGTGCCGTGTCATTGAAGCGGAGTCCAGCCAGTGGCGGAACCAGCCTATCTTTTTCACGGAGCTGGAAAATATCTCGCTCCTGCGAAGACTTGATCCTAGCCTAACAAATATTTCAAGATTGAGCTTTGTGACTCGTGAAGCGCCATGGCTCTTCGGAGTCTATGACGCGAAGCTCCGTAGATTCCCAGGATCACGAAGCTGAAGCTTCGCAAGCTTCGTGCTGGCTACGCCACTGAGTCCAGCTCTCTCCACACACACGTGCTTTTCTACATTTGTTCTGTGATGGGGTGATTCAGTGAGCCGCTTACTGGGCTGATTCGTTACTGACCGGCTTTCGTCTCAACTGTCAATCAAACCGATTGATCATCAGCTACGCGATAGTACTGTAGGCGATACCCAAAAATTTTCTCCAGGGCAAGGCAACCGGCCATGAATCAAATGTGACCGTATCTTTATCTTTATATATAAACTAGCGTACCCTGCCGCGCTCCGCTGCGGCACAACGTTTCGCGTGTTTCTAGCACATGTGGAGCATTCTTCTCCGTCTCGGGCAGTCCAACTCATGCACTCATCCTGGAGTGAACGATCCAATATTTGTCCAGCCGGGGGTCCGGCGGTCTTCTCCAGCAGACGAAGACACGATGGTACCGCGACACTTTTCACGGGCGGGAGGGAAAAACGCCGGTGATGGCAAGCTCGCGTGAGCGAGGGCGAGACATGGCTCTCAGAAGGGGTAGTGAGAAGCTGCCAGGACTCTCCGTACACGACTCGAGACGGACGCGCATGGAGTTGGCGGGGCCTCGTGAACAGGGATTGCTGAGGCACGAACTTATAGTTTCCTTCGTTTCTGCGTTTCTACGATTGAGCGGTGTTCTGTAGTAATTAAATGCAAGCTTGAGAGACGCTAGCCTAGTTGACTCTGGGGCCCAGTTGACCCCGGAACCCAGTTTACCCCAGGACCCAGATGGCACCGGGCTGAGTTGACGTGCGCCTCATTTCAAGCTATTCAGAATCAAACAATGCACTGGATGCGAGTTTGGACTGGACCAAGTTCTACTGTGCGATAGCATGCAATAAATATGATATATTATTATCCGTCTCCATTGGATGCGAGTCTCCAGTGGGTTCATCTCGATTCATAGCGACACCTCAAACTTGCGAGAGTCTGAGGTCAGAGATCTGTGCCTTTTCCCGGGATTTCCTGGTAACGGCTTTCCCGAGAACAGTCCCGGTTCCCGTTCAAGTCCGTTTCCCCGGGACTCGCAAGAGCGGCTTTCCCAAGAACAGTCCCGGCACCCGTTGAAGTCCGTTTCCCCTGGATTTGCCGGCAACGGCTTTTCCGAGAACAGTGCCGATTCCCGACATCTGTACGTTTTCCCGAGATTTCCGGGAAGGGCTGCCCCGAGGGAAGTCCCGCTTCCCGTCCGAGTCCGTTTTCCCGGGACTCCCGAGAGCGGCTTTCCCGAGAACTGCCCTAGCTCCCATTCTTGTCCGTTTTCCCGGGATTTCCCGGGAACGGCTTTCCCGAGAACAGTACCAAGTCCCGTTCTAGTCCGTTTCCCTAAAATTTCCCGGTGACGGCTTTCCCGAGAACAGTCCCGGTTCCCGACATCCGTGCGTTTCCCTGGGAGCTCCCGGGAACGGCATTCCCGAGAACAGTGCCGGTTGCCGACATCTGTACGTTTTCCCGAGATTCCCCGGAAGGGCTTCCCCGAAGATAGTCCCGCTTCCCGTCCGAGTCCGTTTTCCCGGGAATTTCTCGGTGACGGCTTTCCCGAGAACAGTCCCAAGTCCCGTTCAAGTCCGTTTCCCTGGAATTTCTCGGTGACGGCTTTCCCGAGAACAGTCCCGGTTCTCGTTCAAATCAGTTTCCCCGTGATTTCCCGGCAACAACCTTTCCGAGAACACTCCCGATTCCCGACATCTGCACGTTCTCCCGAGATTCCCGGGAAGTGCTTCCCCGAGGAAAGTCCCGCTTCCCGTCCGAGTCCGTTTTCCCGAGACTCCCGAGAGCGGCTTTCCCGAGAACTGTCCTACCTCCCATTCTTGTCCGTTTTCCCGGGATTTCCCGGGAACAGTCCCAAGTCCCGTTCAAGTCCGTTTCCCTGGAATTTCCCGGTGACGGCTTTCCCGAGAACAGTCCCGGTTCTCGTTCAAGTCAGTTTCCCCTGGATTTCCCGGCAACGGCTTTTCCGAGAACAGTCCCTATTCCCGACATCTGTACGTTTTCCCGAGATTCCCGGGAAGGGCTTCCCCGAGGGAAGTCCCGCTTCCCGTCCGAGTCCGATTTCCCGGGACTCCCGAGAGCGGCTTTCCCGAGAACTGTCCTAGCTCCCATTCTTGTCCGTTTTCCCGGGATTTCCCGGGAACGGCTTTCCCGAGAACAGTCCCAAGTCCCGTTCAAGTCCGTTTCCCTGGAATTTCCCGGTGACGGCTTTCCCGAGAACAGTCCCGGTTCCCGACATCCGTGCGTTCGCCCGGGATTCCTCGGGACGGCTTTCCCGAGAACAGTCCCAGTCCCGACATCCGTGCGTTTCCCCGGGATTTCCCGGGAACGGCTTTCCCGAGAACAGTCCCGGTTCTCGTTCAAGTTCGTTTTCCCAGGACTCCCGAGAGCGGCTTTCCCGAGAACCTTGGTTCCTTGCCGTCGGGTACGGCGGGAACAACGACTGACAAGTAAACATATGTTTTGGTAAAAAACAATCGCCGATCCCGCTATGATGGATGGAAAGGCCTTGGTCCAAGAAGTAATACACGACATAGCCAGCCGGCTATCAGGCCCTTCTTGATAGTTCAAACGGTCAAAAACTCTAGGAGGGACCTGAAATGAGCAATTTTCAAATGCATGCCATTCCGCTCTCGATGGGGCTAGCGAGCTGATTCTTCCACCATTTCCAAGAGAATTTTGTCCTCTTTCAGATGGTTCTTTGATGAACCTTCTACGACGAATACTCGCTGCTCTGGAACACTTTGAAAATACCAAAAAAAAACGTGGAAACCCTAATGGAAAACGTGCACTAGCCGTCATTGGAAAACGCCACTGTGCGGTGTGTTTTCTATTGGAATTCTCACGTTTTATTCGATACCTTCAAAGTGCTCTAGAAAAGCGAGTATCCATCGTAGAAGGCTCTACAAAAAACCATCTGAAAGAGGACAAAATTCTCTTGAAAATGGTGGAAGAATCAGCTCGCTAGCCCCGTCGAGAGCGAAATGGCATGCATTTGAAAATTGCTCATATAGGTCTCTCCTGAAGTTTTCGACCATTTTAACTATCAAGAAGGGCCTGATAGCCGGCTAGCTATGTCGTGTATTACTTCTTGGACCAAGGCCTTTCCATCCATCATAGCGGGATCGGCAATTGTTTTTTACCAAAACATATGTTTACTTGTGAGATTGGAACGTTTGCCGGACGGCACGCTGAACAAACAGAATGACAATCAACACGCTGGTGACAGCGTTTAAAGAACTTCTGGATGAGCGAGGGATAGCTATCAAACGACTGTACACGAAATCTACCGCGTTTCACCGAGGAATAGCTGTCAAACGACGTGTGCGAGTTATGCCACGTTCCACCGACGAATAGTTGTCGAACGACGCCCGCGAAATAGTATGCCATGTTCCACCGAGAAAAAACGACGATGCGCGCGAAATATACCCAATTCCGAATCGCAATCCCAGGCGCCGCGCGGTAAGCGCCGCAACTGATGGTGGCGGGCTTCTTCAAACGCTGTTTTTGATCTGAATCTCGACGACGATGTTTTTCAGTTTTCTGAAGATTGCGACCCTTGGGGGCCCTTCAGGGGCGACTTGAGTAGCCTGAAACCTTCCTCGGTCGGTTGGGCAGCTTTTTGCGCGTTTTGGCCGAGATTGGTGCCGTGGTCTTTGCGCCCACTTGGTATGCCTTGGCGGCCTCAAGTTGCCATTTATTTAGTAGATGGCGTAGCTCGCGGAGTGCGTCTGTCATGTCAACCTCTATGGGAAGTGCCGGAAGCAGAGCCACGATCAATTTGGAATTCGGAATACGGGCAAAGGTTTCCTGGATGAGAGCCAATCTTCGTTGGACACTCTTTGGAGGGACTCGGGTGATTAACCGTAGAAAAGTCCGGAAATGACGTCGGGAGGCGGCGGCCGCCCCGGATCCAACTTGTCGACCTTTCGGAGCCACTGATGGTTCCAATCACAAGCTTGCGGTCGATCGCAAACGGGCGAACCCTCGAAGGTTGCGTTGGAGGTTTCGACCTTTGCGTACTTACTGACACCATGTAGCTCAACGGTAGTTATCCTGGCAACCTTGCTACTAGAACGACACCATCGGAGTTGCGGCGACGGCGCCTCAACACCGTCAAGAACGCAATCTTGCGCAAGCGTTGAAGCGCGATCGCACGCACCTGTGTCATCCCAGAGCGATTGTAAGTATCGTATCGTGGGGAGCCGCCTCGCTTCCCCCGCAACCTACTGTAAGCGATTTGCGATAGACTGCAACTCCCGAAGGCGAGCATTGCTGGTCACCACCCAATTATTATTACAGTAAACCCCCGTTTTATGCGGTTTCCGCATCCGCATGAAACGAATTCTACCGCAGAAAACGGGGGTCGGCCAGAAAACGCCAGAATTGCTTTCCAGACTTCGTCTTGATAGTCCGGGAGTCCGGGGGGGGATGAGCAATTTCGAGCCATATTCCGGGCTCTGAACGACTTCCTTAGCCAATCGGGTCTTTCTTGGAGTCGATTGCCAATCTTTCCTGGTCCTGAAAGCTGTTAGAGGAACAGTTCTAGGGTCGAGTTGCGTGTGAGTGGTGGTGATTTGTTCCAGATAATCGAAAGCCGGCAGAGAGGTAATCATTCACTTCACTGACACCTATGTTGTGACTACGTAACAATTATCTAGGATTGGCAATTGCCTTCTTGAGAACATCATCCGAGAGCTCCCAGTCAGCCAGAATCTGCAATTTATCCTTGATGCTGATAGCACTGCTCTGTCGCTTAACTCTCGTTGCATTCGTTGCTTCCTCGACTCTTCGTCTCTTTGTGGGTGTCATTTTGATTCACGTCAAGCGAAGGTTCGACTTGCCCTTCAAGACACACACTCGATGGAGCTCCGAACGCCTCTGCCGGCATTCGTTGACAACTCCAAGGAATATAAACATGGGCATCTTTTAATTTCGAACGTGCTTAGTGCGACCGGAAACAATGTGTTACCACATTTGTCTCCTGATCGGACTGCAGTCGCTACCGAGAATGCGACAAATCCACCCAGAGAGGTGCGAAAAGACGCCAAGCAGCATCGGCAATCGACTTCAACGAAGTATCGATTGGGCTAAGAAAGTCTGAATTCATTAATAGCTCAGAATATCGCTCGAGATCGTTCACTATAGTCTCCCGGACTGTCGACACGAAGTCTGGGGAGCAATTCGGGCGTTTTCTGGCCGACCCCCGTTTTATGCGGCAAAATTCGTTCTATGCGGATGCAGAAACCGCATAAAGCGGGGGTTCACTGTATCAGAATAGCTTTCACTTGTCCCCTATATCGGGTACAATTTTCCTTCATATATGATAGTAATCCACAAGATCTCATGCACGACTTGATTCCTAACCAACCTACGGTCACATTTCGCCCCACGACGATCTCACTTCTTCATCTAGATCGAATAATCTAATTTGAATCGTGATACGTCCCAGTTGGCCAGTTTGTTGATCGATAATACATTTCTACAGTGTTTCGTGCGGACATGGCATTTGAGACAATCGGCATATATACAATTATAATCCCCTACGTGATACGTCTCTTATTTACATAGCATGTGATGAAATCCGTGCGAGGCGAACCGAGTCACTACATATGTGTCGGTTTGATCTCCCGACTTACTTCCACCGCTCCGTTCGTATGGCTTCGCATTCGTACAGATCCGAGTCGACACTTGAGAACTTTTCTTCGTAGGGCTCTTTGAAATTTCTGTAAGCCCGGGTTTCAGGAAGATTGTACATTTTCTTAAGATCTTCGACAAAGAGGGACGTGCCTGCCAGAAGGTAGTCTATGCAGTTCTTCGTTGAGACCGATAGTTAACACTCGTTTCGGGAGCGCAGGCTTCGTTTTGTCGAGGAGTTTGAAGTTGGCTAGAGATAGATGCTGCCAAACGATCTCTATGCCCTATGAGGCTGTTGATTCAACTCTCATTCTGAAGAATCCGACGGCGGTTTTCAGAGAAAATCCGCGTGGCTTATGGATGCTACTCATTGCAACCATGGCCACATAGTCTGCGTAGTGCTAGTGTATTTTTCTAGCTTCGGTGCAGTCTGAATTCCACCACGGCGTGTTCCTCCTCGCTTGCAACCGTCCAAGACACTGAGTCGGCATATTCGCCATAGAAGAGGTGTATTCATCGACGTCCATGAGGTTTTTCGGAGGGCCGAATCTGGTTTCAAAATCGCATAGCGCACTCACGTTGATTCTTGCAGAGAATTGCTCCGTGCGCGCTGTTCGATGACGACCGAGAGGCAGTTGTATCTCAAGTCCAACTCGGATGTGGCATTTCTACATTCTTCCATCTCTCATTGTGTGGTTGTCGTGGACGTAATCACCTTTGATCGCGGCAAGTTCGTCGGAAACACGTCAATCGTCGAGCTCCCCATGGGTCCTTCGAAGGTACATAGGTTGATTCGGGTCAGAGATGATCCAGAATCCCAAGTCATCCAGCCTAATAAAAAACACCGTAATATCGAAGTGTACGGTGAGTGCCTGACGAAAAGGTCTGACAGTCTTGAAACTTCGCCCACAACAACCGCGGCCCTTCCGCAACCTCTGACTTCAGTCCCGTCGTCCCACTACAACCCTATATGTTACGTGATGCCCAAAACTGCGTAAACCGCTCACAGAAAGAAACATGCCGGCCGAGGGCGACTGTTGAACCCCAGAACAGCTTGCACATCGTGGACGCCTCAATGAAAAATTCTGGCCTTTTGCGAGGCTCAACGATTGCACTCCGCCAACTTCTGCGCGCAATGCAACGTCACTCGAACTGGCATGACTTCTTCCCGCATGTAGACACTCGAGAACCGAATCCCTCGCTTTCCACCCTCTTTGCAACGTGACCCACAACCGATCCAACTACATCCACGGGTCCAAATGTCTTTGGATTCTCGATTCCGAAGCTTAGATGAAGTGCTCAAACTGGCGAAAGACCTCGACATCTCTGACTCAATAGCTCAATTTGCTAGACTCAAGGCTCGTCGAGTGCCTCCATGAATCCCACCTGAAGACATAGAATGGCAGGAATGAAACCACTTTCCGCATTTTCTCGAAGATATGTCTCTGAGAGGAATGAGTATGAATGGAGACCCACGTAGTATCTGTCTGACGTGGAACCGCCTTCGATCAAGGAACAGAATGCTTGTACTTCGTCATTCATGCTAACGTCATCGTGATGAAGAAACACCCTTAAACGGCGTCCCGGTTGAGCAGAATACGTCCCGGTTTCTCGGGAAGGTGTCAGATTTACGGGAGAATCTGTACAGTAAAAGCTCGTTACAACGAGCACTGTTATAACGAATTTTCAATTTAACGAACGGAGGATAATTTTTTGGAACTCCCGATAAAACAAATTTTCGTCACAGCGAACTGGTTTCGCCGGTCCCGCGGGGCTCGTTGTAAAGAGCTTTTACTGTATTCAAATCGTCTCACGCTCTAATCTCCAGACGATCGTCTCCGATAGAGATTCAGGACCCCCCGTGGAATCTGAGAAATCCGTACAAATAACCGTTCTTTAGTGATGTCTCGCTAACTTGGACTTCACTAACTCAGACACCCTCACTAACTTATCACCTAGAGCCGATCCCACGGCAACCTCGGTACGTTGTACCGTGGACCTAATTCTAACTGCATTCCATAGCTTGGAAAACCTTCGCTATTCTATAACTTGCAATACCGTATTTGGTCGTTTGGAACAGCAGGTCATGATGACCCTGGAGCCGCAGAATCGTCCTCAGACGAACAACTTGTTATACATGCCGACATCATCCGCGATTGTTTCTCGGCGGGTCAAACCGCTGCGGAGTTTGCTGAGGCTGACAGCAATCTCCTCGTGGTCGAGGATGCTCCAAACCTCTGGGGTTAAACAAGGGAGACATGGCGAGATTTCTCGATCATCACCAGCTTGCCCCGCTGCGTAACCGGCGTTGACTAACTATGATCCTGGTTAAGATGCACAACGCGACAGCCAATGATCCCCAATCTACACAACGTGTGCTTAGCTCAGGATCAGGATCCAACTCTGAAGTTTCTTGAGCTCCACTGCCTTCGTCGGGTTTTCTGTTGGAAGCTTTCGGAGTTTTCAGTGCACACGAGGCAAGCATCTGAAAGACTTGAGCCTGAAGTCTCAGGTTGCCAGCATCGAACACATCGCTGGGGCACTGATCTCCATTTCTCTCTCTCTTTCTCGGATCTACGCTGATTGCTTTCCAAGAGATTGAGACTGCATGAACTTCTGTGATCAGCTTCAACCCATCGCGATCGAAAACTCAAGCCGCACTCGCAACCATTCGAGCTCACGAATCACTTCGACCTCACCGTTGCGTCGTGGTCTCGTCACTGCCCCATCAGTCCCACGATTTCCACGAATGGCCACTTCACCAGCGGGGTTATTCGATCGCACTGCTCGCGGCCGGAGAGTCCACGCGCCACACAGCTTCGACCACATCGGCGTCTGTCAGGCTCGCGATGACTACAGCCGAGAGAATCCGGCTCGGTGATTGATGACCCCGTGAAGACCCAAACCCGATCGAGGGGCGAAAAGCCTCGGGCTTTGTTTACTTGATTTCTTGAGCTGACGCGTGCCCATTGAAGGCGCTTTGCATCATGAGATAGATCGATGAGCTCGCGAATGCTTCAAAGTGGGGTCGGAGTTAATGACTGATGCAGGCTTTGGACAAGTTTCTCCGAAAGATCCCATATTCTGAGCGTCAGCGATCACTGCTCCGCGCGTCGTGGGATGCCGATGATGTGATCGGTATTCCTCCCAAACCTTCATGTCAGCCGACAGTCAATTCACTGTATCCAACAGAGTTTGACAATGTTGCCGGAATGTCGATTTGAGACCAATTTGTCGTTATATGCAGCCAGCCGTCCTGAGCTGGAAACCGTGGCCTCACAAGCTTGAACGTGAGCAACAACTCTCCAGCGTCAAAGCCGCTGAATAATTTGACGAGACTGCTCCCCATTCACCCTCCAAAACCTGAATAAGTATCTCGATCTACTGGCAGTGGCGTAGCCAGCCTATTCTTCTCACGAAGCTGGAAAATATCTCGCTCCAGCGTTGACTTGATTCTAGCCTAAAAATGTTCCAGGATTGAGTTTCGTGACTCGTGAAGCGCCGTGACTCTTCGGAGTCTACGACGCGAAGCTTCGTAGACTCCCAGGATCACGAAGCTTTAGCTTCGCAAGCTTCGTGCTGGCTACGCCACTGTCTACTGGCGGTCAATGCTTCAGCCCAATGTAGCATGAGCCTGTATTCGCTCCGAATTTTCCCGAGGGACGCGTGCCCGATTCTGGATCGTAATATCCCTCATCGAATGGTCCCTTAAGAAAGTCTACCCGCAGGGATTGATTCAAGTTGAGCTCATCGGTTCTCCATGGTCTCTGAAATCTTTGACCATGCTACCGAAATCCCCAATAATTCTTTCAATCTCGAGGATTGCTCCCGGCCAGGGTCTTGCCCATATTACACGTGGAATTTCCCATCGCGTTATAGCCAGGTATTTCCAGCTGCTGATGTTCGGGAATCGGATCCTGGAAGAGATCTGTGCCTGGATCTTCGTATTCCGGACGCGTCCGTTCAGTTACTCGTGAACCAGAGTTAGGGATGAACCGAGCGTCAGGATGAAGAGCTTCCTCAAGACAAAAGAGGATTCGTGTGCTCGTTGCCTGAGAGCCTCGGGTACCGTTCTTGTCCCGAGGATCCTCCTCTGCCCTAGCTGACGGAAGAACGCCGCTCCAGGAGTCTTGTCGCTTCAGGATCTGGAATCGGAGGAAACGTTGTCGAGAGAACATTCCTCCTGTACGGAGAAGAGCTGAATGCCAACGCTCCATTCCGACCCCCCATCATAAAGCATGGTCCCGATTGTTTCGGTTTCGCCGTGATTCTGTAAATCATATGCGGTTGGTATCTATTCGAACTTCATTTCATTCCATTCTCATTTTGCCCTGGTCAATCTGCATGGTGGTTCCCCACACAACCTACCGGGGAGACTCACTTTGCCGAATTGATGGCGGTTGTCAGGTACTGAACACCAGAAGGGAGGATCAGATATTACTGCATCTACTTAACAGGCTTGAATCGAGCATCATGATTTAATCTTCAATCCTCCACGGGTGGTCACCAATCTTTCGCTGCATTCATGTCATCTCCAGATCAAAGTCAGACTGCCCTATTCTTGTAAGACGGCCGCAGCCGTAACATGGTGAACATGTTGCGATGTTTTTCCCCTCAATCGCTCGTTCTAATCTCTGACATGCACGTGCCGTATGCTGTCAGAACCTGCTGTCCGTGCCACCCGTGACAATCGTCCGACGATACCCAGAGTAATTCAAGGGAAAGGTAAGCATCCGCGTTGACCTGCACGCTCGTTTATAATACTCAGAACAACAATGCTCGTACTCTCCATCCTTCTATCGAATTCTTTTGAGGGCCGTCACTTTCGAGGTAATCACTTTCCTCGCGCAGAGAACTTCGATGAGTGTGGTAAACGTGGGTTCCTGACATCAAGGTAGATTGATGTATCGATCACTTGGCCCTTGGAACTTATGGGCTCCAATGACTTGGGACACGTATCTGCATGCTGGTGAACCGCGGCAAAAGTAGTCGGTGGGTTTAAGAATCGAATCTAGGCAAATTCGATGGCAGGGTTGGATAGAATCGCTAAGATGGAATCACGGCAGCGGGAGTTCTGGGTACGAGTCTTCTAGCGTAGCTCCTCAGCTCGAGAGCGAAGTGCGAACATTTGCCGTCAGTGATCATTGATCATACGTTTGAAACCAGATCGCGACAATCAGAACAAGAATAGTGAGCTTTGGCCATCCCTGACTTGTAGGGAATAACTGACAATGAGCCGTTCTGAAAACCATAGGGTTGAGTGAATAGAGGCTTCTTCAGGAACTCATATTTCGAGACATTCGGCGGGTGGTGAGCTTTTGAAATTTCCAAGCAGGGAATGATCTGAAGTAGCCTCCAGAGTTCTCCAAAGTATTCTTTCACGGGCAAAACGACGTATCCTCCACAAAATATAGGATGCGTCATCATGGTTCCTGCGGGGAACCAGATCAAACTCCCTTTATTCTGAGGCACACAAATTACGAGAGTAGGGATGTTGATCCATGGTATACTGATCAGTAAGAGACCACGAACGAACTCCGCGACCCAACATTTGTCGGAACTCTCGTGACGGTTCTACAAAGGTTTCGATTGATTGGTGAAGCATGTGTGTTCAGAGAGCGGTCCGGCTTCGGTGAGGCTGAGATTGGGGCTCGTTGGACGCAGAGGTCGCGTGCGGTCGGGGCTGTTTTCAACGCGAAGGGACGCGTTCTCCGAACGGCAGCTGAAAACCCGTCCGACGAACAACGCTCTCCACGCCAAGCTCTCTTAGAGCGAGAGTTCTCGGAGCAACCCCTGCAACCAGATGGCGCTCTTATGCGACCTCTCCTCCGGCTGTATAAAAGGACGGTGTACGATCAACGCTCACCATAAGTATCTCTGTAGATTAAGCAACGTTAGCGCTTCCTGCGGAGTATACCAAAGCATCAGCACCAGCATTTCTCCAACAATCTCTCGGGAGACATCAGTGTCGATCTCGTTCACCGGAAGAACCAACGCTGAAGCATCAACTCACTCCGTTCGTGCTTTACCCACCAACGAAATATAAAATGGAGTCACGAAGCATGGTAAGTCGGTCCTGGCAATCAGGATACATAGGAATGAAAGCCTTCACCCATGTCAGTAGTCCGCATTGACTTCTGCGTCAAGCTCGCCAACTAAGACGACTCCTCCCCTTTCAGAACGTGTATGCGGCCGTAAACAGTGCAGTTTCAGGCAGCGCCACTGCAGCCTTCAGTGACCTTGGGAGTGACTGGAGCGTCATGGGCGGCTCATCGGACTCGAGCGCCCATTCTTTCGAGATGGTTGAAAGGGAGTCTGGAGCGGGAGAAGTTCCCCCCGCAAACTCCGGATGCCCACGGGAAGGTAAATCTTGCCCTCTCACGTTAAAAGATTCATCATTCTAAGTCACCGTCTGTGAAATCGTCGATCAAAGAACGAAAGAGTTCGAATCTGTAGAGGAGTCAGACGCAGACCCTGCATAAACGGAGCATATTTTCAGAGGGCATCCGAGCTCCCAATGGCGAGCCTTGCGATTGCTTGCGGAAGCTTGCGGCTGAGGTGTTGTCTCAGGCTCGCACAAACACAGAGATTGACGCGCCATGGGAGCGTCTCGGTGGTGCACCAGCCGGGACAGTTGATGCGGCCGTACGTGGCGCGTCATCAGAGAGGTGGGAACAGTCGTGGTGGACTCCTCTCCGACAAGGACACCTCGAGGTGAGTGTTCGGTGATATTACCGGCGAGAGAGTCGTGCGGGATCCCTCACTTGGCTTCTAAATGGAGTCTTCTTTTGATTCGAATGCTGACAAGTGTCCCTTACTTCTCCAGATACAAAGCATCGATGTCTGCCAAAGTGACTCAGAGTCTTCCGGCGACACGAGTCAAACGTCGGAACAAAGCGGAACCAGCGAAGATTCCGACGTTGACGAAGTGGACGAGCTCGACGAAGACGAGGACTCATACACAGACATCGGAACGGACGAGGTCGACATCTTCGACAGCACGGACCTCGAAGAAACAGACGAGGCTGACGAGGAGAGCGACCTCGATGAAGACACGGATTCCGACGAAACTGAAGGCTGCGACGAGGAATCCGATTTTGATGAGGTCAGCAGCCTCGAAGCCGATACCGACTTGGACGAGGAGACCGATTTCGACGAGGAAACCGACCTCGACGAGGACACCGACCTCGACGAGGAAACCGACCTCGACGAGGAAACCGACCTCGACGATTATAGCGACTTCGATGAAGAGACCGAATTCGACGATGAGAGCGAATCTGACGATGACAGTTTGTCCGAAGGAGGCCATTCCTGCGACAGCGATTCCACGGAAGAGGAATACCTGAGCTCTGACGACCGCTCAAGACCAACTTCACCTTGGCTACAAGATCAGCAAAGTTGGGCGGAGTTGATGGCGGACGTGGATGTCTTGAGGAAGGAACTCAACGAGTACGTGCGCTCGGAAAACCTGCTAAAACGAGTGAGCGTGCAAGGTTCCGCAGGAAATCCCGCTGTCGAGATGAGCGCCGCGGTCAAACACCGTGTGGACCACGACATCGCACGGGGTTGCTGTCCCGGAAACTTCGGGACCTCCCAAGGGCCGAGCTCGTGCGCACCCTCCGGGACAAACTACGTCAGGGGCCTTCTCGATACGGTCCAGCATCGGCCTGCTCCCACAAGCTCCAGAAGTGTAAGAACCAGTTGCGCAGAGCAGCAATATGGCGCCGCATCATTCGCGTCCACTCTGTCGCAAGTACGCGGCGAAGAGCCCGTCAACTTCGCGGTGTCTTCACTTCTGGGCGATCGGCGAGGACCCGCTGCTCCCTCGGTGTCAGCTCCTTCCTCTCAGCAGTGGTGGAGATCGGAATGCACTCCCGTGTGTTCTGACATCCCCTCCGATCGAGTACACGGAGACCTCTCATTGAAGGACTCCATTCCTTCTTTGGGATGCCCCGTATGCTCATGTATGTTCACCACCAACGAGAGGCTGGATGAACACCTGAGGCAGCATGCGGAGAGAACACCCTTCGCATGTGCAAGGTGCCTCGCCGATGTCAACGGGAAGCAGCAGATGTACGACCACCTGAGGTCGCATCTCTCGGAGTCGGAGCTCTCTTGTCAGTTCTGCCGCATGTCTTTCGGCACAAAGTCTCAGCTGTTTCAGCACCGACTGAAGCAAATGTGTACTGCAACCCTCCTAGCTGGTGACAACCAGACAGCTCGGAGTCACTGGCAGATTCCGTCCATGTACTGCTGTGCCCGTTGTCCGCAGACCTTCTTGTCGGCGGTTGATGTTGAGATTCATCAAGGCTGGCACGATGGGTACCTAGTACACGTTTGCTTCGGCTGCGACAAGGCTTTCCACAGCCCAACAGAATTCCTCGCGCATCAACGGGAGCATCTAGAAAGAGATATTTACCGGTGCCCCGGATGCGATGCGAGATTCCCGTATCGGGACGATTTGACCAAACACGCTGAGACTTATGGGGCCATGGAGCGGCTGGCAGAATCCTTGTCTACTCGGTATCGGATGCAAACCAGTCCATATATTTATTGATATTTATTTCCTACTATTTATTTTGATCAGATAGATCTTGTTACTAAGAAGCTGTTCTGTTGTCGAGACTAGGTAATTTTTAGATTGTTAGATTTGTGAGTGCATGAAAATGGATAATAGATTGTTGAGTTGAGTGTATTTAAATCTATCCGCAAGAGACGGAAGAGAGAATAAAATGATTCGTTCGAGCTCAGAAATCAGACTCTTATCAGCATCAAGTATCGACTATTTGGATCGAGCAGAAACGGATCAACGTGGTCAGCAATGGTTTTCGGACTGGGCGGCTAAAGGGAGGATTGCCGAGTCCTGACCGGCCGCCGAATTCTCCCTACGAACTAGCGCTCAATAAGCTAGCGATCTTGGAAGCTTGAGAAAACTGCACGTTCTGGGCTCTCAATCGTAGTCAAGTGAGCTTGAACTCCTGATTTCGAAAAATCCGGATGATTCTTCCTCACCGGAATTCCGACGCCGCCGCACAGTGGGCCGAATCGGGGAAATACGGGAAAAAGTTGATGTCGCCGATTCTGATCGTAAATGTCGCGAACGTCGAGTGGTGGCTCGAATGTTGGGGCACACTTCCATCCCGGCTCGGTTCACATGTAAATCATGCGATAGGCCTCTGGGCAGTTTTCGTCAGGGAACACCCTCGATCGTGGCGCCAATCGCATTCAACAAGGATTCTTAAATGGACGCACGGTGAAAGCTTTAATCATGGTGATTGTGAGTACCAATGACTGAGGATGCTTCCGTTCTTCCGTATCAGGTAACGCTCCGAGACATGAGAATGGATCGTGTTATTTTTTTTGGCTGTCGTATGACATCGCAATTCCAACCGGATTGCGGAGAGCTAATGTTTGGTCCATGGATCTTGCTCCCCACACTCATTTGCTTCCCCCCGCATGAGCGCGGTTTCGCCCAAGCGTCACGATCTGCCTCTCGCGACAATATTTCTTGGATGCTGGATCTCGCGTGAAGCGGGCAGAGTGCTTGATCTACGCGTCTAACGTAAGCTGGGGCTACAGGCGATATATGCGTAAAGTTTCTTCGATCGAATGGGATCGAGACTCGCCTTCAGCCGAGAATCGGCGGAAACAGCCGAACAGTATCTGAAGAGCTCCCGCAAACGAAAAAATATTTCCGGATGAGAGCTTACGAGCGGAGGAATCTGGCAGCGGATTGCCGAAGTTTTACATGAGAGCTTTGGCGAGACCTCGAATCAAACGTGAACCCCAAGTAAATGACGTGCATCCTCAGTATAAATAGTTCTCCGTTGTCCGGCATCCTCATGGACCTATTCCCCATGCGATGCCGTCGGCATTATTTGGGAAAATGTCCATTCTCGTGGTAATTTCCTCGAAGGGTTCAGAAATGATGGATGATTTTTTCCACCGCTTTCGGCATCTGCGATCGTGAAACTTCATTGCCACCCGACCCGTTGCGAACGAATAGCGTGTCTTTGAGAGGAATATGAGAAATACACACAATATTACACCCCACGCGCGAGAGATGGATTGATCACTGGTATGTGGCAGCAGAAGTGGAAGGATACCGTTGCAAGTGAGTTGGCCAATCACAGCATAATCGGATAATTGATCGATCATTAGGAACGCGAGCTAGATCGAAATCGAAAGCCTCATCAACAGCGAGAGCAGTTTGATTCAGCAGAACTCAGCCGGGCTGTGAAGTGTCCGCAAATTTCTACGATCTGCTAAAGTGGCGATAAGTTTGAGCGGATGCGAGATTTGAGCGACGGGCCCATTCGAGCGGATGGCCAAATTGAGCGAAGCCCGACTCGTGCGGGAGCCCTATTGAAGCGGATGCCGATTTCAGGGAGCGAGTGGCGGCGATAACACCGCCGCGCCGTGCCACCTAGGGAGCCGGTGAACTCTCATCCGTTTGCTGGAAGAATAGATTCCGAATAGTTGACACGTCGCACAGTGGGAGATTCGTGCTCGAAACCTCAAATCGCGGTTTTCGCGATTTTGAAGTATAAAACGTTGAATTGAACCTAGAGAGGATGGTCGCATAGGCTCGGGGCGGTTGTTCGGGATAGACCAGATGGAGATCTGTCGAAAGGAATTGCCACCGCCCCCCTCGCAAACTCTCCCTCAGAAAACTGTCGCTCTCCCTGAAGATATCCATAGTTTTTTAGATCCCCGCGATCCCGGCTGGGCGCGTGTTGAGTCCAACTCCTCACCAGAGGTAGAGTATACCATGAAAATTTCAGCTGCTAGTTCGCGCAAGTACGTCTCTTGCTTCGTTCCTTTCAGACTTCTCTAGGATACAGACTCTTCTCGCGAGGAAGTTTATTGGGAGAATCCGAGACCTTCGTCCACACGATTGTGTCGCCCGATACGTTTTGAACTTGTCAAAGAGGGTCCGACGGTGAGAACTGCGGAAATCGACAGAGTAAAGGGAGAGATTTCGAACTTGGGAGTCTCAGAAATCGTAGTCAGAGGTAAGTTGTTTGAGGTTAGCTCTGACATGATCCTCTCCATGATCGACGGCAAGATTCTTCAAACACTGAACGATACTCCGGGAATGCAAACCTGCTCTATCTGCAAAGCCCAGCCCAGCGAAATGAACCGGGTCTAGGACAGTTTGGCGCGGGCGTTTTGGCGCGAGCGATTCGGCGCGAGCGATTCGGCGCGAGCGTTCTGGCGCGAGCCATTTGGCGCGAGCGGTTGGGCGCGGGCGATTTGGCGCGACCCATTCTGGCGCGGGCGATTCGGCGCGACCCATTTTGGCGCAGCCGATATTCTCCTGGGAAGTTGAGCCTTTTCCATTGGCACATTCCATCCATCCTCGGATCCACACGGACAGCATCGAGAAAGCCGTTGACGCACGAGTTCTGCTAGAGATCAAAAATCGAACACGAAGTCTTGGTGACTCGAGGACAACTCTAGGCTGTGGAAATGCGTAGTGCAACCAGATAAAATATGACCGTACCAGGATGAAGATGACTCCCATGCCGAACACCCGTGTCCGGGAACATGCAGTAGAGAAAGGACCAAGCAGTTGGACCGAAAAAGCACCAAGCAGTTGGACCGAAAAAGCACCAAGACGCCGGCCCGTGCACTGTCTGCGGGGGCTCGGAATTCCAACCCGCCATCCTAAAACCAGCGACGACGCCAGCCGCCCAACAGGGAAAACCGAAATTCCGAACGAAATGCGTATGACGCTTCTGTCCTCTCCGACATTTTGTCATTGATTTAGAGATAAGGGCACGATGCCCGCGCCAAAATGGGTCGCGCCAAAACGCCCGCGCCAGAACGGCTCGCGCCGAATCGCTCGCGCCGAAACGCTCGCGCCAAAACGCCCGCGCCAAAGCGCTCGCGCCGAAATGCCCGCGCCAAATCGTCCCTGTCCCAAATGAACCAGCTGGAGAATATTCTCGATCGAGTGCCATCCGTTGATCATATGACGATGTCATCTCTACACGCGAGGATAAAATTCATGGAAGCTATCCTGAAGATCGCGTATAATAAGAAGCTCGAGAGGTGGCAAGTAAAGGGAGATGCAGCGAAGAAGGCGAAGATGGCTGAGAAGAAGAGAATACAGGATGAGCTCAAGGAGGAACTCGGCTTGAAGGTAGACTTCGTGAAGCAAGGCTTGGGGACTACCAACGATGGCAACACCTCCCGACGCTTCTTCGCCGCTTTCTCAAAAGTTGCCAGAATCACTGAAGTCGACGAGGAGCTGATCCGCAGATTCAAAACTATTCTGAATGCGATAAATTGCTCTGACCAACTCGATGTGAAGAGGTTCAAGAATTTTTGCGTAGAAACCGCCCAACTGTATGTCAGTTTGTATCCTTGGTACCCTATGACAAATACGGTCCACAAAATACTCATCCACGGCCCTCAAATCTTGAGCGAAGCCTCCTTGCCGATTGGCAGGCTGAGCGAGGAAGCCCAAGAGGTTCAGAATAGGGCTTACCGAGAGGCACGACTCTATCATTCACGGAAAACGAGTCGAGAAGCAACTAACGAAGATATCCTGCACACTATGCTGGCGTCATCCGATCCGCTCATCTACAGCTACAGGGAGATGCAAGCGAGAGATGACGATGAGTATGACGAGGACGTAGTAGAGCTCTTAGCGGGAGTTGAAGAGGATGACTCCGACGCCGACTCGGAATAATAAAATCAAATGATCTCCAGCACATGCGGAGGCTTCGCATCATCTAACCGTGTTGTTTATTCTAAGTCTAGGAACGCAGTACCAACCAGTGGCTCTGGGTGGGATTCGAGGACGTTCGATTTAAGCATAGTTCGAGGGTTCGGATCAGGTCGACCGGTCTTTCTTCTCAAAGTCCATGACATTTCACGTCGGATTCAACTCATCTGGTCGAGATCGGTGCGCCTGGAGTCGAGAAAGCGATACCAGAAAAAAAGTGGGAAAGTGCGACCGCTCTTCAAGTTTTCCTCTCGTATTCTCGTACTTGCGCGAACTAGCAGCTGAAATTTTCATGGTATACTCTACCTCTGGTGAGGAGTTGGACTCAACATGCGCCCAGCCGGGATCGCGGGGATCTAAAAAACTATGGATATCTTCAGGGAGAGCGACAGTTTTCTGAGGGAGAGTTTGCGAGGGGGGCGGTGGCAATTCCTTTCGACAGATCTCCATCTGGTCTATCCCGAACAACCGCCCCGAGCCTATGCGACCATCCTCTCTAGGTTCAATTCAACGTTTTATACTTCAAAATCGCGAGAAACGCGATTTGAGGTTTCGAGCACGAATCTCCCACTGTGCGTCGCCGCGTGGGTTTGAGCTCTAGAAACAATGGTGCTCAGTTTTGTACGTTCGAAGCTCGACCGGCCATTGTTAGTTGTCGGGAACCACCCATTCAGGAGGGATGTCGAATCAAAAGGGCCCGTAGTTTAGCAGCGCATCGTGAGAGGTTGCGGGGCCCGGATCTTGAGCAAACTACTCGAGCCGCAGAGCCGAGATACCATACTCTGTTGCGGGAGCGGGCAGAGACGCTGAAATAGGCCCCCACGCAAATATAGGTTGTCCGCGCGAATCCGCTCTATTAGGCCCTTCACTAAAATCGGGACTCCGCTCATATCGGCTCTCCGATGAAATCGGGCTCTTGCTCGATTCCGGGCTTCGCGCAAATGGCACGTCCGCTCGATTCGTTATAAGCCCCATGAATCTCGAAAAACGGCGAGCGAAATATTGCTTGCAGAAGGCCAAAATCCGTGGCCGTGAAGAACGCCTGCGATTGCCCGCAGGGCCTCGAAACCCCCCTGTCACCATCAGACCCCTTACCGAGATCTCAGTTCTCTCTTACATCAAGTGTAGAGGGTGCGTCTATGAGACAATGGGAATATGGGGAACGAACTGTAGACCTTGACTTGTTCCTAGATGAACGTCATAGACTTACGCCTGAATGCCTGGCGATGCAAAATCTTTGAGGCCATATGTCTCCGCCGGAACATTGTTGAGCGTGGAGACTCCGCCGTTTCCTGAGCTTCAGTCATATCTTTAAGAGATTTCCTCACCGTTTGAATCCAGCGGTCGGTGCGACTGATCCAACGGTGCCATGTACCGAGCAGCGGACCGGCAAGACGAAGAAGGTGCCTCAGATGAGCGGGATAAGCCAAACGCCAAATATTGGTAGAGAGACGGCTCTCTAGAACCAAGCCTGCAACCAGGTGGCGCTCGTTTCAAACACTCCCAGGATCATATAACGGCACAGCATACGAGCAGTGCACGTCACGGGTTTGTCCCTAGGTGGAGCAGTATTAGCACTTCCTCCAAATAACACCAAAACGTCCGCAACACTTTCTTTGCAAGGCATCCCTGGTGTGAATCAACGTTGACCCGCCCTGCAGTCAGGACTTCAACTAAGACAATAAATCCGTCCCTTCGCACCTCTTTCACCCGAACAGAATAGCGTAGCGCAGCATGGTGAGTTCATCAAAGATTCTTCTCGGATATCGGTAATTGAAGGTCCAATCCGTACAAGAGACTCCATTGATATCCACTTTGTTCTCGCGAATGGGATGTCAACGCAATCGTCGTTTCAGGAGTCAGGTGGCACTACCTGCCAAACCATCAGAGATTCGATGATTCACTTATGGTGAGCCCCCGCAAAAGTATGTCCTTATTTTCCAAAGCTGCGCCGGTAGCTCGGCGTAGACGCTTCCCGCGCGGAGTTCCGCGAGTCTTGCCGTGTGGCACGCTTCTGTGGCAACCTAGTTGAACCTAGTTTGATAATCACTGTACATGAAGAGGGTCGATACAGCCCCATCAGTTTTCTGGACGGTGCGGCGGATACAGTATCGACGTGTCTCCGTATCTGAGGAATCTTACTAGAAGTTCAAGAGGTGAACTTCTCATGGCAGTTTCAGGCACCAATAACGCAACCTTCAGTGACCTTGGGAGTGACTGGAGCGTCGCGGGCAACGATTGTAATAACGATTCGAGCGCTCATCGAGTCGAAATCATCGTAAGAAAGTCCGAATCGGAACAGGTGAGTCACTAGTGTGAAACACAAACAAGAGCCTCGCTTCTCCCGAAGACTCCGTAGATGGTAACAATGATGAGTAGGGCCAGAGACTTCATGCGACCTGCATACTGCATATGCATTATGTAGTTTGCACGTAGCATATGCGGTTTGCATGGTGCATATGCACTATGCAGACCGCATTTTCTCCATATTTTGCTGCATATTTTAGTGCATAAGAGCATACTTTTACTGCATATTTAGCGCATGAAGTCTCTGGCCCTAATGATGAAAGTCACGGCGTCGCCTAAGAATTGTCTTTCCCCGACAAGCAACACCAGCAATGCTGCAATTCGTGGCTGGAGGACTTGGAGTTCGTCAGAGGGTGAATCGACGGCCACGCACGGTCGAACCGAATGAACCTCGGCGAATGAATCAAGTCCGAAAATCGCACCTCTGATGTAAGCGCTGGCTTCGGAAACCCTGGGAGCAGCGAATTCGCACGGGGATACAGCTCCGGAATCTTTTCGAGGACTTCCCCAGGACCGAGCTCGTGCGCACTCTCTGATGTGAGCCACGTCGAGAGCATCTTCGATTCAACCCGGCAGGACGCTGCTTCCACGAGCCGAGGCGCCGGCGCGGCGTTGGCAGGCTCACTCAATCGAGCATCGTCACAGAACCGCGATTTTGTGCCACATCATTTGCGCCCAGTCAGCCGCGACCTAAGGACAGGCCTTCATCCCAACTTAGGGATGTCCGGTGTGCTTGAGTATGTTCATCGCTAACGAGAGGCTGGATGAACATCTGAGGGAGGATGCGAAACGGACGCCCAACGCATGTGTGAAGTGCCTCATCGTTGTCAACGGGAAGTGTCAGATGTAGCACCATCCAATGTGTAGCAAGTGTTTCTCGCAAAAGTATCTGACTGTTTCAATCATTCGACATTCTTTTTTTTCTCGCGAAGCAACTCACAAAGAGGAGGCCCCCGTGATTCTGGGAAAGGACTGTGAGTGCGAAACGAAGGGAGACTGACGATGAGGAAAAGATGGAAAAGAAACGTAGGAGAAAGAGGAATGCATTCACGCTGCAACCAGATGACGGGAAAATGCGTTGGAGTTAGAGGCTCCATGAATAATAATCACTAAAAAAAACAAATGCTCGTCATCTGGAAGACGCGAGCGGATAGTAGTATTTAAGAGTCTGGGATTAAAGATTGGAGGGAGGACATGAGGAGAAGTGCATTTCAAAGACCTTATGCGACGGAAAAGGATGGAGCTAGAATGAGCGCGAACGGGGAGTGCAGGGGGAAGAATGATCGATTGAATTACAGCTGGATATTTTCCATCGAGTCGTTGAAGGAATAGCATGAGGTCAGAGACCTTACGTCGAAATGACAGAGTTTCGAGAGAGGAGGGTTGCGGTGGGAAGCAGGAAATCATGGATGTGCTTCAGAGTCGGAGAAAGAACTGAACCTTGGGCTACGGCCGCAACTAATGTGAGAGCTTGAAGAGAGCCCAATCGGCGATAACCTTCAAAGAGCGTCGACTGAGAAAACTTGAATTCAATTTGCAGTGGCTTGGCTGGAGCCCGAGAGAGGAAAGTTCATTGAGTGGAGCGGAATGTCAAACCTCATCGAATGCCTCGCAAATGTCAAAAGCAGCGGCAACGGTCTCGCCGCATTCTTTCACAGTCGACATCCAGAGATGTGTTGTATGGAGCAAAAGGTCATGAGTAGGCCTCGCGCGGTTATTTAACTTTAACTTAATCGCGGCTATTTCTTGAGACGTAATTTCCCGCGATTGCAAAGGAATCGAGCATAACTGCGGGCCGTGATAGGACAGACTGGGAGAATGCAAGTAAGTCACTGAAACTCTTTTCTCCCATGGGTTTAGCCCAGATTTCTTGTGCCTGACCGCAATCATTTTTCAGTTTTTCCGCATTGCATATTCTCGTGCATATACGCATATTTCGAGGATTTCAGCATTGTCACGCATACTCAGCGATTCTGACCGTTTCACGCATTTTATCGATTTCCGGTCTTTTTCTTACGCATTTTCACTTATACTTCGTCGGAGAGAGCTCGTTAACGAGTAGAATTCCTGTTTCCCAATGCAGGGACTTGCCTCACACGTCATATTGACGATCATTATCCGAAAGAACGAACGACATCCCTCGAAAATCCCGGATTGTCGCTTGAGGCCTCCATTAGCCCTGTGGAGCGCCTGGGTGAGGAACTTACAGTTCTCTCGCAAGAGCTTTGGTCGCTTTTCACAAAATTCGGACCTGTGTCGGGCGGTGACGCTGGAAACGATGAAGTGTGCCGAGTACGGATCTTCCGTCGGGGAGAGCTCGAAGCAACACTACGATGGCCGTCGAGGATCTCTTATTCATGAAATTCTCGCCAATCGTGTCCTGTGATGTTGAGCGATCTGTCTCACGGTAGGAAGCTTTTTTCCGAGAAATCGCCACTCGTTCATCTTCGATAACTTGAAGGAGTATGTCATCGTTGCTTGCAATCAACATCACCTCTGAATTCCCGCGAAAAGTACAGTGGAATAACTCGTTTTCATCCTGCATATTTTCGTGCATACTGGGGGTCATTTTTCATGCATACTGCATGCGTATTCCTCATTTTTCATGGATATTTCGCACAGCCCTATACATATATGTATAGGTTAACCCAGAGACGCTCTGCCCCACATTGAGAAACACGGTTTCAGCTCATTGAGTTCCAGGCAACGTCGGTGCCCGAGCTCTATCCCTGGACCCCTCACCAATTCAGGTGCGAAATCATGATTCCGCTCCAGGAGAGAGGCTCCCTTTGACCTTCAAGACTCAAGTTTCTTGATCAATGAAGCGTTTCTAGGGGTCGGTCATGCGCGAATACTTCGCGCATCTCTAGCACGTGCTTGTCATTGGTTCCAATGATGAATCGAGGGACACAGTTTTTTTCTCGAAATGGTTTCTGGAACTGATTTTATTGGCCTGTACACGACAAGCGACTGAATGTTCTCCCGAGGACAGCCGCTTCGGAGAGTAGGATTCAAATGAACACAAGATCAGTGATATCCATGATTACAAGTCATCTATTCCCTCGTCCTGTTCATCATCAGCCAAATCGGTCAGAGCTGTTCTAGAGTCATTGTTCATTCTATTTACAAACTGAAACGACCATTCCAAACTTTGGCCAACTAGGTCTCTCACGGTGATTCATCGGATTGAAAATTGCTCCGGGTTCACCTGGAAGAGGAAAATCGTTTTCGCTAACTCATCAAATCAGGTGAACGGGACCAACTCTCATTTGTCTCCATTTGATAGCAAGTTTGCTTACCTCAGCATTCGACAAGTAATGCAGCATGTATTCGTTCGCTAGAACTTTAGCGCCGGCTGGAACAATTGTGCGCACCCGTTTCGCAGTCGAAGTGTCTCCTTTGGCTAGGAAAACGTGCGTCGCCTCCGCTAGTTTATCCTCTGTGAGCACTGTGGCACCACCCGCCGTCAGCAAGGTACGATGTCCTTTCTCGCGTTCCGCGGAC
This sequence comes from Neoseiulus californicus, assembly GCA_028455905.1. NCBI lineage: Eukaryota > Metazoa > Arthropoda > Arachnida > Mesostigmata > Phytoseiidae > Neoseiulus > Neoseiulus californicus. The sequence continues at coordinate 5,215,351 of JAMQGS010000008.1, forward strand.
GCACTGAACAAAACCACTTTCCAGCCATCGAACGCGCCGGTCCCGCGTTCCAAACGGAGCTTCCTCCATCGAGGCCAACATGCGAATCGAGTGTCATCGAACCAGGAACTCTTCGCACCCACTCCGACAACGTAATCTTCTTCATTAAGAAAATGCCCCTGCGCCTCGCTGTCTTCAAGGTACTGCGGCTCCAAAATCCAACCACCAGAGGCCAGTTGTTGGAGCACGGATTTCTTTTTGAAGACGCGATTGTTCTCGGGATCGATAATCATCAAAGGATCCTTGTTGGATGAGTTTTCAGAGAAAGTGTCGGAAGAGAGGTCTTCGATGACGGATCCGCCGAGTGCGACAATGATCTCGCGCATTCGTCCGGTTCTGCAAAGTTCATTTCGAGCTTCATCAAACGATCCTCAAGCGGACGATTCTTCCGTGGCTCACATCGACGATGCGTCGTGAGCACACAGATCAATGGAGAGAAGGGGGAACGAGGGACCGAGCCCACCGGACTTACTGGGCTTCGTCTAGGTGGTACAACACGAAAACTTTATCCTCGACGACTGTTTCAGCCGGCGCTTTCTTCGGAGACACGGAGTTCTTCTTGAAACGCTTTCCAGTGGTCGCATCATCTCCTCCATCCCAGGAGCGTTTCGATGATCGCTCATGAACGGAGTCTACGGGGTCTGCCTGCTGTCGTACCTGTGGAATGAATGCCATGAGTGATGAACTCGTCATCGAGACTAGCGCTTCCGTTTATTGGATGCAGAAGAGTCTCTTAAGCAACGTTGAAGCGAACTTTCGTTTCAGCCGATAAGTCTATCAGTGACAATGCGCTTTCTAAACTCACGATAGACAAATCTCCAAAATTCGGGTCTACTGGCTCATCGCTCGTCGTGTTGAGAAGTTGGGTCGATGTAGGAATGCCCATCTTCCCCCCGTAGGTGATACCTTCGAAAAGGGAAGATTTTCATGTCAGATGAATGAATTCACTCCGTGAAATTCGAAGGTTTCTGCAGCCGAGCTTACCTTCTTCAGGTTGAGTTTCAATATCAGCTAAAACGCTACCGGAGGAGTCTTGGTGCTGAAGACCCATTTGAGATTTCCTCAGCAAAGATCTCGGCTCTTCCTCGATGGCTTTGAAGCTCCGGGTGGGATTCAAGTTCACAGATGTTCGACGACGAGCGGATGAAATGAGATCTTGCAGAGGGTCTTTAGCAATTTTGTTGCTCGCCGCCGCGTTCGCGTGGAGGGGTGTGCCCGGAATCGTCGCCGTGCTCGCATTCGACGCGATAGAGTTCCGCCGCGAGTTTTCGGTCGACATCATCGGAGTTAGAGTCTGAGCGTCCGTGACCGTGAGGCTGAGATCCTCACGTTGAGGGGTGGGCGCTGAACTCTGCGGGGGTCACAGAAGATTCCTCAAGCTGCAGGTTGAGAAGCTGGGTATTCTAACAAAAAATTCGAAGCCGATAGTGCTTGAAGCACCACCGGAGGAAAATGGCGCGAAAACGCGGCACTGATTGTGAGTAGACGCTACTTGAGGGTTTGAATGTAAAACCGCGGAATAAACGAAGGTCGGAGAAGGGGGGGACTGTTCGGTGACGATTGTCTAGGGGAGGTCTCCGCATGGGTAGTTAGGGTGGAATTATACGAATAAAAGGTTTTCATGGCAATCTTCGGACTATTTCCAGATGCTACGTATTGTTGGACAAGAGGATGTTATGTTTTCCACACTTCTAACAAAGATTGGATTTGGGAAACCCTTGACGCTACAAGAAACAACCATAATTCAATCCCGATTCCGTAGCCGCGGATGGTATGAGACCACTTTGTCAACGGCGGTCACAAGATTGTTCCGCATCTTCTTCTCCCGAAAATATTTCAAGGCCCGCTCCCACACCTCTGTGGGTTCGTACAATCGAACCGGTACTTCAACACTTTCGTCATCATTTCTCGACCCTCCTAGTTCACTATGATGCAATGTACCTCTACTCCCCAATCGCTGGTTACAGCCACCCTCGACTACCTTCTCCGTCAGTCCACTTTTCTTCAATCGCCTGTAGTTTCTTGTCCGTTTCGCGTGTCGGGTCGATCGCCCGATATCCCGCTGCTTTTTTGGCATACTTTACTTCGAGCGTTTCCTCCCTTTCCCTCACGTTTCCCCTGCTGATGAAATCTCTCTCGCTCGGTGCGCCCGTGGGAATGGAACTTCGTTATATTTAATGAAAAAATGTCTCTCTTTCCCTACCGATGACGAAGTTACCGATCCCTCAGTCCTATTCCGTGGGAGCCCAAGAATTCATAGAAAGCCCGTGGCTCGAACTTCAGTATCCCGCGGAAACCATCATCCGTCCTTCCCCTACCCCCATCACCGATTTGAGTTTCACCAGTCCCCCGATCCAGAGATCCTTACGGCGCATACGCGCCAAATACTGCGGTGCGCTCTGGATGGATGCCGAAGTTTGCCCACACTCAGCAACTCGAGAATCGATCAGCTTACCGTTCCTGAAGTTTTGTTCCTCGGGGTGTCCACGTCGGAGTCCTCGAGACGGTTTTCGTAGTCTTTCAACTGCAAGCGAAACGCCAACATGAATCGAGAGAAGGGACGAATCCGCTTCTCCGGAACCCATTCTGCGCTCAAATAGTGATCCGTAGTGCTAGTGATCGCGGAATATCGACTTTTTGAGTATACTCACCGTCTTAGACCGTACGTATTTCCCCATCTGCGTTTCGTAATCAACGGGGAAATCCTCGTATTTCGGGAGTTTCATCGTATCAATCGTGGCGTATATCCATTCAACACCCACAATAGGCTTCTCGAGACGTTGGGCTCGCACAGCAAGGGCCCGCGAGTTGTCACTGGTGGTTCCGCCGCTTACCACAACCGAGCATCTCTCGATCGTATGACAAACCCACCCGCCGAGTCTCTCGATCGACATCTTTAGCTCAAACAAAGATAGCGACCCGAAGCTCTCCTCATCGAGAAGAACCACCACTCCGTCCAAAGGTCGAACTTTTGGAAGCGCTGTTTTCACTGCGGCGACAAAAGAGAGGAATATCGATGATTTGCCATATCCGTCTTGGGGCGAATATTGGAATAAATAGAGTAGTACGAAACATCGCCCACGACCTCAGGTTGTACCCACCACTCAAAGCTTGGGAGTTTCTCTCATCGAACGAAGCCTCCGGAACGTCATACGGATGGGGTGATTCTTGAATATTTCGGATCATTTCCGCAATTCTCTCCGCACCTATTCGAGGTATACCGGGTGAATCCACGTCCGAGACTGCAGAAGTTTTCGGCGTTTTGAATCTCGACGCTTCTTCGTAGATTTCCCTCATGCGCTGAGATGACAGCACAGGAGTTTGAGCGGCACCCATGGATACCCTCGAGGAGTTTGGAGTATCCTGCGGCATCTTCTCGACCATTTCCGACTCGATCTGAGAGGTTCCTAAGTCTATTGGTTTCTTTCTGCGATCCAATGGGGTGTCGCAAGCGGATTTCTTGGGCGATGCTTTGCGTTTGTCTTCGGGTAGAGTTTCCCACTGCTTCTTCTCGATCAAGTATTCCTTGACACTGACCTTCCTGCCCTCACGAGCACACGCTAACAGCCAGTTCAGCTGAAATGATTCGCAGAGTAATTGAAACATTGTCGAAAACAGAATTTGGGTCTGAGTTCTGGGTTCAGAACCTCTCTTAGGAACCTTATAGGCTCACGTTCTCACCGAAACCGCCGGGACCTTCCACCTCTTCGCAGCTTCGAGCTTGCTGTTCGGGTTGTCAGACGCGCAGATGAGATGAGTTGTGGCCGACAGTTTCTTCTCCGGCTTGCTGGTCTTAACCATGGCCGCTTGCAAGGAGCCATTGAACAACGAGAGAACTTTGGCCATACTGGCCACCTCGTGCTCCGTGAAGCCTTTGAAAGAAGCAGGTGTGAGCATACTTCACGCATCGACGGCGTCTAATCTCCGATATTCGGAAGATATGTTTGCATCCGAGCTTTCCGATAACAATACGACAGAGTTGACGCTGAAAGCTCGGCTCACCTGTCGGAGTCGCGACTACGTCTTTGAGGGCAGCGTTCGGGAGATCGGCTTTTGGTGCGTGGACGACAGAATAAAACGGACTGTCGGAGGGAGAAATCCACCGTTTCTGGTTTATCACTGATTCTAGGTGCAGGAGAGTTATTGCATTGGGTTTTGGTTCGCTGCCAGACACCATCATAGGGTAGACAGAGAAAGTTGTTCCTTGTTCGTCCTCAACGGAGTCCACCAGTCTACCACCCAGAGCTTCCACGCCGTTCCGCAACGCGGGGAGATCGTGAACCACGTTCAGGAACTGAGTTCGAAGCTCTGAAGAGATTGAAAATTTAGGCGTGCCATTTTTGGTCCGAGCCAAAATTCGTAGCCGGGGGATTGAAAAAAATTCCCCAACGATAGAAAACGAGGGAGCTTCCCGCTATGGAACAGGAAAGCTTCCGGGACTTTTCTACGTCTTCACCGTTTACCTTCGGTGAGGCAGAAATTCTTCCCGACTAGGCATCCTTTCTGTTCTTTCACAGATCCTATACTGGAGAAGCTTGTAGCGCAAGTGATGTCGTCGTCAGGGGGAGGATCGAAACCCGGACAAGCGTATGAGCCCGCCGGAAGTAGCACTTTCCGACGGACACACGCCGCCAACCAACTCGGCAAAACAACCGAGGGACTTGCGAATGAGTTCTCTATATTCTTCTGGAGCTCCAGCAGTCCGGATGCTGATGGTCTAAGGAAAAAGAAAGAACGGAATGATTTCGCGGATATCCTTGGAATCGAACGAATTCAGAAGAGTTCGAATTTCGCTTTGACCTGTTAGAGAAGTTGTGGAACTTACAAAGTGATCACATGGGTAACGCCGTCGTTGAAAGCGTCCTCCCGAAGTCCGCCGGCCTGGTTGATTATTTGTTCTAGACGTTCAAGGAGTAGCTTTTCTTTAATTCCATAAACGTGTACCGCGCAGCCGTCCAGGAACTGAGGACTAGAAGCCAGGTCCTCCTTCGTGAGTTTGAGAACCTCACTGTACATTGGGTCCACGTGGTTTGTTCTTTCGGATAGAACCGACCTGTTAGGAATCTTGGTATCAGCGTTTGCGTTCAGACAGACAAGATCAATCTGGCGCACTGCATACACTGTGTTCTCGATCGAATGAACACGGCTCGGGCTTCGGGAATGATAATCACCCGCAGCGGTTCACCGATTCTAGCCGCTCCCATATAGGGATGCCTCAGAAGGAGACTCGGCGAACAATTTTGATGAATCGCGTCAAACTCATGTTGGTCAAGAAGACAGTGCATAAGTCGCTCGACATCAAGGCATTCAGGATTCGTTCTTGATCTTCATCTTGGACAAACCTCGAACCCACGACGGTGGACGCGATAGATGAGATGCTGCAGTTCAGCGGGGCGCTCGACGAGGCCGGTCCAGCATCGACTCCCAGGTGGTACTGGGTGGGATCAATCATGAATCCTTTCTCCATGGAGTCAGTGACCCAATCTGGGGTAACTACGTGGAGCTGCCATGAAACCGCAGCTCGATATTTCGCCCCAGTGGGTTCTTTGATTATCTGGAACATTCGAATGACAACGTCATGCCTCATTCATCACTCTCAAAAGTATGTTTCGATCGAACTGATGATCTGTAGAAGTGTATCCACATTGATTCTAGTAGTTACCAGATGAGTATTTGATTTTGTAAGTTTTCCTGTGTAGGTTCCCCCGTTCTGCGATATGAGTGTCTTCATCCGTTCTTTCTCCTGCTCGTCGAGTCCCGACGATGTGACCGCCAAGTTTGCGAATATCGGAGTCTTGTATTCGTCCGCGATGGAGATTGCATGTTTTAGCTCATGCTGCACCTGGTCCCACACCGTGTCAATCCAAGCGGTCGTTTGAAGAGCGAGTCCTCTCAGAGACCCCACGATGTATTTTTTCGACCCAACTTCATCTGGAAGAGGAGTTCTGATTAGGATGCTCCAAGAGCATCAGAGGACATCCTCTCTGCACGCACGTACGGAAACGATTCACACTCACCACAAACGACATGGGTCACAGCGTTGTTCAATGGAGCTTCAACTCTACCACCCATGAACTCTACGCGTTGAGTTAGTCGTAATCTTCCTTCGGGAGCAACTGACGAGAACGTCACCACAACATCTTTCATGGCCTGGGAGAAAACCGGCTTCGGTGCCAATGGGAGCGGTCTTTTGTCACGCAAGCATCGTAGGATCACCAGAGGACCATACACTGGGAGTTGATGGCTCCTGAGGTGTTCGAACAATTCCCCTGGAACGGTTGAATGATTTGTTCCGGAAACGAATTCCTCTCAATCGTGCTACAAAAACCGCGTGCGCTTCGAATGTGGACAGATTGCTATACAGCTGACTTCAAGCGACGCTGGCTGTTATAACCTTGAATTCAGAAACTAAGTTACGGGCTTACCTTCAAAAGGATCACAGACGTAGTTGGCGGGTCGCGAAAACTCTTTGATCTCTTCGAGAGTCATCCACATTGTCTCTCCGACGTCTTGGAATGCATCGAAGGCTTCTTTTATCCGATCAGTTCGCTCGCCATTGTCACAGAATACGGTTATGTTGACATCCCGAGCTGATACATCAATGAGGGTTCTGAATTGCGGGGAGAAAAGTTGATAGAAAACAGCGACTCCCGGACTAGCTCTCACGCAGCATTTCCGAAACCATTTAAATTTTGCGTACAACGACCACTACTCACGAGGAAGGTCCCTCGAGTTTCGACTTGTTTCGTCGTCGCGAGAAATCCATGGCTGCGAGTTCGGACTCCTCCCGAGAAGAACACTGAATCACCAGGAAACCATTTAGTAGATACTTCAGCTGAGTCGCTTTGAACGGTTGTCTCTTTGGGTACTTCTTCGGCAGAGCGCTGAAGAGAGCGCCAATTCGAAAGTGGAGACGAATGAACGCATTCTTAAACGAGGCGGGCGGCTACCCGGGCGAGAATGTCAACTCTCAGCAGCCCCTTGAGGAAACTTTGGTACACAAAGACACACCCACTCTGACAGTGGACATCTCACAGTTGAAAGTTTCACAATTCTCCTCATCAACCTCCGACCCGTAGGGTTCCTTCAGGAATCGAACCAGGAGCGGACCGCGCATCATTCCTGGGGATGATGAACAGCACCTCTCTCTCTCCGGCTGACAATGACGTACGATGAATTTATCATGAGAGGAAAATTATTCTTGAATATCTCCTTACATATTCCTTTGGAATCGAGGAGCTCCCTGCTGGCCTCGAGAAAGATCCGAACAGAATGGGAACAGTGTAGTTTCGTTTCAGCATAACCGACACCATTCCAGGAGCGACCTATTCGGAGCGAAACTTCAGTCATACAGCAATCCTGCTCGGGGACACTCTGTGATTGCCTCCGGCATTGCCTTCCGATTCAAGGGAATTATGTCAGGGAACTCGGCGAAGGGCCGATGATGAAGATTTCCAAGATTCAGACGAACGGAAGTAGCAGCAGTAGCTTCACTGAGAAAGCTCACATATTATTATTCCAGCATGAATTGGAAATGTTGATTGAATCATAACAGGGGTCAAACACATATTATGACTGAGAAATACATCTCCTGTGGTCCACGAATCGCCCACAGGGCTCGAGGGAGATTGAAGAAGCGAATGTTTTCCTACCGTCGATGTTGATCCAGTCTGCGTCGTTCGGTTCATGAGATGTGAATGGGCTGCAAGAACTGTAAATTCGAGCGCAGTAGCGGAGGTCGTGTGTTGTTTCCATCACTTCAAAGCGGATGGCCCATGTCTGACAATCTTCACACCCGATTCTCAGTGACGAGTCGCAGATGTGGCGGAAGGATTACGCGGAGAAAGCGGGATATTCGTGCTCAAGTTGCGCATCATCGGGATCTCATGAGTTCCCGGATTTTTTCAACATAAGACCCACGACTATTAATCGCAATCACGGAGAAATCCAAGCGAATAGCAAACGATCGCGAATTCGCGAATTATCGGTGGTGTGCATCCTTCCCTCGTTTCTCGTATCCTCATTTTCTTTCCCTCGAACGGGAAAGGTCGTTGTCCGGGAGTGTCCAACAACGGTTCGCGGACCACAGATACATCATCGGCATTGAGAGTTCCCTCATACTTCGATGTTACCGGGCACGAAGAAGTTATGGGTTATTTCCATGAGCTGCGCAGAAATTTTCTCACCCATGGACGATGTTACTGACATTTATACGGAGAGGGACAGCAGTATCGAATTTAGAAATTATTATTGAATATTCGACATCGATTATGGTTTACATTCGTTGGTTCATCCGGATCCTTCGGGCGCATGGCATCCTCATGTGTTCTTTGAGGCCGCGTTCGGGGCAGCCAGTGGCTGGGCTGATGATACTCATGGAACCTACGTAAAGCCTCATCGGATCGATTTTGCTCTATATTTATCAGGATACTAGGATATGCGCAATGTTCTTTGAATTGGCGTCTCGACCTCCGAAAGCAAAGAATTTTCGATTCCGGCGCCGGGCGGTAACTTCCGGGGTCGAGTTCTGGTAGCTATAATATTATATTTCCACGCGTTGTCCTGGTCGACCGCCCCAAGTGACCTTCCAACCTCTCTAGCCGCCACGCCTGCTAAGTCGTCGAAGCCAAATCCCAGCTCTGGGAGAACTAGCAATGCGGAAAAGCCAATAGCCGGCGAAGCGATTGACGAACCTATTCGAGTCCTTTGTGGACTCGCGCGCATTGATATAAATCATGTCAACCCTTCATACGTTGTGTAATTGAGGATCTCTTGGAATTTCTGACTGTGAACTTTCGGATCAATCCATTCACGTCGGCGCAATCATCGCTTGCTTTCCGATTGCTGGGAATCGATTGCGAGGACGGAGCGCGTCGGAATGCGGATCTCAAGGGCTGCGGTAACCGAGTATTCCGCGTCGACGTCAGCAGTGTCAGGACATTGATGGTTCCGCAAAGAGAGGAATTCCTCAGGCATACGTAGCCAACAAGTCCGGCTTCATGAATATTTAGCTTGGTGGTTCGAAGTCCATGTTAAAGGTCGTATGTACAAGAGCAGGGCGTGGCGAACAGACCCCGGTCGGAGACTGTGAAGTGTACACACGGAAGATTGAGAACGAATTCTGCTCTTCAGAGTCAGGGGTAGAATCAATGTGTGGCAATTTCGAAATGATATCCTCCATAGATCATAGATTTTAGGATGTTTCGAAGGGCATTTTCTATCTCGCGAGAAGTAACGTGGAGTCTCGGAGCAAATCGCGCAGCCTAATTGTAGAACCCGCATACTTCTTGGCGCCGAAGCGAGCGAGCATCGAACACGTCGTCAACATGAGTTCGCCTAATAAAGTTACCGGGCGCTGTATCTGAGTGGGAGGCGAGGGGGTATGGAGGAGAACACATATTTCTTTGAAGGCGACCACGGCCGAGGATGCATTCAGCGCATTCCAATCTACGTGTCCTGATTCAAAAGTATCCTTCAAAGGGGTCCAACAAGATTAAAACTTCAACATCATCTCAGTCCTGTACACACCCGGCGACGTATGGGACCAAGTCGCAAGAGTGAGGGTATATAAGAGCCACCCCGACCAAAGACCTCGAGACACTTCATCCAGGACGACGCACAGAAAGGTGAGGCCTACTCAAAGTCATGGTTTCGAGGGTCGAGATTTCTGGTGTTGGTAACGATCTTCCGGTTCTGCTTCCACTTCTCGTTGAGGCAGTTGTTTGTCCACTAGTCAACGATGACGATTACATTCTAGCCACAAAATGAATTTGAATCTGTCGGTCCTGGTGCTGTCAGCCATTGTGGTTCTTCTCGCATTCGCGGCTTCGCCCGCGGACGGCGCGAATCTGGTCAAACGACCGCGCGTCGACTTCAAGACTTGGTTGAAGTCGATCTACCCCCAGATGGCCGAGATCGAAGAAAGTGAACAGAATGGCCAGGAGAAGCGCAATCGAGACGAAGATTACGGCCATCTCAGGTGAGTGTATACCGTATGTTTCACTAGAGATTCATTGAAAACCGAAACCTGGAATCCCATCCCAGATGGAAGTATACCAGTGGCAGAACAAGGGAAGTCTTCAACCCTTGTCCCTCTGGAAATCCGGTTGTATTATATCCATGGCATCTGGAACATGGTTCCATATTCGTCTTCATTCCTCCGTCAGTTTTGGACGGAGAGCTGTCAAGTTATCGACTCGAAGAGCAACACTTTCTCCAAATTGATTGTTTCACACTTTTTGCAGATTCGGCCGGGCGGGATTAGGCGACGATTACGGCCACATGCGGTTCGGTCGGAGGAAGTAAAAGGATTCAGCGTGTCAGGATTACAAGGAGAGCGATGGATGTTTGGAGGAGTTGCCCAAAAAATAGCGGAGAATGATCTAACCCGGCTTCACACAGCAGCGAGGAAACTAACGGATAACCTCATCATTGTTAAACGACTCTATTCCGACTTCAGAACAGAGACAGCATCATGTGGATTGTTCTGTTCGATTGAATAAAGATCGTACGCAACCTCTGGTTCCCTTTCTGAAATCCGCCCAGTTAGGCTGATGGGGCAAAATTTGAAGGGCGTCCGCGGAGGAATGGGTGCGAAACAGATTGGAGTTTCTTTGTTTCGAAGAGCTGCGGTAGAAAGGTAGTAGCCCAGGCACCGAGGGGAACGAATCCCATTTGAGACGACACAGAATCAGAATTTTCGATGCAAGAGGACTTCCGTGGAAGTTATCGAACTGTCCGTCATGACGAAACACGATTAAATAATTTAATCACGACTCTCCGAAGTTTTGTCGGCGAGTGGGCTGATCGCCTTGATCAGCTTGCGCTGAGCAGCGAGAATATTACGATTCTGGAAACGTCATGAGCGCTAATACTCGAAATTCCGAAGGAATGGTTCCTGAACGGATGATCGTCAAGTCCGTTCAAATGACACGGTGGAGAGCTCAATTGGGTTGGGGACATTGGGTCATCAGAGCTTTGCGCATCGAGCAAAGTCTGAGAATATCTTGAACAAATAATGGAACGCAGGAGTATTCTCCATCCCGCCCAGGCGTGCAGGACGAAACTCTTCAATCCTTCTATGATGGATCAGACACGGCGCGGCGGTGGAATTCGACTCTGGAGGTGCCTTATTCCGGAACTACCACCTTCCCCGGAGAGATGATATCTCCCTCTCATTACATGACTCAATATCGGGACTTGATAATCAGATGTTTAGGATAGACTTCTGTCAGCTCGAGGTTGACATTCTACTTTTGGATCGACGCACGCGATGAAAATTGACCCCGTGGACGCGCCTCCAGGGTATCTCTTTCGGTTAAGAAGTCTTTCCGAAACTGAAAAAAATGGCGGGAATGTAATTGAACTCTCTCAAATGCTCCCGCAATGAACCGCACGATCACTGAAACTCCTTTAGCGTGCGGTCCCGTTGAGTCCCACAGGGTTCCTTGAGAGCCAATGAATGCAGCGCGTGGTCAGATCCACGCCCCTAGCATCCATTGAAGGGTTCAAGCTTCTATTCGTGAGACAAAAGAGTGCTTTGTTAGGGGAAACCTCATCAACGTAGCTTGAAAGATGCTAGATAGATTCAAACACTGTCGAGCGCATTTCTCTTACTATGAGAACTCTTCCTCGCTGAAGGCACAAAGTGTTCGAGACAAGATCCTCCTGTGTCCGAGGTGCCACCTGCAATACAACCATCAACTGCAATGCAACCACTGAAGACAGATTTGACGACAACGCTGGCGGACCAAAATCGATTGCCCAGAGAGGGCAATCGAATGATAGCGTTAGTAACCAGTAGTTTTGGACTCTGGAAGGTTGAATCACTTGTCAGCTCTCCCAGTCCAGACGAGAAACTGAGTACCGGACCGCATATTCATAGGGCAGCCTGGTGTCTCAGGTCCTGAACTCAGTGGTGACGACGGCTAGAGAGATGCTTCGGAGACAGGATTGGCCAGGGGACACTCAGGGGCAACTGAAACCTGGTCTTTCTCAAACTCGTTTCATGTGAAAACGGCGTTACATTTCTCCATTAGGAATTGAAACGAGGGGAGGAACAGCGCGAACTCGTATTCGAACTGCGACCATGAGATCGAATAAAGGTTCAAATTCCATCAATGATCCCCTTGAAGCTCTTGAAGGCACATGATACCTGGGGATCAGTGAATTCGCCATCTCAAACCTCGACTAGAGGATATCTGAATACTGGTCCGGAACATCACGAACATCTGGACGATTCCTTTCCAGACAGTCACAAATATGTCCGTCGGAGGAGCCGTAGCGACGCTAGATCCGTCTTCTGAACAGCTGAATCACATCTCGACATCCTCTCCCTATCGGCGACGACAGTGTCCATGCTCTCAGGGATTCGTTCAAGATGGTGAGTTGAATCCGATTTGACATCGCAGAGGAAATCAAGCTGATGAGTTCGAGTGAAACGAATTCCACTCTTCTTCGGCTCTCGATGGATTGAAGATAACCGATATGATGAAATCAGAATTTATTGCTCATAAAGAAAAATGAATGAACGAATCGGTTGCTCGCATCCTGCGTTAATTCCGCTCGAACCGAACGCATCCACAGGACAGAAATTCGTCACCAGCAACACTGCTCATCGTGGCGGCTCAGGAACTCCTATCCTCATCTTCTTCTGGCTTTTTCAGCGGCTGGCGTGCTGGCACCGTCTGCGGCTGCATCTGCTGCTGGGGTAGTGGACTCGGCTCCTGCGTCACCGCCTGTTGCGGCTTCAGTGCTTCCGTCAGCGCTGGCCGCACAGATGAAACTGATCAAAAGTGCGAAGACGATCAAGGTGCTTGGTCGGATTGAGAACGCCATTGAGCTTTCAGAACTGAGTCGTGTTCTGTCTCTGCCGGCCGAAGTTACTTTATATAGCGGAAGCTCCGTGATCCAGACGCCGTTAATCAATCTCGAGAGCAGACCACGGAGAGAGCTGTCGGCTCTCCGAATTCTAGCGTTGGTTTAATTCGCTTTTTTTTCGATAATTCCCGATCACTTGAAATGAATTACGAGAAAACTATCTTCGGCTCAAAGTCGCGGCGTTAACCGCTGTCTCAGTAGCCGTGTTTTTCCTCCACCATCACAAGTACTCAAGGCAGCGCATTCAGAATCGGATAACATTTATGCCGGCGAGAGTGTATTCCTACGAAATAATAGCTCCGAAGAGAAATCGCTGGTGAAAGCATCAGATTTGCTGTCCGGGTCGGCACTCCCAAGTCTGTTGAATGAGCTCTCCTTCGACCACCGCAGTGTATGCGTTACACTTGCTACGCTGGAGAGGGCGCTTGGATGTGCATGATGAAAATTCGCGGACACATTTACAAGGTCTCTTTGAGAATTATTGCGTCATCAGAGATATCTGACGTTTTTTCCGAGCGTCCCACCTGCTTGCTTGCTTGCTCGATGACGTCGCACGCTGACGGCTAGCACATTTTTTCCCAGCGTGAGTTTCATGTAGTATCAGATTCTCTCATTTGTGATGAACGAACTCAACGGACTGGGAGCTATTTTTGGAATCAGTCGAAGAGAAGACTCAAAACGGGAAGCGTGGGACGACGAAGCGAATTCCGTGTTCGGGATTCTGCGAGTTCCGACGCTGCAATGCAATTCACTCCTCAGGATGCTTCTCAGCGCGTAGCGGCGTCCCCATGTGCGATTCGCGACATTTCGTTCGCGGAGAAATCCATCGTCAGAGGCCAATAGAATTCCCTACTGAATGGAACACGTGCGATATTGTCTTCCCTGTTCGGGAGCAATGCACCTTTTCGCATCTGTCGACCACGATCGATGACGGAGCTGCGATAATCTGCGCTCTCAAAACTTTCAATGCGTTCCAAATCGAAGCTCTATTTTTAGTTTCAAGTGGAGCAGAACTACCTCGATTTGAATCGGGTTTTCAACAACATAATACTCGGATCGCACGCTTAATATTATACACAGATGCAAGATTGTCTCTTCTCGATTGCATCTTTGGAAATTCACTGGGTCCGACTGGACGTCAGGTTAAGTCGGCGTAACCTGAAGGGTGTCGGCCCTGATGCCGGGAGAGCCCTGATGGCAACAAGAGGTCCAATAGAGACTGTCCGAGCCTCATACGCTGGTCGCGAGTGAAAATAACGTCGTGTTTTGAGAGCTATACTTGAAAGGTTGGTCATGGTTGAGGTTCTTCGACGACGAAGTTTGTTCGGAGCAGCGTTGTTCGACACGTGACCTTAGGGCCCGCTGCTCCCCGCAGGACTAAGGATTTTCTAATACTGAGTGAAATTCGATTTCATTCTTGATATTATGAAATATTCGGCGACTTTTGAAGTTTCCGTGGGCATTACGTTATCCTGCCTCAGCCGCTAACGTGACCGCTGAAAAACATAACTCTGAGATGACAGATTCTTGATTTGACCCACCAATATTCCTATCTGCAGTGACTGCTCATGGTTCTCCCGCTCGCTCCCTCTGAATATTTTCCACCTCGTCAGATGATCCACGAGTTACACGTGGAGTTACTCCTGGAAACAGCCTGCATCCTCTCCCCGCTCCGGAGAAGTCAATAGGCTGCCAATCTTTGGTGTGAACCATCCAGTCAAACCATGTAGGACATTTGAAGTCAGAAGTCCCTGCTGCATGTTCGTATCGTTCCGTCTTTGAGTTCAAACCCGCTCCAGAACCAGATGCCTACACCACCGGCTAGTGGTCACCGGCACGGTATCAAACAAATCCTCCCAGGGATAAGATACGCCGTCCTTGTCGAAGTGAACAAAGTCGGGGTACACGATCATTTCCACCGCTCCCACCGGCGGACCATGAACTCTTAGAGCAAGCGGCCGCCTGGTGCTCCATCGGAACTAGAAGTTTCAGAGTCGGGAAAAGAAGAAGCTCCGCATAGGCGAAACGAGAGTCTGTGTTCAAGTCAGAAGAGAGACAGGCAAGGAGGATAATTGCGACACTGAACGTACAAGATGAACGGTTATTGTTCCCTAGCGGCCGGGGTTTGGTCGGGTTTTCGCGCCCACCAATATCTCCTCTACTTAAGGTCCGAGGGATTCCCGGGCATACAGTGCTTTGAATGTCGTGAGTTCATCCAACAACCAGTGCTTCACCCAATACGGAAAGTTGAAGAAAGCCTCTTGAAGTTCATGCGATCCCGCCATGGGCAAATCATATCAGGCGACTCTGCGAAATGCTCGTCATTGAAGTCCACTAGAAACTCAGTTCCCGAAAGAAACACAGCTCTCTTGGAGGGAAATTTCCATCGGCGCGGTGGTGGAGCTGACACAGCGATAACACTGCTGGAGTGCACTATCAGCAGCAGGGGAAGATGATTAGGAAATTCAGAGTTATGCAATGGAGATTGTTGGACAAAGGCAGGCGACCGCACGTATTGCCCAACCTACTATGACCACACATACACACACACATTCAGCAAGAGTTTGGGGAGAAAAAATAAATATTTGGTCATACCCGGCCTCCGCGTTCCATTCAGTACGTATCTCATCCCTTCGGAGGTTCAGTGCAAGTCCCCCCAGAGACGCCGGGTTCTGTTTCATTCGCTGATCAGGTGGGGACGCGGAAACTAGGTATTCGAATCACTCATTCTATTCGGATGATTCCGTGATGTCCTCGATAACCTTGCGGGACTGATGCGAAAAAAACATCTCCGGCGGGCTCGAGACATCCGAGCAATCGAAACCCGTAATCTTGACTTCCCAAATTCTGACGGAAAACCTTCGAAGAAACAACTATCTGACAGCCGAAGTTCGAATTAAATCGCATGAACCGAAGGCACCGCAGAATATTTGCCCTGGTATGCTTTCGCGATTTTGGGTCTTATGCGGGGGTGTTTCCAAGCTGTAGAACTACCGAGGTGTCAGTCCACAGAAAGGGTCCTGGTTTTGTGGAGCAAGTTCCAGAACGACGAGCAATGAACGCATTGCGCTACCACGCAAACAAATGGTAATGAAAATTTGCCGACATGGATGAAAACAGGCGGTGTCTCCTTCGAGACAAAACAATCTCTCAAGCTTTCTGAGATCTATTGCGAGCTTGCGGGAATTCTGTTCCGCAGCTGATTTCGGAGAGAGCGCCCCTCCTTGCTTCAAGTATCAACTTTGACGAGATTGCCCCTGGCTGCATTCCTAAATTTTTCGAACTTCTGAACATCGAGACCGAGCCCTCTGCACCGGTCCCTATGAGCTAGGAATCCTTATGCTCAACAGACGTTGTGCAGTCACCTGGGGGTAGAGCGCTTCAAATATTCACAATGGAACGGTGTTTTTTCGGCGAGGAGAGCCTGATTGAATTGTCCCACTTCGGCGATTGTTCATTGCTCACGACTTGCGACTGGACCTCCCAAATAACAATTATTCCTAGACTGGGGGTTCCCGATTCCTGGGCCACACGACCCAAAGACTGCGGTTGAAACCCGCTACAAACCGCCATCGTTCTGTCAATCGACAACCAGCTCTCGACCATTGAAATACGGCATTTCATCCTTATTGTTAGATCGGACGGGATACGTTATCACAGAACTATCGAGGTGAAGAGAAGCTGCCGGATTGGCGTATGGATATGGAACGCGCGTGGATATGGATCAACATCGGAAGAAACCAGGCGAAAGAGTCTCCGAAGTATTGGTCGCAGCATCATTCCCCAGCGTCCAGATACTCGTGAATTGCGACGGTCGCCCTTCTAGAGTCTCTCGCTCATGTTGTTCTGCATGAGTAACTCCAGAGTTGCTTTCTAGGATCCCCTATGTCCTAGAACGAAGTGTGACTCAAAGGTGGCCTTGGATCTTGGATGAAGCTTTCTTCGTGGCTCGTATTGCGGAGGCAGCGTCATTCAAATGCGAGGCTCTACCCTGGATGGATTCGCTGCTTCCGTCTCGATCTCGAACATCATCGAGAGTCAGTCCTGAATTCCGTGATGGAGACTACCAGAACCGCAATGACGGGTATAACCACGGCGGGCCGGGCAAACAGATCAGTATCGAGCGCTGCGCTGCAGAAACGGGATGATCACCACGGATACATGGTTATAGGCGGACAGATCCTAGGAGCGTGGAACAACAAAACTGATCAAGCGGTCTGATGCCAATCCTGAGGCAGCGTTCCTTCCAGGCGGCGGGCGGAGCGCCGCGACGAGTGGACCGTCTCGAGTCATCCTTGCGAAGAGTCCGTCAGAGTAAGGAAGGCACCGCTGCTCTCAATAAGCACTGTCCAGTTCCAAACGTAAGCGGCTGCGGCTGCGACGGGAGCTGTGACGGCACTGAAATCGGTCGCAGCCACCGCCGCAGAGTGGGACAGAGAGCCTACAGGCAGCGTTATTGTGCCGTCGTCGTCGTCGACGTCGCCGTTGTGGTGGCGGTGATCGTCGTCGTCTTGCTGAGCTAAAACGGCCATCGCAGCTGCGCGCGTACTACCGCCAAGATCGACAAAGCTGCTTCTGCTGGCCGACTGACTTGCTGACTGACTGACTGGAAGGCAGTGCCACGAGCACTCCTACCAGGGATCCCAAGCAAATTCCACTGACATCGAGCACCACGACGTGTAGCAAGCACCCTCTCTTGTTGCTGCCGCCGCGGCTGCGACAACGTTCAAGCGCAGCGTTCTCTCAGCCGGAGCGGCGGGCAGCCTTTTCGTGCGTGGAGTAAGCGACAGTCGTCTATCTGGTGACTGGCTACAGAAGTGCAAAATTCAATCAATTTATTTGTTGCGAGGCGCCTCAATCGCGCGTGTGTTCGCTACTGCGGTGCATAGTCATCGTCGAGGATCTGAGGTGTGAGGTGCCCGTGCTCTGCTGTGGGAATGACATTCTGAATGGAAGTGAGTTTCCACCTGTTGCGAGCGGGTCCCTGGACATCCGACACCGCAACGGTATAGCTGTGCCGCCCGCAGGATAGACTACAGCTGCCGCCGCCGCCGCCA
Source organism: Neoseiulus californicus (assembly GCA_028455905.1). Taxonomy (NCBI): domain Eukaryota; kingdom Metazoa; phylum Arthropoda; class Arachnida; order Mesostigmata; family Phytoseiidae; genus Neoseiulus; species Neoseiulus californicus. Next base: position 5,233,326 of record JAMQGS010000008.1, read on the forward strand.
CTTCCGCTGAGAAGAGTTTCTTGCGAGGGATTTCGCAACTTCCGGCCGAGCGCTCCTCAGTTATCTGCCAAAAACATTTTACGGTGAGTCTGCATGAGAAGTCATGAATCCTAGCGGAAGACGGGCCTGGTGGTCGGAGATTTGCAGCGAAAACGAGCCGGACTGGTGTCAGTCAGTCAGCCGCTGAAATGTCGGGGAAAACTCTCGTGAAGTGAGCCGGATATTTAGAGTGGAGGAAATCGGCACCGCCGAGGAGAAGTTTCAGTCTAAACTATCTATCTCTCCGCGGAACACTCCCTTACTTCTGGTCCGAGGTCGGCTGGAGTCGCGGATCGAGTTACAACTTGATCAGCGAACTTGAACGTTCCTTCTTGTGACCCGCGGGGTTTGAGAGTGACTTTGAATTCCGCCTGTCAGCGCAAAGGAGAAGAAACCGCGACGGCGGTCTGTGTACACACATCCACGCAGACATTAGAAAGTGGAACGACCGCTGAGGAGAGACGGATCACGAGACAAGACATGTTTCTCCTGATCTGACGATTGACTGACCGACCAGGCGGGCAGGCGGGCGGGCGACCGACCTGACGAACGTCTCTATCTCTGTTTCTGGCGTTCGAAGTGATTCTGCGCCGATTCCAGAGTCCGTAAGGTTCGATAGGTTTCTTCTTCGAATGGCCGGCGGCGATCGAAACATCCGCTAATTGAAAATTAAGACTGTCCGAGAATGATTCGTTCTCGCTGCAAGGGAAGCTGTAGCCGATTGCATCGAGCTCGAGTGCGAAGTTTGTAGTTTGTCACACTGAGTTCGTATTCACGATTTCATTTGAATTTCATTCCATTCAGCTGAGATGACTCTCCGTTGGTTGGAGTCTGGTCTTGCGGCTGTATTTGCTCAGAAGGATGGCGCTCTCACTCAGAGTAGTTGGCGGTTCGTCGCTAGCTCTGTAGTTTTCGTTTGCTCCGAGTGGATGGATCACAAGCATTCGGCTTCCTTTCGAAAACAACATTTGGAAAAACTGATCCAAGGCGCCGCTTGGAGGTTTTGGTTTTTCTTCCATTCAACTTATTGACACGATTCGTCATTTCGCTGTCGTGTGATTCCAGCGTTTATCCCTCAAGCCTAATGGGATAAGTACCTACCAGATTTACGGGGCGACTCCAAGACGTTTCAAATTTTGGAGCGGCTCAAGTCGCGACTAGTATCAGTGATTTACGCCACTTAAAGGGCTTTGGGGCCGCGGGATTCCTGCAGCCGGAACTCATCGTCCAACGGTGAAAGAACTGCGACCGTTGCACCAGAATCAAGGAAACGCGGATCGAGCAAATTTCTCATCCGTCCACGCTACCTCGCCGCGTCCGACTAGATTCATCGACGCAGCAATTGCATATCTCACGCTGACATGCCCGTGTGCAGACTAGAATCAGTTTATGAATCGCGGCCGAGATTTTTCATGCCACCAAAGCGAGTCCGTCGCTCGATTGGAGGTGCATACAACCTTCACAATGGATATCTAAGGAAGTTAATTGAATCATAGGCGCTGCGTTCTATCGTACATGTGGTCAATCGCGGAATAACGGGGAACGATGATCGAGGTGTGCTTTCAAGCGACGCTAAATGTCGCATTTGCTTGCCGTAAGTGATCTAACACGGATTCAGCTGGTGACCTCTGAGCTGTTTCACAATACAACAGCGTCAACCCGCGTCACAGTCATCGAGAACACAATGCGTTTGACAGAGAAGACCGACGCGGCAGTCTCGCTCCGGATCACCGATCTCCGAGATCGCGGAAAAGACACGTTTCCATTCCTCGACGCTGCAACAAGTTGAACATCGTTTCTTGCTCATTAAAGAAGACCAAGCCGACGACTCCGAGTCAGACATTCCCCGCATACTCTCAGTCTCCCATTGCTTGAGTTATTTGAATCCCGAAAAGAAATCCTCCGCTCAATCTCCCACATTGAATCACCTCGACCGCTGCCAGCGAACTAGATCGTTTCTCAGCGTCAGACGGGTTCTGGAAATTGACGTCCCAGAGGAAACTTGAGATCGCCGGATTTGCGCGGGAGAAATGCAAGTCTTTTCTTGCATCCCCAGGGCAAAGACTCGGTTGTTGCATCGAGACTCGAGCGAGAAGCTTTTTCGCTGCTCTTCGATGGAGCTAACGACTAGCTCTGTTGACACTGTTGTAAGTTGTTCCTCCCGGGTGTCGGTGTCCGATTCCATTACAAGGGCTTCCACTTAGGGTTGGGATGGCGGCAAGCAAGCTCGCACGTCGCAGGATCTAAGAGCTTCGATTTTAAATGACAGCGGCGCTGGCTGCAGCCATATTCGCGAGCGGCAAACGAAGGAGTCCGATTGCGCAGGACATTCACCAGGAAGGACGCAGCTTCGCCGAAAATCGATGGGGTCACCAACGGAGGTGAAGCGCATGCTGCTTCTGATGAGGACGATATCATCTCTCAAACTCTGATTCCGAGCCGATTCAAGCCTATCTCGAAGGAAACGATGCTATCCGCTTTCGGAGAATATCGCACGTTTTCCGCTATTGGCGATGCCTTCTGGCTTCTTCAACTGCTCAGACGATCACAGAAGCTGTTTTTCACACCTCGTTCGCCTTGAATTCAGTTGGCTTCGCTTCCTGGGCCGTTGTCGCATCGTATGGACTCAAAAAATTTGGGCGCCGCCGGGTCGCGCATGGATTCGAATTAGAAATTCCAAATAGCGCGACGAGAAGTTCAGTTCGCGTTTCGGAGCGATTGACCTGCGAAAGTACCTCTGGAGAAGTGCCCATTGCCGATGTTCTGGTTCTCAAATTCTGTTTGTCGAGAATCTCCAATGCAGATTCCAAGCGAGCACCGTAGTTAAAGCTCAGAGTTCTTTTGGAGAACTGTCTCGGATCAGAAGAGTCATAGTCTCGAGGCGAGCAGAGTTTCTCATGCTCCGGAGTTCACGTTTCGATTCCACCAGAACCAGCGAGATTCATGCTGACCGCGGAGGATCTTCCAGGTAAAGGGTTTTTGAAAAAGACTCTGCTGCTGAGCTGCCTTTGATTACTGCGGGCACGCTATGATGCCGCCCTCGCAGCGCTGACTTGTACCACTCGCACAGAAACCGGCCATCAGGTTGACGAACGAATTGTGAGATTCTGAGTGAGCGTAGAGAATGCTTCTCAATGTTGTTCAGTGCCGAGCGCCAATACAATGGTCAAGCCCTCCCTGTCTCTTTCCAACATCTCTGCTGAAATGAGGGTTTATATTCGATCCATCTCTAGATTTTCGCCATTCTGGTTCCGGCTCCTTCTGACTAGTCGGACTTTGGCATGAAGTAGTTGTTGAGGAAAGTTCCCCTCGGTTCCCGGTGGAAAAAATAACAGACATGGCCCCGATAGAAGCAGACATCGCTTTCAAGGATTTACCCGAGGGTTGACTACAGGAGAGCCGAGTGGGAATGCAGTTGACATCGAACCTCCGCGGAGAGACGACTTCTACAAAAAGTTCGGTCGTGCTCGTCCGCTGCAGCTCCGGCGACACAGTTAAGAATCTCTAGCAAAGCGCAGCGGAAGCCCGCTTTATTTGGCCGTGTGAAAACCGAAAACGTGTCTCTACTCGGCTAGGTCGACCTAGAAGAAGGTTTGTCCCGTCCTGTCCCTGCTGGGATGACAGTTACCTGCCGCCGCTGCTGCTGCCGCCTAAGGTAACTCGCGGTGAATTTCACGTCATTCTTGGCCGAACGACCGACGGGTCAGCGGAACGAAGAAGCGAGCGACACCGCCCTTCAGCGAGATGTGAGCTAATTTACATGGGCGCAGAGAACAAACGCTACTGACTGTATTTTCTTCGATCCTCCTACACTCCCATACCGAACAACGGATCCCATCGGGAATCGCCATCGTGATCCGAGTGGTCACGGAATTCGGCAGAAGTTCGCCCGGTGCTCGGTATGGTGCTCATTGAAGAGCTCGGGTCGATCGGCAGACCCAGCTCAGTCCCCAGGCGGAGCGGTTGTCCCGGAGGCATGTGATTGATATGAAGGTCCGAAAGTGGCTCCTTCGCCAACGGGTACCCGGAGGGAGGCTCCCCGGCTCTGGTGTCAGCCACATCAAAGCCTTTGAAAGCGGAGAGATCGAGCGGTTCGAAACTCACTCGACAGCTAGCAATACCCGGGCTCCGTGTGTGTTTTCACAGCTCTCAACTGATGTGTGTACCACAGCTTCGGAGTCTTATCGGAATCGTGCATCGAGAAGTCTTCTCGAGCACCAAGCTGTGCATGTGGTCATCTCACAGCACTCTTGAGGAGTTGATCTGCCTCGCCGGTCTTGGTTAGTTCGACGATATTGACCCGTCGTAGATGCCTCCTAAGGGTGGCGACCAGCCTAGGTCACTCGTTTTTCCAGCAAGGGAATTGGTCGAGTATTTTCGAGCAGTATTCGATGCAGTACCGAGGTTACGCTACGCGAAGTCCGTGGAATGCAAGAAGGTGTTCCAGGTAGGCGAGAATCGAAAGTGTTCGAGCGGAGGACTAAGGAGCTGACGATGACGACATCGGCCACGACGCCAAAGAGGTTGCTGATGATGATGACGCGATGTCGTTTTGAGCTGATCAGCGTCAGAAAGATGCGTGGCATTGTCTTGCCTCGAAAAATCGCTGGATTCTCTCGGAATGCCTCGCGGAATAAAAGCAGACGGTAACGAACATCCTTTCAAGTTTAGCCGTACGACTAAGCGGGCATCCGGATTCGGACGTCAGAGACATTCCATGAATGCAGCAAGCATCGAGCACTCGTCGGTGTCAAGACATTCATGACTCTGTTCATTGAGGAGGGATTGTATTCGCCGAGTCATGTCAGACGATGCTGCCTCGCTCAATGATGGATATCATCTCCAAGAAATGCTAGATTCCACTTGAACTCAGCCACCAGAACGAAAAAACGAAACTGGAAGCGCTGAAAAAACTCTGGGCGCGGTCTTCGACTGCTGAAGTTTCCCATTCTGAAGCTATTGTACACTCCAACGCTTGGCGGCTCTACAGAACCGTAGCGGAGCGAATAAGCCTTTCTGAAAGTTGCTCCACGATCAATAGAGATGCTAGTTCCAGCCGGAAATCGTGACCGGAATGAGGTTTCCCCTCGACGTCACTGATTCGCGTTGGGAAAGGTCAGAGTTTACGGAGAATACAGCTCCGGCTCGGATTGGCGAGAAATAGAGTTAGTCCACGGGGAAAAGAAGAGAACAGGGCAAATATTGGCCGCAGTGATTTCGTAGAAGACCACCGGAACTAGCCGTTGCAAACGGACCAGCGACATGGCCATCGCAAACGAAGATCGAGCGCGTTAGCACTCGGCCTTTCGGACCGAGAGATTTCTCGCTCCGCTAGCTCTCGTTCCGACGGCATTCCGCTTTTGCGGTTCTCTTGCTGGCGTCTGTTGACGGACTTGTTGCCAGATTTACTGGGTAACAGAATCCCGCTCGGGAACGTACGCATTCTTGCAAGCTGAGGAATCTTGTTTGAGGATGGGAATCTTGATCCAACACAAACTGAATATGGTAATGGAAAGGGCGTTTCAGATTTGAACATGGATTTCGTATGCACATGACGTCATGCTTCAGCTGTGCCAATACAGGCTCGCAAGCGTTTAAGTTTGACAATCAACGCCGATGGTGGAGTCAAACGTTCCCGAAATAGGAAGAACAGGCTGCGAAGTCGATTTGGAAAAAAACTTGGATTCTTTCTCATGACGATGACTTTCGAGAGACGGGAATAAGAATCGTCTGTTTGCTTGTTACCTAGAATAGCAACTAGGAAGAACAATATTCGCTGGAACGGTTCATTAACTTTCCTCCCCGAATGGAACGACTTTGAAGCTCTCGATTGAGCGGTTCGCTCAGATGGGATTGAAACGGATTCGGACTGTGCGCGCGATTCCAACGAATCATTCCTGGGGACTTATGGGTTCTTCCTCAAGCTTGAAAGCTACTGAATTTGATGATTTATCCGCACCGTTCCTGATGATCACAGTCCGAAGGCTCCGCAAGATATCGAGCGGCTGGATTTCATCGGTAAGAGCATTACCTAAATGATTAGAGCGATTTCCAGAGGATCCTTCCTAGTGCTCTCGACCTGGTCGGGGCACCACAAAACGGAGCACCAAGGATGATCAAGCTACAGTGCTCACGCCACCGTAAAACACTCCGCAAACTTCGTCTGTCCATATTTGGTGTTTTCTTCAGTGATATGCCCGCGAGCTGAGTGGTTCTAGTCGCACCGACACCCGTGTCCAAAACCCTAGTGTGTGCATTAAGAACTTAATATACTGTTGCGAAATGTTCGTCTGCACACAATGATGAATCATTGACACCATTCCTTTGGTCCTGTGGATGTGGTGCTACGAGCTTGAGAGAATATTATTCACTCGATGTGTAGACCCCTCAGACCCATCGGGCCACGGGCCAGATTTCGGTCGACATACAACCTCGAGCCGTGGCTTCTGATTGTCTCATGTTCGAGTTTAGTTTGATGACAGGATCTACAATAGCTGATATGTTGTTCAATATACTCGAAGAGCCACCTCATGCCCGTTATGATCCTTGCTTTCCTGACTCCAACTAGCGGAGATGCTGGACGCGACCGTCCATGATGTATGTATTTTTATAGCGAGCGAGGTCGTTCCCCCGAACTTCTTTACGGTACCATATTTGTCACTCAGATCTCATTAAAAATCCCTCGGTATGGACTAATGTTTTCTCCCCTTTCCTCCTCAGCCGACTACTTCGTCCCTTGAACGGTCTTCAAGATGAATATCTTCAAGAGCAGTAAGAAGAAGAAAGAGCTGCATTCACATGGTAAGTCTTCATTGTGCTCTTCTGAGTGTTCACGTACTTTCTGAGATGTGCTCTATATGTATTCTGTCGATTTTAATGTTGTGTCAATCTTCTTTTTTACTCTCCCAAACCGGAATTTCCAACTCATTGATACCCTGCTACATCGAGAGAGCGCCTTGTTAAGGTGAAGGGTCTCACTCCATGTCGAAGGTTTATTAATTGCTTGCATGCGATCCAAAAACACTCGAGGCCCCGTGCCCGCCGTCGTTCTCTTTCGAAGGTCGAGCCCAACTAGATTTGTTTACCTCGGCGTTCGGGTATGTTTTTTTTTCCTCTGCTGGGGTAGCTGCTTAGTTTGTCGTGCAGCTAGTCGTGCAGTTGGTACAGGGCGCGGGAATCAGTGGCGGCAGATGCTGGGTCAGATGCTTCACTGCCACCACAGCCACAACCTCCGCCTACGACAGCAGCAGCCGCTGTGTTCTCCGAGTGGCGCTGCACGCAGTCGTCGGCCGGCCACCTGTGGGGAAGGGAGGGAGGGTGGCTGGTTGGTCCACCTACCCTTACTCTGAGAACTCCGAAGAGAAGCAACCCGGCTGTGAACAGCTGCAGGTGGACGTCTGCGTGTGCGGAAGTGGCAGTTGTTAATTCAGCTTTTGTTGTGCGCGCTCTGCATGCAAGTGCAAATGTTGTGCAGGAGGCAGATAACGAGCAAGCGAGCGACTATGCAAAACGACACAAGAGTCGGCTTGGTCATCCCCAAATAAGAGTGCGTGTTTTCTCAAAAAGCCGCCACCGCTTCTGCTATTAGGACAGGATCGACGGAGTACAACAACGAACGCAAAGTGAGGTAGGCGCCAAATTTAAAACTTGCACCTGCACTTAGTCGCCAAGTGTGGTGTGACTCCTGTGTACAAAGGACTGCAATCACTGTCGGGATTATTAGCGGACACCCGTTGGGATCTATCAATGAAAAGTGACGGGATCAGTTCGGTGAAACTTGCAGGCACGGGCTCACTGCAAAGTTCTAGAAACGGATGCTCTATATGTGGTGTAAAGTGCGTCGGTTGAGTCTTTGTCCTCGATTTGTGTCTTCAACGGTGGAATACTGCCCGTCAGAGAATGGATCCGGAAATTATATCAGAGCGTCTGTGAACGCGTAGAAACAGGACGTCTTTTAAGACCCCTGGCTTTATGCACTTCTCGATGATTTCACTGAGAATTCCTCCGACCACTCGAATTCTCGGATCGTCTCCGTCCGATCGAGATCGATGGAGAGTCCTCGGATATTCATTCGGTGAAGCATTCATCCGGGGTCGCAGCAGTGGTTCCCGGTTGCGACCGACGACGAAGATACACGACTGAAGGAAGTCCGGTCGTCGATTCGGAAACTTAGGTACAAACCACCACTGCTCGGAAGTGTTTCGACTCCAGGGTTCGAACTTTCGGCATCTGCGCGCTCGCTCGGTCCGGCCTTCTGCATCATGGAATGAAGACCGGATTACCGGAGGGTGCTCTCTTCTGGAAAGAGAGGAGTTGGAGGAGTTGGAGGAGCAGCGGTTGTGTACACTCGAATCGCCGCTGTGTTCCTCAGCGGCGGCGTTATCGACATGGAAAGCGGAGGCTGCGGAACGAGTGTCCTCAGACGAGAGACTGGAAGGGGAACACGGATGAGAATGGGCGTAAACGATTTGATTTTCTCTGTGAGCGTTCCTTGTGTACTTTTCGAGTCTCCTGAGTTCCCTCCCGAAAACGAACGAAAAATTTTCATTCTGGTACGGCCGCCCGCGCCGTTGCTGGTTGACAAACCTTGGAACTTCCACAGAGTTCATTTCGATTTCTCCCTTCGTTCGGCCTCCACAGTTTCGCCACGGAGAAGACCTCGCTCCGACGATGACTGCTATTCTTAGACTTTTTTCGTCCACTCTGCCGTCGAGTTCGATGATGGTGCTTGGTCAGGGGTCCTTGTCAGGATTCGCGAGCAGTAGGCACATATCGAAAATATTGGAAGGAAAACTCGAATTCGGTTCTCCCAGAACTCGATATTCAGAGTATTCGCCGTCGATCTATTTTGCTGGCTAGGGTCACTTGCGCGAAACGTCGCATCGATGAAATACTGATGTACGACTTGTGCAATCGCGCGGTCGATTCGAGCGGAACTCAGCTTGCGCCGGTTGACGAGGAAGGCAAGACGAGCTCGGGTTCCGTTGCACGAGCGGATGACGCGGGGAGGTAAGCCGTCTCTGAAATTCCCCTCACGTTCGGAAGAGGCGTTTCCAGCTGTGTTTGTCCTCTTGCTCTGCTTGAAAAGCTTCATTGTCAGCTTTATTAGCTCTCCACCATATCCTTCGAGGAGGGAACCTTATTCGCTATCTCTTCCCGGTTCATTGTTTCTACTGTTCCTCTCGCTGTCTCCTCGACATCCCATCGTACGTACACCCGAATCATCCATACGGTTGAGGCATGTTAGGGTTGGAGGAGAACGGCCGTTCCGTCTCGGTGTGGGTTGTACCTTACGTCGTCCATCTCGCCTTCGCTGTCCCTTTGCCGTCCCACCAATGGCTATAGATTAGTGGCCCGAGGCGCCTTTGCACGACCGTGCAATGTCAGCGGGACCACGTGCGCTGACGCACGCAAGGTTCCATCGACTTAGGTGTCAGAGCTTCGGCTGAAGGGTAGAAATACCAGAAAGCCGGCCCTTCCGTGAGGCTTTTCATGGTTTATATTCCGTTCAAGGCATACGTCGAAACACTTCGTTCGAGGCTATGGTCTCCTCCTTCGAGAAACCCAAGTTGTTAACTTGGTAAGGGGTTGGCAAAGAGATATGTATTCGCCATTTTCGCCCTCTCCGAAGCCGATAGTTCAACACGATCTCTTATATAGACATCTCTCTATGAAGACACGAGCTCTACTTCGTTCGGGGAAACGACTCTAGCTACAGAGTTTGCATCTCCGCCGCCAATCTCGTTCCGTGTGCCTTCCCAACTGCTTCGTCTCTTCGAATCAGGCGCGCGGTCCCGCACACTCGCGTGCTACACACGGTGACAGGCAGAGGAAATGCCATGCGACCCTCACGCTCCGTGGCTGAAGTGTATGTTTGAGAGACGAGGAGCTCCAGTGTGTCCGACCCCCAACTGGATCGTCTCGCGCTTTCTCTTCGAGTGCTTCACCTCACTCGACGGTTCATCATATTCGCTCCGATCCAATCTGACGGACTCCGCAATTTACCAGCCCATCCACGGCCACGCGGAGTCGAGCGGATTCCGAAACTTGAGTCCATCGCGCACGCGAAACTGTGTGGAATCATGATCCAAGTGCACAAACAACTCAGAGATCTAAGCCGATTTGGCTTTCAGATCTGTCTGATATACGTGCGGTCAAGGTCTTGAATCAGCGCAACAACCAGACTCAGACGGGGAAGGAGGAACAAGCAAGCAAATATTGTTGGAGCCGATCGGTGCCGTCCTGTTCCTCGTCAGAAGGAGCTCTGCGAAATTTCCCGCAGGGATCCAGTTCTCATGGAATGACGTCAGCCACCTCATCAGACGGCAAACGAGTGAACGGACCTCCGCTTCCGATGTTCTCGCAATGTTCAACGTTCGTCGAACCTGAAACAGAGGGAAGCTCGAAGAGATGTTCTTCATGACGATCAGATCAAAGCGATCGAGTTCGGCGGCTCATTCGCACCTGGTATTGTTCTAGTCCACAAATGACAACAACGCTCTGATCTGATCACCGTCGTTTCGTAATAACGAGGGATCATCAACGTAATTCCTCTCATGATGCTGATTCCCCGAGGGTCTTTGGCCCGGGATAAGTTTCCCGAACGTCGATGGAATCCCGGAAGCTTTGATTTCGCCGAAAATCGTTCAAAGTGTGAGCTCAAAAACGTAGTCCCCGACGAGGCGGAGTAGAAGAATCCTTACCACGTGATGAACTCGGTCTCGTGACAAAAGCTTTTCACACCTTAATTTGGGCGGGTCATTCACGGAAGTGGACCAAGCGCACGATGGAGAAACACTGCCTACGGATCGTGGGTGGTTACCGGTACACGCCGCCGGCTTCTTTATCGATCCCCTGGCCTTATATGTACGTGGAAACTTCGGAGAACCACGAAGAATCCTGTTCGGCGATTCATTTGCTCACGAAGCGGGTAACGGAGCCATCAGATGATCAGAGGAGGAGGTTCAGATGATGAGAAGAGTATTTTGAGCGTAGGGGCTTCGAAAACGATTGTTTCCGACGTCAGTTCAGAGACGGTGCAATTATTCATCACGTCTGAAACTCAATTTTCGCGATCGCTGCATTCTGATGCTGTACGAATACGAACAACGGGCGGGAACGAAGAATGAGAACGAAACGGAACAGTGGAAAAAACATGAGTTTCTGCGAAAGTCTTGAGAAGAATGCTGACACAGCTCACGGGCTGACGAGTGAGATTCTGGTCCTGAGATTGTTCCACAGTCAACGAACATCATCTTGGACCTGATTCTGGCTGATTCTATCTCTATCTCGACATGGTCAAAGAGAACTTCCGAACACCATGAGAGATACCTTTGAGTTAACGATCGCGAACGAAATTCTCGAAAACGACTGAACGAAGATTCACTCGGCATGACAATCAGAGTCCGAGAGAGAAAACGTGTTCTCACATGAGCGACGAGATACCACGGGAAAATGGGAGCGCTCTTATTGATTTTGGGCGAGAGCTTTGACGGAGCTCTCGCAGAAGAGCTTAGCAAAATCAATTGAGCTCCTGGGAGTGCACTCCTATCCTGTTTGAGCGCCGCCGCCGCCGGTGAATTTCGAGGACGGGCGTTCGCTCTCGCCGAAGTGAGTTCCAAACTATCGCGAACCCTTCTTTGAACATTTTGTTCCTCCCCAAGCGGCTGGACAGGATCAGCGTCGGAAGCTCGGCTATCCGACAGCTCTCGATCATTCGAGATGGATTCGCAATCGATGTTTGAAGAAAGTCGTCCGAAATTCAGGCTCGATCCTTGAAATTCGAGATCTGCCGTCGCTGGAAACTCCAATGAGATCCACTCAACCCACGCCGACTTGCTCTTCTGCAAGTTTTGGTTACTCTCTGAAATTGGAGAACAACTTGAGTCCCTTTCCACCACGAAGAAAGCTGACGATGAGCGCTGTTGGGTTTTGCTGAGTGAGCTGCGGCTTCGAATTGTAAGCGACGAGGCTCCGATGGCGAGCTTCTTCGTGAAAGCATTTTACGGTCGTTGTTAACGTCAATGAGAAACGTCGGTTTGAACACCGTAATTTAGGAGCGATTGGAAACACTCCCAGAGGACTGAAGGTCGTCTGAGTGCCTTTTCAATACGATCAATACGATTCGAGAAACATCAGTCGAAACCGTATTTCCAGTTCCTCGATACAAGATGAAAAACAGCCATCAGCGAGTCCTCCGAATCGAGTGATTCAGGATAACCGTTCTTCAAAAACATCGAAAAGTCTGAGCGAAATCGACCGCAGAGTGAGGCTTTCCGGAATCCGGAGACGGGAACAGCGAATTGCCTTGAAATGCAACAAGTGGCTCCTCCCGAGGCGATTGAGCGGCGAGGCGCTGTGTCATATCTGTGAAGATTCATGAGCGCATCACCGGCGCACTCGGACGAATAGACCATGAGAAGACGGTGGCCGGTGGCCATCCTCGCTCCCGACAGACTTATCAAAGGGTTTCAGAATCTCTGCTGCTCCGGGGAGCGGACTCGACCAAGCGGAATGTTTTTGCTTTCTTGAACGCCGTCTCGCGCTGTCTTTTGGCTGCCAACATCATTGAGGCTCAATCATCGCGACGGGTCCTGGACCTTTGGCGAAGATCTATTTTGAATCTTACCTCGTTCAAGCTCAAACACGTCTTATCAGCACAGCGACCAGAGGGTCAAACTCTGTTGACATGGTTCGACGAGAACGTAATAGCACAACGGTCGTGTCCTGAGAGTCTCGTTGTTTTATTTGAAAATCAAGTTGGAAATCCCTCGACGTTATCAAGTCGACGACCAAGACAGCGTAATAAGAAAGTGTAAGCCTCACACCGACTTCATGTATGATGCTCTAACGAGAATGCGAAAGTTCTGCAGCCGGATACTTTTCTCATTTGGTCGGCTCGCGTTCCTCGGAGATGGCCCGCGCAGCCAACTGTGTTAAGGTCATGAAGACGGCTGGCATAGCACACTCGACGGCCGACGGAGCTCTAAAGGTCAGCGGCCGATTTTTTCCTGAGTCGCTGCCACGAAAAAATATGGCTCGCTCCTGATTCTGCTCGACACTTTCGATCCGTCGATTCTTTTACCGTGCGTTTTCGTCCAGATCCCCGGTATGCGCGATTCGATTCGCGTTTGCGCTCGGCAAGAGACTGCCGCGAGCTCTGCGATCTAAGGATTCGCAAAAAGAAGGGGAGCTCCAAGTAAACTCACCACAGCTAGAGACTTCCTCAGCGGAGACACCCAGGAAGTCTCTTCCGGAAAACCATCAGCAGCGCTCTAAAAGCCTCAATACATCAACTCTTATGGTTTGTAAGTCTCCCTGTTTGTCTTTCGCTCCAACATCCCTCCAAATCGATGACAGCGAGCAAGAAGACGATCAAGAAGGGTATCATGTTGAAGGGTAACGAGCGGTCGAACATTTGCTGATTAGAGAAGGGGAGGAGGCAAAGACAGTGGGAAGATTGGAGAGGGTTATAGGGATCACAGGGGTTGTGGATGGCCACGGGCAGAGCGTGGGCTGAGGGCAGTTTCGGCTCTCATATCATCATCAGTCAATTTTATTGTGTTTTCATTGTTTTCGGTGGTTAGAACCACACTCAAAGAATGATCACTCCTCAAGATTGACGTGCCCGGCTCTGATATCACAGCGGAAGCGAATGAATCCGGTTTATAGTACGGGAAGAATTATTTTGCCGCATTCTGTCTCAGACTTACCGAAGAAACATTTTGTTAGACAGGAGCAATGGCGAAGAGTCAAAACATGGCCTGGAAGGTCGATATGTCATCAATGAAACGGTGGCTCTCTTCCCCATCGACGTTTTCTGTTGATGATCATCGATCGTCAATTAGAGACGTGAGCTAGACCAACACTTATCTAATCTTTTTAAGATACCCTGAGTTGTTTCGAAACTTGCCGCGATTTGTTTATGTGTACTAACATTTGCCAAACAAAAATCGAAATCAATCCATATGCGCCGCAGTACAAGTCACATAATCCACCCAAGCTCCCGAACCCTGCTGCGTAAAACAACATGTAATGCTCGATGAACGGCTTTCTTGACATGCCATTCACGGGAAGCTCCAAGTATTTTCTTATTTGAACGATTTACTTCGATCTGATTCAGAAGATTCGAACTACCTAATACAACATCAAGCAGACGCTCACCGACTTGCACGTTGAACGTGTGAAACGGGTCGACGTCGAACATTCGAGACGAGTAAAGCGTTGTGTACAAACACATGGTGCACTGGTTGACCGCGTGCAAGTAAATAAGCACCGTTTCTCCTTCTCTTCCTGCTTCAGCAGCAAAGTATGTATCCTGGCTGTTTGTTTTGTCTCTAGAAGCATCACGCTATTCCGGTTCGAGATGTTCGCTTCTCGGATCGAGCGAATCAATGCAGTTCGAGCCGTGTTAGTGACTTGTCTCGTGGTTCACGTTCTTGCGCACCCTCGTGGATAGACGGTGCCAAGTGCGTGTTTGTCGTTCCATCCCGGCACAAAATCAAAGCCTTAGCCCTCCGGGCCCACACGAGAATCGCACTTGCCCCGTAAAGACACGGACAAAGGGACATTTGCATAGACACTTTCTTTCAGAGTGTGCCGGTGTTTTCTTGTGCGATGGTGGTTTTTCTCATCCTATTCGCTTCCGTTGTTGTGCTGGTGCCGGGGTTGTCGGGCGGGGTCCCCATAATATGTATGCTAATACACTGAGAACCGCTGTCGGTGCCGCGGTCGCTGTTGTCGACGTCGTCAGCGTTCCATACCTGAGCGCGAGTTATCACTACAGACCTGTCTTTGATGGGTGTATACCTCCATGAATGCATTTGCGCTCAGTTAGTGTTTCGGGGGCGCTCTCTTCCTCCTGAACGGACGGTCATGAGCTCGCTTCAACTGAGCGCTTCAAATGTCGTCATGAACCAACATGGACGCGCTTGTGCCAACATTCAAACTCGCGGCTCTCCCGGGTACCCGGACGTCTGTCGGAAGGAGCAAAATCGATCTCAATGGCGATACGTGACGTGGCTGTTTCTGAGTAACTTTACGAGTATGTAGGTGGAAGCCGGGAGGGGTGGTTTTCGCGTTTCATCTCCGATACTGATCTGGATTGGATTCTCTTCCCACGACGATTCCGGCCCCCGATTGTGGAGAAAGTCAGATGAGGACTCCATCGAATGGGAGTTACTCGATCGTTACAAAGATCCGAATTCCGAGCTCGTTAGAGCAAATCTATTCAAAGTTGTCCGACGTGAGCTCACTTGACCTGCTCTTGCGCTGCTTTCTCACAGAAGCTCCCTCGCCGGGACCCTAGGTTGTCATTGATCCAGCTTATCCGAGTCAATCGTCCTCTCTCACGTTCGGCAGGGCACTTGTGGCAGCATGTCACCCACGGGATGTCAGGTTCCCGAAGGTACTTTTCACAGGGAGCCGGACGGGGGAGGATAAAAATGCGAACAAACCAGGCACGAATGCTACGAATCTGCATCGCTTCTGCCCGACAAAGCTGTGTGACGTTGTTTTCCCCAGCGGCATCGTTTCGCTGGCTTCGCAACAAAAGAGTTGGTTAATCCCACGTTTGAATGGGTGGACGAGCTGGGAGGGCGATTCGCAGAACTCACTTCTAAATCCAGCCACAATTCAGAGCTCGCCGACGGAATTCTGAAAGCTCGGAGTTAATTTGTCGGGGCGGCTGTGGACAGCGCTGCCTAATCGCCTCGCTTCGCTCGTCGAACAATCGCTATCATTCCTGAACTCGAAAAGCTCGAAGGCGTGTTCGCGTCCACAGCAATGCGAGGAAATGTACAACTTGCCGCCCGGCTCTTATTGCTAGACACACGAAATCAAACGACCCTTGTCAACTTGGAACTTCGTTAGAATTCGCTTGTGTTCATCATCAACGACGCATTCAGTTTCGGAGCAAAGCGCTTCTCCATTCGGTCCAGGCTCCAAAAGACGTAGCAACTTTCGATCCTTCGTGGAAGGACCACGAAAGCTCCGTAGCTACCCCCAGTGCAGTGGCTTCAGGATGATGCTTCGATCGCATTCGACTTGTCCGTGTCGACTTGTTCGATGATGAATACAAGCCGAAAAATTTTGAGCCACGATTTTGACATCGAGCAATCGGCAACTGCCGTCGATGTCATGCACTGAATGTCGCGCTGACCCTACGTTACTGCTTGCTTGCCGACCGAGTCGTCGAGCGGATCTGGCATCGATTTCGATTTCAGCCGCTTATACGCAAATTCCCAACTCTGGTTTCCGCTTGGCCAAGATTCGTCTTCGAAGAATTTCGGTTCGGAAATCGGTTCCCGTTCGGAAATCCCTCCTCGTTTTGGCCGGATCAAATCAAGCACGAAAGAGATTTCTTTCCACTTGCCTGACCAGCCCTCGATACCCGAACGGCTGCCGGAATATTTAAGGGGAATATGACCCGCAAACATTCACTTTTCCAATCCAGCATGGCTTCGAACGCCGGTCTCTGGCTGCTGTTGCTGTTGGCAGTTGCGGCGTCCTCAGACGCCATGAAAATGAAAGACTACAAAGACAAGATGGAAAAGTACGTTCTCGGCTACAAACTCATCAAACACCTCGAGCCTAAACATACGTATGTGCACTGGGACGCCCCGGAGCAATTCCCACCCGTAGTTCTCCCGGCTCGGGTTGTTTCGCCTCATCATCCCTTCATCCATCCTGGGATCGTTTCTACGGCGCCATCGCCCTTGCATCCCCAAGTGCTTCCTGCAGCGCTACCTCAAATCGTGCAACCGGCTCCGCGCCCTGCGCCTCAGCCCATCGCAATGCAAGTTTTGCCACCAGCTGTGCACCCGCCTCCGCCGCAACCGATGGTCCATCATATCGATCGACAGGATAAAGGACACATTGTGGTCCAGGAGATGTCCGGTCCTGGTGGCAAAGTGAAGTGTCCTTACGAGGTGTACAGAATTCGCCAGCTTTGAGCCAATTTGCCGTTGCCAGGAGCGGTTCGATCGCGATCCCGTGTCATGATGGGCCAGTGTGAGCGGACTGTCGTACTCCGGAGAGTCACTAATTTATTAAGATTTGCCAACCTCGCCTTTCCCCCTTGCCGAATAAACTCGAGCTGGACTGCGTTTCGTTCAAGAAGAGGGAAACCTAGGAGCGGTGTTTTCATTGCGCGGCTGCGAAGAACACACGTTTCCTGAGTCGGATTTTTTTGTGAGCCTCTCGATACTGGATGTGTGTCACTCGTTCTCGAATCTCCGAGTCGTAGTGCTTGTCACCTCCGTCTTGGCTTTTGCTTGATCGCTTCAAGTTGGAATTCTCGCTTCCACCCGTGCAATATATCCGCGTGCAGGTGCACGCCCCGCTGACTGTGTGCATATCAGTGAATGGTCTGCGGCTTTTCCTACTCTGTATTGTTGGATTTACGCAATGCCGACAAATCTCGGGGGATTACGGAGGCTCGAAAGAGCTATTTCTTCGCTCCGACATACTCTATAAATATCACAAGCTTTATTTCTGACACGCTGACATCATTTCCGATGCCCCCCGTGGATCTACTAGTTAAAAACGCTATCATGCCTGCTCTCTGTCCATCGCTCGTTGTTCCAACGCAATCGACGTCGCCTCCGAGAGTGCGAGCACGGGGAGGAACCTGAGCGATTCGCTCTCAATGAAGCGTTTCTGAAACCGGAAACCGCTACTACAACGAGCATGGGATTTCTTCTTGCCTCTTTTCTTCTCCGATTAACGCAGATAACATCCGCCATCTGGTTGCGATCATGAGGAGTATCATACGGTGAGATTCATCGGAGAATTGTAGCGGCATCACGGCTCATCTCCTTGAAGGGTGTTCTCACCGGTACCCTACCGCTGGTACTATGAGTTGACCCGAGGCTTCCTCAAATTTTCAACTCATTTCGCTCATCTTCTTGAGCGGTTCCTCCGTACTTCGACAAGGATTGCCCTCGTTCGGTACGGCAATGATGACACTTCGCTTGCAACTACGACTCTGATTACAAAGGATCTCGCGAACAAAGCGAAGCCACTCATTGAGACTGTGTGGTCAGCAATGCGAAGTGACACATCGTGAGTGATTCGCTACAGGAAACTCTAATAGCACATAGAAGAAGAGCTCTCGTTCGCAAAGATAGGAACGCTCGACCGACGTGACATACAACGCCCGATGAACATAATTGGGCGCAAATTAGGAGTCCATTCCCGGGAAGGAAGAGACAGCTCAAGCCGGAGAAAATGTTTACGATAAGTTATTTACTCGAAACAGTCTGCTGAATTCTGTTGCCGTAACACAGAGCAGGCAGCTGCCACTTTACAAGCCTCCCGAGACCCTTTAGTCAGTGTCTTAGTTAGCTATGCTCGACAGCAAGTCTCGGCTACACCTCGAGTGTTCCCGCCTTGTTTCCCGTCCGCAGGCGCAAGATTTCGCTAACCTGGTTCAATGTTCAACAAGTCTGAGAATTTCGGTCTCTTCCGGTTGCAAAAGCGTAAGGGTCTCTGTGTGGGCTCCCGTGGTTCATCCCCCTTTACTCCCTCGTGGCCGTCGTCATCGTCTGCCGCCCTCCTTGTGGGAATCATTGCCGTGGTCGACGAGGGCTGAGGATTCCGGATCGCAGGCGCCAGGACGGAGCCGGATTCGATTAGGGTTCTGGGGCGTGGGAGTTTCGTTTTCGATCTGTGCTCCTCGCGGAGATTAGGGGGAAATATCTCGAGCAGCGGTGAGAACAAACCCACGACGCGTGAATTATTCGTCGAATGCATCCTCGATAATTTATTTTGACAGGCAATTCGTTGAGAGGGTGCTAGGCAACATTTGTACATGGATTCGCGAGCGGTTTCGAGGCATTGAACGAACGAGTGAGCTTCGTCCGCATTTCAAAACGCTTCGAACTAAAGTTTCGGATTTTGTGCAAGCTTTGACCAGAGCTCGCGTTTGACTGCACGCACGTGGGAGCGCTCGAGCGCGTGCGAAGCCGAGTTAGTGAGTGTTCCGGAACATGTTCCAGTGGACAGTTTCGGACAGCGATTCGACACAGAAGCTAGGGACGTTGGTAAATTACTTGATCGAGCCGGATGCTTCCCTCCTCCACTCCTGGCGCTCCTTTGCGAGCTAGGAAGGCGCTCCTCTTTCGTCTCTGGGGCCTGCCTGCCAGCCAGCCAACATTGAGGGAGGAGAATTCTATTTTTAGCTCCGGGTCCAACAGGGCCACCATCAGGTGGTGGCCCGATGTCAGAAAACTCGTGCGTAAGTTGCGCTCGAGCCGAGGAAGGCTAAGTCGAAGCCTTCTTCCTCTTCTGGCAAATCGAACTCGGAACGAGAATGTCGTCGTTCCTGAGTCTGATTGCGTCGCGCCAGCATCTATTTCCTTCATCGTCGAGACGCGGCTTTCTGAGTGCTCTTGGTTTTGGAAAACTTGTCTTCGTGATGTCTCAGCTCGGGGAAGTCCATCTTCTTCTCGCAGTTTTCGTCGTCCCGCTCTTGAAATCGAGTCGAATTGGGTTCCATCGGAACTCTCGATCGCGGCATCTCCATCATTTGAGGCTTTCCTCAGCCTCAAGGGAAGCCCTCTCAAATGCATCCAGGATGCATTTGTTGATATCGGCTGACGAGTGGACGCGTATCCTTGAAACGGTACTCAAATCCTCGACGAGATGCTCATTGATCATCCAGTTCTATTTAATTATGGGGCAGGAACATCTAAGGAGGACTCGACTCCATTCTCCTGGTTTTGCCTCTCGATTCCGGATCCCAGATAACAGTGGAAAGCGATCCTGGATCGCAACGCAGTGACTTTTTGCGGAGTTTTCCCGGCTACCGCCCGAATCCAGGTCGGGTCCTGCATAGTTGTTTGAACCCTTTCCGCGGGAGGTCATTTCCAGAGTTGCAACCGGACCCCGACTCGACCTCGTGTTTGAAGTAGCTTCCCATAAATAGCAGTTCCGTTTTACGATTGTTGATCCGTAGTTGTAGCGTTCGCTGAAATATTATGACGCGACGCACGGGCAAAACAAGAAGGAGAGGGACGGTGAATTGGAAAACGCACGAATGCGAAGGGATCACTCAATATCCCGATCATGTTTTGCTGACCGCTACCTTCTTCTCGTAGAATTTCTCGCTAGCATACATTCTGGAATATCGTAATCTACACAGCTCATGTAGATCAGGCGACGATGTGAGTGCTTAGCGTTCCGTATGTTCTGGGATTATCGTTGAGGCAATAAGCGGTCGCTCGGCCAAGGCAAACACGACGACAGCGTGTAGAAACCACGGCTTCATGATCAGCATGAACGGCCCTTAGTCAAGCAGAGGCTTTTGAGAGTGACTGTTTGTTTTCGAGCTGCCACAGCTCGAAGGTTCTCTCGGTGGTGAGATCTTGGAGGTTGAAGCGCCACTCAACTTCTCGAGACGATTTCGCGACGAGGGTCGGAGCGGCAGATCGGCGCGGATTTCCAAGCGTGTTCGAGAGAGTTTATACCTGAACGGGACCCCGCTGAGTTTTCGCCCCGAGCGGTTGGAAGCGATTCTCGCGCATTCTGGCCGATACGATCGGAGTTGCACCTTCCCACGTCGTGTGGAATAATCTTGGAAGTAACAGAGTCGGCTAGATGCGGCAGTCGGTGTGGGTTTTGCAACGAATTTGTAACCTCGAACTAGACAGGTGAGCAAGCTTGCATGCGAGCACGCACGCAGGTGGTGGGTGGTGGTAGGGTTTGCGGAAAAAGAGAGTGAGAGCCAACGTCGGCTCTGGTTTAATGCCGAGCAGGAGTGCCCTGTAACGCCTACCCAGAGCGAGTTCGGCGAGTGGGAGCTTATTTTTCAAAGTTCCCTCAACCGCGTTGAGCGCTCATTGAAACTTGCGGTCCTCGAAACTTCTCCTCAATGGATTGAATTAAGCAGATTTCAATCAAAGTAACGCGTCTCGCTCCGCCTACGATTCGGGAAGGTGCCGCTACCGGCTCTATTCTGCGCGAGCATCAAAACTACTTTCTGGCTATTCTCTCTCCCTCTCTTTCGCTCTCTTTAGATATCGGTTGGTCGGAAAATTGAGTTTTCGAAGTTTTCACTCGGGACTCAGTTCGGTTCGTTCCCGAATACTTCATTCCCTGTCACACAAGCGGGGGAGAGGGGGAACGGCAAATCGAAGGGGGAGAATCCAGATGGGGGTTGGGCCACTGATGATAACCAGCAGCCCAGTAATGAGGATGAATCAGGCGTCTAACGAGGGGGCAGTTGAAAGTCTGTGACGTTGTGGAACCCGGATTTGAATTTGAGGATGGAGATGGACATCTCGGAGGATGGCTTGAGGGTCCGAGGCGGGCGTTGCTCGTAACGGTGAAGCCACGAATATCAAGTGGGCCGATTCGAGTCGTTCGCTTCGGAATAATGCTGAAGCATGCCGCGAATTACTCGACATATTAGGATTGAACGTTGAACTCATCCAGAGGCGGCACCGGGGATCGTGGAGGTTTTGTTCCCTACGACTAACTTCGGAAACTTCGCGTATTCTTCCGCTTTTTCCTTCGACTGTCGTGTTCAAGTGACTGTCGATTCGACGAAGTGGACTCAGGAAGTGAATGTTATTCAAATACTCCTGGAAACCAACAACATCACACATCTGTTGTATCCTAGCCTAGGAATCGTAAGCTTTAATATGTGCCTAACCGCGGTGGCCTGAAATTGGTTCCGAGTTTGAAAGGAAGGAAAATGTTTCTCTCATCGGGGTCTGCGGGATAAAGTCGAATCTCCGCAAAGTATCCGCGGGGCTACCTACAGTCACTGGATGCCGTCCATCGAATCTTCCATGACGATGGGTATTCATTTCAAGTTTCTCAAAGTTCCAGGTGAAGTCGAGATTATCGGAGTGCGAATCAGTTCTTTCGACGAGCGTGCCTACAAACCGTCGGCGACAGCGAAGGAGGTTCGTCAAGTGAATTGGGGAACTCCTCCAACAGAATCCGAGACCGAAGCCATCACGGCGTCCCGAGCGTTGTCCAAGTCGCCGTCTCCGGCGATGGATCGGAAGGGAAAGGTCTCGAAGACGAAGCCGGAGCTCCCTATGAAAGACGGAAAAGATTGTGAGTACGATACCGGATTTCCTTCTTGTCATAGATAGTGCAGAATCGGTAAGCGATTAGCTACGGCAGAAGCTGCGGGACCACGGGGAACATTCTTTTGTGTATCAAAACTCTGACGATGCCAGAGTCAGGCAGGTAGTCGTGTGAGCGCTCCCGACAATCGGGGACAAACGATCAAATTCTCGACAGTCGACCTCCTCAGTTTCGTTTGGAGTTTGTTTTCATTTGACGGCAGCCATTCCCCGCACTGAGGTTCCGATTGGAAGTTTCTCTTTTTTTCTTGTGCGACGTGGAATACGAAACCAGGTTTGAGCGGGTAACAACTGGCGGGTGGCGGTTGCAGCGGATCCGCAGACTTGAGATTCCTAATCAGACGATGCCCGCTGGCTGGACGTTGTGTTCTGCATTGCGATGGAAGGGCTCGCTGGCGGCCATCTCTTTTTCGGCGGGATCCATTGCGAGCCATTCCCATTGTCAAGCATGTCGACGGATCGTGGGGCTAGCTGCTTTTGTCCGAGACAAGACTTGAACTTTCTGAAGGTCGAAGGCGGGCGAGTCTCGGCCGTGCGCGATGGGAATCCTCATGCTCTTCGTTCTCTACTTCTTCCTCGTCGCCTGAGGGGAAAGCTCTGCGTGCATGATGCACCACGGGAGA
The DNA here is from genome assembly GCA_028455905.1 of Neoseiulus californicus. Taxonomy (NCBI): domain Eukaryota; kingdom Metazoa; phylum Arthropoda; class Arachnida; order Mesostigmata; family Phytoseiidae; genus Neoseiulus; species Neoseiulus californicus. The sequence continues at coordinate 5,256,088 of JAMQGS010000008.1, forward strand.
GGTTTTCCATGGTGTATCATCGCTTCGTGGACGGCTCGTGCGAGTTTTCTCCTCCGATCATCAATTGCCGACCGACAAACACCAACTGCTCGGTGCCGACCCCATACAAGCTGCCAGCAATCAGATCCAACAGGTTCCCTGAATCACCGTACGGTTCGTCCGATCCGGCGGGAAGCATATTCAAAGCATGGTCGGGCCGAGAGGAAGTTTGCCTTGAATTTCTCGAGTTGAGGATACCTGCGAGTTTGCCGCAAGTTTCGAAATAGACCACGGATATCCGTGTTTGCCGTGTTTCTCAAACTTCCCTCCTCTGAGAGAAGCAGCGAAAAGTCTCACTTTTATTTCTAGTTGCCCCACAGCTTCTCCTCGAGCTGGAAATTGTTCTCGCAGGTCGGCCAAAAATGGCTCGTGGCGGCCCGGCTGATTCCGTGGCGCATTCGTTTACTTGTCTAGGGGTGTATGTCTGATTACTGCTTCTCGAGTCATACCCAACCCATGGTACGGGATTACCAATCGACGCCATGGAGACTTTCGGACGTTTCCACAGGTGTCAACAGTGTTTGCAGAAGAGCGAAAACCGACAAAAAGAAAATAGACGCGAATTCCACATTTATCCATTCTCCGAATGATTATTACATCGTATCTTCCGAATTTTTCGACTCAATTGGTGAGCAGATCTTGGACTTTGACGCGAGTTCCCCGCTCGGAGCACTTGGACAGTCCCCGATTGCCAGGCTGTCAATAGCCGAATCCTCGAGAGAGTCAGTGGGACAGAGACAAAGAAGAATCCACGTTGCTAAAAGGTTTCAAGTTCTTTCCGAGTCCCTCTGTTCATTGTCGACGACATCGCATAATGCATGTGCGAACAGACGAGTCGTCGTCGCCTGTTATTAAATCAGTGGAATCAATTTCGGCCGAATTGTTGTATTCGTTGAGGAGCCGTTCCCGGGTCCTATTCTAATTTTGGCTCTCAGCAGCTGCATCGACGGCGGCGGTAGCAGCAGCAGCGACGTCGACGACGACCAAATGGAGTATGAGTAGTTCATGAGAGGTGGGCGCCCTCTGGCTGAGCAATTGATTGACTCAAGATGCCCTAGTGCACCGCTAGTCGATAGAGGGCGCTAGTGGCCCTGGCTTGGACTGTGTAAAGAGTTGCTCTCCGAATATACATACCTACCTAAACACAGAGCCTGAGGGGGACCTTCACTGACTGAGTGAGAGAACGATAATGCGCGCTCACAACTGCCTTTAGTTCAAACGCGAAAGCGGACGGCTAAATTTACACTAGCAGACTTTGCTTGCTAGCTTGCTTGTTGGTTGGTTGTGTTGCGACAGCCTCTACGCACGCATTCTCGATCTGCATCATCAACCAGGAGAAAATGATTCTGCTTGTCCTGGATTTTCGCTTTTTTGGAATTTCAAATGGATTTCCCGTGTTCTCCCACAGGGAGGGACTCCTCTTTCCGGGCCCAAACTTCATGGCCCGAAGATTCAGGGAGCGAAAACCATCCAATGCCATGAGGCGTTTGATAACGCTTCTCGGAAGGGTTTTCCGAGTGAGCTGACGAACTGCGTGGCGTAATACAGAGCGGACTCTGTGAAATTTATATCCTTCTTCGTAGAAGATCTCCATATCACGAAAAACGGGAGGCGGGTCGAACAAATGAGCTTATGAAACTCTCGTTTGAGCCAGTGACTCACGTCCACGTGGTTTGACATCTCGGTTCCTCTTGGTTCAAATCATCCCGCTGAACGAACTTCACTTGATCTGGAACTTTCAAAAAACCGAAAGTCGGCATGTTCTAATCCCGGCGTACCGAAGGCACCAGGATCAGCTGTCCGCTACTTCTGAGGCACACTCCAACATCTCGAGGAGCTGAAGCCAATTCAGATCGGAATTGATTTCCGAAGAGGGAGTTTAACTTTGCTTTGTCTTCGAGCTCCAAGGCCGACGTCGTTGACCCTGATCTCAATGAGCGTGAGGTCGAAAACGCTCGGTTTTCTGAGCGAAGGAGGAGGCCAACTCATCGCTTGAGGCGAGGAAAGGTTCACCCCTCGGTGGAAGTGTACTTTCAATTCTACGGAAAGCGCCGATTCAGCCGGACGTCACGTCGCATTATTTCCAAGGTGGCCGTTTCTCTCGCCGCGCAAGTCTCGATGCTGATGCCAGCTGCCAGATTGGCAGGTGCTAGATGAGCTTCGTAGCTGGCTTGCGTAGGAATAGCAGTTGGAGGGCAAGATCCAACTCCTCACGCCAGGACGGAAATAGTTTCAACTAGCTGACTGACCGGCTGGCTGGCTGAGTGGCAGGGCTCCTTGCATTACATGATGGCTCGAGGTGGTCCAGAGTGTTCGTTTGCTGCTCCTCCTGCTTTACTGTTTGTACAAGCCAGTGTTTCAAGTCGCTATCGGGCAAAATGTCTGCCTAATGGGCTCTTTCCCGGGCCCGTCGTCGTACAGAATTGCGAGGTGGTTGCCGTCTTTCGGATCTGACCTGACGTCGAGTTATCTGATTGCGAGAAAACTTCTCGTCCTGGCCGCGCGGTGGTGTAACATAAGTCACGAAGCATTGTGTAATATGGAGCTCTACAAAATGTTGCAACATGGACAAGGTACAGAAAAACTATCAGCACCAACACCATGAAGGCTACAACGGCACCATATGGAGTGTTGTCTTAGTTTCTTTGTCTGTCGGCCTCGTGCAAAATCGAACTCGCCCTATACTGTTTTGCATCTCGCAATCGAAACGCTGATCCTCGGATCGGGAAACCGTATTCCAAGCTTGAAGTGGGAAGTGTTGAACTGTCCAGGATTCGAGATGGTATGGATTTCAATGAGTGCTGGACGGGAACCCCGTTGATGGAACAGTTGATGCGCTCTGTGTCGTTGTTAATTCGGAACGGGGCCTCTCAACTCTCTCTCCCTATTTTCCTATTTATCTCGAGTTTTATGCCGGCGCTGCTCCGAAAGCCACTCACCCGTCGATTATTCCCTTCCGAATTCTCTCAAGGGCAAAATCTCAGACGGTTCGCCCACTTCAGGCGACCTTGAACATTTGACCTCGTTCCGCTCCGCCACTATATGCTGTGCTTGGCCGAGACGTCTCTTTCTCCTCGTCGTTCGCTCTGTCAGTGTCCTTTCTATTCTCTCCCGAATCCTACAGCCAGCGAGGCTTCTCGAACGGCTCCAAGGCCCCGTGGCTGGCTCCAGGCTATCGATGCTCCTTTCGTCCCGTCGGAACGAGGCTGGTTTCCTTGATACACCATTTTGGATACTAGTGGTGGTTGATCTCTTTGAAACTCCGTCCTCCGTGCGGGAGGGCAGGAGGTATTATCAGCGGGAATGAAATATCCGTGTATATTATTAGTTTCTTACGACGGTGGCGGCTGGCGGCGGATTTGCTCTACCGCGAAATAGTAATCTCGTCCGTTCGCTCGGCGAATCTGTCGGAAACGTTGGAAGGAAGAAACTTGCAACCTTTCGTGAAAATCGCTCCGAGTGACCCACTGCCAGTTAATCCTCTCTACGATCAGTGCTGGCACCAGCACCCTGCCTGGCTGACTGGCTGGCTGCCGCAAGTTGGTTGGTCGTCGAAACAAGAGCGAGAACGAACGCCGAACGTTTTTGCGCGGTTAAAGATCGAAGCCGTCGTCGGTAACCAACCAACCGACCCACCGATCGACGCACACGAAAAAGCCGCCTATCGCGGTTGATCGCCCACAGATTAAGAGAAGCCTTTCTCAGTCAGTCATAGAAGAGAGCCATTTACAGACGCTCAAGCGATTCCGTATTGGCCTTTGGTGACTTTTCCGGGGTCCATCATTCGTCAACGACGTATCACTCACTCAGTCAGTCGGCTCGATTGGATGGGAAGATGGATCGATGGCTGAGTTCAGAGCTTCCGCGATCTCAAGAGGAAAGCGGATGAGCGCTGGCCGAAGGGACAAACTCGCATTCGTCGCCAACGGTCGTCGTTGTGAGGGAGTTGTACGGTCGACCTTGAAAATATGGACCATTAGGCTCCGCTCGTCAAGGACATTGGCGGCATGGCCTGCCGGCCTGCCTGGATGGCGGGCGCGGTGGATGAGCGGGTGGGTGCAAGTCTGTTCGCCCTGCAGTCGAGCCTCCTGAGAGGGAGCGAGTGAGTGAGAAGTAGGAGAAAGTCTCGCTTGCTCGCTGACTGACTGACTGACTGACGGAACGACTGACCCTTCCTGCGAGTGTATAGGGCTCCCATACACACACACACACACATACGCACCCGTACTGGACATCAACGGCAGCTGCAGCCCCAGCAGCCGAGACAACGGGACTTTTGTTTCAAACCGTACCATTTGTACGGACTTTCCCAGATTTCGTATGATAATAAGACCTCATAGCATGTTGTCGAGGGATGCGCGGACGGAATCGAGAAAAGGTATAGTTATCCCCCAGAATCGCGGCGAGACGCGACTTCCACATCGATACGATTCTAGGTAGTATCGGACACTTGGGGAAAAGTTGGATATCGTGGTGGTTGACTGCTGGTTCCGTTTTGGAAAGCGTGTACGAGTTCGGCTTGAGGTCTGCTGGTTCGGCTCACGTTTGAATCGCGCGGCGCACGGTTGGACATCCCAGTTCCGAAATATAATCTACGTGGACGTCAATCATCGGGAAACCGTTGTTTCCCGTTCCCGATTGAGTGATTCCTTGTTGTCAGTTTAAATACCGCTTCACCCAAGAGACATGCACGCGAGACACGCTCCATCGCATGCAATGACATCCTCGGACACCTTCTCGAGGCGCCCAGATGAATTATGTATGCATAGTAGAATTGATCTCAACCCTCGAAACAAATAATCCTCGACAAATGTAACGTTCAGCCGATCGTTCGACCATCTGCATTTCGCTCGGAGCTGTTTGTTGGGAAAAGAGCTGCGCGAAGCCAAATCCGACGCACAACGAGTTGACAGAAACAGCGAGGACGACTCGAGAAGCTCGAGAAACGAAAATTCTTGCATGTCGCAAGGTGTTGCCGCTGTGAATGCGTCCGTCGCCGGTGCCGACTGACTGAGTGAGTTGCCGGCCGTCTCGTTCCCTACGTCGAGTCGGCGTCGTCAGCATCGTTGCTCTCTAAGGCTTGCTTCCCGGCAGCAAGCAAAGCGCCGGTCTGCCTGATTCCTACCAAGCAACGGCAATAGTAGCTGGTGGTGGTGGTGGATGGCTGCCTGTCGTCGATGGTGATGGCAGCAGCAGCAGCAGCGGTGGCGGCGGCGGTAGCAGCAGTGGTGGTAGCGGCGGCGACAGCGGCGGTGGCAGCGGCCACACGAGCCGCATCACCGCCGCCATGTTTGTTCGTGTGAGGCGGGCAGCGATCTAGATCCCGAAGGGGGTGTTCGACAGCGCTGCTCTCGCGCGACTCTCCAGCTGGGGGTGCGCGAATCATCTGAGAAGGATCGTTTCGCTCTGCCTGTCGAATTCGATGATCGAGCTGACGTTTTCTGAGTGCGTTTAAGGCGTCGTCCGAGCTAAACTAGGCGCACTAATCTCTCGACTTGACTCTGTGTGGTAGTGTTGGTTGGTTGACGGGCTCGCTAGCTAGCTGGTTGGTCGGTCCGTCCGTGTGTCGGTCGGTTGGTTGCTCGCTTGTTGGTGTGTGGTGTTGGTGCAGTAGCAGCAGCGAGAATCAGCAGTGAACGAAGGAACGAGCGAGTGGTGGTGGTGGAGTTTGTTAGAATACACTGCGGCAGCATCAGCAGCCAGCAGCACCAACATCATCAACAAGAAGCAGCAGCAGCAGGAGGCAAGCACTAAGGAAAGCAGGCAGGCAGGCAGGCCGTCAGTGAGGCAAGAAGCAGCAGCTCACCAACCACCATCGGAGACTAAAGACGACGACAGCGAAGATTGCCTCGGGTGGTGGTGGTTTCGCCGGCGCCAGAACCTATTGACTGCGAGATCACCAGTACGGGGCTAGCAGGCAACAACAAGCCCGCCAGCCAGCCAGTCAGACAACTGGGCAGGCGAAACGGTCAGGACAGTCAGGACGTACGGACTGTCCGTCGCTTGATTCGTGAGTGAGTGAAGAAAGCCAGGACAGTCGGCTCCAGCGTTCGATAAGCCGTCAGCCAGTCTGCCTGGTGCCGCTGCTATCGGTTCGGCCGGAGTTCGCGCTGACGACGAATTGAAAACGACCGACAACTCGACGACCTCGAAGGAGCCTTCATCCGCCCCGGCCGTCGTGGAGTTCGAACACCTGCACCCGATCAGGTGTTCGTCCCGTTAGCCCGTCAGTCAGTCAATCGGTCGAGCGGTTATCTCGAGTGGTCGTTCGTTCGCTTGCTCGGTCGGTCAGTCAGTCGTTCGTCCGTTCGGTCGGTCGGTCGCTCGCTGGCTCTGTCGGTCGGTCAGTAACCTACTACTCAGTCAGTCGTCAGTCTGTGAGTTCGCTGAAAGTGCTCTCTAGTGTTTGTTGGTGGTGGTGGTTGTTGCTCCTCACAGCTAAAGCTGTTTTACATCGTTGTCGCGTGTGTGTGCAGTTGCAGCGGCCAGTTAGCCAACAGACAGACACAATCCGTGTGTCCATCGACCGTCCTCTCTGGATCAAGATAAACCAGGATTAGAGCTACTCTACTATCTACTTCCCATCTATCAATCCATCCATCCATCCGTTCGTTCTTTGCTGGTTCGTTCATTCGCCTGACGGTTTATCCAGTCGTGTAATCGTCAATCCAGCGCCAAGAGACCAAGCAACACACCGAACGAGGAAACCTGTCAACGAATTGAAGAAGTGTGTTTTCTGTTGCGAAGTTGTTCATCAATTAAGTGAAGGTGTGCTGCTGCCTGTTGCGATTTTCAATCGGCGACAGCCATCGTTCTGCAACCAGAGTGAAACCACAAAAGTGAAACCACCAAAGTGACCGTCGAGAGCCAAACGACACGTTCACTCCCTGCTGCAAACCGACGGAACACCGACGACAACAACCACGACGACAACAACAACAGCCACTGCAGCACCATTCGAGAAGAGTTTGTTGATCGACTCGTAGTTGATTAACTCGTTCTTCCCTCTTCTTCTTCTTCGTGTACAACGTGCGCCGTGAGTGCGTGCCGCTGTGCGTGCCATTGCTCGCGCTCCGTTCGAGGTGCATTGTGACCGCGCGCGCTGGTGTGTTTTTTCCCCTACTTCGTGAGCAACTGTCGTCGTTGTCGCCGCCGCCCGATCCAACATGGGAAACGCGGCAGCGACCAAGAAGGGCGATCCCGCGGAAAACGGTACGTGCCCATCTCGCCGATTCATCAATCAGCGAATCTCTCGCATATGCGATCGCTCGATCAACCAATTGATAGTTCGTTCTGTCGATCGATCGATCGATCGACCGATGGATATCTCAAGCATCGGTATCAATCTCTTGATTTGACACGTTCAGAATACTTCGTAGCTGTTTTTCCCGAATGTTTTCCGTGGGGAATCGTAAGTCGGTCCGCCCAGTACTGGAGGAGGTCTTCGTTCCCGAATCGAGCATCGGTCTCTGCTGAGCCGATTGTGTTAGGTTTCCATACCGTCGGGGAAAACATTCCTCTTTTTCTCCACGAGACTAGCTAGCTTACCTTGAATCTTCTACTTCTCTTTCTTGAAGATGTCCGACTCAGATACCCTTCTGTGTGAGCTTCGGGCCGCGTGAATATGCGGCCTCAGTTCGTGAAGGATGAATGGCTTAGGGTGAAGAGGTGATGGCTAGAGACTTTTCTCAGAAAACTATTTTCGAAAACTCGGAGACTCGGCTCAAGAAATCTATCTCGATAGATTTCCGTGGATCTCTACCTCGTAATTCTGTCTCAATCAGATTAGCCGCCCGGTCACGGTGTGAAATACATTTCGAATTTTGTCACAGCGAAAGATGGACGAATTTCAACCGCGGAAAATGTGTAACCTTCATCCGTGTCAATCTGTGTGTAACCTAAATTCTGAGACCGCGACCGGTGTGGTGATCAAACTTCTCTAAAAAAAAAATGTCACCCAAAATCTCTGCGGTAACATTTTTGGTAGTGGAGGTGACGGAAGTAGTGGTCGTAGTAAAAGCAGTAGTGAGCGAGTAGATAGGTAGCTGTGAACGCTCTTGTCCCTATGTGTGCGTGTCATTGTCAACATCCACCGGAGAACTTGCTCGGTCGGATGAGTCCGTGAAACAATCCCATAACGAAGTATACTGAATTTAGAGCTCGGACCATTGTGCCGAGGAAGGATCTCAAACGAGAAAGAAGATGCTTGAGTTTTATGGTAAAGAGAGCTCGATGGAAAACAAATTGACTTATTCTAGGGGACAAAACGAAGCTGACCAGGCAGACATCTTCAAGTAGCGCCCTCACAGGTACTGCTCTGGCATTTTGTACTCTGGAACTCTCCTCCATCATCTCTCTTGTCGACTCGAGTTCGTTCGTTGCGTCGTCCACGGCCGTTTCCAAAAGATACCTCACCATCGAGAGTTCATCATCAATCAGACCTGTGTCCAAAAGCCCCAGAACTCGTTTGCAGTGGGAGAGTGATTCTCGAGATTTCGGAGAAGATTTGGCATCTTCTCGACTATCGAACGGAGAAAGAAGCGAAAAGACGAGGAAAAGCTTCAAGAGTCCCGACGCAAAGAGAGATGGAGAGATGAAAGAGGAAACCAGACAAAAAATTACCGAAAATAATAAGCTTTTGGGTTATGGAAGAACAGCCAACGCTATGGTCAAGCCGCCTCATTATCTCTTGCCTGGGTTGCTCTTATTGTTTATGCTGTTTCTGATAATGTTGTTGTCATTTGAGTATTTCCGAAGCAGTGTTGACATTATCAAGCTGCTATTGCCTTCGCCGCTGCTTTGTCTGTCAGAAAAGCTAACCCGTCTGCCTTTCTTCCCTCAAATCGCTTGGAATCCCCCATTGAAACCGATGTTCGCCCTCAAAACTTCGTCGAGAGGCAATAATTAGGCCCAGATGTGAATCCCATCTGTCATGATGTCTACTTGTTCTCAAAGTTCTCTTGGAAAGGAATACATCGTCGCGTATCATTCACTCTCGCGTTGAACTGCAGGACCTGCATAGCTTCTTTGGGGAACTCCGACGAAGCTCCTCTATTTTTCCGTTTTCTCCCTATTCCGTTCTCCATTTCCGTCTTTCATCCTATACTTTCTGTTGAGTTCGTACGGCGAATAACCACTCACGCCCGAGCCTTGTGTGCGACCATCTTGGCGAGCGCGCCATTATCCGCGTTGGTGCTGTTGTTGTTGTTGTTCGAAGTGTGCTTCATCTAACCGAGCTAATCCATGACGAGCCGCAAGCGACTGCATGTTCGTACGAGTCGGTTCGTTCAGGCGTAGGAACGTAACCTCGGACAGATAGAACGTACATAAGTTCGGATAGACGATCTAGCCAGCGAGAGAGCAAGCGTGCGTTTACCTAGACTGCTAGTATGCTAGTATGATCTATATATACATGCTTCTAAATTTAGCCAAGCGCCATCCAGCAACTCAGTCAGCCGGCTCGTATTCCCCTCCAGCTGACAGTCATTAGATCTGATTGTTGCGCGGCGATTAAGAGCAGAAGAATTGCTGCGACTGCTGCTGGTGTTCCGATGGAACTGGAAAACGTCAGCGTCGTTTGTTTATTCCATCGTGTGCGGTGGCCGGAGGAGTTCTGTAAAGTTTTCCCGCGATTCAGCTCTCCGGAACTCGCTTGAAACTCTCCGAGTTAGCAGAAGACCTGGACAGACGCGCTCACAACCAGCATCCGCATTCGAAAGCTCGGGAATGCCGAAACTCGCGTCGGACCTGAAGATAAACGTCCTGTTGAAATTCATTCGGAACATAACGAGTGCCGTCGCATCGATCGATCGAGTTCGGGAAATGAGTTCGGGAGAGGGAGTGTAGAACATCGGGGAAGCCCGACTCTCGGAGCAGCTCGTTAGGAGCCGGAGATCGATGCGACTATCTCGGCTTGGATGGACAGATCCAATTCGGATGTGTCCACGTGTAAGATCTGAGGTGTGCCCGAGTGCGACAGGCATTCTCGTCCGGCTGCTTCTATATTTGGATCTTTTGCGAAAACGACGACGACAGTCGCGGCGACAACGCTGTCCGAGACCGCGCTCAGAGCCGTGCCTTCCCCGGCTGGGCTTTTGCTCACTTGCCTGCCGGCTTGGCTGCTACCTGGCTAGCTCGGTCTGTGCGGCTGCCTGTTTTCCCGAGCGCTCGCTATATCGCGAGGAACCGAGAACAACAGAGAATTTAGAAACTGTCTTCAGAGGGTGCCGTGGCTGAGAACTGAGACTATCGATGGTCGCGCCGGCTCTTGGGATGGCTAACGGAGTGAGGGAAGCAGCATGTTGGGGACGAATCCATATAAACCGATTCGACGCCCCCCTGAACAGAGTTGTCTTTGTCCGGAACGAAACAGCGCAATGTACCACTAACAATTCGTCCGCGCTCACGGCATGAGACAGGGCCGGAGGAACTCCGCAGGTCCTGCCGTGTGACCCGTGTGAAACTGTCAACTACTCACCCATCAATCCGCTCGTATGGAAGCCCGGCCGCCCGTTCAATGAGCTCAATTCTCACTGTTTCAGTGGAAAATGAACGAACTCATCGATTGGGGCTTTCAAATGAACTGACCTCGATCATTCGGAGCCCTGAAAGCTTCTCGTGAACTTGAACGGTGCATTGCCGCAAACGTAACAGCTCGTCTTTGGATTGTGTGCATTCGAATCAGTGTTGTGTGTCCTTAGTGGTCTTGTTGATGCTGGGGCTGCTCCCGTAACGCGTGGTTCGTCGTCGTCGCCGTCGTTGACATAGTCGCTGCTCAATTCACGCTGGTGCTAATTCCCATACATGGTTCTCATCGGAAGAGGATGAAATGTCTGCAAACTTGGGCGTGCCCTTGACTCCAGTATGATATAACAGTCAGCCGCGTGCCTCATTCTGATATTAGGTTGCCTACTACGATCGGTCTGAATATGAAATCTATGCCAACGTTGGCTCAGCATCGATCTGAATCACTACCTTCATTCAGCGCCGAATCCCAATCAGCGTTGAATGTCGGAATAGGGAACGTCGTCAAGTGCATCGACGTTTCTTCGAATGTTCGCCATGTTAGATCCATGGCCTAACACAAGGCACCGGGTAGAAGTCGTTCTAGCCCCTACTCCGGATTTGAAGTTCTGACCCTAATACGTGTCTACTATTCGTGCTCCAGAAACAGCGAAGGAATTCTTCGCATTGACTTGATCATCATGTGGATGATAATCCGCGAAACTCACTTGAAACTCGACTCAAAAACAAAGGCTGCTTTTCCAGGTCCGGATGATTATGGGGTGTCCAGGTTGAGCCTCAGCGGAGGCCAACTTGACCCAGGTAAATGCTGCTCAGCAGCCGTATAACGTTCTCGTGAATGTTAGTGTTACTAACAAAGTTTTTACAAACAACCTTTGGATGCTAGCGTGCGAACGTGCGATTCGTCACGCGTTGTCATTGATATGATGCTCTAACTGTGAGTTAGTCGGTGGTGCCGTCTCCCTAATACGGACGATTCCCCCAACTTTCCATCGAAACGAAACGAAACTCCCCCCGAATTAAAGGATTGATGTCAAAAATATGCCCTGCGCTCAGTATCCACCAAAATAAGTGAACCGAGAGAGCCAGGTTCAGAATGCGACGATGAGATACTCGAACAAGCGGTCGTATCATCTTCCGTCGTTTCGGGAGCGTAATCGATTTTGAATCGGACGCATTATCCCTCGCGATGAACTCGAAACGTGCACGTTATCCGGCGGAAAGGAGGAAGGCACCGTGAAGCAGGACAGAGGACGTACTCCGTGTCCGGTGTGTTTTGTGAGCACGAATGTCAGTTGCTTCATTTTATAGTCAACAGCGAGGAAAAAGAACAACAACGACGTAAAGAAAGCTCTCCATTCGGCCGGAGAGTTTGCGGGAATCGCGGCCGTCTTTTCCTTCCTCTTCTAGTTGAGCCGCCCGCTGCTGCCGCCGACGTTAAATGTAGCGTCACTCGAATATGGGGCACCGAAACGTTGACGACGCGTTGGTGCTCCACAGCCAGAAAGCAGATTGGAGAGCAGCTCAGCGATGGAAGAGCTACGCTCCCAAGTGTCAGTCACTCGGTCAGGCTCTCTCTTGCGTTCATATTGCGCCACCGCAGCGACCGGCTGACGGACGGAGGCTGCAGAGACGACGACGATGGCGGTGGCGGCAGCAGCGAATGGATAGACCACTGTCAGAAACTAGAGAAATTGTGCTCGAAATAGAGTTGCTAGCTGGTCGTTCGAGCGAGTGGACGGCCTGCCTTCCAGCCTGCCAGCCGACACCACTATGTTCGAGCGTCAGTTGCCGGTTTCGCTTTTGGATGTTAGTCCAGCTGACCGAAGCGTATTGTTGCTGCCGCTCGCAAACGTTGAGAACTTCCTCCTACAATCCTAGCGAGTGTCTCTGGCTGCTTTTTTGCCGCTCGGTCGATTGAGCGCTGAGTTGGACAACGCTCTCGATGTCAGATTGACTCACTGAATTGGTGGGTCGCAGAGCGCGCGCGCGCGCCCACTCGCGAGGATACCCGTTTTCTGCCAGGACCATGCCTCGATGAATTCGAGAGAAATGACGATCTTTTTGCCGATAGTCCGGAGAGCGGGATTTCTATTCCGGCAGACGTTTGTCGTTCAGGGATCCTATCAGTCCGTTCATTCGACTTCTTCGGCGTCGCAGAAAGGAGCACGTTTTCATCTTTTTCCCAATAGACGGAAGCGGGAAATTCTGAGCCCTTTTTTCCCGGCTCCAAGTTCTGAACTTTCTCACATTGAGTTCAGCGGCCCAACTTGAGACCAAGCTCACTTGTCGAACCCTATACCTAGCTGCCAATCAGCCGAGCAACGCGTTCACTGAACTGGACGGTTCGCTGCTCGGTTTCTTGGTCGCATGGATGGCCGGCTGGCTGGCTGGTAACTGAAGGCGCCTACCTTCATGGCACACAGCTGAACCTGCACGCGAATACATTATCATCAGTCGAAGCCGACGCCAACTTCCGTCGGTCGGCTAGCAATACCGAACCAACGACAGAGCCCTGGAGCGAGCGAGCCTGCTTCCAAGCCAACGCTGAACACTGCTTCTTTAGGAAGTCTAGCTTTGAGACGTCGCCAGTGAAGCGATTATCCGCCGCCTTATCTGTGATTGTTCCTTGGCATCCATAAATTTCTACGACCCATTCATTGAGTCACTCATACTGACTGACTGACTGACTGACAAACGGAATGACTGACTGTCAGTCATTCTGCGGCTGAAGCAGTAGTCCGTCTGGCGACCTGTCCGTGTTCTCAGACGTGCGTAGGGTCATACGTCCGTCGTGGACTCGACGATACGAGACGCTTCTTGGACGAACCGAGCTGCTAGCTTATACAGCCAGCGACTGATGCTCTCGCGGCCGTTGTCGTCGTCGTCGTCGTGATCGTCATCGCTGCCGCCGCCGCCTAGGTTTGTTGTCGCTCTCTCGATCGACGTCAGGTGCCTTCTCGGTTATAGTGGTTCCTTTTTATGAGTTGTCATGAGGGAAGCTGCCGCGCAAACGAGCAAGGCAACGAACCAACGCCTAAAACTATCGCTGCCTACATGCTCTTTTAACGCACCGACCGGTCAAGTAGGCGTGAGGGCGGTTGGGCTTTTTGGAGGACCATGTTGAACCGCTCTGACCGTAAGCCTTCAAATCGGTTACGAGAGCCTGGTCGCTTATGGACATGAGAGCATATTGCTTTGCCGTCTTTTTTCGAACGATATATTTTCTGCCGCTGCTGAGCCGTGGTGCTTGGTTGTGGCGGCGGCGGCGGTGGTTGTCGTCGTCGTCGTTTGACTGCCGTCTGGCAGTCCCGTTGGCCACCGGCTTCCCTCCGAGAGTCGCTCGCACCTTGCAAAAAGAATCGTGGCCAGCTTTCTCCGGCTGTATTTTTATCCAGGTCGGCGCACTGGCCACTGCGGGCTTCCCATCTTCATACATCGACGGTTGTTTCTTCAGCCGCGAACGAGCAAGTGAGCCAGCCAGCATCTGTCTCTTCTCGGAGAGGTGATGGTGGTGGTAGCGGTGGTATTCTCGTCTGACTGAGTCGTGTTTTTACTCTGGCAAAACGAATCTTTACCTAAGGTCATATCTTTTTCGAACATGCCGTCGTCGTTGCTGTTGATGTTGTTTTGTACAATTACGACTGCGACACGAAAGACGACGCCTCGATGAAACCTCGAGGCGACCGGGCTGACCAGCCGCCCTACCGCCCGCCCGCGGTCAGTTCGCCTTCCGTCCTCTCCTTCTTCTTCTTCTTCTTCTTCTTCTCCGTGTCTCCTCGCTTGAGGAGTGCGCAGAGTACGAAATATCAGCAATGGTATCTCATCAAATGAGCGGACAGAACTTGTTTCTATGTTAGACTGACCAGAGCGGCGATCGAGCGGCTGACCACGATACTCTAACTGTCGCTGCCGTCGCCATAGTCAAGGTCATCTGGGTAAGACGTTGTCGGAAATTGCTTCCATGGCGCTATATCGTCGCCGCTGCCGTTGCCTCTGCTAATGTTAGTATCGCTACTGTTGCCGCCGCCGCCGCCGTTACTGCCAACGCTACTGCTCATCGTGGCAATGATATCAAACACGAAGAAGTTTTCCTCTTTCTGCCTATTTTCTTTCGAATTTTCCTGGAAAATCACAGCTGTTGTTCAACGGGTACCTATCGAACCCCGATTCTCAACTCTGAGCGCTGAACTCTACGATACATCCAGGAGCCCATCGGTGGTCGGTTGGGGGGCGTGTTACCGCAGCTTCGGTGGAAGAGATCATTAACTGTTTTAGAATTAATTCGAATAACATAGAAGCAAGTCCTAACATCGAGCGGGAACGTGCATAGAGATCGTCTAATCGTGCAGGAAGCGGATTTCAAACTTCTGATTCAGATTTTTCACTATTCTCTCGATTGTTGCTGTTGATGTCGTTGCCGTCGTCAATTGTTGCTCAATGCGACGAAAACAGAATCATTGTTCTTCTTACATGCATTTCTCACAACCGTAGACATTATCATTGTTTCCCATCATCATTAGTGACGCCGAAGACGTTATCGCTGCCGATAGAGGCACCGCTGCTACTTTCACCGTGTGCTTAGAGTGCGTTGTCGTCTGTTCTTTTGTTTTTATTATTGTTGTTGTTGTTTTTCCTCTGTAAATGGAAATAACTCCGTTTGAAGTCCGAGTCCGCAACGCTTCCGGGATTGGTTATGGGCAGACGCCGCAAACAACGAGAAAAACGTGGGATTTTGATCGTTGAGCTAACTTGATTCTATTTGCAGTTGAGCGCTTCCTCGAGGAGGCGAAGCGACAGTTTGAGCAGAAATGGACGAATCCCAGTTCGGTAAGCTTAGAATCCATTCCAAACCATTCACGGGACTTTCTGTTCTTGAAACGAAATTTCGTATAGCTCCTTGTATAGCGATCGCTCCTCAGAAAAGCGGAGATTCTTGTTTTTTTTCCGCTTCAAAGAATCATTTGTATTCGCATCACTCAAAGACATCAATCGCTGGAGTTTTCTGGAAGCTTTTATCTCGGCAACCGATCACTCGAGATGACCGTTCCATTTTCTCTTCGCAGAACACCGCAGTCCTCGACGATTTCGACCGAATCAAAACTCTTGGCACGGGGTCGTTCGGTCGAGTTATGCTGGTTAAGCACAAGAGTGCAGGAGACTACTTTGCAATGAAAATTTTAGACAAACAGAAGGTAAGCTTGCCAAAATAACCCCTCTCTCATCGACAGCTTAGCGCTGTCCTGCGCGTCGGATCGTTCCTGCTGCTCGGGAGAGAATTTTCAAGGTCTGATCATCGTTTTCTGAGTGAACTATCCGTTTTCCCAGGTTATCAAGCTAAAACAGGTCGAGCACACATTGAACGAGAAGAAAATCCTCCAAGCCGTGGATTTCCCGTTCCTCGTCAGGCTAGCTTATCATTTCAAGGTAAATTTCGACTGCAAATCGGCTGTCCCTCCCTCCCTCTCTCACTCGCCGAATCCGGGACCCTCTAATTTCGATGGGGTTGCGACACGATAGCTCCAAATACCAAAATGACTAATCTGGTGAAGCTGGGGTCGAGGTTGGAAAAAGTGATAACTAATTCATCCGGATCGGATTCACCGGGGCTGACCTCGATATATTCTATCCACTGGGTATTGTTCTACGGTGTCGTAACGCGTAGAACATCTATGTTCTGCACCTTAGCACTTAGCATATATGGAGTTCAAATCTGAAATTTCATTCGAATTTGTTGTCTTTGTTGATATTCTGCTCCATTTGAGCGCTGTTTCTACGTCCTTTCGGTCCCTCTCGAGTCGCCATCTCAATTTCCAAGACCTGCCAGGGATTCCTGAGTTGTAGATGGGGATTCTTGGCGATCCGGAACGATTTCCAGACAAGATCAACTGATATTCAGTATAGATTCCCGCTGCTCTTGCTCGACTAGTGGAGCGTTCTCTTTAGCTGTCCGATTGCGTATCTCCATGTTGCTACTCGATCGTCGATTGCACTTAATTCCAAGCACAACTGTGTTGTTACATTCTAGGACAACTCGAATCTGTACATGGTACTAGAGTACGTCCAAGGCGGTGAGATGTTCACGCACCTACGAAAAGTGGGCAAGTTCAGGTGAGTTTCATTGGGACACCGGTTTACTAACTGGCGGCTTTCTTGTTGACCCGTGGGCTTTCAGGACAATTCCAACGTTTACATGGTGTTAGAGTATGTCATGGGTGGAGAGATGTTCTCTCATCTTCGGAGGGTGGGCCGATTTAGGTGAGGATGGCCTGCCTGCGCCTGCCTGCCTGCCTAACCAGACAATCCTCACATGTGCTCACGTTCGTTCAGCCCTTGCAACTTATCATTCATCCATAATTCATCTTCTCTCCGCCTGCCCGCTCTACAGATGAATTTTCGACGAATGCAGTTCATCTCGCGATCGATTTCGATCCCCCGTGGGCGGGCAATTGATCCGTACCAGAAATCTCAGAAAGCACATTTTTCCCCCGGGGAAGTTGAAAATCCACTGTGTGGCTCGTGGCGGTCGCCCGAGAATGATCGTTTTACGATCCCGGTGAACCTCTCGATGCCTGCTTATCGGTTGAGCTGGGGTCGGCTTTCGATCAGCCGATACACAGCGATCCAAACAACACGAAACCCTAACGACAACGCCATGACGGAAACGCTCACGAATCCCGAGCAGTCGATACAGTGGAACTCGCACAAAAGTGTGTTGTCTGGGTGTTCCCAATCCTGTTATGCACAGAATCAGTGGGCCATGAGGGCTCCAAAGAGTTTGGAATCATCGCGGAGTCCGTTCAGCATCCTTCGGGATCACCTCGGGAAAACGAATGTTACCGCTTCTCTTGAAGCAACATCGATTGGAACAGAGGAGGCACTGTCACATCGTATGCACCAGCATCACCAGCTCGTGTGCTATAGACAAAACCATAGATTCGTTATCAGCAATGTCACATTGTGTATACTATCCGTTCATGAATGAGGAAGTCGATCGCGTCTAACACCTCGTCCCCTCGTATTCCTCAGCGAGCCCCATGCGCGCTTCTACGCCGCGCAAATCGTGCTGGCCTTCCAGTACCTGCATTCGCTCGACCTCATCTATCGAGATTTGAAGCCTGAGAACCTCCTCATCGACCACCAAGGCTACATTAAGGTAATTCACGAGTTCATGATTATTGACCTTGATCATATCCGGTGCTAGCCTGCATATGCAACGGCACAATCCCAGATTGGATCTCGGATGTGGCGACTCTGTTCGGCGCCGAAAGTCTTGGCGACCCCTCCACTGTGTCATGTCCCGTGTGTGCATGATTCTCCATGACTGGAGCAGAAGCCATCTTGTTCATTGTAATGGAAATCTTGGTTCTCCGACAGGTGACCGATTTTGGTTTCGCCAAACGCGTGAAGGGACGCACCTGGACGCTTTGCGGCACTCCTGAATACCTTGCCCCGGAAATCATTCTGTCGAAAGGCTACAATAAGGCTGTCGACTGGTGGGCGCTCGGAGTCCTCGTTTATGAAATGGCTGCGGGTTATCCACCTTTCTTCGCAGACCAGCCAATCCAAATTTATGAAAAAATCGTCTCCGGGAAGGTGCGTGAACCTTTGAAACCAGTTGAGACCTGATTTTCGGGTGTCGAGCTGTACCGATATGTTATCGTGAACCATGATCTGATCACATCCCAACTCAACATGGGAGCCATATCTCGCTAACCAAGTTTCAAAAACCCCGCAGGTGAGGTTCCCTTCACACTTCACATCGGACCTGAAAGATCTACTGAAAAACCTGCTCCAGGTGGATCTTACCAAACGATACGGCAACCTCAAGAATGGTGTCAACGATATCAAAAATCATCGTTGGTTTGCGCAAACTGACTGGATTTCGATCTACCGGAAAGAGGTACGATACTTGCTCAGAATCATTTCAGAATCAAAATCATCCATCCGCTTTCATGTAGTTTATTAGATTGAGTGATCCATCAACTCGGGTTCGACGAACTTTTCTCTCATCCACTAATCGTTTGAAAGTTCTGAACGTTTCATGGTTTGGAATCTCCAAAAGTCATCAGAATTTCGTTTGATTGATGAATGTTTCAGTGTCGTTTTCAAGCACCGCTTCTAAAACTTTATTTCAAAGCGAGAAGGAAACCAGCATGACAATGATGACTAGCTCTCTGACGTAGAAAGTAGTTTGACTTGAAAACCTAAACTGTAGGATTCAGTAGGACCAACCTCCCATGGCTGTTACATGGTCAATCGGACCTGTCAAAACACCCAAGTTATCCCTGAGTCGTAGACATACCTTACTATCAGAATATAGACAATGAGTCAGCCTGGTTAAAACTAAGCGACTATTCAGGAAAAACCGTTCCTCCGACCGAAACTGACTTCTGAAGGTGATACGAAGTACTTCGAAAATTTTGAAGAAAATGAACAGATATTCGACATCGCCGCACAGTGCTTGCACGGCGATGAGTTCAAGGATTTTTAAGGAGGATTGATGAGAATTTCTTCCCCATCTTGTGTTCACCGAGATAGAATAGGTTGGTTGTCGCATCGTCGCCTACCTGTCTGCCTGCCCGCGAAGCATCACCTTGGCGGCAGCGCACTGCTTCTGGTCCTTGACGGTCAAGGCATTCGTTCTCTCGAAAAGTCGGAGGTCGCAGCTGCATGCAACGCATGAATCCTCAGGTTTCGGTCGCTGATCGGTCGCTGATGTCGTCGACGTAGTTGCCCTATCCCTGTGTCCCGTCTTCCACCATAACTTTGTGTCGTTCGTAGTTTCTGTTTCGACTGCATGAAGATCATCAGTAGAATATGCTTGAGTAGAAGATGGAGGGGAAATCGGAGCGCCGTAGAACCGGGGTTCCTTTCTTGTGGGTTTGCTTAGGAGTACCTTGCTAGAGGGATCCCCTCGATTGCTTCGGATGACCCACGAGTCGCCATCGGAAGGTTTATCATGCTTGAATGAATTCAAAGGTCAAGTCGAAGTTCCACCATCCCCTTCCAAATCTCTTCCGAGGGTCCTCTTGGGTTTTCCAAAGTGACGATTGGCAACAGCAACTGCATATTCGAAAGCTATATTGTCATATCTCCCGAATAAACGATGCATCGACGAGTTGCGTATTAACATCAGCTTTGAAACTTTCAGATTGACGCACCTTTCCTGCCCCGTAGTTCCGGGCCGGGAGACACCTCAAACTTCGACGAATACGAGGAGGAACCTTTGAGGATCTCCTCACAAGAGAAATGTGCCAAGGAGTTCGCCGATTTCTAAACAGGGAGAAGTAAACTAGGCAAACGCTAGCGAGTGAGCGAGCGGACAGAGAAAAAGCAAGCAACCATCTCAACCAGTTGAAGGAGTTTCCTATCATCAAGGGAAGGAGGACGACTTAGCGCACTGCCAGAATTGACGCCGATCGTCCGGGAATGCTCGCTCGAGAAAAAGAATGTGACGTGGTTGATTTCGGGTAGCGGTAATGCTCACCCCCAACTGTCCGAGGTCTTACCTTACACCCGTCCGAAGGACTTGCGGAGGGACGTGACCTCCCCGTTGTTGATAACCTATTGATAAATGCTGGAGAAGATGAAGGTGAAGATTAAGGACGCTGCTGTTTGCGGGCATGCGTCGCGCACGTTCCGCTTCCGAGAGCCATCCAAAGCAAGCAAAAAGTCATTGTGCCTCCAACTGCTCCTCCTCCATCTCCTCCTCCTCCTCGTCCCTAGAGTGAAACAAACAGGCCGACGACGGCGAAGAATGTTGTCGTTGCGGCCATGGATGAGAGGCTGCGTGCACAAAGTGTTTAGAACTTCTGCTTCCCAACTGCGAGCGAGCGGGCGAGCGAGCCAGCCAGCCAGCGCATCAGCAATGTTTTCTGTTAGAATGATTTGTATGTCATTCTAGTCAATCGGGAGTCGGGAGAGTCGTACACATCATCTGTTTTAAACGTGCGACTTCGCACCGAGTCACCGCTTAGTCAAACACAGTTCTGTTCGGAATGATTCCGTTTAGAGGCATTCCTTTCATGGTAAATGAGTCTATCGATCGATGGTTATACAATACAAGCAGTCCGTGACCCGTGCAGACGCTGTGCTTGTTTGTCGGAGCCCACGTGCAGTTGGGAACCTGGACACAAAAGTCCAAGGAAACAACATCATTCGTCGCGTGCATGCAGTCAGTCAATCAGTCAGTCGAGCAAGCAAACTGCCGACCTACCTGCTCGAACGAGCGAGCGAGTGAGAGAGAGCACGAGCGCGAGGAAAAGCAAGCAAGCAAGCAAGCATTGACAAGAGAGAAAGTTGAACAAGTACAGGAGACTGAAACGAGGATATTTCTTGCGGTCAGGAGCCCCGAACCGCTACGTTAATGAATAATATTAATATATTATATGAGTATAGGCCAGAGAGTCAACAAACATAAACAACTGAACCAACACGAGCGACATACGTTTGAGCGGAACAAAATACAACAACTACACAAACAAACAATCGTCAGGATACGAAGGAATGATTTTTCGAATAATCACACAACCAACGAACAGAAACAAGCTTCAAAGTACACGCACAAGCGAACTTTGAAGTGTTTATACACATGTGAACCTCGGAATTATTTACGTAGATACTCCGAATCGGTAACAGGAGGCAACAACAGAAATGAACCCAACCAAGCGAAAACAAAAAGAAATGTGGAACTTGACGGACTGCGGACAAAATCCGGATACTGAGGATGATTAGCTCGTAGTTGTTACTAGTGCAATCCAATTCAAATGGCAAGAGGAGACAAAACCATCAAAGGACTCAGCGGAGCAGAAACGACCGACAAGATTATCGGAAGTTCAGCGCCACTCGGAGCAAGTTATTCTTCTTGTAACCAAATTTCCCGCTCGTCTGGCGGAAGGGAGATTCCGACGACGAGTCGAACTTAGCTGAACAAAAACATCAACGACAACATCCACAATTAGATGAGGATACAAGCTACATCAACAAAAACAACAACATCAACAACAACAACATGAACTTATTATGCAACAAAGTAAATTAATATAGACGGACGAATCTATGAAATGGATGAAATTACAATTCTACGAAAGAAAAAAAAGAACTTGAGACCAGAACTGAGTGAACGTGTTTCATCCCCTCACCTAGCGCCAGTAGTGCAATCGTTGTTAGAGATTATGATTTAGGACGCCTCCCTGCCTCTCCTCACCTACTTTTACGATGATGACAAACTTTATCATTTTCCCCCTGTCTGTGGTGTGATATCATTGATTATACTGTGTCTGTATTTTATTTCCCTGCGCCTCGAGAAGTCAGTCCAACTCTCCTCCTCCTCCTCCTGCTCTGGATCGTTCATCAAACCCTGAGAAGTGGAGCAAAGTCAGAGTAAAAACCACAACCATTATTACAGTTAACATCATACCGAAGCAATCTTGTACTTCTTCTATATGGATATTTAGCTTCACCTGACTAAATGTGTTGCTGAGATTTGCCCAGCGTTGATCCATTGACCCGGTCCGATAGAAGCTGGTCTGGTTTAGGAGAACATGAAGCCACACAAAGCCACATTACTACACTCGAAGGAACAGGATAACCTTGGAAACACACAAACACGCAAGAACAGAATAAACAAAGAAAACAATTTGTGAAAACCGATTGCGTTGCGCGCAGTGAATTCGATTCGAGCTAGTGTATCATTGTTTAGTGTTATGGAAGTAGCTGATCAACATGAACCTTCCGGATGATGATGATGATGATGAAACAGCCTGGTAATGATGATGATCGATGAGCTAAGCTCCGCTGCGTTTATGTCGCGCAGAAGGTTCGAAACTTGTTCATGATTGTTGCCCATGATGCGGCCTCGATATGTAGATTGATTAATGGATCGATTGGCCGAGTGATTGAGTGATTGACTGTACGATCGAGGAACCTATTGAATGGATGGATTAAGCAATCGAACATCGATCGAGTGAGTGAACGGAAATCACGGTGGAGAGGGCTAGCTTCTGGTTGCGACCAGAAGGCGACTACGGATGACTGGGGGTGTGTGGATGGTCGAGTTGATCGACTTACAGATCGATCGCTTGATTGATAGATTCTACAATGGATGCGCGATGCCGGGTTGGGAGCGGAAAAGAAGCATTTTTCCAGAACATCTATCCACTGATACAAGATGATAGTTATATGAAACTATGACGACGTCTTCGATCTGCGTAGCGAGCTGCCGAATGAGTGGTTTACGTAGTAGTTTGTATGGTCAGGGGACGCGCCACGAGAGGAATGCATTGCGAGGAGAAGACCGTTCAGGGGGAAGGAACGCCTTGTGGGTTCATTGGATATATATTTGATGTTTTCAGTTTATCAGTCAGTCTGTCTGTCTGTGTGTGTCGACCGTGCTGTTTCTTGTTTCGCTGTCGTTCGAATTATTTGAGGACCTCGACGGAAATCGATACCCAATGCCAACCAGTGAGCCAAGAGCATTTGCGCAGCCTGCTCGTTCAGCAACCGAAGCTTCAGCGAGAGCTCCATTCATTCACGCTTCCACAAGAATCGCAATTGAAATTCACGCATCAACCATCGATCGCGGTCTTGAAGAGCGTTGATCTCGGCCACGACTTGAAGAGCCTGGTGTTGGATTTGTAAGCCACCTCACGCGCTGACACATCGGACGTTCTCGGCAGTGTTGACGCAACTGCTGAGGATCGTAAAAACACACAATAGAGAGACAGGAGATAGACGAGAATTCGACTACCGCTTGTAAACCCTTCCGCTCGGCAAAATCTCTGCGGCAACGGACGCGCAAGCCAAGGAGTTCACAAATCTCAAAGCCAAGCTGATGTCGTCCGAATCCGGCTGAAAAAAGATATCTAACGAAACATTATGGGCAAAACTCGGTGTGAGTGGATGATGAGCGCACCTTGTCATTGATTGCGCGCTACTCATGAAAAGTCGCGTTCCACGATCGAAATCATTCGCGAAAATCAGCTGAGCTAGTCTGTCCAAATCGAGAAAGGAAGCGAAAAAAAAATCGGCGATTTCCTTGCCGCGTGCATACCACCTGCTTCGCTCTCTGGTTCAGTTGGTCTTCCTCAATGAGTGATCAACCCTTGTTGCAGAACTCAACGAAAAACTCGGGTGTTTGAGGAACAACTTGGCCGATGTCTGATTGATGAATCGATTACCCGGTCGCTTGTCGTGTCGATCCAATGATGAATCGGATAATTCAAACTATCGTCGTTGCTGGGCTGGAAACGGGCCTTGTAATCAACCGACAGACGACGGAAGCACATCGCTTGAACACATGTGTTGTACATAAATAGTAGTACCATTGTGGAGCGGGAAGGATGGGAAAGAAAGAGAGAGAGAGAGAGGAATTGTCTCGTGACTACGTTATGAATGACTGCGGTGACCGTAGGGGCTCCACAGAATACCTGGTTATTCCAATGATTGATGGCAACATCGACAATAAAGTCAATCACTTTGTATCCGCTGGAACTTCGAAGAATTCAGCAACACATCCAAATCACAACCTCGGCTGTGGAAGTACATGTAGCGACAGAATAATGGAAAGTGGCTCATGGGCTTGAATGAGTCGCGGGTTCCTGTTGACCATATTCGTTATTTTTCCTCCCTGGAGCATCTCATTGCGACGGTGTGCGGACGAGCGTTCATATTTTTTTCTTCCAAATTCATAACAGCGGTCCGAATCCGGAGACTATCGCATCCCAATTGGCTTTCCCGTACTGCGGCGATGATTTATTTTCCTCCGATTTAGATTCGTCAGCGTTTCCCTAAACTAAGAGCCCTCGATTCGTGTCCTCCAGCGTTGGTTGGTCTCCGATATGTCTGACCCCTCCTCTCACGGGATTGAGCTCTTCTTGTCCGTGTCGTGGCACTTCTGCGTGGCCGCTGCCTCCATCACACACAACTAACACTTGTACATCGATTCTAACCAAATGCTAGGGAAATCTTTACACGAGTCTCTCCCTCATGCCAAACGAACGGAACTGACAGAATCTGACATCACCACAAACGAGCTCACAAACGGACAGACGAACATGGGTACACATATATCTCGTTACTGATAGAGCTGCGTGTACGGGAGATAAAGCCAGGCACGAGGCAGAACTTCTTCTGTTTCGTGAGCGAGCAACCACAGTTTCCGTTCTGTGTTTCGTCGATCGACTCATCATCGATGTCTCGGTGTTCCGATTGCGGTTCTCCCATCTCTCAAGATCCGCTCCGCTAGCTCGGAAGGAACCGGAAAATCGTTCAGCCCATCTTTGGATCCCACGTCACCTTCATCCTCACTTTCCGTCCTCAGAACGAGACGAGCGAGTGAAGAAAGCGATGTCGAACGATTTTGTTCTGGTTTGAGTTCGATTGATTCACCCGGTTTCACATGAACACACAAGGACACGCAGTACAAACATTGAATACAAACGGATGACGATGGATCGGGACACACACACGCGACTTGTACACGTGGCTGCGCATTGAGTTGTTGTTCCCCGGCTCTTTTATCCCGCAATCTTAGTCGGTCTTCTGTTAATTTGCGTTTCCACCACTTATTCTATTCTGATACCGGATTTCTGTGAGATAACCAGCACGAAATACCTGAACTCATGGGGGAGAAATCGGAGAGGGGGCGAAAGACGACTTTTCCTTGGATGCTTCCTATTTTCCTTGTGGTAACCAGAGAGAGAAAACTCAGTTGATGATTGTCCGACTGTTCGGTTTCCGTATTGGTCGCTGGGTCAATGCGACACGAAGGCCGTATAAGCGGTAATTTGTCGTCGGTCAATTGATCAGTCAATCGATCGATGACTTTTACTTGGGAAGAAGGTAATGGTGGTCGTCGAATCAATGTTTTACATTTAAACAGCGAACAGTAGGCTTCTCGGAGAGAGAAGTCATTAACAAACAGTTAGGGAGATAACGAAGAGAGAATGATGGAAGTCGGGCATACCTACCCTAAACAGGCGCAGAAACCGAAGCGGAAGAATGATAAACTTTGTGCAATGTTTGTGCAATAAAATGTTTAAACGTTTAACATCAATGTATTCATTCACCCACGTCCCGGATTCATCAGCGGTTGATGTTGGGCATAAATTATAGCGCTACTGACGGCACGTCATGATGCCCGGAAGGTGTCGCAGTTGGGGTTTGAAGACTCACGGCCGCGAGCAGCTGAACTACAGCAGGAACCTGCGGTGTTCACCTCCCTTTTGCCTGCCCTCGATTTATATTTCAGCGGTATTGAAGGCAATAATTTGAATTTTCGCGATTTTCGACGTCATTCGCCATAAGCCATTCAAATTCCTCGAGGAGTAACTGAGATGTTGTGTTCGGCTCTCAATCGTGCGGCAAACCCGCAGGAGCTTTTCTACCACCGCCCGCGAACTCGAGGGGAGGAATGGTCCTCTAGGGCTGGGGGGAGGGGAAGGCAAGAACGAGACGCGCTGGTCAAGCTAAGAAATCTCATCGACGCTCCTTAACAGGGAGGCTGGTTGTTCAGCTCTGTTTCTCAAAGAACACATATCAGTCACAGGCAGAGTCATGGGTTGCCTCATCCTTCGGCGCTTTTGGTGTCGCAAACTACGATTCTTTTCGACAGCGAGGAGATCAGAAACATTCATTCATCATCGAATGAGAAAACGAAGTGGCCAGGACGAGCATCCTCAGAGTCGTGAACGATAGCGACGATAGTCCGCATCTTCCCATCGATCAACGGCGATGTCGTCTGGAATCTTGTTGCCATTGGTTTGTGGGAGTGTTTACTGTATACTCGAGATCTATGAAACTCGTGTGCGGCTCAGCGGAGGAGGAGCCAACCAAGGCAGGGTCCCTAGGATACTCGGCTACTTCATGGTAGCATGCTTCCTCTCAGGGCTTCTGGTGTCAGAAATCGAGCGGAGTCCCGTCACAACACTGCGAGGAGGCTCGAAACCCCCACAAAAGACAGAACGTCCTAAGGTCTTCTTGACTCGTCTCAACGACAGAATCGAGACGAAGAAACTGAAAGAGATACAGGATGCGATCACCCCAGTGACCACTTACCTTGTCAAGCAAGGAGGCGCCGTCGAAGAACTCACCTTGAAGGAAATCAACGATATGGTTCAAAGGATGGAGAAACGTGGTGTCGCGCTATCAGACAGCAAGACGCAAGTTTGGAATATCAAAAGTCAAAAATTCTTCCCCCTGACAAAACCAAGGCTCGGTCGACTGAATGATAAACACCCTTTCGTGTACGTCGACGGAGACTGGCAGCTGGCAACACACGAACTGCTTACTGGGGAAGCGCATCGGGATCGCCCTGATCCGAAGCGGAAACCCAATTACTTCCAAGAACCAGGTCACAACCAGCGGATAAGGGGAGCCGCACCTGGTGGTTCCCCAGAACATGCCGTCGCGCCAGGTTCTGAAGGGACCGAGAGCCCTGCCTCAAGGGAAGAACTCCGAGGGCATGGTGTTGCTCACGAGCATTGCCAGTCGGCTTGTGGCTCTCAAAGGTGAGCTATGGCTCCGCCTTCCATTGGTTGAGAATTTAAGCCGTATCCGGCGGTTTGCTGGATATTGCGATTAGTAAGGTTTAGAGGTCGAATTTGGTTCTTGGTGATGAGCAACTCGTGAATGCCAGCCAATGGATAAATCCACTGGCACTGGTTGGGTCCTTCAAGTTCGCTGGCAATGGCCGAGAACGACGTTGATCAGAGTCCAGCAGTTTCGCCCGGTCTTGTCCCCTAATTCCGTGTTCACTCATTGCAGAATGTCCGATCAGGAGTCCTACGGGGTCGATCCTGAGGATCAGGAATAAAATAAATCAGTCGTCACCTCCATCCCGGGATTCTTGTTCCAGAGGTCTATCAACGCTCCGGTAAACGGCGATTTTGAAGAATTTTCCTGGGATTTTCTTTGTCTGATGAGCGTGTGGCTGATTTGAACTTCGAACTTTATTGTCACTGCGGCAAATGTGCGATGAGACCACTTCGGATCTGCAGGGATCGCCCGGTAGTTTTCCAGTGGAATCGGGCGCTCTCCGGAACTCGAGACTTCTGGAACCCGCGGACGAGATCTTGGATCACTCTGAAGCTGAAGCATGATGTTCTCCGCGCTGTTCTGATGGGGGACTCTGCGTCCGGTAACACGGCTCTCAGACCTTGTTCTCGTGGCCCCAAAGGCACCGCTCCGATGATCCGAAATATTCCCGGCTGATCCTTCTCCTTTCTATATGTAAATTCCTGCCGGTGATGCGCACTGTTGGAGTCCGCCGACGAGCATGCCGCTGGAGAACAGCTTCTATGTGGGATCACCGTAATTCTTGAATTAGAGATCCACATCTCGCTAGAAGCTTTTATTCTCCTCGCAACCGCATAACTTGCGTAGATCTGAAGGCAACGGATCAGAGCGGAGTATTACCGGGTCGTGGTTTTTTGAAGCAGACTCAAAAATATTCAATTTGATAAGTAGAAGGAAGGGTTTGGAGTCGCTCGCTACCAAGTTTCTTGAGCATGATACAACCATGGTACATCAGATAATGAGTCCTCCGACAGCATGAGTTCATGAGTCGACATATACTTTCGGGGGTACCCACGATGGGGTGGTTGAAAGATCACTGAACCAGGTCACCGGGGTTGCAATAACCGTTCCCGGTCGTCGTCGAAGACCGGGGTTCCTCCAGCAATGCTGAAGCGGAACGAAATTCTCGACGCGAGCTGCGCATGGATTCTCTGTTTGAGAGAGCTACATTTCCCTGGGGAGTCGCCGGTGAACTCGGTGTTGTCCAAGGATTGGTTGCTTTGTCGTGACCGATACTTTCTCCTGGAACTGGACCTCGCGGAGCTTCGGCGCCCAGATGGAGCTACTCTGCTGATTGGAAGACACCGCTCAGTGCTTCCACGGCAGATTCGTAGTAGCCGCGTTAATCACCGCAGCGCGGGTCTCCTACCTCAGACATCTCTCAACCCGTACTTCCTAACAGATCCTGATCTTGCACGAGGGATTCGCCGTATTCGAAGCATTTCATCGATGGTATTCGTTCATCGATCGGCAATTTTCCATGTTTCTCTATTGACATGATGACAACAAATAACCAAGATATCTCCCACGAGCACGTAGAGGAACAAGACCCGCCGACGGATGACCAGGGGCTGTCAAGAGAGGACTCGGTGGAGGGTCCACCCGAAGATTACTTGAGTGTCGGCGATAGTGGCGGATCGAAGTCATGGATCGGACTCTGGCTGATTCTGTACGAGATGATGCAATATCATATCTCATCCTTCCATCAAAATCGAAAACGATGCTCCCGGAACAACTATCTTCAGCAATGCCCCGGGAAAGTAGTGAACCTGGCGAAATCGGTGTTCCCGGAGTCCTTCGTGCACGCTTGTCTGTCGACACCCAAGAAGATACAAAAGCTCCTCTACATCGAGCGCTCACGAAACGTCAGATTGATTGTACGCTTCTGTCACGCGTCTTTCCATTTCACTAACGCGCTGCGGTCGATCACCGAGTTGTTCTTGTTGTCTAACTTTTGGCCGGAACGCATCAATGTATGGTTCGAGAGGACTATGACACTCTCAAAAATCTTGTTCGATGTGCGCCGAGCGGTGCACCTTTTCGATTTCAGAGGGCGATCATCCAAACAAGCACACAGTGACTTTGATTGCCTCCATCACAGGCTCTGTGCGGTTCTCTTATTGCTGAAGATCCTATACTTCTTTTCGATTGTGATATACGATGCCGAGTTTCTGGGACTGGAACTCATCCTGCTTCTAGAAAAGGTTATACTCCTCCCAGGCACCTCCGGTCGGGGCCACAGATGTGGAAATCGATTTCAATCTTCAGCATTGAATCTAGGGCAATCTCACAACCTCTGCGAGCAACGAGTGGTCGCGCATGATACAATCGGAGCGGACCTTCAAAATACGCACGATGGTTTCTCTTTCCCCAGGTGTTCATCCTGATACCAATCATCGTTCTGCACCTGCTCGCCTCAGCTTGACTACCGCCAGAGCAAGATGATTCGGGGAGAATCCCTCGCCAATGATCACATGAGCGTATGCCTGCGCTAGTTCTTCTCCCGTAATGTGGTGGACGAACATGGAACAACTCTTATTCCTTAATTTTCGTTCATAAGACCGTCTGAAGAGTTCCCCCCGGCTCTCACTTCGGGGTTCGAGTGGGACGAGGGAGAGCACTCGTCATGTTGCTCGGTCCACGGAAGGGTTTCATGGAACTCGACCTGAGGGCCGAGGCCTTACAAAACATTGTCGCAACTGGCGAAATGGGTTGACCTTTCAGCTGCAATATAATCGACAAATAATACAACTCAATTCAAACTATTGAATGAATTCCCCGCATAAGATGTCTGGTTACGGAGGGCGGATCTATCTGCGGTTTTCCGAATCGACACTGCCCCGCATTGCTAAGTTTTCGGACGACCCTTCGTTTCTTCGGTGCCAATCGCTCCCGACAACGCGGATTGTGGATGCGCGTTCTGAGGCTATATAAGCCGTAGGAGGATGGAGTCCGGCCCACGCACGGATCTGCCGAGTCGGGGAGGGGAGCGTTCCGGAACCTGTGAAGATGACTAATGAAGAAGTATTCAAGATTCTCGTCGGGAACAATTTTATTACACAGGATCAGACAAAATGCAGTGACTTCCATCTACCAAACTCTCTTTTACTTGGATTGAAGTGATCGATGATGACAACCATTGGTTCCTTAGATACAGTTTTGTTTCGTCATTTCAGGGCAGTTGATCTGATCACAAATCAACGCCTATTAAATGAATAAATTATCAATCATATATTATTTCTATCCTCTCCATAGCCTCTCCTTACGTGACGTTGTACCGCGTTGCTGCGGGAGTGAATCTGGCCAAACTGACACGAACCCATCATACTTTGTCATCGCCATGAATCGTTTACAACCGCCCTCAGTTCGACATTCCCCTCGACGTACTGTCATCCTCAATCGGGAACCTAATCGTAAGCCATAACTCCGTGATGAGTTTATCGGAACGAATGTCGCAATCTCAACGCGAAGGAAAACTGTGTTCGATGAATGGAATGCCGTGTCTGAACGTTCAGTCGTTCACTCGCTGTCCTTCAGATAATTTTTCTCTCGTTATCACGACTCGGGGTGAGCTTCACGATACACGATGATATCTTCTCCAAATCCGGGAAACATTATCAGAAACGGAAAAGGGAATTCCAATCATAGGTTTGTCAATGACGAGAGAATCGGTGGAAACTCTCGGCGGAAGAATACTCTGACTTTTTGACGAGACGCCGGTGGAGCCGTATCACAGAACAATCCAAGGCTGGCTACGATGTCGTCCATGGTTTCCTTTTCATCAGACAGAGAAACACGGCGCATCTGTTCTCACACTTCGACGAATACGATCTGCTGGATCAATCTATTCTGTTCTAAAATGCGCCCGGCGACTTATGGCGGATTGAAAACACGCGGATGGCGGCTTGAGTGAAACGAATGCCGGAGCTTTTCATCAATCTGTGACTGATGCAGGTGGAGCAGCCGGATTCCTCTCTGCCCGCGAGCGTAGCGAGAGGCATGAACAAGCAGCTGCCTGTCAGCTACCGCACCCAATCCGCGCTCAAGGCGTCGCCGTGGCGTGTTGGCGTTTTGTGGTTCAAGTCGCTGGGCGCATTTCAGAACAGTACCGATCAATCTGATCGACCAATTTAAATGCTTCCAAACAACATCGATGTCATCACCATCATCACTGCTTTGAACGCCATTCAATCATGTGTTTCCTCGCAAATCATCTCATTCTCACTTCGTATCACAAACTCAAAACGCGCACACAAATGGCGTCGTGTAAAAAAACGAAACCTGGATCAGATAAATTCTTCTTCGATCAGAATTCATTAGATGAGGATAGTTCGAGTCTGTCCAATCAATGCTGAATCCGCCACTGCTGGACGTTCGTGGAGGTTTCTCGATGAGTTTGAGCGAAACTCCTGTCAAGGTTGTTGGGCTTCAAAGAAGCGGATTCCAGAGCATTCTGGTCGATTCATGAGTCTTCCGTGTAAATCACCACCTCAACCACATTTCAATGGTCCTGCTCGCGAGACGCAATCTTGGCAAATATATTCGATGAGGATTCTAGAACCATTTGAGCTAAAACCGCTTCGGGGTGCTTTTTTGTTTCAATTATACAAGGAAGACCTTGAATCATGAACAGAAATTGCCATCCTCAATCAAGGCACGCAACCAGAGCGCGCGTCCCGCCAAAGCGAGCTGGAGCTCCGTCATATTATGTAAGCGCTCGACTGTATTGACTCCGAATTTTGTTGAGCAGGAGGGCCATTAAGTACCATGAGCCGAATACTTTCGGAAGAACGTGGAACGATTTTGAGAATCAAGGAAAGAATCAATCTGGAAGATGAGGCCTCGGTAGACAGAGGTTCCCGCAATACGGAATGCGATCCGTGCAACGCGTGCTGCGTTGTATGGATTGGTTCGGAAAGTTTGCTCCAGCTTCTGCCGATCGACTGTGTCCATTCAACTTGGCAGGAGGTCTTACAAGCATTCCGTCCCGATCCGTACAATTGTAATGACCGTACTTCATACTACGGGGGCCTACGTCCACTCCTCGGTCCGGGTTTTGCTGACTTCACGAATGTAGCGAGAACTGTCCATCGCGAGCACCTACGGTGGTCCGATGAAAAGTGTTCCGATAATGCCGGTGATCCGATTGCTCCGATACTTGCGCAAGGATCAGAATCGGAAATTACGATACTCGTTTCGCCCCAATGAGGCTTTAGACTCACTCGAATCGGTTAAGAATCGAGCTCCAGTTATCAGTTCCTAGCTCAATCGAGAAGGGAAGCAACATCCGCCATCGCGACCGGAAATCGTGGGTTCAGAGATGAAAATTTGTTTCTTGACAAATGTGCTCTCCAACCTACCGAAAATACACGAAAACTAGAACGCCAAGTATTCCACACGCCATTCACGCCCAGAATATACTGCTTAGTCTCTCGATGCCTGGAATCATCGAAAAAGCCCGAAGCGAACACCGGATCGGTTCCCGGAATGCCTAAACGTTTCCACTCCCACTGCATGTGATTTTGTTTTGATTTGAGCCCCAGCTCAGGATAACTAGCCATTCAAAAAAGTGTGTGTACCACTAAGTGTTATTTTAACGTAGTTCGAGGCACTGGGTTTCTGACTAGTGATTAGAAAGGTTCCGAAGAACCCCTGCCCTAACTCCCTATTCTGTTTTGCCATACAAAGCGACTCGGCTTGGCAGGCAAGCTGTCGTCGGGATAAGTCATTTGTCGCGATAATTCACCGGTGTCAATATGTACAGGTGTTTTGACACGTTAAGTACTTCAACCTACAGTTTGCTAGATTCGAAATTCCTGTTCGAGTTCGGCGACCGTGGGTTTCCTTTGATTAGGAGTGCTGCCCCCTGGTGGGGTCGGGGGAGCTGGAGAAGGTGCACCCGAACTTTCGAACCAATCGTGCGACTGTTGCTGTTGTTGTTGATGATGATTAGGGGACGAATAGTCATGATTTAGATTCAGCGGCTGCCGAGATCCTGCCACTGTTGGGAAGCGCGGGTCCATCCTGGAAAAATAATGTCGTCTGATTTGGTGTCCGGTTTTTTCTGAATCTTGAACTCAGAGCATTTCGGATTAGGTGAGTGAGGGTTCTTCCCCGGGGAACCACGCGACATATATCTGTGGAATGGGGACGGATCCCGAAGAATATGATGCTTACATTTCTGGTGGAGTGCTTCCAGGCGTGTATCTACCTTCGTTCGGCTGGAAGTGTCTTGGCTGAATATTGAGCGTCGAGGGCCGCGAATGGGTTTCGGGGTAGGAAAGTTTTCGCACCATGAACGGGGAACCGTGCACCTTGTACGCGTTGGCGTTCGGGGTGCTCATGTTCCTCGCGTAGAACTGCGGAGGGCGTGGCGGCGATCTGGGCACAGCATTCGGATTGTCGAATACTGAAGAGCCATGCGAGGAAGCCGGGGAACTCACTGGGATATGGTATGTCGGACGTGGAGAAAGCTCGTAAGGAGAAGATGCTGTGTGAGGATTACACAAGGTCTCAGCTGAGGTTAACTCTGCCGAAGAAGGCGTGTACGGGTAGTCACTCGTTTGTAACGGCGTGGACACTGTCGCGTTTCCTGGGAATTCAATTGAGAGTCGTGAATTATGGATACGGTTCAAATACATCAGCTATTCTAATCCCTTGGAGGGATGCGAAAAAACGAAATGTCACACAAAACTTATAAGACTGACTTCCGATCTTCACACTCACCGAGAGGCGACGGTCCGAAGCCGGAGCTCGCCGAGTTGTAAGCTTGATCAGAGTCGTGAGACGTGGTTGAGCTGCGCCTCCTACAAGTCAGAGGACTCTGTTGGCCCCCGAAATTGTTTTGACCCCACAACTGCTGGTCGGTCATGTTGAGCGAAGGCCGTGTCGCCGAATTCCGCTGCGTCATTTGACCATGATAGGTGTTGTGGCAGTATGTGCCTCTCCCTTTGAAAGGCGAATCATCCAAACTTCGCGGCGCCGACATGAAACTCTGATCTCCATCCACCATGTGCTCGCCGCTGCCCAGTTCGTTGTAGCTTCTTGAATGGTTCTTTAGGGTGACATTCTGTCTGTCTCTGCCGAGCCCGATTGTCGACAGGAAATTCCCAAAATGATGCTTCATAGTGCTCAAAACGTTTTTCTTCCGCGCGTCTTTTTCCTTCGAGGGTGTTTGCACTGGCGATCCTTCTATGCGGATCGACTGATCGCCATAAGGATACGCACCGGGGTTAACAATCAGATTCTGAAGCAAAAACCAGAGCATTAGTCCCACTGATATGTTCTTGGGGCGTTCCTTCAAAGAAATACCGAAATCCCAAAAATCGCGATGGTTGGCTAAAAACTCACCTGATCCTGATCTCTTACGATGGAACTTGGCCAACGTAAATTATTCTCGAGTTCGATGATTCCCGTGCTCCCTGGAACTTTCAGATTGGCCTGATGTTGCTGCAGCGTCGAAGGTCCCCACGTCTTTCCTTTCTGGCTTCCATTGAGCGTCGGGCTTGAGAACGCGCTGACCTGACTCGTCGGAGCTGAAAAAGAGGAAGAACATTGATTTTCTCTGTGAGAGGAGGAGCCCCGTGGAGTCCTGAGGTCAGGTTCATCTGAACCGAAACGAACGATGGTTCCCGCCCAGTCACGAAACCCTGATCCTAGGATCGGATCGAATCGAATCGAAGTCTGGCGACTCACTTGGTAGGGCTGCTCTCGTTACGATGGGTGAACCCTGGGGCCGCAGACTGCAACCGGATGTGACAAGGCCGATGCTGTCTGTGGACTCGTTCAGGAAGCTGGAAAAGGCTAGATGAGGCGATCTCGCTGTTGTGGGCGAATTTGTCATACTGTTGGCCATGTGATTCGTAGCAGAGATGGCTCTGGGTCTGTTGAAACGCCCGACGTTCAGGTTTGGCGAAACCGGGAATGCCACAGGCTGCCCCAATACGTTCTGGCTTCCCCAAGAGAGAATGTGCTTGAAGTCGGTTGGAGGTGTGATCTCGAGGTTGCGGGCCCTAGGCCTTCCGTTGCGTTTCTTCGGCAATGGCGCACAGTCCTTGAGTCGAGCCTCTTTGAGACGGGCTTGGTTGAGCTCACGTTGAGTGATATCTCGATCCCTTTCTTCGAGTTTCTTCCAGAAGGACTGAACTGCGTCCTCTCGGCGTCTGAGGTCTTCTTCCCGCTGACCGATTTCCTTCTCTCTTTCAATCACATGAGCTGCTGCCGCTTCTATTTCTTTCTTCCAGTTACATTGCATCGTTTGGAATGAATCGCGAGGAGTCATCATAAATGACGATTTTGAAATCTCACTGAGCCTTTCGAGGATTTCCGCGAACGAGGGCCGTTTGTGAGACTCAATCTCCCAGCACGCTGCAAAACGAAAACGGTGCTTCTCAGTTAGATGTTCCTAATTCGCACGAGCTGCGTTTGAGGGAAAATGTTTCTTCTCGCACCTTCCATTAAATTTCTGAAGTCGCCGGGACACGTGTCGGGAATATGCAAGTTCAAGGTGCCCGTGCCTATCCCGTAGGCGATGGCCATGTCGTTGAATTCTTTGTAGGGCGTCTCGCTGGTCAGGAGTTCCCATAAAACGACTCCATAGCTCCATACATCCGATCTCCAACTGTATTTGTTGTTTTTGATGTTCTCGGGCGCCATCCACCCGCAAGTTCCACCTCGCGTGCTAATCGTCGATTGAACATTGGAGCGGGCCAGACCGAAGTCGGTGATTTTCAAAGTCATCGCGCGGCCCGACTCTGGGTCGTAAGGTGTGACGAGAAGGACTGGAATGAGAGAAACGAGGGAAAAGTGTTAAGCGATGAATAATCTTCCACGCTCGGTCGCCTTCGTGGCACTGTTTCCTACCGCGCGACGACTGCGAAGTCGGCGGAGTGAATTTTTCATGGATATTTCCTAAGCAGAAAGAATCCGAGAAAGAGTGGTGGACGACGAAAGCTAATTTGAGAACAGGATCCCGGTCCGGGAAATTCCGAAGCAGCGACCTCGTTTCCGAAATCAGTCTTTCAATGGTTAATTCATCGATTTCCGAGGGATCTCTTGGAACCCCTGACTTCAAAGAATTTGATCCTATCCTCTTTGCGGGTATATGCCTTCCTACCTGTCCGCCAAAACGCAAAGAGGTAGCTCAGCTCGAATAGCGCAGTGCGGAAGAGGATTTTGCCTATAAATCTCTTGAGTCTGGATAGTGAAGCAGACTTCACAATACCGTCGTTGAAACACTTGTGTGGCATCTGTGTGACCACTGTCCGCGAATCCATCGAGCCGACCGTCTAGCCGTAGCCGGTCTATTCCTTCGTCGGCAAATGCTCACATGGATGAATGGATGAATCATACAGAAGGTAACACTTGCCATTATCGAATCGTCACTCACCGTTCGTGGATTTAAGGTCTCGATGAATTATGTCTTTGGAGTGAATGTATTTCATCCCTTCGGCGATCTGCTTCGCCCAGTCGAGGAGAGTTGGAAGACCGATGTGATGGTTCATCAGGACCCTGTATAGGGCTCCTCCAGAGCAGTACTCCATGATCAACCAGTAACTTGGCGGTTTATTGCACAGACCTACAGATCATTCAAAGAAATCGAATCAGTCTCCCGTTGGTGGTCACTTTGGAATATCGGGAATCGCGGGAAAGTCATTCAGTCAAAGCTTTGGCCGGTGCTTACCAAAAAGGTGGACAATATTTGCGTGGTCCAATTGCCAGAAAAAGCTTCCTTCTTTTTTGAGAGCATCGCACGTGGCCACAGGATCTTTGGCGTCGAGCGCTTTTATGGCCACTGGCTGACCCTTGTATTTTCCGGCGTAGACCTAGCAATTACACAAGAGTATTAGCGTCCAGTTCAGACGATTAGTTAGCCGCAACGGTGGTAAGGTTCCACCGTGGAAAAGAAGGAAGCCGATTTCGAAACTGACCCTTCCGAAGCCTCCACAGCCGATAGGCTCGCCTCGAACGATGTCGTCGTACGCGATTTCAGGAGGACCGTTGTTGCCGTCCACGGCGTCTTCATCTTCCTCGGCGTTAGGCGCGTCGCCATTCGCATCGGCAACCTCCACAAAATTTTGTGGAAAAATTCCGACCTGGAAAACATTGAGAATTTGATTCCTATCCTCTCTACACGTAAGATGCGCTGCGCAATGCATCTTCGCGCAACTTTGAAGTCCAGAAGGAAAAAAAAACTCGCTTCAGAAGTGTGAGGAAAAGTAAATTCGTCGACCGCGTGTCCCAGTCGTCAAAAAAGCTTGATAGATAATCGTGATGTCATTTCCAAGAAACCGAGACAACAGACCCGCTCCACAGTCCCGCTCAAATCGGCCAATGCAACAGCGACGGAACCAACAACAACGGCGTCGCTGCCACCGATGTTGGCCCGACCATATGCGTGGGCTGTAAAATAACATTCCTCGAACCGACGCTTCTTTGAATATAACGGATTCGGCCGAATGCCGACCGAACGGACATCTTGTGTACTAAAGTGACGCCAGACAATCGGTCGACGACATCTCGCGGAATTTGATTCGATAGCAGTTTTGAGTTTCTGTTCGTAATTGGCGCTGCGACTCTAAAGATCCATCGTCCTCCTCTGTAGGGCTTCGGTTGTCGAGCTGCAGAATCTCGTAACAGATCGGGGACAGGAATCATATCATGGAATTGAGACGTGTGGAACGCAAAGTCGACTTGTGGGAATGATCGTGGCACCGACGATTTCTTCAATGAGCTCATAAACCGCGATCGATTGTAAAATGTTTCACGGAGTTTCTTTGACAGGGAAACTCCGGTGTGGGCATGTTATCCGAGGGTGACACTTGATGCGGAACGCCGATGAGTCGGAAGAGAAGTGTTAATTATTATCAGGAGTATGCTATACACGAGCAACCCGAAACCAAGCGGCAAGAGCGACCTTGAGCGCGCAGCAGCCACGCCGACGCAATGCGATTCGTCGGAGCGAATGGTAAACGAATTCATTCTCTTGACAGACACTGCCGACCGCCATATCAACAACGTTAACGATCAACAACGATCCGAGTCCAGCGATGGACTCACGTACCTTCTCGCGTATTTGACCAATCCACCAGCCATCATCACCGGAAATCGACGAATCCTCACAAAGCAAGACGATTTCCTCGCCCTTTCTGAGTGTGAGTTCATCTTCGCCATCTCCCTCGTAATCATACAAAACCTGAAATCACAATGAGCCAATTGTCCCATTGTCAACGAAACAAACACGAACCAAATATAATCAACTAACTGAAATCAAGACAACCAACGCAAACAAACAACTGACTCCTTCGAAACTTGTCGCATCGCGCACATAAGTGATCGAACCGGCGATCAGTCTGCGGCAACGAGCGACGAATTTTCTGAGGTTTTCCGGAAGGGGAAAAGAGTAGAGAATGTTGCGCTCTTAGCACAAATCTGGGCGTTCCTGGCAACTTACTTTGCAGACTTTCTCCGATCTCCTGTTTTGCTGAGGGCCGCCGCCGCCTCCTCCTCCCCCGCCGCCTTCGGACGTCCGCCTGTCAGGCATGGACCCTCCTGAAGCTGTCAGCGGAGGGTCTGGGTCGATTCGGCCCTACAAGGAGCAGCCAGAAGAGTCGCGCATCATCTGATCACATCCGATGCCTCTGAAAACGGTCGAGATCGGATTAGTGTTAGGAATTCGTTGGGAGCTTCATGGGAATCGAATTCCTCCGGAAGCTCTGATATCTAACATTACAAGCTAGCACCGTCACGGGATCTCTTGACACTTGTCGCATAATATGATCGATCAGATTTTTCTAGTGCTACGGGGCCAATTGTTTTCGAAATGCGAGAGAATACGCGAAACTACCGGTCCCAAAAACCGACGTTACAGATACGGTAACTGAATGCGAATGCGCACGGTTAAGCTCGTTTTGAAGCCGGGATTGACACGCCACAGCGGATCACCATAGCAGGGCACGGACGAAAAACTGTGGGAGCTCATCCGGAAGCATATTCGACGACGGATTCAATGCAAGGGGCTAGGATCGGCATTCCAATCTAATCCGTGAACTAAGCTATCTGACCAAAGAAGATAACACTGTGACGCCAACCTTCATAGTTGAGATTATGAAACTACGGAACGAACGATTGTCGTTTCTATGAGATGAATCCTCTAATTCTAAATTTGGAGACTCTCCATCAAGGGGCACTCAGTCCATTGAAGCCATGAACTTTGTTTCTTGAAGTTCCTTCTCCCAGAATGAAGGAAATATTGGACATGAATCATGTCCTAGAACCATTGAATATTAAGGACGTGATTCATTCCAGTCTTTCCGGTCCTCCCAATCGAAAGGTTACTTCTTCAGCATATCAAGCTTCCCATTCCTCTGATCAGAAAGCCTATCGCGTCTCAATGCGCCCTCCTGTATCTAGTGTGGCATCTCAGCCTGCAACAAATGAACCCTCAAATTTCACGTCACTCGCACAGGCAGCCAATCCGGCTAACCCCTGTCCTGTCAACAGCATGGGGTAAAGAAAAAGAAATCTCTCAGAAAGATTCTCTGATGGTGACAAAAACTACCGAGGGAGCGAACCACAGAATAAAAGTCGATGCATAGGCTCCTGGATCTGACTCTTCTTCGGCGACGACAGTCTACGCTCAAACTTCGACGCATGTTACCCTCAGGGAAGAGAAGCTTAATGCACCGGCGCAGATTCTCGCGGTCAAGGGATTTAGGACCTCACCTAACTACCGACGCGGCTTTATCTATTCGACCGATAAGCGTTGCCGCTCCCTCGAAAGCGCCCACGAATCAGCTTCATACAGGTCAACATTCCAAAACGGGAAAAACCATGTACATTACGGTGGTCCACAAGCGACATGGATCCCAATGAGCTTCTGCACTTGATGAAAGATCGCTGACGGAGCAAATACGCTACCTCCCGGTGCCGACTGATCTTCCACGGTCAGAACCGAGCTCACGTGAGACATGACGTGAAAAACCAAATTTGGTTCATCGAGCTCACAGTCTTGCGGAACCATTTCCAGCCTTGTGCCCCGCTGCCAACCTATTCGAGAAAGCTGCTCTTCACTAGAGAAACGAGCGCAACCGCATGGAGTCACAGAATATCCACAGGATCTTGCTGCTACAGTTATCCCTTGACTCCAGGCATGTACGAGACCATGGATTGTTCTGACACGACAGCCGACAACATGACAACGATCATATGATTTTGATGCGACAGACCTAGGAGTTTGACCTCGCGAAGCTTTCGAAGCCCAACTTATTCCAATCCCCACTCGGTGTCAGAAATCAAGGCGTTGGAAAGCTGGTCACCGCTTATGAGTAGTTCTAGTTCGCTATCTACTCCACTCTCAGCCGAAGTTGAGACGGAACCGAATGCTGCAATAGGCCGTTCTCTTATTCCTTGTTGGGACCAAGGAAATCAAATCAAGAATCTAGGACTAAGAAGCTCGCACTTGCTTACATTACTCTGGCCATCCAATGGAGCTGGTTCCCCACCTACTCCGCGCTCGAAAGGTGCACGAACAGGGCGTTTATGCCTTCAACACAAATGTGTTCTGCACCGCGGAGTGCGGTTTTCACTCAATGCCGGACGGGGCTTTTCACTTTGTGGGTATCAGCTGGCACTGAATCAACCATGAATCCGGCTCGAGATATCCCGGAACGCCGAAGATACTTCAATGTTTCAAGTTCACACACCAAAAACAAATCAGGCACTGCAGAACGCCATCTTGCAAAAACTCACGGATGAACGCATTCATGGAGCGCCAGGCGATTGAAGCGCAGCTGGGAATTGCCCCAAGGTTATAGCAAAACGCTATAACGGAGCTTGGAACGATGCTTTCGTGAAGTTGACCTTCTCTGCTGGGCGAGATAAGCGGAAACGGGTTTTCCCCCGGTCAACAGTTATGTCGATCCTCTTTGCCCGCTTCGGATCGTTTCGAGCTGGATGTCGAGCAATCACGGCCCCGTCGGCGACGCATCAGCCCAAAGGACATTGCTATTCATGATTTTGGAACTTCAACGAGTTATTCAACTGCGGGCAGGTCTCGGAGACCCCGAAACGCGGCACGAATGCAATCATTCTCCTAAACTTCTCGACCAGAGTCAGGGGGTTCAATTGCTGGAGCTGTTGTTTGGCACTCCACGGGTACGCCTGGATCGACCAGATCCTGGGAAATCAGGCG
Organism: Neoseiulus californicus; assembly: GCA_028455905.1. Classification (NCBI taxonomy): domain Eukaryota; kingdom Metazoa; phylum Arthropoda; class Arachnida; order Mesostigmata; family Phytoseiidae; genus Neoseiulus; species Neoseiulus californicus. The sequence continues at coordinate 5,297,420 of JAMQGS010000008.1, forward strand.
CACAAGGAGACCTCCGCCGTGCGAACGTTGTCTGACAACAGTGCCGGAAGCCCGCGCGGAGTTGCTCATGGGGCGCCGATTCCCGATCTTCCCATGAATTTCTAGCTTGTGGGGGCTCTACATAGCGCCTCCTCTTTTTCTGCCGGCGATCATTAAGGACCGGGATGCCTGAAGGACTCCTCAGCGTGCGTCGGGGCGCACGACGATGGAGGAGGTACTCGCTCTCGCTGCTATCCGGGCAGTCCCCTTTGGGAGATTGCACAGAACCACACGATTGCATGTCCATTGACCTGGCTAAGACAGTGAGGGCAGAGACCGCAAATGGGGAATTTGCACTGAGCGCAAAACCGCTGAGGCGCGAAGTTAACGGGGCGCGAATCCAAAAATTGAGCTCCACTTTTTTCCGTAACGGCAGAGAAGAGTGCATATCGTGTCAAAACTACAATTGTATGCCCAGGGATGTGAGGGATCCCAAAGCCCAGGAGACGCGGCAGCGGCTCTGGAAACCTGCGAATCTTCGCAAGTTGCGCTGGGGTCCGGCTCGTGTCGGGATCTAATACTCGCAACTTCGACGCACCGCTAAATGAGATCTAGCGGTCGCACGTGGCATCTCGTTGATTCGAGTCTCTGATGCGAGCTCACATTTCATCCAGGAGGCGACCCCCTCGCACCAGGAGATGTTGTAACCATTTCCTGGTCGCACCATCTGTGCGAAATTTGGCGGCAAAACGTCCCCGTAGGATAGCATCCCCTATTTTTCCGAGACCCTTTTTCATGGCAGCCGTCAACGAACATCGGCTCTCGGATAGGGAACGGTGTCGTGTATTCATTTGATTTGCTAAGTCCAAACTTTGTTGAAACAAATACAGTGTGACCCGAATTCTCGGAAGTTTGCCATTTTCGCACAGATTGAGGTGGAGAGTCCGGGAGCCCATCGAAAGCTGAGACTCCGTGGGGAGGACGGAAATTTCTGAGAGAGCATTGGCCTACTCGCGCCCGTCCCCCCGGCACGTGCCCTCATCCGAAACATGGATTTTGAAAGGCAACAGGTAATTTCGATAGATTTGAAAGATCGGACTCAGCGTTATCGGGATTTAACATGGAAAAAAAAGTCCCCCGACTGAGGCGAACATTCCTGTGGGTTGACGCCTGCGTCACCTCGAGCTGTTCTCAATCCATCCGGAGCTGCCTTCTGATCACCATATTACAACCGGATCTCTACCGGGGGTTCAAACATCGGATTCGGGAGCGGTTTCTGGAGCGAGTTCTGCGGGACCCCGTGGTTGTTCGGGACCTTGGCAGAGGCCTCGAGGGCTGCAGCGAAGAAAAAGTATGAGAACCACCGCGATGAGCTCCATTTGAGAGCCGAGGGTAGGGGGTGGGGGTTCTCGAAGGCGCTAGTTAATTCCGGGGATAAGGCGCGATGTGAGAATTGAGTTTCGTTCCATGGATCAGTTCACCTTGAAGTTACCGTTGTATTCGTCGGACTGATTCGGCGAACCGGCGACACTGTTCCGTCTTGAGATCATCGGAGAAAAACCTGGGCGCCCTCACCGACGATCCCAGATGTACCCGAATAACATTTCTATACGACACGACGTACGCTCATTTGGTTGATGAAAATTACTCTATTGATTATGAACGGTTCTGCTGGGAAGGAAAAGCTTCCGATGCGGGATCATATATGTACTAGAACTTCGATTAGAATATGCGAGCCACAAATGTCGGTCCGAGACATACGCCGTTCCTGGATTCTCGTTTTGGGAAGGCAGTGTTTGTAGCGGAACGGATTTTCGATCGATCGATATAGAACTGCGGATCACAGAACGCAGAGGAAGGAACTCCATACAATCTGCGTATCTAATGTATTCGGAGGGACTGACCTTGACCGCAGCCTCGACTTCCCTCTCGTTGGTGGTGTTATCAACCGCCTAATAAATCGCCTCTCTTTTCAATCAGTGGATGTTCAGAGACCGATCCGATACGGCGGTCTTCGATCAAGAAAACACTCTCCAAGAGAAACTCTGCACAGCGAGGATATTCATTGAGAAGAACGCGGTTTCGATGAGGTTTTCAGCATGTTTTGTCTTCGTTGTGATTTTTGTACGTGCACAAGCAGTGACCGATACTCGACACGTAGAGAAAGGACTTCTCGGCAAAATTCTCGGAGATGAGGTCACATACCCTCTGAGGCCAGCTGGGTCTCAAGGGGGAGTCACCAGTGAGTATAGATTGTCGGATAAGAGATGATAAAGGACGAGAAAGATCACATATTGTTCACCCGTTTAGTGTCCCGATCGGTTGAATGGGAGATTTGACTTCTCCCCAGTCATTGCTCATAAACCTGATAATCAGCTATTCAATCCATGCTCTTGTTACCCGAAAAATCGGAATTTCCAATGCGTCATGTCTCATGAGACCGTTGCATTTCCAGACACCGTGTCGATTCTATCGAGTGGTCCAGTGTCCATTTCCATCGCAGCTTTTGTTCGAGACGTCGTGATAGAACCCGAGGTGAGCTTCGACCACGACAAAATACCTCGGAGGAAAGGAACGAGTCCTAGTTACCTCTCGAGCTTCTGCATGCTCATAAGCTCTGCATAGAAGTTTCTATCGTTACAGGCAAAAGCAATGAAATGTACGGTGGAGATAATCGAAACCTGGCTGGATCCCAAACTCAGCTTCGACTCCTTCAAAGGAAAGGTGAGATACATGTGTTCTAAGACATCTGATCCTCCTCGGATCAACGGTCTAGAGAATTCCCGGCCCGAATCGTCGATCGACCACGTAGTCCACGAATCGGGCGAGACGAAGGAACATGCCTCCGTGAAAGAGAATCATGAAGTTTAGCTTTCATTCTCCCTCCGAAACCCTGTTGTCGTAATTCTCCAGCGGAGACTCTGCTTCACATAATAGTCGATGACGCTTGTTTGTGGGATTGAACTGTGCGAGAGACAGAGATGATTCAAACTAGACGAGTGTGACATGGGTAAGGGGCGTAGCGTCACCGAAACCGCTTCTCCAAATTTTTGCGCCTGGACATGGAGTATCCCTGCTCCAGAGGACTTGATGCTTGGGAGCCCAGTCAACCTCAGTAGATATCTCCAACGGAATATCTCGATGTTTTCATCATCAACTCCATACAAATCCATAGGTGAATGCAATCACGATTGTCGAAAGCTCGGAAGGAGTCAGCAGGATATGGCAGACAGAAACCCTGATCCTGAATGGTGAAACTCAGAACGGTATTCTGGGAAGGCTCCGAATCTATCCGAGCGGGCACGTTGAACGCTTGCTGAGGTAATGATTCTCAATCAAGTAGCAGAGCTTCACCTCTGTGCTTTCGTTTCGCAAGATCATGACTCTGTTTTTCAGATTTGAAGAAGTCCATCTCCCGTGTTATATTGATAATCCCATCGTTTACCCGTTCCACGATACACGGTGTGTCCTGAAAATCGGAAGCAGTAAGTAGATCGTGGTCTTGGAGTTTGCTTATTCTAAGGCTAGGAAAATTGCTGTCACATCACTTCTTCTTTCCAGTGGCTCACATCAAGGAGGAAGTGGCTTATTTGTGGAATTCGACGTACGGTGTCCGCATTGATGAAACCATCCGACCGCAAAACGTCTATCTCTCAAAGATCGCGCTTAGAGCTGCAAACATGCTCATGCCAGGTGAGACACAACCACCTTCTGACCACGAGCGCAGAATGAGGACAAGTCAAGGTCACGAATAACGAACCTCCCAAACTGCGGCTCTTTCCGGGTTCCCTGCTTTGAGCATGGAGGACACTAGTAGTTCCTGAATCGGAAATGGTCATGAAAAGAAGGAGAGGTCAGCCAAAACCACTCATGTTGATATCGATCTCCCGCTTACAGCGAAAATTGAGCATTCGTTCATCGAGGCGACGTTCACGTTCAGAGCGAATCGCTTCGATTTGCTCTGCAGATTCCTGGTCCCCTGTGTCTTCTGCGTGTTCCTCGGCTTCTTCTCTTTCCTTGAGATCCTCCGAGAACGCAGCTTCACTATAATTTGGGTGAGTAGGTGGGAACCCCGTGAATAGGGTGCTACTCGGAAGAATGGATGAGGAGTCATTCGTAGTTGAAGGCTTGAGATGATGCCAGATGGATATTCTGGAAAGCAAATTACAGGATTAGTCGCTCTCTAAACTGAGATCAGGCTGTTGTCCGAGTTCTGTTAGACAGAATTTTCCCTCCGGTTTCAGATGGCGACCATATTGCTGTCAGTGTCCGTTCTCACGTGGCCTCCGGCAATTTGCGCTTTCCAATTGTCTTCAATATTGGCAGTAGTTTCCTACGCGTACATCGTAGCCACAATGCTGGTTGGATTGTGCGCGGGAGACGCCGACGATCGCGAAGACATGCTCACCGAGGTGATCACTTCCACTTTCTTGATGCTTGAATCGTAGCCGGATAGGATTGACTTTATCGTCGAGGTGATAGAGAACCCGACTCTAAGTCCGACAGCTTGAATGAAAAGTTTAAAAAGAGCTCCGAAGCTCGAGCATTCGGGATTCCGAAATTCATACTCCGCGAGTCCTAATCGTTACGTCTCTCTTCCAGAGATGCCCTGTCAAAGAGCTTCTGTCATCCGTCGTCCCCACGGCTTCATCATATAAAGATTTGATCATCAGAGTTGCTCTATTGTTCTCGTATTTCTGTTTCGTGATATTCTACATGATTTTAATCAACAAGATAGCTTGATGTGGTGATAAAGTTCTGTTCGTCATTCAACTTTGATGCAGGCATTTTCATTGGAGTTGCACCTTCTTAACTCTCGTACGCTCTATGGTCGATTGCCCGAGAGGTCACATGCTGCAATTTTCTCTAGGCGAGTTCTTTCTCAGAGCATCCTACAGGTGACATGACTGAACTTGGAGTAGCGATTCCTGACCTATCAAGAACGGAACAAATTAATGAGCCCGCGAAGCTGTCGATTTTCCGCGACTATCCGACTAAGTTCCTCCATTGGTCCGATCCCGATTGTAAACCGAATAAAACATGCATCCGTGATGATGCAATGAACGCAGATTTCCGTCGACTCTGATGTGTTTCGCCCCTATTTTGCTCTCGAGCACTGCATATATTACTGCATAGATCGATCACAGAGAGAAAGCCTGCAGAACCCACGATGAAACTTGAGAATTTTGCGGAAACCACGTCGTTATATGGTTCCCGATTTCTTTGACACATATTTGAGTCTTCTCTTCACTTTAGGGGTCCCTTCGCGGAAAATAGATTAAAGGTCCTCCTGAAAAAGCCTCTGAAACGATGCTGACGAACCGAGAACGCGATGTCTTGGTTGGAATTCAGTCGTCGTCGTGGGCCACGAGGCAACGCATCCTTCCCCAATAACTGGACCGGGACGGCAAAAACCAGGAACGTGACACCGAATTCCAAAGGAATAGTCAGCAAAAGGACGAAAACCAAGACACTCTCAGGGAACGCGACCATCGCACGTTGGGAGCAGCGAGACATACGCTCTCACCATGTTGGGGATCCAGCTCGAGTTCCCGACCTTGCCGTCGGGGTGTCGTCGGGTCCCGGTAGACCCTCGGCAGGGGCCCCTTCTTCCCTCGGCAGGGGCCCGTATCCCGCACTTGGGACTCCCTTGGGGTCACGAAGTCATTGGGAATTTTTACCTCCTGATCCTGGTACAGCCAAAGTGATTTTCCTAGTCAGGGAATCTTCGACACTATGTGGTGCACCAAATCTAGAGAAGTGGACGGCGCACAGTGGGACGGAACGGCAGTTTAGGAGAGGAGGAATATCGACTCGCCTCTCTCGTCTCGGTTGCCTCTGAAAGCTCGTATTAAACACGGAAAATGGAACTCGACCGGAATGATTCACGATTCAATAGCGTTCATGTCTCCCATCTGAGCTGACGGGGTCACAGAGGGCTTTCCGAGGCTTCACGCTAGCTCTTCCCGCAGCAACCGGCGGGTATCGCCTCGTGAGAGACATCAGTGAGGGGTGATTTTTCGGAGGAAATCCCCAATGCATGTAGTGGCCTGGCGTTGGGGAGGGGGCGGATTTCGAACTCGTAGTATAGAAAGAGGTCACAGAACACGAAATCGCGAAGAGCGCGCTAGATTTCATCGATCAAAACGGGACTTCACCGCGTTTTCAAATGAATTTTTGCATGGAAATCTCGAAAACCAAGGCGCGCAGCCTTCAGGTGAGTCTCCTGGGCTGACTTGACTCAAACGTGAGACCGGAACCGATATCTGAGGGTTGCGGAAGTTGAATTTTTGTGTTTATTACCCCTGTTATCGACTCAGACTTCCGCAAGCTAGAACAGCTCAGATATCAGTTTCGGTCTCACGTTTGAGTCAAGTTAGCCCAGGAGACTCACCTGGAGGCTGCGCGCCTCGGTTTTCGGGATGCATATCCGCCGTGAGCCCACTGTGCGCCACTGAATACATGTAAATTAGAGGGATAGAATTTGAACTACGGACACGAGGGAGTGAGACTTCCGTATAGATTCATTCTTTGCATAAGGGATGGAGTGCAGCTGTCTAGTCCTGGACTCGTGTCGTCTCACTTGTCTTCCGTATCAGACTCTACCAAGAGAAAGCCATCAAAGTCATCTTTGTCATCTGAAAGACCATCACATGATACAGAGTCTGATTCATCCTCTGGGAGCTCGTCAGAATAAGCAAGTTCGGAGCCTTCCGCTCCAGGGCCGGACATGATCTGTGGGAAAACACTGATACGGCCCCCCCTGTGTTCCACAGTTACCTCCAAGGTGAACGATGGGAATTCGTGGCGGATCCAGGAATGGCTCGAGGGGTAGCGGATCCTGGTTTTCAGTATCTCCGGAGAAGTTTTTCCTCCTCAGGGATGCGGTTGGATATTGAATAATTTGTTTGATCATCTTCGAGTACAAACATTCATCCGATTCCGAGGCGAATCATGGAATTCTTCCTGCTGGCCTGCATATTTCGCCTGGGAGGCCAGACCCGAGGGTAGCCCTATCACCCGCTTCCCGATCCACCACTGATGGGAATGGTAGTCTTCCGGATGTGTCGACGAGCGAATCGTGAAGTCGATAAACGTGAACTTTCACAGGCGTTTTCCCAGTTAGAAATGTTGGAGCATTGAACACCACATTCCAGCTCACAATTCGTCGGGCTCAATCAGTCTGAGTTTCGGGCGGCAATCGAAGTCGAACGGAAAAAACGTCGATTCCCGTCGATTCCAGGGTACCAAACTACTGACTTTGACAAGCTCTGGAACCTGATCCGAGGGAGGATATAGAAAGGTGACTGGTGAGTCTGAACCCTGAGCCAGTCTGGAGTCGATCCCGCATGAGCGGAGCTCAAGACCTGAGGTTGCATTCTTTCCTCCTAACATGGCGATTCGTCCACCCGTGCGGCGGCTGGAGGGCTCCGATCTTCATTGCAAGCACCGTGTTTACCGATATTCGTCCATGGAAGTCCAGAAGAGTCGACTTGTGAATACAGACCGTGTGCGGCTCGATGCAGCGTTTGGAGCTTACACATTAGTACAGAATGACTCCCAGAATCATCTCGAGAGGGCCCTGATGAGAATAATCCCTACCCCGAACCCCATGATGGAAACCGTAATCCGCGGTCGCGCTTCAATGGGACTCAAGCACTCTTCACTAGGATATCGCCGCACCTACCCTGATGCGCGATGATGCGCAACCTGCACTTTGGCAACCATCAGCCCAGCGATATTTCGCGTAAGAATGTGGTGCAGTCGGCAGCGTATTTGCGGTTCCCAGATCAGGATATCAAATATCGAACCTCGGGCAGGCACCCAAAGGGCCTGCCCTCCGGGTGTCAGAGGGCAGAAAGCCCTCTGACTTTCTGCCGCAATCCTTCCTTCGTTATCCGAGTCCGAACGGTATCCGGTATACGAATCCTACTAAGTCGCAATCGACCAGGTTCTTAGAGCCCGTAGGGAAAGTCCAGGTAGGCTGAGTTGGGCAAGGTGCATCACCCAAGTCTGCGGGCGGGAACCTTCAGAAAGTAGGATCCTCATGTGTAGGATCTCTCCTGAATGCCATTGTTCCCAATCTGAAGAATACGCAAACTTCCTAAATAAGAGGCGTTATTGTGAGCGGCGGTACTTTATACTGCAGCCGAGGAGATATCCCGTGTGATATACACATTGATTCCTCGACATGTTTTAGCCACAGTAAAAAATCTTCCATGTCCGATCCTATTCTATCAAATTCGGAGAGAGCAACTCTACGACATCAGGGAGATCCTGAGCTCCTGCAGGAAGTTCCTCTAAATGCCAATTTGCGATCGCATCTTGTGGTCATCAGAAGTCGAAGAGGAGCAGGTTTCCGGGATAGATTGATCGAGGAAATGAACGCGCATGCAAGCAAGGAAAGATAGGAGGATGGTAGGTATGCCTCGATGTCGAGCTCGCCAGTGTCCGCAGAAACCACGAGATGGCGTTACCGTCTACGATCGTATGTCCCGCCTGTCTGCCCCGCACTCTTGCGCAGCAGCGGCGGCGGGACCGACTCGCTGGTTGAGTGCCGCCGCCGCTGCTGCTGGTAGCACCACCGCCGCCGCCGCCGCTTTCGCAGCCGCTGCGAGCTGTCGTCTCCTTGCCCGCGCTGGCTCTCTGCGCGTTTGCCCGCATTCACTGCTACTGCTGTAGTGACGGCCACTCCGCGCGCCGCTTCCACGACCACCACCGACTCTCGAGACTTTGGTGCCGTCAAGTGCCGGTTTAGAAACCATTCGACGGAGCATAATTGACTCGTTCGATCAGTGGCTTGCAGATAAATAGTTCAGTTCGGTAGTAAGATAGCCGGGCGCGCGCGCGCCGGAACGTAAAGAGCAAGGAGAACACCAGAGGGAGTTTGCGCGCCCTCCGTTTCACCACAGTAGTAGTGGTCGTCGTCTGCTAACTCGGAGTTCGCCCTCCCCATCTTCCCGGATACTCTACCGTGGTGACAGACAGTGCTCGTGCCAGGCAGCACCAGTAAGTCCTCCCCGAGGCCAGGAGGCTATGAGAGTGTGTGTTGGTGCCCATTCGACACCCAGGATTACGACTCCCGATCCCCCTCCTCCCCTCACATCTACGTCCGTCCTCCCCACGCAGAAGGTAAGCGAACTCACGAAATCAGAGTAATTCCATCTCTATAGAGACGGCAAGCTCGGTTCCTTCGATCGATGCTGCCGTGACGTAAACATACATCCTCCTCTTCGCTCGGTGTCTCGGTATGCGACGCGTGTATCCTGCGGAGATTGCGACTTTGAGTGCTGGAAATGAGCTTCAGAATTGTGCAAATGAACCGAGCTCGACAATAGGGACAAATTTTGGGACTTGCGCCGGAAAGAACTGCGACCCAAAACATAATCAAGCTAAACTCAGTCTGGAGCGTAGTTATCATGATGTCTCCCTCGCACCATGGCTCAAGGAAGTATCTGTTAATTTCCACGAATTTCGGGCGATACAACAAGTTCATAGGAGCGGGAATCTCTTCTGGAAAACGCGAAGCGGAATCTAAATGGAACCTCAGCACACATAGCACTATGTAGACACCCGGAGCTGGGTGCGCGCTCTCAGCGACCACCCATTTGTTATCAAGGCGCGCTTGTATCTCGTCAATGGTGTTGTTTGTCGAGCCCCCGCTCAGTTTGGTTGGTTCTGTGCTGACAAACTCCATGGAGCTCCTAGGGTTCGCCCAAGATTTTGAGTCGAGTTTCTGCTGCGTCGCGTCCAGGCCTAGGTGAAGTCTCTTGAAGTGTCTCAAGCCTCAACATACCCCCAGCGTTATCGCTTTGATTTCAACTCGACATCAGGATGAGTTGGTTGAGTGAGCAGTCCGAAATTGTTGTCCGGAGATGATGTGATTCCTTAACAATGATAGGGGAGGTCCATGCAGGCCTCGTTCCCACAAACGATGTGAGACTAACATGAAATCATTGGTTTCCCCCCTTCTGGAAGATGATATTCAATTATATGACCGTGATCAGTGGAGGCTGTCGCTTTTCCGACCGAAGCGAAATATCCCCTCTCAAAACGTCAACATCGCGCACCTCAGGTCCATGAGGACTACCTCCAGTTGAATTTATGCTGAAGACTCGTTTATATGCGAGCATCCACACTGTGTAGCCCATGAAGCCCCACCTAAACAGGAGTCTGAACGGAATCACACTGAGGTTGATCTTTCCCAATCTATAGAGGCTGAAGTTCCGGAGGAGATCAGGTCTGTACAGAGTGCAGCTGGATCTCTCGTCTCCTTTTTCTGTGAGTTTGCCGGCAACTCGCCATGGCTTCTGGAGAGTGATGCTGGGGATAGCTTGTTCCTCAGAGTCAGATCATTCGGTGAACGAAGGAATGATCGCTCCGGCACCAAGGAGCGGAGATATTCGCAGAACATCCTCGAAAGTGTAAGACCGAGCAGTACAGCTTCCATAGCGAAGGCTGACCCGAATCCGTAGCAGAGGTAACCTCATGCCTCCCCGTTGACAGATCATCACAGCATCTGGTCAACCAGTTTGCAACATACGACCTCGGGGACCTTCCAGCCCGTAGTGATGATGGAACTGAAAGCACTAACAGCAGGTTGCCGTTAGACGCAGGACATTGGAGTTTGGTAACTCTCATTGGGTGGTTTTTACTGTTATGCATGCGAGGGTGGAACAGGCTGTCACGTGTCCCGCACTGACAGCAAATTTTGGCACGCCACCGTAGCCATACCGCGGGCGTCATCAACCCGGCGCCTTAACCCAGATCTCTTCATCGGCCTTTTCTCTATTTTCCTACGAAAACTACAGACAAGCGCAGAGTGCCATTGGAGGAATCTTGGCCGCGTTTTCCGAAGTGCTTGCGCCACCCGAGCTTCAAGTTCAAGTTCAGGGCCGAATCGTGGTCGAGGAACGCTGATCACATACAATTGATAAGTTCCTGCGGCAAGATCTCTGCTCTTCGAGAGCGTGTGCGCGAGTGTATATGCGAGCGTTAACCAGTCGCAGGGTAACCTTGCCTCTCTCGCCGCTGCCGATCTCGAAATAGCTCGGCCAGGGTGTCCCTTTGCCTTCCGCATCTCTGAGAATCTCCGACCATTTCAGCCCTCAAAACGCTTGTGAGCTTCACATGAGCAATTTGTCAAAGCTGTCATTTCATATACCGTGCTATGATCTAGTCTTGCACGGCAAGAGGGCAAGCTCACACCGTGAACCTGATTCGAAGCGAACTCCAGATCGGGGAGTTGATCGAGAAAAATTGAACTTTGAACGGTCCCTTCGAGAGAATCATTGATTTTCCTGTGGTATAAACGAAGAGCAATGTTATTCGCCAAACGAATGCTAGCATGAATGGTTTGATTGCGGAGAGCTCCGTCTGATAGTTGCTAGTCATGTGTGGGTAGCGCTTTCAATTCTTCCGCGGTCCAAGGTGGAGCTTGCTGTCGAATAGGAGGAACGTAACTCGGAGATCACTTTCGCCTTAGTTTAATTTCGGAAAAGTTGCCTCCTCGAACTTCGGTCAGAAACCGATGATGTCTGAAAGTTCAGTGTGCAGCGCAGTGATTTCCATCGAAAGCAGGCTAAAACCCCGGAATCAGGCTTTGTTCGGGTTATGAACGGTCTCGAGAAAGTCTGTATAAATTCGAAGAATGCGCTCGACCGCTCGGAAAACATGTCTGCATAACTGATCACTTTTGAACCGGCGTCGTTGCCCTGAGCGAGAAGCGAAGAATCGCTTGGTATACAGGTACTGTGGAGAAGGACGATTGAGAAATAACGGATTCGTTTCGTTCAGTTCGTGGTGACTTCGTACGGATTGTGAGGGTATCTGCCACAACCTGCGATCAACCTCATAGGCCGCGCTTTGGCTCCGAATGGCGCGGAAAACTTTCCTTCGACATACCGACCATATTGCGCGACATGTTCGCGCAGATTGCGTGATTCGCATGTAGCGTATGATTATTGTTCAGCACACACGTCCGCTCTATTATGCTGTGTCAGTGTATGGTGTGGAACAATCTCCGCTATGATTTGAACGTAATTTGCGCGAGCGCGATTCATCCTCGGCAGTTGGCTCGGTTAGTCGAGCGAGCGAGCCGCCAAGGAAGGAAGGAAGGAAGCAAGAGAGCGAGAGAGTACAAGAAAGAAAGCGAGTTCCGTAGACAGAGTTCCCTTTAGAATTTTCAGTGAGTTATCTCTGGTTGACTTCTGCAAGTCGTTACGTTACATAACATCTGTTGCGGTTGTTGCTTCGGCTGCGAGAGCTGCTGTTCTTCGCTACCGACGCTGCGTCGACCGCTGTCGTTGTCGAGAGGAACGAGAAACCCAGAAAAACGTTTCGAGTCGGTCCGTCCGTCGGTCGGCGCGCGGACAGTAATCGGCGTTGTGCTCAGCCTTGAAATTCTGATGGCCTTGCTCGGCTGCCACTATTCTATTACACTATTAGACAACACCAACACCCGGGCTCGCATGCACGGAGGACTCGTAACACTCGAGGTTCAATCATCGATCAGAGGATCAGTTTGCGAGAGTCGAGAAACGGAATCTCCGCAGTATCGTGGACTCAAGCTCGTAATGGGGTTCAAGGCGTCGTTCGCGCTGCGGTGACTTTAGAAACCCTTTGTCACAAAACGAAGATCGCGCGTGACCTGCCGCTATTCCCAATCCCGTTACGACCTCTGATGGTCTGGAAAATCGTCTTTCTGGTTTTCTCTCCGGATCGGATTTCGTTCTCCATCTTGGGAAAAGATGGATCGTTCTTCGTCCCATGTTCGGGTCAAGCCTGGACCTTGTCGCGCAATTTCGAGACTTTCCTTCCGGAAAGGGCACATCTGCGGCCTGTCGGGCTCCACCGGAGACCGGATTCGATAATATGACTCATTGTCATACGGGTGAAGGTCGAGCTGTCTTCGTCTTCGGAAATGTCCGATCGCGGTTTAATTGACGCTGGAAACTTCATAATGAACCAGCAGCCAGCGAACGTCGGTTTCTGATTGGTTCGCGCTCAGAGCTCGTACTGTTTATGGTGTTGGCCCAATGCCCCCGAAGTTCTCAAAGAGAAGAATCGATTTTTTCCTCGGCTCGTTCGCTCGTCCGTTTGTCTAAGTTGCTCGCTCGCTCGCTCGGTCAGTTTGTCTATCTGTCGGAAAAGGTCTATTCTGTGCCTCGTTCTGTGCCGCAGTGGTTGTCGAAGCCGGTTGGCCTTGGTTTGAAGTTCCCCGGTGCAGCAATTGGACGATGGTCGGTGCCAACACTTCCAGGCCTAGGACGTCAACGACGGCGAGCACGACGAAAAGACGAAAGATACCGGAAGTATATTTTCCACAGAGTCCAGGAAACGAGTATGTGATAACTCTGAAGCTTCTTGGCGCGCGACTGAACTTCATCTCCGCACTTACCTCCTCCCGATGTGACGATTATCATTTTCTTCCACCGCCGCCGCCGCCAGAACAACGAACTTTATCGCGAAAGTGGCGATGACTTTCTTGATCATGGCCATCACTCACCTCGGCCCTATGTTACTTACCCTTTCTCCCGCCCAAACTCAACGAAACGAACTTCCTGTTCCGAGAGATCCGTAGTCTCCTGGAATGAGGAACCTCTTTCCGAAAGTCGGTCCTGAACCGGTTTTGTGGCTCGTGTTTCCGTCATTGGTTCCCGATTTCGCTCGCGGCGTCGATACAGGAATCGAGGAAGAGCAATCGCACCCCGGAAAGTTCCGGAGACCATGCGGCCTTCGCCCGAGACTCATGACAACTCCAGTGGATCGCGGCACGGAGACCTTTTCTCAAAAGGTTTTGATACTTCCGCTCGATCCGCTCGGAATACACACGCTCCGATTGTATCGGTGAGGGATCGCGTGATTGTGATACACAAGCGTTGTTTATTTGGAGATGCCAAGAAAAAAGTTGCAATCCTCCTGTTGGGCTCCAGCCAGAAACGGGAACACCGATCCCCAGACCAGACACGGAACACTTCCGCTTCCTCTGTCGGTGGGATTATTTATCTTTTGATAATCACCTATTGGATTCGATTTGCTTGGATTCGGAGCGAGAGCGAGATTTCACGCTCGAAAAATCAGCTCGTCCGAGCAACCGAACTCCCATCCTTTGTGGTCGGAGACCATCGATCATTCCACGACCGATACCGAACATGACCGCGTTAACTGAGGACCTCCATTGTTTCGGGTGGTCCGGAGGTAGCGGGTCGGGATGTCAGGTCCGAAAACTGACGTTCTCAAACAAGAATGTTAATTCAAGCCTTTTCGTTCTTCGTTTAATGATGATTACAACGACGACGACGACGGCGATGATGGAGGCGCGCACAAAGCGAACCAGCTCCGGGAAGAAACGGCACGATTATTCGGTTTCACAGAATAAAAAAAAACGTGTATGAATATGTGTCTGCAATGGTTATGTAATTTTATTATACTGAAGGCCCAGAAGTCTAAATACACGTTTCGAGCGAGTGAGGCTTAGCGACCTTGACAACATACAATGAACCAGATGCCAGTCTTAACGGATAGTCAATCTCGTTGTTAGAAATTCTGGCCGCTCGAATTTTCACAGCCGGGCCCGCATCGGCCAACTTCCACAAAAAATTATATCGGATACTTCCATCCACACGGCCGAGAATTGGATTGAGATTGAGCCGCTGTGGGACTCGAAGACCAAACGAGTTCCTGTAACGGTGGAGGCACGCCTAAGCCAGGCTCGCCGATGGTCTTCGGACTGGTCTTGAGGAGTTTCCATCGGAGCCGCCCTCGGTCTAAGTGCGCTCTCACTCAGAATCGTATTTTCCGCTATCTTCTGTGGTTGTGTCGACTGACTCCGGTGAAACGTCAAGAACTTGACAAGGAAAGTAAAAGAAGAAATGTATTGTCTTCAAGAATGTTGAACAACGCCGCCGCCGTTTTGTTGAGTGCTCGTTTGATCGTTCTGGATCCGAGTTGAATTTTCGCTTTGGAAATCACATTGATGGAACGATGATTTCTGAATAAGATCTTTGCAACGCAGGCGAAGGCTTCCGAGAGACGTCGCGCCATAGATCGCTATCCGCCTCGGACAAACCTGGAAACCGCGCGTATTACACCGAAGTTGCATAACGCAGCTGAAATCATGGAGAAATCGCGCGATGGTGCGTTTGCGTTGAATCCGTTGTCTCGATTTCGTCTCCGCTCGCTCCAGGTTCCCGCTTGGACGAGCTTCCTGGGCCCCGAACTCGAAAACTTCCGGAATTGAGAGGGCCATCCTGAGGAGGAGAGAGCGACGGGAAGAACAAACCGGATTTTAGCTCTGCGTGAACTTTGGTGCGACTCGGAGGAAGTCTCAGAAGATGGGTTATTGGGTTACTTCCGTTATCCGAAGAGCGCGCTAAACAACTGACTGGTTAGGCGGTTCGGTTATCTCTATCGGATAGATACGAAGAGATCGGCCTGCGAACCCCGTGCATAAAAGGAATGAGAACGAGCTGATAAATCGGAACGAGAATCAAAGAGAAAAAAACGACTCTGGAATCCGAAAATCTTTTCCGGTATCTTCGGTCTGTCGGTGCTCGTTGTCGACGACGTTGTCGATTCTCGTCAAAACACTCCGGTCGTTGCATAACGCGGCGTATCCTTGTGAGACGAGCGGCAGGCGAGTCTCCTTTCCAGAAGACCCTGAACGAAGTCTGCGGAGAGGCATCCAGAGCCACGTCAAACGCGCGCCGGCAACGTGATTTCTGGACGCTGGCTGGCTGGGCGGACCTCACTCAGCTTCTCTCAAACTGCCAGCGATCGAGCGAACAGCGTAGACCGAGTAGGGATTCCATGCGGACAACCGAGCCGCAAGCAGGCTTCGGACGTCAAAAATCCATTGAATTCAACAGAAATTGCATTCTTCGACATCTCGGCCTTCCTGTCAGTCTTCGAGGAGGGCTCGCCGAGCCGGCAAAGTAGTCTCTCAGCTCTTGGGCGCCTGTGGGGTACAGCTCGCAGAACTGATTTCCGGAATTCCATCGCTCGATCGGAAGATGTTTGGACTTTTTCAAGTATTTCGGGTCTATTTAGTCTTCCTGGGAGCACTTTCCGGCGAGATGAATCAGCGAATCAACTATGGGGTCTTTTTGGAATCGGGCCCGGAGTTCGAAATTCAGGCCCAGATGAAGAGCTTGCCTCGTGTAGTGACAAACTCCTTCCTCTCAAAACGAGCAGCTGCACTTGAAAGCTCGGTTATGTCACTGTCTGTCGGTGGTGGTGGTGGTGGTGGTGATCATCGTCGTCATCGAAGACCCCAAGCGACGGTGGCAAGCAGAGAAAAAACAACGGACGCGAAAACTTCTGAAATGTCTATCTGGTCGCGCCTAACCCTGAGCTTCTGGGATCCGACTGCAATTCAGTGTCAAGGATACGTTACGTTCGTTATGTAACACCGTCTGCCAGTCGCTGCCGGAAGTCTGGGCTTCATGAAGGGGTTACTTGTTGCTCGGTTTTCTGGGAGGCCCGTCGGTCGCTAGCTTACGCGCGAGGGCTCGCTCACTCGCTCGTTCGTTCGCTTGTTCTCTGATGTACACATGAGCACATTCGCAAATTATGAGCTTCGCTCTTTCAGTATCTTTTTGTTCTTCGCGCTGTACAGAAAACAATCAAATAATTCCACTTCCGATCGATGTGCTGTTCAACATCGATCCTCGCAGCACATTGGCTGCAATTCCAAATTCTGCGAGGAGTCATGGTACCCTGTTCCATTCAATGAATTCACCTCAATGAGCGCCTACTTCCTGTTCTCGAAGCCCTCGAGATTTGAAACTCGAGAAAAACAAACAGCAAGGCTGCGATAAATCCGCAATCGATCTCCAACATCGCTGTCGGAAGCTGAAATGTGGAAGGAAAAGGAGTTATCTCCAAGTGAGTCATAACCGCCGTTCTGTTTATCTCGACCGACTGCCTGTCTAGTTGAATAGCCCTTGCCCGGTATCGGCCTGTTAACAAGCGGCCCGGCTATAAAACTCGCAGATGATTTGTCCGCTTCGGTCTGGCGACCGTCTGCGCCCTCGTGCATCAGTCGTCGTCGTCGTCGTCGTCGTTGTCGTCGCCGTGCAGAAGATGGCACCAATGCATACCCCCTAGACTTGCGCGCGAAAAAAAAAGAGACAAATCGACTGCGCACGGGTTCATCGGGCCCGATTCAGCGGTACGCAAGCATGCTCATATCTCGTGATAGGGCCGTGTGTGACACATCGAAATCTGCTGCTTTGCCTCGGATAAATATCTTATCGAGATCCATCTCAAAGATATTCACTCTCTCTTCGAGACGACGTTCTCTTCCCAGTGACATCTGACCTCTCTATAGAACCTGTTGACCAGGTTCGAGGCTACGCAGCTGCTTCTTGCGGTCATCGTCACCGACCGTCCGTCAGAGTTGCAAATTAGGAAGTCCCAAAGATTGAAAACGAGATCAAAAATCGCCCAGACAGAAAATGAAAACTAAGAAATCCGGCCGCGTTTCTACAGCTGGACGAAACTTCTTATACATTGGGTTTGGGGCCACCTTCTCGAAGACCCGGGAGGATAGGATCCCCGAGGAGAGTTGGGTCAGGATTGGGGTATCGCATCAATGCCCAAGTTTGCTCACTGTTTACGCTCGACGAGGCGACGGTCATTGATTTTCAAACAGGTGTTATCAACGCGCGATAAGACGTGGTCACGGGAGACAAGAGAGTCGCTGCGTATCACGCCACGTTTCCTTCCACGAGTTCGTTCCGATCGACGCGAGTCGTGTCGAATGATCGACGGTCGGTTCGGTCGATCCAATCAAGGGGACATTTCCTGTCGCGAACATAAATCATGGAATATGCCGTCAGATCGAGGGTCTTGGATTCCGGAGTCTTTCGGAGCTGTCGGCCAGTGGACCGAACCCGAAAGCTCTCCAAGATCATCCAACGTTGTTATTGCACGCCAACACGACGTCCACGTCGTTGGTTGCTGCGAGGGATTTCCTAGAGGTACAAAGGTCTGTAGCGTCGACGTCACGCCGGCTTCCACCTAGGACGCGTCTCCTCATCTCTCGAGGAAGACGACGTCTACAATTACCTCCTCGAACTATGTACCACGCGTCGTCGTGGCGGAAGAGCCGTTGCCGCCGCCGCCGCCGCCGCCGCTGCTGCCGCTGCTACCACGAACACCTAAAAAGTCAAAGGATTGCGACATCGTTACCGAAGGCAAGACAGTACAATTTGAATTCTCTCGTGTCGTTCGCATACCCTGTGGAATTTGCTCGTTCTCCATTTGTTATTCTGACAGTTTCGGAATGGCGCGAAAGCAGCAAACAACTCGTCGAGTAACGCAACCGGACATTTATCTATCTCCACGAGCGCCGCCGCAGGCTTCGTTGGTGTTGAGATTGTTTTGAAAATATCTGCAACTCGCTCCGTGTAATTCTGATACGCACCCTAAGTGTGCGATAACTGTGTCTTAGATAAGAGAACGTTGACGAAAACCGTACACAATCGAATCCGCAACGTGGATCAGACCGAGCTCTAGGTTTGGACTTCAGGAGAGGAGAAAACTTCGGAGATCGCAGAAATCGATGACGAGATCCCCGTTGAACGATTCGGTCAGCGATTCTTGAATGAGATATTTTCGTCGATTTTTGCGCCAATCACTAGGTTTTTCTTTCTTCTCCCGATTTTTTCCGGTTCCCGCTCCGCTGTAACAAATGTACTCTACCGTACAGACGTTGTTTTTGCGCGATCGACACGACATCCTCGAGCGTACAGGAATTCCCAAATTGGAATGGTAATAATCTTGGAAATGTTGGGTTTCGAAATGTGATGTTTCCCCGGATATTCGGAGGAAATCCTCCGAGAAAATGAGGCGTCTCGTCATGCGTGAGGAGTCCTGTGATTTCTCTTCGTTTCTCCGGAACGATGTATCAATTTACGAATCTCTTCAAAGTTAACGGAATTCTCGAGCTCAACAGAACTTCAAGAGCGCGGAACGAATTCATCGCGACGTGAGCGTGAATTTCGATGTTGTTTCGGGTTGTGTTGCGCCTTGCCGCACACAGCCATCGATTACAGAGGATTTCGCTTTTGGAAAATCCTTCCGCCGCCGCCTAAAGTGACCACTGGCCCTCTGTTCCCACTATTGAACTTGGTCGAGGTAAATCGTGATTTCCAATGACCTCCTGGACGGAAAAAAAATATCTGAAATAACTCGCGACAACTGGAGCCATTGTGCTGTCACCGCTGCTGGATCCAAATAGAGGGTCCGGATTCACTGATTCTGGCTTGGTGGCCTTGACGGCTTTCGGAAGTTGTTTGATTTCTCCAATTCGAGCGGGGGAGGTTCCGGAGGTCAACTAATCACGTGTCAAATCAACGTCCGAGCTAAACATCCCGCCTTTGCGCTGAAATTATACCCGAAGCGCACGAGCTCGACACGTTCGAGTTATTTTTTTTCCGATGCCAGCCAACAGATCTGCGTGCACTAGCGAAGAGACACGGGTCCCAGCGACCTGTGTCACTTCCGATCGGCGGTTCCCCAAACACGAGTAGGAAGCGCCGGCTCGCTTCGATCTCGAAGAAGAACAAAGAAACAGATCACTCGCAATTATGATCGTCGGGCCCACGTCTTCGACTGATACAATGATGCCCCGAATTCCGTTCGCTCTGAACGGGTATCGCCAAGGTTGGCAAGGTGCACGAGCGATTGTATAATAGTGTCTGTGTTTCAACAGTTTCTGATGATAACTTCCTGAAATCCGAGCAGAGTAGTCGTTGTCGTCGATCATTCGGTCAGGCGAGTCGAGTGCCCGTTCGTCAGTCTGATAGTCAGATTGGATCCTGTAGTCACGAAACCACATCAGAAAATCGGGGAGGCGTTGCTCCCATCGGCGTTCCTGCCGCAAACAGCTTGCCCGCGAGTAGAACTCGAAGCTAAACAACGCAATCGATGCCTTCCGACCAGTATCGAGACCTTGGACTCCGACAGTGTTTTTACATCAATGTTCCGAAGCGCTAGTTTCTCCCAAATGACCACTTGTCCGCTCCGAAAATTGTCACCGCTTTTCCGGGCCGGACCGGCTGCATTCAGTGTCAACCCGAAACCTAGCCGAACGAAATCCAGGGGCGATATTCGAGCTCGTAGGCACCCTAGACGGGTGTCCCGTAATTTTTCGACGAGGTTCTCTGCGGAATCCTCTCTCGAATCTTTCGCACGTGGCTCCAGAGCGTGTCCCAATTCTGGAATTCAGTCCAGCGCTTGCGAGAAGTTGGATGCCCGCAAGTGTTCCGGCGATTACAAGCAAACGCACGCAAGGCCCGGGAGCAGTGTTGCGTTTGTCGCCTGAAACGGCGCAAAAAAAAAGGCGCAACGACGACCAATCCTCAAATCTACTCAACTATAGGTGTCTGCTTAGGGCAAAAACTCCACGGAGACGCCAAAAAAATTGCTTCAAATTGTCTTCTGGTGGTCAACGAAGCTCCACGCCAGACGCCAAGGCCACTCCAAGGGCGCCGATGGTGTTGCTCTCGCTGCTACGGCGGCAGCAGCAGCAGCAGCACCAGCGGAACCGGCATCAACATCGACGGCAGCGTCCGCGGCAAGCGACGCTAGCAGACGCGCAGAGCGGGCAGGAGAGCAGATGGCGGGCAAGCCGACCCCATTGTTGTCCTGCTGATAGGCCGAGTGAGCCTGCCAGCAAGCGAGTTTCTCCTGTGGTATTGAGCACGGGGGAGCGGCTGTCAATGAAAAACTGTTACACCGAGCCCACGCCTGTTCGTCTGCGGAAGCTCGACCGTTCTGTGCCAAATTTCCTCCCTGTCGACGGCTACGGTTAATGAAGCGCCTTGGCAACGGCAACCGAACGGAAAACAGACCACGACCGTAAAAAAAAGAGATTGAGGAAACACCAGTTCGAGCACCTGGACCATCTACCCAGAACCGTTCGTGTCCTGATACTCGAATTTCCCCTTGTTCGAAAATCCACTCCGATCGATCAAGGAGACTCAACACGTACCCTTTTTATCTCGTTAATCTGTCGCGGTTCTCGCCGGTTGTTTTCATAAATAGAGTCATATGAAGATATAATCGACTGGCTGTGCTCGTGGCGAATTCTCGATCGGGTAGTCGCGGAAACAAACCTTTATTGTGTCCGTAAACTTCACACGAGACTTGGAGATTGTCCAGCTGAGCTAAATATGCAACGGATCCGTAGATCATTGCGTTGACGTTGAGGTCTCCTAGCAATCGCTGCTGATTGATACTTCGGTATGAAACACAGGCATCGGTCCCTTGTGGATCCGTCGGATGGAAACGGAGGTTGTGAAAGCTCCGACACTTCTGGGTGATGTCACAAGGTTGCGCAATCCAACATCTAGCGCATTTTCTTTCTGCCGCCGCCGTCGTCGTCGTCTCCGCCATTTTTCGCAGCCCATTTCTGACTCTGCCTGAACGTCTGAACCAACGACAGCATCTCCAGACGAGATCGAGGGACTCCTCTTCAGTTGGCGGAGGAGAAACCACGTCCATCGTCGTTTGTAGCTCGCTTTTAAATAAATACCGAATGGTTATTGTGAGTCGTCTAGAGTTTGAAGCAAAACTGTCTTCACGGATGATCTTCTGAAGGCCAAGGACGTTGCGAACACAACGATATTCACGAACGAGAGGCAAACGACGACGACGGAGGAGCGGATCCGTGGGGTCGCTTGATTCTGTACGGAGCCATATTTTTTTGCCGCAATTAATAACCGACCGTAATGCGCCTAGTCTAATCGATTGACCATTGTGATGAAATCAATTCCTGACTGGAATTCTGATGAGCCGCAACCCGCCCCCATTGGCTTGAGAGTGATGGAATGATTTCCTCCGGAATTCATTGAGTCATTCAGAGTATGACTTAAACATGAAGTTTAGGCCCGGCTAAACACAGCTACTCTCCTTCATGCTCCCTCCGACCCGAATCCTTACGAACCCAAATCAATAATGTCTACTAAGAAAATATCACTGTCTATCTTCTTCACCTAAATCATCACTCTAATTGCGTCAGTATCATCTTAAGTGCTGAATGTGCTTCGGGGGAACTGACGACAGGGAGATGAATGTCAACGCGACTGCTCGAAACTTCCACATGGTTCCTGTTGAAGTAACCCGCTCGTTCTTCTCCTTTCAGGCAGTCTAGTTGTGGTGCGACCAATATGCGGTGGTAAATTCCAGCTCGGCCGTTCGGGCCGCCAATTAATGCTGTTCCGATCCACCCGGCGCTACGCCTACGCGTGGGGCGCCATTCCCCTGAACTCCTGCTCTTCCGAATGGTGGCCTGTGGTTCATCTCTGAGCGTGCAAGCCCCATCTTGCAACCCGCCTTCTAGCGCTGCTATACCGCACCGTCCCCTGTTGAGTGGCCATCAGAGCCCTTCGGTCGTGTCCCCGCCTTCGGGGGGCCTCGATTGGCTCGACCGGTCCCCTACGCATCCCTCCCTGAGCCTCACCCAGCAACAGGCTGTGACGACAACCTCTACGACAAGCCCAAGTTCCCTCAGCTCGCTAGGATCACATCCTAGCCACCTACCTCTCCAACTGGCTCCTCACCAGAACGCCCACCAAACACATCTCAGTCCCTTGGCGAGCCACACCAGCCCCGAGTTGCCCTCGAGCTGTATGCCACTCGTAAGTCGATTCTGCTCTCTTCCAGAGTATACGTTAGTTTTCCATGCAATACTGAGGATCTAAACAGAAGGAGCACACCAGATATCGGTTGGAATGTCCGAATCTCGATCCGAATTGCTCGATTGGAAGCAGTTTGCTTGGTTGGTTACAAGTTGCCATCACTGATTTTTGCTGCCATCAGCGATGGCAGCTCAAGGTCGTAAGAACTCGCTCGTTCGATCTCTCTCTTCGCCGGCACTCCAAGGCTGTGATGTGGGAATTCAAGTGTTCAAATCACCCAAACTATCCACAAGTCGAACAATCGGGAAAAATTTCGATTTCGATCAGGAATCGATCGAGCTCCAGATCGGTCTTCCGAACTCCCCGGTGTCCTTCCGTTCCTCCTGATTCGTTTGAACGATCGATTTGGAGGCGTAAGGAGCTCAGGACCCGGGAAGCTGTGCACGTGCACGGCCTGGATCGCGTGGAGAAGACTTCATGGGTGGTGGTTATTATTTCTGAGAGTCGGTTTCTGGTCTTGCCCTTGGTTCCGTAATTGAGGTAATAAATGTTGCGTGGCTGCTCATTCCTGGAACGCGGCTGCTCACGTTCCCTCAGTCAGTCAATCAGTTAGCACTCACAATCAGTGAGTCCCTCGAGCAGTCAAAGAAGGAACGAAGTAGAAGAGTACAGATCCGAACGAAAGTCAAGGTGAACCCCACCAATCTTCTCCGGATTCCTTAGTGGAACGGCGATGCGAAACGATTGGGGTTGTTATATAACATGTTGGCCGCACCGAATGGCTCGTTTATCCCTGACCTTGTATTGTCGTTTAATGTTGTTTCTGGCGGTCGGGCAAGAAGCCGGGCCTGCATGCATGCAGGCAGATAGGCACGCCGGCTAGAAATCTTGCGGACTGTTAACGGGCTCGTGGGCCCATTGAGACCGCAGTATTGCACGCTGCGAGCAGCAGTTGTACCGGCAGTAAGAGCATCAGCTTCAGCAGCAGCGGATGCTGACCTTGTTCTCTCTCTTCATCAAAGCCGTGAGATCGTTTCAGATCCCCTTCTCGAAGGCAGCCAGGTCGGCGGGCATTCAAACACTACATTTGAACGTACAAACGCACACACACACACACGCGCCCAGACTTACAGTCACACAGATGGACACGCGGGCAGACTTGAAGATTCACCGGACGACTTTCGCCAACAGCCGCCTGAATCATAGCCACCTGTTCAGACAATGCAGCTCTCAACGCTGTTATCGGAGGGCAACGAGCTGGCTGGCTTCGACAAAAAGTGTATAATATGTATTCTATTATAAAGTCATTCGGGAACGCTCGGTGGTTTCCGACCGCACCCGGTGTGCGCTGTGAGTGGAGCTCAGCTTACGGAAGCTGAGTACGAACCTATCGCTGAGCGGTCGATTGCGCAGCTTCTCGCATTTGTTCTTTTTGCTATGTGAAATTAGCACTAAGCACCCGATTCGTTCCACGGCCCGGCCTACGGCTCTCCTAAAGAGAATCTGAGCTGCTCACATCGTTTGGCTCGTGCACTCTTTCAATTTACGCTTCTCGAGTGTGACAGTGTCGGTAGACTCCGGGAAACAAATGCCAACGTATCCATCTAAGCAGAAACTATCTGGTGTCAAACGAATCAAATGGAAACGCCGACTGCCCCGATCTCTCCTCTCGTTCCATCGTCCTTCTGAGAGTCGGTGGGCGATTCTGGAAGCGATTTCGTGCAGAAAGCCGGCCGAAGACGAAGACGGCGGCGGCGGCGACGGCGGCAGCGGCATGAGAGGAATCCAGATTTTCTGGAACAATTAGCATAAAATCTGTGTTATTCGGACAACGGAGTGAGCTCAAGCATGTGTTTTTTGTTTACGCGGTAGTCGCATACCGCTGCGACTGCAGTCGACATCATCGAGCAACACAGGCATCGGGAGCATGCATCCGATGCACGAGGAAGACTGTTTTCCCATGAGGCCTCAAAGTATCTCCTGCTCGGTCGGCCTAATCTGTTTCTGGGATCTATTTCCTTCGAGACTCGATGTGGAGAGTCTGTCTTGACTTGACATCCGTCCCGAACATCGTCGTATCGTTCTCAGGTTGTCGTTGCGGCTGAGAGCTTGACCGCACTTCTACAGTGGTTTCGAGCACTTTCGCGAGAATTACTGATGCCTTTCTAGAACGACAAATTCGTTTCCTAGCACCGGGCTCGGCCTTCACAGAGCGAACTGCTGTTCGTACGAAACCAAAGTTTTGCTCTATCAAACTTCGTGTCATCAATCGGAGAGACGGGGAGATCAGAGTACTGTGAAGCTCACTCCGCTTTAGGAGAACGAGTTTCCGTGAAAGTCGAATCTTTGAACACCAGCCGGGTTCAAGGGTCCGCGTAGAACGACGTCGAGGTTGAAGCCGGGTTTCGCGCTCGCTGTTATATAAGAGCTCAGCAGCTGTGGCCTTCACACGGTTCAGACAAACCGGGTTGTACTCCACTCTTTCTGGTCAGTTTTGGCGAAGTTCCGTTGAACTCTCTGCCAGTTTCCGGATCGGATGCCGTGTAATCACTCATTATGATCCTGTTTACATCCCTAGTGGGATTCAAAATCCACGGAACCAAATCTCACTGAAACTCGAGAGAGTATGAGCAGCAGCCAAACTGGCTGTCGTGACGAAAGCGGAAACGAAGAGATTGCGGGTGACCGGAACAAAGTTGTCGAGAACTTTTTTTCTAATTGATGTCGAATTTTCCATTCCAGGATGAGTTCCACCCGTTCATCGAGGCACTGTTGCCTCATGTTCGCGCCTTCTCGTACACCTGGTTCAATTTGCAGGCCGCCAAACGAAAATATTTCAAAAAACATGAGCGGAGGATGTCGCTCGACGAAGAGCGGCGCTGCAAAGAAGAGCTCCAGAACGAACGATCCGAAGTAAAACATAAATGGGCGAGCCGTCTCCTCGGAAAACTGCGAAAAGACATAACCCAGGTCGGTAGATTTTGAGCGAAAGATTTCAACCTCTGGTTCCGGACTCAAATTTTCTACGTAGAGTGGAGTTAGTTAGAGGAGGTTCGGATCAATTCAACTCCTTGTGATCCTACTGTGGAGATGCTGATGATGTTCGTTTCGCGAATGTTTCATTCTGAAATCTCTCCCGCAGGATTGTCGAGAAGACTTTGTTCTCGGAATTACGGGAGCGAAACAGCGGCGTCAGCTCTGCGTGCTCTCGAATCCCGATCAGAAAGGCAAGATGAGGCGAATCGACTGTTTGAGGCAAGCCGATAAAGTGTGGAGACTGGATCTCGTCATGGTGATCCTCTTCAAGGCGATCCCGCTGGAATCCACTGACGGGGAGCGTCTTGAGAAGAGCCCACACTGTCGGCATCCAAACCTGTGCGTCAATCCGTATCACATCAACGTCTCCGTCAGGGAGCTCGACCTCTACCTCGCGAACCACATTCGACACCACGGTGAGAATCTAAAACATCTTCCACAGCGGTTGAAGATCCCAAGCGGCGGGATCTTCAACCGCTCGTTTCAACGAAAACTCCCGTCGTAGCCCATCAGCTAGACGTCCTTCTAGTGAAGCTGATGCGGGCCATTATTCCTTTGTTCTGAAAGATGTAGAAACGAGGCTCCAACACTGAGGACGGCTTCCCTTTGACATTTCAGACGCACTTCTAGGACTGAGTGTGCCCGATTCAGAGAAAGACGATTGCTGTGATGAGGATGACACACTTTACGCAAATGGAGTTTTCAACTCTGCCGAATTATATCGCCTGGCACGAACCACGATTGTCGCCGAAGCAGGTGAATATCAGGTTCCATCAACCGATAAGTAATAATTGGAAGACACAGATCGGCGATTCGAAGCGAATTTGATGATTTCCACTAACACGATCCGCACCGTGCTCTTCCAGCTGGAGGTTCATCGAATAGCGGGACTTCTGTGAGCAGTTCCCAACCCATCATCAAACTGGAACCCCCGAACGCGAGTAGTTTCTTCCAGCAGAGCGCGTACGAAACCTCCGTCCTCGATCATCGACAAGTCAGACCGGCAAAAAGGTACACTGAAGACTCTGAATCGGCAGAATGTCCCAAAAACTTCGAAGCCTCCCAAAACGAAGAGATGGAAATGACATGCATTGAATTGAGGTTTTGATTCGCAGGGCTCGGAGATCGTCACACCAGACCAATAACACGCAGGGGTCCTCTGCGAGTCAAGGCCAGTTCTGCGAAGCCGGTTTGCAGCTCACCGATTCCTCGGGACAGCCTGTCGTCCAACTGTATTGCACGGGACAGGGTGGAAATCTGGGCGGACCTCAGGGACCGTGGCTGGATGCGTCCAACGACAACGGCCATTCACAACAAGGTGGTTTCTATCTGACCTCGCAAGCAAAGTACCATCCCGAAAACGGGCCTGACAGCACCTTCAGCGACTTCGTGAATTTGGTTTGTGAGGCGGGCACGCCCGGCTCTCCCGCGCCCGAGCGAGGGGGGGCCAGGCTTCCCCAGTTCTACGGCCAACCCGGCGGTGTGCCGATGCTGCCGCCACCTCCACCTGCTCCAATGGCTCGACCCGTCACGATTATCAGAGCACCGGGTGGCGAGCTGCCCCATCAGAGTCCTTCGCCACCTGTCATGCCGGACACTCCTGAACACAGTACCACATCGGGAGAGAGCCCTCCAGGTTCGTCAGAGTCTCGTTGTCCAGAGCCTTCTCTAAACTTATTTGGGGCTCGCCCGTGGTCGAAAACATGAATCTGTAACATAAGTGCTAATTTTTGCAGCTTGTTCACTATCGCAAGACCTCCCAATGGTCGGTTCATCGGACAGAGTGCAATTCACGATGGCCGGAGCTAGCGGTCAAATCTACGCCGCTTATCCCGACTCAGAGCCTCGGTGGGCGGCAAATCAGCAACAGTGCTTCCTTGAGGATAACGTCGACTACGGATCCGTCATGTCTGGTTAGTGTCGACAGGTCAGTTAGGACACTTAGAACAGGCTCGAGGGAACGCTCAACGAACACGGCGGCGTCGCTGTCGTGCATGATGGAAACTAATAAAATCTGTTTTCCTCTTTCCTTCCCCCCGCCCCACTCCTCCAGGGCTAATGGATAACGAGCGACGCGTCGAGTTCTGTCTCAAGGCCGAAGACACGTTTGTTGACAATCAACAGTTCTCTCCAAGCAAGTCGCCCATGATCAAGACGGAAGCCGACGAGGCAGCGTGAATGCGTCCATGTTTTAGATGACTGACTCGAGTCGCATGCGCCCTCAGCCCCAAGCTGTCAGCTATACGACGCGACGGCCAAGGGCTCAATCTCACTCAACTCTCCTCGGTTGTGCAGCTCAAGTATTCCTTCCATTCTTAACATCACTCGTAGTCGGATGATTTCTGCACTAGACGCAGATCTCGCTCTCGCCTTGCTGGACCCACTATATACAAGAAGAAAAAAAACATCTATATAAATGAAAGTTGACTGAGGTATGTAAACCACGACGACACACATGCAGACAAAAAGCCAGACAGCCAGTCGGTCAGTCAGTCAGCCAGCCAGCCAGCCAACATGCGAGCCAGCGAAACATGGACAGCGCGTTTGTTGAGTTGACGTCTTGCGTATTTCGAGTAGATCCAGCGCCAGCCTTCAGCGATCGAACGCTGTAGCAAGGTTCTTGAGAGTGTCCGTCCGATCGCCTGTTCGATCGATAGATCGACCGATTGTCGTTCACTCATTTAGCGTTCATCGATGATCCACACATCCATTCACCCAGCTTAGCAGATCTTGAAAACTCCAAGCTGTCTGAGGCGAAGTTTCTCTGCGCATCGACAAAGTACACCCTATTTTGTACATAGTCTGTTTGTTATTTTTGCGTAACTGCCTTGTTATTATTTTATTAAGATATAAGAAAACCAACGTTTCCTATTACGGGCTCGGGTTGTGTTCGACGCTCGCGAGGGCGCACGGGGACCCAAAGAGGCCCAATTGTTGCAATTTCTACCCCAAACAATGGATACACACAAATTCTACAGCCGCATTTATCGACTGGTGTCAGCAAGTGATGACGCTTGTACCGGATCGTGTTGCCAAAGAATTTACCAATTGTCGAACTGAACAATCAAAATATTGACCTCTATTTCTACACATCTCCCTGAACCTGGCTCCTCCTACCTCTCCTCTCCTGAACCTCATCCCGACGACTCCATCTCAAGTTCCTTCCTCCGAGGAACTTCATCCGGTAATCTCTTCCCCATGCACTAACCTTTCCTCACTCTCTCTCCCCCACGAAAACCCAAACTCTTAAACCTCTCGAAGTCCACCACCACCACCACCATCCCGTAGATTCTCTTTTCCCCGTCCTCCTTCCGTAAGCGCTAGAACTTGTGATAATAAATTATTACTTATCAATTTTTATTATTATTACGATAACCATCATGATGACAAAACGACGATGATAATTATATTTCTCAATAATCTGTGTGTAGCAATAAGACTCGACAAAGATTGACGGTCTGCTGATATAATTCTACTTTTTTCTATTCGTTGACGTGACAAAAGCCCTGACAGAAAGCAAATACTCGTTTGTAACGATGATCACACAAGTTTTTGTATAACCTTAGGTATTATACCCCGGGAGGATCAGGCATCGGCTGGAAAGAAAACGTGTTGTGAACTAGTGAAGCTCAACGTCTACCTCGTCAATCGGCTCCACATTATGATATGTCGACTGGAGGCACAGGATTTCTACCTTGTGTATACACAAATGACAGCGGTTGTTAATGAAGCTGCAACCGAAACCGTCATCGTCCTGTCCACGACCACAATTGTACGGACAGCGTCGAATGACGGACGGTCTTTGAAGGGAACGGCTTTTACTTTCCGTCGTTGAGAAAAACTGAGGAGACCGCGGATGCGTGATGATTCTCGGGGTATCGCCGAAAGAGAGAGAGACAAGGCTATTGCCGCTTGCCGCCGTGCCTGCTAGACTTTTGTACAAATTAGTTGAAGAATCATTATACTTTATTACATGGATATTCTTCTTGCAAGGGCTAACGATTATTACAACACTACTATACAACATACGCTAGACGAGAATCTACACTACGCAGATCTATACTCCTGTCGTTAGGTACAAATCTACACAGCTCTGTGTCTTTCCTCCAGTAGGTCTTTCATCGGAGTGTCATTGTACGGAACAGAAAGGAATGAGATTTCGACCGATAGATGGAACAATGACAATGCGCATTCAAACTAGAAGCATACCATTCGCACTCACCATTCGGCCCCATCTATTCACTGTTAAGCAATGAAACACTCGAAAGCAAACGGAGAACAAGCGATGAATGAACCCATACCGTAGCACGCGGGAAATTCTCACCCACAGGCTCGAGAACGAATTCTTTCGGAGTTTCTGGAGAGTCCGTTCAAACCCCATTCAAGATATCCCAATCGGAAGGTTCAAGCACATTTGTACTATCTCGCTGCTTCTACAAATCACCGTGGTGCCAGCCAGTTTCTGAAATTCTTCAACTTTCAACGAAAACAAAAAAATGACAGAGTAAAGGCTGAATACGATAACAGGATTGAACGAGCCCGCAGAAGTAAATCTTTCACTGTTTCTACTCCTCTGTTCTGTCTCACGCTGGAGGAGAGGACTCCGCGGAGGCTTCCGTTTCACCGGTCCCGCTCAAAAAGATTACTCTCCGAAAACGCTAGAAATACCAAATCCAAGTCCACGTAAACTGCCATGTAGAAAAACCATCTAACGACCGCGTCCCTGTTCGTGTTCTCTCTTTCGGAATATCGAGGAAGAGGGCTCTGCTAGCCTCGAATCTTGATTCCGCTAGTTCAATTTCTTGCAATTTCCTCTATTGCCCCTCCCGTTTCCGAACCAATTCAACAAAAAATTGAGATTCTTCTGCGGGTTCGACTGTGGAGTGAGCAGCACTCGAACACCTTAGATAAGTGTTAGGTGCTAATTTATAGACGAATTTTCGAAGGTCTTGGCTACTTCCGAATCATATTCTATACCTACAACACGAGAGCGAATGGAAAATCTCAAATAACCTCTCGATTCAAGTTTGTTCGATTTTATCTATGCAATAAATAAAGAGTCCGTTTATGCCGAACCACTCCCCTTTTCTTCGGTCCTCGTGCAGCTGGGCCATTTCATTCCAGATGTTTTGGTCCGGATATCCATCATGGATATTACAGTGAGCTATCACATGGTTGCGGGTACGTAGGTAATACGAAAGCATTCGGAAATGTTACTCAAACTCAAAGAGGGTTCTCATGAGGGGTTCGGATCGGAAGCAGCCGGTCATCCCTCACCCCAAGGAAGGGCAAAGGCCAATATGATGAACTCGGTGCGTGAGCCTCCTCAGAACAATTCTTTGACACCCGTTCTCGAATGATTCCAAGGGCCTCGGCTTCGATATGGTTCAATGTCGGTGTCGTAGTGAACCTGGAGCAGATTCTGAGACTGTATTTCAGAGAAAATCTTAGCCGATCTCGTCGTGTCGAACGATTAAGTCGAGACCCTTTAGTGTCCTGAACATTTGTGCCACCATCTTCCATAAAACGATCTGGGAGAATATATCTGTACAGCTGACAACCGCGTAGCGGACAGTCGCTTCGCCGGGCAGTCAAGTTGCGGCGAGCAGAAAGAATGCTCCGCGTACTAAGCTCGGCCCTTTGTGTTTCCCTGCTCATGAGCACCGTGAGTGTTCTCGAATCGTCTTCGTATTGGAAACTCTCGCTAACGAGACGCTCAATCGCCCAATGAGCTCGCGTTCCTCGGAGCGCGCATACCAAGCGGATCGGACGACCGGCATCTGCAAGTCCATTAACTTACTCTTCGTCAGTGCAGCGCAGCTTCGAATTTGACCGTGCTGTATGAAACGGAATGTCCCTACAGTCAGGAGACAATTTCTCAAATTGTCTCCAGAGTTCTGGATATCTTCGGAAACTCAGTGACCATTCATCTGGTGCCCTACGGAAACGCTCACAGAAGATATCAATCCGACGGTGGGTGGTCTTACTTAGTGGTGGAGGTGGAAGGATCCCAGGGTATCTGTACAAGCTTAACCAGTACTAATGAAATTTCTTCGAAGGCTCGCTGGGTTGGACGTGTCAACACGGAGAAGCCGAGTGCACCGGCAACCTCTGGCATGCTTGCGCCACGAGAATATTTCCTGGAAACGAAGCTGCAGTTTATGCGGTTTGCACTCTTCGTGACGAAGAGCTCGGCGAGAACTTGCGCTCGGTATGGCAGAAATATGTTCACCGATGTCGAGCATCTTGCATATACGAATTCAGTCTGTCTCGATGCTAGGGTCATTCCCCGTTAACTTTCGTCATCCCAGCTGAGACGAACAGCTCACGACACACGGGACGCGTGAGCGAGACTGACTGCTTATGATGCTCAGTGGTTCCCTATATTTGTGAGAATCACTGTATTACGGCGCTCAACTCATGAGCATCGGAATCGTAGACAGCATGCTCACCGCGAATCTTCGGAATTACATTCCACGTAGAGCCCATCCGAAGCCCGATCCAGAAAGACGGCTCCGACGCTTGCCCAGTGCTGAGCTCTGGAGTTCTGCTTTAAAGTTCACCTGAACTACTCATACCGATTTTCAGTGCGCAGGCGACAAACTGAACGAGTTGCAGAAATGCGTCGACGATGACGCTGTGAAGGTCACCTCCGATATGGAATCCATGACTCAAGCTGCTGCCGACAGTCTCGGGCGCTCGAGAATCAGAAGCGTGCCCACAGTACTATTGAATGGGGTCAGTTTCTCGACGTCTTTTGCAACGCATCGTCGGAAATAATGAAGAATATCTAATGAAGATCTTGTCCTCCCGCAGAGACTGGTGAAGAGGTCCTCAGTACTTACGAAACTCTGTAGGCGAGCACCGAGACCGAAACCTTCTGATTGCAGTAGACTTTGAAGAGGCTCCAGGGTGATTTCCATCACCGAATCCGGTTCAAATGTGTTCGTGGACGGTATACAATAAAGGAGGCCTCCGTGAACGGACAGTAGACCGAGTAGCCCTCGCGTCGTATGAATTCATCATCGATGTCATTCGTTCATTCTAATCATGTGCCGAAACGGAGCTAATTCAATGATACTGGTGTCAATGGAACTACGGCCTGAAGGCTCTCTTAAGTTGTAGTCACGTCAAAGAGCCCCGTCGCTCAGTAGTTGAACCTTTGCTTTTGTAAGCAACGGAAGAGCTCAACATTTTTTCAAAGAAACGGATGCATTTAGTTCCTACACAGCCCCGTAGGTCTCAAAACTATACCTATGACTTTGGGCCGATGATTACACTTGTAGCAAGTCCCGCGAATGGAAAATTCAAATGATTCAGTGCCAAACTATGAGATCTTGTGGAGTTGCTTGGAAGCTCCTTCGCAGTTAGTTTCAATATCAGAGATGGGTATGAAGCCCTCCTTTCCACTCCATTCTACATATGTTCCGAACGCTCTTCTCATGGAACTCGCCCGCCCTCCGGGCTTCTGTCGGGCGCAGTCGAGAAGATTGGAACTTTGTGACGTTCAGGGATCGAGATAGCGAACCAGGTCTCGCGAGGGAATTCATTGCGCTTTGAAGAAGTGGGGAAGACCCGGACCAAGCAGACCGCTGAGGAGAGACACGCACTCTTCGAATGAGAGTTCTTCATTGAGCGCTCTGGTCCACTTGTAGGAGTACCCGGTGGTCTTCTGTGGGATTTCGTGGAGTTTGACATCCGAAACGGCTGTGTGATCTTCGTATCGTTCTAGAGGGTGTACAGGACGTATGCGAGGGTGCCAGGAACTAGATTCATACTTTTGACAACTTTCACATCAGGAACGAGATTTCAGCTCGCAAGCGTCAGCTGTGGCTCACCTGAGCAGTCCACAACTGCTCGGTCTTGGTGACGACGCGACGTAGGAAAATTATAACACGTCAGCTTCACTCTCATGCGCTCGGCCTGTTCCAAGGTGAATATTTACGTAAACTCAGATCAGGGCTGTCTCGGCGGTATACTTTGCGGAAAACCAGACTCCCCTTGCCTTGATCGAGCTCAAAACAAAGACGAAGAAATCGTGTCCAGGGATGGGAATGGAGGGACGATTTCGGGTTCACGTTCGCGTCGCCAGGGGGTATTGTCAGAGGAGAGCCTGCGGCCGCGTCTGAACTTGATCACCTGGGTTTCGCAATCAGTGACCTAAACTTTTGCGGATCACAATGACACGATCCTTCCCAAATAACGCGGAAACTCTTATTCCTCATTCTCGTAGGTGGCCCAACGAACAAGAGTGGCCGTTCGCGATACCGTTTGCCGGTGTTTTCAGGTTCCGACCATCGAGTGTAGAATCCCAAACTTATGACAACGAGCAAATCATCGTCAATCTCCGAGAAACAGTTCAATTATTCTGCCTGATGGTGTCGAGATCTCTAGATTCCTGGATAATTCCTCCGGC
The DNA here is from genome assembly GCA_028455905.1 of Neoseiulus californicus. NCBI lineage: Eukaryota > Metazoa > Arthropoda > Arachnida > Mesostigmata > Phytoseiidae > Neoseiulus > Neoseiulus californicus. The sequence goes on from JAMQGS010000008.1 coordinate 5,331,500, forward strand.
TTCCTCCATTGATTGTAGTCGATGCGCCTGGATCGGAGCATACGGACGGAGAAGCATTCTGACTTCAATGAAATCGATGTCTCTAAACTCAGATCAAAACGATGTTCCCGTGAGTAAACTACGCTTTTACCAATTCTAGCTCATCATTTAGGACGTAATAACAGTGATGAACGCCTGCAAAGGAAGCAGAAGAAGAGAGTGACAAAGTTTTATAGCGTTCTTGGGATAGAGAAGAACACGAGATCATTTGCAGGCTCTGTCATCGCAGATTGGGCTTATGAGAGTGTCGGCGGCAATGCCGTCGGGCATCGTCTCCGAAAACTCAAGTTCTGGCAACACTATCATCAAGGATCTCCCTGAAGTCATCGTGGGACCGATCAGCGAGAAACTTGTGAAAAAAATGTGAGTGCAACAGAACCCTCCACGCTCGCGTCTCCTTGGACGGAGTCAAATCATCCCCACGGACTCGATCCGGGCACGAAACACGAACACCGCCTTGGATTTGTCCCATATCGGGGAATTCACTAAGCTCGACCCCGAATCCATCCAGAAAAAAGACGAAAAAAACGCCCGACGATGGCGACGAGGACGAAGCGAGCGCTGAAGAATCGCGACATAAATCACGCAAAAGAACGCTCAAAAAAGTCAATATGGCCGTCGCTTTCCATCGAGAATTGAGAGCAACCGGTGCGTTGCTTTTCGACTTCTACCGGCGCTACCACAAACTGAATGTGCACTGTACGCCCCGCCAACATTTCTGCAAGGAACAGGTTCGTAACTACTGGGTTTGCTCAACTAACAGTTGGCTCTGGGAGTTTGTGAACGTAGCGGAGTGTTCTCTTGCAGGTGCTCAAATGGGTCTTGAACATAATGTCCTACATTCAGAACCAAAGGCTCACATTCCAGCGGGGGAAAGAAATGTTCATCAATCTTTATAACCTATTCATTACGCAAGCCGAGCTTGACCCTTCGGTCACCTCTTTCTTCCACTCTCTACTCGTCATGCTCAATGTGAGAGATCTGCAAACACCTTTGGATGTCTTTAAACGAGGAATGAGCCACTCGACAATTCATACGCCATGTGTCGGTTCGTTTCCACGCAGGCGTCGTGCGGTGAGCTACAATGCCTCTACCAAAGTGTTAGCCGGGAGCACATCGACTACACCGCTCTCATAGAGCATCTGGGCACCCTCATTCACAGAATCAATTATAAACTACCTGCTGAACTGAAAGACTTCGAACCCGTACGGTTATTGGGTGCGGGGAGCTTCGGGGCCGTCTACAAAGTGCAGCACGCAGAAAGTGAGTATTACGATGATGATCCGACTTCACGATGGAAATATGGTTGTTATTGGTCTGCGAGGTCGTCTTGACAATGCGGAATATATCCATGGCCACCTGAGATCGGGGCTTATTCATCCAAAAGCTGACACTCACTCCTCGAAACACTTCACAGCCGGCGATGAGTACACCTTGAAAGTAGTTTCCGCGTCTTCGTATCCCATGATAGAACACGCGATCGCCGACCGTATGTGCGCGAGTGTCACGAAACACCCGATGGTGGTTTTCTACGTGGCGTGCTTCCCAATCGCTGATTATCACGTGTCAATCATGGAGTATTTCCCGGGTGTCGACTTGGAAGTAGGTTCGTGGAGCGATTTCATAGTTGCAGCCGATACTCCCGTCGGGAATATCGCCATACCATACCGCCATACTCGTTCCAGTTATGAGGACAATGCGGTACTTTGGCGTCGAGGAGCTCCAATACATAGCGGCTCAGCTCGTAGCAGGTCTCCAGCACATGCATTATCGCGGTCTCTTACATCGCGACATGAAACTCGGCAATGTCCTAATATCAGAGAAAGGTAAAGTGAAGATAATCGACTTCGATACCGTGAAAGTGGGTTTAGCGTTAAACGCAAAACGTTTCGACTCGTGAGTTTTTCCTGGGTTTTGATGAGTATCCATCAATCCATTATTGCTCGTTATTGATTTTCGGATGAAGATTGCTGCAATAAAATGCGCTTCTCGTTTCCGGAACGACAAAGATCGTTCGTCGAGAGAACTGCCGGAGAGCACAAGGACCAAGAGGTGGCTGGAACCGTACCCTATATGGCACCCGAAGTCGTCAGTCGACGACGATACGGAAGGGCCGCGGATTGGTGGTCCCTCGGAGTCGCTCTGTTCCGACTTCTTGAGGGACGACTTCCTTTTGTCGGGAAAACTGATGACGAAATCAAGCAAGCGATCCAGAAACTACCACTGAAATTCCAAAGAGGTAGAAGAGGATGGAGGAAGAGTGCTCAGGCACGCAGCTTCATAAGCGCGCTCCTTGAAAAGGATTCAGTTGGGAGACTGGGAACAAAGTCGTATGATGATCTTATCAAGCACGACTTCTTCAATCGTATGAATTGGAGGCATCTGGAACGCGTCAGAATCTTCGATTTGCCGGTAGTCGGAAGTTTGCTGAGTCAAAAATGTGCAAGCGGCAATCCGATTCCCAATAAAAGCATTCGACCAGAACTGTTAAAAAGTAACGTCATATGGAGTTTTGTCCATGGATCTACACCGTCGAATCGTTTCTCCGAACGAGAGGAAATACTTTCCATCCTCTGCAAAGAATTGGATACCGCACACGCAGCGACTTTGTGAGCCTTTGTTCATTTCAGATGTGCCGATCGATGCCAGTCAATTGATCCTGGTGTACGCAGCTCAGACCGAGCACGTAGGGAGCAGTAATTCACCCATACTTGAACCGACCGTGGATGAGTCTAGCCCCTGTCCGACGTCAACAAAGTCCATGACACGGCTAGAGGCAGAGAGTATTTCTGTTATGTATCACAGCGAGTGGGAGTTGGGTTTGACTTTCGGCATGGTCAGTGCAGAGGACGGGAACACGTTTCCTATAATCGCTAGCCTGCGCGCGAGGCACTCCAAGGTGAGCGGGACGTATCCTGTTGCGGGCGATTCTCAGACTCCGCTCATATGATGATTTCTGACATAGACGGGGCTCCGTAGGTTACCATGCTCATCGAAGGAGACATTGTGACGAAGATTGACGACACCTCCGTCATCAGCGTTCCGTTGTCAGTGGCGCAAGCTGCGCTGGCGCAGCCCGGTCATCATATCATTCAAGTTCTCAATTCAAATCCGTTCCGTGTGTTCAGCCGCGCGCTGAACAGTCGTATTCTTCTCCGGAATTATCCCTCGTTCGACACAGTTCTGACGGCCCCGGTCACAGACGCGGGTAATCTGTCTTTCTGGTGAGAATCTTACTCCAATAAGTTCACTGAGTCCGATCTTCTGGAGGGATATCTAGAGAAAGTTCCAATAGCGGAGCTGGAATCCTGATTACCTTCCTTGCAGGCGCAGGCGATCGAGCCAAGATTTTGTGACCGTGCGACGAATGGTGGGCAAATCTCTGAAAGCGAAATCGTACCAATATTTCTTCATTTCGGGGGTGGAAGACTCAGTTGAGGCGAACATCTTTGTTGGCGATCTCATACTGGAAGCTGACGGCACCGAAGCAAAAGATCTGACTCTGGATGATATGCAAAAGTGAGATGTACACCCTACTATCCTACGACTCCAACATCTACAAAACAGGATGGGGATCCACTCACCCTTGCAAACATTTCAGAATCCTCCAATGTCAGCAAGGGCCTGTGAGTCTTAAGATGATGGCAACGTCGGCACTGAGAGTTGAGAGATATCGCTTCGATCGTATATTTGCGACGTTTCCGGATCACAGATGATATCCGAACCACTTGGAACTTGGTTGTATTTCTGTGTTCAATGGAGTTATTCAGCCGTTGCTATCGCAGATATCGGCTCATATAACGTAATGATCATACTTTGTCAATAAATTTCCGGGTTGTCTATATTCGCGACAACTCCGGGTTGGAAGTGTTTCATAGGATTTCGCCTGATTTAATTCGATAAAAGACTCGCTCGGATCCCGTTCTTTTGAGATCATTTCGATGACAAGGGTCGGATTCTCTCACTTCTCCTACTACGTGAACGAATCGCTAGACTTTCACAAGCATCGCTACGCCGAGCTTCAAGTTTTCCGGCCGAGGGAGGCTTATGGAGTTCTCAAGGGCTTGGGAATAGAATCAGAGTCCCATTCCCCGTCAGACGCAACGTCGTTTGCCGTGCCGGTCCAGGAGCTGAGGTTTCTTGAACTCTAGCGGCGTCGACGTCTCCATCGACCCGATGCCATTGGAAAGTTGCAGGCTGGTCACTGTTCAGGGTGATGACGCCCGCACCTTTGGTTGTCACCGAGTAGGGATGGATCCGTGTTTCCATCTCAGCGGAAGCAACAGAGATCCGAGTAGGTGGTACCTGCGATGAAAATCCTGATTAGCCAGATACGGTTTAGTCCGTTCCACCATTCTGTATGAATGGATCGAAACAGCTTTCCGTAGATCCGGTAATCTGGGAATCTATTCAGTAGCGTACAGTTTCAGCAACTGCCGTCGGGTATCCTATGATCTCTCATATTTGAGATGACGCTTATAGCACAGGATGCTTGCATATGTTTTCAGACCTCTTTCAACGAACTCAGTCCGTTTTTCGGGAATGTTCGTCATTCCACCAGCGCGGCGGTCGCAGAATGAAGTTATGAAAGAAGATTCAAGATATCATCTAGCGCTATTTCCCAGATGATTTCAATCGGGAGCAATTGATTGGCCTGGCCTCGGTAACTGCACCTCTGCATTCCAGAATTTTGAATCGACCCAATTAGGGTGGAATTCGGGTCAACGCATACGTTCAGCTCGGTACTTGAAGGCACAGCGCTTCGACTCTGGAAACCCCCTGGCACCGGAGCCGCATTCAGACCGGTTCTGTTCATCGAACTTACGGCCTTTGAGGTTGCGAGCTCACGATCGAGGCTAGCTGCCTGTTTGGCGGGTAGATCGTAGTACAATCTCCCAGGGAAAGCTCTGTGTAGGTGAATCACGTCCTCGTATGACACTGTATCCTTCTCGCTGCTCCACACTGTGAGCGAGGTGTTGATTCTTGAGCTGATCAGCAAGGCTAGCGGATGGAAGGCAAGTTTCGACAACCGAACCGGAAAAGTGATCGGCGTCGACATAGGGACATCCTCGACGATCGAGAGCATCTGAAACATGACGTTTCCCCGTTTAGTTTCAATTATTGTATTATTCAATCGTCATCTTGGCACAAACGGCAAGCCGACCTTTGTCCTGGCCAATGAACTCATCACCAACTCACTTCGAGAACATTCTTCCACGTATAAGGTTCTGGGTCTGACCCAGTGGTCCAACCGATGGACAGAGTGTGCTTGAAGGGAAAAGATGTCGTCAAGTTCAAAAACCGGACCCGATCCACCACCGGTGCTTTGGGGGATCCTGGTCCTTCGACGATGTCGGCGTTCAGCCAGATTTCACGGGTCGACTGGAAAATCGGACGCTGGGTGAATGCTCTCAAGAATCGTCACCGCAGCGTTCTCAACATCAATGCGGACAAAAGCAGTATGATCTGGACGAAATGCAAACAGAAACGAAAACAGATAGCTAACGGACAGGAATTGAGGTTCAAGAGGCTATAAGTGTTACACAACATGTAGCATGATTCTTTTGGGGTCTCTCACGTCAGGTAAAGCTTTTTTCAGAGTATCGAGGCACGGTTCCACCGAGTCAATGTCTGCAATCAAAGGATGAAACAAGTTCCTCGAGTACTCAATGGTCCTCGAAAGCTTCTCAGAGATGGTCGGGCAATTTCGACCCTGTCACCTTTGAAATCCAGCTTCAATCCTTTGGATGAGTCTGCTCTATTCGCGATCTCAATCCATTCCGCCAATGAAATATCCGATGAGACATCTGGAGGATGAGCCATGATCGGGACATTCTGTGGTAGATGATGTCTTTTTACTTCGACAGAGTCAAACCAGATCTGGACAATTATCATTCAGAAAGAGCCGTGGAGGAGTTCTGGCTGACCCACCTCTAGTCCAGATTTCGTGCGACCCATGAGAACATCGGCTTCGATGAAGTCGACTGCGTCTTTGATTAGGCAATGATAATGTCAATCGGGATTCGGATCGTATCGTCAGGTATTCGCCCACTCGTAAGCAGCAGCGTTTTCAAAGTTACCTGATGCAACTGCCTCCAGTAGTTTTTTCTTCGAATTTGTTGCGTGAGACCATCTCACTGAAGATGAGTCCCGACTAGGCGCCATAGTTGCTCCGAAGTCCTGTAGGAGAATCATCAACATGGCCGCGAGAACGATCACAGACCACAACAACATCTTCACATCCGAGTCGAAACCGGGAAGCCAGAACAATCAAAACGAATACACCGGCCGTGGAGTCCAGTGAGTGAGAGTGAGACGAGATACGGCAACCGTGATAAAAGAGCGGATGCAGAAATGTATCTATCAATCAGGCTGAACCTGGAGAGTTCTCTCCTAGAGCACAGATAGTTCAGTCTCTCATAAATCGGAATCGCTGTTCAGTGCCGCCGGCAAAATCAGCTTCCAGTTCGTTTTAAATTCTTGGGTATCGATCCGACCCAATGAATCTGGGAGTGTGCTCGCGGATCGAAGTCGGGAATTTCCAACGGGAACTACTTTGGTCAGAAAAAAGAAGCATTGGGTTGTGAATCGATTTTGTTCGAAGAGAATGGAAGATTCCAATCGGTCGTCCAACATATCCAAGAACCACTGTCATCCTGACTCAATCTTGGATTACATGACTCACTCAATGGAATTTTGTTCCCGTCGCAGAATCGGTTGTCGTGCCTCTACAGAAGCAGAAATTAATTTACAAGCCCATACTTGGACTGAACTTTCCGCTGAACAACCCTGCCACGATCCCAAGTAGTGGATAACACACGATGGGCGTGATTTGAGGGGGCACAACTCCTTGAAATAATTCTCTCCAATATTCCACATGGTGTATTGCGGCCCAACTTTGCGAGGTCCCCAATAGGGGTGATATTGATCCGATCGTCAGGAATGTTTCTCTGTCGCGACTGAATGGATCATGCGCACAGTTTTGACGCACAATGACTCGCCCACATCCTCGACAGCTCCGGCCGACAGATGAACGGGCGGATACCTCGGAACCGCAGCCTGCTCGGAGCTCGGAGTTGACCAGATCCGGGGAATCGGACGTTTATAGCAAGCAGACCCGGAATCGATAAAAGAGGAATTGTGGGGCTGAGCTCCTCACCTGGATTCGGAGAGACTTTTCTCTAACGAAAAGACGGATCGATAGCGGTTTCCGAAATGATCGTGGAGCGGCGATTAGAGCTATAAGAGATATTTATCATCGGAATGGCGGGAAATCGATACCCTGACCGTTGCGGATTGATATGATGTGATAGTCAGACGGTTCACTTCCAGAGCGTGGTTCCAATGATTCCCGAAACCGTCAAAAAAGCTCCAATAGTGTGGGACGGGTAATTACATCACGGCTTTATTTGCAAAACCACGCGGTCCATCCACATCGTACACCGCTGACACCTGGAACGCATGATATGAGCCGGGCTCTGAAAACAGATGGTCTCAAACAGGTGATGAGGTTCCGCGGTGTAAACAAAAACCGTGCGTCCTTTCTGCCAACAGCCGCATCGACCTCCGGTCATCATCGTTCCATCTCTGACGCGGCAGCTGGCTTGTTTAGGTGATGGAGCTGGGACAGACCGGTGGAAACGTGATCATAGAAAGTTTTTCAATATGGGTGACAAAACAAAGTATTCCATCCTGTTGCCGACTTACAACGAGAAAGACAATCTCCCGGTTGTTGTGTGGTTGATTGACAAGTACATGACAGAGAGGTAAGCTCAATCGTTAGAGTCCTGTTGAACAATCCGACGACACGTCGCCGATTTCCTTCCAATCGAACTTTGGCTCCGTTTTTGTGCCCGAATTGTTGACTATCCGTTGTCGCCCCTCCCCTAACCATCCGACCAATTTCTGCAGCAAGTTGGACTACGAGATTATCGTGATAGATGACGCCAGTCCTGACGGCACACTTGAAGTTGCGAAGCGTCTTCAGAAGATTTTCGGTGAGGACAAAATCCTCCTCCGACCCCGGGAAGCCAAACTTGGTCTCGGAACAGCGTATATCCATGGGCTGAAGCACGCAAACGGAGAGTTCATCGTCATCATGGATGCGGACCTCTCGCATCATCCCAAATTCATTCCTCAAATGGTCAGCAAGCAGAAGCGAGACAATCTAGACGTCGTTTCTGGGACACGGTAAGAAAACCTGGGCGTCCGCTAGAATTGCCCAAGCTCAAAGAGAGAGCCACATGCATGCGTCAACTCCGACCTCATGCTCTACATATTCTCTCGCAGATACGATCTGGACGGTGGAGTTCACGGCTGGGATTTCAAACGGAAGCTGATCTCGCGCGGGGCCAATTTTCTCACACAGCTACTTCTGCGTCCTGGGGCGAGTGATCTCACCGGTTCATTCCGCCTGTACCGGAGGGATGTTCTACAGAAACTCGTGAGCTCTTGCATCTCGAAGGGCTACGTATTCCAGATGGAGATGATCATCCGAGCTCGGCAGTTCAATTGCTCAATCGGAGAGGTGGGCATTTCGTTCGTGGATCGATTCTACGGAGAGAGTAAGATGGGAGGCAACGAGATCATCGGCTTCGCAAAAGGCCTACTGTATCTGTTTGCAACGACGTGAAAATCTGTCGCGGTTCTTAATGCTCTTTGTAAATGGACTCATGGACCCTAACGTTATACAGTTTCGATGATAATAAAAATAAGGATCGTGTAAGTGATAGTGGAGGGAAGTAACTGGAGCTCGTTCCATCAGCTTTCCTATGGCTAAGGGCGGAGGATTTCGCAGAAGAATGGATGATATTTTCCCACGGAGTTTCTGCCGCAATACCTACCTATTAACACGGTATTCGATATCAGAGCTTCTCGCCTTGAGGCATCCAGGGTAAAGGAGAGCACGTCCAGATTGCGATAAGAAGACGGGCATGAGTCTTGATCAGGCATGGCATGCCTGCTTGCGATCATAAGATGATCATCCTCAACGGCTCGTCCAAAACGTTGACGGATTCGATGTCTGGGACTGAGTTTTCTCGGCCAGCGTGATAGCTCGCTCCGAACTAGTGGAAAAATCGCTAGGGAAGCTTGGCCCAAAGTTTCAGGAGAACCGCGGGAGAGACGGAGGAAGGCTCCATGAGGTGAATTTTTTTCCTCGACGAGCTCTACCGGAGACCTCGAGATATTTTCCGCGAGGGATTCATACATAACGATTTCTAGAGACCCGCGGTGCCGTAGTTGGGGAATGCATGTCCACATGTCAGCACATTTATCTACGCCGGCTTCAGGCCCCCTTATCAACTCTCATCTGAAAGCGGTATAGCTTCTACAACAACCCAATGAAGTCGGTTCAACATTCTCATTCATCCATTCATCTAGAAACCCGGGCAGCCGAAACCGGTACGGCCGGGGAGATCCTGAACGTAGTCCGGGCGGAGCGAGAGACACGCACGCACAGGATGACCACACAAACGGACGAAGGTTCGGCACTACCCTCCGAGAGAGGAGTCCCCGCAGTCCGCAGCTGGTCGAAGTCAATGTTGGATGGTCTTCGTGATCCCCGCGGAAGACTCTCATTTTTCCGTAAGGCTTTCATACGATCGAGTTCGGCGGGCGGATCACTCGCAACGGACCTTCATCAACGGATCGGCTCACAGTTTTCCCAGGGACTGAAGACACCCTCGAAACCACTCTCGATTACCACCCGTTCCAATCGTCGCTTACAGGAACAACTGATCGGTCGTATACCGGAAGTTGTCTCGAGAGTCTTGAATGTACAACCACCCCGGCAAGAAGTCAGGAAGGAGTTCTCATCATCGCTTCTCACCCATACAAGGGTTCATTTGAGAGTGGTCAGCGTTCCATACTGATATTTCTACCCCACGTTCCTTAAGAGAAATGCGGTGACCCGATGTAGTTGGTTCAAGCTTGTTTATTATCAAAATATATTCACTCCTTCGGCAAAACTCGATTACAACGATTTCCTTCTTCGTAGTCTACCGTAAATTCGAACACCCTATTCCTAGTCAGTCTCGAGTTTTCGTTTGGAAAGGGGCAGCGAACTCGAGAATTCCCCAAGTCGCGTTTGCTTCCATTGATTACATATATTTGCTAAACAAGGTCAATCATCACTGTTATTCGATGATTCGTCGGCTGTAAAAGTTATTAGCATTTCTCTCAACATGTTACTTCCACACATGTGCCAGAAAGTCTTGATTCCTATATCATCGTCGCTAGTATTTCCATCATATTGTCACCATCCTTCACCACTGACGCTTCAACAATGTATTTGCGTGCTAACAAATGATAACGTCATACTAAGCTGATATGGAAATTTTACCGAGAAATGCGCTCCGTTATCGATGAATGTAGTCGTCCCGAGAACTGGCAATATAACAATGAAACTAGATGTTCCTAACATCAAGTAGATTCCCCAACCCGATTGCCCACCAACAACGAGATAACAAAGCGTTCCTCGAACACCATGGCTTTGGTCTGATTATCTCCGATTCGTTTTCGATTCGCCCACTACGAACGTCTCCTTATCCGCATGATGGGAACGCTCGACGCCTCGTGTAATAAATACGCTGTTCCTGTCTGAAGCAGTCTCGTGCAATGTCTACGGAGTAGCTCCGTTCGTTGTTCCGTCATCTATCCCGATGTTTTTTTCCGGCATCATACTGTTTCCTCACAATCTGATCGGCCGATCACATAAACGCCAACATGAAGGTCGCTCGCCTCAGGGAAACAGGAGGAAAATTCGCTATGGCCAGCAGGAACCTATAACTGCATGTGGAGCACTAAGTGACGAAGCGAAAACTCACAACCTCACGAGAAACACTCCATTTCTGCACCTGCGGAAAGGACTTGCTATGAGTCGACATGATACCTTGACCAATAACTTCAGGGGAGACAAGTTGTGCTTGCCCCATAATTGAGGCGCCATCTGAACCCGCACAACGCAAGGCCAACCCGAACGAAAACTCACCATTCGAAAATTGAATGTCTAATCGGAAGACGGGACAAGGTTCTCATAAATGACGAATACGATGCATATATTTGGCGTAACGTGGATGGAGTACGCGATCACCCCTGAAATGAATGCGCACAGAAGTTTAGCAGAAGCACGGGTCGATCGATTCCAGAGGGTAGAGAGATCCACTGATTCTACACTACTTCCGGCATAGTCTTTATTCACAACGAAGTGGACCAACCTTTATAGAAACCTCGAAGGCCTTCTCCCTTCCAGGTCTTCTTGACAACTTCGCACAAACCGCTGTACTGCTGATGTTGGTCTTGCAGTCTAGCGCGGAACAGCTGCAACGGGTATGTCACCGAAGCGGCGATGAGCTTCGACGCGGCAGCGGCACCGAGATATTCCAAGGTGGTCATGCGTTTTCCACCCGTCTGCACCCCGTACTCCACTTTCATTTCCTCGTAGATCATGAACTGCAAGGCGCCATGTGACACGTTGAAAAGCCCAGGAACCAAACCTGTAAACGGAAACCGAACGAGCAACTCGTGAGTCGAAAAATCATACGATAAACCTCGTGACCTTGGCTTTTCTCATCGATACATGAGCCGTGAATCTGAGAAACTTCTCGGAAATCGCGTCGGAGGCGCTGCCAACAATGAGAATGACATTCTTTGTGAACACAGCTCGTCTCCGTGGTTCGCCAGGTAGCGGAGACAGAGAGTAATTGATGCTCTGAAGCCGGTGAAAACACCAGTGCAGTCTGAGTGAGTCATTTCTGGACCGATTCCGACTTCGCATACTCGTGTGAGCGCTAGCAGACTGCGGTTCACCGCCCGGTCTCTCATGGTTATCGAGTCTGATCCTCATCACTCACCTCTGTAAAGACCGCTCAAGCCCTCGTATTTGTAGACCTTCTGGAAGGCCTCAACCATGCCCGTGTACCTACGGTAGGTCGGTATGTTCATGTAATGGTCAGCATACTGCAGACACATTCTCGTTTTCACCATCGATATCGGATTTGTAAGAACCTGTTGAGGGAGAGTTTCGGGATCCGGTTAGCGAACGCGATCGTCGACGTTGATCCTGACCACTATTTGTAACTATGATCTGGCTTCAATTTTGGAGGTTCCGTCCGCGCCAAGGTCCCTCAGATATCGTTTCGGATATATCGTCTACAATGAGTTATGAATTGAAAATGGGCTGTTTCGAAAGGTTCGCTGTGAACGCTACGCCAATGGCATGGAATCAAGCCGCGACTCGCTGATAGCGACAAGCTTGTAAGGAAACCAATTAGGATAGTTTACAAGTGATGAAAGCGTGTGCGTGACATCAGGCCTCGAGATAACGTGTTGTTTGTGGACAGCGTCTGCTTGACCTCGACAGTCTCCGAGATCATGAGCGAACTGGCTCTCATCAATGAAGCGAAGATGTACACAGATGCACACGGCACTCCGCAATGCAAGTTTCTGAAGCTCTCATGAGAGCCGAACCCGCTTCATGTGGGGAAATTGATCAAAAGAATCCCAGCCGGTCTGAGTCCCGGCTGACGAGGCGACCCCTCGTCAGGATTCGAGTCAAACCGTCGGAGACCCGAGGTTTGCTTCGTCCTGTTCTCTATCGCCTTATTTTTCTACTCGAATCTATAGGTGGCGGAGTTTTTCAAGCTGTCCAACCTACCAATGTAAGCATCCCCGCTTGAGCTGCGGCGAACATGTGTTTCCAGGGTCCTAGAGCGGGTTGGTTGCTCCCGTGGAGCATGTAGTTTCTGATGGAATTGTAAAAGAAAAAATAGAAGCCCCACGAGGCACCGGCACTCAAACAATTGGCCACGACTCCTCGATACAGTCCTCGGTAACCCTCTTCGCGTTTAATGGTTTTGTAGGCATTGTAGAGGCCATGGTACTGTGGTCTGGACTTGAGTTGGCCGTCATTAACTGAAAAACGAATCACACTGAGAGTTGGAAACCGTTCATCAACACCGACAAGTCCATGCGCCAAATCGGCGCTCATGGAAAAAGAGGGCAGGCTCCATGGATCATGTCAACAGGACTCTCGTTCATCAATAATGGATTGGCTTATAATCTGAAGTCGAAAGAGCTGAGCACAGCGAGCTCCTTCCAAAAACTTCAAAAGCTAGGTCCTCTTCTGTCGTCGAGAGTAGGACGATTTGTTTACGTCAATTTCTGGAGATTTGAGAACAGATCGAGTGTCCGTAGACGTCAAGTGGTCTAGTCTACTCGCGTCCGCTCATGTTATCAGTGAAACAAGCGCCGTATTGGAAGCACCTCCTTGACTCGCAGCCAGAGAGTTCCGCTGGGAGTTCGCCTTCGCATGTACTCCAATGTCATTCGGCCGAGAGGGACACAATCCGGCTTCGGACAGCTAGTCGACTCACAGATTTCGAAGACTCACCCGCGAAACGAATTTTCAGGAGATCGAGAGGATGCAGCATCAAAGTGGAAGTTATTCCCGCAGCGATCCCTGCTACAAGGTGCTCATACTGCACCGGCGGGAGCAGGTGTCTAATGGAACGCCGCTCCCGCTGTTCGGAGCTCATGGTGCTGGAAGCCGGAGCTCACTACGATGTGCAGCTCTGATCACTAACGAAAGAGAATCATCTGGATTTACTCATGAAATACACAAACAGAACAAGCCTCCCATGGGTCTGCGCCATCTTCGAGAGACACTGGTGGCTACAGCGGCAGCGGTAGCTACCATAACCAACGGAAGGCTTCATAGAAGCTTCGCTATCGTCATGGAAGCTTCTCATAGCTTCTGATCGGCGGCCCTCTCGCGTGCGGATCCGGCGTCTCGATACTTCGATTCGATACGAGAGCCGATGGTGGTGACTCGTCGCGTGATAAACTCCCTCTAAGAAACCTCACAAATTAGATTTTTACCTCTATCTCATCTGAGCTCAGAAGGTTCGAGCGAAACGACAACCTGGCCATTCGACCAAAGAGCAAAAACTTGATCTTATCGCTTGACAACAACTGTTCGAAAACTTTGCACAAGATATGCGACTGGATGCCAGCAAAATGCTCAAGCATTGGAAAATTCCAAAGCAAATTAGCTGTCTACGTTGGATCCCAACACCAGGCGTTGTAGATCCGAGGTGAACCAAGTCGTCATGAAGATCACTGGCTGATTCGAATCGAGGGAAACTGCACATTCTCAACGAGTTCGCAGTGCTTCATGCCGTTAGCGGGAGCGGCCTGTGCTTTTCCGACAATGGCCTTGCAAATCATCGGATTCGCGGACCGATGTTCCTCATATTCATGAGCCGCATGCCTCGTAGATACAAGGGAACGACGGCTTCGGGTCATTTTCCCTTCAAATCAGAGATTTCCGGAGCTCGGCAGCGTTCAACGACGCAAGCGATGAGGAGCTTCTCAGGTCTCTGCTGTCTCATCGCTAACGGCTCTCAGCAATTTTGTGGTCAGAATTCATTGGATAAATTGTTGTTCAAACAGTCTTGATCGCCTCTAGGAATTTCACCTCCCTCCATAACGTTAGCTCTGCTCAGATTATTCGGAAGCATGCCCTTCATCGGTATCCTCTTGTGATGAAGCTGCATCAGATCTATGTCTCTAAACCAGTCAGGCTCCATGACTTCGGCGGCACCGCGGTCGCAACAGCCTAGGCAAAATCACGTGCTCGGTCGCTGTAACCTTGCGGCATGTCAATTTCGTCCTCGAGAACTTTCCTCGTCCGCTGCTTGGAGTCATCGGTATAGAGACAGAATGGAAATTGCCTGAACATAACCTCGTAGACGGTGGCTCCGAAAGAAAACCGATCTCCGCCGAAGTCGTACTATTGGTGATTCACTATTCCGAGCGGCTGGTAACCGGGATATCCTAACACGGCTGAACAACGGCCGCGAGATCTCTTAGCGTATCTGAAATCCCCTAATTTCGCGTAACCATCCTCGTATTGCTAGCCGGTCTAACGCAAGAACCGCTTGGGCTGCGAGCAACTTCAATAGATCTTCTCCAAATCACCGTAGTACGCGAAATCCGTGCACTTGTGAAGGTTTTTCTTGTCCTGGAATGCGTAGAGCAAAACTCGTTGTCCAGTGCGCAGTGTAGTTTTCTCTCCGAGATAATCGCTCGATATTCCTTCTCTCGCTCCATTGTCTGCTTATCCATGACACTGACAAGGGAAGTCCGCGAACTGTCCGACTCCGATTCGGACCAGATAGGGCGCGATCGGCAGGCCTGCCAGAAACATGAGAAACGGCTGATGAACTTTTTCCCAAAGGCCGTCTCTTTCGAAACCTGAAATTTAGCATATGCTCCTATGGGAGCCTCTGGGAATTCATGAGAGCCAAGGCCAAGCAAGCTCTGGGAATCGTTGCGGAGGGCTTCTGGTACGGAGTCCAGTCTTGGGGATCGCACCAGGCGACGGTGGACTGCTATGGGAGCCTTTGGGAATTCATGAGAGCCGAGGCCAAGCAAGCTCTGGAAATCGTTGCGAGGGGCTTCTGGTATCGAGCCCAGTCTCGGGAATCGCGCCACGCGAGTCTGGTTTTACCAGAGAGGGACGAAAGAAAAAAAACTGTCAGGCTCCCATTTCGCTCGCATCGGAAATTCGGAACCGGATTCCTGCACAGCTTGCGGTATCAGGTACGGCGGGCTCGAGTTTTCAGATCTCAGCCGCAGCCGACGCTGAAAAACTCGAAACCCCAAGGGCGATCTATAAGCGAACCAGATGGAAAATCTGAGAGGGAGACATGCGGCTCACTTGTGGACCAATGGAGTTTATGAAACAGGGTGATAAGCAAAATGTCGAGAGTTAGGTTCCTTCGAGGAGGAAGTGTGAATGGAGACCTACCTGGCATTTCGATCTCACAATCCGTGAGCATCAATGTGGTCATGAAAGAGTACTCAGCGAGATTCAGCGCTCAAATCGCGCCTCCTCTACGGGCACCCTCTCTGAGATAGGCGTGAATCTGGATTAACGGCCAGCCCGCCTACCCTAAAAAGCCGCGTATAACGAACCATGTTTTCGAACATAGAAAACCTCAGAACTCAGCCTGGCGATGAGAGATGTAGGTTCTGGGACTGTTCCATGGTAGATCTCCATCCGATCAACTATGGAACATTTTCAGAAGGTCAATTTTCAATCACACACGCTGAGTTCTGAGGTTTTTTATGTCCAAAAACATGGTTCGTTATACGCGGCACTTTAGGGTAATTGGTCGAATCAACGCGGGTGGTGGAGCAGGAGGTTCATGGACTCGACGCAACGCGTGAAATGTGAGGAACGACCGATCGGCACTTTTCAGGGGAGTTATCATGCGACTTCTCAGATAGCTGTTGAGATAGATGAGCCGTGGAACCTCTCTATGTACACGGCACGGGTGCTCTTCGATATGAAGATTGCCCCGATCGCTTCGTATGGAACACAGCTGATTTGGGATCGCCTAACGGTGAAGCAACTGGAGGACCTAGATCGGCTGAAGGCCGGCTATCTCAAACGCTGCCTATCTGTACACAGATCATCGAGAAATAGGAAGGTCTACTTGCTCGCGGAGTCCAGGGCCTTCTCTGAGGATCTAAGGCGGAAATTCGGACTATCGAGAACACCGGCATGCGAGAAAAACGAAAAGAACTGGGAGGCCAAGATGAGAGGAATCGACAAAGAGATTTTCTCAACTTCCGGAATGAAACTTGACTGGTTGAAAGGTGCGCAAGTCAAGCAGAGACATCAAGTCACGAGAGGATCCATACATGGATTCCACCACCTACTATGTGTGAGGACTGGGTTCCATGAGATAGACGAGGGATGTATTTGTTCACTGTGTCTTTCAACTTGTAACGACTATCATTTGTACAGCTGCTCGGAGGGAGCAAAATTCGACGGGGATAGAGTGCAACCACAGAATTGACGGATTTACTTGTAGAGGCATACGAGTAGTGCTATCCTAGACATACTTATGAAATCACACCAACCCTCGTCAGTTCCAGAACCGTGCACCCGAACACTTTACAAGATCAATATTCTCGGTTAATTAAAGACACTCACGAGCCACTCCGGCGAATAGCCATCCCAACTGGGGATTCGTGCCAAATAGTGGACCGACGCGCTCGTTTCATACGGAGAACGATGTCTTCTTCTTCGTCTTTCACTTCTGAGTTACGCTTCAAGCTTTCCCTTTTGCTCCAGTCGTTTTCCTTGATCAGCGGATTCGGATGAGAGCTCCTCGGAGAGGAGGACTGGAACAGTGCTCTATAATCGTTGACGGAGCACTCCCCGTATTACATTCACAGATGGGCGCCTCCATTCGTCGGAGGTGCACCACCGGATCGAGGGTTTCCACGAGGCGTTTTTCAAGCGCTGCACAAACTCCGGGGATTTCCTCCTTTCAGCGCACTCCCGGAAGGAAACTATGTACATGCAACGCTGAAGAGTGAAAGGGATCTCTAGAGTGTTTCCAGCATAGTTTTACCACCCTGAGATGCTTTATTTTTGGAAACTTTCGTCTCTGGAGAGAAGTATTGGATACATAGGGGACTCTCACTGAGGCGTCTTGAACCAAGCCTGAGACGAATAATCCCGTCAATAACTCGCGGCCGAAAACCTAGACACGCTTCGTGCCAAACCTTTGGGTCCCATTAGAAGATCGATTGTAGACCATCATTGATTGGGATAGGAATGGCTGACCAAGAGAAGTCATCACGGAGTCACTGCTACTCATGGCCCTCAAGCTCGGGTCCAGCGAAATCCTCATGGGAATGGATCGTGGACGATATCCGTTGCCGGCGAGTTCGTTGTTTGCGTCCCTGGAGGTGTTCCGGTTGACGTCTTCGTCGATCCATCACCGTTTTCACTCTCTCGTGATTCGTGTTCCGGGCCGTTCTCTACGTTGGCTCTCTTCGAGAGTTTTAATTTGAAGAATGAGTTAGTCATTGCTCGACTTATCGATTTCCGATACGTTTCCCGCTCGAAAAGAAATCTCACCTGCGGGAGAACCACTGGCACTTTTCTTGCGCAGTTCGGCAGTATCTTGCGAATCATCGCGGATACTTTGTCCAGCTTCAACTTGCCATGCACGACCTGCTCGACGAAAGTTGCACTGAACTTGCGGTTGATGAACGCTAATAGATAGAAGACGGAAGACTTCTCTGCTAGATGGAGAGAATTCGAGATGATCATATGAGTCTTCAGGGCCTTCGTATAAGGCCCCGGAGGATCTGCAATAAAGGAGCGAATATCAGCCCACATAGTTCAATGAGCGCTGGCTTTTGGATGGGTCTTCCTCTTCATCAGCGTTACTACTGAAGTTTGTTGAGTACTCACGGTAGTCCGTTTAAATGAGACGTTCGATTGGGGGCGCGCAGGTGAAATGGACAACGTCAGTTAAGACCCTCAGGGTAGAGAGCGTGATGAGGGACCATGTCAATCGATTCTCTTCAGCCCTACGTTTCAAGGATAGGTCCTGTTTGCCATCTGACAGAGCGTTGGCTCTGCGATTAGCGCGGCGCACCTGTGACAGACAAGCCATGCTAATTGAGTTTCCGAAAACTTCATGCATTGAGAAAGCCGTTGAAGAGAGCCCGCGATCCCCAAATCGATCAGCGACGACGGATTAAATCCCCGATTCAACGATATGAGAAATGAAAAGGACGTTCTCACCTCAATGACCACCAAGAGGTTGAAGACTACTAGAACTCCTGTGCAAAACAGACGAACGCATAGCATCACTCGCCCGTAGTAGCGCGGGAACAGAACTTGCCATCCTTTTTCACGGCGGGGCCAATAGTTCGGGCAATAAACAACATCCCCATGTTCCAGTGACTCGAAGTTGAGGGTGGTCCACAGTATCGACTTCAGAGCGTACGGGGATAGAACGAACGTACCTGGAGTGTAACGGGAGCGTCTCAAGCGACCCATTCCCAATGAGCTGTACCGGGTTTCCCTCCACGCGGGAGCCGGCCGATCCCTCACCTCGGCTTGGACAACCTTGTATACCGAAATCATAGAATATCCAAGAAATCGTCCCTGGCGTAACGATCCCATCGATGGACCCGAGTGAGTCAGAAAGGAGAACCGAACACCCGGTATCCGCCAGAAATCGTTACTTACATCCTCCGTTGAGCAACATGGATTTACCTAGCAGGGGCTCCCTCAGTAACGACGTAATATTCCAGTTACGGTTACTCTGAAAGTACGGACCGTTGGTCAGTCGATAGTCATCCGAGGATGGATAGACATTGCTCCATCCTATACGCCGAAACTCACCAAGATCATCAGATTGCGGTTCATGTGGGTGGATGAAAGGTAGTTCCATGTCTGGTCACGTTGAACATTTTTGAATGTGAGATTCCTCGGAATCTGCGGCAGAGTGCAATACTGGTGTAGGCAGTCCAAAGTGTAAAGAGATCCATTCGTACGAGGGAGTTCTCGGAGACTGGACCCGAATTTCTTCGTTATGACCAGATCATACGAGCATGCTGGGTCGGTTTCATTACTTTGGAGCTGCACTGGGACAGCCGCGCTGTAGCAGGTATATCGGTTGTCGGAGTCGGTCTGCAAGCGAAACCCTTAAGCAAAAAGTTCACGATTTCAGTAGCTAGTTCCCCCGAATCCACCTGAATTCTAGCTAAGAAAGTGATCCGAAAAGCGTACAAACCAAATCATCGTTCGGCGCACATTTGAAGTCTTTGATCCAAAAGTCGGGCTCTAGCTTCACCATATTTCTGCCCACGAGTACGACTCTTGTGTTCAGGACTTTCAGTGATTCGGAACTCAGGGACAGGAGGAAAACGGCGATGCATATCTTCTTCGCTCGCTCTCGAGTGCACCAACTCCGCGTCTTCATGGGCCATTTGACGTAGATGAATCTGAACGAAAGACACTGAATTTTGGAGGTTTTTCAGATCACGAGCATGAACGGAGAGCAGAATGCGGCCGCGAAAGTGTTTGGAAACCTCACCTTTCTATCGTGAGTGAAAGCAGCAGGAAGTTGTGCCATGACTTCATTGAAAATGCGATCGCGACGTAGACATACCTGTTGTATTGAAAATAAGAGCCTGATATGAGCTCGATTCCGATTCCGGACTCTCTTGGAAGCTTGAACTGGGAGCTTTGATTTCAATTCTATGTCAGAGTCCTCTTCTGAGAGTGAACCCACCAATAGTACTGTTGCAGATAGTATGCTGTTCTGAGAGTGAATTGACAAACTTGACAGAAGACCACGCTGAGGCTCAGGGTCACCAGCAGGTAGAGGATGTCGGCTATTGCGATGCATTTGAGATACACATACGGGGATTCCTTTAGGCTCCCGTAACGAATCGTCAAAAGCATGAAGATGTTCCCCACGAGCCCTATGATCGAGTACGGCGGATAGACTTGGTCGAACGTTTTGTCAAGCATGCCAGCCTGTCCCCAGCTGTAACCACGGAGCATTTCAAATTTCGAGATTTGAAGCTTGCGCGACACAATGATCGACCTGTTGCTCCCCCGAAGTAACCGAAAATGAACTCTCGGAGGAAAGTCTCAACATGCTCCCCGGAAGTTTAGGAAATAGTCTTCGCATTTTCCTCCTCACCAACGAGTATCAATTGGAGAATCCAGCATTTTTGAGCTCTGTAATTAGTTGTTCCAGTCGATGGACGCGGAGAGAGGAGCTTGAGGATGTCTGTTGGTTCCTGTGATGCTTGTGAGTTGGTTCCTGCAGTAATATTGTGGCATCCATCTATTGTTCTTAGTTCTGGTCGGTACGGATGCCCGCCACGCATCCCAGACACACCCCGAATCCGGGGGTGTAGAGATATCCAGAGAGTAGAAGATGACTACACGAGAATAAAGAGTGTCCAACCACGAGTGCCTTGTAGTGCAGGATAGAACATTGGCGACGAAGACGAACCTACGAAAATGCCGACGGACGAAGAAAGGAAACGCAAGTTGCCCAAATTCAACTCCAAAGAAGATGATTGGGAGAGTTACAGGATTCTAGTCGAGCTGATACTAGAAGAAAAAGGCATCGCGGAGGATCGCAAGAAAAAGCTGGAACTTATTGAAGCTTGTGGGAGTGAAACGTTTCGATTAATCAACACGCTACTGCAGCCGAAAACAGCTAAGGAAGCGACTTTCACGGAGATTCTGGACGCGCTGGACAAGTATTTCGAGCCGCAGCGATCAGTGACCATGAGCCGGTATGACTTCATGTCTCGAAAACAGAAACATGGAGAATCAATGACGGACTATTTGAAGGAACTGAAGCGGTTGGCAATACCGTGCAAGTTCGCAGAGGCATTCGATGAACGGTTACGGGACCAGGTCATCGTTGGAGTCCTAGACGAAAATTTGATCAAGAGGCTTCTGTCGGAGCCTAAGCTGGACACTTTCCAAAAAGCTGTGGATATCGCATTGAACACGGAGTTTGCAACGCATACAGCAAAACGTGTCAAGGAAAAGCAGAATGAAGTGCAAAGAAGTGAAGATGTGAATCAGATCAGAGTCAGACGGCAACTGTCGCAGCCGCAGCGCCGAAGAGCCCAACAAGCGGGACCAAACAAGTGTTTCTGCTGTGGGGAAAATGGTCATTTCCGCACGGAATGCAACGGACGCGACAGATTCTGTTCGAACTGTGGAAGAAAAGGACATATGGACAAGGTATGCCGACTCGGCCAAAGAAGACCGATGCATGTGAACGAGACCCACGAGGAAGGTGACCAAACTTCCAGCTCAGAAAGGTACGACTCTGAAATCAGTGCCAATCTCCTCAATGTCGGCGAGGACGACGACTATGTGCCACCCCATTTCGAACAGGTCGAAATTCAGAACAAGAGGTTGGTTCTGTTGTGCGATACAGGATCAGCATTCACTTTGGTACCGAAAAAATTCCATCAAAGCCTGGCCAAACCACCTCCAGTGAAGCCCTTCTCGAATCCGGTTAGGTCTTACACCCAACAGAGCATTTCAATTCTAGGAGTGACAACCTATGAAGCAGTTCATGCCGGAAGAACGAGGAAGGTGCGGGCGCTGGTGGTCAACGAGGGAAAACCGCTGATGGGAAGAAACTGGCTGAAAACATTTGAAATCTACCGCAAAAGCTCAGGAGAAGAAGTAAATGCAATGAACGGTGGGTTGCCGCAATTGCTAAGGGAATACGCAGATGTGTTTTCAGAAGAGCTCGGCCGCTTCAAGGGACCACAGTTGAAGCTGGAGCTTGTGGATGGTGCTGTGCCGCCATTTAACAAGGCGCGATCGGTACCCTTTTCGAAGAGACGGCAAGCTGAAGAGGCGCTGGAAAAAATGGTGAAGAGCGGCGTGTTGAGACCAGTTAGATTCGCCGAGGCAGCAGCGCCGGTTGTATACGCGCCGAAAGGCACGGATGCAGTGAGAGTTTGCGCAGACTTACGAACCACAGCAAACAAGGTGACAAAACTCGAGCAATACCCGCTGCCGCGTGCGGAAGACTTGTTCGCGTCGATGGATATCACCGCGGAGACGAAGTTCACAAAGCTGGACCTGAGGGACGCATACAGCCAGTTTGAAATGCATCCTGACTCTCGATGGCTGACGACAATCAATACGCACAAGGGACTCTTCGAATACAACAGAATCCCAAACGGCGTTTCTTCAGCACCGGCGTTCTTCCAGAGAACACTGGAGGCGGTCCTGGCAGGGATTCCGGGTACGGGATGCAGGCTGGACGACATCCTTGTGTCGGGGCCGCTCGACACCCATCTGCAGCGACTGGAGGAGGTCTTAAAGCGCATGCGGAGATACGGACTGCGATTGGGAAGACAGAAGTGTCAGTTCATGCAGTCAGCAGTTGAGTTTCTTGGCCATCGACTGGACTCGAACGGACTCAGCCCGTTGGACAGCAAGGTGAAAGCCATAGAAGAGGCGTCCAGGCCGACTTCGAAGGAACAAGTGCAATCATTCCTGGGCATGATTTCGTATTACGCAAAGTTCATTCCGAACCGCGCATCAGCGTTGGCTCCGTTGTACGATCTGTTGAAGATTGAGACAGCTTTCGTATGGAATGAGGAACAACAACGAGCTTTCGATTTTGCGAAGAAGGCTATCGCAACTTCGGATGGCCTGATAGCATTCAACGACAAGCTACCAATGGTGTTGACATGTGATGGATCTCCATACGGGATAGGAGCGGTTCTGGCCCACGTGGTGGGCGGTGAGGAGCGACCGATTGCGTTCGCGTCGCGAACCCTCACGGCAGCGGAAAAAAACTACCCTCAAATCGAACGTGAGGCATTGGCGATATGGTGGGCGGTGACTGTCAAGTTCCGAGAATACCTCCTTGGACAAAAGTTCACGCTGTACACCGATCACCAGCCATTGATTGCACTGTATGGCAACAAGAAGCCGATCTCGCAACATTCAGCGAATCGCATACAGAAGTGGAGTCTGTCTCTGAATGAGTTCGCGTACACAATCAGGTTCAAGTCTGGGAAGACGAATTTGGTCGCCGACGCGCTCAGTAGACTGCCAATTCGAGAAGCAGGGGCGAAGACAGGAACCAGCGAAGAGGTGTTCCTGATTGACGAACTCCAGAGACTACCGTTGATGCACACCGAAGTGAGAGAGGCAACTCAGAGAGATGAGCAACTGAAGTATGTCTTGACGCAACTCAAACAAGGGAGGAGGATTGAGCCGGAGAAGAGTTCCCGAGAACTGGCCGCTAAGCAAACGGAATTGAGCACCGCCGACGACGTATTGACTTGGCATGACCGCGTCGTGATACCGAAAACCTTGCAGCATCGAGTCTTAAGGCAGCTCCACGAAGGTCACGGAGGAGTGACAAGGATGAAAAGAATGGCTCGGAGGGTCGTTTGGTTCGCCGGTATCGATCGCAAATTGGAGGAGATCGCAGCGGAATGCGAAATCTGCCAACGAGCGGCGCCTGAGCGGCCGAAAACCGAACCGATTCCCTGGAAACCGACGACCGAGCCAATGGAAAGAGTTCATATCGACTTCCTTGGCCCGTATGAAGAGCAATTCGTGCTGGTAATCACGGACGTCCACACGAAATGGATAGAGGCTCGCGTCACGAAGACGACGTCGTCCGCGGAGGTGATAAAAGTAATGAGAGAATTCATCACAAACTTCGGAGCTCCCAAGCTCGTCGTGAGCGACAACGGGAGCTGCTTCACCAGCCGAGAGTGGGAACAGTTCCTAATCGAGGCAAACGTGAAGTGGAAACGATCGCCGGCGTACCATCCTAGTTCGAATGGAAGTGCCGAAAAGGCGGTCGGCATCGTGAAATCCTATTTGAAAAAAAATACAAAAGGATATCTGAGCGAAAGGCTAATGAGATTTCTTTACGATTATAGGTCCTCACCAAACGGAAACGACGCACGAACCCCCGCGGAAAGGATGTTCGGAAGACAATTCCGTAGCAAATGGAACTTGTTGAAGGAACCGTCAAGGAGATCAATGGGCGAGGAGATTGGTAACGCATCGCCCATCTGGCTCCGCGACACACTTCGGAAAAATTGGCAAGAGGCGGAGTGCATCCGGAACAAGGGGAAGGCGACGTTCTGGGTGAGGACCAAAGGAGGAAAAGAACGACTGGCTCACAGGGACCATATCAGGGGACGTCGAGAAAACCCAGGTAGTCAGAGTAAGACAACCTCACTCGAATCCCCGCTCTGGGGCCAGTTCACGAGCGAGGAGTCGAGAACCGAAGATGTCGGCGACACAGCAAATGAGACAGAGGAAACCATCGCTGAGCAGATACCGTCGACACCACGAGCCCAGAATAGTGAAGACGGGCAAGACAAAGTATCCGAAGACGGGCAAGACGAAGTATCCGAAGACGGGCAAGACAAAATATCCGAAGACGGGCAAGACAAAGTATCCGAAGACGGGCAAGACGAAGTATTCGAAGACGCAACAGATGAAATTGTTAGAGCGGAAAAAGCTGAGATAGTTTCGGATAGTATAGCCTGTTCGAGAGAGAGACGAATAATCAAAAAGCCAAAGAGGTATGGCGATTCTTAAGTTGTAAACATTGTAATCTAATCCAAGTAACTTTAATTGTGCGAGAAAAAAAAGGAAAGGAAAGTAGCTCAATACTCCTTGTGGGGAGGGGGTGTGGCATCCATCTATTGTTCTTAGTTCTGGTCGGTACGGATGCCCGCCACGCATCCCAGACACACCCCGAATCCGGGGGTGTAGAGATATCCAGAGAGTAGAAGATGACTACACGAGAATAAAGAGTGTCCAACCACGAGTGCCTTGTAGTGCAGGATAGAACAAATATGGAGAGGATCGTGGTCATTCACGAGGTTAATTTCCTGATTGAATCACTCAAACGATGGATGGTAACCAGAGCTGAGCGCCACGCCATGAATTCGCTGGCGCGCCAGCTCGCCGCGGTTCAATCTCCGCCGCTAGCCGCCACCGAATTTTCTCAGCGCGACGACGGCGGACGCATCTAGCAAGAGGTTCTCCATAGAATCTGGGGTCAACGATGCTGGGGGCTTCTTGTAAATAGATGACTGCATTATTCGCGTATGGCGAATACTATGGCTATATATAATCAAGTTCAACAGGAACACGGAGATCAGATGATCAGTTCCAGTATCCCACTTAAAGGACGCGATGCTCGTCTATTCCTGCTCAGTGAGATCAGAGGACGGCGCCCGCGGCACTGGGCCACGGCGCGCCGCGACAAACGCCGTCGCCATGACTGGTTTCGCCCGCCGCCGCCGCCGCCGCCGTCGAAAATCTCCACGGCGCACAGCTCTGATGGTAACACGTACTGTGTATAGGTTTCGAGATACATGTCTGACGGAGCTCCGAACCGGATTAAGAAAGCTGTGGCCTATCACATGAGCTGTGACTTCCCCGAGCGTGGAGTGAATAACGATCGAGGGACATCTCGGAAACCAATGATCACCTGCCGAAAACAGGCGGAGAATTCGCGAAAACGTAGATATTCGCGAAGAGATTACAATCCCAAATATCGGGAGAATCATCGTGTTTCATTTTCGCAGTTTTGAGAGCACAAAAATTCATCCGTAAATAGCGATGAAAGTTCGTGGCCATTGATTTCAGATAGTGGGCGACCGGCCTGGCCACGAAATCGGGTTCCGCCAACGATGCTTCGAGAATCAGATCCGGTCTTGTCAAATCCGAGTCGAATTTGTATTGCGATATTGAGATTCTCCCATGAAAACCGCGACAGGTGTATTGGTGAATGAAAATGGTAATTGTGAGGAATATTAGCCGAAAGATTACGGCCGCACGCAGGTGATCCTTCGATCACGAGATTCCGTTCCGCGGCGATCTTCTGAGTCTTGGACGGGCAGGTCAATGATGCGGATTTCCTCCATCGGCCACCACCGAGCCAGGAATCGACACACCGCTAAGGTGTCATCCCAAGTGATGAATTCATACCGTCCAGGAATCAAGCTCGGTCCGGATTATCGGCGCCCAACATTATTCGTCCGAAGCCTGACCTGGCAGTCCGAGCTATGCTGCGGCAATCTGAGGCATCAAGCGCAAGTCTGGCTCAAGATTCAGTGGCCTACACGGTGGGTGGCGGGTCGAGAGGCGAGTGGCAAGTGTGCGCTGTTCCTTGGAATCCTTTCGACACCCCTGGCATACTTGCCACCGAACTCCGAACATAACTCGAAACTTGTCCTGGATAGCGAGGGCCAGCAGAGTGCCTCCGAGAGTATAGGCCTTTCCGGCAGTCGCAATTCGCAAACTGACGAGGTGAGATTGGACCAATATCTCACATATCCCTAACGCTGTGAGGGCAGGTGAGAGCTCCGTGCATGCAGTACCGATAGCTTCTTTTAAGAAAAGTTGCACAACTGGCTGTTATGCTTCTTATGCTTGGACGAAGTGAGAGCTGAGGTCGTTGGTGCTTGTGCTCAACGTTCACGGAGAATTGCCAAGACATGTATTCCGTTCCTATTGGCGAAGTTCTCGGTATTATCGCAGCTCGGTCGTAGCAAAGCGGCATCATCCCCCGACTCCTCTCGACTCCTAACTTTCTCCTTCCGGTTTCGCAATATAAGTTCCAACTTTACAGCCAGCCTATGATGATTTGAATTCATGACTTTTTGTGTTCGGAAAAAGTTCGGCGTTTCTTGACGGACAGAAAAATAGGCTGTTTGTGTTCCATTCCGCTCCTCTACTCCAGCCCCCTTACGCAAGTGCGTCCCCCTCGGAGAGGAGAACGGCATTGAGGCTGAGAATATCGGAAGTTCTCGCCCAACCCCAAAGAAAATCCGAAGGGCCGAAGTGGGAAAGCCTTGGCAACCCAAATCTAGTTTTTTTTTTCTGTTTCGCGAGAAGAGTCGAGGAACCCGAAGCGCGATCAAAGGGGACCACGAAGAGTGAATCCTTGGCACTCCGATTTGGCTCATGTCAGCTGCAATATCACCCGAAATTCTGGTCCTCGGGAAACATCGCTGGATATGATATTGATCAAAATCTAAACGCACTGTCCCGAGGCTCATCCTGAGCTGTGTTCATATCGTCAACTGTTGAGTTTCAACATCAACGACCCCATTTTGAGCTCCGACGCTCAATCAGTGGGAATTCCGGCGAAGATTGTTGGGACCGTCTTGCGACAATGCAGGTGTTTCATGTCGGTAATCGATACCTAGGACGCAGAATCACGCAAAGACGATAAGCTCGCCCGCGACCCAGCTCGCGAGTGCCCCGAGACTGCCGAACGGATTCGCTACGCTCTCCTTTCCGCTGTATGACCCGGACTGGAACGCTCTAGTCGCACACAGTCTCGTGCGATCACTCGACTCAAGACTGAGGTCTTGGTTCATCAAGCCAGGTCACCAGGACATGCAATCAGTAAATCTGTGGATCACTCACCCCAATGATTCACAAAACAATATTCTTCTGGAACACAAGAACGAGTGCTATCTTTAATTGAATCACATAGCGTCAGAATACGAAACGCGACGCAGGTGCGAGTGTTTTAACGATGCGCAGGTCAAGACGGGAACTGGAGAGGACCGTACACGCCGGCGCCATCAATTCTCCTAGATAGCGTGAATCGCTGCGATGGCTCTTTGGCCATCACGTGTCACTTCGCGGGAGATGAAAGGGTTTGCCTCGTTTATCTCGCCGGCTCAAACTCGTTCTCATCTCCAATGGAACTCCGAGCGCATTTCCGTGTCTTCTCGATGATCATGGGCAGAAATCAGCAATGCTCCAACAAGGCCATGTGAGAACCCGTCGTTCATGCCTCAAGTTCTTCTTTTCAGATCAAACGTCGTGTCATCATTACTCCGCCTCGCGTCAGCGAAAGTTCTCTTATCAGCAATGGCTTGTCCGCGCCGCACAGTGGGCCGGCAGTGGCCAAAATTCGCCGTAGAGTTCAATGGGAACTCCATTGACAATTTTGGCCGCCGCCGGCCCACTGTGCGCCGGCGCCGTTGGTGGGTAATCAAATCCGCATCAAGTCCCCTTCTGTATAGATTCGTAGTGGAGATGAGCCAACGCGTACAGAATCGCGCAGAATTTTTGGTCAATACGGTGACAGACTTGATTCGGTGCCTTGCTTCCGGAGGACGAAAGTAACGAGTCGGCGAATCCCCTTGGAGTGCTACTAAATCACGTTCGCACTCAAATGAATTCGTTCAATACCCACCGTGCTGGGAAGCATTCGCGAGTATCAGCTGTCCGACTGCGCTACGCGTAAGTGTATGCGTGTGCCAAAGAGGCTTGCCGCCGCTCACTGAACGTTGAGTTACGGAATCGTGGACTGAATGTTTGCGTGTGTCGGATTCGTGGCACCGGATGCTCGCCAGTTCCCGAGGGGGTCCGAACTTTCGTTGATTTGTATTGGTTGAGTCTATAGCTCCGATCCAGCAAACGTGCAGATTTTAGAGGTCCTTCCGACTACTCGAAGTCTTCGTGTTAGATCTTATCCATCTTGTATTGCGACTGACTCACGCCAGCGCGTCCCAACTTACAGGCGGAAACAGTAGGGAGGGAACACCGCCTCGGTAGTGACGGTCGGTCGTTATACTCGAACATCCTTCATGCCACAACGAGACTGAGCCAACGACCGCATCTACATACTTTGTAACGTACGGTCCGTGGAGTAGGATGGAGACCAGCGTACACACACACACTCATAAATTTTCCCTGGCTGAACCTCTCAGCCAATCTTATGCAACGTCGCCGGTATCACCCTTGGGTATTGCTTCAGTCGACAGACCCCTGGATAGTCCAAATGCCCGGGCGGGGGTCGAACCCGGAACCTCCATGTCTTGGCACGTTCGCACGTCGCCACGGCCGCCGACCACTGGGTCCGAGTTTAGCTTTCGAGGAGCTCGCTCTCTGTCTGTGCTCAGGTTTGGGTTCCGTCGGATCAACTTGTGGTCCAGAGCATAGAAGAGAGACACGATGAAAAATTCCAACTCTTCGCTTCTGGAACAGCGGATGAGCAGCATCGCCGGCCTGATCTACCAGCCCGAAGAAAATCTGGACCGGATCGTCAACAGAGATCTGGCAACGATCGAGTTTTGTCCTGAACGCGCCGCACTATACCTCGAAGATCCCCGGCATTCCCTGTTCTTGAAGACGACGCAGCAGATTCGAACTCCCAATCGACTTCGCATAACATCAGCTGACTCCAACGGCCGCCCTATGGGACGAAACGGCGTTTTCGGAGGGGATATCCTTCCTTCCGGTTGGTTTTTTTTCTCAGTTTCCTCTTTCATCACGTATCACAAATTGTAGAAATGGGTATTGACAGGAATGAATTACAACCTGATTGAGGGCATGGGAAACATGAACGATCCAATGTGGTCACACTGAGTTCACTGAGCTTCGCGTCGGCAGTGCCCGCGAGAGCCGTCTGGTTTTCCGTCGTGATGATACACAGGGAATCTACAATAATGAGAGCGTCCAAGCGAACGACGACCTCGCGCGAGTGAGACCTTTCAAAAAGGTTGATTCTTCGTGTGAGGGACGGAGTTCAGCTGTTGACCCCTCGAATCGTGTTGACTCACTCGTTCGCATACAAGACTCTGCCATAAAATAGCCATCCAAGTCGAATACGAAATCTGAGTAAGAGACCATCACAAGATGCAGCGTCTGATCTGCAGAGACCAGCAACTTCCGGGCCCTAGATCGGCTCCCGTCAGGTCAAGGAGACGTCAAATGTGATACGTTAGCCGAGTCTGTCAACTCAAGCTTGCAACACGTGGGAGCCAGCCACGTCGCCACCAATTGAAGCTTGAGTCGATGAGCGCCCGCGCCCCCCTCCCAAAAAAGAATCATCGTGAGAGAGAATCGACCCCGTTCAGCCAGAGCACGGACGTTTCATGATTGGGGACATATTTGGATAAACTTTTAATTTCGAAGGTACGCAACAGAAGATCAAAGTTTCAAGCTCGGAGTGCAGCGGCTCGCAAATACCATCAGAAAGATTTTTGAAAGAGTGAGGGCCTCGCAGTTAATCACGTCAGCAGTCGCGTGCCAATCGTGCAATGAGAGAATATGTTGAGAAGCCCCCCGCGCTGTGATCCAAACTTTAAGGAAGCTTGGATTCTCGGATTTGAAAATTTGGAAGCTATAGCAACGAGAGCTTCCCGCTCGCGGCGCGGCTGCCCAGTGGGAGCTATCATATTTTCAGGCGACACTCAGAGATCCTCGGGTTCCTAAGAGAACAAAATGAAACAGGCTTCACAGCGAAACTCAACTTTCCAAATTCACGGAAGAATCCAAGCCAAGAAACAAGTCCGTACTTAAGTGTGAGCTAGATGCCCTCGTCCTCTATCTCGCCCCTCAAAGACCAGTGCCGTACTGTCAGGTCCCTGACTGCTGTAGAGATTCCGGGTCGAGAAACCCCCCAAGAGTTTGACTACCATCAGCGGGGTCCAGGTTAGAGCCCGGAATCCAAGGGGCACCTCTGACAATAAGGGCGCTCGGAACACGCCTACATCGAGAAATTCCAGGGTCAGCCACATCTGTCGCGATGATGATCATCGACCTTGCAGGTGCCCAGCGGTCTGGACTCCACACGAGAGAGAAGATAGAGTCGCTGCAGCGAGGGCATGCTAAAAATCGGACCCGTGGACGAATCCAGCGCAGAGATCCTTTTGAGAATTTGCCGTTTCTGTCAGAGGATCATCTCCAGTGAGGTCCTGGCTGACTTGCCTGAAGAGAAACCCAGACCTTCAGGAGTCAACCTTAGAACGGAATCCTCTGGAGCAGTGTTTCCCAAAGACGTCCACTTCACGCTTCTCAACGGGACGTCGAAAATATCCACGCCCCCTGCGGAACATGGGGAACAGTGAACCAGGTCCCATCAAGCCATGAAGCACTGCTCTAGAGTCTAGATTGCCTACATGTGCGCGGAAGTTGGTGGCGGGAGAGTTTCACACAGAACACTGGTCGCTAAGAGTAGCCAATTGAGTCACACAGCAGTAAGCCGTTCCCCAACTCACATCGTCATGGCAATGTCAACAACAGGAGGGAGGGTAAGCAACATCCACGATTTTGATGTCCACAACATCACGCCACGCAGCTCATTCGACTACTTGAAGAGGCTCAATCGCTTTCCTCCGCCTGGGTTGTTTCACCGAACGACCCAGATCTGCCAAGAAAGTCGACCCAAGCCTCAGAGAAGAGATATCAAACTCTCGGAGACATCAAGTGTCTTGTTTTTCGAAGATGTTTGACTTGAGAACGAGTCGGTGGCAGGCAGAGAGAAGGAAGACGAGCTGAACAAAGCGGTGATGAAAAACTCCAGAAGAGCCATGTTCAGGGACGTGACATGCCGCTACGTCATACGTCTTCAGTTAAAAGACAACTTTCTTCTGCCTGGCGATAATCACAATCTTGCTTTGTCACTGATTGAGCGAGAAACTCGCAGAAGATTCGAGAAGCACGATCAATGAAGCTTCGATTCCAAAAAAAAGAACTAGTCGAGCTGCGGCAGTCGATGCCGAATTGGAGAAGTATTCCAAAGAAGACTTCGTCTTTTTTTCAAATCAAGGCAGGACGATCGACTAACCCTTCATCTGCCGGTCCAAGCGATCTTCCGGCAAGATTCGAACGAACCTCGCTGTATGAAAACAGGGGCCAAGGATGAGACCGCGGGGACATTGCGCAACGCGGTACTGCTCTCATCTCCTCCGGTCAGCTCGAAGTTAGCGAAGTTCCTCGGTATGTCTCACAAGCCACAAGCTCCCATAGATTTGAGAGCGGGCTTTCGGTCGGAACGGAAACTCCTCCGCGGGCTGGCTACAGCATCCGATCCGCTCATCATACCTGCAGCTTATACAGCAGGGAAAGTTTTGTCAGAGAGCCTATTGAAGAACACATACTCCTGAAGCGGCGAATCGAAAATTCCCAATCATTCAGCCGCCCAACTAGAATATCACGAAGCTCATCATCGTAGGAGTAACCGAGAAAAGGAATTTCCATCGCTTCCAATCGCTCAGCTCCCAAAATTCAGCGTCGAGAGAACTCCATCGTTATACCATATGAGATGAGATGCGACTTCGAGAGTCTCTCAAGTACAAGAAATATACGGGAGAAAAGGCGAAATCGTACTTTCTACTACTCGCTAACGTAATCATAGGTAGGGATGGACGTTTGTCGCGGCCAAAATGCGTGAAATTCGCGGGATGTCACGGCTCCCATAGACGTCCTCTGGGAAATGGCCCCGAAAATGCCGCGATTTTCGCGGAAAAATCGCGGTCCGCAACAAAACTCCATCCCTAATCATAGGGGCAATCTATTTTGATCGAACGACAGACCTCTCAACAGCAGGAGTATTTGCCGCTCTCCAGAAATTCGTGAACAGATACCCTAGAATCAAAACGATTACCTCGGACAATGGTCGATTTTTCGAACGCGCGGCAGAAAGCCTGGAATGCCCCGAATTTCGGTGAGTCTCTACGAACGCTCACAACGGGCAATCAAGCGGTCTATCCGGGAGATTCTGGCCTAGGCGATCCCCTTTTTCAGGCTTCTCGAGGCTTCTTCAATCAACTCGGCCTAGCCTAACCCAACCCAACTTAACCCAAACCGCGGCCGAGTTGACCCGGAGGCTGAGTTGACGCACATTCCGAGTTGAATCGCGGCCGAGTTGACTTGCTCCGGTGGGAGACTGGGCGTGGCAATGAAAAAGAGCAGCACAAAAACGCAAAACCAATTCCATTCATTCATTCATTTTAAGCTGATGACACAAGGTGCGCGGAATTACGCGTTCGAGCACTTGTCTGAACACCATGAGAAGACCGCGCGGAAGAGTTTCGCAGATGGATGCATTCTGACGGGCCTTCAACGGCGACAACATATGTGCCCGGATCTCGAGGGAATATGAGCATGGTCTGCTTTCATGTCATCTTTATCATCATCCAGTTTCACTTTGCTGCCGTCATCCAGAGATTCAGTGCGGCATGATGGGACGATGCTCGGATGCATTGCGCCCAAAATCACCCTCCGAAGCGAGCACTAAAGCTCAGAAAGACAGCGGTCGGTTCACTGTTCTTCTTGACGACTCACTCACCAGGCGCGTGAACTGGATTTTCTTGGGGAAAGGTGGCCGAGGGCACTTCTTCAAGATCTTGGGGGAACGCCAACCAATGATGATCCCTACAACGGGACTCCATGTCCGGGACAGGGATTCCGCAAGTTTGATAAGCCTTCGGCCGGAATAGGCTGCGCTGATCATTATGTTATCAGAAGGTATCCCTTCCTAATGAGGCCATCAGGGGAATGAACACACATGAAGAAATCATCCGAGCCGTGCGTTCTCCGCTACCGCTGTATGGAATGAAGAACCGAATCCTGGCAGGACTACCCCATTCTTCATGGATAAACGAACCCGCCATCAAACACAAAATCAACAAATCCATTCCGAACGGCTCAGAATCCTTCGAACCAAGTCTGATCTGGGACCAACTCAGGACTGCGAGGAATTTCAACCGATGAGCGAACCGACTTGAAACGAAGGTCGTGCGGTATCATGGATTTCATCGGCAGCTTCTTATGGAAGACTTCGAGAAAATCTATGTCTTCGAACCATCGATGGGTCTTGACTTCTCGAGCACCGTTTGCTCCACCTCCAAGCTGTCGCTCTCGGTCTCGTCGTAGTAGCTGAGCCAGGAAATCTTTCACTTCTTCGCTGAGGGTGAATCTGGGAAACCTCGGCGCAAGGTGTAGGACGTCGAAGTACGTATCGGTTGCGTCGTCAGTGATCTTCAGTTTCGGAGACGTTCCGAGAACCAATGTGGCCAGCGTTCTACCAAGATCCCACCAATCTTGGCCGTAGTAGAAGAATATATCTGCGTCTACCTTTTTAACGAATCCCAGATCGCAAAGCTTCAAGTAGCCGTCCTCGAACAATAAGATGTTCGTTAATTTCAGATCGTAGTGAGCATAGCCACAAGCATGCAAATACTCAAGGGCGAGCACCATTTGGGCCGCGAACAACTTGATCAATCTTTCCGTAGCGAACTCTGTAATTGTTTCGAATATGTGTTTAAGATCACCATAAGCACCGTATTGCATAGCCAGGTAAAGATTATGGGTGTCTTGAAATGCAAAATATATTTTTACGATGAATGGCGAATCTATCGCATGCTGGATCTTCTTTTCCAGGAGCCCATGAGACTTCGCTGTTCTCTCCGTGAAAGAAGCTTTTGGGAGAACTTTGATTGCGCAATTGAACCTGCCCTTATGGCGGGCTTTATATACCGCGCCGCTGAAACCTTTACCCAAGCATCCGAGCAATTCGAAATTCTCGAGCTTCTCTTTGGGGCAGTCGTTCGCGCTCATCTTCAACTCTATTTTCTCGGCAGCGTCTTGAAGGTAGGTGTCGTAACAAGGCGCTGTAGATGCTAAGACGCCGGGCTTGAACGAAAACCTGCAAGAAACATCCTTGTCAACGCTTCTGAACATCACCGTCAGGCAGAAACGAGCCCTCATCGTTATTGTCAGTAACCGCAACACACGGCAGAAAAACACAATAATCGTTACCCTCGAATTCCATAGAAGCTCTGAGTGAAAATTTGGAACTGATGTTCGACCTCGATCATTTGAGTAAGAAACTCATCTCTTCGAAGTGTGTCTTGTCATACCGCTAGTTTCATGCACCATCGTGACCATAAGGAAGATAGTCATCATTGTGCGCTGCTCGCAAATCGGATTCACTATCTCAGTTCCGATTCGTTCCCGTTGCATAATTTCCGTGCATGTCTTAGATGTTCTAATTTTCCACGCGACGCCATGTTCCTCGCTTTCTTTGGTCTTTCATTTTTCCCTGCTCATGAGCGCCCCTTGATTGCACTCTTGACTTACATGGGTTTTGAAATAATATCTTGGATGCAACTCACAGCGCTAATATTTCAACAGCATTCGGATCCCGATGTTTGTTCTCCATAATTTTCGTGCAGAGTGCCTACCTGATGGATAAGAGTCGACGCCCCCACTCGGGGAGAAACATTGTTCACTAGATGTCAGTTTCTTCCGGAGTTGAAGTTCCGTATCATCGATACCGTTAGCAGACCGAATCGCTGTTTCAGCACGGTTGCAAGATTGAAGGAAGGCGCACCACACTTCTGGCAGGCACGTTCGCGCAGAGAACATCGTCGCACCTGCCAATAGCAACTTCCAAAGAGGACCGACGCGTAGTGGATGGAATGCCGGATGCCGGAATAGGAGGACAAAATTATTCTTTCGCTTTTTCCGACTCTTTTGGGTTAGGAAAGTCTTGATCGGTGGTGAAAAGGACTCCTTAGCCCCTTCAGGCGGACCTCGCATGCGAAGCTTGCTTGTAAGCTCTCGTTTCTAACACGACGCACCTGGAGTACCGACGTTATCGTGCCAGCGGCAGCGGACATCACGATAAAGACCTTCCAGACCATCAGTTCGGAAGCCGAGCAGTATCGTTTCTTACATGTTCCATGCCGGGAGCGTTCAATGCCAATGCAAAGTCTCGGGAAAGACCTATTTATTGATTTTGGAAATTCGCTTGGTACTCTTTTTCCGCGAAGGTCTGCGAGTTGTTCCATGAACTAGACACCATGCCCTATCTTATGCAACATCTTCCAAGAAGAATCCTGACGGATCCCGTGTATTTCCAGGCTCGATTATTTTGCACTTTTTTTTCTGAAAACTTCATTATTTTCATGAACCCACCATTTGTTGTCGGGATGAGAATTTTGCTCGAGTGAGTGATTCTGCGGCTCATTCCAAGAGCATAGAAGCTGATAAAATCGATACTGTCCCAGGGAAAGCCCCTTGATCTGAGTTGTTTCTGCTGCAAGGATAGCAGATGAAAAACGTGGGTCTCGGGGAGGTTTTTTCGTCCGGATTGCGTAGCCCTGGGATGTAACACGGGACGGGTTCCGTCGGTTGAAAAATGTGGCTCTCCGAGCTCTAGCCATTTGAGAACCTGATACAACATTTTTAGGATCAATCTCCAGACTTGACTTTTGTCCCCCTATTTCGGCTTTTTGGTCCACTGTGCGACGGCGATGGATGTTCATTGCGGACTTCCGACAGCCCATGCTCAGCCGTATATGAGTCAGGCCACGTCCACGAAATATTGACTCCATTCGCTTTCTTAGAATTAGGGGTTTTGGTGTTTTTCCCGCCCCGCAGGAAGGAGCCTGAGAAAGTCCTGGAAAGAGCCTACACCTACGTAAGCGAATAGGAACTCGCTATACCATCCTCAGAGTCCTCATTGGATTCTCAAGTGAAAGGTTTAGCAAAAGCAACAATGATGGGGAACGATTCCTTCTAATGGAGAGTCTCCCTCGTCTTTGCGGCATCTCCAGACACCACTGCTCAGGTTGAAAAACAAGTTAGCACGAACGGCAATTCGCCAGGCATTCTCCTCTTGTCGTCTGCATCAGCATACGATAACTGTGAAACCTCCAGACTGAGCTGGAACATATTTGGGCGGCCCACCCGATGTACTCCATTCGGTTTGGATTCCAAAGCACACTGAGCGAGCGAGCACGAACTGTCATGCTGGACGTAGAGTCTCGAATCTCTGTCTGCAAATCCTGAGGGGTGGATCACTGACACCACAAGATTGTGCGAGGCGTATTATCGCGATTCTTTTTATTGATTTTTCGTCCATTACATTTCGTATCCCTAGATTTAAACTTCGTCTGGACTTTGAATCCCTCACCAGGCGTTGTCTTCGTTTTCCTCCTACTCTTTTTTACCCTAGGGGTTCACGATCGGTCTACCCTCTAGCTTTATCATACCCTGGACAGGTGCCACGATCTTTTTCGTGTACATTTGGTTGTGCAATGTCAGGAAATTGACGAGTTTGAAATAGGGATGGTTCCGAACGCTTTCGGCGTTCGGTCCCGCAACTCCAAGTCGCTCCTGGGGTTTCGGCTTGATCAATTGCCTGACGATATCCCTCGCGGTCTCGGACATTTCGGGGTATTGAAATACCAGTTCCATGAAGAACTTCTCCAAGCTCTGAAGTCGGTTCCGGTATAAGAAGGGTCTCATTGAGCACACGAGGTGATGGATCAACACTCCGAGGGCCCACCAGTCGGCCCCGTAAACTGAATCCTTGCTTAGTAGCTCGGGCGCTACGTGAGGAGCTGGCTCTCTGTACGGAAAGACTGGTTTATGATGGGGACAGGCGAACGTGAAACCAGTCAGTTTCGCATATCCGTTCTCGTACATGAGGATGTTCGCCATTTTCACATCGCAATGAGCGATGCCGCAGCTTTTCAAATACTCCAGCGCCAGGACGACTTGAGCCGCAATCAACTGGAGCACCCTCGGTTCTTCGAGCTTGTAAAACTTGAAATAGTTCCTTTCAAGGTCGCCATAAAGCGCGTATTCCAACGTTTGGTAGATAACGTCGTCGCCCTTTAACATACCAAATGATGGCACGATGAACTTACAGCTGAGTGCGTGCATCAATTTCATCGATGCTTTCGTTCTCTCGAGGCGCTGTCCAAGTCGTAAGCGGTCTCTATCTACTTCCTTGAGTGCGACAATTTCCCCGTCTTTTTCTCGTTTGGCTCGGATGACTAGTCCGTATGGACCTTCCCGTATTATTGAGAGCTGTTCGTAATCTCCTAGTTTTAGTGTCGGTATTTCTTTTTCTTTCGCCTTCTCCAACTGTGTTCCAGCATTCTGCAGGTAGAAGGCATATGTCATGGAAACAGCGGCGGCATTCTGCTGCTCGACCTTCCTCTTGAACTCTTCAAAGCAAACTGATTGTGCGGGAGGCTTTGGAGCCTCCTTAGAAGCCTCCTTGGAAGCCTCCTTGGAAGCCTCCTTGGAAGCCTGCTTAGAAGCCTTCTTCGAACCCTCCTTGGAGCGCTTCTTGGAAGCACGCTTGGAGAGCACCTTGGAAAGCCGCTTTTGGTCAGAAGCCTCACGGGAAAGCTTCCTGGAACGCCGCTCAGCTTCGAAAGCCTGCTCTTCATACCACTCAGCTGACGGAGAATTCTCGGGGGAAGCTTGGGGGGAAGCCTTGGGGGAATTCTGGGCTTGCGGCTTGGAAATCTTGCCCATCGTTGTCGTTCGGTGATAGAAATAATACTGAGCGATAGGAATCGAAACATTTGAAGGTTTATCCATTTCCACCAAAGTTTGCCGTCCAATATCTCCCCCGGTCAATCGATGGCTCTTTCATCTGTCCGGATGATGATTCATATTCAGAATAGCCGTGCCCGTAGCTTCAGACGGTAATTTCTTGCAGAAAAGTTTGCACCAGGCGAAGGCCGGAAGTGGCGAGGCTATGGGGAATCACGCGAGTCGGAATCAGCGATCGCAATTAACAGAGGAAGATCTCATGGGAATGATTCTGGGATTGCTTCGACCATAGTTTTGGGAGAACATGGTGGAGGTAATTCTGGAGTCGGTCTGACCATAGGCGAGGGGACCCAAATATGGGACAATTTTCCTAGAATCGATGGCGTCTTCGAACGGCAGACTATTCTTGGAACCTGGCATGGCAACCCGAATCTCCCTTCATAGGACTGCGAGCAGGCACTCACAGGTTCGCTACAGCACTCTTAGTTTCCGAGAAAAATCGCGATCGATGATTGACTCGGAGAATCTTCAAAAGAAAAAAGGAATCCCAATATGGGAACCCATGGGCTCCCAATGTGGGACAGCTCAGAGGCTTGTGTCAGTGAATTACGGAGATGTGGTGAGCTTCCTCCGAGCTCAATATCGCAAGTTTTGGGGATGACGCAACTGGAGTTCTTAGCACGAGTTCCTCAACACGGATTTCTTGTCGCCCGACTCTTGAACGATCGAGAAATGAATCACTTCGGCTCTCGACCGGAAAGTGACATTGAGCGACATTCGAATATCTACATTGGCCAACAAGATGAGTCATGGGTTTCAAGCTAGCAATCATCGCTTGCCTCTCCTGTAGCTCTGTAGCACTGTCCCATATCAGGGCACTGCGGGTCTCCCATATTGGGAACTCGACGACTTTTTTAGAATAGCCGTCTGAGAATCGAGCCGCGTGAGAATACGTCCGAGATACACTATCCACGGACTCGGTAGGTCACTGAGGATGTATTCAGCCCAAGAGTCGTTCCTGAACATTCGCTCCGGCAAGGCTCTGCAGAAAATCTCAGGGAGATGCTCAGAAAATTCGAATCGTCGAGATACAGTGTTCGAGCCACCAAGTCCGGAAAAACCAACGCATCCCGAGGTCGCTTCGTGATATTTGTTCGACGACACAGCGTGCATCCATTCATGTTTACGTTTCCTCAGAATTACATGTTATCCATGGAAATCTGAAGTGTCCCATATTAGGGCACTGTCCCATATTCGGGTCCCCTCCCCTACTTTTCGAAGTCTATGGGAGAAATTTCTGAATTGATCAGACCATACTTTTCGAAGCGTGAGGCGAAAAATGGAAATGTCTCCCATAGACTTCGAAAAGTATGTTCAGAAAGACTTCAGAATCACCTCCATGTACTCCCAAAACTATGGTCGAAGCAATCCCGTAATCATTCCCATGAGATCTGCCTCTGTTACCCGGCTCTGAAAATGATAACGTGTAACGCGTAATGAACGTGAACCCGGGTAATTGCGATCTCTAGTCGGAACGCACCATCATTATCGGAACAGCGGTCCGATCGCCTCGTACTCAATCCGCGTGAGAGGTTCGATTGCCATCCATGCTTAACAACGAAAATGATTAGCAAATCCCAAGCCTCAAATTTCTCAGAGCAAACTCGATGTTTTGAGCAATCTGCCGCCAATTGAGTCCCGCGATACATTATGACTAGGGCTAGGATTTTGTCGCGGGATTTCGTGGGACAATTCGCAGCGAAGTCGCGGGTTTCTTTCTGAAAAATCGCGGGTAGCGCGATTTTTTCTCTGAATCCCCCGAAACACGGATGAATCTGCAACGATATATCTCTATACTATATGTCTCTGCTCGTATGATCCACAACAATGCTGCAGAGACGCTTGTCTCCTGAGGAGTGGGAGCCACCTTGCGCGAATCTTTAGGCTTGATTTTCCGCGGTGAAGTGTTTTTGGATATCTTCTGACCAGGTTTCGGGTCACTCATTCTGAGTCAATTTTTCCGAACAATCGGCATGCCACCACGGACCAAGGCATGGGCTGATATGATCACCGAGAGAACGATGTGAACATTGATTGGGTTTTGAGTGAGGTGCGCGCAATGTGACGAGCACGCATCGCAAGGAGAGCCAATGCCGTTCCGCACTGAAATTCCTTCCCTGGTCTGCGGACTGGAAATGTGGAAGATACTGAATTCCATCTTCACTGATTCAGAGGTTGATGATGGCGGAATTCGCGAAACTTCTAGGGAGGTATCGAAACGGTTCCCGTCAGAACCACCGGTCACTGGAGCCAGGTATCTGGATCGATGCGGGAACTTCAGCGGTGTTGAATTTGAACTAACGCCGCCTCCGTTTCATTCCCCGATCCGTTACGAGCGGACGAACCGGTATCGAGAGAATGGGTTCTCGGGTCTCCGCCGCTGCTCGCCCACCGAGTGCATTTCAAAGACATCGCGAGCCGCAGCTAAGGTCAGCTGTGACTGCAGGCCACACTCTGTAGAAGGTCTCGAAGAGACTGACTCACAGATATCAATATGTGCTGTGTTGGTGAGCGTGAGAATCGTGTGGTCCACAGGGACCGCAGTGAGAGGCATTGCGTACGATAACTAGGGATATTGAGGCAGAACTCGACGGAGGGTTTTCTGCCGGCTCCGTTAACTTCCACGGTTCCGAGCAAAGTAGCGGGCTCGCTGACCGGACCGTGGAAAAAACAGGCTTTCTCTAGCGTGTACTACAGAAGCAGGGATTACCAACACTCGTTCCGATTCTGTCGTACTGCAGATCCATTTGGGGAGATGGATCGATGTCGTCGACCATCTTGCGAAAACTTCTCTCGGATAGATAGGATGCAAGCCACTTCGGGGATTTGTCCTGAATACCAATAGAGTTCAGTTCGTACAACAATCCATGATGTGGGATTCGGTCAACTGCTGCTTTTTGGTCGACATAGATGCAATGGGAGTTTTTTTTCTGATTCAATGACAGGGCTCAATCCTGCGTCTTATGTAGGAGCTGAGTGCGAGTCGACCGCTTCGGAACAAACCCATGCTGAGAAGGGTCCAGCAGGCTTGCTTCCTGTAGACAGTCCGTAGGTCCTCGATGCCCGGGATGGGCTGAGAATTCTCTTTCAAGAGTTTCTGGATCTCGTCTTGGATGATTCTACTCGACTCGTTATACTTGCTTCGTTGTCCCTCGCTCATCGTTGTCGCTGAGAATCAGGAACCTAGCATGGCGATCTTGCGGGGAGATCAGCCGGGAACCACCGATTGTTGGGCTCCCTGCGATACCGTGGTGCGGAAAATCGAAGTTCGTGGTAAATCGGAAAATGCCGTCCCCGTCGACCGTTTTTGGGCGGAGGCGGCGAACGGATATTCTTCTTCATTCGATTGCTCCCATTGCCATGGTTGAGATCGAGTCGCCGCACAGAGGGAGATCTGACTATTTTTGGGAGGGGAAAATTTGAAGGGGAGATCGGAGATCGTGTAATAAATCGTGAATTTCATCGAGACTAAGGAGGTTTCGTACAGGTCCAGGGGTGAAGATGTGCTATGAGCATGCTCCAGAGCATGGAAGCCTGAAAATACGTATAGAAACGCTGCTGAGAAGCCATGGACTCCTGAGCGTGAATAAGCTAGCGTATCACAGGCGCCCTATTGTACTCTAGCTGACCAAGGAGCATACTGAAGACAAATATCTATCTTGATGCCCCGAATCTTGAGCTACGTGTTTACTCCTCGAATTTTGATTTTGAAAGTTTGCTTTAAAAACGCACAATTCCTACGCTCGCTTTGCTTAACTAGTCGCCGTTTCGCTCGGCCGTCGTCTTCGTCGTCTGCCGTCCCGTAGTATCTTGCATGTGCCTGTTCGAGCTCTTCTCCCTCCGCCTCTTCTTGAGCTTCGAGCTCTTCGTCGGTCGGTTCACCTTGCCCTTCTTCAGAGGAGCCGCCACACTCAGAGTTGAGCTCGTAGAGATCTTTGAGCACTTGATCTTCGTGGTCAACGATGAGCTCTTGGAGGGTGACGCCACAGCAGGCTCTCATTTTTGGAGTTTTGAACAAGGCCACTTGGAAATATCTCACCATCTCTAAGAAAGTGAGTTGCAGATAGGGGTCGTCAAAGAACCGCCGAGCGGAACCGCGGATATCCCCCTGGCGGCGGATAATGCCCGCGGACTGAGGACTCGCCTCGGAACCGCGGAGAACAACCGCGGTTACCCGCGGTCCACTCGCGGCGCCGAGCGGATAGCCGCGACCTTCGCTCACTCCTTCTGAACTTCGCGCGGATTCCACACAGACTCAAATCTCATTGTCGAAGTCAATTGACTCATAGAACAGTCATTCACTCGACAATGAAGCTGAATACTAGTCACTCCATCACGGTTTTGCTCTCGCCCGGTAATTTTGTAATGTTATCCGGTCCTCCTCGAGTACAGCGATTTTTGAACCCATCGGTACTTGGCCTAATCCGTGCATTCCAGACAACGCTGTACACCTGGTCGCGTACACCTGGTCCCTAAAGGCGTTTTCCCACAAAAATTCAAACTCGCCCCCAACGTTCGCAGAGCCTCACGGCTCAGACTAAGTAAGCAAACCGCGTTTGCTTTCTCGGCTTAAGGCTTGCTCTGTACGTCATTTGACACAGCTGCTCCAAACTCATGAGCCAAAACTCGACAGTCGTTCATCGCATTTCAGAAAATAATAAACGTCGCTGAGCGTGATCACGTAGGACCATCCTGCAATTATATCCCGTCAATATGGGAAACTGCCTCTGGCGGGCAAGCGATTCCAAAATTTTTCCTTCCCTACTTTTTTCATGTTAACCACATGTTTTCAGAGGCGACTGGCACAAAAAAGCGGAGGGATAGGTTTTTCCTCTCAAAATGGCCGGATCTCCCTCTGGGCGCCGTCGGAATCCGAAGGCGCAGCTGATCATCTGCCAATGAGTCTC
This sequence comes from Neoseiulus californicus, assembly GCA_028455905.1. Taxonomy (NCBI): domain Eukaryota; kingdom Metazoa; phylum Arthropoda; class Arachnida; order Mesostigmata; family Phytoseiidae; genus Neoseiulus; species Neoseiulus californicus. The sequence continues at coordinate 5,374,982 of JAMQGS010000008.1, forward strand.
ATTCGGAAGATTATCTCACCTCACGATCCCACCTACTGCTCAACAGAACTCCGGCATGAATGATGAACAGCAGTGAAAACACATTTTCCACAGATTTTCGATCATCAGGACGAATGCACTGAGAATGAGCATGCACAATGACACGTACATCGAGCTCCACAAGGTGTCAAGGCCAAGCGCATCATTTTTACCATGCTTGAGCATATTGCTGAGTTTGTACTGCTTATTCTTCCGCAGTATTTCGCTGTTCAGGTAGGCCTTCACTTTCAGGTTATACGTATCGTTCCTCGACCAGAATTCGTTTTCTCTCTCGTCACGGCCTTCAGCAAACGCACCACGCTTCCCATATCGAGTGAAAGTGAACAGAGAATTCTCCAATGCCCTCCGCTGTAGCCAACGCAAGGGAAGTTCAATACAAAGCTGCGTTGAGGGCTCCCTCAGAACGATTCTCTCCTCTAGGAGCATCGTCGGCTCATGGAACAAATCTCTGCCGGAATGGGTCCTAATCTGGAGGATATCCCTCGCGAGTTGCTCTGAGCAATGAGAAAAACTACATCCCGACGCTGGTATTCGCATATCTTGAGCGAAAGAGATCACCTCGCCTTGGAGAACATTCAGGAAAACGAATTCGAAAAACATAACAAATGCGAAGAGAAACTTGACCGAGTATACCAAGTTGTCGAAAGGAAAATGGAACCACATGAGACTCGACAGCAGAGCGTCGAGGAATGTATCCATCATCCCCAACCACTCTTGTATCGACAGCCAATCTCTCGGGGCCGAGACCTGGATCATCAGGAAGAGACAGAGAGCGACGGGTGGCAATAAGACACCGATGATGAGGTTGCTTACAGATGGAGAGAATGCGACGGATACGAGTGAGGCGTCCTGATATTGCTTCGGAATCGCCAGTCGAAGAACCCGCGAATCGAAGGAATGCACGAAGTTGACACTCTGCAATTTTCGAGCGTAGAATTCGGTCAGTGAGAACCGAGAACAATCATATTGAACGCACACAGGATCCGGACCCCCGTCGAAAAACTAGGATTGGGCTCAAAGTCGACTCACCTTCGGCGTGCCGTTGCATCTCGAGAGATGCAAGCGCCGTTTCCCTCCGGGCGTCTGCGTGATTCCGTGTTGTTCGAAGTATAGCATTTGCGAACCGTTGCGTTTGGGAATCTTAAAATATAGGTGCGCGTATTTCCTGCTAGAACGACGAACGACCCTCGATCCCAAAGTCGGGTATCCATATAGAGCATTAGTATCAATGAATTCACGGGAACGATGAACGCTGTCAGGGTTTAAGGCTCGCGATTGAATCAATTTTGAACCGTCAGGTGGCGAGTACAATATGAGCACAAGCTTCGTAAACCTCACAGCTGGGATATCTCGGATATAAAACTGGTGCTTGATCTTTTCAGCAAAATTCTCTCGAAGCTGGGTCAAATCGTGATATGGAGGTGAAAACTTGGTATCCAGTTCCGTCCAGACGATCGGGTGTAGAAGTATCAAAATTCGAAACTTCCAATTGTATTGATCGATGTTCTGTCTTTCTGCATCACATGGTCGATGACCACAAATGAGAATGTCGGCCGTCGCATCCTCTGTTTCGAAACAAGTGAAAACAATCTCGCGCTGATTCGGGAAGAACCAGCATGTTGGGTCCGTATCTCGAAGGAAAGAGACCCTCAGAGAATGAAACTCCTGAAAGCTGACTCTGGGGCACCCTGAGATGGCCAACGACAGATGGAAGTTCTGAGCCGTTTGGATGGCCCGGACCAAATCCAAGGCGTAGTCGATCGCCGTCTTCGGTCGCGATGCCACGGTCCCCAGTAGAAACGATCCTGCGCATCCCAGCGCAAGCAAGGCCCGTGCCGTCATTGTATCTAAGAGCGAATGAGGTAGGCGACGCTCTTCGAAAGCTTTTCTCTGAAGATGTCGGTAATTTCCCCAATCAATGAAACACGGCGGTTGCCATGGCGCAAGGGAGCAATAGAGTTCGCCGAACGCTTGATGAAAAACCCCGTAGAGTGTGAGACATAGTTTCCGATGCTGGTACACATTCTCCGCCTTGTTGGTCCTCGATGTTGTTCCGCCTCGCGACACGAATGAGCATGTCTCTCCAACAAAACTCCTCTGCGCGGGGTTTCCACCCGATGAATAAGAAAGATTAGGGAATCGGGACAAAGCGACTTCGTGCGCAACGATGACGAACGATTCGGACCCTCAATCGCGTCAGAGTTTTCCTAGGAAAGACTGTGATTCCTCTTGGCTCTTTCATGCTCGGTCTAGTACTCCAGTCCAAGGGCGTAGCCTGGATTTGATCTTAGGAGGGGGGTCAAGACCATTTTCGCACTATCTTCCGAGGGCAAGGCCCCCTTGGCATGATGTAATCCTGCTTCCCGTTAGCGTCGGCGATGGTTGCTGAGGAGAGGAGTTGGTGAGCGTTCCACAACTGCTCTGGGTCGTGAAGAACTTAGAACGAAGGAATGGCTGGCTGTGTTTCTCGCTCCTTGTACGGAAGTCGATACAAGTCGATTCCTCTACAGTAAAAATCGATAACCATCATCCATTCCAGGACTCCACGTCGGCACATGTATGTCGACGATGTATGTAGCGAGGAATGGAAAATCGATGCCATTGAGGACATCGCTCGCACGATGCATGACGACGATTGCTGCTTGCAAGGCTCGGAAACAATTCAGAACCTTCGACTTTTCGAAAGCTGGAATAGGACAACTTGCTCCAATACTACTCAGAGATTGATTGTTTTCTAGATTGATCTCTAGATGGACGGGATGTCGAGAAGCCAATACGGACCCTTCTCAACTCTATCCCTTGATTCGATTTCCCGCGGTCTCGGTTTTAGGCTCCAGAAGGCACTTCCGATTATAACTCGAGGGCTTATGAATCTGGCGTCCGAAGGCCTGCCTACGCTGGAAGCCGAAGGAGGTTTGGAAATCAGCGGTGAATCGACCCCGACTGCGCTAGGTTACTCACAGAAGGGCCATGTGAGAACTTTCTCATCAAAACTCCCTATTACCATATGTGCGCTTCGGAGAGGAGCTCCGCTGGGACAGTGTCTCGTCAAAGTCCAGAGTCTGATCTGGATCCTGGGTTCGGTCGTTGTGTTTCATTGTCTTCGGTACTAGACCAGGCATCACATATAACCACAATTTCCAAAAACCGCGGTTCGAGACCACAAAGAAACCGCGGGGACCCTTCCAGCGATCAGCTCACGCATACAGAAGACGTCCAACGTATCGCGCTCTCCGATGGGGAAAGTTCAGTCGAACTGACAGGTCATCGTACAAGTGTGCCGTCAGGGTTCTTCAGATCGAACCGAGCTCGATGCTCTCCCAACAAACGGAGGTGAAATCGTGTTCCCGTTTGACTCATGTCGACACTATGGCCAACGGCAACCGGCGCCGCGGCAACTCACGAGACCACGAACGAGGACTCTTGAGCTGTGACAGTGTCAGAGCCAGCGACAACTATATCAACGAACCTACGCTGGACCACCTTGGCTTACACGGCAACGACGGGAAACCATCCCCGAGTCGTTTGCTGCGTGCATGTCCCTACCGTTAACGCATTTCGCTCGCGGTGCACTGCCGAAGCCCGCCGCATTTCTCACAGCACCCCGGTGACCAAAGGCACAGCATATGAGACACTGCAGCGGTGAAGGCGGGCGAAGAGTGAGCCGAAAAAGCTCATGAGCGATTGAAACCTCAGGTTCGTGCCGTGTGATTTGCGCGCAACGTAACTTCGAGCGCAAAGTGATTAGAGCGCAAAGTAAATCCGAGCGCAACGTAGATTCGAGCGCCGCGCCGCCGCCGTTTGAAGAGAGGGTGTCCTCTATCTTCTCTGGCATATTGAGAATCTGCCAGGCACAGTATGTTCTGCATTGAGCCTGTCGATTGAGGCTGATGTTTGAAATTGTCGTTCTGTCTGGCGGAAGAAAGAACTGACCCTCATTCCGAAGCACAAGCTTGACAGGCATTCATTTGACATTCTCTCCCATAACCTCTACTCCAACTTCTTGTTCAAAATGATATGTTGTGGGCAACCGTTGGAAGGTGATCGAGGATGTCGATGTAGGAAAGGAACAGGCTGTTGAGTCGTCTCTGACGGTATATGCTTTTTTGGATGATGCAACAACCCCCGTGCTTCCGAACTTGAAAGGACGAATCCAGTGAGGCCCTACTCCTTTCGCAGATGTTTTACTAGTGAAGAAATATCTCAGGCTAGCTGTGCGTTAGCACAGTCAAGGGGTGCAGACCTGCATCATCGGGTTTGCAGGATGTGTAGCCCATGAGCCATCATTGCAGTGGTCGTCACGCAGCGTTTGGAGAATACCATTGCCGTGCCTGGCCGTAAACGAATGTTCCTCATCCAAAGTCGCTGTCGTCAAGGAATGAATGGCCGCCAATTAAGCGGGTCGAAGAGCAAATTTACACGTCGCTGACGGTTCTTCTGCAACATTGGGCGAGCCAAGGATGGGATGTCTCGGTTCACAATCAGCTTGCATTCGACTTCCTTCGGCGTTATTTCGAAGGCGGACTGTTGTGTCGTTCCGACGGGGCTCATGTAAATCGTGGTTTTAGCGTCAGCATCGTTTAGAGAAGACCTTCGACATGTTAGAAGATACAATCATGAACCGAGTGCTAAGACCGGCATCGCCTCCTCGCCCCGCGTCACTCGGTGAGTTCCCCTCAACTGTGGGACGCAGACACACCGTGGTGACCTTTTTTGCAATCCGTGTTGCACTCGAGATTCCTCGAACAGACCCTGCCTTTTTGCCGCAGGTTTGCGCCAAGAGTGGGATGTGCGGCGCCGAGTCTCCCGGCGAAGGCGGCATGCCAACCTTCGACGGAATTGGTGGTTCGATCCTTCCCCCACATCGCATCGTTGTCATTCTTTTCCATCGAGTATACTTCCTCTTATAACTGTCTGAATCGGAAAGATTCCCCATGGATAGGAATCGAGGACACCCTGTAAAGTGACGGCTCTCAAATCGCTGTGGCGCTCGGATCCACGTTGCGCCTACATCTAGAACGCTCCGCCGCGCTCCCAGCTCCGCCGCGCCGCGCTCAGAGCTACCTCAAGCTCACAAGGAGGTCAGAGGGATCCATGCTTGTTCCAAGTAAATGGGAAACAAATCAACATCGAGACCTTTCCGCCGGGGACCAATTCGATGATTCAACCGCTGGATGTGCACTGCTTCCAAATGTAGAAGAACTTTGCGAAACGTATGACTCGGGCATGCGCAATGATTGGTCACTGTATTATCGACGCGATGATGCTCTGCGTCTTCAGTCGCTCATCTATAACCAGTTCCAGTTGGACCTTCTAACTGCAGATAATATTCCAGGGTTCTTCTACTCTCACCTGGGGGGGAACTTTCAGCGAAAATTTCAGATTTTTCGGCGTTCAGCATCTTCAGAACCTCCCTAGTCAGATTTACGAGGGGCTCAAATCCACGTGGCGCTAAAACCTACGTTACGCTCGAGCTTACGTTGCGCTCAGGTTTACATCGCGCTCTGATTTACTTTGCGCTCCGTTACGTTGCGCTCAAATTACACGGCATCGCTCAAGTTCGATCATCCCTCGTAGCGGACTCACACGCAGTTGGACGGTTCAAGCACTACTTTATTTTCCGGAGCCAAGGTAGATTCAGTCGTCGAGTACATTCCCCGTGCAAGCTCAATGACGCCTTGCAGACGGGGGAAAGCAAGTCTTCTTCCGAGGAGACCGTGTGGACGCCACAGACTCTCACAGAGGGGCCGCTGATCGCAGCTTGAGCATAACCTCGATGCCAGCGATAATCCGGCCGCGCTGCGCTACGGCACAAAAGTTCCTGAGTCTCGAATGCATGCGTGGCATGTTTCTGGTTGGGAATTTTCGATTGCTATTCTGTCCGGACGTTCCAAATATCATTATCCATGATAGAGGAGAACAGTATAATTCTTAAAATGGGGCTCACATTCTCCTTCTATATGTACACCAAACCGTGTCGCCGCTCATTGATCCCGACACCTCTCGCGCGAAGCGGCGTGGAACCACTTCCAGGAGACCGCTTGCCCGCCGTACGTTCGCTCGCATACAGACTCCCTGTCATCTAGAGCTCCATACCTCGAGTTATATGCTGCCGCAGCTCCATCAAAACTGTGAACGCAGAAGTTAAAATGAGTCGATGCTACAACAAGCAGGATTCACAATTGTGCCAATCAATAATTCGAAGTTTTCAAACAACTAGGTACCCTAAAATCCAGCGCATAAAGAACCCTTCAGAAAGCAAACTTTTCACATAACGAACCCTTCGGATAACGAAGCCGGCAGATAGCGAACCCTTCAGATAACGAACCGGGCAGAAAGCGAACCCTCCAGATAACGAACCTGGCTGGCTATCTCAATGGTTCGCTATCTGCCGGGTTCGTTATCTGATGGGTTCGCTATCTGCCTGGTTCGTTATCTTGAGGGTTCGCTATCTGAGGGGTTCGTTATCTTATGGGGGTTTCTGTCGAATTTTGGGGGATAAAAGGTTCGTTATCTGCGGGATTTTAGGGTACTCGTCCGAGAGTTGAGCGATTATCACGAAATCTGCGACTCCGAAAAATTAACCTTTGTGTCATCTACTTATTCATTCATATGGGGCTCTAGACATCAATCGCTATCTCATCGAAATTATCGTTCAAAAGTCAACAGTCGGGGTGGGCGCCAGGTTCACAAACTTACTTCGGGGACGTCTTGATCCATACCGATCGAGCCCAGTGCGACTTTGTAATCCTCCCCTCCTCTGAATCAATGAATAGAGTGTGTAACCAATAATATCTCATTTCTTCGCATCTGTGGCCGTGGCTAGGGTCGAGTCGCCCTCGGAATTCGAAGCAGGAACTGATCATCTGACAAGGAGTCACATCCGGAAGACTATCTCACCTCACGATCCCACCCACTGCTCGGCAGAAGTCCGGCATCAATGATGAACAGCAGTGAGAACATATTTTCCACAGATTTTCGATCATGAGGACGAATGCACCGAGAATGAGCACGCACAATGCGACGCACATCGATCGCCACAAGGTGTCAAGGCCAAGCGAATGATTTTTACCATACTTGAGCATATTGCTGAGTTTGTACTGCTTATTCTTCCGCAGTATTTCGCTGTTTAGGTAGGCCTTCACTTTCAGGTTATACGTATCGTTCCTCGACCAGAATTCGTTTTCTTTCTCGTCACGGCCTTCAGCAAACGCACCACGCTTCCCATATCGAGTGAACGTGAACAGAGAATTCTCCAATGCCCTCCGCTGTAGCCAACGCAAGGGAAGTCCAATACAAAGCTGCGTTGAGGGCTCTCTCAGAGCGATTCTTTCCTCCAAGAGCAAACCTTCCTCTCTGATCTTACTGGCTTGTATCATGTTCAGGTCAGAGTCTGCACAAATACCACGACCCAAGAACAGTAAGGTTAGAATTGTCTCTCTCGCCAATGATACAGAGCGGAAGGCTCTGTGCTCTCTGTCAGAAGAATAACAATCTTTCAAGGACCTGACGGGTCTGACGGCGTCGTACTTCCATATTTTCGGCTCATGGAACAAATCCCTGCCGGAATGGGTTCTTATCTTGAGGATATCCCTCGCAGCTTCCTTCGAACAATGAGAAAAACTACAACCTGATACCGGTATTCGCATATCTTGAGCAAAAGAGATCATCTCGCCTTGGAGAACGTTCAGAAACACGAACTCAAAAAACATTACAAATGCGAAGAGAAACTTGACCGAGTATGTTAAGTTGTCGAGAGGAAAATGAAGCCGCATGAGACTTGATAGCAGGGCGTCGAGGAATGTATCCATCATCCCCAACCACTCTTGTATCGACAGCCAATCTCTCGGGGCCGAGACCAGGATCATCAGGAAGAGACAGAGAGCGACGGGTGGCAATAGTACACCGATGATGAGGTTGCTCACAGATGGAGAGAATGCGACGGATACTAGTGAGGCTTCTTGATGTTGCTTCGGAATCGCGAGTCGGAGAACGCGCGAATCGAAAGAATGCACGAAGTTGACACTCTGCAATTTTCGAGCATTGATTTCTGTCAATGAGAACCGAGAACAATCACATGGAACGGACACAGCATCCGATCCCCGTAGAAAGACTAGAATGAAGCTCGAAGCTGACTCACCTTCGGCGTTCCGTTGCATCTCGAGAGACGCAAGCGCCGTGGACCTCCGGGCGTCCGTGTGATTCCGTTTTGTTCGAAGCACAGCATTTGCGAACCGTTGCGTTTGGGGATTCCAAAATGTAGATGCGCGTATTTTCTGCTCAAACGATGCGTGATCGTCGACCCCAAAGTCGGGTACCCGAAAAGCGGACCAGAATCAATCACAACACGGGAACGATGAACGCTGTCAGAGGTCAAAGCTCGCGATTGAATCAATTTTGATCCGTCAGGTAGCGAGTACGATATGAGCACGAGCTTCGTGAACCTCATCGATAGGGAATCTCGGACATGGAACTGGTCCTCGATCTCATCAGTAGGGTTCTCTCGACGCTGGTGTGAATGGTCGACTTCCGTCAAGACGATCGGTTGTAGGAGTATCAAAATTCGAAACTTCCAATTGTATTGATCGATGTTCTGTCTTGCTGCATCACATGGTTGATGACCACAAATGAGAATGTCGGCCTTCGCAGCCTCGGTTTCGAAACAAGTGAAAACAATCTCGCGCTGATTCGGGAAGAACCAGCATGTTGGGTCCGTATCTCGAAAGAATGAAACCCTCCGAGAATGAAACTCTTGAAAGCTGACTCTGGGGCACCCTGAGATGGCCAACGACAGATGGAAGTTCTGAGCCTTTTGAATGGCCCGGACCAAGTCCAAGGCGTAGTCGATCGCCGTCTCCGGTCGCGAAACCACGATCCCTAGCAGAAATGATCCTGCGCATTGTAGCGCAAGCAAGGTCCGTGCCGTCATTGTATCTAAGCGCGAACAGGGTAGGCGACGTTCTTCGAAAGCTCTTCTCTGAAGATGTCGGTGATTTACCCGATCGATAAGATCAGGCGGTTGCCATGGCGCAAGGAAGAAATAGAGCTCGCCGAATGCTCGATGGAAAAACCCGCAGAGTGTGGGACATTGTTTCCGAGGCTGGTACACATTCTCCGCCCTGTTGGTTCTCGATGTCGTACCGCCTCGCGACACGGATGAGCATGTCCCTCCAACACAACCCCCCTCCGCGGGGTTGTCATCCGATGAATAAGAAAGATTAGGGAATCGGGACAAAGCGACTTCGGGCGCAACTATGACGAACGATTCGCGTCGAAGCTATTCTAGGAAAGGCTATGATTCCTCTTGGCTCTTTGCTGCTCGGTGTAGCACTCCAGATCAAGGACGTAGCCTTGATTCTATCTTGGAAGGGGGGCCGAGACCAATTTTGCACTTTCTTTGAGGCCCCCTTGGCATGATGTAATCCTGCTTCCCGTTAGCGTCGGCGATGGTTGCCGAGAATACTGGCATAATTCATACTTTAGGGACCGCTTTCCGATCCGCATTCGTTCGGCCCGAAAGTGGAGCTTCTCTTCTGGAAGTTCCATTGTCAGCAGTGAAGTCGCCTTCGCTCCGTTAGTTGCGCGTCCCGAGTCACGATTTTGCCGGAAGGACATCTGACAGAAATCATCAGTGGAACGTGGGCTTTCTTTCTGTTGAGTGCATGACGGAATCAAAGTCGAGCGAATCCACCATCGCCGATCAAGATGAAGTAGCGCTCAGACGACTCATTGTCCTCAGTCTCACCGATCGTTTTTTCACAGTCCGGAGAAACAACAATCTCCGAAGCCTATGCACCCATCTTCCAGAAAAACGGGCAAAGACAGCCACGGTTGCGAACGCGTTCTCATGGAGGGTCTGTTCCAAAGTCGCCAACAAACAAATCCCCAGTCACCTCTCCCTGTGATCCTATTACCGTTATGTACATTCAAATCACATTTTGTACTGATTATTTATCCCCATCCCTTGGATAAAGGTGCTTTTGAAGCTGAAGTTGAATAGACATTTTCCTCTCGGGAGTCGGGCCATGAAGCTCGTGAAACGATCCAGCATGCAGGACGTGATATCGCGAATCTCGGAGTACACAGAGTATGGGCGAGGAGGAGGCCCAAGGGGAGTCATCATCGCGGAGTCTCGATTCTCGATAGATCTTGATTTGGGATTCATCCAGTATTCTGTCGCCGATGTTGAGTTGATACGCCTGACCAATACCGTTCGTGAACCATGGTCTCTTTCCAGAATGCGGTGAACGTGAGCTAGGATTCACTCTCCTCTCCTTGTAGATATTCTCTCCGTGCCATCCAGCCAACGGAACATTCCGATCGACCAAACTCGGAATCTTCCAAAGCTCGGGCTTTGGTCGTCTAATTCAATTTCTTTGTTATGCATCTGAAATGAGGAAGTTCGTTTGGACGAGATTGCGAATAGTTGCACCGAGAGTGGAACCAGCGGACGTTGATGTCGGGTTCTCGAACTCTACGCCTCTGGAAAGTGAGGCCAAGCCTCTCCGGAGAGCGATTGCAAAAAAAAAAAAGAATCCCCCGACAAGAGTATACGGGGATCCTGACCATCCCGTTTGATGGATGCATTTCCTGTGAAATCACTGTCTATGAGACTCTGCTCCGCTCTTTCATGGGACACGCCAGTCCTCCTTCTTCATTATGAATCCGAAATATTTCTTCGATCGGTATGAGTTCATGACACTGTCTAGGACTGCCGGAGCCCGTTTATATTGGTTTGGAATCGATAATTGGGAATCATGGCTCATTGCTGGTAGCAAGCCGGCTTCACGACTCACAAAGGAATCGGACAAGAAAACCAAGTTTTCGAGTTTATTCCGTGGCTCAAACAAAGTAAAGGATTCTCAAGCTCAGCGCAGTACTTGGGAGAGCGATTCAGCCTTGCCTGAATTCTTTCCGACGCAACACTAGGAGTATTTGTCCGCTGCTTAACATTCATCGGACGACTTACAACTCATCCCTGTGGCCTTTCGCCCAAAGCGCACACGTAGTAGCGTCGCGGTACCCTTGACCTGTTAATGAAGGGTTCGGGCTTCTGTTAAGGGTGTGACTATATTCGAGGGGAACTTGTTTGGGAAACTTGGATGGCTGTGCGACTTCGATTGTGAATGAGCTCGCATACCGGCAGATTTGCTTGTAAACAGCTTTTCCTTCAAGGTAGTCTCTCTGGTGGACATTGCAGCCAATGTTCCGATATGATATAGTTAATTTTCCAGGGTTTGTATTGTTTTTCTTCACCCCATTCGCGACGTAAACAACAGGAGTCATCCTCGGAAGCGGTCGGTACGGCGCTACCTGAAATCATTACATCATAGACCTATGTATTCAGCGCTAAGATCGGTAAAGTGCCGATTCTTTCGCTTCGATATCGCCGCTCAAGTGTCGCTCTCAGATGAACCTTGCGATCGTCCTGTAGCTCAACTGACCTCATAACGTTTCGTAAGTAAACGTCGGTCCTGCACCATGCCGTCGTGGTCTGCGAACATCTCTAATGTCAGGACGCTGTGCTTGTAGTCGATTTTGAGAGATACGGCAATTTTGAACGGCCCCGAAGTTGTATTCCTCATCGGTATACGGACTTCGCCCATCAACCGATGCTGTCGCTCCTTCAACTGGGCCATGAAACGCCTGCCGAGAATATCATGTTCAGGAACTGAAGCATGGACGTAGCCTCCTCAGCACATATGAGCACGCTGATCTTCTTCATCTACCGCGACAAAGAGAAATCCTAGGAGACGATGTAAGTGTGCTGATACTTTACAAGGGGCTCGCGTCCACGTTTAGGGTCTTGAACTCTTTCCTCTTCGGATCCACAATGTACGCGAAACTCGAACCCGGACCTGCGAGAATAAATGCGAGGAACGGCTCGTGCTTCAACCAAGAATATGCTTCGTTCCACGTGACTTCCAAATGAACCTGCAATGCAATCCGATGAAGGTGTGCCACATCGTTGCAGCCAATTTGAGCGAAGGCCTATCTGAGCGGAAGGCACTTTTGAGCGGAGGGCATGTTTGGGCGGCTGCAATCAATAGGATGTCCCGTAGACATTTGAGCGGAGGTCGATTTGGGCGGAGATTCCGCCCAAATGTGCCCTCCGCTCAAATCGGTCAGCATCGTGCACATATTCACTGCCTAGTCTTCATCATCTGTCGTGTTAGGATCCTGGCCGCGCTAGTATATGAAGTGGGATTCGAATCGTTGCTTACGAAACCGTTCACGGCGAACCTTGGCTCCTGAAAGAACCGAGCCACACGAGAAAAGTTCAGACTGACTTCGTAGTCGTTGGGTACAACTTCTCGAACATTATGCTCCAGACACCAGTTTGCTGTAGAGTTTGGGCTGTCATCAACTATCGGTCCAGGAGCCGTTACCCAAGCCATGATAATGAAAGTGAATAGAAGGAGCACGAAAATTCCGATTCCAATAACCAAAGCGGCGTTTCCTTCACTGTGAAAGACATGCGATGATCATGGTGCACCGAATCGCTGGATTTGTGCTACATCCGAATGAAAGCTCCCATGGAAACTGGCTCGAATAGTAGTTTCGAAGCGCCCCTGACCTCTTACGTGAAGCGCGCTCTAGGGGCGGACTGCTCGCTGGGCTTCCCGGCGAACTGGGTGAATAGAGACCCGGCACGAATCTGGGAGAGTAGCTTCTTGACCGGCGCTTGCTCTGTCTCGCCATTTTGGGCTTCCTTCGGGGACTGCTCGAACTTCGTTGCCCGTTTCGGGAAGCTCGTGTATCGGTTTGTGCTCTGGATCTGAAATTCGCAACATTTACAAATTCGCTTATGTGATTTGTATCAGCAGAGCTCGTCTTCTTAGTGCTCGGCTCGATTGACCAGTTTCTGTCTTTCTCTCACATGAACTTGCTTCATCGGCTCATTTTATGAGCCCATGGATCCGTTGATTGCCAATCAGGTCCTTGATTGGCCTTTGAAGCTCGGAGGCTCGTTCCGTCGATTTACGGATACGGGGCTTGAAGGTCCTGTAAGCCATTAGATTTCCGCTGAGCAGGGCGATCCTTCTCCAGGCATGAGAGCCACCGGTCTCGACTATCGACCGTCGTTAGTGAGGGCTGATCCCGGGCAAAAATTTAGGTCGCATCAGCCTCCATGGAAATCAAATGACAGACGACGGCCGAAGCCCTGGTTGCCGAAACTGCAACATCTGATACGGGAAAACGAGCTGATGTCATCAGCAAGACGAGTGGACATTTGAACATCCCTAATGTGGCTCAATGTGCACACGCGCAAACCGATTCCCCACACCATGTTGAGTCTTTCCTATCGACCAGAGGCTTGGTGGCATGATGTTGGTCGAGGCGGAGCTACAGGATTAGCACAACTTGAGCGCGTTCGAGTCCAAGTACCTCTGTTTGATCCCAGAGAACAGGAGTGAACTACCCTGAAGTCCCGCGTATAAATAGCCTTATTTCCGACCATGAGTGGGTTCGGAGCTCTACCCGGCTAATGGAAAACGTATGTTCTAGAAATTGACTTACTCCCACCTCAAACCTGCCTGGATTCAAGACCTTTGATGAGCCATTCGCCCGTTTGGAAATATCATCCGAGCCGTGAAAAAACCTGAAACGCCTCGCGCACGGAGGAGAACTCCCTCGCAAACGCTCGAGCTCATCTCGCTCGTGGAATACCTCGACATACCATCTTCACTCGAGATTTCTGACGATCATTCCCGTCTCGGAGACGCTCTTCGAGAATCCCAAACTTCGAGCATTCGTGCCGCGAAGTTGCCTACAACGTGTTCCCGAAATACCATCTTGAGGATTTTCGGGCACGTGTGCGCTTCATCGAAGCCCTTGAAGTCGATAATTCAGAAATACTTCAGGCTACTTCGAGGCTACTGCAGAAACTCCCAGCTCATCATCTATGGAAAAATCATCAATAAGGCGAGGTGCAACTCGGCTCCTGCTCGCGTGTGGTCGCCGCCGTTTCCTACTTGTCTAATGCTCGCTACCTTCTGCAGATGCTGTGCTCGGTAGCAGACCGCATTCCGTGCCATCCAGACTCAGGAATAAGTGACAGCGTCAATAAATCTCATAAATAAACAAAGCTCCGGAAGCCCGTCAAACTCACCAATGACTCTATTTTCACTGCTCGTGCTGGGCACTTGTCCGTATTTCACGATCCGAATCATTTCACAAGTTGTTCTTTATCTTCATCTTCGGCTTATCGGGTATCGGGAGGTGAACTCCCTCCCGGTTGAACGGCTTACAATCAGGCACATTCCTTCCCTTATTCCCTCGATTCCGCTTCTCCTGATGTGAGCTCCACTCAAGCACGCAGTGCTAAGGCCCACCGAGCTTGGCCAATCTTCCTCCTCTGTGAACCACGGTGAATCAGGGAGTCACGGTGGAACCCGAGGACTCTCAAGTTCCAGGAGAATCCCGTGAAAGGTGTATGCGGAGCAGGGTGAATGCATCAAATTCAGGAGTTTATCGATGACTTCGTAAGCTCAACTCCGAGTTTTTTCGCAAATCCTCAAATGCTCAAGCGCGCACGAGGGCACCATGGAGGAGCCTTAATCTACGTACAAGGAGATCATGAGCGATTTTCAAGCCACTCAAATGCTACATATCTTCATGAAGACCTGTTTTTGTGAGCAATAAGATTCTCGAAGATTTTCCGAGGTCTTGGACATGGCTCTGGAGGTCAAGGTCTCCCTCCTCAAAGTCTGAGCCGTCTCAGCGTCGAGAATTTTCAGAACCCAGCTCCCTCAAGCTCATTTCGCAGCAGATGAATCATCAGCAGTCCTAGATTCAGGCCCGAAAAAGAGAGTCATCCTGGGTTGGGGACGGTGCGGTGCTACCTGTGGCCACGGATTGATGAATTTTGTCATACTCAGCACATGATCTTCGAAGGCTCCGTGCGTCAGTTCGCGGGTATAATGATCATGATGATTCAAACGTCCCGCATGTCGCTCGATGCGCACGTGCCAAAGTTCAGTTCTCACATCATAAGACGGCCCCTCTATAAACCAGAGACCATCTGACAGCGGAGAATGAGAGATTGTGGAACTCAGTCTCAGTGACGTGACGTTGGTCGAACTTTGGCTGCAGGGTGGGCACAACCTCGACGTGAGTATTTCATATCTTGGACTTCCGGGATATGTCTCCCCTTATCGAGCCAAGGAGAGTAGAGTCGAGAAAGGAGGAGAAATTGTCAGAGACGAAGATTGCGGTCCGAAAGATTAGCCCGCTCCCGGACAGTGTCATTCCAGGAACGAAACTCCGGAGTCGGAAGATCGGAGTTCAACCGATATTCACGTTCTCGGTGTTCAAGATGGACTTCGGGCGATATTCCCTGGTCAGCTACAGCTCTGTTTGCCGGCCAATTGAGCTGGTTGAGGGCTCAGTGATGGAAGCTCGAGCAACCTCAATGAGTTGATCCTCAATGCTTAATCATAAAGTGGAAGTATAGATGCCGATTTCCGGGAGTGCGCCTTTGTGGGAACAACAGAACGGAGTCCGCTGTCGCACGCGGATCCTCCTTCTTGTGATGCCATCGAATGGAGTAACGATTGTACCGAAACTCGAGGTTCAAATGCATTCTCCTGCAGTGCGATGCGTAGGAGGAAGAATGTGCTTATCTTAGACCTCAGAGTCGGAGAAACACCTCATTACGGTCAGCACTAGGGTGGACTTCAAAGCTCCGCTGCAATCAAGCTGCCAGAGGGGGGAAATTATCAGAAAAGGAAAATGCAGGTTGGAACATCATTCCGCTTGTCGACAATTTTTTTCCTGGGATTCGATTCCCGAGTTGGAAGCTCAAGGTGCAATTTACTTTCAGAGCCTCGATGTTTGGGATGGACTTTGGGCGATATTCCTTGATCGGCCAGAACTCTGTCTGCAGATAAGCCGAAGCTGGTTGAGGGCACAGGGATAAAAGTCGTCTAAATTCGTTGATCAGTCGCATTCGTTGAACGAGAGTCATCCGGTGCGTTACATCGAAGAGAGAAGTAAGTCAGGCCATATGGACACACAGTTCAATTCAACTCTTCACGACATCGTCAGCAGAGTCCTCGTGAGCGAGGAATGCGAACGCAAGATGGCCTTGGATATAGCCGACCTCGAACAAGAGGCTTTCGACTACATCTTGGACTGCACGCCACCCGACTACGCGCTCTGGACGTTGGATCAAACATTCGTCGTCCTATCACCGCAAATTTGGCAGAACTCGCGAACGTTGATGAGCCATTCCCCAGTTGGGAAGTATCATTCCGTTGAATGGTCTTTCCAAACAGTGGAAAACCTAAAACGGCTCGCGCATGTGAAAGTCTTCCCTCGCGACCTCTCGCAAGCGCTGGAGCTCATCGCGCTTGTGAAGTATCTCTACATACCATCTCTGCTAAAGATGTGTTATGATCACTTCTGTCACGGAACCGCCCGCCAAGGGTTCCAGGATGTGGCTATTTGTGCCGCGAGTTTGCCCGCCACGTGCTCGCGCGGGACCATCTTGAGGATTTGGGAGCTCGTGTGCGCCTCGCCGATGCGCTCAAAGGCTATATATCAGCAATACTTCAAATTGGTCCAAGATTACTGCGTAGACATCGATTTCATCAACTTGGCTAAACGGATCAACAAGGCGCGGTGCAAGGAGTACCTGCTGAAAAACATCGAAGGCCTTCCCGTCGATCTCAGCCGCACGACCGCCCCGATCGGCCTCTTCATCATCGGAGGCGAGCCTACGACCGCGGTGATCGGCAACGGCTCCTTCGTGCCCACCGACATTTTCGGAAGAGCTTTCAAGAAGGAACTCAAACAGACGGTCCGGGACTTCTTCCTCTTGTACAACCGCTATGTGATTTACCGCGACCAATACGCCGACGTCTACCACCAAGTTCTGAACCCGGATGTGCAACCGGTGAAAATCGCAAGCAACATATGCCAGTTCCTCCACAAGGTTGAGCACTTGTTCCTGCTCGGGAAGAACTGGGTGGACCACAGGAACCGAGTGCACAAATGGAGTGGCACTGCTCTGCTTGAGCTCTATCCCACGGACTCCGTCGGGGAGCATTTGGATTTTGATCCGGAGAGCAGCATCTTGTGTTACGAGAACGCACGGGGTGACGTCATCTGTTTGGACTTTCTCAAGGAAACCTCGCTGAGTCCTTGCCGAAGGATAGAGCACGGATGCATCCGCTCATTCGTTCTCTATCAGCGAGAGCTCTTCGTGTGGGGCAAACACTCGAATCGAGTCTACGGTGCTGATGGCCACGCGAAAGATTTCGCCAGAGTGCCTGGAGTCAGTCAGAGCGTCGTAGATTGCAGAGTAGTCTGCGGACAGCTCTATCTGAGGATGACTGACGGTTGGAGGATCTACCGAGAGGGCCGCCTACAGGACTTTTGTGCGGGGAGTCAGCTCGTGGCGTTCGCAGAAATTTGTCTCAATCCCTACCTTCTGGCGAATCCCACATGAGAACAATCATCCAGAAGCAGCACGCGTTCGACAAGTTCCAACTGGAGACACTCCTTCTCGAAAGAAAGGCGAATAATCTGTTTGGAGAGTTCGCCTGATTCCACTGCAATCCAGAAGGACGGAATGAAAATTCATGGAAACAGTCCGCATGGGGAACTTCCCATGAAAAAACTTGGTTCACTCGAGGCTCAATCTGAGTTATTCTCTGTGGAACGACTGAACATCAGGCGCACAATCCGTCCATCGATTCGCGGTTGGCGGAACCGAATAAAATGCTTTCGATTTTATACGAAAGGCCGGCTCTTTCTTCGTTTCCAGAGGCTTAATTCGAAGAGCCCTGCGTCAGAAGGCTCATGAGTTCAGATTGAGTTGGACATGTTAAAGGTTCGAAAACGGCCGAGGATCAGATGCCAGTAGTTGTCTGCTCAATCGGAACAAATTGCGGAAAGTTCCTCCGCGGGAAAACGACGCGCACAAGGTTCAGAAGAGGGAAATTACTCCCTTCGGTGCAGGAGCGATCCAGTTTCCCGTGTCTTCTGGGTGATTCCCGTATGGCTGAAGAGGTGTCAAGTTCATCCCTCAGTCGATTCCATACATCGTATCTCTCGAATGAAGTTTTCATAATGTTTGAAAAGCGTTTATTACTGACCACAATGTGGTGTTGATTTAGTAATGATGCAACTCTTCCCTAGTCTTTTGGGATGATCGCGGCAGGGTCGTCAATTTCTATACAGTCAAACATATGATACATATCACATTCTTTCTCGCAAAATCTACATGTGCAGGAGCGGTCTACGTCGTGTGAGACTCCCCTCGAACAGATGACGAAGTGAAAGCCGTGGACTGCGCCTCGGGCGAAGCGATGACGGTTCTGGAAATTGGGGCCTTTCCAGCAGTCGGTCATGAGCGCAGGTGTGGTGAAGATGTTCGGATCTATCTCGGACATCTTCGAGTTCCACGCGGCCTTGTGATCTCTGAACGCATCAGTTTCGGGAAGGTCATATTTTTCCACTAGGTCGAACGTCAGCGGATTAGAGTCGGTCAGGCGGAACACGAGGCGGTTTCGTGCGCTACGGTGAAGACCCAGGACGGATTTCAGAAACGCAGCTTTGAGTTTGTCGAGATCCTCGAGCTGTGTTTTGCGCAGGTGCTTCCAGATGATTTGGATGCCGTAGGTGGCGATGGGTGCGATCTTAAGTTCAAAGAGCTGAAGCGCGGTATTCAGACAGAGAAGTCGCGGTTTTGGGATCGAAGAGAAAGCAGCCCGGGCCTTCGTGATTCTTTCGGAGAGGTGACGGGAGAACGACAAACAGCGCTCGGACAACCCTACACCCAAGTAGGTGAAGTGCTTCACCCTTTCCAACGGTTTTCCATTGATTTTGAAGGTGTCACCCGTTAGTTTTCATAGTTTTCATGATTCCATGCTATGGAGCATGTTTCGGTGAAGTCTTGGGTTTCTGTGAAGCTTGAAGTCTATCGTCTATCGGGTTTCATCTATATCAGGATTCTGTTTTCCAAATCCCTGCTCCCCGCGGATGGCTGTCCGACGTCTCGGCATCATATCTTCACCGTTCAGCGTCACATGCCTCGTGAAGGCGCCTCAAGTATAGAGCCCGGGTTTCAAGTCACCATTTCCGGTAGACCACGGTGACTCTGAAACAAGCGGAATCACAGTTGAGCTACATCCAACAAGGAGACCATGAGCGATTTTATGGCCCGTTTCGCGTCATTTCCACGATGATTGTGTGTCTTCGGCACAAAATCTCCCGCGAAAAAAACGATTCTCCTTGAAAGGAGGTTCATTTGCTATGGACGCCAATCAAGAGGCAGTCAGCGCATCCCAAGATTCGGAGTCTTCAACGAGGCGGTAGCGCTCTGAGTTGTTGGAGATCTCATTCCCCGAATCAGGGAAGCCTCAGGGCTCGAGAGCTAGGAACCATTTCGCAGGAAGATGAACCTCCGAAGGATTCGCGTCATACGCGGCGTCCAACTCCGAGGGAATTTTAGATTAGGACTCGTCCAAAGACACCATATGCTCCTTCACAATTTTGGCTATTCGAAGGCACTTGTGAGCCGGATCTCGGGATAGAGGTAGGTGGGCGATGAGATTCGAACTAGTAGTGGGCGGTTCTGAGAGGATCAACAGACTGGTGAGAGAGTGAGAGAGATTGAAAATGAGCTGAAACGCATGTGATATCCACCATTCAATTTTATTGGAAGCCTGATTTCTGAGCAACCTAATCCTGAGCTGAACGAACCCGAGGGCTCGCCAATATGAACCGATCGATGTGTACAGTGAATGCTCCCGGAATCCTGGAGGGAGCAGGTCGTGCGAGAAAGACAGACCGTATTGAATATTCATCAACTATGTAATCAAAGGGCTAGAAATGAAATCCAAGAGTCCTCGGATTCGAGAGTTCCACTCCAACAATAACGAGCTACGTTTCCGAAGTTCATCATCATCATCATCATCATTCATTTATTATGGTTAGGGCTGTGCATTTTATGCATAAAAAAACGGAAATATGCATGCAGTATGCATGAGAGAAAACGCCATATATGCATAACAATATGCACGACTTTATTCTATCGACTTATCGTTCGACTTTCCTCAATCGAATCCCAAGTTCATTTTAAAGGAGTTATTCATTGCAAGCGACAATGTACATGTTCAAGTTTCTAAAAAGGACGGACTGTCTTTTGTCCCGCAGAATGGCTTTGGATCGCGAGAAAGTGCGCTACACTTCACACGATACTATCGGAGCGAATTTCGTGAGCGCCATATCCTCGGGAGCCATGCGCGTGGTAGCTTTCCCGACTGTTCCTCTAACAAGGAGTCAGTCACACCTGACTCAAAAGGATCCCGATGAAAGTTGGCATGTGGGTAGTCCTCGGTGCCAAACTCACAATGGGCAAAGCATTTCTCAGGCAAATGCCGCGTTTGGTTTCAATCAGCCTTCAAAAATGCGCGTATATGTATGCGTAGATGCGTATATGCGTTCCAGGAAACATATACGCATACATATACGCGCATTTTTGAAGGCTGATTGAAACCAAACGCGGCATTTGCCTGAGAAATGCTTTGCCCATTGTGAGTTTGGCACCGAGGACTACCCACATGCCAACTTTCATCGGGATTCGTTTGAGTCAGGTGTGACTGACTCCTTGTAAGATAGTCTCGAATGCCGCAGAGATCGAGGTAGCCCGAATCGCCTCCGATTACCTGGGACGGCTGGGATTTTGTAAAAATCGGCTGGAGATTTGACGGCAGAGCTCGTAATTTTGTACTAAAATTTTCGACCAGCTCAGTGGATTCGTTGAGTGACAATCCGTGCCCTTCAAGTCTTCAAGGGCCGTTATCGTTGTGGAAATCTCGGAGAAGTTGGAAGCGATGGCTACCGCGTGCGCTCAAACGGCGGGGCCTGCGAAGAGCTTCTGGACGACTCTAATAGCAGCGGCGTCATCTGCCATCAAGTATTGATGCACGAAACCTCTGAGAGCCTCGAACTTATTCGCGTAATACTTCAGATTTCTTCTTGCGAAACTCAGATAGCTCGTTTGAATATCAACATGGTTTCGGAATGTTTCTCCGGTTGGAATTCATCCTCAAGATGGGTCAAAAATCATCCCTATGCTCGAAGGAGCCACTGAAACAATGAAATAAACATGCAAGGAGAAATTGAGCAGTATATGCATGAAGACGAGAAAATGGACCAAATATGCATATATGCATGAAAATATGCATTTCATAGAATGCACAGCCCTGGTCATCACGGTCAAGGCTCGGGGAATCGTGCAGCAAAACTAGGGGCTGTCCCGCAAACAATAGCTCATGAAAGTCGGTATTCAGTTCTCGTGGAAGGGAAACGGAACTGTGATGCTCCATCGAAGAGACCTTCACGCTGAGCATTGCGTCTGCTTACAACCGCGTCATGGGGCTAATCTCACGAGGGAGGGGTCAGACGCTAGGTCGGAGTTTCGGAACGAAATTCTCGGGATGACTTCGTACGATCTCTTGAATTTCACGGAAATTGAAGTCTGCTTTCCATGGAATTTGTCGATACGCTCTCCGACGTCTCATAGGAGTTTTTCTATCGACACCTGAACAGATTCAAGGAATCAGAAGAATTCCAATCCGCGCGTAGGTTCATTGGAGAATTTCAGGCGAAAATTCTTGGTATCCTGGTTATTTGGAGCAAGTTGGCCATGGGACTTCTGTGAAAAGTCGTCTTCGAGGGGGCCGTCCGTTCACTCATAGACTTTGCGGTCGGATATCTGGCTAGATTTCAGGACAAAGTGACGAAAAAAGAATTAGGCAGCTGCGAAAAACCTTTTGCGCTATCTGAATCACACGAGCAATGTCGGAATCCTGCACTCATCCGACGCGCCAGATGTTTTCGAGTTCTACTCCGACGTCGACGACGCTGGAGACCCTTCCTCCCGCAAGTCAGTCTCAGGATCAGTCACCTTCTCAGGAGGCAGCCCAGTAAGTTGGCACTCACGGAAGCAAACCTACGTGTCATTTTCATCAACCGAGTCCGAGTTGAGAAAATCCCCAGTGAAATTTTTTGCTAGTCAGATGCAAACAAATCCTGCGATTGTTGTACACATTTAAATACCTTTTTAAATAAAGAGACATTGAATTGAATTGAATTGAAAATTGATTTCAGCTTGTGAAGCTGCCAAAAGAGCAGTCTACTCGAAGAAGTTCCTAAGTGAACTAGGGACAGCGATTTTGCCAGAAATTCGGATCGACAATCTCTCTACCATTCGTCTCGTGAAGGACAACCAATTCTACCGACGGACCAAACACATCGAAGTCCGTTATTTCTACATCCGTGAGCAAGTCGATGAGGGTAACCTGACCGTCTCTGTCGTGTCAACTTCTCAACAACTCGCGGAGCTCTTCACGAAGCAATTAGTGGCCTCCATCTTCATCAATCTACGTGACTAACCCCGAAAAGGTACCCAATTCAAGCGCAGAAGTGAACAACGAGGAAACTCAAAACGGAGATGCAGAACCTCCGACTCGCACAAGCTCATGGAAATCCCAGAAGAAGAACCAGCGCCTGAGCAACGCAGGTTGAGACCAACATCATCTGAAGAATCCGATGAATTTACTGATGGTTCCGCCACACAGCAGGATACTCGATCCTCTCCGAATGGAAAATTGAGCAGAAAGAAAAGAAACTTCAAACCACGAGAAGACCCAGTTCAACTACGGGATCGATCAGCACTGAAACCACATGACAGGTTTCAAGCAATGATCTCAACAACTGAAGAGGAATACACGAACTCAAAGGATGAAGCTGTTTCCTCCGAAGACAGCCAGAAATGGATCACGGCAATGGAAGAAGAGCTCCAATCCATGGCGGATCGACAAGTCTGGGACCTTGGTGATCTGCCGCCGGGATTCAGAGCCATCCCAAACAGATGGGTATACAAGCGAAAGAAAACACCTGATGGGGCAACCTTAAAATACAAGGCCCCTTTGGTCTTGAAAGGGCACGTCGAACGAGAAAATATCGAGTACAATGATATATTCGCCTCAGTCAGTCGCTTTGAGTCTTCCCGATAGACGTCGTTTGGTTCAGGCACTCTCGAGTAGCTAGATGTAGATTTGCGGCATATCCTGAGAATGTGGTAGGGATTGAAAGCTAGACTCGATAAGCTAGTGAAGGCGAGCATGACTGTCAGAATTGAGAAAGTTCTGCACGTGTTTGATGCAGGCTTGGGAAGTGCTGTTGTCGTGACCTGAGCTGGCAATGTCGTATGTGTAGTGAACGGCATGTGTGTCGTTGTTGTTCGAGAGCCATTTTGATGGCGCTTGGAATCGGGTCAGATGGACTGACCTCCGAGTGCAGGAGCACCCGAGCGGAGGCAGACTTGGGAATCAGATGCTAGAGAAGCACAGCTGTTGCTGTCACCCAAGCATTCGCAAGGGAAATATGAAGGGTTGATTTCCAAGATGAGACAGCTTACGTTTCCCTGAATGCATTCCGAATCACAATTTTCGTAGTTGGAGTAGCCTTGCGCAATAATCGGGAAGTTGGAGATGAACGCGATTCTGAGGATCTTGAACATCTCAGAGTCTCTCGGTTGTTCAGTTCGGGTTCGATTCCTCGTGTTGTCGTTTTCACCTGATGCCTCCTGTTTGGATAGTCTTTGTATTGACTTGTTGCGCGATTTCTTCTGATTTCTGTGAGAGGTTGCTGGTTCTGTGGGTCCTGCAGAGCTTGGTGCCTGCGACGATGTATCCTGCTTGTAGGTTGAGGGTCTTTTCATTGGTTGGTGACGTAGATTGATGGAGATGGAGGCCACTAATGGCTTCGTGAAGAGATGCGCGAGTTGTTTAGAAGTTGACACGAAGGAGACGGTCAGGTTACCCTCATCGACTTGCTCACGGATGTAGAAATAACGGACTCCGATGTGTTTGGTCCGTCGGTGGAATTGGTTGTCCTTCACGAGACGAATGGTAGAAAGATTGTCGATCCGAATTTCTGGCACAATCTCCGGTCCCAGTTCACTTAGGAACTTCTTCAAGTAGACTGCTCCTTTAACAGCTTCACAAGCCGAAATCAACTCGGACTCGGTTGATGAGAGTGACACGGAGGTTTGCTTCCGTGAGTGCCAACTTAGTGGGCTGCCTCCTGAACAGGTAACTGATCCTGAGACTGACTTGCGGGAGGAAGGGTCTCCAGCGTAGTCGGCGTCGGAGTAGAACTCGAAAACATCTGGCGCGTCGCATAAGTGCAGGATTCCGAGATTGCTCGTGTGATTCAGATAGCGCAAAAGGTTCTCGCAGCTGTCCAATGCTTTTTTGTTACTTTGTCCTGAAAGCGAGCCAGATATCCGACCACAAAGCTGATGTCTGGTCTTGTGTTGGATGAGAGGAAGCTGAGCGATCCGATCAGTTCTCTGTAGGGTACATTCGTTAGTTTACCCGAGTTATCCTCTGAGTCACAATCGCGTTGGATGGGTGTTCTCATTGGTCTGGTGTTAGTCATTCCAGACCTTTCGAGGATTTCTTTAACGTAATGTTCCTGATGCAAGAATATGGATGGTTTGTTCCGAGCGTGCGATGATGAGAGCATCATCGACGTCGAGGGAAATCCACAACTGATCTTTAACGTAACACTGAACTGAACTGAAACATGTGGTTTATTGCCGGTGTTGCGAATTTTGTAGACAGCTCGACACTCGTATGACCACTTAACATAAGCGTCCCGACCACTCGCACCAAGATTGCCTCTGCGGGCCCCCTAGCGCGGATCCCCCCCATTTGGAATGACCTGCCTGAGGATATCCGTAGGTCAGAAACTTACCCCAGCTTTAAGAGACGACTAAAGCGACATCTTGTCAACCTCTAGAATCCATGTACATTCACTTTGCTAGATAGGTTATACGCGGCCAATTACTCGCACACCTAATGTTATTAAATAAATGAAATGAATGAAATACGTATTACCTATTATTATTTGAAATATATACCTCATAAATATATAACTACTCTACCACAAATCATTTTCATCAATGTTGACTGTCCTAACAAACTTGATAAGCTCTCTGACGAATCTATTGCTGGGTGTGAGGACTCGGATGCAGCGGGGGATTGAGCCCCAGATGACCGGTATTTGGTACGAAAGTGACATACGACAGAAAGTCTGCCGCGCCAATGGAGTGACGAAAACAGTGGGGCGTCTTGTCGACCGGGCGGGCCGGGAGACGAGGGACGGGAAGACTCCATGGGGGGCGATGGAATATGAGACCTTGTATGCGAGACGGGCTACGGCAATGTAATGAAGATTGCCTAATCTGAGAACGTCGAGATCTCGGAAAGCGAAACTAGCGGACTCAAAACGTCTGATCCCCATAATGCAGTGGTTCCCAAACTTTTCTTGCCGACGCCCCACCTGTCAAGAGTTCTGGTAAACGCGCCTGACCGTATGCCAGGGCCCGGCAACCTCTCGCCTCGCAGAGCTATTCTCCAATTTCGGGGCGGATGAGCGGGTAGGCAAATCTTCCGGTGGACCGATTGCGCGGATTTCACTGTATCCATCTGAATCGTATGAGCCTGCTCCATGAACATACGCAGAAAGAATCACCTTTCATGGCGTATTTCAGAGAAGAACCGGAGCTACCAAGATGGCGCCCGGAGCTGCTGGTTACTGGTTACCCGGCCCTGCCGTATGCTGATAGCTGCAATCAACGTCCCACGTGTCTGAGTGGATTTCTCCGAGCCCCCCTAAAGACAGCTGACAATGACACTAGCGATGCGAACTGAAAACACAAAAGTGGACCGCCAGGTCTCTCGAACGGGTCGTGAATAACGAGCCAGGGCAATTCGAGGGCCGGGTTGAGATAGCGCTGAGCGCATGGCCTCGAATCGTGGTGAAGAAATTCTCAAAGAAGGAAGTGGATTCTCCCTGGCTGAGACATGCGCGACTGCAAATGTGAAACCAGGCCAGAAACATTCGATCCCTTGAAGAAAAATTTTCCGCCGAGCGCTTCTATTTGATACAGTGGACTCAGCTTAATCTGTACACATCGGGCCTGGCCATTTTGGCCCGAATAAGCGGTTGCCCCAATAAAGCGGTCGTTGATTGGCAGTGGTTGCATGTTCGGGGATCTGGATTGTGGCCCGTTAAAGCGGATTTCCCGATTATCCGGTGTTCCGACTTAGCGGAGTCCACTGTACATGCAGCCATGGAACGAGACCAGGAATTACGCAACGTTGCCGAGATCTCCTTCGAAAAACAACGGAAAGAGTCTCGCGGTGCCGTTCCGACAGCAAAGATGATATGAGGCGCGTTAGGTTTGCTTCCATCGATATGCTCCTTCACAAGCCGTAGCAAAATTTCGAGCGTTTGGCTGGATCAGATGAGAAATTCGGCTTGCTGCAAGTTAGGACGCGAGTCCTCTACGATCAGTGTGACACTCTCGGAGCACTATGCCGGTCTCATGCTGGTTTCTATAGAGTTGATGTTTAAGTCCAGGAGTTGTATCGTGAAATCTGCAGGATGCTACTAAGAGCTCGGAACAAAATTCACATCAGCAAACCGGTGGAGCTCCTCCATTCTATGGCTCGATATTTCCGTGAGTATTCCCCGGGCGCCATCAAGCCTAGTTACGCCTCTGTCATACGTTGTATCACTTCAACCTTCGCGCTGATCGGGAAATGGGATGAAGTTCGAACCGTCCGGTAATGTCACCCCCACGTTTTTTCCTACGAACAAATTCTCGCGCCTCACCAGGAAAGTCCCCGCGCCTTACCAGGTGAGGCGCGCCTCACAGTTTGGGAACCGCTGCCATAATGGATCGAATCGCATCATTCTGAACGATTTGCGCCTTCTTGTGAACAACACCGTAGCTGCAACCCCAGATGGAGATGCCGTAAGCCAGGATTGGCTTGAGGAGGGCCTCGTACGTGAGACTCAAGCATTCTGCGGGAAAACCTACGGCTCTGAGTCTTCGGAGCATGGCAATAACGGAATAACATTTCGGAGTCGAACAGACACACGAATCCTGAGTGCTTCGTTCCAGGTTGAACTCGGCGAAAACGGACTTGATTTTCTTGTAAAAGCAGCGGGGACTCTATCGCAGTCCGTGCAGTGATTTCTTGAGTTAGCATACTTGCCCTGTTCCGTTCGAGAATCCGGTTGGTTGTTCCATGAAGATTTTCTCTTCTAAGTCACCGTAAGGGAAAGCTGTTTTGACATCCATTTTGTAGACGACCATTTTCTCACGGGCTGCAATGCTGAGTAAGCAGAACTCGGGAATACTCGAAGCGACTGACTGGGGCAAATATATCATTGTACTCGATATTTCGGACGTACCCTTTCAAGACCAAATGGGCCTCGTATTTTGAGGTTTCCCCATCAGGTATTTTCTTTCGCCCGTACACCAATCTGTTTGGGATTGCTCTGAATCCCGGCAGGAGATCAACGAGGTTCCAGACTTGTCGATCCGCCATGGATTGGAGCTCTTCTTCCATTGCCGTGACCCATTTCTAGCTGTCTTCGGAGGAAACAGCTTCATCCTCTGAGTTCTTGTATTCTTCTTCAGTTGTTGAGATCATTGCTTGATACCTGTCATGTGGTTTGAGTGTTGATCGATCCCGTAGTTGTACCGGGTCTTCTCGTGCTTTGGAGTTTCTTTTCTTTCTGCTCCTTCCTCCATTTGGAGAGGATCGAGTATCCTGCTGTGTGGCGGAACCATCATTAGTTTCATCGGATTCTTCAAATGATGTTGGTCTCAACCAGCGTTACTCAGGCGCTGGATTTCGATTGAGCTTGAACTTGTGCGAGTCGGAGGTTCTGCATATCCGTTTTGAGTTTCCTCGTTGTTCACTCCTGCGCTTGAAGTGGGTACCTTTCCGGGTACCCACTTCGGGCACTTGGAGCCTTTCGGGAATTCAACGTCTTTGATTCGTTTGACGACTGTGGTTCCGGGGATTCAGAGGCGAAATCCATCGACGTCTTCAGCTAGTCCTACAAGATCCGTTACCTGGAATCGTAAGATCCTCGATAGTCCGCCTGTCGGCTCCTGATTTTCCGTTTTCCGTTAACGGAAAATCAGGAACCAACACGCGGATTATTGGAAATCTTCTGATTCGTGGAATCAGTTCAGGAGTCGACACAGGAGTTCCTCTGAGACGTCGATGACGCAAGTCCACAAAAACCAGGATTCAATTCCCGCTAACGGAAAACGGAAGTTCAATTGCTCGTCCGGGACACGCGCTACCATGTGTCGTGCTTCGTACTCGACTTCGCAGCAGACGATCCTCCAAATGCTGCACAGACTCATCTGCAGGGTGTCAAATGTACGGGATTCATCAATTTATTTTCCGTTGTGCGTTAGCGGGAAACGGAAATTGATTTTCCGTTTTCCGTTTACGGGAACTCTAGCCTGCTGGTGGTGCAACGCTGCTTGCTCTGATGCCCATCATATCATATCATCTCCATTGCTTTTCGACGACGAAGCGCGACCATGCTGAGCGAAGGCAACGAAAGTGTCGCTCTAAAAAGTATTCGAACAAGTCATTCCTCGAGAGCATTATCGCTCCACGCGTGTGCAAGCCGTATTCTCCGAGTGTGGAACTCCTTGAAAACGGCCAACCGTAGGGTTCTGATCGTCGTAGACTCGTCGCCATGGCGAAAAGCAAAGAATATTCCAATGATTCCAAAAAATCCGTGCATCAAGCTTTGAAAGCGGGTGGAATGAGTCAAGCCCGAATCGCCAATGCGTTCCATGTGTCTCGACAGCTGATCAGTGCCTGGAAAAATGATGTTTTTTCAGAAGGAACTGTTCAGAATGCGGCCAGGTTCGGGCGGGCGAGAAAAACAACCGATAAAACAGACAGACTCATCAGACGGCTCTCCGTGACCGACGTTCAGCGCTCCGCGGTATCCATCAGGGATGAGCTGAGCGAAATTTCCGATGTCGACATTCATGCCTGAACTGTGAAACGTCTTTCAATAAGTTTCGGATTGCATAGGGAAAGGCCAGCGAAGACATCACTGGTGTCAGCAGAGAAACGTCGACTCAGGCTTGGGCTCTGCAAAGAGATACGCACACTGGGGTGTCGTGGAGCGGTCGAAAGTTCTTTGGGTGACAAGAGCAAGTTCAATCTCCTGTGATCGGATGACATCAAGTACATACGTCGACCGAACGAGCGGCGGAACGAAGTTCGCTACCGGGTCTACGAATTTCCGTCGACGCCGTTTCGCTGCGGCCGTTTACTCGACGCCGTTTCGCGGCGGCCGTTCACTCGACACCGTTTCGCCTTCTATGTGTTCGAACGTTTCGCCATGCCCATGCGGTGATTTTACTGCTCGACAGAACTCCGGCATGCATGATGAACAGCAGTGAGAATATTCCCCACAGATTTTCGATCATTAAGACGAATGCACTGAGGGTGAGCATGCACAATGTGACGTACCACATCGAGCTCCACACGGTGTCAAGGCCAAAGGCATCATATTTACCATGCTCGAGCATATTGCTGCGTTTGTACTGCTCATTCTTTTGAAGTATTTCGCGGTTCAGGAAGGTTTTCACTTTCAGAGCATACTTATCGTTCCTCGACCGAAATTAGTTTACTCTCTCGTCAAGCCTTTCAGCCAACGCACCACGCTCCCCATATCGACTAAAGGTGAGCCGAGCATTGCCCAATGCCTTTGGCTGTAGCCATGGAAAGGGAGCTTCGATACAAAGCTGCGTCGAGGGCTCCCTCAGAACAGGTTCTCCTCTAGGAGCAAACCTTCGTCCCTGATCTTATCGACTTGAATCATGATCAGGTCGGAGTCTACACAGATACCACATCCCAAGAAAAGCAAGGTTAGAATTTTTTCCCTTGCCAATGACTCTGAGCGGGAGGCCCTGTGCTCTCTGTCAGTGGAATAACAATCTTTCAAGGACCTGACGGGTCTGACGGCGCGGCGTCGTACTTCCATATTTTCGGCTCATTGAACGAATTCCTGCCGGAATGGGTCCATATCTTGAGGATATCCTTCGCGGCTTCCTTCGAAGAATAAGAAAAACTACTGTGTTCATCATCCTCATCAACTCTTGTATCGACAGCCGATCTCTCGGGGCCGAGACTCGGATCGTCAGGTAGCGCCAGAGAGCACCCGGTGGCAATAGTACACCGAAGATGAGGTTGCTTACAGATAGAAACATGCGACGGAGATAAGTGAAACTCATTGATCTTGCTTCGGGATCGCGATTCGGAGAACCCGCAAATAGAAAGAATGCACGAAGTTTACACTCTGTAATTTTCGAGCAATGAACTGTGTCAGTAACAGCCGAGGACAATCCCATCGAAAGGACCCGGGATCCGATCCATCGTCCAAAAACTGGGACTGAGCTCAAATCCGACCCACCTTCGACATTCCATTGCACCTCGAGAAGCGCAAGCCTGTGAACCTCGAGGCGTCCGTCTGATTACGGTTTGTTCGCAGTAGAGCATTTGGGAACTGATGCGTTCAGGGAGTCGGCCATATCGATGCGCGGATTTTCTGCTCGAAAGATAGATGATCAACGTTCACAAAGTCGGGAATCCGAAGAGAGGACCCGAATCAATCACGACACGGGAGCGATGAACGCTGTCAGAGGTTAAGGCACGCGATGGAATCAATTTTGATCCGTCTGGTGACAAGTACAATATGTGCACGAATTCTGTGAACCTCGAAGCTAGAGAATTCCGGCTATAGAACTGGTTCTTGATCTCTTGAGTGGAATTCTCTCGAAGCTGGTGCGAATCGTGAGATGGAGGTGAAGACTGAGTATCCACCTCCATCGAGACGATCGGGTGTAAAAGTATCAGAATGCGAAACTTCCAATCGTATTCATCGAAGGTCTGCACCACATGGTCGATGACCACGAAGGAGAATGTCGGGCTTCGCAGGCTCGGTTACAACACAAGTGGAAACAATCTCGCGCCGATTCTGGAAGAATCACGATGTTGGCTCCGAGTCTCGAAGGAATGAAACCCTCACCCAATGAAATTCATGGAAGCTGACTGTGGGGCACCCGCAGATAGCCAACGAGAGATGGAAGTTCTGAGCCGTTTGGATGGCTTGGACCAAGTTCAAGGCGAAGGCAATCGCCGTCTCCGGTCGCGAAACCACGATTTCTAGTAAAGAGGATCCGGCGTATTCCAGCGCAAGCAAGGTCCGTGGCATCATCGTAACCGAGAGCGAAAAGGGTGGGAGACGTTCATCGAAAGCTTTTTTCTGGGCATGTCGGTGATTGACCCAATCGATAACATCAGGCGGTTGCCATGGCGCAAGGGAGAAATAGTTTGCCGAACGCTTGATGAAAAACCCCGTGGAGTGTGAGACATAGTTTTCGAAGCTGGTACGTGTACTCCGCCCTGTTGGTCCTTGATGTCGTACCGCCTCGCGATACGGATGAGCGTGTCTCCCCAACACAACTGCTCTTCGCGAGGTTGTCAGCCGATAAATCAGGAAATATAAGGAATCGGGACAAAGCGACCCCGTGCGCAACTATGACGAACGATTCGGACCCTTATTCGCGTCGAAGCCATCCTAGGAAACACTGATTCCTCTTGGCTCTCCCATGCCGGGCGTAGTACTCCAGTCCAAGGGCGTAGCCTGGATTTTACTTTGGGAGGGAGGCCAAGACGATTTCCGGCTCTTTCGGCAGTGAGTAATCCTGCTTTCCGTTAGTTTTGTTGATGGTTGCCGGGAAGAGGAGTTCCGGGATACCGTTAATGAAGGTGACCGTTTCACATGGAGGAAGCTGCTCTCGGTCGTGAAGAAAAGAGAACAAAGAAATCGCCGGCTGTGTTTCTCACTCCCTGTACGAAATTCGATACAAGTCGATTCCTCCACCGTGAAAATCCATAACTCTCATCCATTCCAGGCCTCCACGTCGACACATGTATGTCGACGATGTGTGTAGCGAAGAATGAAAAACCGATGCCATCGAGACGCTTCTAAAGCTGGGTCAGGACAACGTGGCTTGGAAATTTCCACATGATGCCGCTTGAAAGCAGGAGCTTCATCAGTATTGGCGACAGACGGGAGTATGAAGATGCTAATCCGGAGAATTCGGGGGGAAGGACGTAGTCTCATTCTCGGTTTCCAATTACCACGGGTCTCAAAGTTCATTTCAAGGGATTCGAAGACCTATTTTCTCGACGGAATCGGGTCGACATATTGGTCCAATATGACTCAGAAGTTTATTTTTTGAAGATTTCTAGCATATAGAATCCTACCGGCATGGCTCTGGTCTGCTGATTGTAAATGGATATGATGTGGAGAAGCCCATTCTGATATTTCTCGAATGTATCCCTTGATTCGGGAATTTCCCGCAATCTCGGTATTGGGCTTCAGAGGGCACTTCTGAGCATGACTCGAGAGCTCCGGAATCTAGCGTCCGAAGGCCTGTCATAGCTGGAAGCCGGAGGAGGGGCAAGAATCAGCGATGAATCGACCCCGATTGCGCTATGCTTCACACACGGGGGCCTTCGTGAGATATTGGTCATCGAAACTCTCCGTTACCGTCTGTGCGCTTGAGAGAGGAGCTCTGCTGGGACAGCGCTCCTCCGAATCCGGAGTCTTTCCCGAATCCAGTGTTCGGAAGTTGTGTTACATGCCGTCGGCCATGGACCAGACATTGCAAATAACCACAATTCCCAAAAACCGCGGTTCAAGACCGCCGAAAACCGTAGAGACCCATCTGACTATCAGCACAAGTATACTAAACGCGTCTAGCGTATCGCGCTCTCTGACGGGAGGAGTTCGGTCAAACTGATAAATCATCGCACAGGTGGAATCTTGCTCACTTATGTCGACACTATGGCCATTGGCATCCGGCGCCAAGGCAACTTCAGGGACCACAAACGAGGACTCTTGAGCTGTGACGGTGTTAAGGCCAGCGACAACTTATAACATAGATCTACCTGGGCCACCTTGGCTTATACCGCATCGACGGGACATCTTCCTCGAGTCGTTCGCGGCGTGCGTGCCCTAACATTTAACACAGCACGCTCGCGGTCCACTGCGAAAGCCAATGCCCAACCACGCAGTATTTTCACAGTACCCCGTTGACCAAAGCTACAGCATGTGAGCCACTGCAGCGGTGAAGGCGGGCTAAGTGTGATTCGACATAGCTCATGAGTTCATGAGCGATGGTCACCTGAGATTGGATCATCCCTAGAAGCGAACTCTCACGCGGTTTGAAGGCTTAAGCACTCTTTTATTTTCCGGCGCCAAGGTAAACTCAGCCGTCGAGTAAATTCCCCGTGCAAGCTCAATGACGCCTCTCAGTCAGACAGACAAGAGCAGGCAAGTCTTTCTCCCAGAAGACCAGGTTGACGCAAGGGACTCTTGCAGAGAGGTCGCTCATGGCAGCTCGAGCACAACCTCGATGCCAGCGATAACCCAGCCCCGCTTCGCTACGACACAAAAGTTTCTAAGTCTCGAGTGCATGCATGGCATGTTTCTGGTTAGGAGTCCTCGATTGCCATCCTGTCCGAACGTTTAAAATGTCACTATCGATGATTGAAGGGAACGGTATGATATTTCAAAGGAGGATCACTCCTCTCTGTCTTCTACTGAACGTACACCAACTCGCGCGCACACTAGGAACGCGTCGTAAAGAAACTTTCCGTATGACGAACCTTCCGTGAGAAAAACTCAGCATCCATTACCCTTTCCTTACCAAAGTATACTTCTTCTGACGCGGTGGAGTCGTTGAAGTTCAGACGGGGTGATCGTCATGGTTCGTAGCTCCTCGGCTCTTCGTGTCCAGTCGTTGTTACACGTCCGCGCTACGCAAAAGGCTCGGTCCCTCTGTCGTGCTTTGATCAAGGCGGCTAACTCACCACCACGATGCGCGAGAACTACGCGATTTACGACCCCTTCAGAATCGTTGCTCCGGATCGTGGCTAGAAACTCCGTTGCGGAAGAACGGCGATGGCGAATTGCAGAGTTCAGCATTGAACGAATATGGAATCATCTGTTTCCCGTTCTCAGCCAACTTCAGGTCCTGGGGAGCTTATCCTTGATATTCTCCCGAATCGTTCCTGTGAGCGCTTACGAGTCGGAGCAGAACCTACCCAATTGCAAAGCGAAATACAGGTAGACGCAGAATACCGAAAGGGAGACAGAAATGGGCAGAATATTACGAGATATTCCAGCATAGAAACTTCTAGAAATCCGTGTATTCCGTCTGAACCTTCAGGCTCCATTGATGACCGGTGGGGACGGTGTACATGCGATC
This sequence comes from Neoseiulus californicus, assembly GCA_028455905.1. Taxonomy (NCBI): domain Eukaryota; kingdom Metazoa; phylum Arthropoda; class Arachnida; order Mesostigmata; family Phytoseiidae; genus Neoseiulus; species Neoseiulus californicus. Next base: position 5,409,228 of record JAMQGS010000008.1, read on the forward strand.
GGATACGTGAATTGGAAATCTGAACTTTTGACACCTCACGCACAAGGATAGTGAGTCTAACCAGGATCGCGGGGGAGCGATCCGGCTCGCTTTCTGGGAAGCCGTTCCGATATGATTCCGGGAGGCACCCCGCCACATATTTATTGAATTTGGTCACTTTCACGCACGAACAGCTCACAATTTTTCGATGAGCGATCCCTGCCGTAGATATTCCGGTCCTCCCTCGTTAACGTTCACGATGACACTAGACACTACTCACAAGGAGATCAGTAATCATCGAATACTGATATCGGTGGGACGCTTAGCAAATCGCTATGGAATTTGACTCTGGAACCGGTAGTTGCTCTCTGTGGTTCCCTCTGCGTCAACTGAGGGAGTCTCTCCCTCATCGGAATCATTTTCCTATGCACTTGAATGAAATCGATGTCCTTGAGCCACGCATGCTCCCTGGCCCTCCCACCGCCGATTGGGCCCGCGGTCTGCGAGCCCAGTCGACGGCCCGCGTCCACCCTCAGTATCAGTGTCATGAAGTCCTTCATATCGTCATCCAGCTTGAATATGGGGAAGCTTTCCTTCAAGAATTCAGTAGCGCGGAACTCCGTGGCAGTATTGTCATCAAGAGGGTCGACGGGGTGGTCGAGTCTCTCAGAAGCAGCAACGCCCAGCACTATCTCGTTGACAATCGATCCGAGGAACCACCAATCAACCTCGTAAGAGTGGAACCCTGCGATCGTTGTAATGTTTCTCAATTCAGGCGGCTTATTTCGCTCTTCGATTGGTGGTGGATAAGTGTATGACGGAACTCTACGGTCGAAACCCTGAGAAGAACGTCTCACGGTCTTGAGATCAGACAGCTTCAGGTAGCCGTCTCCAAACACGCAGATGTTATCTTTACTCAACGCCCGGTGTATGTATCCGCAGCTGTGCAGGTACTCGATTGCCAGAATGATCTGAGCCGCTATTAGCTTTGTCAGCTCTTCCGACCTATGATTCTGGATTGGCACTAGACAGTCCCCAAGAGTGCCGTGGAACGCGTTGTCGACCATGAGATAGAGGTGTAGACTGTCCTGGAAGACGTAACGCGCCTTCCTGATGAAGGGACAATCGTGCGCATACAAGAGCTTCTTCTCTACTATCAAGTAATCGTGCACCCGAAATGAAAGGGCTGCGACTCTCGACCGCATTAGCAACTCGAGGGTCTCACTTGACTCTTCACGCCGCACCTCGAAAAATTGCTCAATAGGCTGAGCTGAAGTCGTCAAGACTTCGATAAAGTGGTATCCTTTGAGGTCTTTCTCCCTCGGGCACTCGTTTGCATCGAATAATGCCTTCAGAGTCTCCTCAGCATGGGCAAGATAGCGATCGTATTCCATTTGTGCAAGCATCTTGTCGTTACCATCGAGAAACTCTTCGAATGGATCACCTCCAGCCTCTGGCTGAGCCGGGCCAGGTTCTCCCATCGTTGTCGTACTAAATCCGAAATTCGACGAATTGTTGATCGTATGAGCTTTATCTTCCGGATAGTCGCCGTCGGAGGGGATGGAATCGCGGGGAAAGCGGCAACTCCTGGTGGCGAACACACGGAACCTGGCGCCAGCTTGGCTTCCGTTCCAGCGTCGCGTCGCGGTTGCCTTGACTTTACGTGGCTTTCAGTGATGCTTGAACACGGGTCAGAAACCGATCAGAGTGTTCACGTCAGGGACCGTTCCTTGTTAGCAGTGGACTCGCTTTCGCTTCGTTACTGAGTCACGATGTCGCCGGAAGGACATCTGACAAAACTCATCAGTAGAATGTGAGCTCTCTTTCTGGTGAGTAAATGACGGAATAGACATGTTCTTCTCGCTAGTCGGGCCATGAAGCTCGTGATCCGCTCGCGAAATTATCCAGCATGCGGTACGCGAATCTCAGAGTACACATCTATGGGCCAGCAGGGGACTTGGGTGGAAAGAATCATCACGAAAGCCTCGGTACAACTCGGACCCAAGTCCTCCGGTCACCTCATAATTCCAGCAAACAGACCCAGTAAAGTTCTCTTTTTTTTAATTAGGATTCATCGGGATTCTTTCGCCGATGTTGAAGTGATATGCCTGACCAATACCGCTCGTGGGCCAAAATGCACGTGGTTCAAGGTTTCGATCTTCGATGACAGACCGCGACCAGAATCTCCGGATCACTTGCAGAATACGAGTCGAGCTCTTCTCTCCGTGTAGAGCTGCCATCCATCCAACGGAAGATTGCGATCAACCGAACTCGGAACCCTCCAAGGGCCGGAGAAGTTAATGTTTGGCCGCCAACATCAACTTCTCCGTTATGTATCTGGAATCAGGATGCTCGTCTGGACGAAATTCCTGCAATTTGCAGCCAGTGCGGGACGAGTGGACCTTGTTGTCGGGTTCTCGATCTTCACGCGTCTGGAGACGCAACTCTGCGAAGAGCGGTTGCAGAAAGAGGGAGAATCCCCACAGGAGAGTCTACGGGGAACCCGGCCACCCCGTCTGATGGATGCATCACCTGTACTCCACGGTGGTATCAGTGGCTACAAGACTTTGCTGCGCTCTTTCATGGGAGTCGTCAATCCTCCTTCTTCATCATGATTTCGGAGCCCGTGTTTATCATTTTGGATTCGATAATTGGGATCCATGGCACATCGCACAGTCCCGATGTTCGCAGGCTCTCGCGTTTTGCCGTTCTTTGGACCCTACGCCTCGAGACGATAGAATCACCCACGTACTAGTTGGACTCGATGTTCCCTGTCCCCTCCCACCCTCTGACCGTCCCTCGGAAACTCCCTCAAAAACAGCCAACGGATATTCGCATTTGAGTGAACCATTCCTCTTGGACAAACTCTCAGATTGTGATGAGGAAATGGCTGACGGTATTACGAGCCACCCTTAGGCGGTGGAATCCCGAATCCGGCTCTGCATCAATGTTTTCATATGAATTACCTCTGAATCGCGTTCTGCATCCTATGCCGAGCTCGGTTTTAAGGATGTCCCCCATTTTGACCTCCGTTTCCGCTGAAAAATATGCCAAACCAGCAAACTTGATCGCTGACTCTGATACCAACATGCACCTCTGGTCGAGGGAATCATTGTGAAAGAAAAGTTTTCGGTGATGGGATCAATATCGGGTATGCGAGGGCCTCCGCGAGTTCGGGCAGAAAATGTTTCGTCCGAGATCTTGTGAAAAAAACTGATACTGTGTGATCCTCAGTGCCTGTTCTGGGGTTATCTTCTTTCATCCATGATTCTAGCGGTGATTTCACGCGAAGAAACCTCACTTTGATTGATGTCTTCTCGCCTATCCCATCCCAGAAACTCAATCTCGTTCATGCGCTCAATGCTTCATAGGCATTAAAAACGCGATTTACTCAAGATTGGAGAAATGCACCTGACTCCTTTAGGAAATATACTCCTCAATTGAATTCCAGCAGGCATGCTCGGTTCAAGAACAGAGCTCCTGGGAGTTTCGTGGGAAGAGCGACGATAGATGATTCTCCGTCGCGCAGGGACGATTCCCGCGGCGTAACATGCATCTCGACGGAGCTGTGAACAATCGAGCTAGTTTTCAGGACCCATTCGCTGAAATAAATTATGACCAACTGCTAAAATTAACGAATTGGCGTTCAAACGCTGTGCTCGGTGCGTGATGACTGGAGTATCCGCGACGATTGAAGACCATGATCCTTGCGGAAGCTCCTCCCGCTTCTGCATGTTTTTCAACATCCTGAAGGCTTCTATTAAGTCAATCTTGAGTCTGATGTGAGAACTTGGATGGCATATGCGCCATCTTACTCCGTTCTTCGTGTAACTTATGTGAAGTCCGATCGTACGCTGCATGGACGTAATACCTTGGGGATGCCGACCGACTTACGATTCCGATAGTGCGCTTTTGAATTTGGAAGCGTGAGAATTTGGGCAGGCAGAGACATCAGTAAGGCTATGCGTTCATCGCGGCATCTATGCGGAATCGCGGCGTTTTCGCCAAAGGAACACCGCGGACGCCGAAAATATCCAGGAAAGGTTGGCGGAGAGGAGTAACAAAGCAGAATACATACAGTTCTCGACCGGATATACCATTGCTCATACTCATTCCTTTTCTGACGGTCCCGAATCGTCTGCGCGTAGGGTTAGCGGCGCTCTTTCGCGGCAAAATCCCTGACCCAATATGAGAACATTGTCACACTCCTCAACATGGCTGGATGCTCTGTGCGATGCGGCGACAAGCATCATATCGGCGTATGGTGAGCAAAAAGTGGAGATCTTAGAGTTTGAGAAACATATCACTACGGTCTGCACTAGACGGGACCCCAGAGCTTGGCTGCGATGAAGCTGCCAGAGTAAAAGTTGAAAAAGTTAAAAAAAAAAAGTTAAAAAAGTATGTTGCAGTTTGGAACGTCAGCCCGCGAAAACATCGAGGCTCTGGAAGTAGACTGAACCTTGAGCTCCTAACTCAGCCGGGAATCGAACCCCGGGAAAGACACTGTCGACGCGACAGTGTTAGGAGCTCAAGGTTCAGTCTACTTTCAGAGCCTCGATGTTTTGGATGGACTTTGTGCAATTTTCCCTGATCGGCCAGAACTCTGCCTGCAGATAAGCGAAGCTGGTTGAGGGCACAGGTATAAAAGCCGTCTCAATTCGTTCATTGGTCGCATTCGATGAAAGAGAGTCATCCGGTGCGTTCCATCGAAGCGAGAAGTTGGTCAGACCACATGGACACACAGTTCAATTCGACTCTTCACGACATTGTCAGCAGAACCCTTGTGAGCGACGAACTCGAACGTAAGATGGCCTTGGGAATTGCCGACCTTGAACAAGAGGCTTTTGACTACATTTTGGACTGCACGCCGCCCGACTACGCGCTCTGGACGTTGGATCAAAAATTCGTCGTCCTATCACCGCAAATCTGGCAGAACTCGCGAACTTTGATGAGTCATTCCCCCGTTGGGAAGTATCATTCCGTTGAATGGTCATTCCAAACAGTGGAAAACTTGAAACGGCTCGCGTATGTGAAAGTCTTCCCTCGCGACCTCTCGCAAGCGCTGGAGCTCATCGCGCTTGTGAAGTATCTCTACATACCATCTCTGCTGAAGATGTGTTACGATCACTTCTGTCACGGAACCGCCCTCCAAGGGTCTCAAAACGTGGCTATTTGTGCCGCGAGTTTGCCCGCCACGTGCTCGCGCGGGACCATCTTGAGGATTTGGGAGCTCGTGTGCGCCTCGCCGATGCGCTCAAAGGCCATATATCAGCAATACTTCAAATTGGTCCAAGATTACTGCGTAGACATCGATTTCATCAACTTGGCTAGACGGATCAACAAGGCGCGGTGCAAGGAGTATCTGCTGAAAAACATCGAAGGCCTTCCCGTCGATCTCAGCCGCACGACCGCCCCGATCGGCCTCTTCATCATCGGAGGCGAGCCAACGACCGCGGTGATCGGCAACGGCTCCTTCGTGCCCACCGACATTTTTGGGAGAGCTTTCAAGAAGGAGCTCAAACAGACGGTCCGGGACTTCTTCCTCTTGTACAACCGCTATGTGGTTTACCGCGATCAATACGCCGACGTCTACCACCAAGTTCTGAACCCGGATGTCCAACCGGTGAAAATCGCAAGCAACATATGCCAGTTCCTCCACAAGGTTGAGCACTTGTTCCTGCTCGGGAAGAACTGGGTGGACCACAGGAACCGAGTCCACAAATGGAGTGGCAACGCTCTGCTTGAGCTCTATCCTACGGACTCCGTCGGGGAGCACTTGGATTTCGAACCCGAGAGCAGCATCCTGTGCTACGAGAATGCACGTGGTGACGTCATCTGTTTGGACTTTCTTAAGGAGACCTCTTTGAGTCCATGCCGGAGGATAGAGCACGGATGCATTCGCTCATTCGTCCTCTACCAGCGAGAGCTCTTCGTGTGGGGCAAACACTCGAATCGAGTCTACGGTGCTGATGGCTACGCAAAAGATTTCGCCAGAGTGCCTGAAGTCAGTCAGGGCATCATAGATTGCAGAGTTGTCTGCGGACAGCTCTATCTGAGGATGGCCGACGGTTGGAGGATCTTCCGAGAGGGCCGCCTACAGGACTTTTGTGCGGGGAGTCAGCTCGTGGCGTTTGCGGAGATTTGTCTCAATCCCTACCTTCTGGCGAACCCCACATGAGAACAATCATCCTGGAGGAGCACACGTTCGACGAGCTCCAGCGGAAGGCACTTCTTCTCGATGAAAAGGCGAATAACTGTTTGAAGAGGTCCTGATTCCACGGCAAAAAATAGCCCCGAGGATCCGAAAGTACCGAAGCACGATTCCTGCAAACTGTACGCATTGGGAACCTCCCGTAAACCAAGAAAAAACTCAATTCACTCGAGGCTCCATCTGAGTATTCTATGATGAACGACTGAAAATCGGGCGCAAAGTACGCTCATCGTTCTTTGATTAGCGGAATAAACCACTCTCATTCTCCTACAAACGGCCGGCCCTTTTATTAGATTTTAGAGACGTTCGTCGAGGAGCCCTGCGTAAGACGGCTCATGAGCCCTTACGTTGAGTTGAACATGTGAAAAGATTCGACAACGATCATGTTCATGCTGTCAAGGATCTACCGCGAGTGGGATTTTCAACCGCCTATCGGATGATCCGGGGGAGCAATGATCGATTCTCAAGGAGACCATGAACGATTGTGGGGCCACTCTCTCGTGATCTCCATGAAGAATCTCTCGAGATGAGGCTCAGTTGCGATAGACTCAAATCAATGGGCAGTCAATGCGTCCCAGGATTCGAAGTCTGTGACGGGGCTGTAAGACTCTGTGTTGTTGGACGTCTCATCCCCAAAATCAGGGCATCCTCAGGGCTCAAAAGTCAGGAACCATTTCGTTGGACGATGAACCTCCGACGAACTCGCGTCTTACATCCTTGGTGACGCCATCCCAGTGACCCCGAGAGAATTCTGGATTGGGATTCGTCCCAAGACCTGAGGTGATTTCTTCACGCTTGTTGTTCATCAGAAGGCTCTTATGAAACAGATTTCGGGGTACAGGTTGGTGCGTGACGAGGTTCGAACCAGTCGTGGGCGGTTTGGGAGGAAGAACAGACGAGTTTGAGAGCGTGAAGTTGAGCCGAAACATAAGAGCTTATCCGCCGTTTCATTTCATTGGAAGCTCGATTGGCGAACAGCCTAATCATGAGCTGTACAAACCTGAGAGCTCGCCAATACAAAGCGATTGAGAGGGACAATAGAATGGTTCCGGAATTCTGGAGAGTGCAGATCGCGTAAGAAGGGCATACCTTTCAAATACTCATCAACGATGTACACAATTTTATAATCTTGCGTTAAAAATCAATCCCAAGAGTCCTCGGATTCTGAATGCCACTTCAACAATGACGAGCTATGCCTCCAAGGCTTCCCTCCCTTGTTCGAAGCCCAAATAATCATTTGATCCTGAATCTGTAAGAGTTTCCACTGCGTAGGAGACCATTTGAGCGTTGAGTGAGAACCGAGGAGGGCGAACTGCGGTAAGACAAAAAAGGAGACAAAATAAAAAGGATTCCATCCCTGCTGCTACGTTGCTCAAAGACTAGGTGCCAGGAAAGAGAAGGTAGATGACGTGCATCCCACACGATCAAGAGCAGTTACTGAGCCGTTGCATTTCGGATTTTCGCACACTTTGGGCAACGTGCCATTGGTAGCAACACTCAATGAATGAGCCCCCGCCTCGTTGTTTGAGTATTTTCAGAGCACTTTCTCTTCCTTGTTGAATAAGTCACTGACACGTTGAACGTAGATCAAAGGATGCGAGTACCAGGTCGGGTTACATGAGACGTCGCACCTTAGAATTACGTGAAACAACATCCATGCGTGACGACATAAATGTGGCTATTCGGGGCGAACGATGTTGTGTCTTGGGCAGCGCTGTCGCGACCGCCTCACCCTATCGTCGTCGTCATCGGTAGCAATCTCACGTGAAGATAGGCCGATATATGGAGGCATCGCGCTGACGTCTGTCGTGTCGAGCATTAATTGTGATGATGGTCAGGTGTCGTATTCTTCGTGGTCTCAGGATTGAGAATTTCTCTCAAAATTAAATTCAACGCCTAGCTGGACGAGTAAATCTCGGTTCCAGATGGTATGCTGTCGAGAAATTATATCAACCCGGAGACCGTTACCTTCTCGTACAGAGCCAATATCCTGCTGGTGCAATGTCCGACGAGGGTACTGTGTCGGCTACGAACAAAGGCTTTTATTCCATGACGGTAAACTCAAGCTCGAAGTACCGACGCGATACGCTGTTTTGGAAAGATCCCTGAATTTCGCTACTCGCTCATTGGCCAATGGTCTACTCGATTGCGTTGCAGCACGTTTTCCATCCTTCAATCCCCAGGGCCGCTCTCTTATGCTGATGTGAAGCATATTCATGAAAACAAGAAAGATTTCAAAACGAAATAAACCCGATTCACATGAGAAATGGTGAGATTCTTTCAAGACCGGGGGAACTGGAAAGAGCCAATCCAGGAGATCGGTGAACCCGCTTGTAGGTGTGTTGGCAGCTTTGGGTATTGTGACCATGGCGACCGACTGGTTCTACCGGAGGGATCGCGTTCATTCCCAACTTGGGATATCTCTATGAGGTGTCCGAAATAATCCAGCTGCCGTATAAGCATTCTCCGGAGACGATCTGTCCTTGCCCGATAAGCGTTAGGAGCGGGAGACACAGATAGGGTGTTCATTCGATTTCAACGGAGGAACGTCCCAAGATCAGACAGAGAGATAGGCCAGCGTGAGGACGTCGCGAAAAACGGTCGAGTCTATGAAGTCATGACTCGGTAGGCTTCGGAGCAAAAAGTGGCAAAAATCATCAGGCTTCGTGAATAGTTCGATCTTGACGTTTCTTCGCCGCGAGTTGACGGGCGCGGTTATGGAATGCGGGCTACCATGCATGTGGAACCCTGAGGACCGTGAACAGATCCACTCGCTGGAGCACCATGCGCTGTCGAAAATTTAACCTTTCTTTTTGATCTCCTCTCTTCCAGTGGCACTGACCGGAAGAAGCGATTGCGTTATCCGCCACAGTTACACTTGGACCTGGGGTCAAGTCCGTGGGACTGAGAGACCTCGAAAAGTTTGGAGAATTGGCTCGCTTCTTCGATCCGTCTCAGCTTCGGATCCCTTCGAACTTCTCATACTCGACATCCTATACAGAATTTTCAAAGAATCGTTCCCGACGCTGTCATGACAACTCAACGCAGCTGTGGAGACTTCATCCGTATTCTCGACACGATATTGAGCCGCGATACCACAGAGAGTCAGGTCGATCAGTGTATCACGTTCGCATGTATCCGATATTTGGAACGATACCAGACATTTGTTCTCTACGAAGATATCGTCGGAACAACTCATCAACGAACGAAGTTCAGTTACAGCTCTCAGGTCATTTCAGTGCCGGTGCGATTGGCCACTCGAGTCTTGCACCTCGAGCGCTTATCTCTGCGAACAATCTCCCGATAGTAGAGCGATAATAACGAGGGCAGTAAGTCACAGCAAGTTCGGAACGTGGTAATTTTGCCTCTGAATATCATTCAGCCTCTGAACATCATCCTATGATTTCCTAAAATTATAGGTCTCGTGATAATGCTCCGACGATATAACGAAGCATCAAAGCGATAATGATATATGAGAATATGAAGATTTCCTTCCACCTTGAGCGTGAATGAATCTGAACGGAACTTGGACTCTATCGCATTGTGCGTTTCGAGCCCCGCCCAACGCGGAGATCCGGTTTCCTCTGCCTGAATGATAAGTTTGTGGCCGAGGACTCTGATCCAAGCGAGATGTTCAGCCGATGAAAACTCACTAGATAACACAGAGCACGGGCTCGTAGGAACCTGCGGGCCGATGATAAGAGTTCTTATCTACCGCTATCTACTCAATCGCGCGTTAACCAGGGCAAGGTTTTCCGAATTCGAATTATCGATTCTGTCTGAAGGTCGTTGCTTCCGGAGGAAAGTCCGGCGAATGACGATTGAGAGAAGTGCAAACATCACCTTGGACGCACGTCTTATCCTCAAGCATGTGCAACTCCAACCTCCCCAGCGCGAACATCCTTTCCAGCGGACGGAGCGGCTACAGATTGGACTTTCGCAGATGATGATTCGATGACCGCGCTTCAAGGCAACGGCCACAGCGTTCCCTAGCTGGAGATGGTTTGGGGAGCCTCCTCGCTCAGCAGCCTCCTTCCCCGACTCCTATTCGGCAACGAGGCGGTCCTCACACCTCCAACGTCGACGGCCTACGTACTTAAGCGCGACGGGCTGAGTACACCTCCATGGTTTGACACTCGACAGCATACGCAACGGTCGCAACATCAACAACAAGCGCATTTTTCGGGTTCTCGTCTATTGTGTGGTGACGCCAGCAGTGAGGTCGATTGTGCGGAGGAAGAGCAGCTGAGAGAAACGTGCAAGTCTTTTCTCTGTGAAGCAGAGATGTCGTCGTCGCGAAATTACCAAAACTGGGCCCTCCAGAACAGTGGAATGGAGGCATCCGTCAAGTCCGGATACATGGCTGAGGATAGTTGTGAAACAACAACTACTTCTTTAGCTCAGCATATCAGGCAGCGTTCAACATCAGCGCGTCAGTTCCTTAGCTCGTACAACTCGTCCATCGAGTACACGACCTACCTGAACTGGCATACGCTGAGTAGCGATCTCAGCGAGAAAATTCGTCAGGGCTCCGTTCGTGTCAACCGGAACAACGCGGTCGAATATGCCACCATCGACGAAGAACGGGCTCACGGGGACAAAGTTCCTCTTCTCCGGCGAATGCAATCGTCGAGTACCCAAGGTAGGTTCCTATCAGTTTCTCGTGTTTCCATCGGAGGGCCGCAGTTCTCTCTTTCGAGAACATTCTGAACTTTCTATGAGTTCGAACGTTTTGCCATGAGCATGCGGTGTTGTTCGAGGATTTCGAAGACGATTGCACGTTTCGCAACTCTGCTTCCCGTAGAGTTGAGGGCTCATATCGGTTCATTGAGAACTGCAGCCAGAATGGATGAACACATTCTTGCCGCGAAGGACGGGATCGCCAGAGTTTCGGTTGAGCAACCACCTTGCAATAGAACCATGCTGTTCTACAAGTGCCGGATATCTCTCCGATAAAACCCCGGTTTCCTACGATCTTCGATTTCGGGACTCGGTCGCTCCGTCCCCTGGCGAAGCTGTCCTATGCAGAGGCTGGAACCAGATCCGATCATTCCTCCGGAGCACGAAGTCCCTTATCGGAAAGTCAATCCATGAAAATTATACTCAATATAGTGAAGACGCCGAAACCCGTGGTTAACTTTGACGAAGAGTTGAAGTTGTTTATCGCGCTGAAAACGGCTCTGGGAGGTTTGACAGAAACTCAAGCATATGCATCAATGCGCGTCAATGCTTTCCAAACTTCTGCTCGAATCCATTCTTTATGAGGCAATAATTAATAGGCGTCGAAGCGAATCCGACCTGTCTGAGTTGCGTTCCTCTGCTGGCCAGGGGAATGGCTTGATTGAGACAAAACGAAGCGCGCATTTGAAGGTGTGTTTTATTTTGGGAGAAATGCGTTCTGATTGTCCCGAAGTTCTGATTGAGACTCGATTCATCAGCTGAGACTCACCGTGAAACTTTAGTGCCTCTTGCGTTGCTTCCGCCAAACGACCCGCGATCGGAAATTGTGGATGGAAAAAAAATCGACACGGTTAGTTTTGAGCATGTTCGATGACTCTGAACATTTGTCGGTAGACCTAGCTCGCTATCTCGTGCCAACAATGCCGAAGGAATCATGTATGTAAACCGACTCGTCGGCATCGTCTTTGATCATACGACCTGTTCTAGGTTGATAAAATAACGAGTTCAGCCCCAAGCAAAAGAAGCTGCTGCCTCCCTAAATACCGCGTCTTTGCTCGAGTCGGTACGCGCGACACGCCGGGAGACGTTTCTGTCGACTTCGTATCCAACAGGAAACTCTCCTTGCAGAAACTCCTCGGTCTGGGTTTATAGTGAAACTTTACAGAAATAGTTTTCCAACGCTGGAAATATGTGAGACGTCTGGTCAGATGCCGGAAGACAGCCGAGTAAGATCCAGAGCAAGTCACCATGGACAGAATCGACTTAGAGTCGGCCAGACTGAGATGTGCCAAGATCTCTTAGAACTCAGATTTCGACCGTTCTCGACCCGCTGACTTGATGCGGTCCAAGTTCAACCGAGCTCTAAATCGTTCCGAACCTCGTTCTAAAGTAGATTTTCTCATTCCAGGGATCTCATGGGGCGTCGCAGCGTTCCTCCTAGTCAACACGGCTCTTGGAGCTGGAGTATTGAACTACCCGTCAGCGTACGACAAAGCAGGCGGCATCTTCACCGCAACCATCATTCAGATTGTAAGTTCGAATGAGTTCGAAGAGCACATCGCACTTCCACCGAATCCACTGCGCATGCTCTTGACGACAAGACCCTTACGCAACCATCGCGGCAAGGTCGAGATAGCAATGCTTGCTTTGCGCATGACAGGGAAACTTTATTGAGTTTCCACAAAATGACGGGACCACAGAGGCTTGGTAGAGTCGAAAGGAACACAGCAGAGTTGCCGCAGTCAAAACAGATAATGAGGGGGAATCTTTCTTTTGAGAATCTTAGTCGTTGGCAGAAGTCTACCCTAGTTCGATCTATCGGGGAAACTGCTCAGCAGCCGAGGTTCGCTACAAGCGGAGTTGCGCTTGCGAGAGGCCACCTGGGCTCAGAAAGGGCTCATCCCGTGCCAGAGCCTTTGCACAGACTGACATAAAATCGTAGCATACAATTGACTTTTCCCGGAGTCCAGCGCAGCGATTTTTTAAACTAAAGCTCTTTGTACAAAAACCTCACAGGTAATGATGTTCTCGCTCAGTGTAACTATGATGGTACTCGCCTACTGCTCGGACGTAAAAGGCGACGCCACATATCACGACGTGCTCATGACGACTGTCGGCCGAAAAGCCCAACAGATGGCTGCTGCCTCCATTCTTGTGACCTGCTATGGAGTCTCTATAACATTCCTCATCATCATTGGAGACCAATATGATAGACGTGAGTTTTAACCACATCAACTCCTAATCTCAGGAACTTGTCGGAACTCGAGAGAGTCGATTTCCCCTTTAGCGACCCATTATGAAGAATGATGTCCTCGTTCCAGTGTTCTTGTCGTTGTTCGGTGACAACTTCTGTCAGAACGTGTTCTTATCACGAGAGTTCACCATCGCCGTCACTGCTGTCGTCTTCATCTTGCCGATCTGCTATTTCCAAAGGCTGGACTTCTTGAAATACGCGAGGTATGTATCCGTGGCAGCGGCGGGCTTCTTCCCCATGACATAAAGGCCTCGAAGAGAGCCGTACCTAGTATAATATAAGAAAATGTTCTACAATGACGTTCTGATGACTGAACTTCCTCTTCAGCTCGCTCGGGATCTTCGCGATGCTCTACCCCGTGTTCCTCACCATGTATGTGTACTATACCCAGGAAGTGCAACCCGTTTTCCGTGAAATCAAACCTGAGTAAGTCAAAATCTCGCAAAAATCGTCCCCACAACAGAGTCGATGTCATTCGGGCCTTCTCTGAGAAAAGGTATTCAGAGTGAGAAAATGGGCTTTGATCGCTAAGCGAATTTTCTCTCTTCAGTTCTCCGCAATCTGTCATGGAGTTCATCTCCATTGTGCCAGTCATCTGCTTCGCCTACCAGACGCACGAGGTTCTGGTGCCAATCTACGCCAACATGCGTGAACGCAATATCAACTCCCTCGTGAAAACGACTTGCGGCTGCATGCTGATGCTGTTCTGTATCTACTCCACCATGGGAACTTACGGATACCTGACTTTCGGCTCGGCTGTGAAACCCGATATCATGCAGATGTTCGACGGCCAACGTCCCGAAGTCTTGATCGGTAGGTTTCCACAGAGAGTCTATTATTGTCGCTCCCCTTGTCAAGGGCCGTCTCATGTTACACTTTGATGCTTCTCCCTCCGAAATTGTACAAAGCATGAAACAACCCTCCAGCTACACCTGAGAAAAGATGTTGATGATATGGGTGCTCATCAGCTCAGCTGCCCTGCAGCTGATTTTTCAAATGTAACGGGAATTTTCCTTGCTTGACGGACGTGATTGAGAGATTGAGAACGGAGCAATTCAATGTCACGTCCGACTTGAGAGGAGCGTGCTCGGGGTTCAACGCCAATTCTCGTTTTCAGGGATCGCCGCTCTGATTATAAAGATGATCACCTCGTATCCTCTGCTTGTGATTTGCGGACGCGGCGCTTTCGATGGACTTTACGCCGAGTTTTTCAAGGTGCCCACCGAAGAATTCATCGCCAACGAGAGGACTCGACGAATCATCATCACCACACTGTGGTTCGTTTCGACTACCACTCTGGCCATCACTCTTTCGAACATCGGAGTTGTGATCGAGCTCCTGGGGTGTTTGGCATGCGTGAACGTCTTTGTGTTTCCTGGTGAGTTCTCCCACAGACCGGAGGTATTCAGCGAGGAAATCTCGATCTGTTTTGTTCTTGTTAGAATCGTTGGCGATTGTTTACTTGTGCGTCGACAACATGTCCAACTTGTCGGCTCAACGAACGAGTCGCCGACGTGGCGACAAGTGCGCTCACGTGCTGATGAGAGACACCGATGGTCATTAGGATGTTGGCAGTGTAATCTCTATACGGCCATTTGATGCTGACCGACATGTTCTTTCGAGCGAGCGAAGGTTGCGACGGCACAAGAACTTGCTATCTATAGCACTACCGGGTTCATCCTTGTGTCGCCGCTCACTTGCTTGACTAGTTTATCGCACGCGCGGACCCGACCAAGCGGCATCTACAATTTCTCTTCATGTTTTAGGACTTTGCCTGGTTGGGATGTACTGCAAACGTCAACGCTTCGGACTCAACTATCCCCGCTTGATGCTCACCGGCGGAATAATCCTCATTGTGATGGGCACCGTTTTGTTCCCACTCGTCCTCTACGAATCTATCCAGAACTGGGCCAAGGGTTCGGGTCATCATCTGCTGTGCACCCACTGATGGGACGAACCTTTGACATGTATATTGATGATTCAAGTGCATACTAGTTGTATATTCCTCCATCGTTTTTAAATAAATATGCTGCTACAAATCGCAGGGTGAACAAAGCAGAGACCGCTTCACACTCCTTGACTTGAATGAGAGTTCTGCCACGCCTCCGTAGTTCCGTAGTGTGTTGGAGATATGGAAGTTAACGAGCCACCAATATCAGATGGAAGCTTTGAATAATGGGTATGGCTGTCGCGACTACAGGAGCGAGCTCAAAACAGAAATAGGTTCCACACAGCCTCTCCAAAGCACGGGCCTGTGTCATTTGATTGATTTATTGTCAAGAGTTCGATTGGAAACGGGACCCGCCGCGTCTTAACGACAGTTTAGTCTCGACCGATGTTGTGGGTCTCCTTTGGCTGATCGACCCTAACCATTTTCTCGGCGACGTTGAAGAAACACTCGTATTCCACTTCTTCGGGGGTCGTATCGTAATGATAGTGCCCACCAACACCGTGAGTACTGAAGCAATGCGTATGGTCGATCCTCAAGTCCCATCCAGGGTCGCAAGATGACATCACAGATAGACAAATCAGGGGGGCCGAGAATTCGAAGTATCGTAGCCACTGCCCGACTTCTTCGTCGGATGTCAATGGTGTTTTGGAGAATGCAGGCTGTAATGGAGTTCTCTCCTGAATACCAATTTCGGAAATACGGTTCCCTTGCGAACTCGCTAGGATTCCGAACGGAGGAACATTCATTTATACTCATCATATTGGTAAAAATTTCGGATTGGAAAAGCTGCATTTTTAGAGGACCAACCATGATATGGAGTTTAGCTTTGCCGCTCTTGATGAGGAAAACTCCACCCAGCCCGACGGGCTTCTCGGGACCGAAGGCTTCTAACAGGACTTTGCGAATCGCCTCGGTTAGGTTATGTTTACCGATTCGACGTTTAAGATGCAGTCTTAGAACTTTGCCTGGTTTCCCTTCTGAGAGAAAAACGTTGCTCATGAGACCGAAATCTGAGGAATCCTGAGGGACTCGATCCATGAGGTGGCCCCCGGACTCAGTAATTCTCGCATAGTGGGTCTCATTGCGTCGGTCGGCTCCACATTTGATGTTCGGCATGAGCTGGAGAAAACGGAGACCGTTAGAATCGGGGAGTATTCCAATGGCCCTCAGTCGTGAGTTTTATGGTGGCTGTAGTTTAACCTCTGAGTTTGTGCCGACGAGATGAAACGGTCCAGCGGCAGCTCCAACGAAGAATCCGTCGGGAACTCCAGCGAGCTTCGCAACCTGTGCGGAGATATTGCGACCTCTGAATCTGACGAAGCCCACTATATGACACTCATCATTCGATTCGAACAGATATTCATGAAATAGAGATGGTTCGGAAATATCGAATGGATGATTCTGCCAAAGCGAAAGTCCGTGGATTTACCTCTTCGAAATTGTACTTCTTCGCCGGATTGTAAAGGGGTACGAGGTAGGGCACGCCTGCGAAAAGCCAAAAATTACAACAAACTTCATCGATTGTCAGCCGTCCATATCTAGAACTTTTATCGCATTGAAACCAATTCACATGGTTGCGGTCTCTCACGGGAATGCGCCTCGACGAGGAACTACACTAAATCTCGACCTTGATCACACGGATCGATTATAAGAGTTCTCGTCGGCTTCCAATGTCCCAATCGCCGAAACGGAAGGACTCACCCCCGACGTCACAAATTCTCTCTGAGCCACTCAAGCCTTCTGCCGCAAGGTGGAACGGTTCTTTGGTCAAATCGGGACAGCTAACCACTGTCGCGGAAATCTCAGCGAAGTCATTCACGAGACCTTTCTGGAGAACTGTAGAATGGAAAATACGGTTGGAAGCGGGTCTGAATTACAAGGCGTAACAATCTGTGATCAACACTCCTTTTCGCTCTGGCTCTTCTACTGACCGTCAGCGATCTCTTGAAGGCCGGGTGTATAATAGCTGTGAACCTTGACGTCCATGGCTTCTAGAACAATCCTGGAACAAACCACCTTATATCAGGTTGACATCCGCGCCAGCGATCGAGAAACTTGAAAATTCGGCGCTCTCTTCGAGAGCAGTGACAGAGAGAGAGAGACAATTGAAGAGGCTCATCCGGGGGCGTCTTGTGTCTCTTTCATTTGCCTATCTAGCTGAGCGGAAACCAAAAGCTTGCAGCCAGGTCCCAGATTGTATGATTTGAGGCGTGTCGTCCGGAATTGTCTACTCTCAAGTGCTCGAGTTTCTTTTTTGCGAGGTAGACACGGAGTTCCCTGTGTTCTTTGATCTCGGCACACTATTGATAGCAAAGCGGATCGCCTGCCACAACTTCAAGAATCGAACCCCACTGCCGTGCAACAAGTCTTACCAGAGAGGGCGTCCCGAATGTTTTCCACGACACTCGAAAGGGAATTGTTGTCCGACCACAGCGCTGATTGTGAGACCGTGAGAGCAGACGCTACAAATCTACCGAAGCGGCTGTGTTTTGCTGCAACG
Organism: Neoseiulus californicus; assembly: GCA_028455905.1. Lineage (NCBI taxonomy): Eukaryota > Metazoa > Arthropoda > Arachnida > Mesostigmata > Phytoseiidae > Neoseiulus > Neoseiulus californicus. The sequence continues at coordinate 5,426,803 of JAMQGS010000008.1, forward strand.
GAAAGAACATCACCGATAGAGGAACGCCGCGTCGCTCTCGCGCGGCAAAGCCAACGCTACATTCTTCTACGTAGTGCCGTAGCACCAATTCTGAGCTGGCGTGAGACCGGCAGCGTCTCTATGACGACGATGAGAAGTTCGAGACGATAGAATATTCCTCTCGAAAAGCATGCAAAGAGCGTAGAGGCAATCTCTGAATGACGGCGATGGCAGTCGCAAACTGGAATAGGCGGATTGAGCGGAATCGAGTCCGAAACCGTTCTCCGACTTCCGGAATTCGCTTATGGCTTTCGTGAGCCGCTCCGACTCTACTCAAAATGAGGGGCTCATACCTCAAACCATGGATTGCGTCGACGGCATTCATTCTGACTGTATATTCTTTCACAGTTTGCACGAGATGCGTCGACTCGCGCTGTGGTCCTCCTAGTCGTAAGTTGATCTGCTCAACGCTTTTCCCGTATCGGGCGAGCGGAATGCAGAAAAGGGAATTCCGTTTTCCCCCGGAACGCTGCGCTGCTAGTTCAAGGAGACGACGACACCTTCCCAACTCTTCCAGACACTCCCGGTGGCGATCGCCATACCTAATCTGATGCTCTTTTACGAGACCTTGTGTCCAAGCTCTGCTGCGACTATGAGAACCAGGATTACCCAAGTTCTGTCAAAATTCGGGGACGAGGTCTTCATCAGGTTTGTTCGTTTCGCTTCTCTCCAGGAGCTCAAGGCTCCGTTCTGCTGTGCGATTCATCGTCTCCGTCGAGAACTCTTGAGTGACTCCCAAGATTTGATCTTGGAAAGATACCGAATCGATGGTAGTTGCCATAACTTTGCGTTCTGATCCCCCAGTCTCGTACCGTACGGAAACGCTGTGACCGAGTTTGGTGGTAACGGATCACTCCGCGTGAAGTGTCAGCACGGTGAAAACGAATGCATCGCTAACACTTGGCACGCTTGTTCGCATGTTTTCATGCTTCCACGGGTGAGGTTTCTTGACTCCTATCAAAATCTATCAATCTGCGGCGACACGGTAAGGGTTCTCGTTTTGCAGGAACGAGTGGACTACGCAATTTGCACGATGGGACCGGGACCCCAAAAAACCATGTCTCTCCTGAGAAAGGTTGGCCCGCCGTTGTAGCGTTTTCGAAAGAGTTCCTCAGAACATTAAACATCGTCTCAAGAGTTGACGCTCGTTGACTTCCAGTGCACATCTCCTCGAAAAGCGGCTCTGCTGGAACATTGTGCTGAGGGGCAGATGGGCGTCGCTCTAATTAAGCTGATGGCCGATATAACGAACACCGCGGGTTCTGTCGCAAACCCCACAACTAGACACATAAACGGAGTTCCTACATTCTTCATCGATGGGGTACATGACCGAATATTTAAGCTACTGGATTCGGTCTACTTTGTTATGAAGTAGCGAGTTTACAGCTGTTCTTGATTCAAACCCTCAGTCCGGGTCGAATTGCAGTGTCCAGTCAATTCTTCCGACATTAAGAAGCACAAGCTCACGGATCTCATCTGCCTCAAAGCGAAGAATAAACCAGCCAAATGCGGACAGGCCTGAAACCTCGGATCGCCATCAACGGTACTCGCCCATTGGCTTGACCCCATATCATGTCAATCTACAGTTTATGGGACCAGATGCACTGGAGTGCTGCTACGTAGCTACAGGCGATGACGAAACGATGCTGAACTTCATCAGTTTTCTTCCGAAATGCAGGAGTGCCGTTCCTTTCGAAATTCGAGGAATAGAGAGGGAGATCTGGTACTTCACCCGCAGACACAAGCGACGAAGGCCGTAATCAAGGTTTGGCACTCGAGCGCCGAGCGAGAGGATCATGCTCCTCTCATCCATACTCAAACCAATAAATCTTGGTTTTCATCATTCTTCTGATTTAGAATCAGGAATAAGTGTATGGGGGTTGCTTCGGATCTTTCTCACATCAGAGTCTCTCATCAGAAACGGAACGCTCTTGTCAGCCGCTCCATGCTCGACGCCCAAAACATCACCTGGAGCAGTTTCAGCCTTTTCTCGCGATCCCTGGGATCTCGGTATGGAATCTTGGGGTTATCAATCCAATGAGTCAAGCTATGCGTGTCGAATTTCCGATGTGATCAGCCGTTCCAGCATTCGCAGATGAGACACGTGGCCGTGTGACGTAAGGCACGTGATCTCCTCACGTAAGAGGACAAGGCCGTGCCACGTCAGCTACGTGATCCAGTGACGCCACCCGGGTCGCGAACGAGATACACGGTATCCTGTGAGGTATTTCCTCGCCCTCACCGAAGACTGCGTTGCCATTTTTCGCTTCTATTTTTCGTTCCCATCTTCCCGCCCAAAACAGCGGACCGGGTAGCTCATCCCGGGTATTGAGAGAATATATTGCGGTGACGAGGGAGTTCTGTGTTTTTTTGCTCGATCGTCGGCGATTCTCAAGTCTTCTCCGTTCCCATTTCGGTGATTAGAGTGTCCTCCCCGAAGTTTCGGCTCTGCAATCCAGCCGTCCGACAGCACCAATCTGATCCCCGCCAATGGCTGTTGTTCGCTCCGTGCGAATCATGCAAATCCGACCGATGGCGGATTCCGCCAAGAATCCCAAAAGATCCTCTTTCGCCATCGTACTGTCACGTCTGGAGGGAAATCTGCGTGGCTCGCGGCGCGCAAGCACAGCTGTAACCCGAATCGAACGGATCCGCCAACATTGTGCTAGTCTTACTGGTGCTTCGAATGAGTAACGTTTCGTGATCTCCTTGTAATACTCGCCACCGAGAGTACAGGGTAAGTCTAGGGTGATGACTATCCATGATCATGACTTATGCATTGATATGGACGCATTATCGCGGGGATGGGCTACTAAATAGAGCCTACGGGCCGCATTCAGCCCGGTATTGCTTCAAGCGCGGCCTGCGGGCCAGGAAAAGGCCCGCGACGGCATACACTGCGGCTCGGAATACTGGATCTGGGCATTCTTCCTTGTGCGAGGACTCAATCAAAACAGCGGAAACGGGCAGAGTTTTCCTCCCCATTGAAAAAAATCGTCGCACAGCAGTCAGACGGGCTCAGTCGACGCTGTTGAGGACCGTACTCCATGGCGACATCTAATATGCTGCATTTCTTCGAATCTAAGAATCGCCGCCCGCTCGGTGGACGGAGATTTCGACGGCACTGAAGAGGTGCTGCATCCGTATGCGCTTCATGGGACAACCAAGGACCCGTACTTGTTCTGTGTTTTCAAATTTAGAATCGAAAAGCCAATTACGTTTTCCGCGAAAGCCGTCGTACCGACTGACGGTACTGAAGCTCCCGTCCGTGACACCACGGGCTGTATTCTTGAGAGAACTTCCAACCGCCCTTTCCTGATGTCTGACGGACCAAGCAGCTAATGAATCGCAAGTGTGCGATGTAAGTCTGTCCCTGAATCCCATCGACATCGAGAACCATCCTCCCGATCATCCTAGCAACCTACAGATAGAGATCATGGATCCGAACTGCGGCAGCGCCCAAGAACTTCATTCGAGGACCTTAGTTGGGTATTAGATCCCGGCGAAATGATTGGCTCTTGGAGAAAATCGCCGAATTATCTACATCCGAACTTGCGTGTATTCCTATTATGACAAGTCTCCCGATTGCGCACAACATATCGTTGCAAAGAAGCGCCCTCCGTAATGAATCTTATCGAAGGCAAGCAGCAGATCGAATCTTGTAAACGGCCACTTGAATGATATTCTCCGTCTATCAACGACAAACATTCCACCGGACATTGCTCGGTTAACGTCCGACCTCCGTGAATAAACCTCGACTGTCTTCATTGTGACGGACAAGAAATTCATATCAGCGAACCGCATACCTGCTGTTTTCACTCCTCTCGCAGCATGCGGCACGAACTTCCGCTGTTTTTCCAGCATGAAAATCCTTCCGAAACTTCACGGCCCGCGGCGGATTCCCGAGTCTTGATTTTGCCCGCGACGAGAATCTCGCGATGTAGACCGTGCGCCACGCACAAGGGTTCTAGTGTGAAGCGTTGCCGGGAATCCCTCGGAAAACGTAATCGGGAGCCAAGTGGTCCCCTTGTTGCCACGCCAGGGGCCCAGAGACATGGAGGGACTACCCTTAGGGGCAACGATTTAATCCTGGTGACGATGACATTGCCTGACTTCGTGTGGGAGTCTCATCGAGCCCCAGCTTTGGGATTGAGGAGGTCATTCCGAATACCTCCAGGCCTCCAGGGGATCGTTGGGTAGGGCGAGTTAGTGGATCACTATTTCAAATGAACCGGAAGACTGACGTACTCCAACTCAGAGCAAGATCAAGCGTTCAGTTGTGATAGATGAGAGGTCAAGTCATAGCGAAGGACGATTCTCTCGACTTGCTAATTCTACCTAGGAGGTGGCTTGGGAGCATTTGGTGATACCTGTAGTGGATCCTGCCGCGGACGGTCAGAAAAACTCAACTCAGAGTTACCAGCCCGTATCGAGCTGAACGCTAAAGCATTCTGATGAGGTCATCGGTGAGGCTTTTCGAAAAGCTCAGCTCTGGGTGAGCATAGGCTACGTGAACGTCGAATCCGGACGAAACTCTCTCCTCTTGTTTGGAGCTGAGTACTGTATTTGTGACGCCGCTGTCTCTTGCTGTGCTCCATAAGCTCTCTACCTGTAGTGATCGACGATTGGATATCTGTCCACAGAGAGTGACGCAGTGCCCGGTTGCGGTGAAAGGTGTGCATCAATCTGCCTTTCGACTCGAAAATCCGAAAGTAGAGAGCCGTTCGTCGTACAAGACTCGAACATTTGTGTCCTCGGGAACCTATGCAAGCAATGGATTCTCAGGGAGCTTTGAGTATGCATGGGACCACATTGAATTTCCTCACTTCCTAATTGATTTTCTTCCACAGCTCCCGCGTACAATGCTCTCCCGTGCAGTTTTCATCCTCGGTGTAAGTTGGCATTTCTGTACTCTTCTCAGTTCAGTTCTTCTCAGCGCAGCGCTCGAAAGATGAAGCTCGTTTGATATCAGTCTGAACGAACTAGTATGACCCCCGATGCCGGAGCCCAATCAAATTTCTAGAAGATTGGTGTGGATTGACTCCGACTCCCTTGCAGCAGCCCTTCTGATTCTCCTCTTTCGTTGATGCAGGTGGTGTCGCTGGCGTACGCCATCCCGAACGTCATGTTATTCTACGAAACTCTCTGTCCCGATTGTGAGCAGGAAATGAGAACCTCCGTCCCCGATGCATTCAGAAAATTCAAGGACAACGTTTTCTTCAGGTATTAACAAACAGCAATCCATTCGAGGGGGGGGGGAGTTGGGGTATATCGATTGCTTTTAATATATATATATACCCTTGCGCGGTAGATTATCAGCGTGATCCTCAGGAGTGCGAGCGCGTGATTTTCCGAGAAGATCATTTATTCTTCGCGTTGCAGCCTTGTCCCCTACGGCAATGCCTTCACCGAAATCGGTCCGAATGGAACAATCCGAGTGACTTGTCAGCACGGCACAAACGAATGCATCGCGAACGCATGGCACGCCTGCTCACATCTCTACATGACCCCCACAGTAGGTCAACGCTCAAGGCCGAAACATCGAATAGGGGCTTCCGGCCGCCCCAGACTGCCTAGAGGTTCCTTCGATTTGACGTACGGTTCATTCTTTGCAGGAACGTTTGCAGTACGCGATTTGCACGATGTCACAGGGGCGGACCAAGACTATTCCACTTCTCCGAAATGTTAGTCTATTCTCTCGAGAAGCCAGATCGCTCCCGGACGGTTTTCCGTTGCTTATCGTTTCGTCTTCCATCTTCAGTGCACAACTGAGGATAAGGTAGCCCTGCTCAAGCCCTGTGCCGAGGGTCCGATGGGCGTTGCTCTGATCAAGCTCATGGCCGACATAACGGATACTGCGGGTGTTGTGTGGAACAACAGCACTCGGCATTTGGACGGCGTGCCCACGTACTTTATTGATGGAGTGAGTCCTCGACCCCGATGGAATCGATTCTTTCAGATCAGGAAAGCTAGAAAGTTATCTGACACTGATTTGTGTTTCCAGTTCCCCGTAAGCTTCGAGGACAGCGACAAGTTCTCACTTTCAGAGTTGATCTGTCAAAAAGCAAAAGAAAAGCCAACCAACTGCTAATCGGGGACGTGGTGAAACGAAACTCTAGGAAGATCGAAGTCACGACGTGCCTTGTGATGACCCGTCTCGACTCTGCTGATTTGTTCTTATGTGACCATCGTTGTGTGCTGTATCAATGAATTATAAAGAATTAGTAAATGTTGTCGACCGTGTTGAAAAAGCTGCGTACCTGCGCTGGTGCCTGGTTTCAAGATCATTGAGGACGGAAGACGGCAGGATTCTTCATCTATTCGTGCCTCGGGGTCGTAGAATTCAAATGCACGTTCAAAAAAGAGCTGTCCTACGTCGGCGTTTTGTTCGTTGCAAGCTCGATCAGCTGATTCGAAGAGCCGAAGCTCTCGACCGAAATGGATTCAGATATTTGCGCCATGGAAGAACTGGCTGCAGCAGAATGGCGAGCAGGTCATAGAGTGAAAGTGCCCCTAGTTTATCAAGTCGGATTAGAGATTCAAAACACCCTAGAAAAAGAATTGAAGGCAGCCGACCTCCCGAAAATCGCTCCCGAAACTCAGGAATCGTGTCTGTCGTCCGGAGCCATGGAGGAGGATCTTCGTCTCAAGAACTCCCACAAGGATATCATGAAACGAGTCAGTGAACGGTACAAAACAGAAGAGCTCAAAAATTCGAAGCCACCAAAGTTTCCCGAGTTCCCACCACTTGAGCGCAGTTGCGAAATGGAGATTGTTGAAAGTCTTCGACCTCACGGCGTCCGCTTCATCCACTACCCGGAGAACTACGCCGACTGTAGCTGTTGCATACCACCGCAGCTGATGAACTACTTTGAGCAAAGGATAATCAAGCCTCCGTTCGATCGATTTGAGGATGATTATTTCGGTGATGTGAACTTCCAGAGGTTTCTAAAAGGCCTGTCCGACCAGTTCGCTCTGTTGCACCACTCGAGAACCTTCACTGTAGTCGGTATCTTCATGAAGACTTGGTACATCGTAACCTACGACTCTGAAATAATGGAGCACCTGTTCGAAGATCGTCTGGAATTCGTTGCGATGTTGAGATCAAGGCTTGAGGAGTCGTGTTCTAAAGCGTGGTCGAGATCCTTCCTCATGTGCCCGAGTCCGTATCCGCAATCTTTCGTCCTCCCGCTGCGTGAGAAAGACGAAAACATACTTCTACAGCACACCTACCAACGTAGTCTCGTTCTCACATCAAGCCCAGAACTGCAACGCGAAGCAGATCCCATCACTGAACTCGACAGAACGATCTGCCTCGACGATTCATTCAACTCGTCTGTTTCACATGTTCACGCCGAGATTTTCGAGATGCCTTCTTTCTGTGAGAATTTCAAGAAGAATTCGCCCGTCGATCGCGACCCAAGCCCTGTCTCGAGCCTTGAAGGCGAACTCCCGATTGACAGCCTGTGGCTGGAAGCATCTTTCGAGAACTCCGACGGGGAGTTCCAGTCCCAGGACGATAGTGCGCACTCCAGTGGAGCTCTATTGGATTTCTTCTCGACGGAAGACACAGTCGAGGATGAAGTTTACTTCTGCCTTCAGGAAATGCTCGCCGCTATCCTTTCTGATTGCACGTGTCCTCAACACGAGAACCGTGAAATCCTCAATAAGGCCTTCATCGTTTTCGACGAGTTCAATACGAGTACCGAATCCGATTTAGTACCGACACTATGCCCTGAACCGACAAAGAACGCTCGTTCCGACTCGGAGGATCGTTTCAAAAGACAGGAACCTCGAACCCCAAGCATGGACGAATTTGATCCTTTGATCGCAATAGAGGATATCGATCAAGAACAGAATCGACAATCAGAGGCTCAAACCTCACTCTTAGACCTCATTGACTCAGAACAACTCATCGCTACGGAGTTCGACTCTTCTGAAGTGCCGCCGATTTTGCAACCAGAGGCAATCGTCGTCAGCGAGGATCCGCGATCCACACTGACAGATGGAACGGAATTAGAAGAGTCTAGAAGCTCTCTTGTGGAGTTCGGCAGAATTGAAAGCCTGCAATGCCGAGAGGTCACAGAACAGCCGAGCGCGACTCCCTCTGATTTCGGAGCGAAGCGCATCGAGAGATCAGACTCCAGCGATTCGCTCGCGGATGATCTTCCCGGAGAGGAATCGGTATGGTGTTCAAGTCCGCGACGCCCCAGTAGCGATCCCCCCCTCAATTCTGAGGTCGAGCTGACGCCGTGCGGCGCCTCTTTTCGGATCACGTCACCGAAACGTTGCATTTCACTTCCGTGCAGCGGATTAGGCCCTTCGAGAGAGGAATCGCTGTTTCTAGCAGACACTATCGCAAAGCTGAGGCCTTTCGGAGTTCGTTTCATTGCTGATATGAATGATTACCAGATTTGCACCTGTCGCCCATGTAGCGCCATCTCAAAGCTCTGGGAGCGGTCCGAGAAGCTCCGTGCAATCGCCGATTTTGATATGGATCGCTTCGGGGACATGCTCTTAGCGAATTTTATTGCGGCTCGGGATCGCTCCGCGGCGCTTTTGCTCCATTATGCAGGAAGCTTCGACATGGTCGCGGTGGATAAAAACCACTGGACTTATGTCCACGACGACTGTGGAGATGTGCAAAGCCATACATTTGAAGGTGAAGAGCCGCTCTTTTCGTTGATAGAAAAACGGATCAGTAGGAAGTTCAACTCGCAAACACTGCTCGAGAAATTCACATGTCCTCTACCTGAAGGAATGACCCCGAACGATTCCACATCCTCGATGATGAAAAGAACCTTGAAAGTGAAAGAGAATATGAAAGCCAACATGGCCAAGAAATTGACTACTTTAGAAAATCAAAAAGAGATCCTAGGGAAGAAATTTGCCTCGTTCATGACTCGATTGAGTCACTGAGGATTTATGTAAAACGCCCATTCGATGCTCCAAGTGTCCAAGCCGTGGAAATCTGCTCCCAGGCTTGGAGGGACTTTTATAAAGAATAGATTTGATGCAGCTCTCCCGATCGGGCAACGTTGAAGTGCGAGGAGAAGATTCGCGCCTTGCAATCACATGGCGGCTGAATTTCCACAGAATATGACAGTTACTCGATTGAATTGAATAAAATCTTTCATTCGTGAAAACAAATGTTCTCGATTCATCACAATCTCGATAGCTAGCTTTCACCGACTGATGACTGATCTCGAGGCTCTGACATGATAGCGACGAAATTCATCTTGCTAAGCTTACTTTCCCGGAAAATACCGGTTTTTGCGGGAACTTGGAGAACACGGCGATCGATCTCGGAGTCCCTCATCGGCATCCGGGATTGAACCGAAATCCTCGACTGGAATGCGAGGCGAAATGATTGCATGGACCTGAGAAGCGCATCAAATCTCTCGACAGACGCGGGAAAGTTCTCCATAGTTTCCTCCTAGACGCGATGTTGGTTCTTCCCGATCGTCAGAAGTCCGCGCAGAGTAACCAATAATGGTCGCCAAAACTACCATTCGCCGCTCAGGTCGGTGATGCTTGTTGGAATGTTCTCTTCAGACACGATAGGGGGCGCCATGGGTATCGACCGACCGGCTCAGAGCTGAAAACGAACCAGACAAGTCATCTGAATGCTCCCATAATTCCTGTCATGGGAGCTCATATTACGAAACGGAATCTCGAGGCAAGATTCAGCTCTGAGCAGAGCGATCATTCTGAACTGTCCTGACTTCATCGGAGATTCCTGATTCCTGCTTCGATCGCTAGAGAAGTTCGCGCTCGCGTCTGGAAGGATCAACCCGATCACAGGCGGAAAACGTCTCCAATATCGTTGCACATCGAGAAAGAGATTCGTATCAAGTGGATTCCACGAATGTCTCCCCTTCTTGAGAAGCAAAATCCTGCACCCGAGCACTCTCAGGTTTCCCTAGGCTCGCCTCGGACCTCGCAATCTGCTCAACTCTTCCTTCTGCTTAGATGATGTGCTCTTTGTTCCCTGCTCCTCATCTGCTCTGCAAGTGTAGTCGAAATCGAAACCATCCCAATTTCTCTGATGACCGCAGCATTATGTTCTTTTCGCTGGGTGAGCGTAGGATTCCCAAACGTTCAGGTCAAATACGAACTCGATGTGAGTGAGAGAAACGGGTTCGACGGGAGAATGATTAATGGATGTTCGCGAAGGCTGGAGGAGCGCTTATTGTTGCGATGGTTATGGCGGTCTACTATCATTCGTCTTTGGAGATGCTCGTCGCCGCCGGCAGAACCACCACCACCAAGGGTGTCCCCATGGCGCCTCTTGTTACTGGCTGGCGAGGGTCGCCGGAGAACCGAACCGACCGACGACATTCTCGAGCTCTCAAGGGACGTTGTTTGGGGAACTTCACGCCTGTCGCATCTTCAAGACCTCCCGGTTGTCGTAGTCCTTGTTGTAGTCGAACTCGCCGCCAGCGTCGCTTCTGAACACCCAGTGGTTGCGCGGTCCCTCGGGAGAACAACCTTACCCAGGCGTAGTTCGTGGTGATTAATGGTTTTTGATAGCAGGTGCCCTCTGATCGTCGAGTCTGCTCGATGTCCGCTGTGATATTCAGCAATTGCATGCTCTCGAAGAAAGGAAAGAAAAGAGATGACGAGAATTCAATCGTTATCGCGCTAAACGATAGTTATCGCCGCGACTTCCCAACTTGGAGGGTCCAGAATCTAATTCTCAAGAGATGATCGTTCAATAGTTCGGATGCTGATCGTTTTCGGGTTCTTTTTCGCTTCCGAAGTTCTCTGAACGGATCGGATACAATTAGAAGCCTTATTTATCATCAGAGCGATCCGTATCGCGGATAGAGCATGTACTTGAACGCGATCGGCACGTATTCATGTATTATTGACACAATCTGTGCTGATGACAGAGTGATTTGCTGGCTGTACAACAAAATCATCGGCGCCGAGGCGACAGTGAGTGAGCCGGCCCGTTGACACTGTATTACGCAATGAGTGACAATTCTGTAACAAATGACGTAGAAATCGAGAGGCGATCAATCGTGTTGATCTGGCCCATCAGTCACTGCGGCCACCGTGCAGGGTTTGCAGCCGAGATACAACAGCAGACGCTGGTGAACCAGCGAGCAAATGTTTCGTCTAAGGAAGACTACAGCTTCGGGGCAGAACGTTGTTGACGACACTCATCATGCTCACGACATGCACTCAGCGGAACCTTGACCTGGTGCAGTGGTTTCCGCTGCTGTCCTCAAGGGTGTCGTAAGGGAGAACCTTAACTTCTAAGGCAGAAAAAGGTTCACCAGCTCGATCAAAGTACGCCCCTTTCCTCGCAAAGGAAGCATCGTTTCAGCGGCCTGGCAGACGGCTGATCCAGCATCGGGCCAACGTCAAGATACAGAGTTCCTCGCGCGAATCATCGAACAATTAGCTTCGCGTCCATCATCTGCAAGCTGCCCAGAGCATCCCGGTCGGCTGTCCAACCACCGAGTGTTTATTTTCCCTATTCTGACTTGTTTCTAGCAAACAGAAGCGGATTGCCCAGACGGAAACTTGTACTTCAGATAATTCGAACCGAGAGAAAGAAAGAAAGAGATTCCATTCGGGTCACTAGATTCCGCGCCGCGACAGCTCCAATTGTGATTAGAACGCATTTGCTCGAGAGTCCTCAAACTTTTCCAAAGTTTCCTCCATTGATTACATACTGATCTCGGGATTTATGCTGCCATTTCACTACATACATTCGTGATATTTGTCCCAAAAGAGCTACTTGAAACATCAGTGGAGCGTCCGTCAGCGCGAGTTCTAGAGGATTTTGAATAATTTCCTGCGAGAACTTCCGAGAACAAGGAAAATTCGTCGCGGATCCCCGCCGATTCCTCGGGCCAACAGGACCTTCAGACCACGGAGGGCGAAACGAGGTTTCACTTCGAGGAGTCCTCGGCCCCGGGCGAGGAACATGTCGATATGCATGAAGGCTGACTTTGTTTGCGTGTTTGCTCTGCATGCATCGGCACGACGGGATCGGATTGGTCAATCTTCGTATTTTCGCTGTCGATTCCGCTGGCGCCGATGTCGTCAATAGGGAGCAGATTGAGCCATCACGAGTCAGGCGTCGTTTGCCTTCGGCTCCTGGTTTCGCCTGATGACAAAATCAATCGGCTTTAGGACTGTTCGTGACGTCTAACGGCCAACACGTCAACTTGGGATTTGAACTTTCTCGCTCTGACGTCGGTCGTTGCTTGCTCCGTTGTTGTTGGTTTGCGCCGGGCTTTTCTCGCGTGAAACCCCATCCAGTCGTTAGTCGATTCGGGGCTGTTGATTGTTTGCGACTCTGATCTTTCTCTTTCGCGCTCAGATTTGCGCCCCAATCTCTCTTTCTCGCTCGCTCGCTCTCTCTCTCTCTCGTCCTCCCTCGATCTCGGAGTGCTAATCTTCAGATTTCCCGTTTCCGGAGTTTTTCCCGGCTCCTCAGAAGGAGCGAGAAGGCACTTCCGGCACAGAGTGCTCAGCTCCGCAATCCATCACCCTGTGAGGAGAAGCGATGCCGTCGTCTTTTCCAGACCAGAGATCAGACGATCGTGCAACCCTTGCTCAAGTCAAAATACCGAGGAAGATTTCGCGTCCGTTGCGCCGTCAAACTTCCGCGCACATTTGCGCCATCTCCGCAGAAAACGGCGGCAGATCTCTTTCTCCGTTGTCCGCGTTGGTACGAAAACTCGGAAGATCGCGCCGATCCGCTTCAAACATACGAAGGAATACGATGGAGATTTTGTCGACGTCGACCGCGTTTCAGACTCCGCATAGGTTGACCCGTAAGGTCTCCCATGCGACGAAATTCCTCGATCGTGTCCATTGCTAGATTTAGCACCGATGGCGGGTGTGCTGGACGGTTAGCCGACTGGCTGGCTGGTTGGTTGGCCGCTCGCTGGGGCTGTCGAGCAACTGGACGACGATGCACTGCGGCTGAGCGGCCTGGCGAGTCCCGCGTAATGGAGTGCCGGGTCGATATCTGCACGACGACTGGTCCTTCTTCATGCTGTCAGCGAGCTCTGCGGGTATTGCGAGCGCAAGCAATATGTTCCACGTGTCTTTATCGAGCTCTGAACTGATCCCAATGAATATCGGATTCTCAACTAACGCTTCGTATCCACCGTTTTGTTTTCGCCGTGTCGAACAACAGCGTCGGGAATCAAAACTTTCAGCGGGATAAATTATGAGATGATCTCCTGGCGCTCCCGAAATGTTGAGTCCTGAGGACGAACATCCCGGAAAACCTTTCCAAGAGTTTAGAAATTCTGAATAGCATGAACCTTCTTCCCCTCTCGGCGCTCCCAGCCTCACGGGAATCGTTTGCTCTTTTTGGAAACTCTAACCCGCGGAACGGATTCACTTCGAAAAGAGCTAGGGAAAACGAGGAGAGGGAACATCGGACGGGGAGCGAGTGAATCAGACGCGTAGGGACCAGACCCTTCCTTTCCGTACTTTGTCCGAAGTTGATGCCGCGAGACGCGCGGCTATTGGAAAGGTTCACGTACATACGCAGCACGCACACACACACACACACACAGAGCATCATAATGATCGTCCAGTTTATTCGGTGATCTATCACCGAATGGGGCCGTGAACGCGAGCGCGCAAAATCTCGTACCGCGTACGGGGCTGGACTTTCAGATTTACGAGACCCACAGTTTAGATCGAGAAGACGGACGTTGCCAGCGAGCGAGCGAGCAAGCAAGCTCACCGCTGAACCCGACGGAAAGCCAGAGAACCGGTAACCAACCAAGCACTTGGTTTGGTAGGCAGACAGGCTGGCTATCTGGTAACAACTTAGCAGCCGCCTTGGTGGATTCCGTTCTTCGTTTGTTCCGTGAGTGAGCCTCAAAATTACAGCTTGCCTCCAACTCGCTCAACTGGCCGGCCGGCCGGTTGGTTGGTTGGTGCTGAAGCTCCCTCGCTCTCTCACACTCGGCTCCGGCCGCTCCCGCGCCGCCGTTCCACCGGTCCTGCAGCTCGTTTTGCTACGAAACTGCATAGAGAACAAATTGGCTGACGAGCTAGTAGACGGAAAGTCGAAAAGCGCCCGGCAGACAGGCCGGCAGGCAGGCAGACAAACGGACGGACGACTCAACAGCGGAGTCGACTGAAGCCCGTCGTTGAGTGGCATCTAGGGAGCCTCTTCCTCCTATTCTAACTTATGCGTCCGCGACTCGCCCGAAATTGGCGATGCCAAAGTTGCAACAAGCAAGTGGTGCTTTTCGTGACATGTGACCTCATGACATCTGAACATGATCGTGGAATCGCTCGATGGGCGACACGACGAAGCTACAAACCCATACTGGCTCGGGTTCGGGTTCCTCAGCGGCGCCCTCCGAATAACGGAACTTTCACAAATCCTCGAGAAGCTGATCGACATCTTTCGATTGCCGTTTCTGACTTGAATTCCAATTTCCAGTCTTCAGCTTGAAATTCTGGTCAAGGAGTCGATTGGTGAGCCCTCAAGGAGGAACTTCTTTCCAGCAAGCGAAAACGACATCGTTCGTGCCAGTGTCGGCTGGAAACAAACTTTGAAGAAGGCGTCGTCATTTAGGCGCTGCGGGGATCTTCCTGCGCGTAAACGCCTTTCTGTCAGTCTCGTGTTTTCCATCCCTCTGTTTGTGTGTGTGTGTGCGTGTTTTGTGCGTACGAGGTGTATTCCCATCTGCAAAGAGTCGTCATTCACGAAGGATGCTTTCGCCCATTTTTCATTTGGTTCGTTTCCTCAGCACACGGTCCCGATCCATCAGTGACTGATCAGACATCAGTAGTGCGTTTGTTTCTGCTTCCTCCATCCCTTCGTTCTGTTGCTCGCTGAGTCGTAGTCGTAGCGACGACTGATGCTGTTGTAGAAACGGCAAAGCAGAAGAAATGAGGAAGAGCATGAACTGACAACAGGCACTCAAGGCGCCCCGCCGCCGGCCAAACTCACCAGTGTACGCAGAAACAGCTCCGTGAAGACTCTAACTTTACTGTCTGACTGGCCGACCAGGCTCATGGAAGATTCCACACGACCCGAACTCGAGCCCACTAGACTGGAAGCAGTCAATCTATGTGTGGAAAGCGGCCAACGCGTGTTTCCAGGCGTGGAAATCGATGTTTTTTTGGAATTAATTCCATCAACCTGTTTTCTTCTCTCTCGAATATCGAATATCGTGAGGCAAGTCGAAGAAAATAATGAAAAAAGTATTAATTGGCGACGCTTCGGACATCGATGATTCCGGCGGCGATAATGAGCGACCGCAGTGTAATGACTTGCAGCCATAGAACGAGCTTGTCCACTGCCTCGTTGCTTCGTGGTATCGTGGCTGCGCTGGGGAGTATCCGAGGGACGAGACACGAAATTATGAAAACTCATTACTGAAAATACGGGGATGCGTCGGGAGGACGAAGATGGTTCGCTGACTTGTTCATTTACTATCGAGCCGCCTTCTTTGAACGCGTGCAACGCCAACCGTCTTCTTGTATTGTACGTCGGTCGACAGAAACCGCAGCAACAACAGCAACAACAATAGCAACAACAACAACAACAATAAGAGAAACATGATAAAATCTATCGGTTCTCCCTTCTTCTGCTGTTTCTCTTCTCGTCCTCGTTGTTCGACGTGAAAGGCAACCAGATGCTGATGGTTGGGATGATGTTAATCATGGTGTAAAATGATGACGAAGGCGATAGAGGATCATTGGCCGCAGGCTGGAGGCGCATGCGAGCGTCGACGTCCAATGGATGAGCAAAGGCTCGGCGGCGATTGATATACGCTCGGGTCGAGTTTCTAGTTTATTCAAGACCAATCAAATTCATTCGAAGGGATCGGAGGTTTCAAGACTTCAAGCACGTCCCGGAACATCGTCCCGAATTCGCATCAGGGATTTCATGTCATCCGGCGCCTGATGAGCATCACTAGATCAGACGATCAACGCTCTGTGTCTCCAGGAGAGGGACTTTCGGAAAATTATGTCGCCCCTGTGGGCTGGATACTTCTGGAAATTCCTTTCCATGGGACTCCGGAGTCTTCGCTCTTTTTTCTGTCCGACGCCCGATTTCAACCCGCACCACAGATTCTGTGAGAGCCATTCAAGTAAGTGGATACGCGCTTCTACAAAAGTGGCGAAAAACAACAAGACGAGGGACACGATGCGAGTCAGAGGGAAGCGATGCGGGCGCTGCAGTATAATCGTTTCATCACTGGCTCATGCCGAACGTTGCTATATTGGGCGTACTCTCGGCTAAGTGCGAGATCCATGGCTAGGGGGTGCACAACTGGTCGCCGTTCATAATCGGCATTACAAGTCCCAGCTTTGGAACCGCATGCGGGCCATGAATTATGGAGAACCAAGCGACCACCGACGCCAACACAAAGCATCGTTTGCCCTTGAGTACATAGCGGGTTTGGGAACCGATGCCGGATTATGAGTTTCTCTCCGTATCCAAGTGTGCTTGTCCCAAATTATGTGAATGCGCATGCTCTATACACAGATCGACAATGCGATGGAAGGATAGTATGGTACTCTGCCGAGAAATGGGGGCCAAGACAAGAGACAGTTTTTTCTCGCATGCGAGTCAGTTATTCCACAGGATCTGCTCTCAAAGTAGAGGGCGCCCCGTGATCACTTCAGATGTGATGGGGATTTCCAGAAGCGCCTCACGTCCGCGAGAGGCTCATGGGCTACTGGAGTTCGGTGGCCGCGTCGCTCTCGTTGAGTTTCGTTTTGGATATTTCACGGGCATCCCTGATGGTGGGCAGCAAAGTTCGTAGTGCTTCTAATTCGAAACGAGCCGAATCGTCCCGAAACTAGAATGTGGGCCGGCTCTCGATAGCGAATCCATGACAGTTGAAGCAAACGCTGCCATGCGGTATCCCGCGAACCAGTCGTTCAGAGAGCTGGGCAGCAACAGAATTATGTGACAAATTTTGTAAAGTGATGTGGTCCAGCGACACGGTGAAAGCAGAGCGCTGATTATGAGCTACGTGAGTCTCTTGGCAGCGACTTCGAATCCAGGCGAACGACACTGGAGCTCTCACGGACACGGACTGGGAATTCTGTGGCTCTCGTTCGAAGCACAGACCTCGACCTGGAAACCGACCCAATTTCGGTAGAGGCGTTTTCCCGAGGCAACGCTCGTAGACGATAGTGTGGTCGATCGGGAGGTTACTCCTGCAAGTTGCAGCGCTCTGTCGAAACCGAGTACGGTCCCCCGCCAAGAACGCGTGAACGTGTCTCTCCCACTGTCAATTCCATATCCGATATTACATAGTCACGGGCCCCGAGTCAAGGAGGACGTGCAACGCCAGCTTGCGGTGAGAATTTTTTATTGCTGGGCGAACCCATCCGGACCCGCGTGAGGAACCATCAACACTCGTCGTAGCCAATGAATAATATTCAACCCACCAGCATAACAACCTTCCTAGCCGCCCCCCCGTTCTTCGCCGGAGCCTCCTTCTATGAAAGACAGGAGGGCATTCTGAGGATACCGGGTGAGAGGCGCAGAAAAAGTTCCCCTCTCTTGAAAATGTATGGCCATTCAATCAAGCGCGAATCGACCGTACTGCGTCATTCAAATTTCCATTTTCGATCCGAAGCGTTTTACAAGTCGCTGCCGAATCGAGCGGTTTCGCGGAGGCATGCGCTAGCTGTGCAGTAGATAAGGAAACGATTTAGCAAAAAAAAAAGCGGGAACAGTTTTGCGAATCGTGTCTTGCCTTGAGGTGTGCAGTTCGTGGAATAATTCATTAGCCCTGATGCGATTCAGGGGTCTTGTTCCACAAGGAGTCAATCTCGCCAAAATAAACTCTTCCTCGCCTTGGAGAAGGTATTTCTGCCATTCGAAAATTTACTTTTTTGTCTCGTGTAGAAGTTTGATCCGATGCAAGGACGTAAGACGACAAACCTGTGCGGCAGAAAAGTTTTGCCGAAAGCTTCGGCCGAGGGAGCGCAGCTACCCGCAACCCGTGCCTCGGAAAACTCGACGCAACTAGTGTCGTCATGGCTAATGAGGTGCCTGACCTTCGAGTGACGACAATGGCGCTCAGCCAATTAGCACGCCAGAAATCAAAAAAGGGAAAAATCATCAACACGTCATAATGTTTCGTCGTTAACATAATTCAACTTCGTTCTCCTTACGCCACAGAAGAGAGATGAACACGACGCTTCCGAGGATATAGAGAACGGGCTCCTCGGCGCTTACAACGAGCCTGGAACGCAGATCTCCGACTCGCGTCGAGAGGAGCCCTCAGATTAAGGTTCGCTTCTCGTGTGACGGTAATCGCGGATCGTGAGCTCAGTTTCTCGAGCTGATGAATCTCAGATTTCTCCTCACCACAACGACGACGAAAAGCATCTGAGCATTCGAGCTAAAGATCGCGGGATAGACTCGGCACGAGCAGATTAGATACCAGAGTCTCACATTCACCTCAAATGTGCAACTTTCGATATAGGTACATTCAAGGCGTGCTGCTACAAACGTGGACGTTACCCGAAATAACCACCGAAATGAGTAAACAGAGCCCGCTTCGACATCGGATGAAGCAACATCGCGTAGAGTTCGATTCGTGCCGGGTCCACAGTGACAGTATCTTCTACGAAGTGGTCAACAATCAACTCAAAAGCATCAACAACAACCACCACAACAAGCGGGCTCGGTGGCATCAGTGACAGCAAACAATCATCGGTGGCAACAAGTGACAACGAACCAAGAAGCATTCGTTTTGGTTTTCAAAACAAGACGCGCGCCGCGCGCACGCTCCGCGATACGTTCAGGCTGCAACTTGTCATCCTCAGTGTGTGTGTGTGTGTGTGTTTGTGTGCGCAAAAGTTTGCTTTCACCGGGCTCTGTTCGATTTTTCTCGGGCTTCCCGCGTTTCCTCGGGTGCTCTTGGTCTCGCTCGGTTTCCCTCGGAAGACCTCATTTGAATTTAGAATGGCGCTTGTAGAAGGTGAATTCGTTTCGAAGTTCTCCGAGATCTCACTGTGTGCCGATGACGAGCTAATCCGGGACTTTCGCACGCCATGGGGGAAGTTCTCGGTGGCGATACAAGGCGATCCCAGGAAAGCACCTCTGCTAACGCTGCATGACGTGGGCTTGAACCACGCGACAAACTTCAAACCTTTCTTCAACTTGCCCGAAGCCCGATTGCTCGTGGAAACGTTCTGCGTTTTCCATGTGAACGTCCCAGGTCAAGAGAGCAACTGCTCTACAGTCACGACATGTCCGGACCTGATGAATCTAATCCACGGTATCGAGTACATTCTGAGAGATTGCGGAATTCGCACTTTCGTCGGCATGGGATACGGGGCCGGTGCGTTCGTTCTAAGTATGTTCGCATTGCGCAATCCTGACGTGGTGAACGGATTGGTTCTACTGAACGCCACCGCGGACGCGGCTTCTTGGACCGAGTACGGCTACTTCTCGGCGGCAGCCATAGCTCTCAAGTCGTCCGGACTCAGTCAGAGTCCTCTGGACTTCCTCCGCTGGTATCACTGCGGATGTCTCAATGAAAACGGTGACACCAGCGATCTCGTGCAAAGCTTCGATCAACGTCTGCTTGCTCAGAATCCCGAGAATCTAGCCAATTGGATGTTTTCGTACATGAAACGGAAATCGCTCGAGCTCAACAGAGGCCCGAATGGAAGCAGAGAAGAGCAAAATAATTTCCGCTGTCCCGTTCTGATGATCGTTGGAAAAGATTCGCCACACGTCGAACAGACTCGAAGGATGTACGCGGGCTGCGACCCACGCTGGGCTACACTCCTGGAAATTCAGGACTGCCGAGTCCCTCTCGATGAGACTCCGATGAAGGTTGCTGGCTAACGAACATCTAACAAATCCGAAAACAAATTCTCCGTTTGGGAGTTACAGTCATCGCTAACGGACGATCTGGAAATTGATGCTGAATTGACTCATCCCGCTTTCCAGGTTCTGCAGTCGATGCTGTACTTCTTCCAAGGTCTAGGATATCCTCTGACGAAGATCTGGAGATTGTTCGCGAATGGAACTCCGACCGCCTCTATGGCTGACTGTTCATCCGGTAACTCTGGAACATGTTTATCGCCGAGTATTCTTGAGATCGATCCCGCGGCAGGGGACATCGAAATAGCCATCACGACCGAAGCGATATCGATGGAGGATTGATCCTCCTATGACACCCTGACCGAATGAGCAGCTCCACATCCGTAAGGTTGAGAATGACGAGGGATAACTTATTCAGGAAATAAAAACCAAATCACTCCTCTCATACATTTGCCCCCTGTTCTTTTCCGAAACCGTATTCGGGACCGCATCCCTTTGCAGGATCCAACAATGACTTGAGCCCCTTCCCAAGGAATCATTCGAGAAAAATTCGATGTTTGAAATGCGCACGCGGCCTTTCCTTTTCTGCTCAGTGAAGGCATTTTTCAGACGTGAACTCCGATTCTCATGCGGTTGGATCGACGGATGTTTATTGCGCGTGGTGGGAAGAGAAGGCGGGCGGTCGAAAGTGACGACTCGAAATGACCCCAACCAGCTGAAAATGAGAAGAGAACTCACAGAAAGAAAATTGACTGTTTATGGTCATCTTTAAATAATAATAGTGTGTTTTATTCACGTTTTCTTTTTTCTCTCTCAGGGAGCGGAGCACATCTAAGCAGTGTTTTCGCTCGAGATTTGACTTGCTATGTACGTGAGCCTTGGCATTACTTCGGACCGCGCAACCGCTGCCGAAGTTCTGCCCCGTCCTATATATTATAGCTAGCCAAGGAGAATGGTAGTTTCTGTGAATTGTTCTTCATTTTCTCATTCTTTCTCCATGTTTCCGTCGTTGTCGTCGTCTTCGCAGAGTTCGTCGACAACGCGGTCGTAATCGTCGTTGTTTTTTGTTGTTGTTGTCGTCGTCGTATAATAGTTTTCTTGTATGATATAGCTATTCGAACTCCCTACAATAGTACTGCAACACAATGACACCCTGTCTTGTGATCCGAGGTCAAGGAGTGCCAAGCGAACAGTTGGTAAGGGGACTGTTGACTGGCACTCGCTTTTCAAGGAACGATGAACTGAGACTCCTAACAACACAACATTCTCTAAAAATGTCTATTGAAATGTCCGCCACTGCTGCCGATGTGTCTGTTCTTTTTTTTTGCTTTTGTTACGTGGTTACTATGTACACAGGTTTCTTTTTTCCGTTCGATCGATTCAACCCAGACTCGGTCGGTCCATTCAAGGAACCGCGTGGTCAGCATGGCCTTCACTTACGTCGTCGTTGTATGTTCTCATCGTGGTATGCCTCGCAGCTAAAAGTTTTTCCTCGCTTCGCATTCTCTACGAATTCCATTTCACGATTCTCTCTGTAGGCTTGGCATAACTCAAGCCCGCTGCGTTTCAACATCTTCTCTCCGAAACTCGCTCTCAAGCTAACTATAAAGTCATCATAGTTGATGGTAATCGTGAAGGTTGTCTTAGTAATCGTAGTAATAATAATAATTATGCTGATGGGGATAATAGAATTGAACTAAATGTAAAGAGAACCGAAATATAAGACTCGATGGCGTCTTTCCCCGCGGAAGTCACGAGGAGAGACAGTGGTCGACGACTATTCGATCTCTGCGGATCGATCGCGACCTGAAATACCCTGCATGCGTTGTTTCCGGAGCGTCGCAGCGTGTAAAACGCCGCTCCGAATGATTGCACTCAACGAGGAGGCAGATGTCGACTTCAGTTCCTCCAGCTTCTGTTTCATGATCAATATCATCATCGTCGTCTTCAACTTCATTGGAAAGAGGTCTTCATTCCTTCCTTTTTTTTCCATCCGTCGTTTGTGGGTTACTTTCGACCCGAAATCCAAAGTCAGAGAGTCGAGGTGAGTTCTGACTGGGATCCCACCCGTGGTCTGCACTATCTAGTCAAAGTTGTACATATACAAAGCACGGAATCATATCATACAACGGGGTTTACATTTCCGCTTCTGAGCGCCGGGCACCTCTCTGTTTCGTCGGTTGCACTCGTCTTAAACAAGAGATTCCCTCTATTTCTCGCTGAACTCGAATTCGGAGGCGCCAGGTTCTCAGTCCGCAAAACATCTCCAACGGGGGAAAGTCTTCTACGATGTTATGAGGGGCGGGGGAGCGGGGCGAAAGGGTGGGGACGTCTCATGAGTATAACTTAGGAGCTGTTCCTGTGAACAGTTCATTAATTCAGTGCGATTCATCTGACTCAATCGATGCTTGCGGCTGCTGAAGCCGCTGGATAAACAAAACGGACCTCAGCTGGACAAACCACGGACCTTTTAGAGTCCTTGAACAAGGGGTTGGTGTATGTTCAGGGCAATTTGCCTCATATCGATTAACTCAATCTTTTCTGATCGATAAAGCTTCGCTCGCAGTCAATTAGACGAGAATCTCAGATCTAACCGGTTTCTTCCGATTCAGTTTAGATATTCGAAATGATTGGATTCCGTTCTATCGACGATTATAATAGTCACTTTCCTCCGTTTGCACGACCTCTGATCCTGCAGCGTCCTCTTTCTCTTTTGAGAATTGTTTCATTCCAACAAATACCGACTCCGACAAGTCACACATCCTAAGCGATCCCGTGTCGAACGAACGAAGAAAGAAAATCTTGATGCTGAGGTGGGAGGGGTTTGGGGTGGGTGGGGAACATTTCCAGCTTGGGTCTTTTTGAGAATCCACACAGCCGACGCGTCGATTGGTCAATGACGAATCAATGAAGTTCGCTTGTGAGGCGTTAACTGAGGCGTCTGTCTTCCAGTCAGTCAGCTAGTCAGTTGCTTTGTCAGCTTTCCCGTCGATCAATCAATCAATCAACCAATTATTCATTCACCTAACCAATCAATCAACTGATCGATCGAAGACTCGACTCTAGTCGACGCTTGGGGACGCTTAAGGACGATAGAGTTGAATAATATATCACATGGAAGGTCTTCGGGATGATGTGTGTAATGTAAGTGATCCCCCGGGCCCTCTACGAGGTCCGAAAGTTCGGGCATCCGTCCGAAAGTTCGTGCGCAATGCCAACCTCGTTGAAGGCCAGCCCGACCCGAGAACTCAAGAAGCACCGTAGTAGTTCAGTTGGATTGGTCCAGCTCGATGGTGACTGACGAGTGGAACGAATAATGTAGTAGTCGGTCGCGCCGATCGATGGAGAACTCTCGTTTTATCCCCTACACACAAACTACGTGTTGCATGTTGTTAAATTAGGCGATAAGCTCGATATCTGTTCTGCAGTCGTTGACGTCTCCAATAAATTTCTTCTTCGTCGAGTTGGACGATCTCTCTTCCGTTAGTTTGTTTTCTGTCGCTGCTGCTGGCTGCCTGGCTGGCTGGCTTGATGGCTTACACGCTGGCTAGCTGGCTGGCTGGCTTCACCTCCATACAGACTAGGAGGAAAAAGAGTTCGTGTTTACTGGCTGTCCTTCAGAGGCGAGGGAGGCGATAGCTTATGGTTGCCTTGATGAGGGGAGGTCTGAGCCAAGATGTGATGTGAACCCATCAACGACAGATCCGTCTGACCGGGTTGCATGTCCTGGCCGCCCTGTTGACCGAGTCCGAGAGCTTGCTGGCCTCCGGGCGGGATCAGTCCTTCCTTCATTCGCTTCTTCTGCCTCATGCGCCGGTTTTGGAACCAAATCTTCACCTGCAACAAACGAAACGAACTTTAAGACCTCGAATTATCTTTTGGTCTTGCGTTTCCCTGTTCGATTCCCATCACACACGCCCTTCAACCAGATTTTTGGGGTCATTCTTTGAATCGAGCCCAGGACTTGAGGGTCCTCCTGGTTCTGGTTTCGTTCGAGATAAGAAAGAAGAAGCGGATACTAGGGATCTGTCTGCTTCTTCTAGAGTCCCTCTTGATGACTCGGAATCAGCATGGGCCGAAAGTTTCAGTGCGAATATTCATATGGAAAAACAGAACCGGACAAACACGGCTCATGATTGCCGAATCAAGGGAGCAGCGCATGAACATGCGCTGGCCATAGATAGAACCGAAGAAGCGGGGCCGCTGACGCCATCGTCTTCGTTCTAGCTGCGCTGTTCGTGGTCTTCGTCGTGGTCGGACGCTGTTGCTGCTGTTGTTGTTGTTGTTGTTGGTGGTGTTCCTGTAAACGCGGCAGCAACAGAACCGGCAGCCGCACCGATCACGGCGCCCCCAGACGGCCACCTCCCTTACTGACCGTTTGACGGCCAATTATGTTAATGCTATGTTGTTTAATGGCAATCTGATGAACGCACCACAATTGAACAAGTCGTCTTTCCGACTGCATCCGTGTGCCGGTCCGACTGTGTTTTGGTTTGTTGCTCGCTCGCCTGGCCAGTGATCTGGCCTTTTGACTTTTCATCCGTTCAGTCTATCTCTCATTCCTCTATTCATCCATCTGTCCATCCATCTATGCTAAACAACACGAGAAACTTTACAACTTACAACCGGGCAGCAACAATGCCCAAAGCGCCCCGGTTGTCTACGATCTTCTACGCGCTTCTCTAAAGCCTCCGGGCCATGCAGCAACTGAAGACGAACCAAGCCGGGCTGGCGGCCTAGACGACAACCCGCGCATGTAGCGCTCACAGTCGCGCAAAGAATTCCATGAGGTGTTCGGTCGCGCTTCGAGGACGAATTCAGTTTGCGAGTCCAAACAAAATCATACAACCTGCATTCGGGAAGACAGAGGTTTTTTCGTACCTGAGTTTCGTTGAGTTGCAGGGCGGTGGCGATCTCAATGCGTCTCGCGCGAGTCAGGTACTTGTTGAAATGGAACTCTTTCTCAAGTTCCGTCAGCTGCTTGGTCGTGAAGTTCGTTCTGCCCGTCCCCGCACCGGACCCCGCGCCGCCTGCGCCCGCACCGCCAGCCCCGGCGACGCTTCCGCCGCCGACGCCCGGTGTCGAGCCAAAGCCTCCGCAGTAATCCATTGGTTTGGGAGCTGAAAAGAACAAATGACACTTCTAGCAAACAGGTAAACGTGGATGGGTGCGATCCTGTGCGACTGACCAGGAACTGTCTTTAGGATGTCGTTTACATCAGAATCAACTCTGAGCTAAAACTCGGAAAAGTATCCAAGGACAAGCCGTGAACATCGGGAATCATAGCTAACGAACTTTGTTTCCCGTGTCATTTTCAAGGAGCAACACCATTGGTCATTGTCGTGGTTTCCTGTGTTCGCGCTCCCGCGTGACCGTAACAAGCCATGAGGTAAGCCCGAGAGGGCCTCGAGCACTTCGGAGATTGGGTCTTCGTTGCGAAATGTCGAAGAAGAGTTGGACTTGCGGGCTAAGCCACTTAGGACGGACATAATTGGCTGAGAGAGATGGTGCTGCGGTTGTGGTTGTGCCAGCCAAAGCGGTGGCTTTGGCTGCGGCCAGGTAACCTAAGACCGCTCGGATCCATAAGAGACTTCTTTGGCTCATGAATAATTCACTCGACCGCCTGAGCGAGCGAGCGAGCAAGCGGACGAACGACGGACTGACGGACCAGCCAACCGACCGCACCATTCCCACCCTAGGGAAGACGGGAGTCGGTCTATCTCTCCAGTCTTCACAAGTCACTAGTCCCCGTAGCCGCAATTTGCATCTCGCTCTGTTCCCTCCCCACTCGGGTTCGCCTTCGTTTTCCTCATCTGCTTAAATCTTTTCAAAGGCTTCGATTCGACAGCAGCTTCTTTCTTTTTTTTATAGTAGATGCCGTCATTGTTCCTCAGCTCGTTTCTGCCGACTCCCTCTGACGACTCCCGATTGCTAATGATATGAGCTACGGCATGATGTTGGAGAAAAAGAACCATCTCGCTCCGGAACCAACGAAAACGACCAGAATTCCAAGGAGGTTTCGAACCGATATGAATCCTGAATATGTGAGAATCACAAATGTTCTCGGTGTCTGAGGAATTCATCTGAGCATTCAAGATTCCGACGCGAAACAGCTTCTTCAAAGTTTGACACAGAAAGTGAGCCGCTCGCCAATGAGATGCTCCTCTGCCTAGAGTTTCGTGTCAGCCTGGTTTGACTGACGCGTCATTTGTGCGGCTGAAGAAATACCTGGCTACCTCGACTTCAGTGTCTCCTCTTCTTTCTCCCACATTATTCTTCGAGTTTTTGTTCTTCAAACGCTTCACAGCTCTCGATAGCTGGCACGGGAGCGATTGACGAAGAGCTCGCATTGACTCAGCGGAATTTCTCATTTTGCGTCAGGTTTTGGGAATACTTTTGATTTTCCGTTGCTGCTCGACGCTTCGCGTTCATGACGTACGCGGTCGCGAGTGAATCTAAGAGAACAACGTCAGCAACGTCTGCTGCTGGCTTCGGAACGCGTACGATGATCGCCGGCAACGACGACGACGAACTTTCTGTGGGCGTTTTGAGGCAGGCGAACAGGCAGCCAGCCGAAGTAGAAGCCGGCGGCCACCGGTTGAGCAAGCGAGCGGATAAGTAGAAACAACCAGCGTCTTCAGTCGCTTGAGGCAACTCAACTGCGTGCCAAGAAAATCGATGAATTTGGCGTCAAGTTGGAATCTTATGCTTCTCAAATGAATGAACCACTTCAAAACATGGCCCGAAGTACGCCATGTTTTCCCGTCCGTCGGACGTATCACTCTGTTCCAACTCGTGGAGCTCTTTGTCCCGTACCGGGCGAGATCCTCGACAGTAATGAGGAATACCAAAATGCCAGGATGGTAGAACTCCGCGGGATAGGACCCGGAGTCCGCAAGCGGAAACGAAAACAAAATTCCTAATCCTCTTGTCATAATTTTTCTCCTTTGTTTCTCTATTGTTTTTTTCCTAATTTTCAACATTGAGACGAAGCTGCCGAGGGTGAGAGATGATTTGTACTCGGCGATTAGTCGATGGGAATCCCGTACTTATTCGTGTGAGTTTTCCTCGGGATTTTCATCTCGTTTTCCTTCCCATTTGGTTCGTTCGCTCGAAATGTTCAACATATGCTGTCGTCGGTCCGTCGCTCGCTCGCTCGCTCGGAGGGTCGGTCGGTTGGTTGGCTACCCTTCTCTAGCTGCTGGCAGCTCGCGAGCAGCTAGCCTGCCTGCCTGCGGCGGCGTCGATGTGCCAGGCAGGCAGCACGGAGCGAGTGTCTGCTAAGGACGGCCCACTCAAAATCGCAGAAATAAAATGCGGATCTCCTCCAGCGGGAGCCCCAAATGTTTCTGAAGGGGGTGATACGCTCCGCCGCTCGTTGCTTTTTGGTGCCCAAAGACCGACGTGGTGTGGCGCATGCATGAGCTCTAATCCTCAACGAACTCTCACCTAGCACCAGCCTCCCATATCGGGAGTTTCATCGGACTACCGATGTTTTGTTCACGAATTATTATTCATTGGTTCATTTGTATGCGTTTTGTTCAATCCTCCGATCGTTGTGTCGCAGACCTTTAACCTCCGAGAAGGAAAACAGCACGAAGACCGAACAATCGAAGGCAGAACGAGGTCATCGAGCATTTCCGAGCCTGATATAGAAACTCGGTTAGTTAGTGCTGGAGAAAACTCCGACTATCCGAAATATATGTGCAAGGAGATCGCTTGATATTGGGAGGGAGGAGGAATCTGGGTGGTCCGTGTACGTTCATCCACTTCTTTGATTGACTATGCTTCTGCCTCTATGATAAGAAGTCTCAGATAAAGCCTCGGGAAGGAGAGAATCTTCATTGCTTGCTTGCCTGGCCCGCTTTTTATACTACGAGCCTGTTAGCTTCAACGTTTCTATAGTCGGTCAGTCAGCTAGCCACTCTGCTTGGGATTGGTGGAGAATGTACAACGCTGATGTACAAATTTCTCCTTGCAACACTTCGTCTCATTGCAGCACAGCATGCACGAAACTCGAAGCGGGCAAGACGAACACGGGATATTGCTTCGGTTCCACTTCTTCGATGCGATTTGATTGATCTTAGCCCAAGCTGGTAGAAGCTTTTTTTGGAACAGCGTACGCAGCTCGATTCATCCGCGGGAACGAAGGTCGCTATCGGCTGCGAGTTTTCGGATTTTTCCGCGGGGCAATTAGCAAATGTTTTTGTTAATTGGGTTGCCCCACGAAGAGCCCGGCCCTCTCGGACGAGCATGACGAAGCTCGGTGGAAAATTTCATCTTCTACATCGGATGATACTCCATGATCAGCATCGTATGAGACTTCGTGAACTTTGACGGATGGTGCTCCGAATTCGCTGTGATAGTGTACTTCGGCACTGCTATCGGATGGTACTTCTTAATCAATATGGCATATCAGAAGATTACTCCTCCGGCACCGGAATCAGCAAGATAGTCTCCGAGAATGTGTCGAACTCATGACCAAACAGCAACACCTGAGACGTTCAGCAGTATCGAACTCGACCATGCGTGGTGCTTGTTGTAATGGTGTTTTCGTTTTCGACGTTGTCGGTGTTGTTGTATTATTGTACCGTCAATCATCATGGCTGTCAACCGACGGCCGACTGTGTTCGCGTTAGCCGTTACCGTTAGAGCAGAGTCTACATTGGTGGCTAGTGTCTACGCCGCCGCCGCCGTCGCCAAGCGGTGGGTATTTCTGTTGTCTGGGTCTGTTTTTATGCTTTCAAATGTGTGTCCGACGGTTTGTCTGTCTATCCGTCCGTTGCGTTTGCTATTCGAAGAGCTAACCGAGGCTGTCGTCGTAGCCGTCGACAACGCTAACATCGCTCGCACCATTGTTGGTCTGGAGGCAACAGTGGAACGGTCGAAATGTCCCAATTTGGCACCGACAACCAGATTCAATGGACAACCTCGCCGACGCGTGCTTTGATTTTCGCCTCGCTGTTTGTCTGGCCGTTAGCAATGCGTTCAGCCGCCGTGGGTGTCGACTTGGTGGCCGATTCGACGATGTCAGCGATGGCCACTTCGAAAGCGAATAGCTCTCTGACAAATCGCTTCTCAATTTCCCGTTTTCAGAGGCTTATCCTTCTCATTCCGTATCTTCAGGTATTGTTCGCTTGTTCGCGCCCGGTCCGCAGGTTGTTTTTTCCGTTCGCGTGTCCACTTGTCAACCCGATGAGACCCCTTCCATCATTGCTCAACGCCTACAGTAAACAGATTAGTGTTATCTGCAGGACGTTATCTCACTTTCGGTACTTTATCTGGATGTGAGTATGCGCTCGTGAGCGTAGG
Organism: Neoseiulus californicus; assembly: GCA_028455905.1. Classification (NCBI taxonomy): domain Eukaryota; kingdom Metazoa; phylum Arthropoda; class Arachnida; order Mesostigmata; family Phytoseiidae; genus Neoseiulus; species Neoseiulus californicus. The sequence continues at coordinate 5,455,961 of JAMQGS010000008.1, forward strand.
CTCGTGTTTTGTTACTGACACTGTTGTACACACTGTCACACGGTGGCATCCATGGACAGACCACCGGGCAGGCAGGCAGGCAGGCAGGCAGGCAGGCGAACGGGCGGTCTTTCAGACAGTGTATACACAGAAGAGACGTGGAGCCACACCACATTACGGAGAGCGACGCACATTTGCGGCAGGAGGTAACGAGCATTTTGATTCATGGTGATGTCTCAATTCGGCGATAAGCCCAGCGCATTCATCATGCGGCCACCACTGGTTCGGGCGCGAGTTAATGGTCACCATCAACAGTGCAGGAATTTCATTAAGCTCCGTGTTCCCAATCACGGCGAAACATCTTTCTTCTCTGCTCGGCGGAAATGCCACCCGACTTTGGTTTTCCGCGTGACAATTTTTTCTTCAGCGAATATTGCGGGTAATCGGAAGAGTGTCTAGCACATATATTCGGAAGTCGATTTGGAGGGTCGACACCACACAATGTACGGAACAGTTGAGAGCACACGCGAAACTCTACCTCTAGATTCGATTCCGTTGACCCCGACATCCAAAGGCGCGACTCGGTTCCGGTCGAGGTCTCTCCATCGTTGACGCAACAAGCTCCACGGTTCTCCGGGCGGCTCACAAGTGTCGCACAAAAAAAAACGGGAGATAAAGAGCGAAGTATCTCATTTTTGTATCTATTAGGGAGTTGCCGCTCCGGATGCTACTGTGTTCTATTATGGTTGTCGGTAGCAATAAATAATGTGGTCTCCTTGACAACATGAACTTTTCGTGTGGATCAAACGATGCGTCGCTGCCTGCCTCTCTCTTCGAAACAATGGCTTGACGTGTTCAGGTAGCATTTGACAAGTCAAAGTGTCGATTTGGTGATTGTGGCGCCCGTAATGGACTCTCTCGCCTCTCCGCTTCTGCTGGGTAATGGTGTGGAATGGAATCGCAACTGTCTCTTCCTCAGGCCGCAACGTTCGACAGGCTTGACGAGAAAGTGTTTTGTTTCGCAGTGAAGTATATATGGCCACCACTCTCTTCGAGGATTCTTGTTTCAATTTTCGCCTCGTCTGCCCTCTTCGCGCTTGACGGATTTCCGAGTTGGTCCGCGAGAAGAACACTACAAACGATGTACCCATGAAACGATGATGACCTTTGGGAAAAAAAAGAAATGCCTCCTTCTACGCTCTGTGGGGCTTCACTCGAGACCCGATGAAGCCACGATTTACAGTGCGGGGACAGCATCTCAGTGGAGGGGAAATGTCATCTACAATGACGTCGCTGTCGTCTCTGCGATCCACCGCGCGGCTAATCCGGTCTGGTGCTGACAGAGATGCGAGGATTTCCGTCCAAAACCCGCGCACAGATCTGCACGAATTTTGTGTTTGTATTTTTTTCGCCCTTCTGAACGTTGTCTCGACGTTTTTTCCGCTCCCGCTGACTAATGTTTGGTCCGACTTTCGACTCGTCTGCTTTATTAGCGGCGAATCCCTATTCCATGTTGGAAGCGTTCAAAAGCGTATTCAATCGGCTCTTTTCCTAAACTCCGACTGCTATTCTCATTTCTGTCGGGTTCCTCCATCGAGAGATTGATTTCGAGAGGATTCAGAAGACCCTCCAAAGACCCTGTTTGAAAATTGTTTCCGTTGGGCACACTTTCCCCGTGCACCCCTCCACCACGTCCAAAAGCGGGCGCCAATTTGACGGCTTGCTTTTGTGTTGGTGATGGCGATGTGCCGCGCCGTCCGGCGAGCGGTTCACAATTTTTCGACTTTCATATTTTCCGCTTAATTTAACTCAAAATCCGTCGTCGAGGCCCGCGTCGTCCCAGTGCATACGAGCACCACCGCCGGCAGCATCAGCAGCCAACAAGACTTCAGCAAAGCCGAGCAGAAGGACTCACTCGTTCAGTGCACCAGCCGTCATCGTCGAGCCGGCAACAATTACTCTTACGTCACAACCTTCTGCCAAGTTCCAACGACGCACACAGATGAGTTTGAACACCGACCTCGATTTGGACCTTGATCCTCTTCGCGAAATTCTCATCTTGGATTCGTGACCTTTCCCCGAATGCGATGTGGCGATCGCAAAAACGCAAAATATTCTTCAGAAACGGAATCATAGCTCAGTCAGCGATCCCAGAGGACGATCGAATCGTGCCCTTCATCAAAATCTCGCGAAAATGCACGAAATTCAAATCGGCGGAACAAAACTCGCAGCTAGTCGGCGCGAGCTTCTGATCCTCGTGCAGATTGTTCAGATCGCAGTTCGCGCTCGGCATTTGGCTCTTCGCGTGCATTGAAAGCTTACATATGTCCACTTGTTCTTTCTTTTTTGACTTTCGATGGCACCGACTTGACCGAAGACTCCCCAGAGACCGGCGGAGAATATCGAGGTCGGCAGAAAGCTGGGTTTGCTCGCTTGCTCGCTCGCTCGCTCTCCTGATCTCCGGTCGGACTTTCGGCTGTGTCGGACTGCTGCCAGCTCAGTAGCAGCCGTCGAGAAGCAACACGAAGATTATGGAAATCGAAATCTGTTGATTTGGATCATCATCGCTGCGATGTCATCGCCTACTGCTGCGCGAAAAGCAGCTCTTGGTCGCGAGCCGAACGTTAACATGGGATCAGCGACTGAAAGACCCACGAGCCAACAGTTGAACACATGAACCGTTCGGGTGCCCCGTTAACATTTCGTTCGGAGGCTTTGCCGAGCCGAGCATTGTTGTCGAAGTCCAACTGAAGGTTCGATTTAACGCGTTTTAACTCCCGGTTTTTCTTTTCTTCTCTTCTGGTTTCTGTCTTTCTTCTTGAAGACGATGGGCGCCGGATCGCGTCACGAGAGGAATGCTTGCGTCAAACGGGAAGGCCGCGAGCTCATTGTTTCATCCCTCGATTTCAGTGCAAAAAAAAACACAGCGAGATTTCGGTGATCAGGCATGCGGGCGCAGCCTTGTAACTCGCTGCATAATGAATTCAAGACAGCGATCGACCGATGTTGTCGAGATGCTCGCAACGAACGAGATGCATGACCCCGATGGTCACCTCGCCACCGCGTCCGACATGCAGCGACTCCTTGGTTCTGTTTCTCATCGTTGTTGCGGAGGGCGGTGCATCGGATCGCAATTGTATTGGTAATGAGACACGACGACTGACAGATCGTAGATGCGCGTCACCCTCCCATTTTTCACGCCAATTCGTGGTTCGTCATTTTCCACCGTAATTAAACTTCGCCCACGGAGAGGGAGCCACTCCCAATCGACGTTGTTGAGCCGAGTGGTACCGGTGGTGGCGGCGGTCCGTCAAGGATCCAGTTCGTTATATGGCGTTTGCTTCGTGATATATTCGTCTCCCTTCCCTTTGGGGTCATCGCTTCGTTCCGCTACATGATCTACAAGGAACAAGCGAACCATGTTGCCAGCACGATATCGTCTCCAAAGCGGGAAACGAAGGCCCTGTTTGAAGGCAACTCGCAGTCTCTCAAAAACATCCGGAGAAGCTGTAATCGTGCTCCGAGCGAATACAGGAACGAATGAACGAACGAATGTCTGTTTACTGATGCACAGAAGACCACATGGCCTTCGATTCGGAATGTGTTGCATCGAACGTGAGTGGCTACCATACAACGATGCTGTTGAGGCCACGTGCACGGAATCGCGACTGATACTGCATTTGATCATTATTCGAGACTTGAGCAACACTTTGGAACCGAATCGCAGAAATCAAGGCAATGACTGCGATCTTCTTCGATTTTCCGACGAGAAACTCGAGAAATTCGTTCCGATGCCTTCGTGACGCTGTAGCTGCGTGCTGCCCGTGCAATCCGTGCTCGAAGGCGAGTTTGAAGTAGGACGACGGCGTGAAAAGACAGCGGACGCATTCAAGTGAACTTCGAATGATTCAACGATTGGCGAACTTTTGTACGATTTCCTACCGGTCGGCATTGATTGTTTCGATCTGCGCGGCAGTGGTGGTGCCATTGGTGTCGCCGCAACTGCAGTGACAGGGTGTTCGAGTGTGCCGTAGAATACATTACTATGGATCGTCTATCGAGTGAACGAGAAGCGAGCGAGCGAACGAACGAACGGACGAATCCGAGTGTGCGCCAGCAAGCGAGATGTTGTGAACACACTACGCTTTGGTGACACCCGATATAGCTGATCCCGTAGTCGTACTATCACTACTACTACAGGTACTACTACATCGACGACGACGACGACGACTACTACTGCTACTACTACTACGACTGCAGTTACAACAGAGAAAACACAACAACAGCCACCACGACTGCCGCCAACAGGATCTTCAGAACGGTCCCGATCTACTCTACGAGACATTGACGGGCCGCCGGCAGCCTGCGTGCCTGCTGACTGGGTTCGAGCTTTCTGTCCCAAGTCGTCGTTCAAGTCCCGATTCAGTCGTGGTCGTCGTCGTCGTCGTCGCGCAGGAAATTTCAGCTTGCCGTCGAATCCCGACGGTCGTCCCATTACGGCACTCGACGGAATAGAGTCATCAAAATGCGACATACAGCAGCAGCAGCCGCAGACAGCACGACCGACACTTCACATACATACGGACAGATCTACGAGGACTGAAAATTACCGCTGTGATATGATTTATTGCTTCAAAATATGGAGCGCCGGTTTCGGACCCCTCATCTCGAAATAAACACCGTAGACAGCGTGGATGTGTTTTTTTTTGCTTTCACCGGCTGTTTGTGTCATCAGTAATTTTCTTTATGGCTTCGCTCCCTCGCGGCTTTCAACTTTCAAATCCGACTTTGAATTCAGCTCCGCTGCTGCATCGCTGATCAAAGGTGCGGAATTGTCGTCAATAACCAGAAACCGAACAGCTGGTCTCGGAATTCCAATGTTTCCAGCAAATCTCCGAAAGGAAAGTCAGAGCCAGGGTTTCCGAAGCAGATTCAGAGCAAATTCAACCCTTTTCTTTCGAATTCTCGGCCGTCATCGCTCGGGTCGACAGCCAAAGGTGTCGGATTCGGGAGTGTGGACCGCACGAGAGTCTCGAAACAGATTCCAGCGAATCTAATGTAGTCGACTCATTTTCCATCGATTCAGAATTCGCCCTCCGATCCGGGTCCGGTGTCGGTTTAGAATTTCGACGCTCATTAAACTCGGTTAACCACGACCTGAAGCGCTTAATTAAGAGTGGAATAACCAGCGAACCGAAAAAACGAGAAATCTTACGACTCATTCGCATTTGCTCAGCAACAGATCCTAGAAGAGAGAGCGGACGGGAGGGCTAGCGGCAGTCGGGACAAAACATCATGAAAGAGAATCAGGAGATACGAGTGATGAGGAAGGCAGAATGAATCGATCATCATACAAGCTGTCCGATATAGAAGCCGAGTGGTGGTGGTGGTGCTGCTGCTGCTGCTGCCGTTTGAATCGCTACCCAAAGAATCGGATTTCAACGGACGCGACGAACTCGTTTCAAAGTCGTCTTTGGAGCCGCGTCGCTTTCTTCTTCCGAAAAGTTGTCATTCCTGCAAGAATGAGCCAATCCGCGACCCGGACCAAGGGTTGATCGGACCGCCGTGTTTCGATGTCGAGAATCGGAATCGAGATGCATCGTATCATGATATGTGTCTCACCGAGTTGCACACCTCAAGCTTGCTCGTTCTCGGTGGCTTCCTCCAAATTCCTGGTCGTTCCTGCCGTTATTGATGCCCAGCATTTGCACCGGCGCAGTATGAACGTATGAAGTCGAAGAAGCAGAGAGAAAGTCTCATTCGTCGACCAACCGACGGACCGAGCAAGCAACCGACCGACCGGCCTTCCAGGTGTCGGTGGTGTCTTGATGGATGGCGCGTGTAAGTATTAGTATTCATTCGTATTGGATCTTTGAGGGTCCACCGAGAGGATAATGCGCGCCGCTTAATCGTGCTCTGGAACACCGGACTTTTGGAAAAAGCTCGAAACCAGCCTTCAGAGCAGAAACAAGAACATTGGGCGCGCGCAAGGGTTGCTGAGAACGCACGTTCCGTCCCGACAGCGAACATAGCTGCCTTGGAAGTGTTTCCTTTTGTTTCATGTGTACGCGGGCCCGATACAACACCGGGAGGCAGAATTTTTCTATACGGGGGACTTGGTCGGTCGGGCGGGCGGTGAGCGAGCGAGCGATTCTACCTCTGCGGACTGAACCGACGGTCGGTCGATCCGTCCGTCCGTCTGTCGTTCGGACGGTCGTCGGTCTGTGTTTCTGTAGATCGCTCGCTCGCTCGCTCAGTCGGTCGGCTGGTCCAAATGGCTGCGAGGCGAGCGGCTGCCGGCGAGGTGATCGGTCTTGCCTGTCACCCCGAGCTTCGTACAAGAGAGACCAAGCAAGCAACCAACCAGCGAGCCAGCCAGGCAGTCAGCTTGGCTAGCTAGCGAGCTGGATGGTTCGCTTGCTGGCAGCCAGTCAGTTGACGCAGGCAGGCAGGCAAGCAAGCAGGCGGGCAGTCAGTCAGTGAGCGAGCTCTCTCGCTGCTATCCGAAGAAGACCGAGCGAACTAACTGAACGAATGCGGCGGCCAATTAAAGCCGCTGCCGTCATCTACGCCGAGTTCATCATGGCGTTTTCCTCTCCCGTATTGGATCCACCACTTGAATTTCACTTGACGCCGTGGCTCCTGCTGCTGCTGCCGCCGCCAGCCTCATCAACAGCAGCACAGCCAGCGACGGCGGCGTAGACTTCCTCGATGGTGTTGGTATTAAGTACCACTACCAGAAACATCATCTACACACAAACTCCGTCACCAGCATAACCAAGGATTAATTTGAACGCCGGATAATGGCGAATTGGTAGAGTATTATTCCGTGGCCCGTGTCGTCATCGCACAACATCCCATTCGAACATTAACTCTCGTTTCCGTTTTGTCTCTTGATCACATCAAATCTATCGGATTCCCGATGGTTTCCAGGAATCGTATTCTTTGAAATCAGGAAAACAACTCCTAAATCTCGAGACAGAGCTTCCAAGAAACTCAGGGGATCCACCAATCGATCAGAAATCGTCAGACGGATCGAGGAACACAGGAGTTCGGGAAAAGTCGCAGGATCGCCGGCATTCAAATATGTCCGGAGCAGTCATTCACTGAGCAGGAAAATGTGGAGATATTTCGGGCGGGCTAGCTGGCTGGCTGGCGTGGGTTACGACGATGACGACAAGAGGCCCAAGGCCTCTGAGCCTTCCGAACTGCGGCTGTCTTTTTACGACGATTGTCTGATTGTACGGGCCTGCGGTTGATCCCGTTTGTGAATATGCGCTGCTAGCTTCGCTGAGGGAACCTGCGCGGCACATAATGTCGCATGAATCTTTCATCACGAAACCCCGCTCGCCGGTCGCGCAAGGACCGCGTGAGCGCAACAGCTGCAAGCGAGTTCGGGCTCATCTTCGATAGACAGGAGCAACTGGTCCGACTCGGGGCATCGGAGCGATGACGGGCGGGGACGAGAAAAGGTCGTCCTGGATTCATGTTCTTCTTGTCGTCGTTGTCGTCGTTGTCGTCGTTGTCGTCGTCGTCGTAGTCGTTGGGGCAGTCACCGGTGAAGCAAGGAAGTAAGCTGAGGTGAATCACCGCGCGGGGTGGTCGTCTACTTGCTCGGATGCTTGCTTTTGCCGTCTCTTCTCTTGGTGGGATTATCTACAAGTGATCACCAACCACCAGCGCGTCGCCAAAAGATAGCGGATAGCTTGGCCCTCGGCTGTTGTCTCATCGGTGCCGCCTTGTTTCTATCGGCGTTGTTGTTGTCGAGGTTGGTTTTCGTCGATTCCCTCAGCATCCGAGAACAACTTTGCAAGTTCGATTTCCGGTCTTGGAAGCAGAAAAGCGGAAGTTCATGCAGTAAAGCATAAGCATGATTTCCAGTCGTCCGGAACTCTGGCTCTGACGCTATGGTGCGCTCTGTTCGATTGCTTGCTGATGAGATTAATCCCTCGTTATGCTCCGATGGGATGAGGAAGCCTCGAGAAATAGCCGGGCCGATATAAATAAGTGTGTGAGACCGGCTTGCGATGCCGGCCTGAGCCCCCAGAGCCAGTGAAGGCACACACCCTGTTGCTTTCGACACCCCGCCCATTATAACCCCATCAAGCTCTTGCCTCGAAGCAAAAACTCCGATATAGCCCGCCAACGAGCCGCCTTGGCGGCTAATGCACGATAAGACCGATACAGCAATTGAATCGTTGGCCTTTCCGCCCGAGATTGCGCGGCGGAAATAGAAAGTGTGATCTGTTGAATCGATATTCTCTCTAGTTCATAATTGTTGTTCCAGACGCATCGAAACAAGAACACCACCGGGTGCCTTTGCCGCGGAAGATCCAATCAGCTTTGGTTGCCAAAATCATCACTTCGAGTTCAAAATGTCGAAGGACGGCAAGTGTCCGAGCGGAAATCGTCGCGAAATTCGACATTCCGTTTCATCGAAAGTTTCCCGAGTTGTTCATCTGCAGAAGTGATCGATCCATGCGCTCGCCAGTCGAAAATCCGAAAGTCCATCGATGCGCACACGCACACGTCGGCGATTTCGAGTTTTAGAATAAACTATGAAACCACGAACGCACGGAGGAACCCATCCCAGGACAGACAGACCGAGCCAGTTGGTTGATTGTCGTGATTTCATTTGGCTTTAATCAGAGCTGGTGTTCCATCTTGCGGCTGTTGAGGAATCTTGTTATCCTTTCGCATGATCTCACCCTTCACGCGGGCGGGCGGGCGGACCGACCGATGGACGGACGGGCAAGAAGGCTGGCGAGGCAGGCAGGCGGGCGGGCGGCGTGCTCAGATGGCTGGTGGTGTTCTCCTTAAAACGAAGTGATCCTTCACCCTTGTAATCGGCCCCACCCACGATCCTCGGAGCAAAAGTCACTCGGCAAGCACTCCCCCAATTAATTCGACTTTTACCCCATCGTCGCCCACCCAGCGCTCAAGCGGCGATGTCTGGCTCTTTTCGAAAGAGCTTTAACAAGCTTTCAACGCGTTCTCGCAAGAAACTCGCGAGGTACTCACGAGAGCCGGGGGGAACTCGGAGGAAAATCAGATTTCTTCTCTCCGCTTTCTAATTTGTTTCCTGAACTCTTCCATGCGAAACTTTTTTCGCAGCCCGCGCCTCGAGGCGGCGACAGCCCCTGTCCGGCGCAAGGATTGTCCATGTTCTTTCTTTTGGAAAGCTTCTTGACTTTCTTCAGGAGGGTCTTGAAGGGTCAAACGAACTTCGAGTTTGTGTTGGATTCGCTGGCGCTCTTTCTTACGAGTGTGCTCCAAAAACAGACGGTTTCCTGTTTGGGGACCTTCCGTTCGACTAGGCTTTACATCTCCCTCGGTTTCCGAACACCGAATAAACTCGTACGCGAATCTGATAAGAAAACCAGGTCTGGAGCTGGACGCCGAGGAGCACGAGAATTTTATTTGTTTCCTCGGCACGCCTGAGGGAAAAGGTTGCATCGCTGCTTTTTGAGCACTGCCCGGTCAGACAGGGAATCCATCACAGGATCTCGATGAATAAATGATGCCGGCCACCGGCACCGTCGCTCTTGGTCTTCCCTCATCGATCTCCTATCTCCCGCTCTGGAACACCCGTGTCTACACCAAGGGCTTTCCCTTCTACTTTTTGTCTTCCCTCCTTCTTCTTCCACCACAGACCTTCCCGGTGCCGACGACTCAGGCGAGTCCACTGCCGATAACCCAACTCGGGAGTCGATGTCAGAGCGAAGATTATGAGGATGACTTTGAAAACTTCCCGCGCAGTATGGCGCACTTTCCGCTGCTAAGCTCCGCAAGATAGGGCGTGTGGCTCCGGTGTCGGCGCATCAACAATGACGTGAATAGCAACAACTTTTTTTTATGTATTGAGCTAATTTGCCTCCCTCTTCGGGCGAGCGAGCGAGCGAACGAAAGAACCAACAAGCGGGCGAGGGCGGAACCGCGGTCGCCCCGCTCGACAATTGGCAAATTCGAGGAGGAATGCCAGCCAGGCAGGCAGCCGGCAGCGCAGGGTATTAGGCTCGTTAGGATCGATTCCGTCGTGCATACGATGTTTGCTTGCGTTGATGAGATGACACTGCACAAGCGGCAAACAGCTGAAAAGCTCCAACGGATCAGGGATCTCGTTCGGAGCGCGGCACGATGTGAGTTTGTGCGTGAACCGAGCCGCGGGCCAGCGTGAGCGACCGTGAGAGTGTACTATGTTGCGTTTGGCTCTCTTCTGTTCCAAGCGAGCGGGTCGGAATCCATCATAAAATTAGCGTCGAGTGGCCCCGCCATGCTGCTTGCCTAGGTGGATGCGCGGTCAGACGGCGAGTCGACCGCTCGGTGTGCCAGCTCGACAGCGTAGTGCATAGCTCATGTACGTAGTCGTCCGAGTGCCTACTACCTACGCGTAGTGGACCATGACGGACGATCGCTCAACGTTGACCACTGGAACTACTATCCCTTGCTTACCCCACCAGCCCCCCCTCCCCGCCCCCGTCTCGGCCTTCCACACTGGCGTCCGGACCCCTCTACGGTGGATTGGTGGGCACTTCCTGGAGAGCGCCTCGGAACACTTCCCACATCTTGTCGGAGCTCGGTTGGACAGTTTTTGGAGGAGTTCTGACTGCCTTCACTTCAGACTCCGAATAAGTTTCGACCTGTTGAAAACCAAGAACGTTTCCGAGCTCTTCCGACAGTTTGAGCTTCATCGTGAACGGTTTCCATTCGACAGAACGGCGAAGTTGGTCAGAATGAAATAGTTTTTGAATCTTCGCGGCACGGAACCAAGCTCGGGAAGTAGCTCTTGGTCTGGGAGTTTGTGGAGCTGAGCTTTGCTCGCACGCAAAGCGCGATTCGCCCACGGCGGCGCTGGTGGTTGTTGTCAACTATTCAATAATGATAATGACAATAATGAAATGATGAAGACGATAATTACGGAGCGTCGACGACCAAGAAGAAAGAGGAACACAAAAAAAGAGGCGGTCTTGGAACTGGTCAGATTCCGCCACTCCCCAGGGTGTCGACCGAATTCGTGGACGCCGGTCGGCCGCGCGTTCGTTCGGCCGCGTTGGCATAAATATTTGGACCTCCGCACACGGGGCCTCTCCTTAAACCTCGTCGTTGGCCGTCGTAACCATCTCTCAACGAAAACGTTTGATTTTTTTTCTTCGTTTCGTTCCTCAGCTGTTCAGTCTGGTTTTCCTACGATTGAACTAGGAAGCGTACGTCGACCGTTTCTATGACCGCATCGGCTGACGGCATCGAAAGCATCACCAAGATGAACAGGAGCGGGAGCCCACAGCGGAGAAATCCACGAAACGAACGAAACAGCGAAGAAAATGTCGTTGTGCATAGCTGAGCCAGCTGACCGGGGGAAAAGCTGATCAATCAAACAATCCTGTTATATTTTCACCGATAGTTGTGCGAAAACTCGGCATCGGCATCAGCGCCAGGGGTGCCTCCGAGCTGTAGAAGTGAACTCAATTTTCTCTCACGAGTTGCATCCGATCGCGACCACTTAGTTTCGCGGCCAATAGCGCGATACCGAGTTGAGCCTCGCATTTTTGAATGAACTTCCAAAACGTCGATAGAATCTATGCCCAGAAGTTGGCGCCGCGGACAGAATCAGAACGAGTTATGCTAGAGCCGGAGCCAGAATGAACTCAAAATCAGTCTCATGGGAAGCAGAGAAGAAAACAGAGAATCTCTCTGGTTTGATAAGAGCTGTGTTCTCTCTCCTAACCTCAACATTGTCGTGAAAGCGAAGCGAATCATCAGAGGGGAAAAACTGGCAGCCCAGCCTCCTGAAGTTTCAGAGACCGCCTTAGCGTCTCCTAAAGAGCAGTATCCTTGTTCTCCTCCCGTTTCCTGGCTATTGTCCTGGCACTCCGCGAGCACCACCCAAAGACACAAAGGCTGCGAGGGATATCGCTGCGACGACCGAGTGCAGGAGGGCAGGAAAGCCGGAGGAGTTGTCGGATGGGGGCTCATGTGCAGAGGAGTAGTTGGCTACACTGAGTAGGCTTGTTATTCCATTGTGGTCGCAAACAACGGAGGGAGACCACTCTCCTTTCAATGACCGGGGGTCGCGTTACCCTTCTCATGGCAACGCGAATCCTATCACATTGTCAACAGGGCCCGCACCATCGGCAATGGCAACACCGTCTCTTGGAGTGAGCGGGGATCGTCGGAATCCGTCGTGAGGCATCGCGCGTGATTCAGTCCCCGGACTTTCAAAGTCTGTTGAATCATCTAGATCTCTTGTTTCTCCTGTTAGTTTTTTTTTCGTTTCGCTTTCGTTCCAAGAGGACTAGCTTTCACAGGCTCCCCGGTAACAAGATGTGCGCTGGCCTAATTTCGTTCGTTTCCCCTCCACTGCTGTCTGCAATGTGTTTGATGTTGGCCGTGTGATCTAAGATCGGATCTGCGAGAGAAATGTCCACTTTGAATGATCGCCATGGGGCCGACGCAGAGAGTCGAAGCCAGTTCCAGCTGCTTTTGTGCTCTCGTCGTCGTCGTCGTCGTTGTCGCTGAACACCCTAACCGATGCCACACAATTCTGAGCCCATTTCTGAGTTCCACAACATTGTGCGCACCTCTCGGTTTATTTGGTTTCCTTTTCCGAATCGCGAGCTCGTCGCCGATGGCGATGAGGCTTGGAATCGGAATTCGGACTGGGTTCACTTCCAAATCGGGAAGTTACGATGATTGACTCGATTGATAGCGACACGATTGAGCAATCGACGCGATCGTTGTGCAAACGGCACTTGCACGACTCGATATCGGCGTTTTCGGATCAAAGTCCGATGTTGAAGCGAGACCCACACTTGAGAAGCATGAACGAGGCTGGGAAACCAGATTCGAGAGAAAGTTCTGAATTGTGGCTCGTATGGCGTGGAAAGGCGCACGCACGCAAATGCAAGTAGGCAAGCCGGCAGACAGGCGAGCGAGCGAGCGGGTGGGCAGGGAGGCAAGAGTTGCAAATTTGTCCTCAATTCTCCCTCTGCTCCGCGAATCCTGTGAGGCTGGCGCACAGATATTGAGTAGACGACGTATTGACATTGATCGATGACGAGATTCGATCCCCGCTGGAGAGAGGCAGGCTGGCTGGCTGGTTGGTTGGTCTGTCGGTCGGTTGGATGGCCGGTAGGCCGCTTGCTCGGCTAGATTCGTTCCTTCCTTCCTTCCTCCCGACAGGCTCAGCAACCACCACCACTACCGCCACGAACGCCGCCACTCACTCGAAGCGCCGCGGCAGCATCGAACGGCGAGAGAAAGCCGGAGAGTGCTTAGCTCGCTTCCAACTCGAATGGATGCAAGCGGCAACATGCAATTTGCATCAAGCTCCTCTCTCGCTTTGGATAATTCTCCGGCACCGATTTCATCTAATATTCCTCCAGCATTGCATCCATTGAAGGGGATGCACCCGGGATTTGCTCCGATAGAATCCTTTGCCAATAGGTATCGATCAGCTCCGTCGTGATCCATGCATGATAACGGTCCCAAACCCAAAACAGGGGTTTTGTCTGCAAATTCCCTCGAATCATCCCGCAGTCTGATTCTCGACGAAACTCAATCGTATTTGAGAATGAATTCTCGCCGTATATGAGCTTCCGGCGGGTCTCGGAGAGCATTCCAGTGAAACGCGGGTTGCAGCTATCCTCAACACTTGCAGTGGACCTACAAACCCATTCGACTGAACGATGCAGAGTTCCGTGAGCCGTCCCGCCGCCGCGTCATCTATCCTCGTCACCGGGTTGATTCGTATACAAAAAACACCGCTTTTCTTCTCCGCATGTGAAGTTATCGGGAAATCGCCAAAAAATCGGCGTTTTCCAAAGCTACTGAACTAACAGTTCTTTGTGCGAATGTGTCGGCGATACGTTTTTTTTTGTTTTCGCTGAATCCAGATAACTGATCACTTGCAAGAGCTCCTACCAGCTGTCGTCCTTCCAATACATTCCGCTGCATTTCCCCAGCAACGTCATGACGTTTCAAAAACCCCTTGAAAACTTTGAAAGTTTTGTTCTTCATAGCCAGGTGAGCGACGGAAGGACGGCTTTTCGTAGATAGCCGTTGGACGAGATGTTCTATGGACCAATGCACTGGTTGTAGTGGCTTCACAGCGGGAGTAGCTCAGTTTCACGAGCAGTATCGTCTGCTACTACAACTAAATGACTTAATCATCGCCGTGATCATTAATCTTGGTCGCTTTCATTCGCTTTTCATTAGGAGCGCACTACGCTCAAGCAGATCCACATTCAGCTACTCAAATGCTGCGATCCGGTGAACGGGAATCCCTCCGGTGAACGATGCGCGTCGCTCACGAGCACATGGCTCAAATTGAGGCTAAGTACGTGAAGCGAATACTTTCTCAGGCTCTCGGATTCTGAACGGAATCATCTACCTGTTGGCGAACTCAGACGACTCCTGGGGCCGAAAAGCCCGGGGCTCAATGGCTAATTTTACGAGACCCGAGCTACGAACTTGTGATTACAGACCGCGTTGGATTATTGCTGTGATACCGAATCGGCTCGGAACGAGCGCGGATGATTTCTATTTGCTCTTTGCGCGATCGTGTTTTATTGCGTCGTTCCATCGGACATTGAATGGATCGATCGGGTCGAGGATAATGCGCATCTTTGTCATAAATGCCGTCATGCTCGTTTATTATGATTTGTGGCTGCTTTGGCCGAGAAACAAGAAACAGTCGATCCTCGGAAAACGATGAGTGGAAGAAGAAGCAAACAACCAGCCGACTACGTATGCATGGGGGTCGAGGGCTCACACTGTGCAGTGGACTTCGGCACGCGCTCAAGATTCAACGCAATTTGTTAAAAAAATCATTGCTGATTCTGAGGCGAGGCAATCCTTCGGGTCCACAGTTCCAACTCCCTGAGTGGAGCTTCAAGTCAAAATATTTCACGATTCCGGCCCAACACTCGGTGGAGCCCGAGTCACGACACGTGCAGTCCACGCGATTCAGTCAAGTTTTTGAATCTCGTGTTGCAAGACTACGTTTTACGACAAATCTAGCTTCCGTGAAAGACAAAATTACGAGATGCTAGGTTGACGATATGCAGTGGTTGACCTCGGCGTTGATGTCATCAGCAGCAGCAGCAGCATCATTCACGAAGCGAACGAACGAGCGAGCAAGGAAGCAAGTCAGAAGAGAAAATCAGACAAGGAATAATTCGTCTTTTTTCGTCGCGTCTATCCGTTTTCAGTAGAAACGGCAACAGCGACTGAGGAACTCGAACGACGACGATGCAAGGAACCAACCGACAAACGAGCAAGCGGACCAACGAACGAACGAAGAAGGCAAGCGAGCAAGGAAGCAAGCAAGCAGTCTTGCTTGTGAGTGACGCGACTGCAGAACAAGTTGCCGTGGCCGCTGCTGCGGTGGCACACAAGCAGAAGTGGTCAGTTTGCCGAGTTACTGATTGGAAAGTGGCGTGCTAAAGAAAGACGAAGCCAAAGCTCTCGGGTCGACGCAGGGAGGCAGGCAAGCAAGCAAGCCGAAGGACTCACAGACAGACGGACAAACTGACTGACCGACAGACCGACCGCTTCGCTAAAAGCGTGCAACCACCGAGCGGTACACTCAGCTGCGACAACGACGAGTGCGTCGTCCACGTGAGCGGCGGTCAGCCCAGAGGAGCACAAAGAAGAATTGAGTTCTCCTTAGTTCAGTTCGGGTTCATCCTCGAGGATCGGAGTTCCTTCAACATCTGGACGAAGCGCTCCAAATAAGTTTCCGATTCCGATTCGAAGTCTTCGAACCCACCGCTCGCTGTGCTTTCGGTCCACTCGGTCAGCGGACAGGTCGGCCACCCACTCCGCTGAACGACGTTGTTCCTGTTGGCATGGTCGGTTGCCAGCTTAGTGCCACCGCCGTCGATGCCATCGTGTTCGTTCATTGCCGGCGATCAGCGGAAACAAAAAGGGATCAAGACAATGCTCCATCTAAGCCTCGCCCACTTCGGTCGAACCCACAACACCAACAAGGAACCGAGTGCCCATCTGTTGATTTAGCGACGCAATCCAGTGCTGCGTTTGTTCGCAAACTTCTTCCTCCTCCTTTCCTCGCCCTTGCTCGTGCTTGTTCCTTTTCGTCAACAGGCAAGCCCTATTTATTTTGAATCTTAAGAAGTTGTCGTCGCCGGCACCGCCAAAAGTCTGTCAGTCAGATCGATATCTTTCCAGGGCGACGTGTTCCACTTGTGGACTTTCTCGGAGCGTTTTCATATTATGCTCGCTAGCCTGATGAAATCGTCCGGCGCCTCGACATGGGGCGGACGATGAGATGTCAAGCTGCTAGATGTCGTCACTTATGTGACTTGTCAATCATTCAGTCGGTGGCTCACTCGCTCCGACTCTCGGACTCACTTTCGAATCGGACTTGAAACTGTCGGCAGCTCTGGGGGCGGAGTACCCTGACAGGCATTCAGCCTGCCTGCCTGCCTGCCACTTCAACTCTAACCCCCGACATCAAGCCCAACAAGATTGGCATCTTGAAGACCACCACAAACATGAACCCGCACTCCGACACTCACTTAGTCTATTTGCGCGACTTCATGAAGCCTTCGAAATTCGGTACAAGCAAAGCTTCTTGAATCTTTTCGGGTTACCGTGATGTCTCGGAGCAATAAAGAGCTCCGCATCTCGGATCTTGACTGAGAACGAATGCGTGAAAAAAAAGCTGCTGGATGGTACCCAAGTTGGGTGTGGATGCGGCCTTTCGGTTGGGTAAGAATATTGTTTTGTTGGTTTGGTGTTTTGTCCGCCGGTCGGCCAAGTCAGGTGTCGTACCCCGACGAGGAACAACGCATTAGTCCCTCCCCGGCACCTGATCATACTCCAGATATGACATAACAGGGTAGGCATATGTGTTAGGATGGATGTTGTTTATTCTCCTAATGCACTCTCTGATTAATATGCGGATGGCTTGTCTATCAGATCGGAGTACAGACGCCGAGACCATTAGCTCGAGACAACAAATAAAAGTCTCTTTCACTCCTTCGCTTTTCCTCCAACCTCCGCACGCCGCGCCGCGCCGAAAACTCGGCCTCTGTTCCTCTTTGAAGTTCAGCTCGAAGTTCCTTAATAATAAATTGTTACAACTCAGTCAATGATATGGAGGAGACACATGGAGGATATTGTCCCATCAACCAACCCCGAAAGCCTCCCTGGGTCGAGAGGTTGAAACGCGGTGTTTTCGAACCATCTCCGTGGTAACCGAGGCCGGACGATACAGCGAGTTTGCGGTGAACTCGATGACTTGTTCTCATGTTGGTAGACCCCCGAAAATTGGCGCGAAATAGCTATGTCAATGATGGCAGGCGAGAAGTTTTCGCCTGGGATTCGCGACTCAGCCGTGAGAGCTTCCGTCGCGAGTGTCAAGAAGAGAACGAAGTGGCCAGTGGCAAGGAAAGGAGACTACAGCTAAATCTTTTTTGCCTCGCTCCCATGGCCACTGCTAACTTCTCCATGATCCCGGTGAAGCTTATGACCGTCTATGTCTATAGGCTGCAGGGTTAATTCCAAAAGTAAACCAACGCGACTCGATCGCGACTCCTCGCTTGAGCTCCTTGCGTGGTATGCCCGCAGCTGACATTCCCTCGAGGAGAGAGGGAAAAGCTAGAGATTTCTTTTTTTTCTCCGCTTTCTCTCGTCGGTCTTGCCGCTAGGGAAAATTGGCATAAATTTAAATCTTAGTTTTGGGTGGCGATGATGGATCATTCAACGAGGACTCGGGTAGGGGTTCCCGGCGACGGCCGACGGGTCGGGTCGGACGATCGAGCAATTGGCGATTGCCAGACGAAAGAAACTCTAAATATAAATTCCTTCTTCCCTCCGACGGCAGCAACCTCAACTACCTCGGCAACCTACGAAATCGATCAAGATTGCAGCAACGAGCCAATTGGACTCCGTTGTCCGGGGAGAAACTACGGCGGGGCGGAGGGAAGGAGGCCAGACGCACTGACAGACAGGGGGGACGGGGGAGCAAGCAAGCAAGCAGGACGAACAGAAAGCGGGGAAAACCCGCGCCTCTGGGGGGAAGAGGGAATCTCTCTTAGATGTGTTATCGGAGGGGCGGAGTAAACCGCGATGAAAAACTCATCTGTTGCGGATGGAAACATCTCCAACTGTCCACAACGAAGCGGAGAGCTATCAAGAAAACCAACACCGATCGTCGACAAACTGTTCCTCTCGTCGGAAAGACAATTGCCCCAAGCTCACAGAGAGGGACACTTCTCGGGATCGAGAGCAGTTGTTGCGTGGTGAGATCTGATTTCGCCGTTCTTTTCAGCCGCAAGGCTCACGTTCAATGAATTTTATCGCAACGCAGGGTGATGCAAATTTGGGTGGGAAAATGTCAACAGCAGCAGGTCATGCGGGACGGTTCCACACGCCGCAACAGATCGGGCAAAAACTGCCCCGGCTTCAGGGGACAAACTTTGCTTTGCTCCCCGGCTCGATGGCCCTTCCGTCCCCCGATGGCCCCGCTTTCGAGGCAATGAAGGACAGTAATTTCTTTAGGAAGATTGGGATGGGCTCGATACTACAAGCATGCCAGCCAGCCAGCCCGCCAGTCAGTCAGAGAGATGGGCAAAGCGAACGGGAAGCCTTTATCAGAGGAGCATGTCACGATGATGGAACACCTCCAAGTACGGAGCCAGTCAGCAAGCGAGCGAGCGAGCAGGCGAGCAAGCAACGAAAAAAGGAAGGAAGGAAGGCCACCACCACCACCATCGCCGGCTGTCCGCCAAGAATGCATTTCTTCCTCCGATGCGAGCGAGCGTGCTTCTTCCTTCACGGGGACCAATCTCTACCCCGAACGTCCTACGCTCAACTGTTGGTCGGCCGTCGATGGTTAGCCGAGTGCCAAGTTAGGAAGAAAAAAGCCTGGCCAGCTCATCCTACACGGACGACGAGCACGAGGACGCCGCGCCGCACACCCCACCGACAGCAGAGAGATGAGAGCAAAAGTTCTCTAATGCATTTGGCCTTCGCGATTGTTGAACGTTCATGTATGTTGCCGGAGGAACTCGGGCAGACACGCGGGCGGGCAATGCCACCAACAGCACCCTACGCATCCGAAATGTGTAGTCTGCTTATTGAAGTGGATCGTCTAGACGGGATTTCGTCCAGCACTCGTGGTAGAACGATGACGGGGTGAACGAACCGGAGCATGTCATTATCCGTAAAAGGACGCTTACTATTTGTCGTAGGTACTATCGGTGTTCGCATGAAGAACGATGACGACGACCTTCAATCAAGAGCGCGGAAGCTCGCCGAAATAGACAAATCGTTCGGCTTGCTGATTTATTGAGAGTGCTCCTCATACACGATATATGGATGATGAGAGGATATGAGGATCGCGGAGGTAGGGTGGTGTACCTGCTGGTCCCTATCGACATTATCGCCCTGACTTAATTGGGTTCGTCTGACGAAAGTAGAATCGGTTGACTTCAATAAGCGCCCCCAGATTCAGAGAGCGCGTCCATCCACTGGTCTCACTCTATATTTCATGGCAGACGAAATCTCAGAACGCTGTGTTTGCCCCGCGCTTGTCGGAATCCCAAGGAGGACCAGCCGGCGCAGAAATCCCTGGCGGAATCTTGCGAGAAATCCGTGGGTCGACGAGGAATTTCATCGACATTCCAACCTTAGGGGAAAACAAGGTGGGATTGAGCTAGAGGCAGGCGAACACTTGGATCAAGAGGAAAGAAGAAGGGAGAAAACGGAGGAAAAGAGAAAAGAAGAGGCTGAGAAGTCGGTTCCCTTCCTAAGGAATCATTGGATCATCTTCGCACGTCGGAGCGAGAAGTTCATACGAGTCACCCGATCGAGGACATCTGAGCGAGGATCGTCGAGCATGAGCCATGCAAATGAGCCAAGGTGTCATCTCGATGCCTATCTGATAACCCCTGAATGACTTTAAATTCAGCAGCAGATATGATCTTGTGTCCTCGCTGAGCTGGAACCGTTTGTCCGTGTGTCCGTCGAGATCGAGGTCGATTACCACAAACCCCAACGACAACGACGATGATCACTGCGATAAGCGAATCGCTGAGCGCGCACTCGACCAAAAAAGAAATAAAAAAGAAACACAACGCGCTCTCAGTGAGGAAACGCAGTTGCTTCAAGCTGACCCCGACCGAACGGTGCTTTACACCGCCAGTGCAACCGCTGAAAATAGAAAGAACGCAGAGGCTTCACGACACCTGAGAGCTGGGGAAAGTTGGCAAAACACCGTGCATGAAGTTTCCTATGAGCCGGGATAACTGAATGAAGGACTGATTGACTAGCGCTGGCCGACAGTTCAGAAGTTCCAAGGCGAGATGCGCCCGCACACTTCCTGCACGATGCAGGAAAGCGCTGGTCATCCGTCAAGACTGTCTCCGAGGGTGAAGACAGTTCCTGTCAAAATTCGCCACCTAGCCAATGCGAGAACAGCGGTTTGGGAAACTTGAGGCATTTTGAGTCGACTCAAAAGCGACAGCAGCGGCAACAACAACAACAGCGGCAGCCGTGGAAGCCCTCTAGTCCCAAAGCCATCAGCAAGACCAGTCTCTCGAACCCGAGAGTCCATCAAGCCATTAATGTGGCTCCTCCGACAGATCTGACGGGCCAGAAACCCCGATATTACGGGACACGGGACGCGAGAAATGCGAGAGGCTATCGAGATGTCACTGGAACACGATCTTCTGCAACTTCGGAGTTCCGTTCCGATCGTCTGCTCTCGGAATCATCCGGACGCGCACTTATATCTCCGCCATTTCCAGGAGACAGCCCCGAACTACCGATCCTGAGTTTGATTTGAGGTCAAAGATCAACGCGGAGGCCGTGGAGGCATCAGTTCGCAGTGCCGTACTTCGATCCCCGGTCAAGAACGAAGAGAAGTGGAGGAAAAGCCCCTGAAACGAGGTTTGGTTCGGGCCTCTTGGCGGGAGGTCTAGCAGTGCGTTGCGCAGATCGCCAACAATAACGAAAACCACCGCAACAACAACAAAGGAAGACGCTCGTCCCTCGGTCGTGATGTTCCGATTTTGGGCAAATTTTTGACAATTTCATGTTTAGAACCTCTGAGCCTTTGTGGCGCTGTCATCGATCCCTGCTGTCGGTGACGGAGGATTTTTTCTCTTTTTTTTTATTCTTCGTGGTCTGCACCACCGCCGCCATGGCCGTCAGGAGCTTGGGTGGAGCTGGTGGCGGGTATCGAGCGGGGAGGGGAAGATAACAAAAAACTTCTCGAGAAAAACGGTGAAGGAAAAAAACGGAACTAACTTGACCCGGGTTCAATCATCCGCTCCTCTCAGAGTTCGAGCTCGGTGAAAATCCTCGAGAATCGTACGCGTCGCTCGACTCCTGACTCCTAATTCGCGGAGTCCTCGTTTCGTTTTCGTGCGGAATTATGCGGTATGGATGAAGAGTTATTATATTGAGCTACTACAGGACCACAGGAGTAACGAGACGTACAAACCGAACTAATTATCAGATCATTACAAGCTGAACACTTTCTTCCATCGTTTCTCCCTCTTCCAGAAATTAATTCCTCATCAAGGAAAGGGGGAGCCGAGCAATTTAAGGGCAATTACATTCCCTGCTCGTCGGCAACCATGGCGTCGTCGTCGTCGTCGGCGGCAGCGGCAACGACGACGAAGGCGACCACCGGCATGCTCGTGAACGGCGAAGCAAGGTTATGATGCTGGCGGCCGTCCGCGTGGCCGTCCAGTGTTCACGAGCTTGCTCGGTCAGTTTGCAATCTATTTCAAACTGTATGAATACAACTACAAGCCGACCGGCGGCGTCGGCAGCAGCTTCGCTAAGGTCTTTTCCCGCTAAGCTGGACCGATGCCACGACCGATTTTAGATCGGTCGAGCAGAGACGTAGCTGTTATTTGATCTGGTGAAAATGAATTCCGCAAAGCATTCCGCAACACTAGCCCGATGTCTCTTGAGACGAAGACCGTGCAAACGCTCGAGCATCAGAAAAGCGTTTTTTGTCATTTTAGAATTTCGAGGTTGTTGCCGAAAATCGTTACTTCGTCTCGTGTAGGACTCAGATGGAATTCCTCCCGAATGCTAGTCTTGCGGCCCGAAAGATTTCGCTGGCGGTGTTATTTTTTTTCCTTCCTCGTCGGCAATGGACGAGAACATCAAGTCAAGCATTTTATGAAAACAAACTCTCGTCCAGCGGCTCTTCCCTTGAATGATTCAGCTTGGAAGTTCCCCTCCAGAAGAAGTTACTCTCGCACGCTTTGCACCAAGAGACGCACGAGAGGATTCGTGTAGGTAGGTATCGGAACGTAAACTATTCATGATTCGAGCCAAGTCGACTGCAGAACCAAGTCGAATGTCTGAAAGGGTGGCGGAACCGTTCGGAGAAAAGAATTCGGACCGTGATGAATATTGTACCCCGATGAGCAAACAGGGAACCCACAAGATCATCTCGCATCGCATTTCGCGATCCTCAATGTTTCGCAGCTTTTCCACATGGACTTCTTTTTCGATCCGACGAACTGATCGCAATTGTATCGGGACGTGTAAGGCACTAACTGGATTGATTTTTGGACAAGTTACGCAAAAACTCGGTCGCGGCAGGGCAATCTGCGATCGGATCTGGTCTCTTCACTCTCGGTCGTTTTTGACTTCCTCCTGTCTCTCAGTGATTTGTCGGCTTTGTGACATCAGCGGGCTCGTCATACGAGTATCGCGATATTGTGCTCTTGATCATCTCCTCTCTCCTATCTCTTTCTTCTCCTACTGTCACTACTGTTGCGTTTGCAGCGCGTCTACTCTACCGCTCATCATTCCCCACTCTCGTGCTGCACTGCATCAAAGTGTGATGAGCAAACGACAATGAGATAAAGCGGATCCCCGCGGAGACTCACACTCGAACTCAGCCTTCAGTGTCATCTTCGCTACTTGCGAGCGAATTCTATGACTGACTTCATGTCACTTCGCATGGAAGCAGTCTCATCTCCCCTGGCTGGCTGGCTGGCCGGCCGGCCGGCCGCTGCTCCGTGTCGATCACTTTGGTGCAAAGTCAACACCTCCAACTGTGCACGTCCTATTTGTCGTCTAAGTATTGTCACCGGGAGTGCGTGTCAGTCTGCTGCGAAGTGAGCAACGAGAGTGACAAGATCGCGCTCTTCGAAATCAGAACCTTGCTACGGGAAGTCCTCGCAGGACTTCGTCACGGACTCCAAACGTCTTATCTGAAAGTTCGTCCAGGTTCGCCCTGTTAGAGTCGGTACCTGACTCGGATCTCAAGTCACTCAGTGACGAAGTGATCAGAGATGAGCTTCAACGTCTCAACTGAATTCAAGATGAAGAAGAGCAACAGCAGATCTAACGATTGAAGCTCCGGACCAGACGAGCAAGCGATAGATTCGCTGAGCGAACGAGGGAGCTCGCGGGCGACCATGGGCGACTGAGCGAACGACCCCCAACACGGCGGTGACACATCTTGCCGATCATCTGGATGAGCGAAGATCCATCATTGCGTCCGGTGCGGCCAAAGATAATTTTCGATATTGAATCCAACGTGGGGACATTTTTTCCTCTTGTCTGCGCGTCCTCTGTCCGAATTACTTCGGACTCACCGAACAAACGCCACGCGGCAACATATGCCCCGGACCGGCGTTTTTATTCGATTTTTTCCCCGCGCACTGTCTTCATGCCTCGACCCCATCATCGATCCTCCTCCGTCCCGGTTACGCGGATTTTCCGATCGTTTCCGAACAGGACTTTCTGTCAGGTCAAACTCTTCTGATGTTTCGAAGAAACTCGTTCGAAGAGCATGGCATAAACCGAAAGCTACGACAATTTACGAAAAGAAGTCATTTCGAGCGTCCTGGAGAGTTCGAAAGCCGATCCTGAACTGAAGCTCGACCCAACCACGGCGCGTGTCAGTGAACCGAACTCAATTTTACGTCGAATTTCAGTGAGGTTTGCTCATGTGCGATCCGAATTCCTCGACGTCATCTCATCTACGAAACAATGGTGTGACGAAATGAATTCGATCCGGTCATCCAAGAGTACGCCAACACTGTGCTCATCAATGGCATCGTCGACTCCTGCTCTAGGGTTCGCATCCCGCTCAAGTTCTGAAAACTTTGCATTTCTCGGGCATCTCATTCTGCTACGCTTACGGAACATCAACGTTCCGAGAGTTCCGAACGGCACTGAAAAAGAGAAAAAAAAACGTTTCCTGTGCGCTTTTTTGAGAAGATGAGAGAAAAACAAAATGCGCATAAGGAGCCTTCATTTCGGACATCGTATTGACTCAGCGCAGGTGAACGATTCACAGAGTCTCTAACCCTTTCCGCTTATTCTCACTGTTCCTCTAAACGAGTGCTGCCTCCCAAGTCTTTTGTTCCGACTGGTCTCGGTGATTTCTGATGAAATCATTATCATCCTTGCTCGATGTGTTTGTGTGTGTGCGAGCTCGGACCGGTGAGTTTATCTGAGAATCCTATCGGAAAGAGAGCCACAATTTTCGCGAATCGCTCCAGACCGCCTGCCTGCCTGAACGCCAGCGAGTCAACCGAGCTACTCACAACCAACCATGGGACGGTGGGAAAGTTCCCTCTCTAATAAACTTGTCTCAAGGGAGTGCTCCGAAAGGCTTCGACAAATCATAGATGCTGATACATATGCTGCTCGGCGATCGGAGTCATGACGAGTCGATTTCATTCGATGAACGGTCCAACGAGACCGCCGAGGGGTCTTGCAGATGAATTACAAGAAGACTTACTCAACCGGCAGTTCGATTGCGGGATCCTCGACCCTCGTTCGGGGCCCCGGACGAGTTACTCAACCCCGATCCCCAACCGGGTTAGAACCACGGAAGACCGAAGAAGCTCGTGCGTATTATGCCTGCAGCCGAGCTTTCGTTGGGTCTTGCGTGCGTGCAAACGTGTCTGTGCGTGCCGCGACATCTGCCGGTGAGCTCAGAAGGGCCGGAATGCTTCGTTAGGCGAGCGAAGGAACGGCCACTGCGTGGATGCTTGGTCTGTCCGACAGACCAGCCGACCGTCTGTCCGTCTGTTGGCCAGTCGGTCGGTCGGTCGCTTCGCTAGCGTTGAGCGCAATCGAAGCATATCTTTATCTTCTCTTCCTCCGTAGTGGCAGCAGCGGCGGCAAGGCAGTAGAGAGACGCCGGCGGGCATCACGAAAAAAGGTGATCAGCACGCCGCTGCCGCCGCCGCCACTAGGGAACAACCACTGTCGGTTTGACTGTGCGTCCGCGAGTCAGTCCGACGGACAGACCGTCGGTCGGTTGCTTCGCCGGTTGTCTGCAAGCCATTGGCCAGCTTTTGTCTTATTCAGATTCAGAAAAAAAAAGCCAAGCCAAGATTCGCAACCAGTCATTACCCCCTCCACTCCACGAGCAGACGGATTCGCTTTTGATTATGTCCCGCACCAGCTAAGATCTGCCCGCCTGGATTCTCGGCTGTCAAGCCGCTGCCTAACCGATGACAGGAACGCCTAGAGGTCTGTCCGTTCGTCCGCCCCGCCAGCCCCGGTCCGGACATCCGTGCAGGGTACATCTGCACTCGTGACCAAGACAACCGGGACGCAAGTCCAGCATCTGAAGGGATCACCGAAGGGGAAGCTTTCGGTCGCGACATGGGAATCACAACTCCGTTTTCTTCGCGAGAGTTCATGTGTTCGGCAGAGCTCACCTCCAGAGAATGAAGATCTCAGGAATGACGCGTTTGGGTGATCGATCACCACCGGTTGAACTCTTTTTGAGAGCTTCAAGAATCGTTTAAGGCTGCAGATCCGAGGGAAATCTGAGGGAAAAAAGGAGAAACCCAACTTCCGAGATTTCCCTCGTCGCTGCGAATTCTCTCCTGGGTCTGGGAAACTCTGAAATCCCGCCGTTCTGATGAGGAATCGACCAAGTTCCCTCGCTTTGTCTCGAAAGCGTCACTCGCAGGTTGTAGAAATCAAGGAAGGCTATTATGTCTCGAAAGCAAACGACGAGGAGAGCGTGTCGAGCGAGGCTCTATCGCGGTCTAAAAATATCGAGCTTGCTCGGCCCGAGCTGCGAAACGCTTTTGATTCAGCTCCAAGCTGAGTTTATCGTCGAGTTCAAATCTCGAGTGAGACCTCGGTTGCAATCTCGTGGTACATCTCGACGATTCGCGAATCTTTGCTTGGGATCTATTTTTCCCTCTGTTCCTTATTGCTTGGCCCGTCGTGTCGCCCAAAGGCCCACCTACCGAGCCCGAGCTTACAAATATAATAATAATAGTATGCCATAAGAAGGGTTCTGTGACGCTCGGACAGCTTCTTACCAATATTCTTCATCAGAAAAGTGCGACTTTCGTGCGATCGGTCCTCGCAATCGGAGCAACTCCATTCGTCAAATAACTGCATCCGTCGGACAGGTGGACGCAGGAGCAAACCCCGAAAATCTCTCCAACCGTTCCCAATCGAGCGGGAAACGTTTGCAACCTATTTATGATTACCGATTTCGGTTATTTGTTCCTCGTTTCGGGAGAAGTGAGCAGAACAAAACGGCACTCGGCAGCCGCAGCAGCAGCAGAAACAGTAGCCTTGGAAGAGGTATGATCAGTGGACTTAATGAAGCGCTTAATTTCTCATTAACCCTTGGGTGGCAAGCACTTAGCACGAACGCGGCTCGCGCCCAGACGACTCGAGTTTCGGCAGGGGCGCTTCGCCTCATCATAAACGCGGGTTCATGGGTTTGAGGAAATGAAATCCGGCCTCAAGAGGAAGAAACGGAGGATAACCCAGACGGATGGAAAGGGAGACCCAGACCAGAATCATCGTTGTATGGAAGCAGCAGTAGCTGCCAAAGCCAGCGATTCGCCGCGCGCGCACCAGAGGCACCCAAGCAGAGAAACTCCTGCTCGGGTGAAGAAGGAGTTCCCTCCCTTCGAGCGAGTCTATTCGAGTTAAAAATAAATTTCTCCTCATAGAACACAGAGCAAATATGCCCAGAAACAACGAGACGCCTCGAGCGGAGCATGGAGAGATGGCAGATACATATATACCTACTGTTCATACTCGATTGTGGGCAGGTCTAGATCGCGGCGCGAGTGTTCCTGATCTGACCGAGAAGAAAGCTTCCATAATACATATACAACGACCGACACCGGCCCGGCTAGATAGATAGATACCCTTCAACAGAGCACAGACTGTTCGAGCGAGAGGCGGGAAAGACTCTAGACCGAGCATAGCAAAGTGTTGCGGGCTCGTGAGGTTGTCGGCACAGTCATCAACGTTCGATATCCCAGTCGTTGTCAACAAAAAGGCTTCGACAATCAATATCGACGACGGACCGGGGGAACTTAGCAGAGCGCGAGGCTCGAGAACTTTTTCTTTATATTTCTCTCGTACCCGCCACTACGAGACGAAAAGAAACTTCACCCAACGACCGCGTCAGCGGCTCCGACGGGGAACACGAGGGAAACCAAGACGACGACAACAGCGACGACTACGACCATAACAATGACGTAGACAGACTATAGGAAATTGAAAGCGAAAACCTCGCGCAGTCGAACAATAGCTGATTTTGACAGGCGTTGCTTTCTCCCCTTGAACCGAATGTATTATACCTATCTACCGTGTATTCGTCCGATCGCTCCTCGCTATCTCCTCTCGTTCAATCAACCGGGAACGTGGCGACTTCAAAACACATGGGACATGGTACTTGGGAACTTTCAAACATGGTACATACGATAAAAAACCATGGGGGATGGCAGGGCTTAACGAGAGGCGGAACGCAAGGCTTCAATGCTCAGTAAGTCTGTGAGAGTACGTCAGAGGGTACAGCCTACATGGCCTTCGATCTACGAAGGTTGCAGAGAGTAAGAGCAAGGGCAACAGATCTCAATATACGATCAAACATACGTGTGCATCTTCTTGTATAATCGCCAGGTGTACCTCGACTAAATCTCACGCATCATTCCGCACGAGAAGAAGATTTGCCATCAGAATCGTTATCTCCCGTCTCCAAACACTGAAGGTGCTTTGAAATGGCTATGTTGAGATACACAAAGTGTCTCATTCTTAAAGGAAGTTCGAATGAAAGTCGACAATCGCGTTGATTCCTGCTGTAGGAGATAGAAGTCTTGACTTACCGGGTTTCGGAACGTTCCTCTTGACTTGCATCCATTTGTACGTGGGGACCGGTGCAGCGTTCGTCGCACATTTCGTCGAGTTGATCGATCCTGCACCCACCGCGCCCTGGTACGACGCCCCCGACATTCCGCCTACGCCCATTCCTACGGCCATCTCAGTCATATTTCCGTAGATCGGATCCATTCGCATGAGGTCGTATTCACCTCCAACCCCCGGGTAACCCCCCATCGCCATGTAGGTTGCGGCCGTGTTCCGGCACATCGCCCCGTTGCTTGCCGCCCGGCCCCCGATATCCAGGTAGGGATACGCGGAATGGTTAGGTGACAAACCCAAGGGCGGCTTTTGGTCTGCCATCTCTGCAGCTGCTGCCGCTGCGGCCGCAGCAGCTGCCGCTGCACTGCGCCCCCCGCCGCCACCGGCAACAACGCCCACGTCGTTGGGCGAATGTGTGTTGTAATCCCGATAGAAATTGGAAGCGGCGGGGTGTGTGGGGCTAGGCGATGCACCCGGAGAACTGTAACCCGACGAAGACCCGTTGTTGTACGTCGGGGTCGAGATCCGCGCGTAACCCGCCGCAGCTGCGGCCGCGGCTGCAGCTGCACGCTGTTGGTCGAGATTTGTATAGCTCAGTCCGTTCTGGTCTATGAGAGAATGTCCTGCGGACGGTGGAGTTCCGTCGTGCAACGGCGGTGTACGGTGGTCAGAATATGAACCCAGATGCGGATGATGATGCGCATGATGGTAGGGGTCCGATGATGGCGCTGCCGGGGTTGGGAAATAGACCTGAGCGGCCAGCTCGGGGTACTGTGCCATGTTAGACTCAGCAACTTATTCGTTGCTCAAGTCGATCGATCGTTGTTCAGCTTGTTGCTTCAGATCCTCAAGGCTTCTCAATCTTCGCTTTTTATGCTTGTTGTTGTCGTAGTTTTTGTTGTTGTCGTTGCTCTTTTGTTGTTCGTTGTCAACGAATGTTGAATCGCAGTGTAAGATCTTTATGATTCGATGATCTTTTGAAATGGTCAGGGATCCGTTGTCGACTTCCCAGCCAGAGACATTCGACGAGCTTGGTTGAGTATAGAAAAATAGATTCGAACCTGCCGAACGCAATCCGAGCGATCGCAGAATCCCGTCAGCACCGACCGATGATGATCACAAACCACTACACGCGGACCCGACTCGGCTTTTAGTGAAGCATCCAGGAGTTGTTGCACGGATTTCACTCACTGCTCACTGCTCGACCGGGCGATCAACGGTTGGTAAACTGTCCCCGCACCAACCGTTTCCCGCACTTTACGTACAATACAGCGTTACTGCTGCCTATGTCTTGTCCTGTCGCCTGTCCCCAAGACAGGGGTCTTCTTCGCTGTTATCCACTATAGTTCGTGCGCACAGTTTCGCTCGGTTGAAGTCCACGTTGAAGATCCGACGGCGTGGTTGGACACAGTTTCGATGTTGTGGAGAACCGTAGGTTGCACGTCGTAGAGAATCCTGAATACGTTGTTGTTTCTCCTGTAGGTGTCAATCGGAAGTTGTCGAACAAGTCACTAAACATCACACATTAGAACAATGTTGTCGTTATTCTCGCCAAACGCAGCAACAGCTGCGAACGATCAACGACGTTCGTTTGACTGACTGATTGAGTGAGTGAGTTGTATGACTGACTTGATGTCTGTCTGTCTGCCTGTCGTTGTTGTTGCTCCTGTTGTCGTCAACATCCACTAGGAGCAGCCAGGCAACTTTTGCACGAGGGATCAAGTCATTCCCTGCGGTTCACTCACTCGTTGGACAGGACACAACGCAACTGCACAAACCCGGACCGTCGTCGGTTGCTCGCTCGAAACGTCCGACGGAGCGTCCGCTTATCGAGGGTCTGCCTTTCTGCTTGCCTCCCGACTTTCGTGTTCGTGAGGAGAGACGAGCTCTGCAAGCAAGAAGCACTGCGCGTCGTCGGCCGCTCGCACCAATGGGTCCCTGTCGGCTGCCGGACGAGCGAGCGAGCTAGCTGGACTAGCTGGATGGCTAGCGCTTTGGCTGGCGGTGCAGGCAGGCACGCAGACAGGCTCGGTGTATGGCTCACGCAGTCGCTCATGCCACACTCCTTCTCTCGCCTTCGTGGCAGCTTCGTTGGTTCGTTCACTGGCTCCCTGGCGGCGGCAAGCGACCTGCCTCTCGCATTCTACATGGGCGACCAAAGCCGAGGAGGCGGAACGAGAGCTTCGAAGGAGGAGTCGGCCCTCCAATCCGGCATCGACAAAGCCCGCCGAGCTCCGCCCCGCTTCGCCTCGCTCAGACCTCGCTTCTTTTTTCTCCTCTTCTGTCTCCTTGCCGCTGCCATGGCGGCCGTCGCTGCTTGGCTGGCTCGCTGGCCTATGTACATCGGTGAGAGACGCTGCCAGCAGTCGCTAGCTGCCTTGGCGCGCTGTTGTTGTCGTCGTCGTCACCGCTGCTGCTTGCCTGCCTGCTGCCAGTTGGTTCTAGCTCGCTCATTTGCTTAGTTGGTTGGTGATGACAGCAACTTTATTTATGGCGTTTATTAGACGCCGCTCACTCGTTTGCATTCTTGCTTGCCAACAGCTTATTGAGTTGACCTTATTCTCTCGCCTGTTTCCCCACCCGATCCTCCTCCTCCTTCTTGTTCTCCTGAGTTTCGCTGCAGTCGTCGTTGTCGCCGCTATCCCGGTCCTCGATGTCGCAGTACCTCTCCACCCCTGCCTGAATCTCCGAGTAATGCGCACTACACCGAGTGCAGGCCTGACCGACCGACCGTCCGTCCGTCCGCCTGCTCTGAGCATACATACATATGCCAGGCCGGGTCCTCGAGATGTAAAATTAGGCCACCCTACATATTTCATTGGCTATCTCGAACATTCTTCTCACCTCCAAAGCGCAACCATGGGCGGCAGCTTTCGTTCGCAGTCAGGAGCGGCTCCCAGTCCGCTTAGTTTCACCAGCTGTCTGGCTGAGAAATTAAGCGGCGTAACATTGGAGCCGATCAGACGGCCGATTGACCCCACCGAATTGTGAAACGAGTTGATTGCGAAGTTGTTCTGAAATCGGATCCTGATTCAATCGCACTCGCTTACGTCCATCTCTTTAGGGAGTGCAGTAATTTGAGCGACACGAGAAAAAGTCAAATGATTCGAGAAATTCGGGAGTTGTTTCAGTTAAGCGGTTACAAAAGCTGAAAGATGATACCCGTGAAGAAGCGGAAAGCCTTTGGCAACAAGGCTTCATCAATCCAGATGGACGTCCATAAGTCAACGAGTGGATCTATCAATCAATCAAGTCAGGTATCTTCTTCACTATCCGCTCGTTCGCTCGCTCGCTCACTCACTCACCCGCTCTTGGCTCTTGTCTGTCTGGTTGGCTGCCTTGTGGCCTGCCTGCCTGTTTGGCTCATTCAGCGGTGGCACGTGAGGCGGGTAGAACACGACGACAATGACGGGGGAAAACGATTCAGTAGATGGATGAAGACGAACATTTCAACTTATCAAGTATCATAACAATAAAACGCCGAAAAAGGTCGTCCCCGTGACATCATCATGATCGTCATCGAAATCCACTTCCAGAGTCGGACCCGTGAACTCGGATTGATTCATGTTTCAATCATTTCATGCGATTTTCGATTGGATTGGCCGATGCAGCGAAATCAGTGCGCAGCTTCTGAAACGCAAATATTCCACACAGGGATCCCACCTCATATTGTTGATTCGTGCGAATCTGAGCGCAATGAGCTCTGCTAACGTGCAGAAGGTTGTCAAGTTGAAACTGTTGATCCTTCGATGCATTCGAGTTGCAGATCGAATCCAGAGTAGAATGCGATGATATTCCGATGAATATCCGGCACAGTCGACAACCCTCTGATTTAAGTTTCGTAATGCGCTCAGATTACATGCAGTGCCACTGTATCGGTGGTCATTCTGATCCCCATCCGAAATTCCACATTCTCGGTGCTCAAACACCGTCGCGTTGCACTCCATCTTCGACCTTTCCCATAATGTGAACCCTCGAGAGTTGAGTTGAGCTGTACAAGCTTCCCCGAGACCGCTTTAAAACCCGTTCCTGAAAGAACTCAGAATGATGTCGCCAACGATCGCGCTCCTTGCCTTTGTTCTGCATCCCGGCCCGCGCAAGTTGTGTTTTATTCATCATTAACGAGTATTGTGGTTGCGGGGTCGAGGAGAAATATCTCATTAAAAAAACCATGAGAGATTATACCAAATGCAGCGTGCGTATCAACAGCTCAGAGCCATCCGAGTCAACACCCACGCGCTGGTATGTTCTCTGCACGGGACGAACAAATTTGTTGTTGTGTTTTATAATGAATTCATTGCTGAAGCGCCGTCAGGCCCGACTCTTTGAGAAGTCTCCAAAGAAGCGAAGTTAGGGCTTGCTCGGTGATTTTTAAGTGAAGTGTAGCGACCCGGCCAGCCGACCCGTCGGCTGGGTATCTAGCGTGCAAGTGAGCAACGCCGGAGAGTTATTCGATCAGGGGCGGTTTGAGACGCTCTTCATCTTCAGCGGCTTAGCCGATTCTAACCAAAGACGACGACGAGCAGCAAGTCGGCTACAACCGGTCATTATGGTACCATATCTCGTGCACTTGCTGCAGTTCATAAATACAGAAAGCACGAGTAGGAGGTTGCCGTATCGAATCAGCGCTGGGTCTGAGCGGGAATTCCTCTCATTTTAACGAATAAATTTGAGAAAATTCCTCCCCACTCGTCGTCCGCATCGCACGCTGAGCGACCTGAACTAAGCATAAACAAGGCAGGATCGTTCAATTTTCCTACGTCAAGGAACACTTCAGATCTATGCAGATTGAATCAGAGACACACCTCGAGATCAAGGCTCCGAAGACGGGTGTTTCCTCGGAAACTGCGGAACTGCAAGAGAAACTCCGAGCGATGCGACCTGAAATTCCCAACGCTGTTATTTTCAGCTTGACAGAACCCTGGATCTGAATCACGTTCTCTCTCGAGTTCCTTTCATTCAAATTTTGTTGAAAATCATAGTAGGAAACGTCGAGAAAACGAAACTACGAGAGCCTGCCCAGCTCAGGTCAAGAAAGACTTTATGTGCGGTGGTTTTCCTGTACGCTGACAAATCTACTGTCGTTCTTTATCGGAGTAAACTGCCCGTGTCTTCCTTCTTCGGCCGCTGGTGCTGCTGTCGCAGTCGTCGTCATCTTTCAACTAAACAAACAGAAACTGAGAAGAAACGATTCTTCTACTCACCGGTCCGCGCTCTGCTGATAGATGATCATTTCAAAGCGCGGCTGCTCGCGAGGAGGACGTCGGCGACAGCGACTATTGAGATGCATTCACATGCTTACAAAGCGGAAAATCATCTACAAGACCGGTATGTCGGCCGCATACATCGCTCGCCCTTCCATTCATTTTTACGTTCCGTCTATCACTGATCGATGCAGATAACAATCCATCAATCGCCGTAACCATCCATCAATCCGGATCATCACTATCTATCATTCAACGCTTCCGAATGATAGTCTAGCAGCTCACGTAATCATCTATCAAACTGCATCAATGTTCACATTCAAAAACGGGACCCAACCACGACCGCAAGAAACAAGATCACCATGATCGGTGCGATGGGATGGCCAATGGCAACCCGGTATGCCTCGCTGGCTCATTCCCACCGCACTGACGCATAGTGCAACACCTTTTCCTGCGATTGCGCAAAACAAATTTTGACTCCCAAGCGATGTTCTTCGAGCGAAACGCTGCACGGCACCAATTCAGGAAAGCGGTTTCACCAGAATCTGTCTTTGACAATGCTGATCTTGCCCATCTGTTGACGGTCAGGATATCAGTCAAAAGAAGCCTGCGATGATACTTGACGACAGCTTTATTGTATCGACTAGTGGGTTCAGCAGATCGAGCAAAACGAACTTTCAGAAACATTGAGACGCGAAAGCATTGTTGTTGCTCTTTTTCGAGCCGAGTAAGCAAACCTTGAGCATTCAATCTTCGGGCGACTTCGGGATGATGAGTGGCTGCTGTTCAATGGACAAACCGACGGAACAGACATTGGATGGATGGAGGACGATTTGTATTTTGAGAATGAGTGATGGAGATGAACACACCGCTAACGCGGAGAAGGTGAGGACGGACCGGTGAAGAACCATCAGCAGCAAGCAAGGTGCAGCTGATGATGTGTCTGGGGCAGCGAGTTTCGAGGCTTGCCCCGACAGTCTCGCTGATCGGGGATGCTGGTTTGGAGAGCGTTGTGCAACCGAGTGGGTTCACGATACTCTAAAACTGCGGATTATATCCAAGAAAACTCTTCCGTTCCGATCTGAGTGATCATTGGAATCTTCTAGTTCCGTTTTGAACGCATCCAGTGTCCCGAAAGATCAAGAGCCAGTGATTCGAGGGAGTTTGAACCCGCCAAGCGGATTCGAGATTGAAGTGGAAGAATGGGCTGTTCATGAGACGCGCCTTGTTAGCTTCGCGAAGGGGCTCGCTATCAATAGCAAATTAGCTCCATGGGAAGGCAAGGGATGGATGGATGGGGGTAAGGGAGGTGAGTCGTCTAGCAAGCAGAGAAGTAGACAGCGGGCGTGTTTGATGGTGGGTGCGTTGAAGGGCTTGCCCTGCTTTGCTTCGCTCTCGTAATCTGGTCCTAGTGGTGGTGGTGGTGGTAGCGGTGTTGATGCGCCGGCGATGATGGCGACAGTGCTGAGTTGGCAACGATTATGAATAAGTAAGTAACTTCACAACGTTGTCTGCCATTCCTCGTCCAGTTGCCGCTCCGTGGGAACCGTGACAGTCAACCGTGTCGCTATCTCGACACATCGAGTCGGTCGAGTTATCTGAATTGGATCTCCTTGATTTGAAAAAAAAAACAGAGGCTCGAAGAATCACCTTCGCTTTTTCCAGGGTAAACAAGGGAACGCTTTCTATTTTTGTTCCCATTTTTTCACGGGCGCAAAGTTAACAGATTTCTTTTCTGTTGTAGTTAATTGGAGAGCAGCGAAACTGGTGATTAAATGCAAATGAAGAGACCGAAATTGAAACATCACAGTCACGTCGGACCCTACGAGCAAATTATGAGCAAATGACTGCTTTCGTGAATCAACTTTGTTTCTATTCTGTTTTCTCTTTTCTCCCTCGTTCCTTCCCGTATTCCCTGCTGTAACCGCGTCTGTGCGAATCCGTTTAGTGTTTGTGAAAGCTCGTGTGAGTTTTGCTGTTAAAAGGGGCACGTCTGATCATTTTTCATTTTTCTACGATAGTTCCTTTCTTTCTTCTCCGACTGAGATAGCGAAGATGTCAGACGAGTCCAGCATCACAGAAAGAAAGCTGAGATGGGACGTTTAGTGAAAAATAATGAACCACTCCAAGCGGAGCTCTTAATAAAAAAAAAAAAGAAAGGAAAAATATGAACTTGAATGGCGTTGCTGAATGCGATTAGCTGGTTTTCAACACCGGACGTAATACCCATACTCAGGGAGCAGAAAACAAGTTGTGAGTGGCGAGGCGAGCAAGCCACCGATGGACAACGGCGACGAGACCGGGATGAAGTTTCTGAAGAGCGAAGTCCATTAATTTTCTTGCTCGTTGGGATCAAGAGTCTCCTTTCCGCTTTTCTATGTTTACCGAGCCGTCAAACCGACGAGACTGCCGTCGTATCATCTCAACGAAGGTGGATATGTTGAGCTATAGATTCTTATAGCCTGACTTAGTCACCAATGGTGAGGAATCTACTAGCTCGGGATCGCGGAATTAGTTCGCGCCGTCGCCTCAAGGAGCTATGATTCAAAGAATCGCCGATACATACTCAGTGCATTTGTCGTCTCATGTGGTCTAAGGATAATATATCGACATTGTGGTGCAGAAGATTCTGATCCGATCCGGCGCGTACTCGATCGACGGCGGTCTGACAACTTCGTTAGACAGTCGAGAACAGCTAAACCGAACACAAAACAGGTGAACGGAGAATGCGACGCTTTTTACGCTATTTGCCATTACGTTCGCCGCATAGGGCGTCACGCTCACGAAAGCCTCTCTGAAGGGTCTCTCACATGATTGCTGGAGCAGCCGCCGCCCAAGCTAACACGCGGCCGTCATGTGTAACCAGATGGTCTCGAATTCTCGCTTCCGAATCAGCTACCGGCAGGAGTTCTCCCTCCGACGTGAACGCAGAGAACTACGTTGGACATTGTTGTTCTGTTCAGCTAACCGATATTTTCACAACCCATAGCACGAGATGCTGAAACTCTATCCATCGCCATAATCCGTCTCCGAATTTCTGCATAGGCCATGCTGGAAATGATAGCCTCAGAATGCTACGTATTGTCGTTAGCCACGTGAATGTCCCTTGTTGGCCATTCCGAGGAACATTCATGGTTCAAGTCGACTCCTGTTTTCGTTCGAAATCTTCACTGCGTAGTCGTACCGGAATCGTGTCCCGCGATTTCTGCAGAACAGTCGCTTCGTGGCTTATGGAGTCGCCGTTGTCGTTGGTCCTTGTGCCGGTGGCGTCTTCATCTGCGAAGTCAGTCCGATGATAAATAAAGTTGTAACAGCGTTCTACAGCGGCTGGATTCACAGCAGCACGAAAATTAATGGTCTTTGCTTTTGTCAATTTAATGATGCACAAGGGAAGAAAAAAGAAGATCTGGACCCGAACGGAGCAGACGCGCGTCATCGCAACAGTGCCACCGCAGAGCGCCCCATCTTGGTGAATTCCCAAACATTGAAAGAAAGAAAAGAAGAAGCAAAAGCTACTGAAAGGGCACAACAAGAACCCAGGGTGCCGGTTGCCTCTCGAAAGACAGAAGCATCGTTCATCAAGTGTTAGCAATATTTTCCTCCATCGTCCAGGTATTCAAATCGCCGTCGAGCGGATTCAGCAATCGTGAGGTTTAGCGGCCTTCACCGCGTGTCGATTTGACCGAAAGACGCTTTTGCGGGAAATGCCAGCATAGGTTCATTGGACAAAAAAAAATCGACTTTGAAAGTTTCCGTCCTATTCCCGCTCATAAGATCTCGGCGAGAGTTGCCTGTTAAACTTCAACATCAGTTTCAACCTAAATTCAAAGTAGATGAATATCAAATTCGCTGTCATATGTTAAAGGTGATGATCAAAATCGATCTAATGCTAATGCCTCGAACTAAAAAATTCCAATGAGGAGGAGGATAAGAAATGAAATCATGAACTGCCAGCTCGGTTTCTCGCGTGCAGAGGAGGGCTGTGCTCGACACGCAGACGATTTAATGATACACTTGAGTTAAGTACGCGGACTCGTTGAAACAACGTGCAAATAATTAGAAGTTTCCATGGGTGTGAAACGAAGGATTCGGAGATGGACGAGCCGACAAAGCATCAGAGGTCACTCGAAGGACTTGGGCAACCCGTACAGTATTTTGCAGGTCCGGTTCACGTATGATCGATACAGTACATTGAGCTGCGTGACAGGTGCACGAGCAGCAAAAACATGCCAAGTTGAAAACGCCCCCAGCAAACGACCCGTTCCTGCAATAGGAAGCAATGTGACGGGTAAAAAACGTTGCGGAATGAGACAGCGAGACGTGTCGTGCAAACTAGCTGCATGCATGCACGCGCCCCACCTAACGTTGCTGACGTGAGAAGCACCCGGACCGTGCATTCTCCAATCCGTTGGAACGTGAAATGATGTGAGCACGTCCTCAGTGGCATCAGCATATGATAAATACGAACACATTTTGTGAACGCACGTTTTCCCTGTTCGTTAAAACTCCGAATGCATGAACAAGAATCATTCGGCATTTTTTTTAATTGAAAACGCTGCGCTACACGCTCCCTGAATCACAGCAACATTCGCCACCAGCTGAATGTTTCCTTGTTCTGAATGATTCTGAATCCTGGCAGAATGTATCTTCCACACCGATTTTGAGAGCGAGAGCACATTCTTTGGTATCTTCCAGAGTTGTAACAGAATCAGCAGCGTTCCTCCTTACGTAAAACCGAACATTTTTTCCAGAAATTGGGTGGAGAGCATACGAAGAGCTTCTCGTCTTGAAGCAGGTGGCGAACTTGCAGGTTTAGGGTCGTACTGATCAACTGTAATGCGGCGAATCATGAGCGAAACTGGCCGCTCATGATGAATCCTGTCTCGGTCCCCGTCCGAGCATCGATTTCTGTTCGGCACTGAATCATGATCTTACAGACGGCTCTCACTCGAGAGAAGTCACGATTGCTGAATTTCCTCGGTGTGTTCACACGGTCCTCTCCGTTCCTTGAAGAACGGACGCTGAAACGAACCAGAGCTTGTGTAGGACCTACTGCGCAACTCTCTAGAGATGCATCTAGCCCTCCCTGAGTGCCTTACCTTTCAGAACGAAATCATCACCGGATCGTCGAAGCGAGGGCGACTACGATGTGTAGGTAATAATGACTCTGATGGTATCTAACGCGGAATTCAACTCGAGGGCCCTGGAGACCTGTCGACATAGTGTGCTGCGAGCCTCAGATCACATCGCCATCAGATACGTTCGGCCACGAAACCGAACCGAAGTGCCGGGAAGTCCCTTGGAGAATATCTGAGCGATTTCTGCTCAGGAACAGCAAGTTCTATTTCGCGGCATCTCAAGCTTTCCCGCCTCAGTCCGGTGTTACGTCATCCAGCTCATTCTAGAATTTCGACTTTGATCTTCGGATCACCCTCGAGTGTTTTGCGTCATTCTGCCGCAGATGAGAGCTTTCATGCTGACATAGGCTTTTGTGCTGTTCCTCCCGACTTTGTGCTTGGTTGACTTCCGAACGGGAGCGGAGCAATAAATAATATGTTTATGACATACGATGGCGACCAGTGAATATGATGCAGGGGTGAACGAGGAGAGAAATTAAAACGCAGCAACTTTTCAAAACTTAATGGCTCAATTAGCAGTCAGTAAAAGCAGCGACGCATCGTCGGAACAAGCTCGCGATGGGACAGGTGCTAGGAGATCTGCTGCTGTTTTTTCTGTCACGCATTCACGAATACGTCGTTAGCCGTTCGCTCGCTACAATACGAAGGTACGCCGAACAAGACGAAGGAAGATCTGAGTTTCATGAATCAGATGTCATTGACGGGAGGAACGATGATTCGCTACAATCGAACTGCTACAAATCGAGCTACAATGTCCTGATGGAGCGACAACAACTTCGACCTGATCAGATGCGATGGCCTGCGATCATATTGTTCATCGACGTTGAAACTCCGTGGAATATGTTCGTGCCGTACGTGACCCGCTCCGTTATACACCTTCAAACTACGGCAGAGTTGTAGCGATGACCGAGTCCGATCTATCGGTAAAAATACGCGAAAATTTCGTTACAACATACGCCGTACCCGAAACCGTTCAACGGTATTGACAACTCCGCGCACAGGATGATCAACAAGACATTCAGCATGCACGGCTTTCGGAATGGCGTCGAAGGAAAGTTTCATGCCTGACTTCTCTTTCCAAGGCCAACATAAGATGAATCACCGAAAGGAGAAGCAAATAAACTTTTCTCAAAAATCTTTTTCGGTCGTGTTCTACCAGCAGCGCAAAGCTGTCTCTCTGCCGCGACACGAAGATAAACAGTTTCTCTGATGGGAAGTCTAGGATATGTGTGGTATCACCTATGGGGGGCTTTAGAAATCATCAAATGACTCCGGTCAGGCAAGCCAGTTCATAGTTGCGAATATTGCGGTTTGAGCTCTAGAAATCGAACCACGGAAAATCATCATAACGGAATGAGACACTCGAATAATTAGGTATAGTATCGAGCTCAGATTCATGTCGTATGCCTGTCTCGCCGGACGCCATGGCTTGACTTTCTGCGGCGGAGTTCATTTGAGCGAACGCTAGTGGGAATCAGGGTGGTGAGAACGAGTGATAGAATGGCTGTCAGTTCGCTAGGAAGCTCGAAGTCAACCTGCACTAGCTGCTAGAAAGTTTAGCTAGTAGGTAAACAGACTCTGTTGGCCTTTCTATCTAAACGGATCGCTCAAAACGCTTCATCAAAATGAGTCCTGCTGATTTTTAGCAGAAAGCCGCCGTCTGAATGAGCCAGAAATATTTTGCGTTCGATCTTCACGGATCAATCTTCACGCCACATTACGGCCGACTGACCCACCGGATACTTTTTGCAGAATTCAAAGTCGACATGTGAAACACATTCTGGAGCTCTGTGCCCTCGGACCAAGCTGCGCGGCGTCCGCTTCGCCTGCGATTCCATCGCGGCGACAATTAGAATGTTTTCGAAATGGATGAAAATCGATTGCTGCCGTCTGATTCAAAGCTTTGCTCAATCCGTCTTGGGATACTAGATCCTCATCAAATTTTACGATTGACCGATCGAGGATGGATGGACCCGTAAGCTAATTGAGTAAACGTGCTAATTGACTTCATTGAAGACAATGAGCCCCGCTTTGCCGCTCCAGAATCCGCTGTTTCGACCTTCTTCTGGGCGTTTTCCGACAACCCTGTACTTTCGCCAACGGGAATAGACGAATTTTTTGGTCGAGAATGAGTTTTCTTCCCGAGAAACTCAGTTCTTAAAATTTCGGAGAGTACGACGTTGATCCACTCTCGTAAATCCTTTCCGGAGGATGGTCAAGACTGCTGGGTCCTCCGGGCTTCGACCTCCAGAAAGTTCTCGATGCGTTCATGAGGGACATTTTCTTAAAATAGCAACAAACGTTGGAGGACCTCGTTTTCCGCTAGCGTTCCGTGCGATGGCGGTGCCATGTCGTGACCGCGGCGAGTTTCGACGTACCCACGAAACGTCGGACGGAGCGTACTGGCCGCGATTCATACCAGGGAAAGATCGGTATCGTAGTTCTACAACTACGTCGCAAACAATTGGCTCGGATGTTAATACAAAACGCTGTTCTTTCTTCTTCGCCTTCGTCGACGTCGCCGTCTTCTGCTCCTTCTCAGTCGCATGTCTTTTTGCAACGCACCGAGAAAAATTAGAGACCCGCGTGTTTTTCGGCCCGACTTGGTAACATGGCGGCGCGGCGTGGCGGTGCGGCGGAGCCGATGCGGCATGCTTGCTTACTTGCTTGCTGCAGAATCCGCCACCAGGTCGGCGTCGAACGATTACTCAGGCCAGGATCGAAACATCTATACGAGGAAGATTGTTACATCGGCGAGCGACCATTATTTGTCGATTCGTCATCGGCTGCTAGCTGCGTGCCCCAGAAGGCGACCTCGCCGTCTCCAGATTCCCGAACAAGTTCTACCGAACCACCACCACCGAAGTAGAAGTACTGCCTCCATCTTCGCTATCAGTCTCCCCTCGAACGGAGTCACCATTCGCTGCAGGCCAACAGCGGCATGTAACTACAAGTATAATGAGCGTAGAACATTTGACATCAGCGTGTCAATTATACCGTGGAAGCGACGCCGAACGTTTCTCATTATGAGCCGACGATAGTCTGCATTATGTCACAGAACTTCCAGGAGCTGTCGCGATACGCTTCCTCCAAGAAGCGCGACAATTTTTCCAAACTGAGGCTGAACAATCCTGCGGCTGGAATCGGGGGGAATCATATTCTCGATGAACTTCCATGATTATGAACTTTGACGGTTTGTTACCATGTCGAGGTTACCGAGACAAAAGCCGACGGGGTTCGGCCACGTCGAGGTGTTTCGCTAAAAACACGGGCACGGACACGGATCAACGAGAGTGAGCAGTGACATTGCGAAAGAACGAGGGCTGCATGGTGCTAATCCAGAACTCAGAGACGACGATGGCGGCTTCATTATTCATGGCTTTGAGTGACGGACAGACGGACGGATGGACAACCAGCCAGCCAGGCTGTCGCTTGGACGGGCTACTTGACGATCTGACGGACAGATGGACGTGCGGACGAATGGACAGAAACCAGTGACAACGCTTTCCCTCCGCCCTTAACGCTTTGTTCTCTGTGGTCTTCGAAACCTGAGTCGCTACGGCTTTGAGTCGTTGGTTCATTGTTTCGTGCAAACGTGGGGACAGTCAGGTAGCAAGCGGCGTCCACTCGGAAAGTCAGGTCGAGCGAGCAGTCGCCGACGAGTAGGAGTTGCATTTCAATTAGACACATCAGAGCAGAGTGAATTCATAATCATCGAGGAAAAGAAAAACCCTTAGAAAAAGCAAAAGCCAGATCTTGATGGGCGGTGGGATCACCTTGTGTCGCTGCTTGAGAAGCAACAGCAGCCGCAGCCGGAGCAGTCGAGACTGGCACTGCATCCAAGCGGACAAAAACATTTCAAGTTACTGCCGACACCGCTGGCGTCGCTGTTTCAGTCAGAAGTTCTCTTAATTGGGGGACAACAACAACCTCCGCAAAGAAAGCGGTGGTAGCAATGGCGAACAACGCATACAGCCTAGTGCTGAACAACAGTCACCACTCATATGAGTTCGATTATGATGTGAGAACAGGGCCAAAGGCTGCAACCACGACAAAAACTACAACAAGTGACTTACAATAATTACCACAAGAGGAACTTGAACTCTGACAATAACTTTGACCCGTGGACGGGGAATCCCGCATCATCGCTCTCAGCGGAATCTTCCACGGCCAATTTCATGGCTTTGAGAACTCAACAAGGATGGATGTTATTCAGGGAGACAGAAAACAGTACAGTCCGCGTTGGGGATAACGAAAACTCGGTAAGAACGAAGCCTTGAACATTCTTTCAGCGAGTTCCAAGAACGTGCAACATTTGCAAGGCTGAGCTCAGGTCTCTCACCCGTATGAAACCATGTCGTAGCTATCTCGACTAATCGTGTGACGTTGCTGCTAGGAGTCCCGTCTGTAGTCGGTGTTGGTAACCACCGGCACACTAGCTTTCAGTGCACTAAATGACACCAAGGCATGCATGCAAACATGAGCTGTTCGGGAGATAGAAAATTTGCTCCCGAACACTGGATACATGAATTTTGAATCATAGTGGAACGGAGAATGTCTTGCTCGTCAAGACGCCATCGAACCGTGAAACTCTACCTGAAGTCCTGTGGATCATCCTGATGTGGAGAAATTTGATCAGAGTTCACTTTACCATTCGCGACCCTCTTGGGCACCTGTAGACAATGTGAGCCGCAATGTAAGGAAGAGGAGCGGCTTGAACGGCAAGGAGAATCGATCCCATCATGGTCAATTGCCCGAAATCAGAGAGTTTAGGGTCAGGTTCAGCGGAATCATCATTGCATTGTTGTGGTTGGCGGGAAGGTTCTTCTAGTAGAACTCTCTTCCGCAATCCTGAAACTCCGAAATTTTGCTCTCAACGAGAGAACAGATTTCATCCCGTCTTGGCCACGGCCCGCATCTCGAGCGTGAACGAGGGTTTCCGTAGATAGGTTTTCAAAAGTCTAGTTCGAGGCCATCCCCATGAGAGGAATCAAGGCACGAACGAAAGAAAAAAGGAACAAGAACAAGGTGATAGGGCGAGAAAATGCGAAAGTGCAGCCCCACCCGGAGAAGAGAATGGCGGAGGAGGCACGGGGCATGGCAGTACGTTGCCGGGTACGGGGAAGCCGGGAACCTAGGCCCGTGTGGATCGCCGCCCGCCTTCCTGTGAGCCTAGTTGAACCGAGCAGGGCAGGCAGTCAGGCCGCCCCGCCGGCAGGCAGCCAGGCACGCTGCCCTTTCCCGAAAATTCCCTGTCGGCAACCCCCCGACAGGAATCCCCTGGCTGGAACCCCTGTCCCCTCAGTGAATATAGCGTGTTGTCATCCGAAGACGGAGTACCTAGCGCTCTCTGCGTGCCGCGTTCGCCATTCTTCTCGAAGACTCTCTGCTCAGCCAAGTTCTTGTAGCAAGGCATCGATTGAGACGTCGGTCGCCAGATGAAGCCCTGATTGATCACTTAGTTCCTAGTGTGATTTCTAGACTATGCCTATTTCTCTCTTATGCTTCGTCCTCTTCATTCTTTTTCTGCTTTTGCTGCGGCTGACTTCTGCAACGAATAACTGCATTCTCAGATGCTCTCTGTACACAACAAACTCGCCGCCCCGGCTCACACTCGAGCATACAAACCTGTCGGGCTATTTTCGTGCTTGCTTGCCCAGCAAACTATTCGCCGACCCATTTTCCTGTCTGCTATCGAGCCCAGGGAACGACATGTTCCCTGAAGAAAACTCTCGAAGGGAAAATCTGTCGCAGATCTTTTCCGAGGACACTGGAATCGATTTGAAGTTCGACATTGTTGCGAATGTTTTAGTTGATTTTGGACGGCGTTTCGTCATTTCGAGAAGGTGATCCCCATAGCGCGCATCTTTGTCGTGAGCTGTCTTGCCGACAACAACCATCGAGCGACTGCGTGGCTGCCGCGAAAGAGGAAGAGCGGCTGCGCGTAACTCCGACACAGTCTCAGAAAAGTTTTCTGCTTTTAGTTTTTGCTTGAAATTCTTCCCTGAGGAATAAAGTAATTTACGAGAACGGCGGAAACGCCGACCATTCGTCTCCGTCAAGAAACTACGTCGGGCTCTGAGGAAGAGGGCGATCATACATTTCTCCCGCTAGCAAATGAATCAACTTGTGACGAGACGC
Organism: Neoseiulus californicus; assembly: GCA_028455905.1. Lineage (NCBI taxonomy): Eukaryota > Metazoa > Arthropoda > Arachnida > Mesostigmata > Phytoseiidae > Neoseiulus > Neoseiulus californicus. Next base: position 5,500,569 of record JAMQGS010000008.1, read on the forward strand.
AAAAAACTTTTGAAAATTCCAACTTTGGGCTTGTTTCGGCTCAGCGAATCTCTCAAAGAGGGAAATTTCGAGCGAAGAGGAACCCGAGTGTCAGCTCGTTGTCGCTGTTCGACTCGAAACAAGCGGAGGAGAATCGCGAACGAGCCAAAGACGTTAATTTTGATTGATTTTCCGCATTTGATAGATCAATGTCTCTGGCAACTGGATTCCTCAAGCAAGCAGTAGTTCGTCGATCGGAATCCATTCGTCCGCTCGCTCATTTGCTATAATACGTGCGGATAGTTCGTCAATAAGCTAGGAAAGATGATATCGACTATTTTTTCCAGCTCGGTCTCCATGGCATCGGCAATAATTGCATTCACGAGAGTTACAAGCAGTCCCGGCACGAAACGCTGTTCTGTGAAAGGAGTCAAAAGTAGGCAGCGCTCGACAGCCAGACCGTGAGTGAGCCTCATTGAACTCAAAATTCTTCCATATTTCCGGGGTAATTTATTCGAGGCTTTCTCAAAAAGATTCGAAATTATGCAGACACCTACGGCGGGCTCAGTTCGAAGAACTCACCGAAGGGACACAGATCACGTTTGGGCTAGGTGGACCTTTTTGGATTCGAGGGGAGCTGACCTCACTAAATACTAGTTGGACATCGATGTAACCAAGCCGTGTTGGTTGGCTGTGAAGCTGGCTCGCCCGCAGTCCGAAGGGCGGATCGGAGTCGCGTCGACCACGGTGAGCGCTTAATGCAATCAAAATTGAGTGCTACTAACTGAGTGACCAACTGTACGGACGAATGAGTGAATGAGTGAGAGGATGAATGGACGAATGAATGACGAGCTCCCTGATCAGATGGTTTGCGCGCGTACTGCTCGTCCGTTTCTCTCCTCGATTATCCACCCATCTATGTGTTCCGCAACCAATGCTTTGAACGTTTCATTATTCGTGTGAAAATACCAAGTTAAACATGTATGGATCGCGAACTTGAGAATGATCCATGGACTCGTTTGGGACAGAAAGACATATTCTCGTCGTTTTTCATTCCGGTCGCTTCGGAGCAAGTGTTTATTCAAAGTCATTCTGGCGCCTCGGCGCCAAAACGCATGTGCAGGACGCGTTTCCGAGTTTGTGAACGAGAGGAGAAAGAAAAACTCGAGCCTAACTAAATGTAGGCTCTCTGGGCTGACTCAAGGTTAGCCAGAAAAGCACCATCGGCGATACACGAAAGCTCCCCAAATGAGGCGCGGAGTGAGAAGCTGTGTAGACTCCTCCCCGGAGTCGAACCAATGCCGGAGACGGTTCGGAACCCGCCGATTCACAGATGCTGTCGATGTTACATGTACGAGTGTTCGTAGATGATCGTGTCTCATATTCTCCCCAGCATAGGATGGCCGCTGCTCGGCGGCAGCTCATTCTTATTTAGTCGAGCTCATTTCTTTTGTCTCATGGCGATGATTCAAAATCTCCAAAAGGCCAATCGAGGTTCCCCGAATGTGATCGGAAACTACCCTCATGTACCGCGATCCTACAGAAGAAGAAGGGAGAATCAGACGCAATAACCTCTCCTTCTAGACAAGGCACTTCTGAGGCGAACTTCTTTGAGATCGCGACTAGATGTGTTCTGAGTCGGTCGATCCTGCGTTCCGTGGTAGCAAATCGATGTGGCCATACATCTTTCGACCTAGCTGTCAGCGTGTCGCACGAATTACTAACATCGATCTATTCATTCGTCATGGAAGGACTGCCAACAATCGTATTTTCCAGCTTTGAGACATAAGACATGCTCATTGTAGGCAACGTGGTTGAAGTTGATTGCGTCATAACATGTCAATACAATTGGAGAGGAATGATTCTGCGACGTAGCCCTCATTCCCCTCCCCTGTGGAGGATGGATGGGTGATCACGGTGGGGCAATATATTGGGATGATATCGCGCCCGTAGTTGGAACAGGTTGGTCCTTGAAAGGCTGAAACGCTAAGGAAGCACTCTCTCTGAGGCTTGCCTCTCGACATGGAGAAATCCTCAGTGGGTCGCTTCGGATCTATGGTTCCGATACGATGTTGGTGAGAAGACCTTGCCACGGACTGCCATACCACTTTTCCCGACGAGGAGCGACGACGTGCTTCTGATCAAGGCAAGGCAAATCACTGACGCCGAGAAGGCCATTCGGACCCAGGGGCTGACCTCTCGGCGCTCTTGATAGGCCCCAGAGCAGCTCAGCAATCTTCCGGAAGCGCAATGGCACTCAGTTTGACTTGGAACTGGGTCCAGTGCTCCAGCATGCCGCGGTCTCATTCAAACAGAAGGTCTCTCCGAAATTTTTCACGATTGAATTGTTCTTGAGTCGCTCAATGGAAACGGGAAGATTTATTCCAGGGATTTCCCGACGACTTCTGTGTCCTCTGTGGCCCTTGGGGTCCGTGTACCCCAGTTTGGGAACCACTGCTCTAGTGCACCATCCACATAACTCGATTGCCCCGAGTATCTGCCCCCTGAGGCTGCCGTATCGCGTTTGACTTTTCCGTGGAACAGGTCACGGAAATACAGTATTTCGTCAGCCCTCGAGTTTCGTGAACCTTGGCCTTTGGCGTGATCTATAGAGACAACGAGTAGGTGTATACTCAGCATGCTCGGCTGGGGAGACCTACGCATATATGAGGAGATCATCGACTCCAGCGGACGACTAAGGTTAGTCTTACTCGCTTGGCTACGTTCCAAGATTCATGGGCACTTGTAGCAGATCGGGACCTCATGCCATTCGCGCATGGTCGGAATAGCTGCTCTTGAGCATAGATCAACAAAGAAATCAGAGGAAACTGCAGCTCCCAAGTTTTCAGCCTCAAGCGTTCATGAACACACGGGAAACCTGTACGTGGTGAAGCTTTTCAATGTAGTACCGGCGGCGTAGACGAGCGGTTTAAGCGACCAGGATGCTGCGGCGACGGGGAGGTCGCAGGTTCGAATCTAAACCGGGCCGACTCTGTTGTGATAAATAGGCCTCCGTCCTCATTAGCCCCTCGGGCCCAAGAAGCCCAGGGCACCCTTCATGGCCTATGAAGCACCCTACCCTGAAAGTCAGGTAAAGTCGGGAATAAAGGTGGAAGTAATGGCCACATATCCAGTTCCCAGCCCAGGAACCCCATCCCCCATCCAGCTCAATCTCCGCCGGAAGACCGTTCACGATATGGGTCTTGCAACTTTTATTAACATCTGCCTCCGCCATTCATCGGAGTGACGTCAAGCGCCACGCACCGCCGGGTTGAAGCGTGAGAAGCTCACGGTGGAACTGTGAAAGGTTATCAACTTGATGAGATATTGTCACCAACGTAGTTTTCTGAGATTCGCATCTCTTGAAGAATTCCTCAACCACCGCTCGATCCAATGAATTGAACGCTTCGTCGATGAGTGCCAGGCTGCAAAAGAAATCACAACAAATATGAGTGTGTGCTCAAATCGGACGCATAGGAAAAGGCTTCAGAAACGAGGATTAAGCGCTCTAGTATTCGCCACGGTTCCGCGGCATCGGACCTCGGTTTCTTGATCAAAATCCTGCAGAGCACGAGCCTCTGCTTTTCACCCGGAGAAAGCGCATCCAGTGTGCTCTCAGGAATCGGAGTGTCCAGGCAACGGTTAGCTCGCAGAAGATGAGACAGCTTGAGGACGTCGAGACAGTCGAGAATCTAAGATCCAACATGATAAGAATTTCAGTTTAGTAGGAATCATCGTCGGATTGGCTTTTCCCAATCCGTGATCATTCTGGACTCAATGTCTTCAAAGAAAACAAGTTCCAGACCTCGTCCTCCGACGCAGAACAGGCTTCGGCCGGGTACGTAACCGCTTCCCTCAACGTGCCACAGCTGCTACCGAGGAACGTTCTAGGGGTAACGAACAAGATGAGATCCTTGCTTCCTGGAACAATTGTCAACGAATCAGCCGAGCCCCAGTTTCTGTGTAGTCCACGAGTCTAGCAGCAGCTCACAAATCCTTCACACAAATTCTTATGTAAGTGAAGAAAAGGTCGTGTCCTCTGCTGTACCTTCAAACGAAACAGTGCCCGAGTACGGTTCCCAGAAACCTCGCAGCACACGGAACAGGGACGTCTTGCCCACACTGCTCGGTCCGGTGATCAGTATGTTACGCCCACACGAAATCGTCATGGTGAGGTTTTCCACAAGTTTCGTTCCTGAGGGAATACACAGCTTGAGCGATTTGGAGTAGAAATGGGCATCCGAAAGGTTGTTACCGGAAAGTGCTCATCCCGGGCGTCGGGGATACCTGAAGGTGTTGCCACAGCGACGTTGTTGAGCTTGAAAACCGGCTCTCCGTCCTTTTCGTCCGGAATCGTCAATTCGTCGTCATCGAAAGCATCCATGAGTACAGTGACTCGCCTCACCATTGCCTCAACTGTAACCTGAATTCTTCGTCGTTGGAATATGTGCTTAGGTCTCCGCTCGGAATTTCAGATCAGAATCACACTCACAAGTTGCTGAGCGACGTTGAGAAGTTCAGTGAAGGAGGACGAGAGGTACATTGTGATGAACGTATTCTTTGAAATAATTCCAGAGAGATCAGCGGGCTTCACGTCCTTGTATACTCCAGCGAATATCGGTATGGCAGCGATTATGAAGGAAAGGATGGCGTAGAAATAGCTCGACCAATTCAGCGCCATGTTGAGTATCAAACTGCGGACAGCAACCGCATGTTGAGTCTGAAACAGCGTAAGCTTTCCTCAAAAAATCTGAGACTTTGAAACTTCGTCAGGGGCCTATTGAGGACTGTAGGAATGCGGGTTCAACGGTATGCGCCTCATCTTTGTCGAGTTTATCTCCTCAATACAATGGAATTGAGTCGCTGAGAGTAGAAATTGCTAGAATTTGGATCTGAATGCCCGTGCACCAAGTTCTTACATGGATCAATCTAGTGAGGAGTTTCCCGGACTGCTTGAGTTCCGCTTCATTAGCGCTTCGAATGAAAGCAATGTTCTCAGCGTTCGTCGCAACCTCCAGGTGTTGCTTTCGGAAGGCGCCCTCTCGTTGTTGGTTCTCGCAGAGCCTTTCCACGATGGGGGCCATGAATACCTGACAACAGTTAAGGATTTTCTCATTCGCGACTCTTAGAAAGACTGTATACACGTCGTATATCGATGGTATGCTGTTCTGAACATACTTTGTTCAATATGCTGCATAAAATGGCGAAAACCAAAACGATAACCGGACTCAAGAAGCTCCCTGTGATCGTCACCGATTGATAAGAATAGTATCTGAAAATCATTGAGAAGGACGGGAGTGAGCTTCAATCCCCAGTTCTCAGGTCGCACTGATGTATGAAGGAAGAAGAGCATCGTACAAGATTAGGAAAGGTGAGATCAGTAGGGGTGGCACCGCTTCGCAGAATTTGCTGCAGAACTCTTGGATATCTTGCGTGATCCGCTGATCCGGATTGGTGACGATTTTCACGCAGTTGACCTGAACGCAATCGTTTCATTACTCTGGATCTCAAGAACATATTTACGGAAGGAGAAGCTGAACTGTAGAACCAGCCGCTTGGAAGCGGGTATTCCAGGCAATATTCTCGACGAAATTGCCTTCCTGCCCAAGTATTTAGATCAAAGGGAAGATTTCATCGAAGAATTCACCTGATGCGGGAATTCAATTTACCTTGTAAAAGTTATCCGCATCGAAGTATTTGGAATGGATCTGACTCGTGAATGCTTCTCTCCATACGATGCTGGTCGCCGCCACGATATAAGTCAGTAGTGATTTCACCAGAGCCATGACCGTCACGAGACCGGTAGCGCTCACCAACAGCTCGAAAAATTCCTCCTGTTCTTGTTTGGCCAGCACAGGGTAGAATTTCGCTGTCAGAATACCGACCTGGTATGCCATCACCTGTTCGGGAGAGATACTCGGCATGAAATGATGGAGTCCGTGTTTATCATTACTTAGCGCATGTATCTATGAAGCTCAAGGAGCACAAATATTCGAGACCATTCATTCTGAATCTCCGTCAAACGTGACATTATTCGCTGTCCAAACATGCGGGGTGCCAAGCGCGATCGTTCAGAAATCGACTCCACAGTTCCATCACATCTGACCACCCTAATAATGGAAAAAGTCCGAGATTCCGATCGAAACCATTCTCGTGCGAAACGGAACACAAAGTCTCGAAAGGACAGTTCTCTCGAGTCCCTCCGAATCTGATAAGAACTTCGACTCCGTTGGGAGTTCCGTCATGTCGCCCCTCGCCGCCCATCCTGTATCAACAACAAGCATGACGGAGCCGGAGCAGTGCCCGATAGAACGCTGCTCTACACTCTTTGCTGCCGAGTCCGCCATGTCACAGAGCCGGTACCGATCTCTGAGTAATCTTGAGAGACTCCGCGCGGGGAGACAGAGAGCGGTAACACCGACAAATACTTTGACATAACTGGTATCTAATCTCTGCCACTGATTATATCTACAAAAGCTGTGTGTAGCTCTAAGGGAAACCATCCCCTCTGTGTTGAGAACCAAGGATTATTTCCAGATATTTGATCCCGATAGGTTGCGGTGGTAGTCATTGTTGGCTTCGTATCTACCTGTTAAAGAATCTTGTTGTTTCAGACCTAAACTTCCCTCAAGTTCTCATTCACTCGCTCTACAATCGCCCCCCCCCTCCTTCATTACATGAAAACCCCCCACGATCAGCGGAAAACTGAATCCCAGTTGTAGCGGCCCAGGTCTCTCTCATCATTGGTGGATTCCGATCTGTTGGCGCATCCGGTGTCGAGCCAAGAATAGTATTCCTCACAGCCATACGTGTCGTGCTTTTGCCGATGTGCACCAGTAAGAAGTTGAGAGCATCATACTCAATGGCAAATGCCGAGCGAGAAATGCCGCGGAACTGAGACTGCAGCGAACAGACCGTTCTGAGCTCCGCGCTCAATTGCTCGACTCTTGAGCATTGCGAGATTTCTTTGCGCGAAATGCTCCCAGTCCGAAAAATGATGCCACCTGTAGGGGATCCGAACTCAGCTCACCTCTTTGAGGACAGTCATCAGGAAAATGCCCGGTAGAAGCCATCGGACGAAGCACGACTTCCTCAAAACTATACACAGACAGCGACTTATGAGTTTCCAATGCGATATGGTACAAACGCCGGAGTATTCTCTCGGACGCATTGTCGAACCGAGAGTGTACTACCAAGTTCGATGGACTGAATTATCTCCGGCGCGGAAGCTTCGAGCTGGATATCAGGGTGATACGCAAATCCATTCCATGGGCACTATGAACGCAACAGGGTTCCTCAGCTTCCAAATTCTTCCACCAGAGTTATGGTAAAACTCCGCAACTGAACAAGTGACGTTCATGGCGGAGAAAAGCGTGGAACAGAGAAGTGGAGAGAACTCAACACGAGTGAGTGAGGAGAACCGTTGCCGAGCGTGATGTCCACGCAGATGAGAATCCAACGTCAGGCAGCACCGCGCTCAACGCACTGCGCAAGATGTCTGCATGGAGAATGACAATCGATGATAGCAGTTCGTCAGAATGGCACCCAAAACAATCGTGATATCATTGAGCATTAGGCCAACGAAGACTGGATCCCAATTCCAATATCGGTCTGGACTTGCAGTGGGAAGGATGATTTAAGACTCTTGCGGGAACCCGAGAAGTCCCGTGAGCGAAGTCTCTCTCCCACAGGGTCTAAGACTCGAGATGATTCTGTTTCGGTATCCGGCCCCGGAAGAAATCGCAAACAAGATAGAGGAGCAGCGAGTAGTCTTCATCCTGTCAGGCGCGACAATGAGTCTACCCCTTGCTGGTGAGTTCTGACGGATGTAGGATTTGAGTTCATATGGAGGACTAAGGGCCGAGAGCTGCAGCCAAAACAAACCAGTTACCGTAAACTACGTTTTGTGATATGTAACTACAATTTCGAGATAGAGAGGATTGCACAGTGAAAATTGGTTAGAATTTTCTTCTGTTTTTTTCCCAAGTTAATCCAGGAGAGCTCTACTAGGATGAGCGGTCGTACAGAGGGCTATCGTGTTGTCGTGAAATATGGCGCCATCTGTGGCTCATGTGACCTCGTCCTGGGAATCCATGTTGCGCTTGGGACACCGGACGTCTCAGACCAAATTACCAAATTGTTTGTATCCGTCAACTTTTATTGAGCCCGTTGCTGCTCTTCTAGGCAGCAATACCAACTCCTCTAATACAACACCCACACAATGATATATTTATCAAATTCAATCATCGCAATTGCTCTGTTCGCGAAGCGCAAAGTTAACATCGTCAGCAGTGGCGTTCAAACTTATTTTCTGCTGGAAATCGTTTCTAGGATCGCTCAATATCAACAGCCTCGACGAGGCCATCTTGGCCAGCGCTCTGCTCAGCAGAGAGGTTTTCAGTGGGGCAGCGCCTTCAAGCCTTGCCAGGGTTGTGTACTGTGAATAAACTTTGTGGAAAACGCATTCCTCCACCCCGGTACGACGGAATTCAGAGACTATCGCTCTCAGAGCAAGCTTTTCATGGAAGCTGAGGGCTTGCATAGCGACGATTTTGCTCGACGTGAACATTTCCTTCACGGCCATGTTGACATGAACCATAGTAACAGCGTATTTCTTAGCTCTCTTGCTCGGAGAAGCCCGAACGTCATCACGGTTTTCGGAGAGTTCCACGGCTCGTCGGCATACGTCTAGGGCTCGTCGAGCATCTCCCGACAAAGCCGCCACTTTTCGTGAGATGAATTGAACTGCGTCGGGATCCATGAGTTCCAGACCGCTCAAGCGGGCCTTGACTATTTCTTGTAGTTCCTGAATGACAAAAAAAAGTTATATTTGAGTTCCGGTTGGGCAACACGGAGACATCTACCGGGTCATGGGTGGTTGAATATGATCTCAAACTCACTTGGAATGTATACGGTTGGAAAGTCATCCGGCTCAAGCCCATTCGAGAGGCGACCTTATTCATGACCATTCGCTCGGGCAAATCCATGGTGTTGGCGATTGCGACAACAACCAGACGCGAGTTCGGGTGCGTAGGCCAATCGAAGATATTATACAGGACCTGTGGACAAGAGATTCGTAGAATTCTGGCGATTCGCTTCAGGCTGATCCCTTGCCAGGTGGTGAAAACTGAACAGGGAAGCATCATCCCGATGCATCTTCCCCGTTTTTAGTTCTTTCGGGAACTTTTTCCCCCATATCTAATTATCAATATATGTTCCTTTTAAGGAGACATCGTGAAGTCTTGGATTGATTTTGTTCTCACCTGCTGTTTCCGTGTCCACAAAAGGTCGAGCTCATCAACGAGAAGCACCGTCATGACGTCGGAAGACTTCCGTTTGCTCTTGAAAATACCCGTCAATATGTCGGCAGCACTATCAGCAGTTGCTTTCCGTCCATTGAGTTGCCTCAGAATCTGCACGTACGCCTGGTTGGGCTCAGAGAGCTTCATGCCTGGAATGAAGGGTATTGCTACATACTCATAATAACCACAGGCGGCAGAACAAGCCCGCATTGTCCACGACAGTGGGAAAATTACCATTTATTTCGATGAATTTGAACTCCGGGACGTCCCCCGTCTCCTTCGCATCTTGTAGAGTTCTGATGACTTCTCGGACGGTCGCGGTTTTGCCGGTACCAGGGACACCCGAGATGTACATACACGAACCTACTTGGTCAACAAGCTTGCCTTCGACAAAATCGTATATCTGTAAGGGAATCAGGTGCGTGAGAGTTCCGACGCTGGCAGCATGTTCTTTGATGGCAACGATTAACGGGAGGGAACGATCCGATAGATCCTCCTCTCGCACGACTCCGGAGAAATTTCGGAAGTTTCTTCACCTCTGCGAATTGATCTTCTCTACATGGCAGCTGATCAGGCACGGCGCATACGTGAAGTTTGCTCAGCGCCTTTTCGATATCTGTTTGAGGCTGTTCCGTTTTCTTCTTCCTTGATGGCATTGAGGGCGTCATCACTGCCCTTCTTTCGGCGATCGACTTGCCCCTGGAGCTTTTTCTCGCACTCCGGTTTCCAGCTGAAGGAATGAAGCCAGGTCAGTCTCAAGTCTCAACGAGACAGGAATTCATTTCGCTGAGCTCGCTCGAATGATTTTCCAGGGTGAATTGCAAGAGGGTTAGGGACGTCGAACTATCGTCTCCGAAATACGCAGGGAACAGCGCTTCGAGAGACAACTCACCAAGCTTTCTCGAAGATGCGCGCCTCTTCGGCTCATCGTCGTCTGAGCAATCATCTTCCGAAAGTTCGGTGCTGCTGCTGCTGTTGCTCCCGAGCCCGGACGCAATGTCCGTGTCGTCGTCCTCAGCAGCCAGGTCGCCATCGCTTAATTCTCCCTCTTCCTTGGGATTCTCTACATCTTTCAGTGAAGAGAACAATTTTCGAACCAAGCGTCCAGAGCGTCTGAAAATCGGATCGAGAACATTACTCTATAGAATCGTCGCCAACTGTGATTTCGGATATCCTGGTTCGACTCGGGTTTACGGCCCTGTCTTCGGACGGGAACAGACAAAGCGCGAGACAGTCACAAATATGTGTCAACCTACGTTGTAGCGGCAGTCGTTCTCTCTATCTTGGAACTCTTCGGCGTACAAACGGATTCCGTCGTACCGTTCCGAGTGGACCTCAGGGGAGTACGCTGGTTTTCGAGAGTGACGCCCTCGATTTTCGCAGCTAGTTTTTCAACGGTATTAGGAGGTGCCTTCTGAGGCCTTTTTGAGGGAGTCTTCATCGGCGAGGAACTTATCTTGAAGTTTTCCTTATCATCCGCTCTCTTCAGCTTGATCCTCAAAGGTTTCATGGACGGCGATTTCTGAATTGGCGTGCAATCGTGAGAAATGATACGAAGCTCCTAGATTTGTCCCTCCAGCGCTTTCCGTGAGGAGCAATGATAATCTTTGGACTTGGAATACTCACAGCGATGTCTTCGAGTTCGACGCGGGGTTCTCGGAATCTATCCAGGTCATAACCGTAAATTTGTTTTTTCGGAGTCTCTGTCGTTTTCGTGCTGGAAGCTAGCAGAGGTTTCAGCGTCCTCCGGTTCAACGTGTAACTGTGGAGACAGAGAGCTAGAGTAACGGACCAGTTTCTCTCTATCTACATGATAAGCTCTCAGAAACGTTGATCGGACGAACAGAATATGGAAGGGACTCACCGACAGAAAAACTGTTGAAAACCATTTTCGTCTTCTGGAGAGCAAGAACTCGTTTCCTCGCTTACCTCAACAACGTTGCAATGGCCGCAAATGGCTTCCAAATCCACAATCTTGGCTGTGGCCTGTGACCCGCCGACAGCGAGGAGAACAACCTGAGATGTTGGAAAAACCTGGATATAGACCGCCGCGAAATCACTGCTCTTCAGCATCATCGGAGCCTCGTGTCTCCGAGAAAGATAATAGAGCGGGCGACGTACCTCGTTGCTGCCGAATTCGACGTTCAGTTTTTTTCCTTTCAGTTCACCCGGCCTAGCATACCAAGTCACCTTGCCTTGGTAATTCATCTCTCTCTTCAAGTGGCTGATATCGGAGAGTTCATCCAGTTTGGCTGAAAACACAATTCTGACTCTCAACTCCTGCTCGGACTGCTTGCCCCAAAGTTTCGTTCATCATGGAAGAATCGGTCAACGTACCCACAAACGGCTCGTTTCCGCTATCAACCAACACAAAATCTCCCACGCGATATTTCTCGTTTTTCCACTTGAAGCTCCGGTAATACTTCATGCCCATATTGAGAGCCACGTCCTTAGGGCGACTATTCGTGGGGCTACCCCAACAGAAGGGAACACTTTTCAATTTTGTTGGGGACGAACATTTTGTCGGAGACGAAGATTTCGTCGGAGACGGGCATGTCCTGCGAGTGCGACGGACAGGCAGCTCCTTCAGGGACCCGACCGATTTTCTGGAATAGTTTTTGCTCTGTTTTAAGTCCGTATCCGCTGATGTTCGAAGCTCATCTCGCCATATCCAAATTCGAAAGATGGAACACAATCAAATAGGAGTAGGAAATTCGAAAATGAAAATGAGAGAAGTCAACTCACTGCCGAGTCATTTTAACGACGCTGTCCGTAACTTTAGATCCCGCCTGTCGCGTTCTATTCTCAAACGAGATGAATCAGAGATGTTCTGACCATTCCAAACAACTCCCAAGCATTGAAGCACTCCAGCGATCTCCTGCAACAGCTGGCCAGCTGTTCATAGTGCGCGCGCGGGAAATTTCAAATACTCGGAAAGCGACGCAGCGCCCTCTCCCAAGAGAGAGGTGAGACAGCTTCCTTGGTGCTGATATCCCTACTAGGGAATGAAATATTGGAACCAGGCATCGGAATTTTCGGAACGCTGTTACGCAAAAGGAACGCTATATCTTGCAGGCGCTCCAAGGAACGCAGCACCCAAAAAGACCTGAAATTGATCCAAACAACCAGCAGAGGAATATATTCGACAACAGTCGCCCCCCAGTCGATGATGATGATGATTTTTGCTGAAAACACATCGAGAATGCGAATGGAAAATGCTACATGGCGGGACATGGCGAGACTCCGGATGCTCGGATCGAGCGAAACGTGCGCTGGCACCGCCAATACGGAACAGATGGGTTTTCAGCCCGAGAGACAGAAATCGGCTATGACCAGACTGACACGACTTGCTTCTTCAGGTCGAGATCAGGACTCTTTGATGCCTTAGAAATGAGAGAGGACTTTGGAGAAGAATCGGCTGCGGGAATCCGCGGATTCGAAACTTCGGTCTTTGGTGGAACGTGCAGGAACACGCTGAAGTAACGCTGGCTGACTCTGACCAGAAATTCTAATCCGCAGATTTCCGTAGCTGAAACCTGTGTCAGAGTCTCATACAAAGTCTCAGGCATAGGATAGGATAGGATAGGATAGGATAGGATAGGATAGGATAGGATAGGATAGGATAGGATAGGATAGGATAGGATAGGATAGGATAGGATAGGATAGGATAGGATAGGATAGGATAGGATAGGATAGGATAGGATAGGATAGGATAGGATAGGATAGGATAGGATAGGATAGGATAGGATAGGATAGGATAGGATAGGATAGGATAGGATAGGATAGGATAGGATAGGATAGGATAGGATAGGATAGGATAGGATAGGATAGGATAGGATAGGATAGGATAGGATAGGATAGGATAGGATAGGATAGGATAGGATAGGATAGGATAGGATAGGATAGGATAGGATAGGATAGGATAGGATAGGATAGGATAGGATAGGATAGGATAGGATAGGATAAGATAGGATAAGATAGGATAGGATAGGATAGGATAGGATAGGATAGGATAGGATAGGATAGGATAGGATATTTATTGATCTTCCATATGCACATATGGTCCCTTTCATTTCAGGGGCGAATTGTGTTGCGTTCGCAGATCACTTTTTCTGTCTTTGCCATGTTGACAGCGTGATTTTGGTCCTTCGTAGTGTCGTTGCATCTGAGTTTGATGGCAGACCTATGCGTCGTGCGAATTCCTCTTCAGATTTTCCCTCCTCTTCACATGCGAAAACAACGTGCTTTGCAGTTTCGGGCGCCCCGCATCGGGGACACAGAGGGTCTACGGATGGATCCTGTTTGTGCAGCCATGTCCTTGTATTCAGCATGCCGGCTCGAGTCAGAGCCAAAAGGCGACTACCCCGAGTATTGTCGTAGGTATCTGTCAAGAGACCTCTTGTCTCCTTGAACTGCCGGTACAGAACAAGTGTGGATTTGGATTCCATGGATAGTCTCCAGGTTGAAATCAATTTATCCCGCACGCTCTCTCTGAGTTGTTTACGGAATGAGTACCACATGAGTCTGCCTGATGTGTCTTTGGTCAGCTCCAGGCTCTCCAGCTCAAACATCGTTTTCAAGACTTTCAGTCTTTCGATTGCTTTTATTCTGGATTTTGTGAGTTCGATCGCTGACAGGATTCGTCTTGGCCATCTGTTTGGGTCAAGATTTTTGATCCTCTCAAAGTACATCATTTTGCCGATGGCCTCCCTGGCATCGAAGGAGCTCCAGCCGAGTTCTCCCTCAATAAACTCATTTGCTACTTTTGAGTTTGGTATGCCTAGTGCCCATCTTCCCGCATCTCGTTGCCTTGCTTCGACTACATTGCGTAATCTTTTCGGCATCGACAGTATCGCATTGCAATACGTGAGTTGCGGTACGGCTGTCGCTTTCCACAATACTTTGGATACCTCGTATCGGTTGAATTTCCAAAAAGATCTCGCATTGAGACGCTGGATAGCTTCGTTGGCCTTCCTCGTCAATTTATCCCAGTGTTTGGATAAGTAGTCGTTTTCGGCCGATAAGAGTCATCAGAAAAGAGTCATCTCGACCTGTAGCATGCTTTATCACTATTTTTGGCCGTCGCCGGCCCACTGTGCGCCGCCATGTCTCTACGATCGAAAATATTTCAACCATAGTTGCAAGCCCGTTCATTTGGAACGGAGACCATGGGAGTCCTATAGCGTTCCCCGTTCAATTGGAACGGTATACTTCAACATACGTTCCTCCGTTCCAATATTTCATTCCCTAATCCCTACCAAACCCCAGGGGGAACATGGTAATTTTTGGGAAGATTAGAAGTTCCGCGCAGCGCACGATCCATGGCAGTTTCATGAATCTCCCATTCGTTGGGAAGGCAAACCTTCTCTGCAGAGCTTAACCGGGAAAGAACGTTGGTCTGGTGACTTGAGGATGAATCAAGGGAGTGAGACGCGGCAAATCCGGAAGGTGATGAATCGGTTGAAGCATCTCAGTTTTCGATAACGGTGGAAAAAATTCGGTTCCTTGACCCGCAGCTCGTCGCGCGAGCTCTGCAGTAGCGTTTTCGTCCTCCAGGCGAGACGCCAGAAAAGGCTTTTGCGTACTCCACGCAGCGGCGTCTCCCGTTGACCTGCGAGTTCCATGTCCATCGCCGATGATTCTCCAAATGCCGTAGATACGATCGAGGAATCCCAGCCCGGCTTCTCGGAAGAAGCGGAACGTGAAATCCACCATCCTTTTCCGCTTGGATTCTGCGTGGCCAGGACTCAACCTCGGAATATCGAGTCGTCGGAGTTCTGATCCCGGGAAAAAACTTCCTGGACGAATCTCCCGGAGGATATTGCATCTGTATCCACCTGTCCGACCTGTATCCAAGAAATCCCGTGGGTGATGCTTGGAGTTTGAGCAAGTCTGAAGGAAAATCTAGGATGTTCAACACAGGAAGACACAGTCTCCGTTGATGGACTGAGAACAACGTATATTGATGAGGAGCTCGGGACCACCAATCAACCTCCCGGCGTAAAATCGCCGGTCGGAAGCCACCAAAACGAACTCTTCAAAACGTCCGCCTCGCGCGGTACAACTGCCGCGATACCTCCGCGATTACGTAACCTGATTCATCTTGACGCCAGCTCTAGGGGGGAGAGGGGCGGTGGAGGGCACGGGCAGGCGCAGGCCTCTGCGGGAAGGCTGTTTGGCTAACAAATTTTCCGGCAGATGCACCGATGTGCTTCCTCAAAGAGTTCCACAGCATGGATGCTTCAAGCAGCGCTTCGCCGCTCATGCATTGGAGCTCTACTGTCGTTGCTCAGAGGACACAGTCTGCATCCATAAAAGCCAGTAAAAAAACTCGCTACGGAACTGGATAGTTTATGATCAGAACTTCAGAAGGGACCGACACTGCGGCAGCCACCGACAAACATTCCTATACTCCTCCGTTGTAACGAGCGGTGAAATCGAGATCGCGACGGACGAGTCGAGCTGCCGTTTCATCACACGGCGAAGGATTCGTTAATTCGCAACGTCCAAAGTATCCTCGGACTTATTCGCATCCTTTCCCTTCCGTATGGCTGGATCTTCATCGGTGCCTCGCTTTGCCTGCATTACAGTCATAGCGTGATATAGCTTCCGAGATTCGAATTTCATTGTCGATAGCCGCCACCTGCAGAAGAAAAAAATATTCAAATTCCAAGAGCCTCCATGGAAATGGCAGTCAGAAACGGAGTGCTACTCCATTGTATCGATGCTACATTCGTCAGTTCATGGTTTCAGTCTCTCACCTGCAGTGGAAATATTTGCCCAGCGTCACCGCGAGGTAGACCTTCAGACTTAATCGGTACGATCGACTCACGTCACCTGAAACAGAGATTTTCGTCAATTCTTCAGAAAGTCGGAGTCGAGAACTTGCGTTTCGCCTTGTCGGCAGTGGACGACCGTCATAGCACACCACGATGTGCTCCGGAGCATGGAACTGCGGACTCACTCGTGAATAGAAAATTTAGGAGTCCAGCGCCAAGGCCGGTTGAGATGCCAGTCAGAAACGAGGTTCTAGTGCACGGTATCCATTCTACATTTGTTGGTTGATAACCTTCTTCTCCAACCTGGGCAAGAAGAAGAGAGTTTCCGTAAGAATAGTGTCCCCCGCGAGCTCCTGCGGAGTGTGGTAATCAGCTGTGATCAGTTCTACCCCGGGACGACAGATACAAGAACACGGCTAGCAAACAGTTTCTGATGGCAATTACCTCTCCAACACTCCGAATTTCCATTGCTGGAGGGGTTCTTCAGTTGTCTCTGATTCCTTTCATGAAATCACAGTTCCCTGATCGCGCGCGTACTCTTCGTTGACTTTGGCCATGGAGCCGGGCATTCGATGTTTTGCTTTCCTGGCTGTCCAACTTCGTCCGCTAGGTTGGACACATTGGCGACTCGGCCAACTGATCGCAGCCGCGCACGCGAGTCGCGCGAGGAAGGAAAGAAACCCGAACGTAACCAATTTCGATGAATTACTCAAGCTGTAGGGAATGAGAAGAAAATGATTCGCTTCGTTTGTCACTAATCGTGACCCAATATTCGGCCTCAGATGTTCGCGGAGTTCTGTGGCGCTCAGAATTCGAGACCGTGTAAATATGCCCGTGTCTTCTCTTTTTGATATCATTGATAAGGGGCGAATAATGGAGCGGGTTTCACATCATGAATCGCCGGTCGTTAGACCAGAGCGTACATGAATCGCAGACTGTGGGGACGCTGTTGACTATACCCTGCCTGTACCTCCCGACGGGCTATTCCGATATCTACAGAGTCCCCTGAAATTTCGTGGACCGATCGATCATGGAAGGAACCCCGGTTGGTGAGCAGGGAGTTCGATTCCCGAAAATTCACCGGGAAGGTCCTGAATAGGGAGAACGTAGCAGTTATGGAACCCCCTGGCCAGTTATGGAATGGGAATAATTCCTGGGCAACTATTCCGCCAGGAAATTTCAACATCAGAGTGCTGCTTCGGTCGCTTCTTCTTCATTCGAGCGGACTTCAGCCAACAATGTACCGAAACGGTGGACAACTCACCTCGTTGACGGGAGGACTGAGCCAAAACCTGCCGCGCGAGACGAAAACTGCGCATGCTGGAGTAGGCGATGGAGATGAGCTCCTCTCAACTCTTGGAAGAAAACCGAATCTAGGGATCGACTACCCTCTGGTGGTTCACGAGCACTCGAATTCGACGATTCTTCCGAGGTGATTGGGGATTCCGGAGAGATTCCGAGCTCCTCCAACCGTCTGGCCGCGTCGAAGCCGGCTCAGATCAGCGCCCGAATCCGGGTCTAATCTGAAGCAGAGATCATCGTTATCGTTGTTTTCATCTCACCGCTGACGAACTTCATTTTTTTATTTGAAAGTACCCGTTCTTTTTGAACAGACTTTCCTGAGGTTAGCATTCGTTCACTGTAGATGTGTACTCTTCGTAGTGTTTTCTGTTTCGGAAAGAAACCGTTCTTCCATTCGAGCTATTCTCAAGTGTTGACGTCATCGACGACGTCTTAGTGGCCGATCCCTTAGTTGCCGGCGTTGTTGGCAGGGCGGTAACGGAGTATATTAGTCATAGTTGAGACTATCTGCGATAGGATTCTCCGCGATATTTTCCGTGGTTCCGAGTGCTTTCGCATGATCTACTCGTCCCCGATCTCTGAGGGTGTTGTCAAATGTTCAGGAATGCTGGTCCTTTCTAATCGGAGTGTTCCGTTGCAGAAATGGCTCTCCGCTGGTTAGCTCTAGAGAGCAGTCCCGAAGTGTTGACGAAGTACATCCATGAGCTCGGTGTCGACGACCAATGGGGATTGGTCGACGTCTTTGGACTCGACGATGACTTGCTGGCAATGGTTCCGCAGCCTGTTGGAGCTCTGCTGTTGGTCTACCCTGTCAAAGCAACTGAGAACTCTGCGGGTGATATGAATCCGAACGTTTTCTTCATGAAGCAAACTATCGAGAATGCATGTGGGACCGTTGGTCTCTTACATGCTCTTGGAAACTCCAAGGTGACTTTCAAGGAGAACAGCGCGTTAGACAAGTTCATGAAGAATGCAAAAGGCAAATCTCCGGAAGAAATTGCGCGGCTTCTGGAAACCAACGGAGAGATCTGTGAGGTGAGACTCGAGAGTGGAGCTTGATGACAATGATGCATAAACCAACTGTCGGCCGAGCTCGTTCCTCCCACCCCCTGTTTCTTCTATCTAATAACTTCTTCCTTGAACTCGAGTCGAGGGATAATTAATCGTGCCAGTTTCAATCGTGTTATGCGATCAGATGGGTGATGAATGAATCGTCTTCCGTCTTTCGCTTCCAGATCCACGCCAATGTAGCCCAGGAAGGGCAGACTTCGACTCCGGGTCTAGACGAGAACGTCGATTTGCATTTCATCGCTATTGTGTTAGCTGACGGTCACATCTATGAGCTGGACGGACGGAAAGAGGGCCCAACCAAGCACGGAGCATCAGATGAATCTAACTTCTTGAAGAACGCAGCTGCCGTATGCAAAACCTACATGGAGAGAATGCCTGATGCTCTGAATTTCTCGTTGACCGCTTTGGTGCGACAATGAACAGTATGTCTAGCATCAGAGATCCCCCACGATAGCCTTTCTGCATCGCGTACGTGGGTGAGACGTTATGTGAGACGTTGATTCTATTTTTGGCCGAAGACATATGTAACCGACATTATTTTGAGAAGCTTTCTGAGGCACCGTTTCCACGCAATTTATTCCCAACGAACTTGATTCACATGAGAGACATGGAATAAAAACCTGTTGTTCTCCAAGGGTAGTCTCCTTGTTTTGATCCTCCCGACCACTGCTTCTCCTCCGTCGAGATGGCGGGCCTCGGAAGTGGAATCCGGTCCGACTAACAAAACTTCTCCTCCAAGCTTGTAGCACGGCGGCTTCCTATAGCGTTGTTTTTGGGGCAGAATGTCTTGCTGAGTTTTCTCAGATCGCTGAAATGGAAATGGAACACCTAATCTCAAAGTCTAAAGGGCTGATATTCGAGATAAAGGACGAATCGATTCAGGATGAGATTCGCACACGCGCGGAGTCCTACATTCTAGTGCTGGTCGTTGTCATGGGTGTGAATTTCACGGATTTCAGATAGAGGTCCGAGACGAAAAGAAGTCTCTTGCTCGAGTAGTTGAATGTTATCGACTCGACATTTTCCACTGGAACTTCGGAAGTGATCAAGTATCGATACGTCGCTCCAGGAGTGAAGTCGTCGCCACTGCTGCAACGAGGAACAAAGCACCTTGACACTTCACCCTCTGTCTGCGGGTCGATGGCATCACTGCATGTCATATTCAGTCAAGTTATCGCCTTCGAATCGAGGAAGACAAAACAAACCTCTCGTGTTTCAGGTTGAACTTATGGAATCTGCCGTTTTCGACGTTGATGACGACGGACAAGGTTCCCGCGACCGGTTTGACTTTCGCGTTCTTGGGATCTCTATAGAGTTTCATCTCGATGTTGTAGTGATAAAGGCAATACGGCGGACGAGTTCCCGTTTTGAAGTACATTCGAACAGTGTCGTTGGATTTCCCTCTCAACTTGCGTATGTAGTCCGCGCCCTCAAGCGTCATGACTGCACACCGTGATCCATCAAGGCCACAGTCAGAACAGTGTCCGGCCTCGAAAATATCGTAGTTTTGACAGGCGAACGCGATTGGGAGACAAGTTGAGTTATAAGCCGAGTTTTCAAGGAAGACGCGCGTGTACTCGATAGCGCGCATGTGGTTGCAGGCCACAACGACTCGCACTCCCTCGATGATATTCTTGTCCTTGAGTTCAACGAAGCGACCCTTCAGGTCACAGCCCGGCATTTGTTTTCCGCCGTTGGGATAGAAATCCACGTCACCTACCGCGAGATCCATCCCGAGTCCTGCCCGAGGCACGAAAGAGGTCGAGTCAGTGTGAACAACTCCAACGAACTGCGCATCGGTCTTCGAGATTCGTGCTTCTGAGGGACAGAACTCAAAGAGGGGCTCGGCCGGATCCAAGGCTGAAGAGAACCAATGAATTCTCTCAAATTTTTGATAAAGATTCCGAGGCTAAGCTGGGCAAAATGGACCTTCTAATATCCACATGCCGAGGTATCCGAATCATTTCGGGATCATTCAATAATCAGGAATTCATGCTCGTTTCAAATTCGAGTAACATCAACGATTCAGAACGGGGATTCCCAAGCGGCACTCACCGGTAATCCTTCCCAGAGTGCCATTCAACCATTTTCCGGCGTAACCGGCAACGTGTCCTCCGAGACTGTGTCCGTAGACGTGCACGTCAGACGGTGAAATGCCGAAAGTTTCCTTTGAAGCATGAGAATACGGAGCCATTAGTGGAAGACCGCTCAGCGCCTCGTATTGTCATTAGAAACTCAAATCTCTCACCACCAATTTCTTGATTAGGAGTCCGATTTCTGCGCCGACGAGTCGAGTATTCACAGAAGCTTGAGTATACGGCAAACCGTTGCCCCCTGTCCAGTCCACAAGAATAACGTTGAAATCCCCGATGTTCAGAAGAGCATCTTTCAGATCAGTCATCCATTTTGCCAGGAACACATTGTCGATCCAGCCATGTACGACCACCTGTAACGACAAGATCGGTGTCACAGGGCATATCCGACATGATGATTCACCAGAACCATGCCCTTGAGCTCTGCGATGAATCTTGAGCGACGCATTTACATCGAGCGTGACTCACCATGGTGCGTCTCGCGGGACTGAACGTTGTTTCGCGCAGAACTCTGGGTTTGATATGGTAACCAGATATCTTGGGTACATTTCCAAGGGTCTCCCGAGAGTAGAAGAGGAACTGGGTGTTTATCGTTTCGCGAGGATCTGGTTTAGGATTCAATGGCCTCTTGGGGCAATCTTTCAGCGGTATACATCCCAATTCTCCGAAACAGGCTTCTGTGAATCAGGAACTGGATCAGCGAGGATGGACAACTAAGGAGATCGGATCCAAGACAAAAAATGTATTCGTTAGCATACCGTCAGGCTTCGCTAGAACGCTGAACGCTTGCGCACAGAGAACAGCGAGCAGGACAACTCGCTTGGTCATGGTTTTCTCAGTTGAATATGAGACCTTTCGCTGGGCTCCCGGTGTCATAGGGCACCGTATCTAACCAAGAGGCATTATCGATGGATTACGCCAGACCGGACGGATTACGTCCTAATAGCTGAGAGTCCCCGTGTTTCCTTTCACATGAACTACAAGACAATGTGTCAGAACTGCTTCGAGTCTACGATTGATGATAACTGGACGATTCCATGCTGAACTCCGCCGTGTACGACCGTCTATCCAGCGCAAATCAATGAATTTCTGCGATTCGAATCGATGAAAACAGTCTCGACCGTCTGCGATGCAACACGATCAAGACTATTTGTTCGACTCTGATGCCTAGAGGCCGACTCCTGGAGATGCTTCCCAAGGCTCCCTTCTACATTGGCAAAGCTTCTCCAGGTCATGACCATCGGCAACGCAGGTGTCTCCCGAAGAGTCTGTGATATGGATCGTATTCAATGCTGAGCTAGGATAAAGAACTGGCTGATTCTTTCCAAAACAAATCCGTGCGAGTCGGGGCAACGTTACCACAATGGGATGAACTACTTTCTCCCAGTGAAACGCGAGATGGATTTGCGACCGTAAATTTCTTGATCATGAAGACACAGGCAGGATCAGAGCCTTGCGAACAGAACTTAGAAATCGATCCACAGGAACAACTGCATTCAGATATCGATTCATCCCCCACATAGATGAGAGTATTCAGATAATGGTTATCTTATTGCCCAGACCTCGGCGAATCCCGATTGATTAATCAATTGATTAGCTTATTACCAATCTCTTGGACATACACGGTCCGAGTCATATGTGAGATAACCCTTGCGCGTGGGCGAGTCATTTCAGCAGTTTATTTCTTCCTCAATTCGATCCGGGCTGCCCTGTGTATGTAATCCTTCGTCGCTCTTTCCCATCTTTTTAGGATGCATTGGGTTCGCTCTACAATTATCCTCCTCGAGTCTTTATGCAGGCCCAGTTTTTCGGGATTCCCGCATTTCATTACCACGTGTTCCACATTCTCATATTCAATGTGATGATCACAGATCTTGCACTAAACCTCACCTCCTTCGAATCTCGGTCTGAAGAAATTGGTGTTGAGAGAACCTGCTCGGGCTCTTGCTTGGAGTAAGCTTCTCCTATCAATGTCATACATGGGGTCAATCGGGCCCCCATCTTTCTCATGTTGCCTGTATTCCCCCAGGCTAGGTTTGCTCTCCATGCTCCCCTGTATTCCTTATCTTATGCGTTTTTCGATATTTCTGCGCACGTTCTTCTCAATACTGTGGAAGATTTCTCATTTTTTCTGGATCGTTCGCCCCCCATCGTTAGCGCTGCCGAGTTGAGCAGCCTAAGCAAGCCTATGCACTTCTGCACATCCCGAACCCGCTTAGGATTTCCGAGGGCTTCTCGCTGTCTACCTTGTCGGATGCTTAGTGGCAGGCAAGGAAGGTAGTCTACAGGTCCCTGTTTTCAGCTCTCGTCATCTCTATGATTGGAATGACCATGAAGATACAGTCACTTCCGCCCCTTCTGTATCCAGTGCTTTCCACCATCCCTTCATTCCTATCACGTAGGATAGATATCACATCTATGTGATGGGTCTGTGAGGCTCTTTTCGCTGAGTCTCTCTGCTCTAGAGCTATCACTCTACCTTCACTCCATTCGCCGGGCATGTCATCCCCCCCATCAGAATTCTCGTGAAGATCTCCGCTAAGCATATTTTTCCCCTCTTTCTCTCGTGCCTTGATAACATTTCCTGCTATCAGGTCCGGGCCTGTAATAGTCTCATCGGTTACCATCTGTAGCGGAACGCTTACATCCGTCGCCATTATTCCGAACCCTCTGCCACTCTTTTTGGCGCGCCTATTCCAACTCGCTCGTCCACTTCTTACAACTTTCTTGCTCGAGAACGATTCCGAACCATCTCGGGACGCCAGTCGATGGTGCGCAAAAATATATACTGAGTGGTTTGAGGTCGCTGGAGGGAAGATACGCAACTTTCCTCAAGGGACACCGCTTCTTCAACGAGTTTCAGGCCCATCTTCAATAAATTTCAGGGGCTATGCGCCGCCTGCCCTCCTGTATGTCAATTTCAATTTCAATTTCAAATTCTCCTTTATTCAAGGGGGGTTATGAGTAGTAGAAACATGGACTGGGGGACGTAGTATATGACTGGGTATCAGGCCGAGAGATATTTTGGAACAAATCCTCCAGGCAAAAGTATTTCGAACAGCCTCACATTGGGCCGTTCCCTTCGGAGCAACTGTACAACCACTTCTAAGATTGTTTGACCGAACGTCAAAGAAATGATCAGGAAGGCCCAGAATAACGATCCCTCTCAGCAAGGAACAGTCCTGTGAAGAAAGGACGCTCATGACGGAAGGCAGAGAGATCGACCCGGTCGGTATTCCACACCGAATGGATAGCCTCTTGAGGAATCGGGTTTGGACGGCTTCTAGCATATTTACATGTTTCACCTTGTATGGTAGCCACACTACCGCGTAGTGTGTAGTACGTAGCCGCACTACGTACAGCCGCAAATAGAAGTCAGGGTTTTTTACAATGAAGCAGCGGAATAACGAGTTGACAACCTGTCGGGCTGAGCGGACGGTGGTGGTAACATGTTCGTCGAAATCTGCTACGGGGAGTTCAGAGTCGCCAATGTGGTAGCGGGGGGCGGGGGAGCGATCATCGTTTGCTGAGGCAAGGACGATACATTTCGACGGGGACAGAACCATCCTGTTTTGAGCACACCATTCCACGATGCCATCGATAGCGGTCTCTAGGAGCTGTCTCTGGGAGTCATCACGGACGGGGGTGTAGATCTTCAAATCGTCAGCATAGCAGAGGTACCGGACTGAGGCGGGTAGGAAGCGCTTAATGTCGAGAACGAAAACCACATAGAGGATCGGAGAGAGCGAACCCCCCTTGGGGGACACCCGAAGTACAGGCTCTGGGGGAGGACAAGTGGTTATCCAGCTTGACAATGTAGGACCGGTCTTTTAGGTAGTTTCGGCACCAGCTAACCGTCTTCGGATGGATACCAATCGCGGTCATCTTTCCGAGGAGGAGCCCGTGATCGACTTTATCGAAAGCCGATTTTTGATCGAAGTAGACCGCGTGAAAAGGGGTTTTCTCGTTCAGGAAACGTGCAAAGTCTTGAGTCATTGTGATCAGTTGGGTACAAGTCGACTTTCGTGGAACAAAACCGTGCTGGTTTGCGTCATAGAGGTCGTTTTGCCGCAGGAAGAAATTGAGATGTTGGACCAGGATCTTTTCGAATACAAGACACGCAATACAACTCTGTGTGATCGGTCGATAGTTCTGGACAAGATCACGAGGTCCCCTCTTGTGAACTGGGGTGACGACACCAACGCGGAGGAGGTCGGGTACAATTCCGTCCTCGTAGGATCGTTGATAGATGAGTGACAACGGTTCAGCGAGGAAAAACCGGAACTTCTTCAGGAAAACCGGTGGGATGCGGTCGGGGGTGAACGATCCCTTCGATGGAAGGCGGGCGAGGCATTCAAGTACGTTCTCTTCAGTGAAGATGACCGGGTGGTCCGAGGTGCGGGGTATTTGGTGTGACACCGTCGGAGCGGCAGAAGCAGCGATCTCTTGGGGAGTTAGTGGTGGGTTGAACAAGCTTTCGAAATGCTCGGCCAGGAGGTCGGCTTTTGTCTGAGAGTCAACCACGAGAGACGATGGTGTAGACAGAGCCGGGATGCTGTCATGCCCCTTGAGGCGGGAGTTGGAATATCTGTAGAAGGCGCGGGAGTCCTTGAAGTCGAGTTTGAGTTCATTGAGAGTGCGCTGACGCAACACGGCCCTTCTAAGGCGCCTCCCCAGGACATCAGCATTCGCCCTGTTACGATGGGCGCTTGACCTGAGACGCCGTATGTGTAGATCAAGGCAACGGGTTCCGCCTGAAGTACCGCTACGATGTAATGGGGTAAACGCTTCAATGAGGAATTTGCAACAGGCGACAAATTCCAGGTACGTTTCATTTACATTCAGACAAGACGAAAAGAGCGAGCGCCAATTTACGATATCAAGGTGCGCAGCGATGGCTGAACAATCCATACCGCGGTAGTCGAGCGTTGCCGTGGGCTGAACAGGCTCAACGAGAGTATGGAGAAGTTCGAAACAAATAGCCTTGTGGTCTGATGGGACCGGGCATTCAGTGGTGCGATGACCATGCACCAGCTCGGGATCAGAGACGAGGAGGAGATCCAGAGTACTCCCTGAGGCATGAGTGGGGGACTCGATCAGCTGGGTCAGTCCATTCAAGTCGCAGCATTCCACGAACATCGATTCTTTCGATGAGTGAGGAATGCTCCCGGGTCGGGACCGAGCTATTGATGGGAAATTGAAATCCCCCAAGATAACAATGGGATGATCAACGTTACATAGTTCAGTAATGACATCAGCACACTCCCTAGTGCGTAAAAGGCGGGTATCGGCATTGCCGGAATTTGTGACATAGAAACAGGCGAGTCTCAACATGCCCGATTCTCCGCGGAAATCGACGGCAACAAATTCACCAGGGAGCGTACAGGTAACTGAGACGGTGACTAGGTGTCTCCGGGCAAGTATGCATACGCCGCCACCGCGGGTAAGACGATCGAGTCGGAACACATTAAAAGCACCGCGGAGGGAGAGTTCCGCATCACGCACGGAGCTGGAGAACCAGGTTTCTGCAAGCAGGACAATGTGTATATCATTGGAATCACAGTATTTGCCAAGCGCGTCAATCGCGCCCTTCTTGGCGGCTGAGCGTGCGTTCAGGTAGAGACAGCGTAGACGGTTACAGACTTTTGCCGTCTGAGGGGGGGGTTGGGGTGGGGAGAGGCTGGTGGTTGGGTCCGGTTTGTGGCTTGAGGTGTATCGGAGACGTGGCGAGATGTGCCTTGTGCTACCCTCGCTGTGGAAATACGGAGAGGATCCGGTTTGGATGGGGGGGACCAAAATGTTCCTTCAGGAAAGTGTCGTGATGCCATAGGTTTTCGTCGAAGAGAGATTCGAATCCAGCCTCATTGCATTCAATGATGAATGTCTTGTAGTTTCGCGATTTCTCGGTGAGCTCGGTTACAGATCGGATGTGCAGGGAGTTCTTAACAGCAAGGTAGTTGTGTAGCTCTTGACAGGACACCTTGGTGTCGCGCAGGACAACCATAACTCGCCTGTCAACTAGGCGGAGCTTTGATTTCGGGAGGCCCCCGTTCGTCGGAGCAGTAAATAGTATGTAGATGACTTCGAGTCATGACTCAGCATAGCCTCCCTAACCGGGATCGGTTTCAACGGGCGACATTAGCCCAAAAGATCCGCTCTCGCATACCACTAATCAGGCCCGGCCGCGTCGTCTTTGCACGATTCGGCAGCTAGTTGAGGTCAAGGGGAAGAAATCCGTCGCTTGTCTCCAATCTGTTCTCAGAATGATACGCAGCAAGATAATCAACATGCGGTCGACCAGAGTTTGCAGCTAACAACAAGTGGAGGAGCTTCACTTGAGGAAAAATCAGCGAAAGTTCTCCGAGTGGAGTAGAAGTTACGTCGGAGAGAAATCCGAGAACGAAAGATCTCAATTTACGTTGATCATCCTGAGCAGTAGCCCGTTGAATCCATTGAATCATCCTGACAAAAGGGGCTCGAGGTGAGAGACTCGAGAACGAATTCTAGAATGGAGAATTCGCAACTTGTTGACAAGTTTCATCGGCGTGAATTCAATGTATTTCAGGGGGACTCCCAACATCTTCCCTAGATCCGGGTCCCGGAAGATGATTGTGACAGCTGCGACGTCCTCCGAAGGCGTTTCAGACGTACGTCGTTCCGACTCCGATTTCTCCCTCCTCTGTAGGGGAACCGGGAAAAGGTGAGGATGCACCGGAAAATGCGAGACAGCCCTCGACTTCGACATCGAGCGTCGACGAGAACGTCGATTTGAATTTCATCGCCGGTGTGTCAAGTGATGGTCATATCTACGAACCAGACGGACGGAAAGATCAATCTAAGAATCTAAGAGATGCTTGAATAACCCATCTGCCGTGTGCAAAACCTACATAGAGAAAATGCCCGATGCTTACGCTGTTAGTTTCTCGTTGACCGCTTCGTCGCGGCAATGGACAGTATCAAAAGTATCAAAAGGCCTCCGTGATATTCGTCTACATCGGGCACGTGGGTGGGCCGCAATGTGACACGTGAGACGTTGACATCTCTAGTTTTCGCCGACTCTATATGTACCCGACTTTATTTAGAGAAGCTCTCCGAAATTCCACGGAATTTATTCTCAACGAATTTGATTCAAAGGTGAGACGTGGGACCCTGGTTTTCATCCGTCCGACCTCTTACTCCCCTTCGTCAAGTTAGCGGGCCTCTGGTCCGACTAACAAAACTCCTCCTCCAAACTGGTAGCACGGCGGCTCTCTATTGCGTTGTTCATGGGACAGAATGTCTTGCTGAGTTTCCTCAGATCGCTGAAATAGGAATGAAACACCTTATCTCAGAGTCTTGAGAGTTGATTTTCGAAATTAAGGACGAATCGATTCAGCATGAGATTTTCTCTCGCGAGGAGTCCTACATTCTAGTGCTGGTGGCTGTCATGGGTGTGAATTTGATGGATCTCAGGTAGAGTTGCGGGGCGAAAAAGCGCATCGAGTACGAGTAATTGAATGTGATTGACTCGACATTTTCCACTGGAACTTCGGAAGTGATCAAATATCGATACGTCGCTCCTGGTGTGAAGTCGTCGCCACTGCTGCAACGGGGAACGAAGCATTTTGTCAGATCACCTTCAGTCTGCGGGTCAATGGAATCACTGCATGTCATTCTCATTGTCAGTCAAATGATCACGTTCCAACAGGAGAAAGACAAAACGAACCTCTCGTGTTTCAGGTCAAACTTATGGGATCTGCCGTTTTCGACGTTGATGACAATGGACAGAGTTCCCGCGACTGGTTGGAGCTTTGCGTTCTGAGGATCTCTATGGAGTTTCATCTCGATGTTGTAGTGATAAAGGCAATACGGCGGACGAGTTCCCGTTTTGAAGTACATTTGAACAGTGTCGTTGGATTTCCCTCTCAATTTGCGTATGTAGTCCGCGCCCTCCAGCGTCATGACTGCACACCGTGATCCATCAAGGCCACAGTCAGAACAGTGTCCGGCCTCGAAAATATCATAGTTTTGACAGGCGAACGCGATTGGCAGGCAAGTTGAGTCCTTAGCCGAATTTTCGAGGAAGACGCGCGTGTACTCGATAGCTCGTAGGTGGTTGCAGCTTGCAATGAGTCGTGCTCCATCGAGGAAGCTCTTGTCCTTGAGTTCGATGAAGCGACCCGTCATGTCACAGCCCGGCATCCGTTTCCCGCCGTTGGGATAGAAATCTACGTCACCCACCGCGATATCCATCCCGAACCCTACCGGAGCCACGAGAGTGGTCGCGTCAGTGTGAACGACTTCAACGAATTGCGCATCGGTCTTCGAGATTCGCGCTTCCGGGGGACAGAACTGGAAGAGAGGCTCGGCCGGATCCAGGGCTGGATGGAACCAATAAATTCTGTCAAATTTCGAGAACGGTTTCGGGGAGCAGCCGTGCGATGTGGACCCTCCCACATTCCCATAAATGGAGATCTAGATCACTTCCGGATAATTCATCAATCAGGAAATCATGCTCGTTGCAAAATCGAGTAGCATCAACGATTCAGAACGGGGATTCCTAAGCGACACTCACCGGTAATCCTTCCCAGAGTGCCATTCAACCATTTTCCGGCGTAACCGGCAACGTGTCCTCCTAGGCTGTGTCCGTAGACGTGCACGTCAGACGGTGAAATGCCGAAAGTTTCCTTCAAAGCATGAGAATTTGGCGCCATTAATGGAAGACCGCTTAGCGCGCCGGAATGTCATCGGGATTCCGGAAAAAAACTCAGATCTCTTACCACCAATTTCTTGATGAGAAGTCCGATTTCAGCGCCGACGAGTCGAGTATTCACAGAAGCTTGAACGTACGGCAACCCATTGCCCCCTGACCAGTCGACGAGAATAACGTTGAAATCACCATTGTCCAGCAGAGCGTCTTTCAGTTCAGTCATCCATGTTGCCCAAAGCACATTGTCCAAATAACCGTGGACGACCACCTGTTGCAACGAGATAGTAATCACAAGACATCTCCAACACGATTCACCACAACCATGCCCGTGATGTCTGCGATGAACCTTCAACAGCGCATTCACCTTGACCTTGACTCACCTTGGTGCGTCTTGCAGGACTGAACGTTGTTCCGCGCAGAACTCTGGGATTGATATCATAACCAGGTATCTTAGGTGCTTTTCCGAGGGTTTCCCGAGAGTAGAAGAGGAACGTGGTGTTTATGCTCAGGCGAGGGTCTGGTTTAAGTAACAATACCCTCTGGGGGCAATCTCTTAGCGGGATACATCCTAATTCTTCGAGACAGACCTCTGTGAATCAGGAACTCGATAAGCGAGGATGGCCAACTAAGGGAATCGGATCCAAGACTGAAAATGTAGTCGTTAACATACCGTCGGGGCTCGCCAGAAGGCTCAACACCTGGGCGCAGAGAATAGCGAGCAGGACAACTTGCTTGGTCATGGTTTTCTCAGTTGAATATGAGACATTTCCTTGGGCTCACGGCGTCATAGGCCACCCTATCCAACCAAGACTTATCGATGGATTACGCTAGACCGGATGGATTACCTCACAATGCCTTTAACTCTCTGTGTTTCCTTCCACATGAGCTACAAGTCGGAACTGCTCTGAGTCACACTTAGTGAGAACTGGACGATTAACTGCTGAACTCCTCCGTCGACGACCGTCTATCTAACGCGAATCGATGAATTTTCGCGGTTCGAATCGACGGGAATAGTTTTGACTGTCTACGATGCATCACGACAAAGGCTCTAACGCCCTGTTGCGGGCAGACCGACTCTTGTTTATGGTTTCCAGATCTCCCTCCGCTGTCGAAGCAAATGTCGCACAAGCTTGTCCAGGCCAAGATCGCTCCAGGCAACACCGGTAAAAAGGCTCCGAAGTCTCGGTCGGAAAGGAGCATCAAGAAAAAATTCCTGAAATCGTCATCTCGCCCCCTGTTGTATGACGTAGAAAGCTGCCGGGGTTCCTCAAGTGGCAAACCGGATGTTGAGTTAAGGCTTTTCGTTGTCCCTCGGAAAGTCGGCGATATTGATCGTATTCAAGGCTGCGCTAGATCAAGAACTGACTGATTGTTTCCAGAACAAATCCCTTCAAGCGCGAGAAACGTCACAACCATGGGATTGGGAACTTTCTCTCAGTGGATTGCGAGATACAATAGATTCGCCATGGTGAACTTTCTCGATTGTTCAGTTCTGAGCAGGATCAGAGTCTCCCGAACAGCGTGGGACAACAACATGCATCCAGATATTGATTTATTCCCCCCTATATTGATGAGAGTATTCAGATGATAGTTATCTTATTGTCCGGGCCTAGACGAATTTTACAATTTTCTTCTTTGAGAACAATGCCGATCCGTCTCGGAACGCCAGTGGATGGTGCGCAAAAGTATTTACTGAGTGGTTTGAAGTCGCTGTGAGAAACAATCACTTGAATATATATCCCGTTGATTCGATTGAATGATCCTGTCATGAGGGCTTTAAGTTGACGTACTTTGATACGAAATAGAATGAAGAACTTACAACGTAGTGGAAACTGTCATTGGCGTGAACTTCAGGTATTTTAGGGGAACATCCGACATCTTTCCCAGATCCGGGTCTTGAAAAATGATTGTGACGGATGCGACGTCCTCCAGAGGAGTCTCAGAAGTGATGAGGTAGTAGTACGTCGTTCCGACTCTGATTTCTTCCTCTCTTGAAGGGGAATTGGGGAAACGTAAGAGATCACCCAGAAACGTGAGACAGCTGTATTGAGTAGGTGGTGAAGTTTGCTTACGAGTCGTGCAGCAAGTCGAAACCCGGTGCTTCGCTGAGTTTGGTGTTCACTAAAATTCGAATCGGCCCGAGCGGTGGCAATGGCGTGAGAGCCGGGCTGCCCCCAGGCAGCGCGGACGAAGTGAGCGTGTGCAATAAGCGGGGCTGGACCGTGTTGCTCGAGGTGCCGAGTTCGATGCCATAATGGAATAGACAGAACGGTGCACGAGAGTTCGTCTTCAAAAACAGCCGACGAGTCACGTTCTGCTTTTGCTCCGGTGGACAGAACTCCTCGCCCACCAGACTCATGATCGCGCATTCCGTCCCGTTTGGCCCGCAGTCAGTACACAGACCCCGCTCAAAACGCTCGAAACTTTCGCAAGGGAAAGCGATTGGCCGGCATTTCGATTTCCTCGCTGAACTGTCGATGTGGTCCACGGTGTAATCAACGGCGCGCATGTGGTTGCACAGCGCAACAGACCTCGCGATTTCGAGAAGAGTCTTTCCGACGAGCCCGCTCAAGCGATTCTCGATATCGCAACCCGGCATCGTGAGGCCGCCATTGGGGTAATAATCGACATCGCCGACAGCGATTGCCATCCCCAATCCATCGGGAGGAGCGAACGGAGTGCTGTCGGTATGCACGACCTCGACGAAGTGAGCATCCGTTCGTGAGAGCCTCGCTTGCGCAGGACAGTTCTGGAAGAGTGGCTCGGCGGGGTCAAGAGCTGCAAAATGAATCGTTTCGAAATCCATCTCTCCGTTTTTCCATCGTATTATGTCGGAGTTTCTTTGGAGCAGTTATGAATTCAACATACTGCTCAAGATTATTTGTCTCAAAAACTTGAATGGCTCGAGCGACGAGTCACACTCGACTCACCTGTGATGCGTCCTAGTGCTCCATGGAGCCATTTCCCGGCGAAGCCGACTATGTGTCCACCCAAACTGTGTCCGAAAATGTGAAACGAAGACGGCAAAACCCCGAACGCCTCCTGCAAGGGAGTTCCGGGATTGATTCGGCACATTCAACCTCACAATATTTGGGACGATTTCAATTTTCATTAGATAGGTCCCGATTTCAAAACTTCTCTGCTCACGCCCAGTTTGACGATCAGGAGTCCCATCTCGGCGCCGACTAGCTGGGTGTTGACTGAGGCTTGGTAGTATGGTGGACCGTTCCCTCCGATCCATTCCACAAGAATCACATTGTAATCGCCGTGGCGTAGAAGTGCTTCTTTGAATTCAGCCAACCACTTGCCGATCGCTGTACTATCCATCCATCCGTGTACAATCATCTAGTTCTCAAGAGAGGATGAACGTGAGGAGTCTTTTCATCACGCTTGCTTAGGACAAATCTCTCATGCTGCTAACGATATCTTGGGAACATACTGACAATGAGTTCGGAAATATGATGAATCATTATCAGAAATTCTCCTCACGAGTATAGGCCACGTGGAAAGTAATTTCGAATGACTCAACGCATGGCATGAAACTGCTCCCGGGATAAGGAGATAGAGCCAGTGTAGTCGCTGGTCCGCTTACCACCGTTGGTTTGTCCTGTTTGAAGGGCACCCCTTTCAGAGTTTCCGGCCGGATCAGGATCGCAGGAATCTTGCTGTTGTTACCAGGCTGGTCCCGAGTGTAGAACATGAACGTTGTGTTGATCTTCTCGCGAGGATATGGCGCGGGGTGCAGCAGTCTATGGGGGCAATCGTTCAATGGAATGCATCCCAGCTCGTCGAAACATTTTTCTGGAATATGAGCGGGAGACTCATGGTTACACTACAACCCAAGATTTGCCATGCACGGAATCCGAGGCTGACAACTGTTTTTACCGTTAGCATCGTCGCTGGATGCATGAATGATCAACAATGCACTAAAGGCTATGACAAGAGGGACATTTCTGACGGTCATAGCGTCCTTACTTAGATCACGATATCCCAGAATGCAGGCTCAGAGGTTGACTCTTGTCAAGTCGAAAAGCTCCATAGCAGGCGTGGAGCTTTCATAAATATAGGATTTTTCGTAAACCTCTCAGGGTATAAATATCTCCAAATCGCTACTGCGACTGCCAGAACAGGTCAAGATGCCTTCGTGATTGTGAGCTGGAAAGCGCGGAGACGGTGATGGTGCGGGATCGACCTTGAGATTCCAGAATTGCATCAATGAGCAGGAAAATCTAACCGCGGTAGTAAAGAGATTTTTCAGTCGATAATCCGGCCGAGTCAGTCTCGCAAAAAATCGGTTGACTCAATGGCATTAGAATTCGACCGTTGCGCAACGCTCGACTTCGTACACGAACGATAGAAGGAATCTCCGTTGGGAGAACTCCGATCATCGCTATGAGCTCTCCCTGTTCTTCAGTCCCCCTGAGGAAACTCGTCGAATTTCTGGGCAGCGGGCAGCTCTGCTGCTGCTCAGGTTTCCTTACACTTTTCAGAAGGTTCATCATTTTCACGTGGTTTTACAACTCGCCTCGATGAGGATTGAAAGCGAGCCAGGTGTTCATAACTGATAGGACTCCTGCCGAACACATGAGGTGGAATCCTTTCCAGCGGACGCCTCGTGAAACGATCTTGCTCCAATTCCCTTGGTCAACCTCAATGGCGTGCGAATTCCTTGGGCCTCACTCAGGTACCATACGTATCCCACGCAAGTTCCCAAGACCTAGTGGACGACCATCCCGAAGAACGACCCGCTGCTGAGAACTAATTAGGTTCACTGATGTCATTCCTTAAGTGCACGGGGCATATTATTATATTGTGGGAGATATTGTGGGAGATAAGCTGGGCATCGTTGGACACTCAACTCAGAGAACATTCCGGGACTTGCAAATATTTCTTCGCGTAGTCGAACTCCAGCAACGGTCCTAGAAACTGTCATGCGAAACTAGAGCTTTTTCTACAATCGTGCATGAAAGCCTTACAATTAGATGCAGTTATCCTCATTTCAATCCGCGAATGATCCGCCTAATTGAGCGGCCTGAAATCATTCCTCAAGCCGGCTCGCGGGACAATTGTTCGAACAAAGATGTTTTACGCGAGAGTTTCCCCCTGGTCCCTGCTAGGCATGGATAATATTGCTCACTTTGTGAGTTTTTCCGCCGTGACGAGTCTGAATTCTTTTCATTTGAAGGAAGCATCAACAGCGAGGCAGTTGTTCCCTTCACGCGAGCGAAGTCGATGACTCGAGTCGTCGGAATTCTTGGCTGTCGTCGCAAACTCCGAGTCGTCGCTTGGGTAACGGGTAAACAGGCTCGGACGTCAAAAATGAGTGAAGTTCCGGACAAACGAAACCTTGGAGCCGCTCGCATGCTGTACGAAGCACCAAGATCAGCGCAACAGGTGTTCCCCGCGTAAAAAATCCACGTTGAGATAAGCTTCCGAGCTCCAGGTGATATTGTGTGAATGCGGGCTGGTCTCGAGCCAGCACCTCTGAAACGTGTTGAGGGCGCCATGGGGAGTAGGATCTCGGCCAGATTCCCCATCAGGCTAAGGAGGTTAGAGCGTCCGGTGGCACATTTTCGATGGGGGACAGCGAGGATCAAACCCGCAACATCATGTTCGAGGAAGCTTCACGTGTGGCCAGGCCAACACCACTCAGACCACTCGGCTGTATCATCGGTTAAGTCAGGGGAGAACCTCTGGGTCAAGTCTTCTCGAGAGCTGCGTCGTGAGCCCTTCGTCCGACACCGGCAGCAGCCCCCACATGCCCTCATATGAAAATGCCTCCCAACAACATCAGGAAGATCACTCACGTACAAGTTGGACTCGACGTTCTCTGCCCCAAGACTCCCTCAACGACAGCCGACGGATGTTCTCATTTGAGAGCTTTGTTCGCCAATATCTTCTTGGACAGGCCCTCGGATTGTGATGAGAAAACGATCGGCGGCATTTCGAACCAGCCTCAGGCGGCGGAATGCCAAATCCGGCTCAGGCTAGGATGGATCCCGTTTGTCGATCGCGCTAGAGCATAGCAGGCCATTCCGATGGTCGACTGCCTGAGATTCCACTTCCGATCGGTTTCGATTCGGAACGCCTGAATCTTTCCGACAACGCTCTTGGTCCCATCGAACCCGAGAGGGAAGAGAACAATCGAGAAGAACCTCTGAAAAACTGACGCCTTCGAAGTGATATAAGACTATCGGAATGCAGTAGTTGCGCCTTTGCCCACACGTGATGTCACCGAGCGGTTGTCATCTGTATGACTCAGGCTCGCGCGACTCAAGCTCTTTTAAACAACGGGCTCGGGAGAAAGCCTCTCAAAGCTGCTGAGCCTTGCAAGCCATCAAGACCGCATCGAAATGTTTGAAGACTGTTGTCAAAGCGACATGAAATCGTGGTTCGAGAAACACATTCAGCGGATGGAAGACGAACTCCGGTCAAGGAACTGCTACGTGAACGTTGATCCATTGCGGAACCAACGAGTGATTGAAGAAATTTTCATGAGTTCAGGGCCGAGTTCAGCAGCGCAATGTACGCAGCACCAGATCGAAGGAGTCCGAGTTCTCTGCGAGCTGCCCACGAGTTTGGAGCGATTCGCACCGGAAGACATTTGCGTGACTTTGAAGGACCGGGAGGTCACAGTTCATGCACGAAAAGAAGTGCCAATTGACGATGGATACTCACTGCGAGAAATCAAGAAGAGATTCAAAGTGCCCCAGGGATTTGCCGTCGACAAGCTTCAAGCGCAGTTGACAGACTCCAAAATCGTCATCAAAGCACCCGTGGAGAAGCGAAATGATGATGTCCTGATCAAAGTTGTGCGGATAGCTGACGACAGAGAGAACGCGAAGGAAACATCTGCGGAGAAAGAATCGAAAACTGTGAGCTTCGAGAAAGAGGTTGACACGGCCATCCATGACGAAGAGGAAGAACGCCACGTAACTCTCAAACTATACCCAAAATCTCCGGAGATCGTCATCAAGTGAAGCAGCCCGAGGAGAATAATAATGTACTATAACGATCTTATCTAAAGTGATATATTCGGGCGTGACTGACTCACGCTAGTGTTTTTATGGATTGGATACCGGTCTGCACTTTCTTACGACGAAATATACAGGACTACAATAAAAAAAAAGCTGCGTTGCTCTATCATTGTGCTCGTTCCTTCTTGAAATTATTTGGACTTTCCATCCAGATTCCCGATCCCAGTGCATGCTACGTTTTCCAACCTCAGCCCAGTAACCTCTCCTAGCCTTTAACGCCGTGCTCTGGAATGGGAAGCCCAGAACTCGGTCGATGACGTGGGCCGCGTCTCAAATAATTTACCCTCGCTCAACAGATCAAATGCGTCGAAATTCCCCCTTTGCTCGCCAAGGAAAGAGGCGATGCGGAACTGTTCTGAATGCCGCATATCCATGCGTGGCGCTCGAGAAAGATCGGAACCAGGATCGGACCTAACTCCTTCACTACTGTGTATTATGTTCATTGTCCGGTTGCCACTAAATTTCATCGTTCAATCGAGCCAGTTTCCAGCGAGGTAAAGCGGTGCGTATTGAGCAAACAACAGACTCAACAGAGTCACGGCAGTGAATCCTGCAAAATACCGTAACCTTGGGAACCTTGGAGCCTCCTGCAAAACTCGCGGTGTACCCGCAATCTTGACTGATTCCAAGGTGGATGGAATCCATGCCTCTTCGAGAGATGCGCCATGCACCGAAGTCTCGCAAGAGCTATTGCCCTCTGGAAGACAGCCAGTGGTGACGGCTCGAGAGAAAACGCGACATGCTCCCTCGGCGGTTCCTTCCCGACCAGAGGCGTCGGGCAAATGCGAGCATTTCATGGAAACCGGTGTTTTTGCGGCGGATTTTTCTACGCGAGCAGTTTTCGGAGCCCGGTGTTGTGGCGAAGACGCGCTGTCTTTCTCGAAGATGCTGCATAAATGCTTGACGCGGTACTTCGCCACTAGACAGACAGATCCCGATGGACTCGAATCTTGTTTCTCTTGTTCGTTAACGACCTCTGGGAGAGTAGAACCGAATTGTTGGTGACGGTTTCCTTTCGGTTCGAGATCCGGGACCTCGACAGTCTGGGTGGCCATCTCGACATTTTCGTGACTTCCGATGAAAGTCCGCCCCGGAGGCCGGACCTCACGTCCCACCTGCGACAACTCCTCCACTGGACCCTCAATTGCGGATTGGTCAGACGGCGTCGTTCGGTGAGCGGGATCCTCTCGCTGTGTTTCTCTCATGGCGGGATCCATCTGGACACCCCCAGAGGGACTTTCAACCCGGACTGCGCTGATCTTCTCCCGATTGTCATCTTGATTTTGTGCGCGTATCACTTCCATACCGACTCTCGGTGGCGCTCTATCTGAAACATTCTTTTCTGGCTCTGCGAAACTTCTCGCGTGGAGCGCTTCCGGCCGTACAGGTGCTGAGACGTGTTCGTTCGGAGCATGCTGGTCTGGAGGCTGAATAACCTCGCCCGCAGCAGGAGCTCTCGTTTTCGGAACTTCCAGAAAGCTGAACACGTTGTCCGATGTCTCAGGAGGGCTCGGATTTGATTCTCCCTTCCTCGTCGTCGTTGAGGCCCTTTGCCCGGGCTCCGTGTTCGCGA
Organism: Neoseiulus californicus; assembly: GCA_028455905.1. Lineage (NCBI taxonomy): Eukaryota > Metazoa > Arthropoda > Arachnida > Mesostigmata > Phytoseiidae > Neoseiulus > Neoseiulus californicus. The sequence continues at coordinate 5,538,394 of JAMQGS010000008.1, forward strand.
TTTCTACTTTCAGTGGAACGTCCTCCCGAACACCAGGCCCAGAAGGGTCATGGGGAGAGGAACTTTCGAGGACTTCTCTCGAATCCATACTGACTCTTTCCAGGTTCATAGGAGGGGTGAGGCTCCCTGATGCGTCGAGCGGGCTCGTGGAGGTTACAGGTCCTGCTTGCGGCTTTTGGACCATCGACAGATCTCGAGCATTTTCAAGAACAGCTTCATAAAACGGTGACGTGGACTGTCCGTCTCTGACATGCTCACCGCGAACCGAAGGCAGTTCTTCGGGAACAGGATTCCAATCAACGGGTTCTTCAAAATGAAGCCTCAACGTTTCGTGAGATTTTCGAGGTATTAGGACGCCATGGATGGGCCTGATGAGCCTTGACAGCCTGCGTCGGCGGAGTCTCCGTTCGCAGGTCGATCGATCCGCAAGAATGGTCTCTCGAGTTCCCGGATTGCTTCTGGTACGCGCGTCTGCTGCTCCGCCTGATACCCTATGGTGGTCGCGCGTTTCCGCGTTCTTCGGCGCGCTGCTGACACGAGCTGCATTGCCTGTGGAACTGGCTTTGAAAATCTGGGGTTGCACGTCAGAGCTCGGTTTCAGTGTCTCACTCGAGTCCGATTCCGCGAGGTTGGAAGCGTCTGAATTTTCTGGCTTGCACTTCACGGCAGCCAACGGACTGAGGACTGGATGGGACGGTTTCAAGTTCAGCTCTCGCACGCATCCTAATCGATCAGTCAGGCTTTCCGTCTCCACGATTTCGCCATCCATACTCTGGATTGATTTCGTATTGAGTTAGAAGCAATATCGGGTGCTTCGCTACTTCGTTTTTCTCAATCTCAAGCAATAGATTTCGGCTTCGGTCGAACCGGTATGAGCCACCGGTACATGGCACACGGCACGAGCCAAGTCCAGTGAAACGCCATGAAAAGAACGAGAGCGTATCTATTCTCCAGTATTGGCTCTTCATGCACATACTTCTAAGCAGAGAATTTCTCTATGCAACGCGCACTTCTTTCGTGTCCATTTGGCCATCTTGCCATACGGAATAATGATGCATGTCTCTCGTTACAACGAATTCTCGCTACACCGAACGGATTCTCTCGGTCCCATGGGATTTGTTGTAACGAGGTTTCACCGTGGTCGGTTCGCACCTTGGAGTCCAGGAGTTGGCGGGAAGCGTCCGAAAGCAGACTCGATACAGAGGAGGATTCTGATCTGCAGGTGACACACGAGCCCACGTCGACGCTTCATTACTAGGCTTTCCAAATATCCGCAAATTTTCGGATCCGCGGATCCACGGATCCGAGGATCCTGGAATCCGGATCCGCGGATAATATCCGCAAATATCCGCGAGATATTTTCTGATCTATTTTGGGTGTGTTGGCTCACGGTTTCATATTATTCCATAAGATGGGATCATTCTATCTTATTCCATATTCCATCGTATGATCTTTGGGAATAGTTATCGCAGGAATGGCTTCCTTCGAGCCGTCGAAGCTTTCAAATTATTCTCATCAACTCATCATCGTTAAGCTGACTGCAGCGAGCTGATGGGGGATCATTCAGGGTGAGAATTCCTCCACCCTATTGCTTTGCGGAGCATAAATATGTTGTCCCCTGTTTGCGGTTCGATTTCCACTCGGTTTCCACCCAAAATTCGGCGCAGGATGCTAAAATGCCCCTCGGGCTGCACTAACGTTGGTGGAATCGTTCCTGAAACCTCGCGGCACAACTTTAGAATGCGAGCGTGGCCTCTCCCCGCTCTGAAAAGATGTACTCTACACGCAATTCTTCATGCTTGCAACTTCTCAAGTTCGATGAGGAGCCTGGAGGTTCGGTAAAAAGTATATCCCATGATGCCAGGGCTGTGCAAAATAACTCTGAGAATGAGAATCCAAGAAAAATGCATGCTGTATCTGCTGAGGGGAACCACAAACATGCACGAAAATAGTTATCTTATGTTCAGCCCAAGTAACGTTTCCAAACGGATCGCTTGCGGATCCGGCTCCGCCAAAGAACCTCGGATCCGACGGATCCAGATCCGTAGAGATCGTGCGGATCTTGCGGATCCGGATCCGCGGATCCAGATCCGCTGGAAAGCCTGTTCATTACAGTGCAGCTCGTGAAGGAGCCTTCGTAGGTTACACTTTTGCCTATGAACTTGCAACAAATAATTATCGATTGGAATAAAATCGTTCGACACGATATAACCTCTCCGGCGCTCACTGCTCTTGAACCTGAACTTCTTGCAGAAGCCGGAGCAGAGGGAACTCCTGAAGCTTGCAAGCGAAGAAGAAGTGTTATTGAGAGCTGAATATTAACTTCTGCGTTCCGACAAGGGATCAAACCCGAGCCCGCAGTCTCCGTTTCTCGTCTTGGACCTTATGGTAGAGTGTTCTATGAATGGAAAAAGAAAAGATGTGAACCGTCATCTTATATCCGATATCCAGTCCCAGCCCCTTATTCACGAGCACCAAGCCGAGGACCTTCAGGATCCGAGGCCTTCCCAGCCTCGGTTTGGTCTCCACGATTTTACGAACCGCACGTTTGGATCTTGACAGATCGTTTTCCGAGAAAGTGTTCGGTCCTCCGAGAGATGTTCTGTCGACAATACTTTCGAGTCGTCAAAGAATTAGCCCTCACTAAACTCTACCACTTTGGCAGCTCGATGATGAACGCAAAGCAGACGAATTCGGTGGTCTGCAAGTTTATTTGCTGGGGACGATCGTATTGAAGTTGCACCGATCCCTGCATTGCTGAGAACCAAATGTCGGCCAGATCGTCTCTGGATTCACTGGAAATCGCGAACCCGAAGGATGAGACGCAACGTCGACAGCAGGATAGCGATTATGTGAATGCTTCTGATCCTGTTCTAACCACAGAGGACTTGTGCGCGACTGCGGTGGACGACATCGCCTGGCAAACAGCCAAACTGGAGTATAGTTTGCTTGCCATCGGTTTGATAGGCCTCATCTGCGCGGCCTTAGTAGTGCTGTGGATAAACATCGAGGGATGTCCTGTAACGCGGTAAGTATGAGGGCTAATCATGGTTCGCTGTCTGCGAATTGCTCCGAATTCTCAATATCTCCAACAGGAAATACGTGCTTATAATCTCGAATGAAGACGATCCGACCACCCTCGAACTTCTCGTCACTGTTTTCGAGAAGGACTCCTCTGGCATGTCAGTCGTGACGGACACCATTGAGTCAAATATCACCATACCAGCTCTGAGAGTTCCTACACATGCTGAGAGGCTCAGGTAACATTCTCGTGGCTAGCACGACCTCAACCCAAATTTTTCAAAAATTTTTGCCCAAACTCGATGAGTTTGGAATCGGGTCACTGATTACAAAAACTTTCTCGAGTCGAGTGGAGCATTCTGTGAATTTCTTCACCACAACTCATAGGCTTGAAAGGGACCACTCGATCCCCACGGGCTTCGTCATTGAAGGAGATTCCCTCCTCATGGGCTCTGATGCAACAATCCCCGATCCGATAAGTTGACAATATCTTCGAACTTTCCTCGGCCACTCCTTCTCTTGCATCTTTCCCGCGACCCGAGTTCAGTCGGGATGGCGAAAGCGGGGGACCAAGGATTCTGAAATGAGAACTGAGCTGACGACGGATCCCCCGTTCCAGACCTCTTCTGGAATATGCTTATAGGGAGATTCCCGAATGTCGTCACGGGCAGACCACTGCCAAATTCATCACGTTCCAAAAGGCTGATGATCGTTTAATGAAGGCTATCGCAAGGATTCTGAAAGAATCCCGGTTCTCCGCAACCGACGACTCTGCCGTCGTGCATTCGGCTGAAGATAAAGGTCAGCCACCATTCGCTTTCAGTAGAGCCGCGGCGTCTCATTCCATCTGCCATCATGGCAGAATTCTCTCACGAAATCGACAGCGTTTTTTACATGGCTCAGTGCAGCGAATTTCCTCAAATGGGAGAATAAATCCACATTGCAAGCGGCCGTGATCGATTTTGATGGCGAAAACATGCACTTGGCGCACAGGAAAGACCTCCCCCCAGGCCCGGAATGCGCTGGGCTCACCTGGACTTCCGTTCGCTCGAGCCCGTACAATTCGATTTGTCTGTTCGGCAAGTCGGCAGCGCTTAGCCTCAGACATGTGCTAGTCAACCAAAGCTGGGTGGCCTTATCCAAGTTTCCCGATTTATGTATCCACCCGAATTCAACCGTGGACTTGTACCTCGGTGATTCGAAGAAACTGGAGGTCAAGCCTGGGAAGCGCAAGCCCACCTTCAACTTTTGCCACGACATCATTAGAACCTTCTTGGGGGACAATTTGCGATCTGAATTCAAAGTTCCGACGCACGTGAAATCGATGATTCTTATTCAGCGGAAGCGAGGTTTTCTTGCGGGATTGAGACTACACGAAAAGAACGAAAATCATGACCCAAAAAGTTTCCGGGTAGCGGCTGAGACAGGTAGGACAATTCATCTTCGGTCGACACACCATTATTGGCACTTGTTTTGCTGCTCTGAGAGTTCCCATACACGTTTGCAGCGTGCGACACCTACACGGAGGGAGGAGAATTACTCTGCGCCGAATTCTCATATCTATATTCCGTGCTGAACCTTTGGCAAGAATCAATGAACTTGGTCGTGAGTAGACTCGCGGAGTCCGCGATCCTGCTAGTTATCATGTGCCGCTGCACCCTAATCGCAGCCTTCGCGAACTTGAAGTCGCCTTCGAGAACTCTCGAAGACTCCTACTGGAGCGTGCGCAATTTGCCTGTACCTCAGGTATGGACTTTTTAAAGGTAATTCGGGACTTCGAGACCGGCAAAGTCCACTGGGTGCACGGTGCCGCTTGGTTGGAGGTTTAGTTAAACATTGGGAGATGCAACGATGAAAGCAAGATTCCCCTATTCTTCCTTCTCATCCGTATCAATAAAGGACAAGTTCTACCACTTGTTAGTCAGTTTATCCGTGATCATATCTGCGTGATAGGAACGACCGCTCTGAAGACCACGCCCAGATCTCTTTTCCGGGACGGAGATGAACGGGCCGACAGCCCCGACTTTGCTCGTTTCCGAGGCGAGCAGTGAAGTGCAACTACCCTAAAATCCCGCGTATAAGGAACCCTATTTCTGACCATAACAGGGCTCAGTACTTTGCTTGACAGATGAGGAAGTGTGTTCTGAAAATTTCACATAGTGGATCCGCAAGAGATCTGCCGTGACAGAAGCCCAGAACACACTTTTTCATCTGTCAGACAAAGTACTGAGCCCTGTTATGGTCAGAAATAGGGTTCCTTATACGCGGGATTTTAGGGTACCTAGTGCCGCCCGGGGCGGATTCGGCCAACATTGGAAATGCCGCCTTCCTGCTGGGTTTTCTTGACTGTTTCCGGCGCGAGTAGGCTCGGAGTTCAATGCTTCGGAGCGCAGGGTCCCGGAAAATTACGAAACTGAACTAAAATTGTTAAGCGTTGGTTCCTCGCAACCTCGATTCAATCATGCCGGAGATCGTGACAGGAAAAGATGAAAACGTCGCCCCTGGAAAGTGCCGCCCGGGGCGGCCCGTTCCCTCCGACGCCCCCCCCCCCCTTATGCACCCCACCGCCGGCGAGTCGTCCTACAATAATTTGAGATAGACGGGATAGAATCGCTGTATAGAAGCACCAGCAGACGATCGCTGAAGAAAATATCGTTATCTTCTGATGTCCATGGTCAAAATGCCATATCCATCGAGAGCTTTTGAAAGGAGCTCCAAGATAGTGATACGTGATGTCTGACATTCGTTCAGCGAGTATGTCTGAGGACGAAATCAGTTCGGGAGTCGATATGCCTACTTCGTTGATTATAGAATCATTTGGAGATGCTGAACCAGGTACATTTTGTCACGAATCTCCGCAGTGCTGTTCTGACATCTGATTGATTCGTGAACTCGTCCCATATTGGTGGGAAATCTTGGATCACGAGTTCACATCAGCTTGCAGTGGATGCAGTGGATGCAGTGGGTATGGAGCGGCACTTCTTTTCACGGCGCTGTTGGTCGTCATCGCAGCAGCTGCGTTGCTACCCGGCGAGACGAAGGACACAGAGATGTAGATAGAATTCCGATTTGTCAATCAATCAATAATCGCTTCATTTGAAACATAGAGGCCTGAATTTGTGATGCGATCGCCGTACCATTCGCCGAAATAATATCTAAACCGTTCTGTTTCCGAAGTCGATACGCAGTCATATTATCGAAGGAAGCAAAGAACGTGCCGCCGAAAGTTTCCGTGGTGACATATAAGAATTCTTCGAATGAGTTCCAACTCTTGAGCATAAAAGAAGAAACTATAAGAGAGACTTTGTGGATCGAGCTTGGAGATCATGAGTTCCTCAAGTGAGTAGCTTTTCGCCGACCATGATGCGTGATTGAACGCTAATCCAGAAATGACTGATGACAGGCTAGATCATACTCGAAATCTCTTGTATGAGCAACGAAAAGTCACAAAAGTATGGCAATAGCCGCAGCTTTTCCTTCTCGTGACCCATCAAATCCTGAGCACGAGGGTTGGCCGGACGAACACTGGCGGAATGATTGAAACCTGTTTCGAGGCCTCGTCTTTGCTGGAATAGGGCCGCGGGGACAAGGGCCCATCTTTGTTCTCGACGAATTTTCGTTCAATCCTGTCTGAGGGCTTCTCAAGTCGACCGAACCGGCGAGTGCTAGATTGCGAACTCACCACGGACTTCGAGTAACAGTTCCTCTATCACAGACCCGCTTTGAACAGAGCGTTTGATCTGGTTCCGAAGGAAATACGCAACAAAGTCTTTGTGAGATTCCACTCAGCGCACGACCCCCACCATGAGCTTGTCAAAGCAACCCAATCTCTCTTCATAGAAGCTGGGTTCCTGGTGCGTAATGAATCCTTGGTTCTCCTCGACACACACCGGCTGAGTGAGTGAATTAGCAGTGTTCCTCAAAAGGTTACAGATTGATGAAGCTCAACGACGGTGTCTTTTCCCATGACAGCGTATTACTTGTGGCTGAGTCTGATGAATCTGTTCGGAGTGGACCGACAGATGGTGTCCGAAACTGCGATACTCAACTACGACGGTCGGATGTTGCTAGAAGGTCATCCCATGAAGTCGGAGCGTTGCGGCAGAGACAGCGATGCCACGGAGCGCGAATCGCCCTTCGGTCCGATCTGTTTCGCAAGCCCATCGAGGAGCATTACTCTTGAGATCTTTAAAGAAGCGAGAAGTGAGGAGTTCGCAACTTGGCTCGACAGCTGCTTCGTTCGTTTCGCACAGGTCGTGCGATCCTACGGCACATGGAACCTTACCGTGATACCAGGCTACCGGGTGCCATCGTTCTCCGATTGCCAGCGGGTAACAATGGACTTCATGGAAGCTAGGCTCGGCGAAATCAAATCCAAATATGCCAAAACTGTCAAGACCGTGTATTTCGTGCACAACCCGGATGGGCTCACCCTGTTTAGGAAGTTGCGGTCATACAAGGCGGGAATCGATGAGGAAGACTTCAAGAAGTTATACACTTATGGTGGGTATCACGCTAGGCTCACTGTTATACGCAACCAAATAGCTTTCCATCTTTCAAATCCCGTTCAAAATTTCCCTCAAAGCGTGCGGCGAAGCGAAAGCGGGAGAATACATGTACTGTACGGAATCTGTGCTCTTGTCGCGTTTCATGGACTTCGCTGAGGGAAGACGATTACGCGTAAGTTGAAACTCTCTTAGAGCTCGTTACGGCAACACAGGATTCCATTCTGAAAGTTTCGCTGAATGCTCCTCGCGACCCATTCGGGCTCGTATGTTGATTCCCGTTGAGCTCCATCCAGGAGCGGGAACGCATATTGGGCAACGATGAAATGCCCGTTTGACTATGCTGCTTGACCACGACACTTTTGTCGTCATATTCCGCCGACTCAAATTCTTCACGCTCGTGTTCCAAGTTCACGCCCGTCGGCAAATGGGACCTCTTGGGTGATACCTTCGTCGACGCTTGGTGCTCAGCCATATCGGAGTTCAACTTGGAAACCTTCCCAGGTGCTCATTTTCTGCGTTGGCATGGGGGCTTTCCTCGAGAATCGGAAATATTGCTCTGTCTCCAATGGGCTCAAAATCTCAAGCTTTTCGCCTAACCACACGATCACATCGAGAGTATCTCAGAAGCCGCGCGCAAATCAGTGGGGGAGATAGTATCCGTAGCGTCAACGATGACGGGTTCTGATTTTCTAATGCACTGGGAAGAGTTGTGCGTTCAAGTTTGGCGATGCGAATCTCCGTTGGTTTCAAGTTGTATCATGTGACCATCTGATGCGCATGTTCGAGATAGCGGAGTTACCAGCTATAAGACTCGCCCATCGAATGGTTTAAGAGAGGTGGACATCTCGAAGCTGTCGGCTAGGTGGCGCTGATCTTCCGGAGGTGTCAGCGTCTAAGAAGTGGAGGGCGGTCCCAATAACACTTCCACTGGGAGAACTTCCTTCAAAAATCATCGACCTGAGCTATTCCCCTTATTACAACTATACATCACGTAATTGGATTTTGAAGGCTGTTGCCGAAATCGGAAAGCACCGAGTGAGCTGGATCCATGGAGCCGCAGTGATGTATGCGTGTTGGTGAGAAGGGGACTTAGAACCAAGATTTCGGTCGTCATCACCAGGAGTACGTGGAACTCAGTCAGGAACCTTCCAGCCTATTTTGAAGAAAGATTTTATGATTACTCAGTCTGAACTGTTATCATTAAATACACGATATTGCAGCCGAGCCGTCGAACTCGACCGATCAGGTGAAAAAGACATGGAGCTTTTTCCCGAAACATTTTGATGGTCAGAGTGTTCTGTCGAGTAAATTGAACGTCATGTAGGATTTATCAAGGTGCCACTGAGCAGGCGATTCTCCATTCTGGTCGATTGAGCCAGCAGTCGGTACTTGAATCCACAGCTGTAACTCTTCGACTTCACCGAATTCTAGCACCGTCTATTATCTCTACTACTAGGATCAAAGTCCATCGATTCCTGCCCACTGCTCGAGAACCTCACGGGCGGAATCCACTGATAATTGCAAACAATCAAATAAATGATGTCGACTGAAATGATGAAATTATCCTTACAACCTCTCATTGTCCCTGATCAGGGAACGGAGCGAAACAGATCTGACGCGATTCCCTTGAAATCAAATTGTGTATGTGGATTCGTACGAAAGATAGATTCCACTTTCTTTCAATGACTCTCATGACCTGTGGAAGCATAGAGTGTAGTCCGGATCCACGTGGGGTTTTGGACGATTTGCACGAGAAACTGTTCGCCGTCAGTACTCAGACGATTGAGCACAACCATTCGGTTGCAGAAACGGTCCGAGATAATAGCCGGTGTGTGAATCTCATGAGCCTTCACTCCTGTTAGATGCTTCGCCTGTTAGATGCAATGACGACTCCCTCCGCCGCCCTCAGAATTCCCCGAGAGATTGGGAGGCTGTCCGGTCTTGTGGTCTTCACTAGGCTCCTGGAGATCTCAGAAGTCTCGAGATGTCCAACCCTATCTCCTCTGAGAGTTCGTAAGTAACATCACTCCGGAATTCCTCCACAAATCCACTCAGTTCCACGAACTTTTTGGGTCATATGTCAGTGCGGGATAACGTATTTTAAATCACGATGAAATTTAAAAGCACTGAATAGGAGCCCTTTATCTAACATTCACATAGACAACGTCGAGTCGCGCATTCGAAGTCCTCCGCTCAATCTGCTCTCATCGAACACCGAAACATCCTCGGAGCTACTCTCTGCATAGAGCTGTAGTACGTCCCATAACAATGTCAGAGGCCCTCAATCCCGAAGAAGGATGATATTTATTCTACGGACGGAAAGACGACTCCATTTCGGCTCGAGGAAAGGGAGGAGCGATTGTATTTCCTGCGATCAGAAAAAAGAGAAGTTCTTCGGCAGATACACAGGGAGGAGATGGATGCAGGCAGCACTCAGGACCGTGACTGCCACCAGAGTGAGGGTTTCCGAAAGAGGCATCTTCTCGTCCGCGGTCTCGACGCTAGTTTGAGTCGCCGTATGGGCGCAGACAGGATCTCGAGAGGCACGGATAAGCTCCTCGGCAATCGGACCCTCACAAGCCACGGCACCGCGACTTGGAGACAGAGGCGTCCCACTGGAATCAGAGATCATCACTTGAGAACCACCATCGGGTGACATTGCGGATGCATCCTCCGGTTGCACCACGCTCAGCTCATTGTTGTTCAGCCAAGAAGAAACCATCTGCATCGCTCCGCTTGAGACCCTTATGGGGTCCGTGGACAGGATCGGAGAGGAGAGAGTGGACGATCGAGTACCGTCGACGAAATCACCACTTGCTTGTTCGTGAACGTTCAGGATACTGGGTTGATCGAACTCCAGGGTGGATCTTGTCACCGTGACATGTGGTGGCCCTGAACTTTCTTCAACGTAGATTCGCTGTCTCCCGCGCCTAGGATCTGGGTCGGCGTCAACATCTCTGCGACCGATGCTCGCTTGAGATGAGTTCTGCGCGGTTAGTGCCGTTGCCTTTCCGGAGCTGGACGCCTTCCCTCGCTCATTGGTTGATCCTTTAGAAGACCCGGATTCTCCTTCGAATCGTTCCCTTGAGGCCCTGGAAGTGGTTCCCATCAAGGAACCCCATTTCTGAATTCGCGAGACGGGGTGATAAGTGGTGCCGGAGTATTCTGCCGCTTCCTCGAAGAATTGGCGTTGAATTATGGAGTCCTCGTCTTTCGGAGTTCTCATCTTCCTGGATCGGTGTTCCTTAATGTCGTCGCCGGGATGCGGTGCCGCGAATATGCTCCGGATCGGCTTGATCATGCTGGACAGCCGTTTCTTTTTGAAGAGACTCTTCTGGCGGGCCACTTCCGGAATGTCGGAAAAAAACTCGACGAAAGTAGAATTGCGTCTCAAACTCTTCCTCTCCTTTGGCTTCGATGCCCCGGGGACTCCTCCGCCAGAGAGACACGCCATGTTACCGGGTGCTCTATAGCTGTCATGCTGCTCACGCAGGTCCATGGCAGAGCGAGAGCGGAGGCTTGGTGAGACCCCTCGTCGGCTGTCTTCGGACTCCGATGCGTCAGTGCTAGCGTTGTGGGATTTGGGAGCTTTTGGAACGAATTTCGTGACGAAGGGGTATTGGATGATTCGCCGTATCAACGTTTTGGAGAGATTCACTTCCCTAATGCAACCTGTCCTCTTGCTCAGATCTATTGTTTGGAAATTGTCGACCATCGTTCGCAGCTTGCGAGTTCTTCGTCTTGACTCAGCCTTGGTAAGTAGCTGCGACGCTCTTTCTAGTGGACACGATCCTAAACTACACTGACAGACTTCGTTGTCGCCGATCGAAACGCTTGGACGGAAACGACGATCATTTATAACAGTAGTGCAATATGTTTTCGAATCTGAGGGGCCCGTCGACCTCATCGATGCCTCCGCGGGGCTTCTGATCGGGAAACATCACGGGATCGGCTCACGACTGGAAATGGTCAGCTAATGCCGCGAATCATCGCCGTTGCCCAATCTTCATCGCGACTTTTTCGGCAAAAAATCGCAAACGCCGCGAATTTCTCCCGCGAGTTATTGGGGGATAGATGTTACGCGATATTTATTTCACGAGCTAGACCAAAAATCTATTCGATTACAAGCTCTGGTGTCGCAGATTCACATCCTGACGATCCCAAATCGTCTGCGCTAATACCCAGCAGCGCTCTATGACGTGAGATTTATTTGAAAAGAGTGAGTGCATTGTAACATTTGTGGATATTGTTTCATGCACTATGCGATGCGGCGCCGTGCATTCTGCGGATCGTTCCTAATTTCGAATTTGCAGCTGGCTTCCGGCTGATCGTTTCCATAACCGGCTATTCATCAGGAAATGGGCTGCTCGTGCTGCCAGAGGACGCCAAAAGATTGCTGCATCCGATACCTGCTCCGCCTCTCTTAATACTTGCGAAATGTCGGCGTCGGAACTATATTTTCGAAAATACGGAAATTCGCGGCATCCTGAAAATAACGCGAAAAATCGCGGATTCTATCGCGGACGTCGCGGTGGCGCGAGAGTCACAGCCCCAGTCGTTAGCGACGGAGATGATTTGGTTTTGTTGGGAGTGCTTCAGGGGTTGTTTGAGATTTCGTTTCAGGCAATCTCTCGGCCTAGCAGACGGCGGCGATCGATGGGTGTCGCCCAACTTCCTTCTCTTGGACGCCACCCAGTATGCTTCGAACATAATATTTCTGGACCATCCAGTCGGAACATTGATTAAATGGAGTTCGTCAAACGATTTTCAACGCAGACGAACGATATATCCCCTATGACTATTTGAGTGAAGTTCCCGGGCTCCAACATATTCTGAAAGTATCGAAAATACTGTTTCACATAGGGATCACGCCGTGTTGGCTTTGAGTTGGCCACGCAATGGTCTTCCATAACTCTTCAACTTCGTCAATTCTTCCATCAATGATTCATGTGCTCTCAGTTGAACGGGAGAACTCGAAGACATCAGAATCACCAAGGTCGAGGAGTCGGAGGCCGACTCAGTTACTTCCTGAAAAGCAGTGATTAGCAAGTTCGCCTCCATGCAATGGCCGAACCGAATCGCGGCAAGAGAATATCATGTTTATAGCACCTTAGCAAATGAAAACAATTAGATTTGTGGCGACTGCCGATGGTACGTGAAACGCGTTTATTTCCGAGAGCGAAAAAGAATTGAAGGCCATATAAGTATATATGCAAATTCGCTTGCTGAGGATATGGAGATGATGAGCTAGCAAAAACAACGCGCTCTGTGTTCCACTATGAATTTTCTGTGAATATACATGTTCGTGTGCTCCCGAGCGGGGAAGTAGTAAAAGCCTGACTAATAGTGGTAGCTCGCACCATAGGCTTGCTGCTGTCCATTCCAGCCCTGGCTGTTGTATGCTTGCCCGTAACCCTGGAGAAGAAAAATCGGTATGTTTCAGCACCAGCGCATATCAAGGACCTCATATGACATATATGCGTCAGAAAAACCTGGTTTATCGCGGGGACTAACCTGCTGGCTCCACTGCTGTTGCCCGTATGCCTGTGCACTGTATGCGCTCTGCCCATTTCTGTCGTAATAACTCATCTGGGAGTATTCGTCGACCTTTTTCTTCGAATCGGGCCCGCCGTTCTCGTCTGCAGGACGTTTCTTGTCCTTCTCCTTCTCGACCACCTAGGAAAAGAAAAGCGCTCATTAGACCAAGGACATGGATGAATTCGCTCTTTGAAGCAGAAATTGAACGAATGGATCGTGCTCTCACAGAGGAGACAGGGGAACGATTACCCACCTTCAGCATTTTGGAGTACTCTTCGAGTGCTTGTTGAGCCAGGTCAACTTCATCGGTCATTTCCTCGTAGTACTCGAGTCGTCTTTGGAGCAGCTCTAGCTTCTTTGCCTGGGGTATTTCCGTCGCTTTCAGGGCGGTTTTGAAGGTTTCGCTTATGAGCACGGTATTTTGAGATTTCACCGCTAAATCGATCATTGTCAGGTATACGCGACAGTTTTCCTGCAAATCAAGTGGAATCAGTCAGCGACCCGATCCGAACAGTAATGCCAACTCGGAGGCTTATGGGAGAATGTACTCACGGGCTCCCTCTGACTGGCTTCTTTGAGGATCTCGATCGCTGTAACGATGTCTTCCTTCGTCTGGACCAGGAACCTGGCGTACTTGATGGCGAAATGGTTGGCTACTTTTGGTGTTTCCGCAGACGCCGCGTAAGCCTTATACAACTCTTCGACTTTGTCAAGTCGTCCGAATCGACGATGGATGTTCAAGCGACGCATCGCGAACACGACGCAATTTCCGAGCCGTTCCTCCATGGGCTGTAGGAGATCTTCGACAGATCCCTCCGCGAGGGCGCCTTCTCGCTCTGTGGATGAACAGAAGAATAAGCGCTCGTTGATTCATAAGAGTATACTCACAGCTGGTATACGAGGAGCGAATGTTCCTCTCGTCGGCGGCCCGTTTGAAGAAGACTTACCTTTTTTCTCGACGAATGAGAGCCAAGACATGTTGATGATGGGTTTCTTGGGGAGATGGATCTCGCAGGCTCTCTTGTATAAGGCCATCAAAGCCTCGATCGAATCTCCCGCCGATTCAGCCCAGTTGATGTACTGCGGAAGAAAAATCGAGCTCTCAACATCGGAATCATGTTTCGATATATAATGTTTCTTTCAGCCAGTACCCCGATCCCGGATACGGAGTTGATGGCCTATGCAAAGCCGAGACGCTAAGACTCGCTCACCTTGATCCACATGTCTTCATACAGAGCGCAAGCGATCAAGCATCGCTCGAAAAGGAGTCTGATGCGTTTCTCGTCTCCCATTTCAATCTCGAGATCAAGGTAGTCCTTCCAGTTCTTGATCTGCGTCTTTTCCAACGGTTTCACGTGGAAGTACGGGCGTTTGATCTGGAAAGAAGGTTGTGAGCAAAATGGCGGCGTTTTCCTCAAACATCGATACCGTGGAGTGAGATCGCAGCCGGCGTACCCTGCATAACACTCTCTACCGCGCGTACAAATAGGGCGCAAGGCCACAATATATACAAGTCGTAGATACACATGATTGATACAGATCGACTTGCGACCGACTCACCCTTCTGGGTCGGATTCTCTCAGGCCTGCTGAGACTCCCGAAGCTCCTCTAGCCATGACAGCCTAGCGACCACATTTCTACCTATTGCATATAGACAACCGTACGTGACAAAATGATACACTTGCACAAGTATCCCTACGATATACAGCTCGAGCAATATTATCAGCATAATGTACAGTTGCAAACTAATCGTGAACTCTGTGTCATTTTGCAAGAACCGACATGACCAATTTTTGAGCGGCAATTTATCGAGATTTTGGTGACCTTCTACCAATGACTCGTAGGATTCGATTGGCTGAAAGAGCATTCGTTATGCCGCATGACAACTCTGAACTGTGGGGAGATCGTTAACCATATAGAACATCGGAAATATGCCACTGAAATACTCCCTTCGACAATCATCCAATCAGTCAATCAACCATCACTATATTCATATCATCCTCAACACCGTCGTCATCATTATAGACTTCGTGCAATCGAAGTCTTGCTCAGTCTCTTGGAGAAACGTCCGGGAACGAAACGAATCGAGTCAACCAAACGATCGGAATTAAATCATCCATGTGGCCGATCGATCAATCAACCGAACAACAAAACGAGGAACTCAGGCCTCAACGCAACTCAATGACGACTCAAAAGAGCAGTGAGCGGAAATGCGGAGCCGAATGAGTCTCCGAAAATGCCGATTCCGATTCTTCCTCTCGAAGCTAATCTACTATGGAACGAGAACTATCAATTATCATTAGCATATCTAACTTACGCCTTCTTCGAAAGTCCAGCGGGTGGTGCAAGCCTCCTCATTCTTCTTATAGACGTTCTTCCGTCGCTGTATAGCTTCGCCTTTGATGAATGTGGGCTCGTCCTGAGGGAGAAAAACAGCGATCAGATGGCTTCCCGAATTTGGCGCTCGTCAAAGCAACAACGGTTGTCTGACTGTGACGGCAACGGAACAAGGAAGTGAAACGGACAGTCGTCTTTGGGGCGAACTCGAGACAACTCGGAATTCCTCCGTACACTCCGGGATCGACTTACCTCATCGGTCGCGCCTTCCCCTTTCCTCTGTTCATAAAGCTGCTTCCATTCTTCGATCTCCTCTTCACCGAGCATTTCATGGAAGGGATACTTTTCGAGAAGACCTTGAAACCTAATTTCAAGATGGATTGGGACGTTACAGATGAGGAGTGATTGACTTTCACGCACCACCAAGATTCTAAGCCGTCAAGCTCGGGAAGGATGTAGGCTCATTGGCCGCAGCACTGACGATACTCACTTTTCGAAATGTTGACTGTACAGTTGGGTCGGAGTTGAGATCAATTTGTCATAGATAGCAGTTACATTTACGAGCTGTTGCTGGTCGGTTTCCCATGAAATCCACGAGTCCCAAAGTCTATCCGATCGGAACTCCGCACCAGCAACCTGTCACGGATAAGTTTGGGCACTCTTAGAAGAAGCGGTACTCAACCGATACCATACATCAAGTATGCGTCATCAGTCGAATCATTTCGTTTAGGTGGAGACTTACATCAACGGCTCGTTTGTAGAGTGCACGCAGCTGTTCAACTTCATCATCGCGATCCTTGAGCTTGGATTTTGTGAAGTTGATGTACTGAAGCCAAAGGTCAACGGATAACGGAATGGCTTGGAGACCTTTCTCGAAGATTTCTTGACATTTCTCCATGGCAAGTTCTTCTCCTTCTTGAACGTTTTTCCGTTCCAAGTCGGCGAGTTTCTTCCAATACCCGTAACAATATGGGTAGTGCTCAAAGAACGATAGGAAAACATCACGAGCACTCTGGATACCTTCAATTCAAACGAGAGCGAGGTTGTTTATGCCGTTGAACGATATAGCCAATCGACGGCTGATTCTTCGGAAGAAACAATGCACTCACCGATGAGC
The DNA here is from genome assembly GCA_028455905.1 of Neoseiulus californicus. Taxonomy (NCBI): domain Eukaryota; kingdom Metazoa; phylum Arthropoda; class Arachnida; order Mesostigmata; family Phytoseiidae; genus Neoseiulus; species Neoseiulus californicus. The sequence continues at coordinate 5,554,915 of JAMQGS010000008.1, forward strand.
AGAACATTCTGTTCGACATGTGTTAACAATGATGTCCAAGCATTGAAGTCTCCAGAATTCTTCTTGACATCAGCCCACATTTCCTCGAAGGACTTCTTCTCTTCCTTTTTCTCTGTCGTCATCTGGAAGTCGAACGCATGATCAATATGCATCCATCAATCAGTTGCGTATTCACAGTGCAAGGATCAGAAACCTCCAAACCATCGATTCCATGATGATTCTTGTAACGGTCGAACGTCGAACTTCGGTCACAGTCTCACGATTCCGAAATAGAGATCGATACTGAGCAACTACGGGTGGATATTCTTTCTGGAAGCTGTCGCTTAATTACGTATAACATTCAGAATAGGGCCCGAACGAGCAGATCACGACTTGTCAACCACGGCATCTGGGGCCACGGCGTAAGGGACAGCTGGTGTTTCACAATCATAAAACTGAGATAAAGCTGTCCCGCGTGGTTTGAGCAGTAACGACGACCGCACCGGAGAGGCAACAACGTAGTTTCCGCCACTAAACTCCGAACATTGCGAAGCGCCATGCCGCTCAGTGGAGTCAGGCATTCCGAACAAGTCGAGGACATAGCGTCCCGTGGATGAAAGCCAACAAATCGGCGAGAAATCCAATCGACCGACCGGGTGGCCTCAAACTCCCAAGCACCCGATGCTGACCGACGTTGTTTTCGCAGCGTGGCCGATTTCTTCTCGTCAGATTCTTTGTGAATCGCTCTTGTTGGGACTTACCTTGCAATTTTATGTTACTCTCCAACAGCAACTCGCGAAATGGGTCTGATGATGAGCGGGCAAACGATCGGTACCGCGAAGAGTGGAATTGAAGCTCACACGTTTGATTTGAATCCACCGACTAACACTCGGCCGAACATCCACACACACCACACTCACAACAGCGTTCGCTTCACCCTCTCACACGCGCACTGATGGATGCATTTTCCGAGAATCTCCTCACTCGAATCCGACGGCGGCGATTCATGCCTCAGAGTTCCACCCCGAGCTCAACATACGAATGGGAAGTGCCATCACTTGGTGACGACTGATAAACACGATTCTTATCAATGAATTGCAGCAGTTAAAGTAAGGGTGTAGAGAAATGCATTCATCCCCGCGGAAGGCAGTGAAGACGACGACGCCAGCCGCCTAACACAGGACCACCGAACCTCCAGGAATGAGCGGTAGCTGCGCGTTCGAGGTTCCGAAGCGGCGAGACTTTTTATCAACGTAGACGAACGAGCCTGGGATATGTCGATTCAAACTCGCTCGCGAATCGATGGTGCAGTGCGCGGCTCTCTCGCGAGATCGCCGAACATTTCGACGGATGAATGCATTCGGGCGCGAGCATGGTTGGCGGCCAGTTTTAAATGACCTCTCAGGGTGCTGCCTCATGTGAGAGCTTCGCATGCCGTCGAGCGTCGAGTCAGTTCAGGAACTGAACGACGAATATCAGAGCGATTGAAAGGAGAAGAATCACGCGTATACGAGGAGCACTTATTCAATCTGCAGACTTCGTGGAATCAATTTAGGCGCGAGCTTGAGGTGATCTAATCACCCAAGATTTGGCGGCCCTGGGAATGACCGTCTCAATGCATGACTGCTGGGAGTTTTGATCGGAAAAATTGGGTGAATCTCCCCAAAAAGGAGAGCAGCGGGAGGGGTTGGATTGCGGCGATCGAACATCTTGAGGCAAGGCCGACCTCCAGCCTGCTGGCTTATCTGACCGAACTTCGAGAATAATAGAACCAACAACCGTATTTAGCTCCCGGAAACTCGGGTCCATATCCGATCTCATCGCTGCGTCGAAGTCGCCCATGTAGCGCGGGATTGTCAGTCCCGAAACTTTGGCCTTAGCCTTTGAAAGATTTCCAGATGTGATGAAAACACACGCGACGAGTCACCTGGAATCAATGGGAAACCGGATCCAAGAAAAGCTTGCTGTGCTTGTGGTGGACATTAGTGAGGAGGAGAGCGGCGAATGGAGGAAGCGATGGAGAGACACCGGTGAATACACTTCGGAAATGAAATTTCTGAAAACAGACCAATCGATCATGATGTTACACTACTTGTAAAGGGCTGTTTGACTAAAAATTTGAGCCACGAATCCACGACCCACTTCTGGACAAATTCACTCATATACGGAGATTTGTGGATAAGGTAGTTCGGATGATCTACCTGATGAGTTTTTGAAACCAAGCCTTGTGATCCCTTCGCTTCTGCAAGCGCGTCACGACGACGCTCTCGAAATGTCTGAGATTTTTCAGTTGACGTCTTGGTTTTTTTTCTAGCATGAGTAGATCTTGTCTCAGCTCGTCTCTTGGATTGTTTTGTTTGTTTGTTTTGTTTTCGTTCTCCTTTTTTTGTTTGAATCAAACAAGTCCAGGGGGGGTGATTTAAACAGTATGAAATCTCGCAACTCGCGGTCCTCGCGGATGGTTCGAGACATTCTCCACGCGAAGGCGTTTTCGACCGTAAATTTGGTCGCTACCTGGCTTAGGTAGACATACAATCCTTCTTGTTGTCGATCGTGGCATTCCGATGTGGAGCGAGGATCACACTACCGAGATCAACGGACAAGCGAAGAAAGTTTGTCCCCAGCGAAAAATCCTCAACCGTAGAACAAAACTCGGCGTACTCGAGCCCCCAACGACCACCCGTTCTACCTATCCCATCCATCGTCATATCTCTACTCATGTTAGAGCGGGCTCCTCCAAGAAGGATACCTTGGACCATCGGCCGACTCTGGTGCCGGTTCTCATTGCAATCACTGAGACCCGGGCAAACGATAGGGGAGAGCCCACGTGATATGGGATACCCAAGGATCTCTGGATCTCAGCATCAAGTTCGAGATGCCAACGTGATAAGATGCCTGGGGGTCGCAGAGGGGGAACAGGGGTGCGGTCTCGAGTCTTATTCATTCATCACGAAACGGCGACTTCAAAACGTTTTTTTGCTGGTCTCACTTTTTCTAGGAAGTTTACTGACTTTGTCTTGGGTACTTCAGATCGATCGTTCCGGAACGATTTACCACCTGAGTCCTGCTCAGAGATCCCCAGAAGAGATTACCAGACGAGCTTCCGCGAAAATGAACCGCGGCTTTTTGTGTTTGAAAACGATTCCCCCGAAAGCCCCCCTCGTTACCCCAATATGGGATACCGTGAATGTCCGAATATGGGACACCGCACAAACTTCAAATTCCAACAAGAATCATTCCGAAATGCTTTCATGCGATTGCTCCGAGAAGAAAGTGACACATCATGTGATCGATGAGAAGTTTGGAAGCTAGATCATTCATTTGCTGTTGTTTCTGAGTTGCTGAGCGAGCTGAAGGATCCGAGCACGGATTGCTGTCTCTGCTCCAATTCGAACCTTGAGTGCGTCTGTCTGCCTTTGGAATTTTGGAATTCGGAGCTTAGAGAATGTTCTCGAGATGTCTTCGATCCTAGAACACGAACAGCTGAGCTATTCCATATAAGGATACCAGGTGTCCCATATCAGGACCACTTTTTTTCCCTCTCGATTTGCGAGGATTTCTGGAAAACCTGCGCCATTTCGACGAATACGCAACGAATCCGGATGCCATTTATATCCCCGTGTAGCCCGATGGACAGGAGGGGATCCCAAGACATACTTCGGGGCTTGGAACACCATTCATTGTGCGTTCGCAGCATCGCTTCTAGAAGAAGTATCCCATATTAGAGCACTCTCCCCTACCCTCAAATCGGCTGAGCTCTCCCTAGACGGTGACACCCTCGTCTACCGGAAGGACCGCTCGACTCTCACCATGGGAGGCAGTGTATGTATCCTAATTAACTCATCACTGCCAAGTGTACAAATTCCGAATGACCCAATTTCAGAAATAGTCGCTGCTGATGTCATTTGCGGTTCAAGCCTCCAGCACCGCATCATCTGTGCTTATTTCTCGCCAACCGTCTCCTCAGCCGAACTGTCACATGATTTGCAGCTTTTATGTGACGACCTTGTCACACTCTGTGATACAGTCTTCCCAAACACCATTGTTGGCGACTTCAATGTTCCAAACTTGAAGTGGCCATGCGGAATTTTTTCTGGACCTCCCGATTCAGAGGAAGCCATATAAACCTCCGATCGCCTAACGAAGGATCTCTCTCAGTTGATCGATACTCCCACGAGGCCGGTCAGCGGTCCGATACCGGATCTACTGCTAACCAATCAGGAGAAAACCATCACGAATCCCAGTATCGGTGATAACCCGGTCGCTCCCGATCACCTTGCAGTCTTTTTGCAGCTCTCATGCTGGGGAAACCGACAGTCGGTGACCATCTCATCTCCTCCCGCCGTGATTACGATGCGATCTCGATGAGCTTAGCACTCACGAACTGGAACCTCTTTTTCTCATCATGCGAGGATGTACGAGAGATGTATACTCGCTTAAAAGACTAACCCCCCTTTCACGTAGAGTGCCACTGTCCTCACGATTCGGCAACGAGATCGCCTCTGCATGACTCCTCAGAAGATGCCGGCCAATTTGAGCGCAAGTGCGACTTACGCGCGGTGCGATTAGAGCGCGCACCCGATTTGAGCGCGCACCCAAGTTGGGCGCAGCTCCGATTTGCGCGCAGCTCCGATTTGCGCGCAGCTCCGATTTGCGCGCGGATCCGATTTGCGCGCAGATCCGATGTGAGCGACCGGGACATCCGCGCGCTACTGCACTTTGCGCGCAGATACGATTTGAGCGCGACCGTAAGCGGATTCCGTGAGACGTTTCGGCGGACGATTCCCGACTGCCTTCATGGTGAACGCGTACCACTGCTCAAAGACGACCACAGCGCAACGTGTAGCGCCATGTGTACGCTGCTCCACTGGCATGTGCTGTCGCGTGCCGCTCGCTACGCTCGCGGAGCCCCTAGACACGGTCGGCAAAAGGCCCGGCTGGTCAATGTCTCGACCCTTTCTTCAAAGCTCGCGGAATCGATGGCTCGATTCCCATCATTCATCTTTATTGCATGGCCCTGTCTAGCCAGGTGCTCTCCGTCCACCGGAAAGGACGTATCAATCGGCATAGGAGGAGAAAACCTCACATTTGGGAGGAATGATGTGCATACAAGGCATCCACAATCAAGTTTTGTTGGCTGTAGCCGCTCCTGGTACGCTCCAGCCGTCGTGGTACGGTACGAGACGCACCACGACGGCTCCCATCAGCGGGCACGCTCTAGCTCAAACCTTCCTCGCGCTCAAACCTCCCCAGCGCTCAAATCTCCCCTGCGCTCGAACCTTCCCAGCGCTCAAATCTCCCCTGCGCTCAAACCGTGGCTTCGCGCAAATCTCCCCCGCGCTCACATTTCTTCTGCGCTCACATCCCCTACGCGCTTATTTCGGCTCGACGCTCATATTGCCCTGCGCTCATATTTGCCGTGCGCTCACATTGGCGGAAGCCCCTCAGAAAGACTCAGAATCAGGCTGGCACTGGCCCGCGCACCGTCGTTCTCACACAAACGGTTGGCAAGGGCCCTTGCCAAATTGACATCCCGTATTCCTCGTCTGGCGGGAAGCAGATTGCGATATCCAGATGCCAAAGCATTCTTCCGATACGCAAGACACCGACTCAATCTTCGAGCGGGAATCTGATCAATGAAAGACAGCGAGAGGCTGGTGACCTCTGACTTCGAGGAGGCAAACTTTTTTCGCAAATATTCCGAGTCCGTGTGATCACACCCGTGGACGACATCTCAAACATTGCCGCAGCGCACCCATGCGATCCTCGATGACGTCAACTTCTCCACCGAAGCCGTCTACGGCAAACTCAGCAGACTACAACCAAAAAAAGCAGGACCCCGACTCTCCGCCCCCGATACTCTTCAGAAATCGGTCGCATGCACTCGCAACTTCCCCCTCCAAGATTTTTTGCAGCTCCTTTGAGGACGCGCGGGTATCGAACGACTGTCATCACTGGTCGGGGGGGGGGGGGGGGGGTCCGCAAGAAGAACTTGGGGGACGACGTGTTTATTTATCTTCGTACGCATTGTTATTTACAATCTGATCCAGGGAGGAGAATTCTCAGCAGATCCTCCGGGTCTCATTTTGCCATATCTCCAGCAGATTCAATGTGTTCCTCTAGGTCTACCGATCATTGCCTGCAAAATCGTTCCTTCCAAGTTCAATGTGGTAACTCTCTTTCGACCCCAGGTTCCTGTTCCTCTGGTGCACCGAGATCCAGGATCGTGCCCCTTCTCTTCTGTGCATATGTGCGAAATCTTCGTCACCTCTTCGTCGATCTCCGCATTGAACACCAAATCTATGCAGATGACTTCGAGCTATTCTGCTAGATATTTGATTCATCTGGACCGACATCGTTGCAGGCCATTGATCGCATGGCCGAATGGTCGCTCCCAAACAATTCCAAAGTGTTCCATAATCAAGTCCTAACCCGACCCACCGTGAAGAAGACCGAAACCGTCTCTATGCAGAGCTAAGAAGTTTGGCTTTAAGCATCGTTGGATACTTCTTGTTCCGTTGGGCACTGGGAACTTTCCTCCCAAGAACGTCAGGTTCAGGTTGCCCCCTTCCTCACACGAGGCGAAGCTGAACAATAATAGCAGCGTGAGAAGGGAGCTGAAGAACTTCTGGAACATGAAACATGGACTTAGGAACGAGATCTTGCAGGAGATTATTCAATGTTAGGAGCAAAGATCAGAATCTCAGGAGTGAAGCTTCCACGAATCCTACCATGCGATCAGGTTGATTGATGCCGGTACACAACAGTTGCCGGTATACGATGCAAAAAGTGAATGTGGAATCAGAGGAGCGCAATTAGGATTGAGACTCACCAACTTATGCGCGAAGTGCTCGCGTTGATTGACCGCCGATGATCCAATGCGGAGATTCGCGTCCGTTGTCCCTCCCGTTTCCTCTCCTTCTGATAACAAGCAAAGCTCAATGATCTCCCGCTCGGTATTCTAAAAGTTCTGTTGAAATCCTCATCAAAATAAAATCATTACGATCCAACTCACAGCATCCAAAGCTGTTTCCGCGGGAAGGGCGTTGTCACGCACCGCCTCAACTGCGTGCCGCGCCGTTTCGGTTTGCTCGAAGAGCAGTTTATACCTCTGCAGAATAACCTCGATTAGGTGACATGGCCAGCGTTCCGGCATGACAAGAACAGCCAAACATGGGTAAATTTCAGGCGACATTCAGACCGGCTTGAAACCGACCTTCACATGCCTGTACCATTGCGAACGCTCGGAAATCTGGAAACTGATTGCAGATTCAAGAGATCCAGAAAGCCGAAACCTCATGGTACAACGAAGTCACACAAGACCAGATGGTGACTTTCAACGACAAATTCTCGATCGGCTCAGCGAACCCCGCCTGACAAGACCTCATCAGAGGAAGTAGACCGATCTGGTCGGACGGAGATCTGCGACGAGGCCCTAAGACCTGCACGGCGTTAATGAAACGGACGAACAATTGCAACGAGCTACGGAAGAAGTTCCTTTGAAAACAAATCTGATGGGACCGTAGACGACATCTTGAGGCTAACAAAACACCGACACAACTATCAAATTCATTAGAGCAGAATCGGGATGCACCTCCGAGATCCGGAAAATAAAGAATGAACTGGCGCACATGCCATCCAGAAATTTCGAGAACGACGAGCAAGCAAAATACTGGAATGAAAGAATCGCGGGATCGGAGCTGACAAAGCTTTAAACGACAAACACTTGAGAGATTCACGTATCCGACCACGTAGCCTCTGTTTAAACCACGCTGCGTGAAAACTGCCGAGAAAGCATGTAAACTGTGAGAAGCAACGAAATATGACACATTATATCTGTGGTTCACAAAGTGGTCGATATGGACCCCTGGGGGTCGATGGCCGACCCCAGCATAACCGATGACCTTGCGTGCGATCGTGTGGGAGTCTCGTTGAGTCCCAGCCAGAATGATGAGGTCTCTCTGAAGTCAGTCTGACCGCGACAGTTCTCAAATCGCCCAATATCGACAACCTGGGGGTCGATATTGACCCCCTAGGCGTCGACAAGTAGGACGAGTTTGAGAACCACTGCATCAGATGGTCAACGACTCAAGCATTCTCTACTTCTTACAGGGCGGCGTGGAGGCGGGTTGCGGACGGGGCGGTGGGGTTAGGCGGCGGCATCACCTCCGGAGTGGGGGAGGAACTTAGCCCCAAGTCCCCCTCCAGCTCCGGAAGGTGTCGTTGAAAATAAGCCATCTGTAAGGTCATTCATGTTCAAGGTCATTCTTCTTTCAGTACACCTGAGGATCAAGATTGAACACCGGACCTCCGTTACTTTGTACTGCTTCCGGCGGAGGCGATATTTTCCACTGCGTTCGAGTTAGCTCTAAGCCGGTGTACCACCGTGATCAGAGGGGGATGAAGTAAAAGGAGAGAGGGTGAGAGTCGTGAGCTCCAGACTGAGCTGAGAGTGGATGATCCCTCGCGAAAAAGCCTTTCCAAAAGGAATCTCCACTCAATATGATTTGTGTTCCATTCGGGCCTGAATATGTTCAACCCTGGCTTTGAATTCGGTTGCAAACATGGCCAGCGGATCTTATGTTACTCCCGTCGACGACAACTCGAGAATTGATTCTCCTACCCGAAATTCCAAGGGAACTATCAAGTCTACGTTTCGACACGCGGAGAGTGCATTCTGCACACAACCTACGAACCAGCAGACCTCTCTCTTCCACAATCGCTGGTCGCACATTTGAGAGAATCAGTGAACAAACGAACGATTGCGCGATTCAGCAACGAAGAAACGACGAACTTCTCGGCGATGATCGCATGATCACGCCGGACAGTCAAATGAGGCTCGTTTACTGTATCCGAGTATGCGAGCCCGGAGGAGCGTGCAATCTGTCATTGTTGGGCACATTCGTGATCATGATTGTGGATATGATTTTGGCTAAATTCATGATAACGGGCGGAAATTATGATCACTGGATGATTTTGATAATGATTATGCTCCAGAAAATCATGATCAAATCTTAATTTTTCAGAAATCATATCTCGTGTTTTCCGAGATCACGATCATAATCAAATCATATCTTGATTTTGTCGGGATCATACTCATATTCATAACCATGATCATCTTGGTGCCCAACACTGCAATCTTTCGCGATAAATGCAGCCATGGATCTCTAAGACAACGATCGCTTACACTTGAGGGAACTTCCATCTTCGCGAAAGGAACGTCACATCGTTTAAACATTGGAAGCAGGAATCGACCGCTCTAGACGCTCTTGCAACAATTCTCGATAGATTCCATCGCACCGAATTGGAAACTATCCGAAAACAGTCACGGAGAGGCCGAGATTCTTGAGATGAGTTCATCACTCAGTATCAAGAAAATCCCAATTTAGCGGAGTGAAAACCCGATTCGGCGGAGCGTTTCCCATTGTAATATTCGGGAATTCCGTGCTTGGCTGTAGAAAGCGGTCGCCCCGATCATCTGGAGACCCAATTAAGCGGAGTTGACTGTTGCGCATTATGCATTCGGCGGAGATATCGGACTGGGTCATTCATTCATTCATTCATTTGATTTGATGAGGATTGCGGCTTTTCCGCTCGTCATCGAATGCTTGGTCGCCGCAGTCTGCTGACCAACCATGCAAACGGGATTTCGCTCTTTCATTCGTAATCTGAAGACTGGCCCCATGCATTAAGATGGAGAAGTCGATCATGAACCTCGAGGGAAACCTTTGGATAGGATCTTGGACCGTTTGAACAGAGGACACGGTTCGTGTGGCTCCGGAAATTCCGGATTTCGCGCACTGCCGCTTCTTGGGGCCGATGGTGAGCATTCACCCTGAGGTCTAGATGTTTGAACGCGAGAGCCTCCAACCAAACGTCCGGGTGGTGCATGCTCTCCATTCGCTGGCAGTACTGACCGGCCCTCAGCGACACTGGACCGGCATCAACTTGCGGCAACGGTGAGCGATGATAGCGCGAGGGTATGAAGAACTGAGTGTTAGAGTCCCAAGGCTGTTCTGCCGCGGCGGCAGGAGTTCGGCGATTTTCGCATCACCCGCGCGGAACGGAATGGAGGGAGTGTACGAATCGTAAAAGATGCCGCTCGCGCTACAAATATCCGCGAATCACGCGGATTTTCCGCCCGCGAATCGCCATCGGAGCGAATTATCCGATATTTGCGAAAAACTCTCGCAAGCGGCAATAACCTGCGATAACGATTGATTTGAAGATCGCAAGCAGCGACTCACTTTTCCTCCCGTGGTAGAATGATCAGGAAGGAGCTATCGGAGTGCACAGGTCTGTGTAGCGAGTGCAAAAATTGGGCTTTTGTCGCTCCTCCCTCCCACAGCACTCATGAGTATTGACGTCCTCATTCCCACAGAAACGTGGTCAAGTGAAACCGTGACGATCAGGAACTGCCAGCCACTTCAACTCCTTGAAGGAGCGCAGTTAAGACCTTCAATAGCCAGAAAACTGCCATCCGGCGACGGCTCGCCAAGCTGGAGCCGGACACGTTGGGCGCGAAACTTGCCGGGGGAATATGCTCGAAGACTTTGGAGACAGCGAGCTAGAGAGAATGACGCTCAGAGCGTCTTCTATTCCGTAATCCGAGACGACAGTTGCGAAGCCAACGCGACGACTTAAGACGAGGTCGCGCGGCGAACTTATGAAACAATCTGTGTCAGGCAGGGTTACCAGTTCACGGTGTACCGAATCAAAGAGGCGGCTAAATTGGAAGAGGAAAACACGAACAGCGCCGTGGACCCAATCGCGGCTGTTTTCGTTATAGGTCCGCGGAAAAACCTTAATATTTTTTTTTCACCGACAACACGTGTAAAATCGTCACGCTGAGCCACCAGTCAAGCTTCACCGAAGCACTCAACGATTGGAATTCTAATCTGAGTTCATAAGAATCCGAAAGGAGGCGAATCGGGCGCATAATATTTAAAACTAAAATTCAAGTTCAACGCTGTTCGAAGCGAATGACTTGCAAAATATTGCAGGCGCATCCCACAGGCAAACTAGTGCTTTAAGAGAAGGCAACCGATTCCCGAAAAGAAAGCCTGTTCGTCCAAATCCAATTGACCCTATATTCCGAGTTGACCCTATATTCCGAGTTGACCCTATATTCCGAGTTGATCCTATATATTGTTCCCGAAGCGTCGCTCTCAAATGTTTCGCCAGGGAGTCGCCCGCTAAGCTGCAAGATTGGGCTCGGGTATGATCGTATGCTCGCGTGCTCACACCTCGCTGGCCGCTCCGGAATATACTTGCGACCTAAACTTGCGATTCAAAACGCCGGCGTCACTCATACCTTTCTGGTGCGCCTAAATCGTTTCTTTCGCTTCATGTGAAAACAACAACTCACCGGGAGACATTTTTTTGAAGCTTCCTTTCGCGAACCCTTCGGACATGCGAACATGACATCCCACGCGCACGTTGATCAAGGCCCATCATAATCTAAGGCAGGGCATGCTGCGCGTATGTCGATTCGCGCGCGTCGTACTTCGAGCGCAGGGCACGCTGCGCGTTACACTCTCCGCAGGCGCACATGCGACACCATGCCCCATTTTGAAAGATTTTCGTTCCACCAAAGTGGACGGAAATGAGTGCTGGGTTCTCCTCGCATTGAGATTCGGAAGGGGCGTTCTGATCCGAAGAATTACACAGAGATGATGCCGGCATGGAATCGTCACGTTTCGGAAATAAATTTTCCAGATGTCAGTGTTCAAATTCGATGGATATCCTGCGATTGAATAGCGAATCGATCCAGTAAAGCATCCGACTTCGGGAACGGTTCTCCTGGAACCGATTTATTGTAGAAACTCCAGACTGCCAGACTAAACTGAAAGCGATTCTTCTAATGCCTATTCGAGAAGACTGACAGACGGTAAACCACGAATGCTGGGCCTGTTTTCTATGGAAGCTGAGTGAGAGAGTCACGTATCTCACGATGAGATATTATAGGAAATGGGAAGCGGAGGGTATCTACACGTGGGACGTCAGGGAGGTAAGGACAGGAATCTGAGAAAAGCTGCCGTATCGCGTTTGTCCTCAGGAGAACTGATCATCTGAGGCCCCAGTTTAGCGAGCGTCATGCGAGATGTTGGCGAACGGGAGGAGCATTACAACGGACGCGATCATCCGACTTTAACGAACGGGGGGGGGGGGGACGTCCCGATGGGCGGCTTCGGATTTCGGGGCTTTTTTGAAACTCCTGTGAGGGAAACTTCTCGGGGACCGAGAAAAAGGTCCATTGACCGGTGACCTGCTGGGCGAATTCGGCGCCACCGAGAAGTCTTCCATAGATCCATCTACGGTGATTCTGGAATTCTATTCGCGCCTCAAAGACTCGATCTGCTGCAGGTTAGGCTTCTCTCACACTTTATTGACCACTGCAGTGAAGAGAGGATGAACATCCTTATTGGGAAGTGCTAGTTTTCGTACCGGGACTATCATCGCGACGAACGATCGATTGATCGTCAAGTTTACGTCTACGACCTCGGTCCTCGTGTCGGGCGTGCTTTGCACCACTTCAGAGACATTTACCCCATTTTCATTGACATCGATCTGAAATCATGCGAGCCACAATAGATAATATTCAATATTCCTACGTTATCGGTCATAAATCGGCTTCATCTTGGGTGATGCAGTTTGCCATCGTGAGAGTACACTGCATATTCAGTTTCGGACTCGCTCTACGAAGTGGGATCTCAGATTTCACAAACCCGGGCGGCGTGAAGAACTTTGCTCAGCTTGAGCGGTTGATCCGAGACCACCATCTTAGTGAATTGGGCCCCCCACTCGAACGGTGCCTTCATCCCGAGGTCTTTCAAAACTTTCTTGAACTCGGTCGTCGACTCCAGCGTGAACTTTGGGAAAGTCAAATCTACTCGTCGCTGAGACGAGGACCGGAGCGCCGCAACTACGTTCGCCCATGTGAAGCTTTTGCTCGAAAGCCACTTTCCCAATGAGTGCCTCATCGACTCATTGGGCAGAATGAATACCATCATCACTTCGCAGGGAAGCAACGGATCGGAGGAGAACGGGAAATTCACGATTTGTGCATCTAATGTTTTCGACGACAAATATCCCATCGGCCGAAGGAAACCGATCCAATCGGCTCTCTGACCATGCCTGTCGGAGCACGGGTGTGTTTATCCGCGAACGGCCTTCATGTCATATCCGATATGAGGTTGTTACAGGGGCGTAGCCGGAAGTTCTCCTGGGGGGTAGGCTGATCTTCTCCTCAAGGGGGTACCCTTGCGGAATTTCCGAAACTCGGTCGCTCGACCACAAACCTCAACTTGAATAGTATGGACCAAGAGGTCCTGCGGGGGAAGGCGCTGAAGCCGCCTCAGCTCACCCCTGGCTACGCCCTGGGTTATTATGCCCGTCTCACCTCTCGTGAGCGTTGAAGCGCTCAGCGGAATCTCTCCTTCTCATGACCTCTATCCAATGCCCTTCGAAGTGCTGAACGTTGATCAGAGACATTGGGGTGGCGTTATCGAGAGGTTTTTTGAGCAATTCGGGAATGGATCCTCGTGTTCGTTCATGGATGAAAGAATTGATCGACTTCTGCAGCTTACGTCCATCGCCTGTAAGTCGCAGAAGATTTTGAACCGCCTGCCATATCTGCGCAGCAGAATCCATCTGCCTTTTCCTCAGGTCCTTGGAAAATGGAGCACCGATTCTTAGTTTTCTGATTGCATCCACGCGTTCTTCCTTCGTTAGATTCAATGTGGGTCGCAGCCCGTGTAAATGAGATGCTCTCTAACCCTTCATAGCTCATCAGCTCGGGACATGACTACTCAACGAGCAAAAACACTCACGAAAATCTACCATGATTGCGTCTACGTCGAAAATGCTTCTCATCTTCTCTCGGTAAGATTCAGAGATTTTGAAGTCGTTTCTTAGATAGAGACGATACGCTTGATAGATCACGATGTCGGGATGAAGAGGAGTAATGTGCCCTCCCGGGATATCCAATTCGTGCCGTTTTGAGAAGGAGGCCACCTGGAGCATGGGTACAGGTCATTTCGCGGGATTTGAGGGTATTGCTGCCGAATGTCAAAGTTCCGATCGTTCCATACAGCAAATCTAGCCATACTATAAGTAGAATTTCCCGAAAACAGGAAGATTTCGGGGTTTGTCCATGATAAAGGAGTTGTAGCGATGTTATGCACGGGAATGGAACAAGCTTACGTCGTCGCTGAGATCTTTGAAACCAAATTCAATCTGGTCCCGATCGAGAGCAGCGACTCCGAGAGCTTTTCTCATTTCTGTTCGAGTTTCACCTGCGATCCGATCGGAAGTTCATGATCAATTTCGGGAATCCCGAGTTCAACCCCTCAAGGTCACACTGAGATGGGGCACAAATCACAAACCTCTGCTTCCAAAAAGACACATGCCGAGGGCTGTGAAGATACTGTGCGCACCGAAGACCAAGTTCTCGCTGCATAATCCTTCGGCCCATCTTTTCAATACACGAACACTGAACTCTCCAAGTGCAGCTTTCACCTAGGGAGATATCTCATGGACTGCCTCAAATCCGACGCAAGCGAACAACGTAGTAATCATAATCACCTTCGAGCCTCAGGTTCCAAAGATTCGAGAACGAATATTCACAAGTTTCACATCCGCACGTGAGTCCATTGTCCATGCGAATACGCTCGCCTTTCGGCGATCTGGGGCAAACGTCGTTGTCTGAACACACTGACATCAATCCTCCCCATCCTGACGGCTGGCGCGAGGAGCTACACCTGTCGAGGATTCATCGAGGAATACCGTGCTGATATCAATCTCACATCACAGGTTGCGGCTCACGATCTGAAAATCTGCCTCTCCCAGCGTGGAAGACAGGCGAAGAGGATACTCGCCGCGCGGAAACTTGCCGCTGGTTCGTAGCCGTCCCCGTTCTCGCGTTCTCGATGAGAACTCGAACCTGTGATCTATCGGACGACAGAACTGGCCACCTGGGCTGTGCGCTCACAAACTTCTCGGAGATACCGTCCCACATTCGCAGAACAAAAACGTAGAGTGTCGCGATGAACAATGCAATTCAGGTAGAAAATTCATTCTCGTGCAGGTAATTTCTGGCAAAAAAGCCTAACTGAAGAAGGAACAGCAGCTCGCACCCGGCAGTATCTTCGGAGGGGCGTCATTCCAAATTTTTCCAGCCTCCCATTGTTCCTTACCGACTGGCGCTCCACCATGCCGTCGAAATTCCCGTCCTCCCGCCCTCCAATACTGGATTTGTGGGTCCACGTCAAGGGAGCGGCGCGCCCGTCGTCGCTCGTCTCCGCGCCGGCCCCCTCCTCAGTAGAGATCATCGTCATCAGTGTATCAATTTTTTAGTGCCCGCTGCCTGCCGACTATTTCAGCACCTTTTTGCCCCGTTCCTTTGGAACGGCACTCTCCGGATACTGCTACAGCGTCCCGCCGTTCCATTGGAACGGAAAACTCAACACACGTTCCAGCGTTCCCTCGGAACGCCGTTCCTCGGTTCTCCATTTTCATGTCTAGCGACGACTCCAGCGTGAGGTTTCGTCGCCGCTGTCATCGCTTTTCTTCGCAAGTGCTTCCGTTGGACTGGAGATGCCAACCCGCTTCACGAAGTGAGTGTAGATAGAAACAGGTCAATTGTAGCAATATTCCCTAAGGAAGCTCAACTCCCACTTCGAGAGTTCGAACAACCGGACCACTGCGAAATGGAATTGACCTCGATCTCATTCGTTATCGGACCTGTCACCTTCACCGGAGGCTGGAACCCGACCCCAGGAACCGTCGTTGAACTCAACGGGAACGTTCCGCGGAGCTCGAGCTCCATTTGTGAATCTTCGTCGCCGAACAAATTCCTGTACCCATTGTATACGAGCGCGGATCAGCTCGGCGTACATGGAATTGCGGAATACGCGCGTATCGGAAGTTATATGGATTGACATTTATTCTCGGATAGGAAAGTTCTATTAGCAATTCTCGGAGTACGATGCTTCTTACGAGAGGTACTTGAATGGCACGCAGCCACATTCGGCAGGGTAATACTCGCGCTGCCGCTCCATGGTTTGGATAACTGGTTGGCTCTCCTGGATCACCGTTCTGGTCCTCTGCGCTGGCTCGTTGTAATACCTGCATAAGCTTAGGGCATGATTCTTAGCGCATCACTCGGTTGCGGCCATGGTTTTCTGCCCGGCCTGGATTTCAAAGACGACGGAACTCACCTTGGGGGGGCAGGTGTAGGTGTGTATTGGAAGGGGTCGATGGGGACGTAGGGTGGGGCAGGCGGTGGTCTGTAATGGACCGAATGATGATGTTGTTTCGGAATTTGGCGCCCTTGGACCTCGGTCTCATGGAAGCCGTCTGACTCTACATCGCTGTCCAAGCCATCCACCTGGGACAGGCAGATCTGCAAAGGGTCTTCAGATTTTAGTCATGCACGGGACGAGGGCGGTGAGGAGCATCAGTTAAGGGAGCAATCGTAGGAGGAAGAACCGTACCAGGCCGGCGACGACACAACACAGTTTTAGCGGCACCATGATCAGAGTCGTGCTCGGTGGCGGTAGGGTACCCGGTGGGCTTTTATCCGGTGAATTCACGCGGCGAGGGGTATCTCACCAATTCCCGATTTTGACACAGTCACATCTCAAATCAGATCGATTCGATCCGAAGTTGTCACAGTCATCTGCTCCTCAGAAAATATTCTCGGCTTCTGATTAAGCTCGGTCGACAAGGAGAATAGTTCCCGCTACCTATAGATTTTTTGATATATGCATCTCACACTTCCGAGGGCCACAATGAGTTCCATAGATTTCGCGCTTAGTTAAGTTTGCGGAAAAGCGTAACGGAAGACAGAGAACTCTGGCTGCGTCGGTTGTGAACGGGAAATTAAATTTTTGATGTCTTTTCTTTCCAGAAAAATCCCGGTTTTCACGAGTCCCGAGCCGTTCGGACCGTTGGATCGGCATTGCATATACGCGTTCGTCTCATTCGGCTCCTTGTTCCTATTGGCGGTTCAGAATTTCCACCTGATGCTGATCTCTTTCGCCGCAATGATCGTCCTCTTGGGAGTGATGAACGGCCATTCTCACAGAAATCGGATTCGCTCGAAGTTCTTCCTCGTTTGGGGCATCCTATCGTATTTGCAACTGTTGCTGCTATTCCAGTTGGTTGTTGTGCCCCAACTGAAGGTGAGTTCTCGATTTTCGGTTCCCGAAGCCATCCAATAGTTGAAGACCTTCCCGAGTCCTGCTTTTTTGTCGATGTCCTGCTGAGTGAGTTTTCCTTCGCCAGATACTGCTATCCGAAAACGCTGTCCTCACATTCCTCGTGATATCAGCTTTGTACTGTGCTCACCGCTCGAGAAAGGACCCTGGAATATTGAACCCCCACCGCAACGACGATGAAATAAAGATCCTGATCGAAGACGATGGCGTACGCGAGGGCCGTTGCGCTGTCTGTCTCCTGCCGATGCCCCCGCGCACGTCGCACTGTCTCATGTGCGGAGTCTGTGTATTGCGCAGGGACCACCATTGCATATGGCTGGACGTCTGCATCGGCGCCAATAATCACCGACACTTCATACTCGGTCTTCTAACGCTCGCCGCCGGACTGTTCTACGGCGCAAATCTGACTCTCACTTCGATTTGTCAGCCGATGATGTTTTGGGGGTTGTTCTTGGTGCCTCAAAGTTGCCCAGGAGTCTTCGACTCTTGGCTCAATGCTTGGGTCTACGCCAGCGCCGTATACGCAGCGCTCGTGGCCTGCATGGTGACGGTGGTGCTTTTGCAGCAATTGCTTATGGTCGCTTGCAATACAACCGTTTACGAAATCAGGAAATACCAACAGCTTAACGGAAGCCTGAAGCCCAGCTCACTTGTGAGCAACTGTTTCAACTTCTGGGCGAGATAAATTCTATCGTCCCTGATCCCGACAAGCTCCCAACGAAAGCTCACTCTGATCGGCAGATTGAGCGAGCAAATTGAGCGCTTCGTAGACTACGAAACCAACTCGAACAACTCATGCGCTTCGCTCGCAAATCACATAGACTCAAAATGCGATTGCAGTCGACGAATTTTTCTCAACTCTCTCTCCCCGATCTTTCACAGGCGCACTTCGAAAAATCTTCCTCTTATTCCTTCTTCTACGATCGATTGCCTCCTGATCTCCCTGCGACTAAGGGGCGAAAAAAGTCGAATTGTCCGCTGAGGACGGCAGGCGTTGTGATTTACCCCTTCCTTTTCTTTAACGATGAAAAGTATGACGAAGGCAACCAAACTGGACGCCGTACTCGATTCGGCTCCGTGTAGTTTGTGTGAAGAATACTGATCGCTCCCTGGACGCGGTCGGCCTTCTTTATATTGTTGACAATGAGAGGCTATCTTCCCTCTATCCCGAGCCTAGACCTAACGAGTTATATACTGTACAGAGGCGTGGAACGAACCCCGTTGTTCTTAAAAATGCCCCATTCCAAGTTTCGGTTGAAGCCTCTGACGATGTGTATTCCCTACCGAAAGGCATCGCAATGGATCTCAATTTATACCTGATGTATTCCTGAACATACGTGGGTCTCTACGACTCCGCCTATTCGCGACGATGACGACTTGTGTGTGCATGTTGATGTATCTTATTCTAGTCTGGTCTACTCGGTTCGTTGGTACCCGACCGGTCGCGACTCCCGTTGGACATAAAATCCGACGCCGTGTCGAGTTAATCCTTCACTTCAGAACAAAGCTGAGTTGATTCGGAGTTCCACGCCGTGAAGCTTATAGGCCGTGCCTCGGAAAACGGCACATTAATCGAAAAGACGGTAGAGGATGATTTAGACAATGATAGTGGTACTAACGATTACCTGATCTACAGTCAAACCATTAACGCGTAGTCGATTGATGATATGTATCATATTTTGTTATTTATTGTGACAACCTGTTCACGGATAGAAACTAATGTGTCGGTGCTGTCAGCAACGATGGCGAAGACAGTTTGTGATAGGGGTTAGATGATTTTGTACTAGATAATAAAAGTACAATGTGTTGAAATCAGGCATCGCTGATTATTCCTGCAGCCTCGAAAGAGAGAAGCCGAGATCATACGGAGTCAACAGATCATTCGTCGCTGACTCAGAATCCAGCTAAAGCATGGGTCTTGTTCGGCTGAGGCTCGACGATCATAAGCAGTGCTTACGGGCTCGATGAGCTCCTCCCGCCGTAATTCTTTTGAGGACCGATTCGGTTATTCCAAGGGAAGAGGTGTTCCGCTTCGAGGAGGGTCTCCTTGTGAGCCAAAACTAGAA
The DNA here is from genome assembly GCA_028455905.1 of Neoseiulus californicus. Classification (NCBI taxonomy): domain Eukaryota; kingdom Metazoa; phylum Arthropoda; class Arachnida; order Mesostigmata; family Phytoseiidae; genus Neoseiulus; species Neoseiulus californicus. The sequence goes on from JAMQGS010000008.1 coordinate 5,574,182, forward strand.
TCGAATCTCGACGCACCGGGGCTGATCAATCGTCCGAAGCCAACAATGAGAATTGACCGCGGGGGCAGGCAATTGACCACAGTTGTCGCTTAAATCCATCCCTCGGGCAAACTACTAAACGGGCTATGGGGATCCAGGAGAACGCAGTACTCGATAGATTCCACGCGTTCTTGCGCTGGAGGTTGCTATGTGCTCTACTTGACTCCTGATTGGGCTACATGGAGCAAGATATAGGAAGGTCCGCAGTCTTAGCGCGAACCATCATGGACTCGACGAATTCCTCCTCGCAAACCATAATTTCAGTGACTGACCTCATTCGTCCGTTTAAGGTTTCGAAGGCAAGCGGAATCCGACCATGGCGACGGCGTGCCATGCAGAATTCACACAGAAAAACCGATCATGCTGACTGCGGTTTGAATGTTGGCGCCTGCTTCCTGTCGCCAGCATCGGCGACAGAGTGGTTTCGATGTTTTTCAAACAGATCAGCGTCATCATCTGCAGTGTGAATTGCAGATTTGATTCGTGTCTACTCAGTCTAGTTTTTCTGTTGTAAGTAAATTGCTGCTCCCACGCTCGAGAAGTTGACCTCGATCTTTGAGGATTTGAGTCATAGTCTCCTAAGTTCCTTGAGTATTGGTTTCCTTGTTCTGCTCTGTGTTCGGACGCCGATGCAGGTGACGACCGGCCCCTCTTGGTCGTGAGGTGCATTGACACCGAACCATCGGAGCAGTTATTAGTCGCTCGAGTCGAACATTTTCGATTGAAGTCTCCAGAGTACTAATCAGGTGGAGTCTACACCGTCCAGGTTTATGGCATGATCTTGCTCCGAGCATATCCTGAATGCCGTCAACCAGGCAATTGTAGAACAAGAAGTGGACCGTCAGGAAATCGCATTTCGAATATCTCTGTTCTCATCGTTCCTCCGACGGAAACTCTCTTTCAGAAAGTCCGAGATGTGAACCGGAAACAAACACAGTTTCTCGAATTTGTAGGTAACCAAAAATGGCCGAGTCCATGGAAGTTGACGTTCCTGTCGCCGAGGAGCCTCAGGACGCCGACGCGACTACTATTGAAGAGCTGAAAGAACATACCAACCACATACAGAAGGCCGTCGCCAACAAGGAGTCTCGATTCATTTTGAGAATTCTACGTCTTTTACCTGCGACGCGCAAAAAGCTCAATTCGAAACTTCTCCGGAAAATCATAAACGGCTACTACACTCATGACAAGGTTCACAAGGACCTCCTTCTCTCTTTCGTCGAGGACACCGACGATACAGAGGCCGCGCAGAACCGGTAAGTTCTACATTTGATTTGAGTTCTCCCAATCTACATCCTAAAAGTGAAGCTGTCTCACAGGCGAGAAAGAGAAAGGCGTGATGAGAGGCGGCGGGACTGTCGAAATGATGCCGCTCGTCGGTGAGATGGGACTCGAGCCGCAAGACAAGCTCAAGACGAAAAAACTTTCCGCTTTTAGCATGAGGTCACAGAAGAGTGCTCATCTGGCCCTGCTCCCCGAGGTTGATGTCTACCTGCACTTGCTGCTCCTCGTTTACATCGTTGACAGTGTCGAAAACGCGTCCTCAAAGAACATGGAGCGCGCCGTCAAATGTGGAGAGCTCCTCATGGCCAAGGTCGAAGGACACAGCGCGAGGAGAACAATGGACCTGCTCGCGGCGAAGAGCTACTTCTACTACAGCAGAGTCTACGAATTGGACGGGAAACTAAGCAATATCAGAGGGTAAGAACCAGGCTCGTTTCCCCCAGTCTAATTGCGGTCGAACCAAACTCGTCGCGAATACCATCTATCCTGATGAACTACGATCGCGGCCCGATATGGCAGATAGATAACTTCTATTCCTTTTCAACAGATTCCTCCTGAAACGTTTACGGACCGCGACGTTGAGGTCAGATTTCGAAGGACAGGCGGTGCTCATCAACTGTCTGATGCGGAACTACCTCCATTACTCCTTGTTCAAGCAAGCTGCCAAGCTTGTATCCAAAGTGACCTTCCCAGAAATGGCTTCGAACAACGAGTGGGCCAGATACCTATACTATTTGGGCCGCATAAAGGCGATTCAACTCTTTTACACAGACGCCCACAAGAATCTGCTCCAAGCGATCCGCAAGGCGCCTCAACACTCAGCATTAGGATTCAAACAAACTGTGTATAAGCTGGCCGTCACTGTCGAGCTCCTGCTCGGAGACATCCCCGACAGGGCCACGTTCCGTCAGCCAGCCCTCAGGAAGAGTCTCGCTCCGTATTTCCAGTTGACGCAGGCCGTTCGAACGGGAGACCTCGGTCTCTTCAACAAAGTGCTCGAAAACTACGGTACCAGATTCCAGGCCGATCACACCTACACTCTCATCATTCGACTCCGTCACAATGTCATCAAAACCGGCGTGCGAATGATCAACTTGTCGTACCAGCGAATTTCGCTTGCGGACGTTGCGGCCAAGTTGCAATTGGACTCCGCTGAAAGTGCCGAGTTCATCGTGGCGAAGGCGATTCGTGACAACGTCATCGAAGCCACCATCGACCACGACAAAGGCTACATGCAGAGTGCTGAAAACATAGACGTTTACTGTACCGGAGAGCCTCATTGTCAGTTCGACCAGAGGATCACTTTCTGCCTGGATATCCACAACCAATCTATCAAGGCGATGCGATTCCCACCGAAGAGCTACAATAAGGACCTCGAGAGTGCAGAAGAGCGACGCGAACGTGAGCAGCAAGACATGGAGTATGCGAAGGAACTTATCGAAGAGGACGATGACTCTTTTCCTTGAGATGCAGTTGTCAGCCTAGAGATAACAGACGAACGTAAATCTATTGCGTCTTTAATAAAGAAGATCTAATATCATGCGATCCAGGTTTTTTCTTTATGAGAAAGTAAAATTTATTCGATAGTTACATGAAGATAGAGTCAGCAATGGGTACAAAAATTCAACATTTGATCGGTGTAAACGGAGAACTGGCACATATTTGACGACGAGAGCCCCACCCCTTCTCTTCAAGGAGCGGAAAGAACCTTCGAAGCAGGGTCAATGGCGAGCGGCGAGGTAGCGAGGTAGAATCTCACTGCGGCGCGTGCATGTTCTGACGAAGCCAGTGATTAGCGACTCCTCCGAGGGAGAATGCGGGTCCTATTCTAGCTGTCCGTAGCCAGAACGTCTTCCAAAACTGTTTTCTAATGAAGTTCAAACGCTCGGGGGAACTTGCGACTGGCTTATTGTACAAATCCATGCCGTAAAGGAAGATGGGAGTATTGAACAATTGTGCGAATAAGGGGCAGAACACCTGGCTAACGTTGTAGGCTCGCTCTTCTCCAAATTGAAAACTCTCCTGCAAATGCTTCGCGACGGGTTGAACAAGAGTGAAGGAGCCGAAAACCGTTATGAAATCTCGGAGGCCGTAACACACCAAGGAATATGCTGGGATTGATCTTGGCGCCGTTGTACCGAACATCCGGGAGAAAGCTCTGTCTTTGAGCACACTCATCGTGATGTTTATAGAGCTCGTAACTGCCAGAATGGATGTTGACGCGTGCTCGAGGCCATTGGTCTCGCTATAATAGGTTGCCATGTTGAACGCGGCGTACGTCGAAGAGTACACTGCCCAAACCCAGAGAAACGATGGGTCCCTCACGAACTGGATCGGGTGACGTCCCACTATGAGCACTGATTCTTTGAAAGATCTGCTGAAAGACGCTCTCCCACTGGCGTTGGAAAAAATGGCTTTGTCAACGATGGAAACCGCAGGAGACACAGCAGCTCCCGAGAGTAAACCGCTCAGGATTTCCCGTTCCATCACAAGCTGAGTCGTGTGGGTTGTAATCCCTCCTTAGGATTCTATCGACGAGAAATTCCGGAGGTAAACAAGTGAAACCCGCGAAGCATCTCATTCGGCAACGAGTGGAGTTCGATTGCAGCAATCCCGGAGCGAGGTCGAACTTGGCCTCATCCAGTGAACTGGAAGACACCCGATGATGAGCTGCGATTGTACACGGTTGAACTACAAACGACCAACAGGTGGCTTCAAAACTTGCGAGATCTGTCCAGAGGAAGCCTACAGCATCATCGGAAACCAGCGCTCAATTTATCTGTGTCTCTGCGCTCAATCCCGCAGTTCACTGCCTCCATTCCTCCGGGCAAAGGTTACTGCATCTCCCAAGTGTCACTCGTGTCTCTCGCGAGATCGCGCAGCTAGATGATTCGTTCGTACGCGTTTTGGACGAATTTCTTTGTGATGACTTTTCAGTGGAATGCCCTGTGAACCCGTTTCGGTAGTTACCAAACCGAAGATTTGCGCCTGCAGAGCCTGTCGCCGTTACATTCGACAAGACGTGAGCAATCGTGCCGGGAAATTTCATCATTTCTCGTAGCGAAAGTCGACGTCACAAAACGAGAGTAGGATCTTCTGTGGAGAGGATAGCGCGGTCTTCTGCTCATCGTCTCGTCAACCGGCACATCTAACAGAACCGGGAAGTCAGAGCTGGCAGCTGATCTTCCCTTCACCACGTAGCACGAGAAACCGTTCTCGTGCAACGGTCAGAACATCATGTGGTTTCTGATCAGTGTATGTGTCATGGTCCCGGCCGTACACGGTCACATGAACCAGCCACAGCAAGTGTATGGTGCTCCTCAACAACAGTATGGTGTTCCGGTGCATCAGGTGCCACAACAGCAGTACCAACAGCAGCATCCACCGCAACAACAAATCGGGCACCAACCGTCTCAAGCTGGGAACCTACTACGAGACAAGGCGCAAGTCCAGGATAGAGCCCATATTCAAGAGCATCTGCAGGAGATCCTAGGTGAGCGCGACAACGTGTCTCAACAGTTGGTGATCATCTGTTGCTTCTTGCTCATTGAACCGAAACAGATGCCAGCCCGTCTGAGGGAATCTGATACCTTTAGAATTCGAGCCGCTTCAAATGTTTTATTGGAATGATGGCACAGGTGACCAAGATCTATCGAAAATGTCCGAGGATGAGCTCCAGTTCCACTACTTCAAACTCCACGATAACGATGACAACAACAGACTGGACGGTCTCGAACTCGTCAAGTCTCTGATCCACTGGCATGTGGAGGAACACAAGCATTTACAGGTGAGAGCGTTATATCACTCACCACAGGTTACACGATACTCATCGAAGAAAGCTGTGATAGTCTTCTCTATTGGAGTGTCCCGATAAGATAACCGTGTGGGCTTTTCCAGGCTAGCCAAGGCTCACCACCACCTCAACAGCAGAACGCTGGACATGCAACCACGAAAATCTTCAACGACATCGAGCTCCAGCAGATGATTGATCCCATTTTGCAGATGGACGATACAAATCGTGATGGCTACATTGACTACCCGGAATTCGTTGCCGCGCAGAAAACGCGCGGATTCTAAATTTGTTGGCACAACTCTAGATCTGAGGGAGAATCCACCCCGGTGGTTTTGACAGAAGCACACCGACAGCTGCATTGGTAGCCAATTCCCATCGACAGTTAGGGTTGTTTGGAGATTGTGGATGTTAAACACGGAAAATTCAGAAGCGCTCTCCGAAATTTCCCTGCGGATCTCAGTTACAGTGGATCCCAAGGCTTTTGTCATGGTCACAAAATCATGTGAAATTTATACACCCAGTCGCATTCCACGAATCTGACGTTTTGTATGAAAGAAACAGAAACATGACAGGACGAATGCGGCGGTGCGTTTCCCGAGAATCTCTTCTACTGTAAGCAGCGAACGTATGACGTGTTCATATTAATTTATCGAGAAATATACCTCAAGTCGCTTCCTTGACAATATGTCGTGTCTCTTTGATGCTCATCTCTTTTTCGATCTGGCTCCTCGCATCCGTAGTCCCGCAGCTCGACTCGAAAATTCGAATTGCTCTCGGGAACTCCTTCACAAGAAGCCTCAGGATTCAGATTCTTGCCTCTCGGTACCGCCATTTGCCACTCGACACGGAGAGCCGAACCAATCACACGGGTTTTGAACGTTCACACTGAAAACGCACGATGCTCGAAAGGAAGACACCTAACTCTCTTTTCTCGTTCCGTCGAGGAACCTCTTTTATTCTCCTGTCTTACAGTACGTCGGCGAAGCCGCCGTTGAAACGTCTACCTGTCCGTTCGTGGAAATGTGTGGCAGTTGCCACCGCAAAGGCGAGAGATCGAGATACTAAGTTGTATATGATTGGGGTACTAGAGTGCTAGCAATACACGAGTCGACGGCGGCATCGGGCTCGATAACAAGAAACGTTCAGAACTCATTCTGCGGATTCAGATTGACAAACGGTGGAACTTGTACCACAAGGTGCTTCAATTTCCGTAGACGACGGCGGTTCTTTTTGTGATGGCTGTGCACCGTCATCGTCGTCAGACTCCGAATGTTCGTCGCTCCCACTTGGAGGCAAGTCTATTTCGGAAGGTTGCTTTTCGCCGGTTCGAGCTAGGAAATCGGTCTGCGCCCGGATGATTTCCGCGGAGGTTTTGCAAACCGCGTAAGACTCGAGGAGATCTTTGTTCAATGACGGAAAAGAGTGTCCCCAACTGAACTTGCCCAAATAGAAATCGGCGATCGAATCGAACCCTGTGAGATACATAACGGCAGCGATCGCTTCTACGCAAGACAATTCGCATGGCTTCCCGTAATTGACGGGATTGGCGGCGACCAGGAATGGCAGGAGACGCGGATGGCTGCCCTTCATCTTCGAGAATGGAGTATCTTGCAGTCGAGCCCATGAGCAATCAACTACAGCGACTCCATGCTCGGCGAGGATTTCCGTGTCTTCCGGAGATACACACTTTGTGGCAGAGGGAGTCAGAATAATCCCATTGAAACGTTGGCCCAAACGGAGATTGGTGATGAGTTTCATGCGTTGAAGTTTCCGACCTGGTGAGCGTGCAGAAAAAATCGTGAGGTCTAGCAAGTTGCTCCTCTCTCGTCGCCTCAGAGGCTGTCGGGAACTTTCTCTTACCTGTACATTTTTTCGGATCACAGTGTCCAAGGTCCCACATTGCAACTGGGAACGGACAGTCAATCGAGTCGTCGTCCTCCGACGATGAGGTTTCATTGTCAGGCGCCCGGGGTTCTTCATCGAACGTTCTTCGTTCTCTGGTTGGTCCAGCTCCAGGATGTCGGTCTCTGTACGTCTTCCTACCGCCCCGCTTGCGATTCCGCGACGACATTCCCTGATGGTCTGAAAAGGGCAAACCCCATGAACGGGAATCGAGATACATACTCATAGCTCATTGTCTCCCGCAACACCCAGAATTTCTCTAAGCTAAGGCCGAGTCATTTCTCAATTTTCAGTGACAAGCGTTGCCACATGATTGGAACAGCACTATGAGTTCGCGAAGGTACTCGAGACGTATATCGGAGAATCAGTGACACTATTGCGAGATTGTCGTGATTCGAACGTTCGATAGCCGAGAAATCAGATGACGATCGCGCCTCGGATCACGTTTCGAGCAAGCTATGCCAGATTAGCGTGTCATTGCGCAAGAATCGTAATGGAACACAACGAGAGCGGGGGAAATTGCCGAAACTACTCTGCAAACGATGAAAGTCCGCTGGAATCGTCAGGAAACCTGCGGTATCAAACTCACGGAGATGGCGAGGCAATCGCGCGAGATGCTTACATCTGTTTTTTGTTCGGTTCGCACGTGCGGAACTGGGAGAGGCTGACTGTCACCGGAGTGTCGGAAGCGGAACCCTGTTGTGGGAGACCTGGAGGGGCAGTGGGTTGCACCTCTGACTTCATGAGGTTTTCCGGAATGGCATCCGAGCTTCCGCTCAAGGGAGTGGATTTATAGCTCAGGAGACTATTCCTTGAGGAGTCTGTGATTTTCGGACTTCCCGCGTCCTAAAGCGCGGAGGCCCAACTCTCTTTCCACGAGGAAAAACAACTGTGCTGCTGCTAGTGTCGTTCGTTGTGGAACTGTGCAATTCTCCTGGCTGTTCCGCCTCTATATCGTTGGGGACCATGATTCTCCTTCATCGCTGAAACTTCCTCCGTAAACCTCAAAGAAAGGTATTCTGCGGAGAGGCTGATGAGTTCATTCTGATATATATATATATAGATTCGTGGCACTCAAGAGTTTCATTGATAGTGATCAAGGTTGTATCATTCCGTTGAGGGTTTGTCTCATTAATCGCTACTAACGAAACCGATCCAGTGAAAGTGTGAGAACTGATCTGGAACCGCCGCCACCATTCCTGATCATTGACATCCTGAGTTTTATAAACTTTGACACAGACTTGTCTCTGTTGTCTAGCGACGGTAAATTCATATGTGGGCTTCGCATGCCAGAACCAAACTGCGAGCCTCAAGTTGTTTATATTGCGTCACTTGGCGAAAGTGTTTTATCTGATGAGGTGAATCAGACAGTCTATCTCTGAATCCTTTCCACATGATTGTAAAGAATTCTTGAAACTGCTGAAGACATATATCGCCTCCGTGGCTCCTCCAGAACCGTGCCGTAGTTGGACCATAGTAGTCATTGTAAAAAATCGCGGCATTGAGGCGTTGCTCCATCTGAGTTGGGGAACAAACAGGGATTCTCAAGTTTCCGGTCAATCGCAAATTTGGACCCAGCTGCTATTGCTCGGATCCGAATGACGATCATTGGTGCAGAGCTATCTGGAGGTTTGATCGAAAGCAATCCTGTCATTCTCACTGTAGATTTGTCCTCTTTATAGGAGTAGGGTCCGATCCCGATAATAGTTTCCCTCGGGTGAAAAGTATACCGGCTTCGCTTCTAACTGGTTTCGTTTGATATTATCGAGCAGATGGCGGCCATGACGGATGCCTACATGAGTTTCCTCCAGGGAATCAATACACGGAGTTTCCCGCGGCTGAAGTCCAGAAAAGGCTCGGCGCAGTCGGAATCATTGAGCTTCCCGAGAGAAACTTCGCCCAACCGATGCCAGTCGCAAGAAAGCTTCGTGGATCTCGGCGAGGATTTCCAGGAGGCTTTTCGTCGCAGCTCATCTCTACCTTCCCTGGATCAGGTTGATGCATTCTACGCCAGTTCATCCCCCACAACAGAGTGAGAATCTTCTTGTCGGTCTTTGATCCGCTTCCTTCCGAACCGATGTGAATATAGAACAGATCTGATAACTGTTGATAGTTTGTGATGATTTCTAGAGTCAAGCTGAGCGCGCCTATTCGGCCGGACCTACATACAATGGCGAAAACAGCAATACATGGCAGCGAAATGTTTTAATCCGATGAGGACAAAGTCGACAATTTCGCCTTTCTCGAAATAGTGCTCTTGTCCATCGCTTTTCAAGAAAGACCCGTTCGTCACCCGGAGCTGCCATGCTCCACGATCATTCTTTGAACACCGGAAAGTTGTAAAGCGCACGCCTGACCCGTCTAATACCCTGGATCTCTTTTGATCTGCGGCTTTGACTCGACGTGGCCTTGAGAACGTTCGCTCTTCTTTGCAGCCAATTGCAAGCGCTGGGTGAATATCAGGCTATCGTCGAAATCGATCTCATATCCGAGGCCCGATCATCTCTGAGTACTTGTTCTGACGAAACTTTTGAGTGCTTTGGGGAAGGGTTGTATTATTCGTTGCACAATGCCGTCTCCCCGACCGGCGTGGCTTCTCCCCGGTATCTTTGAGCTTCCGTACATAAGGGACAACCTGAGTTGCGGTCCCGCTCACGGTTAGCCTCTGGTGTGCCAGTTCCAATTTAGCAGAGATGGTGAAGCCAGCGCTCGTGGTGCTTAAACGGGCCCTTCTGACGATCCTCGAGCATTTTTCTGAGTGAGTACCGCGCCGGTGTTTCATTTGTATACGTCTCCCGGTTCGGCGGTCGGAGGTCACGATTGCGTTCGGTTTGAATTCCCACCGATTCCGAGAGAAACGCGGTTCGGAAGACGAGTTTCCGATACATAGTCTGATCCGTCTCATATCGGAGAATTTTACCAGACTTTGTTCGCATTCCAAGGTGACCGGCATTTTGTGAGATATCAAGCAAGACGAGAACCGATTATGGACGGATGAGTTTGCAACATGAGCCAGGCTGTGGTCATCGTGGATGATGTCGGTGGCTCGGCAAGCGAGAACTCTGTCATTCCGCAGCATGACATCCGCCGCTGAAATCGTGTCCGAGAGTGTACCAAGATCGAGAGTTCAGTTACCAGTTCAGCGTCGACCTCCAACTTGGCAAGCGAATCGATTGAAATTCGATCTACTCAGTGTGATTTGAAAGCCCCTCTGATAGTAGCCACCGGTAACTTTTCGCCAGAGGCTGCCGAATTGCGCAGTTTGCATTGAGCTCTTATTCCCAATTTCCCGTGGCGGAGCACGGTCGATGGTTGGAGCTTTACACATGCAGCAAAGCGTTCGGTGATTTTTTTGGCTCAGCCCCGGACAGGGCGAGGTGATGGCTGCCTTAGAGATGGTTTCGATCATCAGTGATGTGCGGAGTCTCTGGATCGAGTTGCAGAACGACTATCTCCTCATAGAGCTGTCACCTGATGTGAGAGCCAAGATCGCCGACATTATTCGCACTTCAAGGTATTTCCTCATTGTACCCGGTGAGGTACGTTGGCGAAGTCGATAGAAGGATGCTTCTATCGTGACCGAAGTTGTCGAGCGTTGCGATACCAATTGTGGTGGCTCCCCTGGACGAGTCTATCTTGTTGAAGAAGGTAAACTCGGCATCAGTCGCAAAGGAATCTGACGAGCCTCCTACTTCCATTCACAGACAGACACAAGAAAGCACCTCAGATGCTGTCAAAAATCGGGTTCGAGGATGGTGGGCCAACATGAAATACGGTTGGAACGCAATGAACTCAGGCGCACAGATTGACATCAGTGATCTCAGTGGAGCAGATCCCATATACCTGCTTGGACAAGTTTACCACAACAGAAACAACTCGTCTTCGTTCAGAAATTTCTTCGCGGATTTCTCGACTCGGATATGGTTCACCTATAGACAGGTATGGACAAAATCATCTCTGTTTCATACAGAATTCTGACGCAAAGGCTTGGTGGATCCCTGGCAGTGTGCTCGATTCTCAACGTCTCATACCTGACCGAGATCATCCGGTTCTTGTTCCAGGATTTCCAGCCCATGCAAAGTACTGGACACACAAGCGATTCCGGCTGGGGATGCATGCTGCGGTCGGCTCAGATGATTTTGGCGGAGGCGTTCGTTTTCCATCTTTTGGGCAGGCAATGGCGATGGAGCCCTCAACATCATCAAGAGCATGGGGTCCACCGGAAAATCATCAAATGGTTCTCCGATGACCCGGATCCGTCGCAAGCTCCGTTCAGTGTCCATAACATGGTGAAAGCGGCCGCCGCGCAATGTGGCAAAAAAGCCGGTAAGTAAACTCCAAGTGTTTTGATGATCAAGCTGGAATTCCAGGCTTCCAAATGTGTTTCGAGATCTCGTCCCCAAAAATTTTGGGTCGATGTTTTTGTGATCATCGTGTGGTCATCGGTTCTCGTGAGCGCGCTCCCTAACGCGGCTGGTTGCCAAACTTCCGTCAATCGAGACGGGTGGCACCACCAGCGACAGGCAGATTGGGGAACACCTCTGCGTCACCGTGTATGGCGTGTCGGTTGCCGTCAGCGCGATTAACACGGGCCCGTGGATAGCCATCCCCGGTTGATCTAAGTAAGCCTATGTTCTGTTTTCCAGGTGATTGGTTCGGTCCATCCACGGCAGCCTATCTGCTGAAAAAGTGTCTTGAAGAAGCGGCAGAAGTTGCCGATTCAAAAGAGATTTTTGAGCAGATGGCCATATACGTGGCTCAGGACTGCACCATCTACATTCAGGACGTTTTAGATTTGTGCACAAGTGACCCGAATATCGAATGGAAGTCTCTCGTCATCCTGATCCCGGTCCGGTTGGGTGGTGAAAACGTTAACGTCAATTATGTCCATTGTATCAAAGAAATTCTCGCCTATCAAAACTGCCTTGGAATCATCGGAGGCAAACCCCGACATTCCCTCTACTTCATCGGCTTCCAAGGCAATAAGTTGGTCTACCTCGATCCACATTACCTCCAGAAAACCACAAACATGTCAAAGCCGGAGTTCTCCTTGAACGTAAGTTTCGAATCTCCTCAGCCGGATATTCTCACGATTTCGATTCAGTTGAATTATGACTCTGAATCAATGGCTATGACTTCAAATCTTCTCAGCCGAGAAATTTTGACGATTTCTAATCAGCGAAACTATGACTCCGCATCAGAGCCAATCATCGTCCAAGCGATTAAACGAATCCGTTTCCGCAGAGTTTCCATTGCACAACAGCGCGGAAAGTGTCGTTCTCGAAACTCGATCCATCGGCGACAATCGGGTTCTACTGCAAAACACGAAGAGATTTCGAGAACTTCAAGAGCAGCATGCGAGGTGTTACGGAAACAAGTCCACAAAACTTCGGGTACCCTGTGTTCATAATCAATGATGGAAGCTCGGCGTTAATCAATCAATTCGATTCATTGGAAAACTCCGAGGAGAAAGTTCTCCGAGTTCATCGCCACATCATTACGGCGCAGGGGACCGTCCGTCGTGAGTCTGAGGAATACGTCGTTCTATGATGAGCTAAAATTGGTCAGACGACAGGAGTTCTGTCTTGTCCGTCGTATGAGGTCGTCAGAGAGATTCTGAGCAACTTTCAGAAAGTTTCTGGTTGTCATTCGAGGCACAATTTCGAAGATTACGATCGAATCGAGGGCTCCGGTGCGTACCCGCCTCGCATCGTGAGCCTTGATGTACAAAACGAGGCACTGTGAGTGTATAAGCGCTCAATCGCGATTGTTATGTAAAGAAAAAACGAAACTAGGAATATGAGATTGTAAATAAATGCCAATATTATACGTTACTGATCGGAAAAAGTTGCCCATCATTTTTACCTTGCAAATTGGAACCTCGCGTATGGAATAAGCGCCGACTTGGTCTCCCGGTCGTGAAACCAAAAACCGTCCTCGAATATGCCGTTTAGCTGTTTTCGAGCGTCAGTTGAGGCCGCGAACAATTCATGATGACGCAATCATCGTGAATCAGACTGAAACTCGTGCTCCGATAGGCCTACACAAACAATAGACACCATACCCAACTTCAAGAGGTTCATGCTCAATCCTTTCGTTTGTCTGTTCGATGACAGCTACTCCAGCCCGCCCCGGGAAGCCGTGAGCAACGTCAGCATTCCTAAGCTCGACGGATTGTTTGGACACCAATCTAGACTTGTTTATTTGACATGGTCTGTCTGAGTGAGCTTCGGAGGTCGTGTTTGCATGTGTTACAAAGCTCCCCGCGGACTCATCCTCGCAGAACGATCACGAATGTTTGGGTAAGAGAATTTCTCTCGCGTTTTCAATCGATATTCCCGAGTCTACAGTATCCGCAGATATCCGATCGGAGAGTTCGTTCCTGTGGCAGCGGTGAGTCGGTATTTTCCCTCAGATCTTCCCGCTTATCATGCTTCTCTGCTGAACCGCTTGTCCGAGCAGGGCATATGTATCCATCCTCCCACCGGCCGTGATGAGGGTTAGTAGGCTTGGCGATCGAGGCTTTACACGATCCGCGAATAACTTGACTTGAAGTTTTCGAGTCGATTCCGTCTCCGGATCACTTTGCTCCGTCTTATTTGGAATTTTCGAGGGATTGATTTCATCCGGCAACCGAGGGGATTCATTGGACATACGACATCACCCCGGCAAGTCTGCTTCCGATCGATTCTCTTCTGAGCTCGCGCCCCCCGGATAAGAAAGCTCGGGGTTTCGCCTCACGTCATGTCAACTCGAGCTCAAACTGTTAACGAGAGCGATCAGGTGGCGGAGGCAGTGAAGAAGACGCCGATTGGAAGAGTCGCATCCTCTGATCTATAGAGGCGTGCCTTGACCCAGAAGCAGTTGTACCGCCCGGAAACTCATTTAAGGGTGAGACTAGCGCGCTGTTTCACTCTCTCGATGACTGCACTAACTCACACCACACCAGATACAACGGCAGCAAACTATTGCGAGCGATTGCAACGAGCTGTTATTTTACACTCTGTGTTCTTTTAGTGGTGTCCACTTAGAGCCGCGTCGCGCGGGTTCGTCGGCGTGCAATGCCGTTGTGCAGCAGTGCGTGCCACAACCCGAACGACTGAACGATTGATTGAATGAGAAACTGGCGCGACGTACGGCTTGTACGGTGTTCGGTTGTCTTGCCAACAAACGGCGACCGAGATGACGAGACGTAGACGATTGTGACACTTCGTCAAGAAGGAAAGTGCGCCCACGTACATCGCGCGAGGACGCACGCCCGAAAACTTTTCATCACTGAAAAGAACACGGGTCGGGGCCCTTTTTTTGTGCACGGCATCGCTCGAACGAAAGGTTTCACTGGATTTTCGGTGACGGAGAACCTCGCATTGCCTTCGTCAGAATGCCTTATCCTCTGAGTGTACGACTTGTTACAATCCGGACAACGATCCGGCCCCAGTTACCGGATAGAATCAAGGAAGGTGAGTCGGAAAAAATCAGGCCTGGTTTCAACCGACGGTGAAAGGTCTTCAAATTGAACCTGGAACCGAGCCTGAGCCTAACGAAATCTGCAAAGGTTTCTGGACTAGGAGGAATGGGACCTGAGGGTTCAAGAATCGGCAGAGAAGAGTGCTCTGAGCTCCAACTTTTCGAAACAATTGCAAAATGGAACGTTTCTCGTGTTGCCGATGGTCTGTGGAATGTTTCCCGAGCTGACAGCGCGATCGTTCGAATCACCGCAGGTCGACAACAGCGATGAGAATGTTCCGAAATATCACAAATGACAGCATCTGCTTCCCCTTCGCGTTGATTTCTCGCTCTTGAAAACCCGTGCACAGACTTCTCTGACGGAACGAATCAAATGACAACTTTGGAGCGCTAGTCTCCCGAGATGGAGTTGGAACGATGCAATCTCGGTTATTGAGCGAATGACTGCTCCATGAGCAAGCAGTCATTCGCCGGGCCGGCTTGCAAACTCTGCTTAGCGACAGAAAACATCTGTTCCGCGTGTCTCTCTGGATCGATTGGCGCTTTCCATAGCAATAGCCTGACGGTTGGGATCCGCCATAGCAGTACCGATAGAGGCTCCGAGAGAGAGTTTGTAGTGAAAGAAAAGAAGGCCCTCTTAACCGGTGGTTGGAGACCGTTCGGATTTCACGGTGTTTTGGATCTCTGGACCGTTTGTGTGAGCTTGGAGCAAGGTGAGAAGCCTCGAACGGATCATGGACCAGACCAACAGTTTGCATGAAGAGTGTTCGAACGGTAGCGGGTGACCGCGAACCGCTTGTCAGTGTAGCATCGTCCGGAACGTTCCGCGGAAAGCACGGAATTTCGCGCGTTCGAGTGCTGCTAGGGAGGAGCTAAGATTTGAACGCCGTTGATGACGCCGGACAGAAGCTTCAATATATTATGAAACAGTGCTTCGGGAATTCGGTTCCCAGGCAATTTGGGATCGATTGATTGGTGGCTTGCTCGCTCGAACCGTGTTATTTTCGTGGCGGCGGTGGTGGTGGTCGGAGGGAGGAAGGGAGCCTCTTCATTTAGTGACTGCGGCAGCAAAGGTGGTGGCGGCGCCGGCAATTCTTATGCTTTCCTAGGCTCGACTCAGAGCTGAGTCACCGGAGGCGCCGCGGAGAATACGCACGGAACGCTCTTCTGTGGAAAAACTCGAAAGCTGGAGACCCGGTGCGACTGTGCGGTATGCATAGAGTTTCGATGATTAAGGTGTGATCCTCAACATATAGTCAGAACTTCGAGAATGTGTGGTCCTCGCGCAAGCTCATATTTCATTTGTTAGTTTCTACAACCTGCCCCGGAATCGGCGTTTATAAGTTGCGAAGGAAGCTGTACGGTCGGTGAAAATGTATTCGAAAAACCGTTCCATCCGCCATCGAATCCCGCAGAGATGGTCAACCCAGGCCTGTTTCCATGGCGACGGAGAGCCCGTTCTCCTGAGGGCAGTGAACTCCTGACAACTCCTTGCGAGGCGGAAAGGAGTTTCAGAGCTGATCGCCTGCTCCAAAAACTCTTGAAAAGTATTCCGAAGTCGATTATGATTCGACGGAACATTTCCGACGATCTTTCTGAAACGGACGTAATCGCCGGTCCGGGGAAGCGCGACCACACTGAACGGATCGCTGCCCCCATTTCCACACCCAAACCAGTTTCGTTGTGAAGCAATTTTTTCTCGATACTTCGTCCGAGTCGGTCATTTGTCTTGATTCCAGTACAACTATCCGCTTCGTACTGATACTGTTCGAGCGCATTTACAATATATTTCTCGGATTCGAGCGATGGAAAGCTCGGTTCAGATAGAAAAACCTTTCTCTGCAACCTTCGGTAAAATACAGGGTCGGAGATACGTTCACAACTAGCTCGAGATATTCGGTTTCCGCTTTAAATTGCTCTCCAAATGTCTGCGATCAATCTTCGGGATTATTTTTGCGAATGCCATGCCGCAACGTCAGGGACACCAAAGCTCCTATGTTAAGCTGAGTGAGTCAGCCAATCTGTGCGTATGCTCGCAGGAATTTGAGCGCAGCGGCTCGAGATTGGACGGCACAGTTGTTACACATAGAGTGTGAATCACCGTAATCTGAAACTTGCTGCGTCGAATCTCTCGTCCTCATGATGGGACTTCTCAATAGCCGCCTATTACTAACCCCCGTTTCATTCCTTCTTCTGATTTCAGGATTAGAGCGCGTGTTTCAAGAATCTTCGCCGAATCAATTCAAGCTTTGCTCATTCGAGAACCTGGTAGCTTCATTGGAACGGAAATTCCCATCGATTTTCTCAGTTCCATATTTTAAGGAATTGCTTAGCGCTCGGTTGCAGCTAGTCGCCACCTGTAACGAAGGTGAGTTTTCATGATGCCCGCTTCCTGGGTTGGCTACGCTCAGAAAAAATAAGCGGACACTTCAGTTGCAAACTAAAATGGATGATCCTTCTGTAATCTCCAGGACTGCTGTGTCTCGAAGACTTCACCACAGTCATGACGGAGTCGCTCACCAACGACACAACAAATTGGGGAGGTATGAAGACCCCCATCGCGGGTTTGATCGGGCTCTCCAATTTGCCGGATCAGATCACGACGAAACTGCTGAAACGGGGATTCGACCTCAACGTGATGCTGGTCGGTCGGAGTGGGCTCGGGAAGAGCACTCTCGTCGACACACTCTTCAAGGCAAAGGTTCGTTGGATGTTTTGATATAAATTCGCCCGATACAGGAACACCTTCAAGCGTCTCCGAGAAGTTACAATCGGCGAGTCCAGGGATTTCTTCGCAAGAGAGACCTGGAATTATGGACCGCCTCGGTAGCGCAGTAGGTAGCGCGTCAGTCTCATAATCTGAAGGTCGTGAGTTCGATCCTCACCCGGGGCAAGGCGGCAACCTTTTTTTTCTGGAGCGAATCATGGAATCATTCGGGCGAGAATGCAGATGTTTTGCGATGATGAAACCGAATTCCGAGCATCAGCTCTGAAGTAACGTTGTTGCCATTGTTTCGGTTGTTTTGGTTGCGTCAGCCAGGCAGATAACTCTTTGTGGTCATGCTCAGAGACCACGTTGTCAGGTTCAACCGAGCTCGAGAGGAAGCGAATAACCGAGACTAGCGAGATGTTTTCATCGGTGCGCCGATAGCTACCGTGGCCCACTAGCTCAGTCGGTTAGAGCGTCGTGCTAATAACGCGAAGGTCATAGGTTCGATCCCTGTGTGGGCCATCCCTTTTTTCGCATCAAAACTTCTTATCGTTCGTGACTTATTTTCCCTCGGAACTTCGTTCGGCTGCCACACCCAAATTCAGAAACACTGAAGGTCCGGAGTGACACTGAATAAGTTGTTCCGCTCGTCGTTGCAGGTTTCAAGACGTTCCTCTCAAAAATCACAGGACTCTGAGATTTTGCCAAAGACCACAGAGATCCACGCAGTCACTCACGTTCTCGAAGAGCAGAACGTTAAAGTTCGACTAACTGTCACCGATACTCCGGGTTACGGCGATCAGCTCAATAACCAAAATTGTTGGGTGAGTCTCTCTCGGTTACGCTGGACACGGAATCACAGATCAGTGTTCATCCTCCGGCTTTTCCAGAGGCTGCCCAGCTCTGGGCTTATCGGAAGCTTTGTTCGGAAGATTTCGTTGTGATTATCAAGCTTCATATGGTTACGGGACTATTTTGGTGAACCGATTACAGGTGCCAATCATGCAGCACATCTCCGAGCAGTACGAGAGGTATTTGATTGAAGAACGTGCCGTGGTCCGCAAGAGATTTCTCCCGGATTCACGTATCCACGTCATAATCTACTTCATTGAGGTGAGTCAGCCTAGTCATTCGTCGGATCAATTCATGATCACTTGTCGACCCGGTACAGCAGGCGATGATATACAGAGACCTCCGAATGCGTCGAAAATTGATTCGTTTTCGTTCTCCTCAGCCGACCGGGCACCGACTGTCGAATCTCGACGTGGAGTGCCTTCGACGCCTCACCAGAGTTGCAAACGTGATTCCTGTAATCGCGAAAAGCGACACACTCACTGTTGAGGAGCGTGCTCTCTTCAAGCACAATATTTGTGAAGATCTCCTCCGTAACCAGATCCAGGTGAGTTCGACAAGAAAAATTCCGTCTTACCCTCAGGTTAGGCTCGCGACATCATACAACTTTGGGAGAGATATTCTGAAGTGGTTCTGAAAATTCCAACTCCCGTTTTGAAGGTTTACGTCGGGGACGAGGAGGAAGGCGGTGTGAGCTGCAAAGACATGGTGCCGTTCTGTGTCGTTGGGTCGACCTGTCAGCACGAGGTTGCCGGCAAGATGCTCTTTGGCCGGGCTACTCGATGGGGAGTCGTCGAGTGTGAGAACAAGGCTCACTGCGAATTCACTCAACTCAGAGACTTATTGATCAAGTAAGTCGAATCAACAAATTTCAGTCTCAGCACACTAGCCAAAACAAGTCTCGGGTAGGAGGTTAAAAAAATTTGCATCGCTGTCTCATTCTCAGGAGGTCAAGTCATGTTTTGGGGTCATGCCTCACGACATGACTTGACCTCGATCGAATCGATCGCTTCGGAGGATGAAGTGGGAGTTTTGGTTTCGGGAAGTTGGTCGTCATCGTGCAGAAAGAACGAGTGAAGTTAAAACTTGATGACAAGGTTTTAAGAAGCTCTTTATTCTTCGCAAGCCCATGTACACCGTTTAGAAAAAGTTTGCTAAAATTCCGTGGGAGCAACCGGAAATCTCTGGCGTCTAGTTCACGTGTTGTATTTCGTTAAGGCTCTCATACCTTCCGACTCAGCCTGAGTCGCCAATTGGCCCTTGAGAGTGAGTTTCACCGAGGTTCGTATTTCCCGGGCGGAAATCGTAGATCTCTTGTTCATCATGGCCAATCGAGCAGCCTCGGTTGCTAGCCTATCGAACATGTCGAGCACGAAGGAGTTCATGATTGCCATGGCTTTTGAGCTAATTCCAATGTCCTGCGCGACATCCTTCAATATCTTGAAGATGAACCTTCCGAATGATTCCTTTCTCTTTTTCCTCCGCTTTTCTGCCGGAGATGACGCGACGGGCTTAGATTTCTCCTTCTTCCTCTCTGATTCCATAGCGGAAGCATCTGAAGGTTTCGACGAGGCTGGTCTTTTGGGAGGCATAGTGGTTTTCAGCCGAGCCGTCAACGTATCGGTAGTGTTGCGCTGCAATACACGCGACCTCAGGACTCTCGCATGAACGTCAAATAGCGCAGGAATGCTGGTCTCCGAGCCCGGGTCCCAGCTCCGAATTTCGTTGCGTTCCTAAGGGAAAGTTCAAAGTCCGACTTACGTGGAACGAAGGTCAGATCTCAACCGCACGGTTCAACTCAACGAGCTGCGAACCGGGCGACTTTGGCGCGTGCGGCCAGCTTGTGGAAATGCACGTCTGCCAATCCACGGTAACGATCGCTGACGTGAACTTCGCTCACTGGAAGTTCTGAGATATGAAGAGGGAGGGAAGAGTTGGGTCAGGGTTGAGATCTCTCCAAAAGTTCCGGGTCTCTAGTGGGCGAGCCAGGAGACAGTCTCAGAGTTGCGCGTCTCTTCGCTCTACGTATACTGAAGAAGGACTTTCGTTCCAGAACCAATATGGGCGATCTCGTAGAGAGAACGCACTGCGTTCACTACGAAAACTTCCGTCATCAGAGGCTGAAGAGCGGCGAACCGGTTCTCAAGATGCACCACAACGGCAACTCATTGGATCACTGCAACGAATCTACGCTCTGATGACCCTGGATAACCTAGTGAGACATCTGTATTGACCAAGCTTGCTCAAACAGAAGAGAGAAAAAAGGAGAAGAACGTATGCGAACGTTGTCGGACGATGCCGGATGTGAATTTTCGCTACACACATCGTTCATCAAAGCTCAAAAAGATTCTTAGAAACCTCTTACATTCGTGCTCGCATTCAGCCAGATTCTTGAGGAAATTGCGAGAGCTCGAAATCTACGGCGATGATACGATTCTCTGAAATTCTCTTCGAGCTTTGCAGCGTGCATTCAACCAACAAACCGAACGTCTACTGAAATGCGTATTCAAGTGATACCTCAATGTGCCATTCATTTCAATGGGTTCGCCTCAAAATTGGCGAACGTGTTACTTTTAATGTCTTCAGCAACGGTAACCTCGCGTCTCTCGAGCCATCGTTCGCTCGTCATGTCATCTTAGCCTAGATATACCCGAGAGCTCTCTTCGATGATTGCCATATGGTGCGTTGTAGATAGACTTGATCTGAGTCAACCTTGTCAACCGATCTTTCTGAAAAAGTTCCCCCAGCTGCCATTGATATCCGATTCTTGAGAATAATGGGGAACTATGCAAGACAGTGTCCGAAACTGCTCAAGATTCTTTGTTCTTGCAATGCTTAATAATGCACCGTTTGTTCCCGGAGCAAAACGACGCCAATTCTTTTTACTTCCAATGCATCGATTAAAATTCGGTCGAACTGAGGCGGAAACCTGATCATGAGTGAATGGGTGAGTGTACTATGATTCGGGCGACGAAGATTTGTACGAATGATCGCATCTAACTCCATGTCTCGCGCTGGGCGCTCCTTGACGAACTTTTCTCATGTCGGTCAGCAATAGGCTGATTTGGGGTATCCGAGGGCAAACCCCTGAAAAGAGAGACTTTCATTATACATGATACTTTGAATAGATTAGAGAGAGAGAGAGGGAATAGAGAGCGACATACAGATCTCAATAAAGCAGGAAAAAGATGGTCAGCTGACGTAACCGATGTGTTCATTCAATCCCACACGCGAAATCAGTGACGTCGACGAGGACCCCTACCTTGGTACTACCACAGGAAAGCTCGAAGATAACGACTGTTTGACCTGTCCACGTCAAGATCTTGCTCCTCAAGAAAGTTGAACAACTATGTCTCATCTCATTTTAGAATAAAATGGCGGATAGTTCGTGGTCTTGGGTCCTGTTGGTCGAAAAGAGCGATCCATTAGCAGAATCCAATCGCAGACCGAGAAGAAAAGACTCCGTTGGATTATGTCACCGACTGTAGCCGGTCGGTTTGTCGCTTCTTCGGTCGGGTGTTAATAGATGCTTCATCCCATCAGTCGTGTAATTCAGGCTCGTCATTACAAGCTCATCTTTCATTTCGGGATTTTTGCTGTCGACTACTACGCGAGTCGATCTTATCGGATAATGAAGCAGAAGTAACTTTCCTCTCGTTGAAATGTCTTTCTTCCGTAATTAGAAACTCGCTCATTAAAGTTTGATCATTAAACGTTATGAGCGCTCCACGAGACTCGACTTGTGGCTTCACGCGGACTGGAGACGCACTTTACGGACCGTTATGAGGGGGCCTGACCCCGAAACGTCTCTGCTTGAGACCAGTCCAATGTTCGCCTAGGAAACTGCGCCCGGCGGTTTCGGGTTCCCCATTTTCTGAATACGCGGTGACTTGAACGTTTTCGTCGCAGCTTGCCCGAAAAACGCGACACTGACAGCACCCTGCCCGATCCCGAACAGTGCTCATTGTCAGATGATTGCACTCCGCTGCAGAAGGACGAAAATCGCGGAAATTCCTCGCGGACTTGACCGGAGAACGATTGAATAAGGGAACCACGGAAAGACCGGACATGAAGACAAACCGGAATCAATTTTCCACATCACTTTTCACCGTCGCCGAGCAATGCGTTCGAATTAGTGGCGGCTCTGAGCTAGAGCAATTCGAAACGCTGAAATCTTCCAAGTCACGGTGATCCGTCAAACGTATGCACAACTGCTGAGAGGAAGAGAATTCAACGACTTCGTTTCAAGCTTTACTTGCCGTCGCATCTCATGTGTCTGTCCATCCGACCGCTCGCTCGCTCGTTTATTCGTTCGGTCGCTCCAGTGACGATTTTCGATTTGACAAACGAGGCCCCTCGGCCGAATTTTCCAGACGAGAGCCAGAAAAGAAAATGGAATTCTTGTGGAATTCTCTTCTGGAAATCAGCTGTGAGAACCTCATCGTCGATCGGTTGCTCTATCGGCCGAGGGGACCAACCTCGCGCTGATCCTTCCCATGAATCGGAGTGACAGATGAAGAATGTTCCGAGATCGAAGCTCGATAAATTTTGATGTCTCTCTTCGATGTTTAGAAGCTGCCAGCAGACACAGCCGCAGCATACCGCGCTGTTCCACCAACAGACTTGTGGTTTGGCCGTGAATATGAGAAACAACACCGACGACCGCACACATTATCAAGTGTCTACATCTTCATCTGTTTATTTATACGGTGCGCGGAGCGATGCATTCAGAAAAATGGAAGGCTATTCCAGGGCGTCTAATATACTCATATTTCATGAAGTCGGCTGCGTACATTCAGGAGCCATCGAGTTGTTTCGCTTGGGAGCAACCAGCCCCATGGCAGAAGATCATTCCGCTGATCACAACGATTCTTTCTCGGTTGCATCTTGTTGACCCTTGGACCCTAGCGAACAAATAGCTCAATTCTCTCAATCCAAACATTGCCGGAGGCGACTCGATTTACGGAATTCATGAAACTTCAATATCAGAAGAAGGTTTTGAGAGATCCCGCTTGCGCGAGTCCAACGTACCCTGCACGCGCTTCAATCGCGAAGAGGAATCGGAACAATGCGCGAGTTCCGAAGAAAACAGAGCAGCTCGATTCCAACCGATTGAGACACGAGGGAGTGTACGCGAGGATACAAGTAGAAAAAATCGCGCTCTGCTATCGCTTTGGACCTGTCCGCTCCTCATTTCTCCTTGCCGTCTAACGCGAGCGACACGAGTGAAAACAAGCAGCGCGGCGGCAGGACAAAAGCCCCGGAAAGATCTGTGAGTTATGTTTCGCTTGTTAATTAGTGCTCTGTGTTAATGAGCGGATTGATTGATATTGGAATTTACGGAGAAGAGCGACAGCCGAACGTTGACAGGCACTATGCACCGTTCCTTTCAATCCCCGACATTCATGATAATTTATCGGGTAGATTATAACCATCACCCCGAATGCCAACAATCGACTGAATTAATCCAATGAACCGGCTCTCGTATCCGATGCAGTGCATACCGTCGTCGATGCTGTTGACGACGGCGCGACGCTCCCCGACGCCGGCGGAGCTGTACTTGGCATCCTGAACGTCGCCGTATCAGTCGATTGAAGCCTGTAGGAAACTTCTAATATGGATCCATCAAGGAGAATCATCCTCAGGAGTTGAATGGGACTCCTGAGAGCATGAATAAGGTTTTGTGGCCCAACTCCTCAAGTTGAATCATCGACCCCGCCTATATGCATCGGGAATTCCTCATGAGTTGATGTCGGGACACACAGGGTGTGGCTGGAAAGGTGAAATGACATCGCGAATACGACCCCGTTCTTGTACTAACCAAGCCAACTACTTGTTCCCAGATCTAGTTATGCCGATAGACGAGGAGCACATTCCGGATTTCGGAAAGTAAACCTCAATCACCACGGCTCGCACGGCTCCGAATACCTCGATTACGGGAGAAAAGAACAACTGGAAGCAACAAACAGAGATCCCAATAAAGCAGAAAATGATGGTCAGCGAACATCGTCGATGTCTTCAGTGAGTGAGCCCCGGTGTGGCCAACTACCTGTATTACTGTAGGTCACGCATTACATAAAGTTCTACCAAACACAAACACACAGTGGCATGGGACTTGGGCACGGAGATAACCACACACTAACCACACGAAAGACTAAACGACCGATAGGCACTCACTGAGCGAGCGGTTACTTAAAGATCAAAAGACGCAGATTTCGTGCGGCTGTGCCGGTAACGATTCAGCATAGGATACTAAAGCTTCATTATCTCGTGAAGAACCGCCGGAAATCAACACCTGAATCGTCCCCAGTCGTCTCAGTAAGAAGTAAGCGTCTCCATTCCGCCAGTATCACGCGGTCGCATCTAGTCGCGTTTAGCTAAGGTTTCATCGAGTGCTCGGAACGTTTCGTTCTTGGTGAAGAGCAGAAAAAGAGAGAAGAAACCACTTGTTTGGACGGCGCTGTTAGACTATGTTATTTGCAGAAGTTGACGTCTTAAGCCATCAAACAACTACGTTTTCAATATGAAAATGAGGTATTACCGATGACGCCGCTCCGCCACCGTCGACAACGTCAACAACGTCGACGTCAGTTTGATTCGAGCGAGCTCACTAGTAGTTTGATTCGGCGAAGGATGTTGAATGATTTAGTTCCAGATGCGCTGCCGCTACTCGCTGAAAGATTCCGACTGGTTTGCTGTCTGTCATGCTTGGTGTGCATTTCAGCCAGCTCGTTGATGCCAGCCGAGGAAGGTAGGTAGACGGGATTCCTGACTAGCGGCCTGGCTTGCGGCTGGTTTCCTGGCTGCCCGTCCGTCGATCTGCAAACTCGAGACGCAGAGCATGTGGACGATGGGCTCATTGATTGATCGATGGATTGACGGACGAAGCGACCCGTGCACAGAAAGCTGGCGAAATGTTTCGGAAAAGAGGTTTGAAAGAATATCTCGGAAGGTGGAATGTGTGGCCGTGGCCCAGTGGTGTCTCTGCATGTCTCAATCCATGACAGACGGGTGCCAGTTGTTCCGAGCAACTGCAACGGCTGCGACCATCGAGCTTGGGAAAAGCAAAAGAAAAAGAGATGGAGGACGAGCGACATTCAAATTGGTATCCACCGCCACTGTGTAGCACACACACACACACAGAGGCGGCGCGGCAGTTCTGGAAAAGGATTCGCGCCACCTTTCCTCCGTCATGGATGTCGTTGTTGTTGTTGTTGCTGTTGTCGTCATCGTCGATGAAGACGACGACGACGACGACTAGTGGACAATCAATGGCCAAAGAATGTGAAGGCAGTCCGACAGTCCAGTCAGTTGAATTGAGACTTCGAAGCGAGACTTCGCCGCAACCGATCGGAGCCGCCTGTTGGCAACTTACTAATTGACACCAGAAGAAGCGGAGAAAAAGGGTAGACGGAGGATCGATGGAGAGATAGGAAGAAGGAAAAATAGGTGATGACACGCTCGTTTTTCCGTTTGATTCGTCATCTTTTTGTTGGTGTTGCGGCCGCTGCTGTTGCTCTTGGTTCCGCGCACCGCGTTACTTCGGTTCCAGAAATCCGCCAGAAGACAGCCCGGAACGTGTACGAAATAGGAGCACGAATCTCGACTCGAAAACCGAATTGAGAGAGAAATCCGGAATCTCTGACGCCGCGTTGCGGCTGTCGTGGTCAGAAGGATACCCGCGCAGGGGGAGCGATCGGGGAGTTGTCGAACAACGCGGGAAGCTCTCATGAGCGTTCCTTCGTTCAAGGGGATTAAATAACGGCGGAATAATGATGTCGCCCGAAAAGGCCGACCGTGGTCATTGCAGAAGATAGCTACCGAGATAGATGTACAGATAGACAGATACATGGATAGCCAAAGCTGCACGCAAATTGATTGAAAAAGACAGAGTTGGCAGCAAGTTCGGCTTTCTCGATAGACGCTTCTTGGAATTCACGACAGAAATCAAGGATTCTTAATGAAAATCGGCCATCCCCTGCGCTTCCTTGATCGTAAAGCGGGGCATGTTTCCAGCTTCTTTCTCACAAGATCTTCAGAACATAAATGATAAGAAGCAATATCATTATCCTCTCCAGCTATATCGTCAACAACAACGGGAAATGCATCGATAACCTGAAACTGACCGCAACAACAGCGGCATCGACTAATGGGTTTTGCTAGTCGACCCACTTCTTGATTCTCTTCTGTTTTGATGAAAAGTCGAGAATCTTCATGATTTGTCGATTAGCATAAAGTCGGAGAATTACGGCGCAGAATTTTCGCTGCAGTAAGAGGGCTTTGCGGCATCTTGACACCCAGCTACATTCGAAGCCACATAATGACCCCCATGAGCTTATGTAGATCATCATTTTTGATGGGTTGAACTTGGAAGGTTTATGATATAGAGCAGTGCTCCTCTCAAACTTCTCGTCTAGCGGCACCTCTCAATGAATTTTCCCGTAGAGGGGTTCCGCGAGAAGGAAGTTCGAAAGCCCTTGATACAGAGCATATCATCTGTTATCGCATGGGAGAAACTCATCTGTGGTCTGGTCTTGCCCCATACTCCACCTCATTGTTGTTCGAATGTTATTCCGCGAGAAATCGCTGCCGGCGGATCGGTTTCTCCACTATTAGCACAATATTCATCATATTTGTGAAAGGATTCACTTTTATGCCAACGACGATTCCCTGCGATGGAAGGCGTTTTTCTTGAAGTTCAGCACCTGGGTTAACAACTCTCGGAGTACGCTCCAGATTCGGCGTCCAGCTGCAGAGTCCACTTATGCCAATAGACCTACGGAAAAGTTCACCGTAGCCGCAAAATTCAGTGAAATTACCAGAATGGAAATTCTCGGCAGTTTGAGGCATTTGCCTGAACATCCAGTCCCTAGTTATGAAACCCCGGAAACATCAGGAAACAGACTGACTCCATCGGCTTCATAGGGTCAATCATAACGGGATTCCATTGTGGCTTATCTCGATTCCCAGTTTGGATCAGTTGCTCCCAGGATGGATAGAGTTTGCAGAAACCTGAACGAGACCTCGCCATCCCGATCCGAGGTCGCTGTTGTTTTCCCACCCTCCTTATGACCCGACAGATTGCAATAATTGCAGTTTCCATCCGCAAGAAGGAGCCAGATGAGCAATTCGGTCGGCAAATGTGGCAGGGCGGGCGAGCAGAAAGACACAGCGCCGAGTACCTTCAGAAACATGAGACAATTCGTTCGTATCGATTCGCAGGCTGTTTTCCGTCAGAGCTCCTCAATAATAAAGGAAGAATGCGGCCAGGGACATCTGGCTCTTCTTTTCTGTCAATAATGGTCAGTTCGAGTAACGATGATACGATCTTGCCTCGCCCGCCTGTCTGTGCGTCCAAGCCTCCATCCATCGTTGTCATGCCACTCAATGAGGCTGCTCAGTCCGAGCTTGATGCTTTCTGTTGTCTCGGGACTGAATCATAGTGTGTTCCATGCGACTTGAGCAGCTGTTGCTCGGGCGAACGGTCGTTGCGGTGGACAAAAAGTTCGATCTGAGTCTGTCGGAACAACTGACTTGACCTTACCAACCCGAGAAACCTGATTTGAGAGGACCACCCCAACTTCCATGTTTCGAAAGTGAGGGTGAGAGCGCTCGTAGAAGTTGTGAGAGCGTAGAGGGCGCCTAGCATCGCATATTTTCAGGCGATCCGAGCCAAATCGTCAAAGGATCTAGAATTCCTGCAGTTCAGGTCCCTGGATCAGTTCATATCCTAACGGTGGTCATGTGGGAAGCTGAAACCGAGAGATTCACTCCGATGATTTCCTGGACCTGTATGAAGCTTGACCCATCCAATCGCGGAAACATGAAGCCATGGCTACCAAAATTCACCCTAGCTACGCCACTGCCTGCGAACCCCCGGAATCCGATGGTGGAATTCTCATCACAATGACGGCGAACGGTAGTCGCTCATGGATATCGTTGTCAAAGTTTCACCTGCATCCGCGCAGGTCGCGAATCTGACAAAATCAATTTTTGGCAACGGACTCGTCAACTCAGATGACAGAGTCCCGGAGCCGAGAAGTTGTCTTTGTTCGCTTGAAGTCCGCTGTCAAATAGTTATCCAAACGCCCGACGTTCGGCAGCGCAGCATGAGCGATTGAAGAATGTGGTTTAGTTTTCATTATGGATGAGGGCACTGGATGCGGGATGGATTCAAAGAAGGCTTGATGGACGCAATTGGTAAATTATCGCCGCGGATTCCAGTTCTATGCATTTTCGCCGATTTCGCTTCACTGACAACAACCTGAAAACATATCTGAAGTGCATTAGTATTTTCTTTCGGGCGTTCGGAAGTGAAAAAGAAAACACACAGAGATTGCCAGAAACACTCCATTCTTTATCTTCCAGCCTTGAACGATTAATATTTGTCGCGTGTTATCGCAGAATATTTATTCGAATGTGGGCCGGCTAGGAGTCGGTTTCGGTTCGAGGTTCGCGGCGTCCGTTCTCGTGGAAGATGTCAGCCTGGACGATGTTGAGAAATCGCTTCATAATTCAGATCTGGAATTTTGGGTGCCGTCGTGAGAATTGACGGCGCGCCCTCTTTTGAATTCGGTATCCTCCACGAGCTCTCATCTTTCTATTACTCGCTTCATCAAGCTGAAAACAAATACAACCACGGATGCTCCGGAGGCGAGTGATATTGGAAAGATAACCCGCAGTCGACTTCTCGAGATCAAGAGCCGTCGTGAGAGCCCTCCGATCACCAATTTGATTCTTTCGTGGCCGCGTTGGCCGACTCTACGGATTTCCATATTTCGCCGCGGTCCGTGATCTGTGGTTTGGGTTGGGAAGCCGAAAGCAGAGCGAACTCTTTCTGTCCGAAGACAGTGCGTGCGCCTTACACGCACACTCGTCGCACTGTGAGCCTTCACCGCTTTTTGACCTCAAGCATACTATCCGTAGGAGACTTCCCACAGCTTATCCAGGCTGGATGCCGTTGCGCGGCGTGATGACGAAAATGTTAATCAAGCCATCGTGAGAATTTCATTCTTCTCCCTTTTTCAGCTTCTGAATAATTTCCGTATTGAGGCTCATCAACTAGTTCTATCAAATCATTAGCGCACATGGGAACCATTCCGCTATCATCGAATTTCTGTATTTTGAGATGACCGCTGTTAACGTTCTTCCGAATTCCTGAAGCTCCGAAAGCTGATTCAGACTCGCATTATGCGGCTCTCTATGACCGCAATTGTTCCCAGAAGCTATAAGAGATTCAAGCGGGCTGACGTCAAGGATCTCCGCGCTGATTTGATGGATTCCAGTGGCTATTTCCGACCGTGAGTTCAGTTATGATTTCTTGAGCGAGCCGCTTCCGACCGTGACCTTTCTTTGGCATGCCTTCCTTGTCCGCATCGAACATCCGACGAAACTTACGCTTCTCGTTCCGCGTCAAAACGGAGAAGAGGTGAAAAAGAGAAGACTGCACCACGGTGGTCGACGGACGGCGACGAGAATGTTGTTCTGTACCGGAATGCTGAAGGAAAGAGGATAACCTCATTTGGCACCCGGTCTTGGTCATTGTTGCCGTTCGAATTATCAGCTGAGTGAATTTTCCTGGTTTTCCGTCGTTTTTCTCCTCTTGCCGACGACTTACCGAGAACGCTATCTGCGCAGCTGGCGGAGGAAGATCCGTTATTCAACGTCAAGTACTCTTCGCTCAGTGAGAACAGCCGTCACGTCGAGTAAGTCAAGCGGAGTTTGCTTCAGAATCGTTTGAAGCGACATTTTTCCGCCTATCTCGATTTTTCCAAAGGGGGACGGGAGAACGGCCTTATCGGTGACATGAGCGCTTGATTCACACGGCTGCTGGTGGTAAATCCACCCGATCCCGGTTCAAAAAGAGACGCAGGAGAAGAATGACAGGACAAATTGCAGTGGCGCTCCGTGCTCCTTTTTAAGCCCGGCAGAGACTGCGTTCCGTGAGACTATGACTTCTTCTCGACACATGCCCTGACAGCGTCGATTTTCGGTTGGATTTCTCTCCTCCTTCCTTTCAAAAAAACAGAAAAATTCGTTCCGGATGGCGCGAAACTCGAGCGTCTTTAGTTAAGTGAGACATGTGTGAGACGTCAACGATTGAGCATGTACGGATCAATCGGTCTGCCCATCCATCGCTTGGTTGCTTGCTTGCTTGCTTGCTTGCTCGACCCGTCCGCTGGGTCGCTATTCCACCGCCTGATTTGGCGGTGCTTGATTTTAATGACAGCATCGGGGAGACATCTGGGTGTCGGAATGTCGAGAGCCTGCTTTTTCTTCTCGAGCCTGACTCCATACGATCCGCAACTGCGACGAATGTAAGCGACAACAACGCCGTTGCTCGATATCTTAATTGCCGGCTGTCGGAGTCTTCAACGTCGCACGCCCCTACTACAACAACCTACGTGGCGACCTAATACGTCAGTCAGCGGCACATTGAACGATGCCTTCGCTGCGGCCATCGCCACCGTTGCGGCTCAGAAATCGATCGGTAGAGGTATCCGCGTCGGACTGAGCGGAGGAAATGTCTATACCTCTTCTTCTTTCGTCTTGCCGACCCTGCGGTGCTGTTGTTTAGTTTCGGATTCTCTTGTTGTTCTGGGGAAGGCGCTCACTCACGGCCACGGTCGAGGATTATATCATCGTTTACGTCAAAGGTCTGGGGCCCATAGTGAACTTTTGGCTTCTGTGACGATAACGCTGTCAGAAATGGCAACGGATGTCAACTCAGCGAATGCATCAGTGACTCAACACAAGACAAAGATTAGCCCTTCTAGAATAGGAACGGGAAAAAAAGCTGTGCAGCGACCTTCCTCCCTTCCTGCTGGTGCCGCTTACCCCGAATCCATGACGACGACAACGACGTTGATGATGACCACGTTGACGGCGAGTATGAAGTTGGGTGAACGATGCTGATGACGACGCTCGTGAAAAAAACTGCGACGGAGCCGAGAAGAAGCTTCTCCCGAAAAAATGGTTGAATCTTCTTCGAGGTTCGGGTTGAACGTAGAGTGACGCGTAGAACTCCGGGACCCCTTTGCGCTGCTTAGCGGATGGAATCCTTCGAATCTCCGATCTCCATTCGATAAGTTTCATTGCTACTTCATCCAGAGTTTGGACTTGTCACAGTCCCTCGATTTCAGGTTCGGTAAACACCGAGAACTGAATGAGTCAGAATCCAAGATTAGGGGATGAACTAGAGGGGGAGTTGCGACTTTCGTTCGGGGATTCAGGTTTCGAACCGCTAATCGCCCTAAATTTTGGAGACTCACTTCCCGCGAACAAGAAGATATGGGCTGAAGCTCTCTTGTCGAAATTTGTACACTGCTAATTGTCATCGCGGATGATCTCCCTCAATGGCGCAGATGTTCTTCAAAGCGTGCAAGGTGTGTTGCGTTCACCTGAATCAGCCACCGGGTGGCCGTCGGTGTCGGCATTGAATCATGGATTTTTCTTTTCCATTTCCCTCACAGGGAGAGCTTGTATTCCCTCCCGAAAAGTTTATTCAGTAGAGATCATTAGTCAAGATCACGATAGCGGCGTCGATCGGCACAATGGCGGAGGGGCGAGCCTACGTCTCCTCGTGTTCTTGTATGCTCGCTAAGAAAGCATTGGCACCTCAGTGTTTTCGTCGGATCCCTACGCGGCATCTCAAGCTCTGATGGTCTTTCTTTTCATGAGCAGCCGCTGCGCCATCGATGGAGTACAACAAATCTGTGCACTGATCCCGAATTCGTAGCCTGAAACGCATCGACGTCATTTTCCTCAAGTTTTCTATGATTTTTCTTCGATTTTTTCCGCATCGAAACTGAGCAGAACCGCAAACTTGATCCGGAACGAGGCAAAGAGAACCCTAGAGGGCAGCCCCTCTGAATTGGAGCCTTGCCATAACTGGGCGAATTTGTCAGGCCAACCCGACGCGACCATTCATGGGTTCGATGAAAAGTCGATGACAAATTGTTCTGATTTCTGAATTCTTTCCGAACACGGGCGAAAAGCAGCTGGACTGACCCGAGAGTTACGGATACACGGACGGGGAGAAAATGTCACGAATAAATCAGTCGGGAACGAGAGCACTCGTAGTAATCCGCACCACTGACAGCTCCTACAGTAAACTGACACGGCATGTAATCGAGCAATGAGCATAACACTGAGAGAAACGGAGATAAACGACGACAACAACTTAAAGAAATGTTCCGATTCGCCCGGAACGATCATGGGGACGCCATTTTTCATCCACAACTTGACCATCGATTTGGCACCCTAACTTCGGGGCACAAAACTCAAACGAAAAACGTTCCTAACTATTATCGCTGTCGATTCTCGGAGCTTCCGTCTGCTCCCGCTCCTGGGAGGCCGCCGAGAGCCTCGAGCGGACAGTTCGTCGCGTCAAGGTGATATACACAGATTCGTTATTGCGCATCGCGTATTATTGAGCGGCAAGCCAACAATCTCACACGCGTGCCATATTTTCGGTGCTTTTGTTCTGCTCAGGGAGCGCTTCTTTGGCTTCTACGGTGGAAAAATGAGCAGCCCGCTTTGTCCGGACCTTCACTGACAACGATGGAGGATCGCGGCACCAGCGAGGATGCTCTGACTGACCGTCTGATTGTTCTGAGCTTCGACGCGGAATTGATCGGACTCATTACCGAAGGATCTGTGGACGAGGACGAAGAAAAATACGCCATCGGTTCGAAGACGTGCTGGAAAAATTGATCAATTTGCTCCGAGATGAAGTCGTCTGCCACAGAATTATCGGATCAAAGCGTGAAGGTAGCTCGGGCCCGAGCTCGTCGAGGCAAGGAGTGCTGCGGAGCATTCGATCAGAACTCTCCGCTCACTCAGTCTCGATATCAGGGATGCGAGCATTTCCGCAGTCGTACAACGAGAATCTTTCTCTGCCATTGGAGATTTCCTCACGCTGCGAATTTCCTCGGAGCGTCCCGGGAGAGTAGATCAATGTCCACAGCGTGATACAAGAATCGGATCTTTTCCCTCCGTCGTATTGAATGATTCGGCGTTTTTTCCGATCTCAATCTGTGCCTTCTTTCTCCCCGCAGGAATACGAAAAGTGGATTTATAAACGCAACGGGACCGGAATGTGTGCGCTCACGCGCTCATCTGACGCACCGTTTTCTGTCGAAACCAAGAATTTCCGCCGACACCGAGTTTTTTTCCGTTTCTGGAAGAGCAGGGAGATTTTTTTCTCTCTCGTTGAACGTTGGTGTGTCCCAAGTATAAATTTAGACATCAGCTCTCAGCACGAATGTGTCTACTATCTGTACGTATGTGTGTGTGTGTGGATTTTTTTGACAAACCGGCTCTCTATTTTCTTCTCCATCTGTCTGCTGGCTCCCCTAATTACTCTGGCACGCGTTGTAACAGTGGCAGCTAGGCAGGAGCCGTCGCTGCCCAGCATCTAGGCTGGAGGAGTTGGTCTGTCTGTCTGTCTATCGGTCGGTCGGGCGACTTCGGCATTAGAAGAGGGAGGGGAGCCGGCGGCGGCAGAAAAAGGTTCAAAAAACCATGAAGGAGAAAAAGCGGCTTGCACCGGCACCCGTCAAAGTCCACTCAGTCAGCTCGTCCGCCCGTTTGTCCATCCGTCCACCAGTCACTTGGTCGGTGGACGAATTTCAATTGGATCGGATGCACAGATTCGATGGCAAAGAAATGACGTCGTTGATGCAGTGGCGGCTGCAACAGCAGCAGCAGCAGTATCAACGACAAGTGAAAAAATAAATTCTACATCGTCCGACATCGAGAATGAAGACGATTAGAGGGTTCTCTTTCGCGAGCTGTGCTGTTGCCGTCGTCGTCGTCGTCGTCGTAGTTGTTCTCGGTCTGTCACTGTCTGTCCGTCACCCGGTCCGTCGATCCGTCGTTGAGTCCGTCCGTCCGTCCGTCTGTCTTTCGCTCGCTATTTGACGGATACTGTCGCGATAAGCAAATTATCAGCCTTCATCCACTCCAAATGAATCAAATCGAACGCCTGTTTCGATCCCAACAAGGAGGAGACGCTTCACTCACAAACGGCAGCCCCGGTAACAGAAGCCGCACCGACATAATGATGATCACGGTCGCCGTCGTCGTGTGTCTGCCCAGTCTACACGGAAGCCTAACCCTTTACAGGGACGGTGGCGGCCGGCTGGCTCCAATTAGAAATACGTTCGTTGACGTCTATTGACATTTTCATGAACGACGATGACGACGACGACAACACAACGGCCCAAAACAGAAACGACGTGGTCTAACGGTGGCAGCGTCACAAACGGCAGACGGAGAAACAAACATAGTTCAAGTGTACTGGCAGACGTTTCGGGGCTTGTCTTCAGCCTATTCATATCTACCGTCGACGGGAATAACAAATATGAATATAATGAAATGATAAATGTATGTGAACTGGGTATCGGATCGTGAGTTTTGCCGTTTCTGCTTTCAGCGGCAACTTCCAGCAGCTTGGAGGGCGAACCAATAAATCTACGGGAGAAGATTTTTCTGGTCCATTGCAAACTCTAATTGACCGATTACGGGCGGAAATTTATGATGACTCGTAACTCAGTACACTGATCGAAAGTCTTTGCGCGTTCCCACGAAAAATTGCGGTGGCGAGCGCTGCCCCGGTGAGACATACTCCTAAGTCCTGAGCCAAGAGGTAGCTCAAGGTTCTGTACAGCAGCTCTGGAGGCGCAGACTCCCGACTTGCTCTTTGTGCTCCCTGAGGTCCCGAATTCTCTTCCGTTAGAGTTCGGGATTGCACATTCGAAAATCCCGAGAAGCTTTCCCGAGCGGGACGCGATCGATCTCCCTTCTTCGGGTTGACCTCCGTCGTGACCGTACGAATTGCAGCTGAAAAGATTTATTTTCAGAAAACGCCAGTACGGACCACAGATTTGTTTGTGAGATTGAATCAGAATAGGTACCTGCTCGCAATTGCGTAATCACAGCCTGGGTACATCAATAAACAAATAATAAACAGTGCTCGTGCACATCAGTTTAAATAACATCAGTTGAATTCAGTGGTCTGGCAACGGCAACCGTTGGAAAGACATGAATGGCTAGAATGAAAGAAGCAGATGATGTTGAGGTATATAAATGAGAGAAGAAACACTGTTCTCAAAAGAGAATCCTGGGCTTTTCCAAGTGTTGCTCATCTCGTGCGACGCCTCATCCGTTATGGAGCCGAAACAAACATTTATTCATGAGCTTACCACCGCCGCTGTTGCTACCACTACCACAAAGTAAGTGGGATAGAGCGAGATGAAAACCTGCAGCAGCAGGGAGGGACCGAAACGGAACGAGAAAAAGCGCAGAAGGCAGAATACTGACGACACAGAGTTGATGATAAACAAAATCATTTTTTTGTTCTATTCTTTCCGAAGTTTACGGAGGGTTCCCTCTGTCCATTCCCTGTTTACTGACTGCTGACTAACCAACAGCAAGACAGCAGTAATGGGATTCTCAGGTCGACGCGCGAGCACACACCCCAGAATTTTCGAGCCTCAGTAATCCAAACAATTGCCACTTAGTTATCCGAAGTAGCATCCAGCTAACTATGTAACAATTTGCACAAGAAGAGCGTTGACTTTCCAAGTCAAGTGCACAACTATCGACCGATCCTTGAAGAAACGATTCACGAGAGCTGCACGCCTGTCCTCAACGCATGCTTGACCGGGCGTCCGCTCGTGGATGCCCACTAGACGCCTCGAGGACATATAAATAGCTGTGGACTCCTTTATAAGAGGTTCCCGCGATTCTCAACATGTTTCCGCAATGTTGGCTTACGAGACGTTGGAGGACGCTGTCCACATGCGCGAGTGTCACCGGTTTCGGAAGATTTTGTGGACTGTTTGATGAAATCCGTCTCTGAGGTGCCTCCTGGAAGCCAGCGTTTTTTTTCGCAAGACCAAATGCTTTTCCGCAAGCGGAACAGCTGCACGTGTATTCAACCGGGTGACTAACTACGATCGGTGGTGTTTTCCTTTTTCTTCATGCCGATATAAGTGTTATTACACGGCTATTCGGCAGCGATGATATTTTGAGTCTGATGATGTTCCTGCTGCTGCCGCTTCTGCTCCGGACTCTGTGGTAATTCCTGCCGGTGTTCCCGTCGTCCGAAAACGTTTTTCCACCGTTTCGTCTTCGGTTTTATCTTCCTTCAGTTAGTCTTAGTATCCGTAGTCCTTGGTCACGGGCAGGAAGACAGGCGACGACCGGAGGGGTCGTGCCCGGCTGCCGGGAACGGGAGAGCAGGAAAAATGCGAGGCGGACAGATTCATATCTGAGTGAGGTCCTAGCAAGATGCTCTTCTTCTGGGAGAGAGCAAGTAACGTTCGGTCTTGTTAAATGCTGTGTTAGTTAAGCTGTCATCACAATACAAATCCTAATCATACCACACAGTGCAGCTACAGAAACAAGGCGAAAAAAAACGCACACAGTGTAATTACGGGAAGGCGTATCCTCCACTTCTGTCAACAGAGATACAACGGCAATAGCGAAGACGACGTCGACGACGAGCAACAGCCCTGAGGCCGATGGCCATATGGAGTGGTTCGCCATTACGGATCTACAGACGAACTGACCAATGCTCAGTAGTGCTCTCCACAATGTCAGCAGTGACGTCGCGTCATGTCTCCTGTGCGCTGCGATAAAAGCTCGGCAATGCGGCCTGACGTCCGACAGAACAGTCGGACCCCGAAGACTGACACGTTCTTGATGAAATGACGAAGACAATCGGAGGAAAACCGAGAAAAGGTATCTCATTGCCGGAGATTTTCTTTTAAATTTCTGCAACTTTGGGGGTGAACTCTTCTGTATTCACAGATCGTTCCGGAAGTTATGCTGCCACGGGGTCGCGTTTTCACCGCCCGGAACAAGGCATCGCTCGGTATGCAGAGCCACGCATTTAGCGCGATGCATACCGATTTCATGATGGTGTACCCCATATCGAATCGCAAGCATTCGTGGTTTTCCGGTCGTCGGAGGTGGATGTACCATTCGATTCCTCCTTTGATGCAATGAAGTTAGGTTTCTCGAGGGAAGCCCTGCGATTTGTCTATCAAACATAACATGGCTCTCTTACGGTCCGTTATCCTAGAACTGACGTAGAAATTCATAGCCTCCTTTTAAAACAGATGCGGAACATTCTCCATGAGCAAAAACGAGATGCAATGGGTTCTCAAGAGAGTGGTCTTCTTGAACTCGGCACGACCATATCTGTCATTTTGGTCGTGCGTTCCAAATTCGCAACTGTCATTTGGCTCCTGCTGCCTTCATGGACGCTTGTGGACCAGCAGACGTTTAGTTTTGAAATAAAAACCAGCGAGTATGCAAATCCGAACGCATCCAGAATAATTTTTATATTTTTTTATTCTCGCGCTTCTATTTATCCTCGGTGATGATAACAGCCGCTCGTCGTCCGCTGCTACCGCTGACAACAATAATCGAAGTCATTGTCACGTCTAAAAAACGTCGCCACCAAAGTCCAAAGCACCGTTACGTCGTTTCAAGGAATTACGGAACGATTTTCTGCTGAGCGAAGGGTGGGGGGAGTTTGCCCAGAGCGCCCGATGCGCAGCTCTAGGAACTCGATCCGCGACTCGCTGCGCTCGTCATCATCGACGATGATCGTGCGGCAGATATTTTGATCAGACAGGAGAAAAAAACCAAAAGACGAAACATGCTTGTTCCGGAATCTTGATGATAAGTCCATTATGTAATGAAATCGGCTTTCGGGTGCTGATCTGCTCACGGTGTGCGAGGCCATGTTGGCGGCGGTTCCTGAGGATTCTGCTTTCGTGGTACATAGTATGGTAGTCAAAGAAACAGTCACCACGCATCGTGCAGCACCACGATATCAAAACGGTGCAAGCGTTGTTCAACTTGAAGAGGTATAAAATCAAGTACATGAAAAAGAGGAGTGCACAACGCGACACGCTCCAGCCGCATAGTCCTTTATGACGATGGCGCCGACGACAACGACAGCGAAGCACCTATCCCGAAAGCCATTTTGCTCGGTCCACTCTGGAACTTTATGATCGTCGTTGACAGCGCGCCGCAGAGGGAAATTTGAAAATCGGAAACACTTTGAGAAGGGAGCAAAAAGGGGATCCGAACCATCTGTTCATCCCAAAACAACGGAAAACCACGGACCTCGTTCTAAAACTGTTCCTCGTCTTCCGTGAGCTGTGGATTTTATCGCCGGACGAACTACATATCCTACAATATCACGATTCGTCCCTGGCTTGTTCTCTTGTCGTAGACGATGGTGCGGACATCTCGACCGACGGGTCGTTCTGACCACCGTGAACTACATATGGATCATAACATTTTACTTTGCTTTAGTGTTCGATATCATTACATGGTTTATTAGTCGTCGTAAGAGCGGTCGTCGATCGATGTAGCATCAGCACCGATCTTGCAAGGCACCAACACCAACCCATCATGAGAGCAAGCTGGCGGCGAGCGACAGGAATCGACCGGGAAAGCACTTCCACCGCAAGCGCACGACGTAATTTATATGATTCCTAGCTCTCTGGCCGCACTAACGCGCGACCGCTACGATACTCTACGCTGATGATATTCATTTGAGCGATATCAGAATTCGACGAGAATGTCTGCCGGAGCATCTATAATTATCCAATAAAATGGAGGAAATTGATAAATCCGGGCGGAAAAAAGGGCTCCAACTCCACCCCGACTCCTCTCATTGCTCCGGTTGTCATCGAGCGGACGTGGCTATCGGAGCGAGGATGCAACACCATCTCGCTCTGCAACAAGATCCGAGCTCGCTATGATTTGTAACCGAGGAGGTCAGCGTGCGACCGCAAACTGCGGGACTGTCGATGGTCAATATGGGCGTCCTCGCGGTCAATAGAACAGACAGGCTGGAATTCTTCCATCTCTCCAAGTTGACCATTCTGGTTTGGAATGTAACCGTTTGGTGTTTCATTCCGTTGGATTCCCAGTCGGAAATCTCGATTGCTAGTCGAATACGGCCGTAGTGCTTTGGAACGAATACTCTGTCAGCCTCAAACGAATTAATCTCTCTTATCACACACAGATGTGTCAACACAGCGGCGACAGTGTTTTGGCAGCGATGAAGTTGATTTCGAAGTTGTGACACGAGAGTACGTACGGTCGTCTGCCTCGAGCCACCACCGGTAATTGTGGGATATATCATCGCCTACACGTTTTCGGCGTGTGGTTGCTACAAAGACGTCATCGGTCTTCGTTAAGTGTTTGTTTACGGTTCTCACTCGCTGTTTGTCTGAGTGCCAGACAACCGACTGTTGTCCATGTCATTTTCAAAAGTCAAACGTTTGTCTTAATTTACCGCGTGGGCTTCAAGAGTTATATAATCTCACCTGGATTCCATTCTACAACACTGTAGCCATCCTCCTGGTTGGCTACAGTGTTGTTCTTGGAGGAGTTCAGGAGTTCTTGTCGGTGCCCGCATGTGCAGTGGTCGGCTCGGTACCGCTCGCGCCTCTTCCTGATGGATCTCCCGACTCTGGAATGTTTTCTGAAATGACCAATGAGTTGTCGAGCAGTATTTCCCGAGCACGAGAAAATAGCAGAGAAGAAAAAAAAACATTTCCAGGATGAGAAATCGACGCGCATCGAAATGAAAAGGGACGACTCTTCGCGAAGAGAGAGAGATTGAACCCAAAAACCGCAAAAAGGTCAGAGGGGGTCTAGTCGCAACAGCGGCTGGCTGTAAACGGTTGATATTAACAATAATTCTGACTCCGGAATGATCGATTGTCACTGACGTTCGTTCGCTCGCTTGGCTTCTTGGTTGAGAGATCGGTCGAGTATTGCGCAACGTTGTTCCCATGGCGTTCAAAGACTCTGTGTCGGAAAAAGCGCGGCCCACAGGTGTCGACAAAACACCATGAGAGGGTCCGCATCAAACAGCCAACCAGGCTTGAAAATTTCGGCCGAGTTTCGGAACGACCGTCGCTGAGCGCTTTCACTGAGGGCATTGATTCGAACGTTACTTTTCACACTGTTCTACCATGTGTCAACGTATGACCCATGTCAATGCAACCAGTGATTGATGTTCAACTACCGTTTTGCTACAGTCGAGTCTCACAGCTTTTCCAAATATTCCGGGGAAGCGGTGTATTACGGACTATCAGAAAAGCTCTCGCCAAAGGATTGCGATGATGTTCTGTGGGGCTCCCAAAGCGGCCTCTCTCAGACGCCGAAATACGTCCTCAAAAATAACATAATCAACACCACCAAACAAGGATTTCGACATGGCTCGAATCTTCGGCGTTGAGCATCAAGTGTGAACAATGTTCGTCTGGTCATCGATAGTGATGTGCTCGGAAGAAAAACTGCAATCCGCTGCGACCGATGAGCGAGTCCGCACCGGGACACAGAAGCAAAAACATAGTGGAAAGCAAGAAAGAATTAAAACTGGTTCACTGCAGTCACGGAACGAATTCCAGCACACGGCATGAACACAGTAGAGCACGCTCGCAGGCTTGCATCGATCTTTACCCTCTTCTTCTGCCACAATGAAGCACGACAACGGCATCAAAAACCGAGCCCCATGCTGAAACACGTGCCGAATGGATACATCGCGAAATTCTGGCGAATAAAACATCGTGGTATTCAAGCGAACATCAGACAACCGCTCATCGTCAGTGTGACAAACATCGAAGATGTCGTTTCTTCGCTTCCAACGATCGAACGAAACTCGAACGACGGAATCAAACAGCGTGCGATCACAATGCCGGCAACGACGTCCCCTGTCCCGATCATCTGGGACACGAGACCTGAGCTCGACACAGCGAGGGCGAGTCTAAAAATTCGAGGAGAAATAGTGTGGGCGAACAGGTTCAGAGTATGCCTTCAGCATTTTAACGACCAAAGTACCGACGGAAGATGAAAATTCAGATGATTTGAGGTCTACAGCAGAGGTGATTCTACGGCGTCTGACCCTCGTGTCACACTGTGGCGGATTAATCG
This sequence comes from Neoseiulus californicus, assembly GCA_028455905.1. Lineage (NCBI taxonomy): Eukaryota > Metazoa > Arthropoda > Arachnida > Mesostigmata > Phytoseiidae > Neoseiulus > Neoseiulus californicus. Next base: position 5,615,206 of record JAMQGS010000008.1, read on the forward strand.
GGCGTCGCGGCCCAAGTCGAACGGACCACATCCACACGCTCACCGACACGGAATGCGATCGCCTAATCCTCGGGATCGGGTTGAACGTCGAGCCGGAGGTTTTAAAACAATAATTTAGTGCCGTACAGTGGTTTTAAAGAGATAGCCGCACTTTCAGCTGCTACATTAAACATACGATAATGTCACTGCTGTCGCACTCCATCATGATTCCTCTTTCGATTCGATTCGTGCGACCGTATCTCTCTTCGCGTGGTTGCTTCTGTGGCAAGCGTTCGTTTGAACTCTCGCGGCTTCGGATTTCCCGTGATTTCATCAAGATTCTCAGACTGATTCACCTACACTGTGAAACAAATCTGAACAATGAAAGACATCGGTACGCTAGCTAGAACCGGCCGCTCAATCGTTCCGGGGAGACTTGCTACCGATGCGGTCCGAATAAGCGGAGGCCACCATCTCCATCGTCTCCTCGAGAAAAGTTGTTGCGATTTTCACTTGAACGCACCGCAGATGAAAAGCCGAATCTCAAACACGGTGGTCGAATAGGAAACGGGAGATTTCACTATGAGGCCACTGCGAACGAAATCGGAGCAGAACAAAACGTATGCAGATGGGTACACTGCAATGTAACGCAATGTAAATGAACGGCATTTTCGCCTCCCTCCCGTTTGACTGCGTTATTGCAGGAGTTTTTTCTTCTTTTCACTATGTCCCACCGGTTTTCCACGGGATTCGTGCTTGTTGGCCTGTTTGTGTGTGAATTCGTATCTCGGCTATGTATCTCTTCCCGACTACTGCAGAGGGTTTAGTGTCCGTCCGTACCATTCGATAATTTATTCAGGAACTATTCTGTTCGGGTCTTCCGCTTCGGAAACGCTTTGTTTGCAGTGCTCGTGAGCACCTCGTGAATCGCAACAGCTTCCGACAGAACTAGTTTAAGATGTCCGTTCCGTTTCACCATCGTCGAATCGCCTCGCCTGAGAGAGATCTTCTTTCCTGTTCTCCGCATCGGACGCTCGAGTTGCCCGTTAATTGAGTTGCCCATTTACCCGGGAATCCGTTACAGAAGTGACGGAAGACCCACAGTGTCGCAGAAGCTGCGGTGATGGATTTCCAGAGGATTTTTTTCTGCATTTTCCGTCGAAGATCTATCTATATCTATAGCTATCATTCGCATTGGGTAGACCCACATACGGCGTGGAATGAAATTCCGTCGCTGAGAATAAAGGGCAGAAAGAAGGAACGAACCAAGAAAGCAGGTCTCTTACTAGGATTTTGACTATCCGTCTTCAGTCGACTTTCTGATCGACGGCGGAGTCACCGAGCCAATTTTGAAGCTTTGTCCGACGCCCATCTATTTGTTTGGTCAGCGGTCGTATATATCATCATAACAGGAATTAACCAACGCACAGAAAAGAGCTAGCGAGCGCAAGACCGAGAGAGAAGAGCTGAAAACACGCTAAACCGAGTGCGATTCAACAAGACTGACAGATCTTAGTGAGCACGCGATTCCCACCCTACTTTCTGTCTCCGAGCTTTTCTCCTATGACTGAAACCACTACTTGCTCCGAAGAGAGTCGAGTCATCCATGCCGAGTCATTCGTGTATCCCAGCAGTCTCTGTAATTGCTGGACTATTTTCAATTGATGATTCGGCGAACGCACGCTTTCGAAAGCTCCGGAAATTCGCAGGGATTCCAATCCCGAGTAGTCGAGGCGGGGGACCCGAGTTCGGATCTTCGGTCTCTATCGTCCCTTGTCCTCCTGGCGCTTGGTGCCCAGAATTCAGAATCCTTCGCTCTCGTTATCGCTCCTTTTGGGTCCAAGCGGCTGGAAGTTCGATCGTCCCAATCGAGGTAGCAAATGGCGTGGCCCTACGATTCGGGTAGATTCGACTGCGTTTTGTCAGATAAAGCGAGCTTGGAAGCTGGGTTAGAAAACGGATCAGGCTGCTCGAGGATTTCTACATTTGCGTTTCTGTATCTCGATCAATTGAGCTACTGGAGATAACTATGATCTCAATTACATGGATCCGACGCACCTGGAGCGGATATGAATATTCAAAGGATTAGCGCACTCTCCCGAACGACCTCTTTATCGTGTTGCGCGAAGAATTTGGAAACCACTTCTCGACAATTAATTTGTTCTGTTCATAATCAGTTCAAACAACTCTAACCAGGATTGTTTACGTCGATATCGCTCTGTTTTCTGGAAGCTGCTCCGGAAAACGCACGTTTTTGTCATCCTGCTTCGATCCGCTCGTTTGTTTTGCGTTTCTGTCGCCGCCCAAAGATGCTCGCTCGTTCGCTCGCATGTCGAAATGAGTAATTGCGATTTGATTCTCAGAATGTGGCCATGAGGAGAACAACACGAAAGCAACAAAAATTTCCAGATTAAACGAGAGTTTGTTCCATGGAAGCTTTGATCCCCGTGAAACTTCCACCACCATGCAGAATAAACACGAACAGATTTGGGCTTTTTTTGCGCTTTCGGGACATCCCAGTGTTTCCAGTCCATAGTTCGTCGACATTGCGATGCCTCGTGCCATTGTTCCTCTCTCCGAGTCTTCGACTGATCGAGACCGTTCAGAGCGGAATCAACAACGGAAAGAAAAATGGCCCCACCCTGTCTAATCCCAGTCGTCAGACCGAAGAGAAGTCGCTGTCAACTCACCAGTGACAAGAATACAGAACCGCAATCCAATTTAAATCGACCACACATAGAGCACGTACGTTTATCTCAGCCGCGACAAGATGACTGGACAGATGTAGACGAGTCAGATCCAGACAGGTCTGGCTGCTGCTGCTGAACACTCGGCTTCCCTATCCGTCGGTGTGTCCGTTTGTCCGTCCACAATTTGTTCGATTCTCTGTCTGCGCGCGACACGTTGACGAAGATGCAGCTGAAGAAATGTTTCTGCATTCTGGAACGAGTGACTGCTCTATTTATGGTTTCTGTTGGGGCGAGCATCCTCGGAAACCAAACTGAAAATGGACTCGTTCGATGGTCGTTGATAATTCCTCTTCTTCTCACGCGCGAATTATGCAGGTTTTTGATTGAACACATTTGTCTCCAGCGAGCTCAACTGAACCCGATTCAATCGATCCTTAATAAATAAATGTGATCTGAGAGAAGATTGAGCCAGCGTGAAATGAAGCGTTGGATCGAGCAGAATTGGATGACGACAATCTTCCTCGGCTCCGGATTGCTTTTCCCTCTCGTGGTTTATGTAGATGACGACGATATTGAAGCCGCAGATGAGCAGCTAATCTAGCGCAGTCTAACTCAAGCCGATAGATCTGGAATCGATCAATTCATTGACGCACACGTCGCACGAATGCGTTCGGGGACAAGGATCTTGGACGATCTGGAAACAAGTTGAAACATTGCCGAAAGTCTACAGATGTGGAATTGCCATGGTTGTGGTTTCAACATTCATTGGTCCTATGATGATCCTCCACGGCAGCTGGAAGTCGGGGCAGGTACGTGATATCTAGCCAGGGTTGCGTGAACCTTATTGGAACAAGCTTCACTGTGGATTGTATTGTGCATACATCAAGCCTAATCTCGAACAAAATCTCGCTGACCCCGGAGCACCTAGCGCCAGTGACGATGTATTGTTTCTCTTGGGTCCCCGTTTTAATCATCGTCAGACGATATTGTTGGTGTTGCTTCTGCCGTCACTGTTGCAGGTTTGATTTTATTGACGGTCTTCATTGTTTTATATTGTTGTAATAGTAGTTGAGTGGGCCTTATCGCCTCACTGGACGGAGCTCGGGCTAGCGACCAACAAAGCGGCCGCCCGCCGTTATTCCGATGCCTCGTTCTTCTGCCACAACATCCAAGACCAGACGCTCGCTGTCGTTGCTTTCTGGTTGCGGGCGCAAACGAAACAGCCAGGGTTTCTTCGAGACCGTGAAATCGTTTTTTGAAAAAAATTCTCGACTTCGACAAACGAACTTCTGTTCAAATGGAACGCTCCAGATGATGTTTAAGCTTGCAAAGGTGATGAAAGTATACGGAGAAAAATGAAATTCACAAAAAAACAGCGGAATAACTTACCAAGCGTTTGATTGTGTTAACATCAACCGCATTATTGATTCCAAGTATGTTGTTCGGATCATTTTTTTTTTTCACAGATCTGGAATTTGCCTAGACAGCCTGGTTGACATTTTCACAGACAATCAATTCGGGTGAAACAACTTCTGTTTTTTTTCTGAGACGTGTTCAAGTGTCATCTTCGGAACGGCTTCCTTTTATATTTGGAGAGATGAATGAGAAAAGAGGAAACAGCGCCCAAACTTCAAGCACTCTCGTTACGATTGTGGGCAGCTGAACGCGTGTCGCATCTGCGAATGGATCAAACGTTTCGCCCGCAACGAGAGTAGTCATCATCAATAGTCATAAAAATGACTGATATCGTTGTCGGCGATAAAACCACTCCGAAACGCCATATAAGCCATGATTCCAATGTTTATGCCGTCACACGAGGTGTACCGTTATGCAGAGAACCGGAACGGCGGGAAGTTCGCCAAGAATGGGCGATAGGAGACCCGACGCGACCCCGGAGCGGGTGATGAGTAACGTCAACGTAAACTTCCTTCCCTGGATCCATTGCAAATTGGATTCAGTTCCGATCCTTGAAGAAGTCCGGAATTTTATTGTTCCTTCCTCTTTCTTGAGTTCGTTGTGTTCGATGTCCGATTTCTACCCTTCCGATGAAAAAAGATAGCGGGCCAGCAGAGAAATTCTGGGATGGCCTGCATTTGTCAAACTCGTTCAAAACATTTACGATCGAAATTGAGTGCTGACTCGTACATTTAGGAAAGTTTCCTTCGAAGCTCGGTCCCACATATCTTTCCAGATGCCCACACGATGCTTTCTAGCTTCTCAATGCTTCACTTGTTGGCTGGCAGGAAAGGAAGCAGCGGCTCGTCTGTCCCGCCTCCCGTTCTCGGTTCTCGAAGTCGGTTTTCGATAGTCATGTCTTGCCAGAAGCCGTTCCTTTTCCTTTAGAATATCGAGAAGCGTCTTTCACTTTATGTGAATACGCGGTCAAAACGAGGGAAAGCTTTTCTTATTGTTGTGGTATCTTTATGAGCAGACACATATTAACACCTCCTCCGGACAGCGGTCGTCTTTGCAGCTACACGCGAGGTTCTGAGAATCGATGGTTTCCCTTGTTTGAGCAACGCGATTACGGGATCAAAAATCGGAATCACCAGTGGGCGTTTCGAACCCAGTTCTTTGTCTCTGATGGCCTAGATCCACTCGGCAACCTATATTGAGAGGTATCGAGGAACCTGTCGTCGACATCCAGTAAGGAGAATAGTCGACAATGTAACCGGATGAGTGGTTTCATAGTACTGGCTACCTGGAGAATACTGAAGATGGTACCATAAAGCAGACAGTAGCTCCGCTGCTGCGGGTCGGGCACTCCTAAGAGCGAAAATACGAGCTCCACCAAATTATCCCATTAATAAATATGAATTATCTCATCGTGCCGTCGCCGTGTTCGCTCCATTCGAGGTGATTCCGGCTTGAGAGGAAACAGCTCAATTTTTTCAGCATGGAGCGTAATTAGAATCCAATTTAGGGAGAATTCCTTTGATGTTCACCTTTGCCGTCAAACGGAATCTCACGATGAAGCGATCGTTTCCGAATGCGATAAGACGTTTCCTGTTGTTGGAAATCTCTCAACTTCTAACGGATGAAGCCCAACAAACCGAGGCTTGAGAAGGCTGGCGGTGAGGCATGAATCGTTGAATAACAAGAATGGAGTGAAGCCACGCTGCTTACGCGGCCTGTCAGCGGTTCTGTTGCGTCACATCTGGAAGACGATACCCGATCAAGTTACGCGGAGGGATCATTGACGATAACAGAAAACCGTCTTCGATAATCGTTGCATCTAATCGGATCTATTAGAAAAGCGGCCGTCCGAACTGGTTGTCTGGGAACAGCGAAAAAGTTCGACTTCGTTCCATTTTCGCATGCTTCTCCATCACAATCGCCGTTTCCCCTGTTCTTGCCCTTTCTTGACGGAATTTTCGGCAAACTGGCCCGTGATGACCAGGCGTTAGTTTGATCTTGCAGTGAATTGTTCATCATCATCATCATCGTCTCGAGTTATCGCTCGGGCACTCAGGGGGACCCCGATTTTCAGAGACGCGCGACGCTGAACACACAACGACCACGTCGCGTCGTTGCCACTTGAAACTCACAACTCGCAGAACACGCGTCCATTCAAACCACAGTCGACACAAAAGTGAAAGGAACGAGCAAAATGAAGATTTGTATCAGGCGACCCTGATTAGAGTTGAGTTGCCGTCCGTCCGTCCGTCCGTCTCCCTATGTCCATCTCTGCTTCCGAATATAGAAATGACCTAATTAGCCAAAGTCTGCATTGTTCACCTTTCATGAGAAACTAGATCTTTCATTCTTCGCTTGTTGATGTTTTTCGCGGGAATCGTGGTACGAGAATCATGTGACCGCCCTGGCGAATCGGGTCTCCTTCCGTGTGTCGGAGAACGCGCATGACGTCGGTCGTGAACTTTTGCGGCGTGTCCTGATGAGGAGTCCAGATCGCCTAGAATCGGAGATACGTCCTTTTGACTGCTGCGCTGCACCCAAGCACGAAGAATTAACTCCGCAGGGCTTTTTAGAAAACGCTCTCGCTGTTTTTTTCCCGAAATACACCTCAAGCTTTCAAATGGAAGTGAAGCAATGTAGGGCTGGGCACATTCAGGAGAACGGAAGTGAACACGTGCCAATAGCTTTGGATATGGTTACGAATACGCATCTGAGCATGGATATACATATGTATTCACATTGATGGATATGAAAATGTCGATCTGTGATCCAAAAAGACATGCCCGATGACCACTAGCGTAGCCACGGGGGGGGCCGAGGGGGCCATGGCCCCCCCCAAGATTTTCGGATCGCCCATAGGGCTCCATGTTAAAGCTCAGCATCATCGTCCGTTGGCCCCCCCCCCCAAGATGGTGCAGAAATGGTCTTGGCCCCCCCCAAGAAAAAATCCTGGCTACGCGCCTGCCGATGACTCGCTCCTAGCTGTGCGCCCCATACGAACGGACATCCAGTTCATGTGGGGATCCCGTTCACATTCAAGTTCTGCCAAACCAAAAATTCTGTGAACCAAAAATTTCAGGCAACATCTTATTGTCAGCTATCGAGGTTTTCTACATATTGGACCCCAATGCGATCAACAAAGAAATTGATTTTTCTGTTCTCGGGCAGAGTTTTGGCGGAGTACAACGACTGCGTCAAGGGGCGGTGCAGGAGCCCCGTCAGCGTGAAGCCTTTGTTTGTTGCGAGGAGCAGCTTTGTAACATCGAATCGTGCAGCGGAGATTCAGTTACCGCAGACAGAAGATGTCACCCTTTGTCAGCTGAGCCGAACCGAGAAGAAACCCATCAATTCCCTACGGCGGCGCGGATTTCAGCCCGCCTGGGGGATACAGTTGCGGCTGTAATGTGTTTAATTCGATGATTAGAAGACCGTTTGATACGGGCCGCCGCCGCAACCGTCGCAACAGCAGTCGTCTACGGTCAAACAATGATCGGAATCCACAAGTCAGAAGAGACAGAAGAAAAGGGAAAAAATATGCTGCGGGTGACATTCCGCAGCGAGTCGGTCTCTGAACGCGCGTAAATCTTCTTCCAAAGCTCACTTGGTCTGCCGTCCTGGCCTGCCTGCTGGCTGTTTGCTGCGCCATTACTCTATACGTCAATCTTTGCCGTTCCTGACAGGGGGAAAATCAGAATTTATTTCGTACTTGGCGACAACTCCGGATTGGTGAGCGTTTTTCTTTATTTTCCGCTCGTTTTTCGACCTGATCGCTCGCGGAAATTCAAGCCCCGCAGAGCTACTGGAATATCTCGGAAATCCCAAAACACATGGAAATTACAAATCCACGACTGCCGAGAGGGTCTTGATGGCAGATTCTGATGACTCGTTTTCGTTAAAACCGGAACTCTCTGAAGTCGATCATGTTTGTGGATAACAGGGGCGTTTTTCCTCGGATCGATGGAAAACTTGACCGCTGAACGGATCGAGTGTTTGTCTTGAGAAGCTCGAAGCGCTGTCAAAAACTGAGCTTGAGGGATCTCTTCGAGCGATTTTCTGTTCCTTTCTCGCTCGTTCTTCCTAAGTCGCTGGAATAGCGGAATCTGTCACCGGAGAAAGAAGATACAGCCACACCTTCAAAACCCATGGTCGAGCATCGCGACCATTGCTGACGGAGATGGCGGTTAAGACGTCTGTTTGAGGCCTTCCATCTTGAGTCAGAATTCGATTTGCTCTGTCCGTCCGCCTGACTGAATCATTCGGCCAGTGGCTTACCAAGTCACTGTGTCAAAAAAGCTCGAATTGACGGAAAGAATAGCCAATATGCCTAACTTCATGAACCGAAGCGTTCCGCGATCGATGTTGACTACCGTTCGACCTCATGAATCTTCCAGCGTCCTCTTCTGGATCTTCCCCGGAAGAAACCCCGAAGGAAACCCATCCCAGGGGGAAGTCGCGGAAACCGAGTTATCCGATTGACACGTGACGAAATCGTCGGCCAAACACGATTTGGGACCGAAGAGGAAAAACTCACCTGTTTCCGTCTCCGGAGACAAACGCAGATGAATCCGGAGTGTTTGGAAGCGGCCGCCGCGGCCTGCTCCCAAAACTTTCTCGTTCGTCATTCTTGAATTTCTTCATTTTTTCTGGCTCGAAAGCCGCTGCCGCCGCCGCCAAGCACCGTTGAATGAATGGAAGGGCGAACGAATAGAAAACACAACTGGAAAAAAGGCGGAAAATACTTTAGGGGAAAACGACTTACTGTTCGGTGGTTCACTCGCTGGCTGGCTGGCTGGCTGGCTGGAAAGCGTCGGACAATACGCGCTCGGTCAGGGCACCCCTCCCTCCGGCCTATTCCATAGTCTATGTAGTCCGTCTAGCTCGTCGATGATCTGCTGCGGCAGCGCTGTTTCGACGCGTGGTCGGAATTCATCCCGGAACCGAGTCGCCGGTTGCTCGTTTAGGTTATCTCCCATGATCCCGCTCATTTCGACACACGAAGCACCGTCAGAGGTGGCGTGTAGTAAAGGGCTCTAGTTAACCGCGATCGACACCCCACCAAACGAGGGCAGCGTTCTTGGGATTCTTCCAAACGCGCGCGCTTGGAAAAGAATCAAAACCGAGCCTCCGACGCCTTCCGCTCATCCGCAGTTCAAAGTCCGAGAAGAGATTTGGAGCTTGAATTCGCTTTATGGTATTTATTATTGATTCACGTCTCCTGCACGACGCGACGCTTTTGAAGCTGTATAGCGCGTTGATGTGTTTCGCAAAGTTCAAAGTCATGTTCGGTAAGTGAATCATTAATCCCTCGCTGCGATCAACTGTGCATATGATCGACTCTAATCAGGTCGATAATTCTTTCTCGAATTCGTTCTCGGGAAGAAAAAGAGAACGGCGCAGCGTTCGCACGCACGCTCAACAATACATCCAGATTGACGACCCGCGTGTTATAGCAACGATGCTTTCGATCCGATAGCGTCATCATGTTAACATTCTACCCGTTTTTCACCCCAAAACATCGCATTATGGGAAAATTCGCGAAACGTAGCCCAGTTTGGAGCCAAACCCACCATCGCAAGCTCCACTGTCATCCTCGATGTAGTACACTGCTCACTGAGTAGAGTCCAGGCCGAGAAGAGGGGAATCTCGGCCCGGAGGAGTGTCCCTCTGGTTCGTTCGAATCGTCATCTCGTGTCATGGATCGAATGCGATGGAATCGGAGGTGGCTTGCAAGCGGGGAAGGCGGACTGGACTGGTAGAGAAAAACATGCTCTAGGTTTGTGACAAAACCGAAAACGCTTCCGCGAAACGACTGACGAACAATAAAGTAACAACAAGTGCTCCGCGACATCGTTTCCGACGCTCAACTGGCAATAGGTTTTGACATTATGCATTGGGTCCTCGGAGCGCCCGCTGCGATCCATCTTAACGGATCCAGATGTGCTGCTTCGCCCGGCGTCGCCTATGCATGGCCGAGTGCTACAACGGACGCTACGGGAGACGTTCGGTGACACGTAACGCGTTTTTAACCCGCCACCGCCGTCTCTGAGTCAGCCGAAAATTAATTTGAATCTTTTCGAAGGTCGTTCACGTCACCGGGTTAGGCGACGATTTCTGTCGCCGTTTCTTCTCTGCAACGTTCCCGCTCTCACAGCGCCCCGACGATCGGTCCACCGAACAACTCACGTTAACCACTTGCGGTAGAGTTCATCGAAACCAGCGGCCGGAACCCCGAGATTACAGCAGCACAGCAACTACTTGGGCGCTGATACACGATACGACGTCTTTTGGTTTGATAATGGGCATTGGCCACTACCAACATCGGCTCAGTGCCCTGGCCCGTTTACTTTGAGGAGAAGGGGTTCAAGAGGGAGAAGAAAAAAAAGTTTGCTCCAACTTCGTAACGGTTGTTCATTCAGCTCAGAAGTGGAGTTCGTCGTCGTGTTTTCTGTCGGTAAAACAATTGCTAGATGAGCAGGCCTGTTTGTATGGCTAATAATAAAAGAAGAACCACGACCGACAATTTCTGGACTCGGAACGAACGGATAGGACGGGTCGACGAAGTTAGGCACTAGCTGAACAAGCGAGCTACCGCACAGACAGCTAGCTCATCATACGCGGGCAGTCGTAAGCGTGTCAATATAATTTGTTCTGGAAGAGGTATTCCTTTACTTTTCCTCTAAGGGATAAGGGTTTTCCACCTGCATCCCATATCAAACACGAGTCAGTCGTCACGTTGAACTGAACTTGAACGGTTGCGTCGTAGAAAACAATTGCGATTCCTTGCCAGAAAGAAAGATTCAAAGTGCCGTGACCGAAGGTTCAGCATGTGGGCACCAGAATTAACTCGGAAGACCAATTTAGATAAGAGTGACAGTCGTCGTCATCTTCCTCTGTGTGGGATGACGCGACCGCTTAAGAGGACACAATGCTACGATTCTGCGGGCTTCTCATATACCTCACGAGCGAGCCGGCGATCTTGTTTATCTTTAATTCAGTCCTCGGAGTGACTCAAGCAGCTACCCGGCGAACGATTGTCCATTGCATGAACATTAGTTGCACCGCACACCCGCGTGATTAACATATGCACAAAAGAAGTAATTAACGTATTTTTTTCACGACACCTCCCAAATTGAAAAACAGTTCGCGGGCCGGCTCAGTGTCTGGAGTGTGAGTTTTAGACGCCATAGAGAAATCGCTCGTGATAGAATCGACTCATCTTCCATCCAAGGCCCAACTTGAATAAGTTCAGAAGCGCTTCCGCGGAGATTCGCGAAGTATCTCTGGTACTCGATTTCTCGGCCCGCATTCCTTGACTCTATCAGGGTCGGATCCTTTGCAGATGAAGTGATCCGTAGAGGCACCGGAAGTTCGCGACTGTACGAGTTATGTTGAGATCGTTTTCACGAGCGATTGAGTGATGGCTTTCTCCCGATCGGAACACTTTCGCGACGGACAGCCACGTTCTGAAGTGATTTTCGATGATCTGCAACAGTCGAGATGTCACCCAATTCCTCATGATTCTCCCGAGTCACACAGAACAGTCTGGTTCCTTCTCAGCGGGCATCCGCGCAGAATCAAGCAGCGAAACCGTGAAGTCGGACCGATTCAGTCCGACGCTGGAAAAACACCCGACGTCGAGATGAATAACTGAATCAATGAATGAAATTCAGTGGGCTCTAAACGCTTCGTCGGTTCCGTCGAGCTAGTCACAGCTCTTGTTCATAGACACGTGTACTAGCGATCTGAGATTACCTACATTTGAGACACGAAGACGCTCTTCCGACGTTGACATCATTCTCCCGCTCCTTTCGTCTCCTCATTCGCCTTGTTCTGCTGTGCCTTCAGCGTAGTTTTCATTCGTTTTGAAATTGAAATGTTGCATGCAACTTCACGGTGCAGCCGGCGTGGCTTCGACTGTCAGGGAGTCTGCGGAGTAGCAGATGAGAGTTAGAGCGGATCTGCTTAAAGTGGCCGGCAACCGAAGAATCGGACAGAAACAAGAGCGACCTGGAGATATAATTTCTGACAAGCAGAGACCAATGTCGTGTCTTCCGTGATTCAACTCTTTCCTGATCTGACTCCCACGGGTCGCGCGTATCATGGTTCGCGTTACCGAGATTAATGTCAGGATTCCTCTCGGAGTTTGGAATAGTACTCTTGTTTTGTTTTGCTTGCTTTCTAGATCGGCATTCGTCACGCATTCACGTGACGCTTCCGTCCCCGTGATAAACTACTTTGATTGAGTTAACCGCCTATGTGAGATCAGGACGTTCGTTGCTGGTTACAGAACGGCTACGAATTCTGTCAATGCGAGAGCTCATTCCGGCTCCATGTTTCGCGCCTCGAGGGTTCAATGGGCCTCCGTAGTGCGACAGATGGGATGTAATGATGCCTTTTCCTGGGACTCGATACGGGGTTCGGGGATCATATTGTACTCGTTAGAGCTTGCATCAGAAGGGCGCTAACTGAACTTGGTAGTTTCACTCTCCTGTCCATATTTTTACCGTTCCCTAACAAAATCTGAATAATCCATAATCCCGCAGCAGTATCACCATCTCAGTTTCTCCTGCCCCGGAATTTTCCAACCGATCTCAAAACATCGCCTGTGTGAATCAAAGCAGAAAAAATCAGAGAAAGACAACTTGGGAACCGCCAACGAGGGAGGGAGGTCTCATTAATACGCGCGGCGGACGAAGCACAACGATTAGCAAGACAGCGTCACTCTTTTGTTTTCGAAAGTGGTTTGTAAATCTTTCCATTTTGAAGACCTGCCCACGCCGCGCCGTCGTCTCATCGAGCGATTGATTCTTCTGCATATCCAGATTTAGGCCACGCTCTATTGTGATGAGCCTCTCGTATTAATCGACGCTATTGGAAATCGGAAAAAGCAAAGCATCGGGTCGGCCCGTTTTTAATCTCATCATTCCGCTGTGATTTGCAAGAACCGATACGGTTTGAAAATCAGAGGGGGTAGAAAAATCAACGACACGATAATAAACGTCGCTCGTTGTTATCGGTTCGGTTTGCTTGGCCGACGTCTCCTGATGTTCCGTTACTCGAAACAGCGTGGGAAATCATCGAACCCGCTGGATACCTGCATGTGTAATACCCCCTCAATAACCTCTCAAACGTTCCTTTCCCATGCGAATACCTCGTTCCAACAGACTTGAAGTTCCAACTCTTCTCGACCTTACAACCATAGTTCCAAGAAACTCCGTAACGATCAGTCCTGAAAACGATCCCACGGAAACAGGAGCTCAGCAGCTCAATCGCTCCTTGACCTTCCCCGAATTCAATTGCGATAGCGCTGCGCCGTTCCGCAGACAGGCCGTAGGGAGGCGGTGAGGATGGAAATCAGTCATCGATATCACAAATGACCCAATACGTAGCGTATCCACGCAAGCGATAAAGCTCTCCAATCGCTTTTGGAGAAGAAGCCTGGAAAAGAATATGCGCCAGCCGTTGTCTGTTCGCTTCAAAACTTCGCCACGTCTGGGTGTGAGACTACTTCAAATTGAATAAAAACAACTTTCCCAGTAGCCTGTTCAAAAAGCGCACTCGTTTTCCGCGAGAAACAACGTCGAACTACATGCCTCACTTGGTATCACCTTACACCGTTACGCGGGGATCCTTTTTTGACGGCGTTTTGCTCGATTTGTGAGAACGGTTACGGCGTCGGCGCCTCTGCCTCGATAAGGGGTGGATTTTTGAGTCCTCCTGACTCCCAAAAAAGAAGCACAGGGAATCTCAGATTTCCAGACCAGACCATGAGTCCTCTTAATGTTTCTGCAGGTTCGTCCGTCCGGATTTGTTTTGAGAAGGACCGCGTTTCCGCAAGTTTTGTCCTACAACCTCTACCCTCAGTGGTCTCCCCCAAGAATTCACGCTTATTCATGATACATGTCACGACACATTTTTGTCATTCCGATCCACGCGACGGAGTCTCTTCACCCGGCAAAGAGTAGGCAAGTGCCTTGCCCACGGGGCAGCCAACGATATGAAGAAGTTGTGATTCCAAACCGAGAATCGCGCTGGATCACCCGGTGCCCCAGAAACTCGCTGGAAACCTCTGTGGCTATCAAATCGTGGCGAGACCGCGCTTTGTTTTTGTAGCCTACCAGCTGTGCGTCCTGACTGCATGGCTTACCACCAACTTCCCGATAGTCATCTCTAACTTCGAACTTCGGAGCGCGTTCGGGATTTTTGCGGTTCCCCGCGAAGTTTTCTGCTGCAGGTCTGCCTGGCGGCAGGTCGGCGTGCCCACCAGCTCGCTACCGTCCACTGCCATCAGTCAAAGATAGACGATAACATGAAGACGACTTTAAAATTGCAGACTAGGCAGTCCATTGCGTGACGGCCAAATTGGGTTACGAGCACTGCGGAACGGCCGTTTCGACGTAGCCAATGTCACTGGCACAGAAGGATTGCTTATTCCGACTAATCGTCTCCCAGCCACCTCAAAATCAGCGAAGCCCTATGACTTCCGCCTCCGGAACAGGTCGAAATCCGCTCGAAAAGCTGAGACTTTCGGTGCCCTTCCCATCCGGGGAGAGTTTTACTCCCTCAGAATCCTTTCCAACGGCGGGAAATGTTTTTTTGATTCCTCTGAATCACTGAATTCGGGGATAATAGTTTTCGAAGGCAGTAGGATCGGGTTGGATAGAAACAAGACATCACAGACGGTTCGCAGGAAAACAGGTGTAGTAAATCTTCATGTAGAAATTACATGGGTCAATATAAACTCCGATAGTTTTTGTACTGGGTGGTTCCAGTGAACCATCCGGCATTATTCTCCTCCATGAACGATCTTCCGATGAAATTTACAACATATGTCAGGATTAGACTGGAGAGACGCGCTATCTTCTTCAGGGCCGGCTAGCTGGCTGAGCTTAGCCGCGGTTGGTCTGCCGCGGGCTTGCGTGTTTTTTGGTGGCGTCCGATAGAGCGACGCCACAGCCCGACGTCCGCTGGAAATATTCACGGCTAATCGATTGAGGATCGATCCCAGCAGCGTGTTCAAATCGAAGGCGTTGACTGTCGTATCTCGACCCGCGACGACCCTATTCAGCGTCTTTGTGTATCTTTCCGCGAAGCTCCCTCAATTTGTGGGTACATCCGTTAGGGTTTCATGTTCGAGCCTGAGGGCATATTGGACTTCAAACATTTCTGGAGAAAACTGAAGTTTGTCCACCGGCAAGTACGCTGGATGGACTGCAGAATCATTGGAAAAAGTCCGTGACTCGCTTGGTTCCAGGACGACGACGGCATCGCTGGACTCTCGTACAGTCTCGGAGCTACATCTGATTCTAGTCTTCAAAACTACGTTTTCCCACAGGGTTTTTCTTTTACCTGCCACATGACAGTTTAGATGGATCGGGATGAGAGTGGACATCAAGCGCGGTTCGTTGCTCGTGTGTCGGTGTCTCTCAATCTTCGCCAGAGCATCCGAATGATAACATAGTCTCAACATTGTTGCCGCGCGAAAGTGCGTATTCCGCACCGTTCGAGGTACAAAATGTTACAAAATGGTGACATTTGTCAAACGCTGAGCGCAATCGAGTTTTGTGAACGATTATCCGGCTAGACGACGCGTCATATGAACTGCAGAAATATTTCTTGGTGAACGGCGTCAATCATTGATGTTGGACGATGGTCCACTCCATCGGGGCTAGACACCGAAAGACGAGAAGAAGAAATACAGACCGTACATGTATTCATTGTCAGACGAGCCACTCGAAGCGCTCGAGAGCGGCAACTGGCAACGCAAGCCGACGAATCGCAAGTGAAGTCGTAGATGATGGCGAGAGAAAAACATCGGCCATCGAGTCAAAAAATGCTCCCTCGGGAATCTGAATGATTGAAAAAAAGGAAATACAGTGGAACCCGGTTATAACGGACTTCAAGGGACCGTGGAAAATCGTCCGTCACATGCGAGGTCCGTCTTATCCGATCATGAGACTCATCCGACCAAAAAAAAAGCTCGTGAAAATCGTTCATACAGTCATGAATGACATCAAAGTATTCCAGAAATGAACAATGCCGAGAGATGATCTACACGTGTGGCGTCGATAATTGGCAAAACGTGCACATCTGCACGCAACTTTCCGAGCGATTCGATGATCCAATCGTTGCCGACTCTCGGCTCCGAAATGAGTCCGTTGTAACCGTCTTGATTACCATGAGTAAGTTGGCGATCGGACCGCAGAATCGGTCCGTAATAACCGAGTGTCCGTATTAAGCGAGTCCGCTGTATCCGTTCTTCTCAATATGGAAGAAGATAGGCGCACGGCCGGGGCCTAACCGAAGTGTCCGTTGTATACGAGTATCCGCTATATCCGAGTCCGTTATAACCGGGTTCTACTGTATATCCCTTCAAATGCAATCGCCGCTATGTGATAACTAACAGATAGGGGGTTTCCGATGGCTAAGCATCGTCGTTAGAAGTTTGAATTCTTCTTGGAGATTACAGCTCCGTCGATCTTGTCGAATTTACCGTCCCAACAAACTAGACTCTATTCAATATCTCCCTCGAGAAAGTGTCAGGCTGTCTCTGAGGCCGCCCAATAGTCACATAAACTCGATCAGTACCGGATCCTGCGTTTCACATGATGGAGTCGTAATTAAACGTTTGATGAATCAGCAATTCCATGACAAGGCTCGCACAAAACGAGCGAGGATCGAGATCGTTCGTTTTGAAATAATTTCGGCGCCATTAAATTGAAGCCCGGATTTAGAGCAAGGGACAAGTAAGGAACGGGACAAGTAGCTCGGGGAAATGTAACATTGTAGCAGAAGAATTTCGCGACACGACGATGGGATTACCAATGAAAGGTGAGCACAAGCACCGACAGAAGCAGTCGCAGACTGAGCACCGCAGCGGCTCAGGCAAAAGTTCCACCGACGGAATTCGCAACAAGCGAAGGAGCGAGCGAGCTAGCCAGCCGACCAACTCTGTTTGAAACGTCAGCAAATCTCACCAGAATCATATGGTAATGTATGCAAATGTCCACTGGCCCAGTATTCCAAATCATATGCGTCAACAGTGGGCCATAAGACTTCCCAGCGGATTTCACTCCATAATAAGCAGATGCGGCGTTTAAAACTTCTAGATGTCCGCAACATGTAGCTGAACGAGGGGTTTGCACGACAGCGAAGACGCTGTCCTCGCGTAGTTTTGATAATCATCCTCACTATACGAATGTAATCGGCTCAGCCCGTTTGTCTGGCTCTTTGTGGGTAAACGGCAGAATCCGATGTCTTGAAGTGGATTGTTGGGAGATGGACACGCAGATTTCAAAACGCAATCGGATTGAATCAACGCCATCATCGAGAAGGTGGATCAAGATTGGGAAGTGGTGAAGTCAGAAGCGATCGAATCATTAAGGTCGATGACGGGAGAGAGATCACACCATCCAGATTGGGGCGGAAACAGCATTCTTGAAAAGTGAGGGGGAATTATCATGTCTATTCATGTCATGTGTTGAGGGCAAATGACATCTCCTCCGCTTCGATCGCGAATTCCGCAAAGTGCAGATCGGCGCGCGGCGCAAAAGTCGATATGCAGTGTTGCTTCTGAAAGGATCCAGTGTAGATTGAGGAGCGGGACATGGAGTTCCGAAACCAACATTTTGACGTGCCTTGAAAGAGGGAATCGTTTGACGCGAAGGTTCCGCGTGATTAGGAGACCTTTAGGGTCAAGTCGATCACTCCACTCCAGAAGTGGATCCAATAATCTTTGATAATGTCGCCGTGAAGTGAGATTTCCAGATTTTGGGATGCCGTAGACTCCGTAGCGGTCCAATGCGTCTTGCACGGGAACGATCCGAGGGCCCTGAATATAAAACCACGGGCAGTCTCAAAATACTCGATGATTCTGGGTTTGAATTCTGAGGAACAGCGGCAGTTTTCAGCAGTAGTGTCGGCCGGCCGGCGGAAGCACCTTCAATGGCTGATACGGGGACGATGAGACGCGCATGAAACGCGTCTTCATTCACTCCGACACCCTCTCAATGCTCGAGTTAGCGGCCAAAAGTTTCGGACATTGTCGCTTCACTTCACTGAAACCTTTGTGCTCCGCAAACGGATGTTTCTCTTCTCACATAGAATCTTCTTTTTGGTGGTGTTGAGGCATCTGACAATTTCTTTTCGTTTTCCGCGCAAAGAACTTGGTTAATCGTCTGACCACGCTGTCCATGGTGATACAATGGCCGGTCACCAGCTAACCGAGCAGCGCTCCTTCGGTATTTCTTCTCTTGCTTTTATAAGAAGAACAGCAGAACTCCGTTGCACGTCGGATAATTTCAAACAGTATAAAAATACCTGTTAAACCCCTGCGTCTATTAAGCTTGAACACTTTGAAGACTCATGAGCTCTCGGCTTCATGAAAAGCGTCAGTTGAGTAAGCGGTAGTTTTTGCTATTTACGTCATAGGAGGAGCCGTCGTTGTAAAGGCATATCTGAGCAACTCGGAGCATCAAAC
The DNA here is from genome assembly GCA_028455905.1 of Neoseiulus californicus. Classification (NCBI taxonomy): domain Eukaryota; kingdom Metazoa; phylum Arthropoda; class Arachnida; order Mesostigmata; family Phytoseiidae; genus Neoseiulus; species Neoseiulus californicus. Next base: position 5,633,770 of record JAMQGS010000008.1, read on the forward strand.
TTTACTCATTGTCGGTAGTTTTACTCTTACTACCGCATCTCTCAGAGAACAATGCATAATTTTTATATTGAGCCACGTCGAGCTAATTTGCAGCTTCTACGCAGCTCGTAATTCCATTACAATGGACGCCGCCGCTCTCGGAGCGCAGCAGGTTTACATTTCATACGAGCTGTGTTTTCAGTGTACGCTACACAACCTGCCCAACGGTGTTTGTTTCTTTGTTTTTTCGCCTGTTCTCTTACCTTTAGGGCTCACAAACCCTCTGCGGCGCCAAGCGCTCCGTGAAAGTGTCCTGGAGGAGGTCAAATCCAATTCACAGCGGAAAAATGAAATCCTACCCCAGCTCGAGTTGCGCCGGAGTACCATGTCAATGTCAGAAAAAAAATCAGCCACGCGAATTCACAAGCATCTTGGGGGTTGGAGCTTATGGTGCTCAGGAAGAGCAGAGTCCCGGAACGGGGACTCGAAGCTTCCCGATTGTTCCTCAACGATTCGCTGGGAAGATTGGACAGATACAAAAGAAATTCTGTGTTCTCTCGGGTTTCGTAAACTTCACCGGCGTTGCGTCGCTTGGCGAACGATTATGGGATCAGATTAGTTCGTGAGTTAGCGTGGCATTGCACACAGAGGAATCATCAGGCGAAATGGAAGGCTCGGCTCTATGTAGGTGTATGACCGATGCGTCCGAGCATAGGCTTCTCCTCATCGTGATAGGCTTCTCCTCATCGACTATAGGTTAAACTCACACCGCAACAATTTGTTCCGTAAGATTCATCACGATAGCCCAGTGCCAGTCGTCGACGCGGTCGCTGCTGCTGTTGATGGGTTGTTGTCGTTGAATTTGAATATAAATTGAACTTGAACCGGAATGAGTTCCGAAGACTACAGAAAGACGAACATCTTCTGGCATTGATTGACACTGGTAGCGAATCCCACCGCTTGATCAAGTGCCATGGCAACAGCAGAGCGCGTTGTCCCTGATCGCCGGTTTGTTTATTTGGGAGTATTCGAGAGACGACAACTATAGGTAAATGCAACGATGCACGATGACGCGCGAAATGTGTTCCGTGATTTCGAACTTGTATTTTCTGTAACCTACAGCGCTCCGGGTCCGAGTTTGAGGCGAGAAGACAGAAAATGGCCGGGGAACTCGCGCCTGATGCATCGAACGTTCGAAGCCAAATATCTTTTATCGGAATTCTCACAAGAAAACATGCATTTTTAGTGGAACGACGAGGAGACGCAACCAGTTTCGATATGTTGGCTTCGAACTGAAATATAGACGCTTTGCTCCTCGGTGCCTGGAATTTCTCGAATTCTCAAATCATTTGTTGATTTACCGGTTTTCGTCGGACGACGCTTGAAAGGAAATGCATGGCCCGGCTCGAGTTGAAGCTCACGTTGTGCGATGTATCAGATTTTGGTTGACTTGGATCGCCGCGTGGCGAAATGGAACAACTTTCGACTTGAACAAATATTCGGGGCTTCAATGCAAATCAGTCAAGCGCTCAAGTTCACGAAGGATTCCTCCGTTTTTCTCGGATTTTGTTCTAAAAATTTCTCGTCGGAATTCAGACGATTCCCTGGACTCCCGCTTTTGGAGTGTTTCCAGATACCTGTTTTCCCCTGTTTGGCTGAGGACACTCAGGAATGTTTTGAGCATGAATTTGGACATTTGGTTCTATTCGGCTGTGATTTAACGCGATCCAACGCCATCAGAATGTTATGAACTCAGATGTAACGTGATGAAAAGTTTTCCCGATTCAATTATCCTCGATGACATTACTCAGCTCAGGATTTGCATCCATTCAACTCGATCAGATACGGCAGAAATGCAAGCGGAAACCCGTGCCGCACTCCGGGAAAGCAAGCAAACCAGAATTGGACACGCACTATATGCCGAAATTCAACTACGCTGCCGTTATTCAAAAACCGTAGAATCGCGAGGCGCTTTTCTAGAAACGTCGATCCTGATTTTGTCACGTAGGAGGTTCCTCGAACGTAAGTCCTAGTTCCAAGACTGTTGAACCGTTGATTCGTCGATCGTGCAGAGTTTGCCGCAGCCTAACATACACAGTAGGACAGCGTTCGGGAGATTATGTTCGAGGACTTCCTCTCGTTGACCATGTCGTCCCATCCCAACGTCAAGCTCATGTTCTCACCTCGAGAACGATACCTCGTATTCTCAGCAGACAGGGCCGTATAGATCGGGAATATCGTCGTCATCGAAAAACATATCCTTTATCGCGTGAGCATTTCGACGTCTCTGTGGACGAGCCTACGCGAGCTACCGCGCGGCAGCATACACAGAAGATGAAGGAGGAGACGATGGAGATATCGTTATGACATGGATCCCTGTTGGGTGACAGACAAAAACGGACCACGTCAAACTTCTTCGATTCTGACAATATCTTTGTCGTAAGTCTCCGGTGATGTGTATGCGATGTGGTGATGTGGAGGCTTTCAGGCGGTTCGATTCGGCTTTCGGTTCCATTTCTCGACCGACTCGTTGCCTGATGGCCCGCCCGTTGTCTGCTGGTTCGGGAAACGGGGCGTTCAGGCGACGCATTCCGCCGCTCAGCAGGCGCCAGAGTGGATTCTAAGCGCACATGGTCTTCCATAGTTGAGACTCAAACGGTATGCCTCACCAAGTTCGTTTCTCCGATCGAATCGCTGGTATGAAATCGCTGGTATGGTCGGAAAACACTTCATCAAGTCTGTACAACCCCTCTCGAGGTCGTCGAAACATCACCATGAGTCCCGGTGGAGGGTCTTGGCGACACTGAGCGGATACTTCGGAAACGGAGGCGACGACCCACCAGTAAATTCGGCTGTTGATGGAGAGTACTTCAACGATTGGCATATTCATCGGCACCGTTCCGACGTGGAATTTTCGGGATTCCGGTCAAGAGGGAGATGTCCCATGCGGAGCTGCTCGGAGCGCCCGCGCCACGGCACGTGAGCAGGGAACCGAAAACGAGATTTGAGTCAGTGATACCAATGTACGGTTCGGCAGAAAGCGGATCATTCGTGCTCAGGCAGATCGAAATCACTCGATTGGCTCAGGAGTATCAAAAAGTAAGAATCAAATCGACTTGAATCACTCACAGTCTGTATACCTACCGCACGCGAGTATCGTTATGCTCCTGAGATGACCTCTGCCTCACCCATGGAACCTTCATCGAGAACAATCTTAGCATAAGTTTCGCCTATAGAATTTCAGCAGCATTTCACTGGATTGTTCTCTAGATCCCGCACTCCGCGGATGTGGGGTTGCGATGAATGCTCTGGAATCTTTGGAATCATCTTGCTTCCGGCCGGGCTTGGAGCAAAACAAACTCCACAGTCCACAGTGTAAAAAGGCGCTACAGTGGAATAATTGGCTATTTCGAACACAGAATGTGCATCGGATCTTCTCATTAGCAACCGAAATTCCGGTGAACTCCAGTTTGGAATTCTGGAGTCAGAACACTGACGAAACAGTCAATTTCTTCCGATCCCACTCGTGCAGAATTTCTCTTTTTCCACAACTCTTGAGAATAGCAGATCAGCCTCACGGGCCGGAATGCAGACAATGGGAAAGTTTTCTCGCGCTTCGATTCAAGACGGAGACAACATGGAGAAACAACAGAACTTCGTCGCCGAAACTGGAATGTATTCCGCTGAGCTTCCAAAGCTGTAAGTTTTTCCCAGAATATGCCTGACAAACTACTGACGGAAAAAGCCCGAGCCGAGGTCCTTTCAGAATGGGGATTCCCCTTCAGATACTCTCGATACAATGATTCTTCAAGTAGCTCGACTAACACAGAACCAGCAAACTGTGACTTGGTGAGCATTCTGAGGAAGAGTCTCTTCGAAGACGCCTCGAAGCTATTTAGACCGCTAGGGAATGGATTTTCGGACAGCCTGGCCAGCCTCCTCCGCTGGAACAAGCGGACAGGGGGAACCGGCAACCATCTATGTTCGTCGAGGACTCTCTGGAGTAGATGGCTTTGCAGTCATCATCTTTCGACGATCACCACACGTTGGAACGATTTTTCGGGATGAGATATTCCCGATCTGTTCTGGTCAACCGCAATGCGGCTGAAACAAGAATAAAGAGAGAAAGAGAGATTTTTCGTGATCGCTACGATTAAATCGCAGGTATTTCTAATGCAAAGTTATGGCGGCATGAATTTTGCGGCGATTTTCTTGAGACCGGATCTCGTCAATCAAGCGCAGCTGCGATCGGATGAGATCGCGGAATTCAAAAATAAATGATTGTAATTTCAAAGCGTGACATTTCGCGCTAGCTCACATGCCTCATCGGGCATCGGGAGAGCTCAGTAGGATTACGCACTCGGCGAATCGCCACGAAGTCGATGACAAGGACGTCGTATCCCGGACTTCTGGGCCCAAGGGTCTGATATCTTGCAGATTTGTCGCGCCAGTGTTGAGTGATCGCGACCCTATGGAAAGCCAATTTGATAAGCGGTCACTAGCGGAAGACGCGAAACGTCGAAAGAAAAATACTTTTCATCAGCTTCTTCTTCTTCTTCTTTTTCTCGACAGAACCGTGTGAACCCATTGCGTTTCCCTGACCCACTGCTGATTTTCAACTGACTGACGAAACGGCATCGTTTTCACCGACCATCCGCTCAGGAACGGGCAGTGAACCGCTTTATCTCCTATTGATTTATTGTCCGAATTAAAACCAAATATGAGCTCTTCCCAGATATCCCAGATATCAACCCTTCACTCACTGCTGGGGTCTGCAAAGCTTGTCAATGCTGATTTTTTTCGTTCTCATCGCGGTTTTCCATTTTCCCCCCTACCCTCGCCCGTGGATGAATTTAGAGGGATCGTCTCGATGAGCCCGAAAATTCGGATTGGACCACTGTTCATCGGTCTAGATGATAAATAAACAATCTTGTTCACTCTGCGGATAAACACTCGCGACAAGTACAAAAAAAGAACTGTGCGGACAGTGAATGAAACCTGCGAAGAGGTCTTCGTTTACGGGGAGATTTATTGGTCGCGGCATCTTGCAAACATCGTCGTTCTAGACGCATGTAGATCAAGCTTTGTCAAATCTTTTAAACTCTGGTACGCTATAAAACAACCGTACATACACACACGTCACATCTGTCCGACGGGAAATTCAAAAAGTTGGACCAAATCTCGGACTTTCTCTTTGTTTCTTCGTTCTCTATTCGCAAAATGAGTCGACAGCAAAATCCCGCGGATCTGGTTTTCAGACTGTAAATCAAGGTTTTTCCACGGATTGAGATGTGCAGAGAATGGTCGCTACCCTGTCTGTTGACTCCCGTCTGTGTAACCGTAGGCTTCCGTTTGGTATATCCGGTGCTATCGGCTGATCGGAGTATTGAACTCCAAGAGTCCCAAATTTTCCCCGGAGAAAAACAATAAATAATTGTCGATAATCGATGGTATGGTTCTCTGAAATGTGGTATTCTCCTCAACTATCTTCTCTAGAGACTGACCACCCTCGATGGTCGATCAGGGTCGAGAGAAGCAGACGTGGAACCGGGGTCCATCCATGAAGAGGGGCGATCCGCCTCCAAGGTTCCGCTAGAAAACACCCAAAGGTCCCGGACACCAGTGATGGCTCTGCAAGCTTCAAGCTACCATCAGTGAAGTCCATCAGCAGCCGAGAAGAACGTCGCACCAGAATCAAACTTGTTGTCATTAACCCGATAGAGAAAATTCTCACTGAACTCAAAGCAGTCTAGTCATAGCTCGAGAACTGAATTCTCAGGCGGGAACCAAGAGAAAAAAGAAAAGTTCTCGACAAGCAGTTTTTCAAAAGCGGCTTCAAATCTAGTTATCCTGGAAGAGTGCCAGGAGTGTCATTAGAATCAGCTTCATGATTCTAACGATGTTTACTAGGGCGTCTCTTCCAAGTGGATTCGAAAAGAAAACTTGCAAACAATTTTTCTCTGTTTGGACCATGTTAGTTCATTTTTTTGGCAGTCAGCGCGTTTCCCGCAGGCGGATTTTTGTTCTTTGGGTCGTCCTCAAGCTCAAACCTTCCTTCGGAAAGGTTACCATAAACCATCGCAGTGTTCCTCAGATTGGGCTTCCGGAATTCCCTCACGGGGTTCGGCGAACATCCCGCGATGGTCGGAGGAGTCCAAACGTTGGAGAAACGCATTAAGACGTCGTGATTGAGATTCCGCCGTGCTTGCTCACGTTGAGCTCTTGGTCCACTTCGATCCGATATTAATGTCGATGACTTCAGCCCAACCGCTACCCCAAGCGGCTGATCGGCTGCAGTCGCAAGATGGTGTCGGTCGGACCGGGGCTAGAGAGCAACTGAAAAGAAGGAATGTGTGGTCGCCGGTCGATTACCATTGGATCAGATCGGATCCGATCGTTCCGACATTCAGTGCCGCTGGTGTCGTTCCCGGTGCCATTCCGCCGCCGCCATTCTACTGCGGTTGCGAGCGAGCAATGTTGAACAAAGAGCACCAGTGCCGGAGCAGTGGCAAGTCGTGGTAATCAGTAGCGCATCCAATGGAATCGTCTCAAAATCAACTATCAACGATGACGGATAACAGCGAATGGTGTTTTGATCGGAACGAGAACGACGCTGACGATGGGAAAGTAAAGGACGCATGTCTCCGATAGGAAATTCTCTGTCAAGAAGAAGGAACGGCGCGAGCGACAGAATAGAACCCGTTGAGTAAAATACGCTGAAAAGCGAAACAACATCAATCTCGACGGTCCCAAGAACGTTAGTCAAGCAAGTCAGTGCCGATGCGACCACCAGGATTTCGGAGCCCACGAAGACCCCGGAGGGATTCGATGAAAAAACGCCGACAAACAATCAAAAGCTCGCAATGATTTGTAGCTTCCGTTTGAGCTCGAGCTGAGACCTAAGCGAGTGGAGCAATAGAGCATTCTCCGCTGTTGTTATTCGACTTTTCCGTCTCATGGTCAGTCAGTCAGTCAGTCAGTCACCTAGTCACCCAGAGCTTCCGTGAACTTGATTTCGTCCAAATTCGTGCGTTCTGCGGAAGGCAAGAATCGGAAAAGAGGAATGAAGGAGTCAGAATACGACCCTTCGATCCCGTTTCTTGAACGGTGAAACGCGTCTGACGGAATGATCTTGTCGTGACAATTCTGGAGTAACTGGAAATCTGTCGCTTGAGGTGTCAATCGACTCTGAAATAGCTCAATCAAAAGGAGGCTTTCCGGTCTTTCTGGAAAAACGGGGCACTCGACTCACTTCGCCGTGCGGGGAGAATTCTGTGGCTTCCCGCCGGGCACGGAAAGGGTCACGGTGTTGAGGAATTTTCCCTGGAAGCCGACCCCAAGGCTTCTGAGGATAGAGCTCCGGAATCGTTGTCGGAAATTCCCAGTCTAGGAGTACGTTCCTCTTTGAACTAAGAGCCATCTTCAACTGTTAGGTATCTCACAGACAAGCGCACGAGCGATAACTGTTGGGTAAAGATCCAGAGACACGAGCACCATGGTTCCGAAAGGATGTACCCACTTTAGTCGCCGCGGTCGCAACGGTGGTGACGGCACAGGCGGCAGTGGTTGTTGTTCGTTATCCGCTCGTTCCGATCAGACACTATATTCAAATAGAACAAAAAACCCAACGACCGGCAGCAGAAGCGACGATGCCGAAGACGACAACGACGACAGTGGCAGCGGCGGCTGAGAACAAACTCACTGGCCCACATGGTTGGCTTACTTTCCTCGTCCGAAATCCGTTCGGAATCGCTACGACAGTGCTTCCTGAGCATTTCTAATCGCGCGCTAGTCTGCCCATCGTGTCGTGGTCAGTCGGACTGCCGCTCGTTGGTCCGTTCGTTGGTTCGGGCGGACGCATCTCATCGGCGCGTCCTCAACCAAGTGGTCATCTCTCCGTAGTTTACTACAACACAATGGGCTGGGCGACGACACTTTCGCTTTGAGAAGAGGCTCGAGCTTCTTTTCTGGCGGTTACTCGTTGTTGTCGTTGTTGTGATTCCTGCTGCCGCTGCCGTGGACGTCTTTGCCTCGGCCGTGGTCCATAGCTCGATCGTTCCGAACTCGCTTCCGCATCGTCCCGTCCCATCTCTTCATCTGCACTGCTGCAATGCGGCCACCCGATCCGAGTCGAGCTTCGTCAAAACAGATCGCCAGCCTCATCACTTAACAACAGGCGAAAAGCTTTGAGCGAAAGTAATCTTCGCTCTGAGCTTCTGCAGAGTGAGTAGTCTACGGCGTCGCGTCGCTACTGCTGCTCTCTTCGGTGGTCATAACTACAACAGCACTGAGTCGGCGGCACTAGTTACTGTAGAGGCAGTTGCTGAGCTTCAAAAAGATGATGATGATGATGATTCGGTCGTTGTTGTCGTCATCCGGCGCACTTCTGGCCGTTGTTGTTGTTGCCGTCGTCGTCGTTGATTTCGTGGCTGGGGCGACGCTGAATGGCTTCTGGTCTTTCTCCAGAAGTTCGTTGTTGCAAAGCTCGTTGTCTCCATTGTAGTGGTAACGGCTTGGACGAAGGTGGCGGCGGCGGTGGTGGTGCCTGACTTTTCATGTCTTCCGATTCTTTCTTGTTCCTCTGGTCGTGGTTGTTGTTGTTGTTGCTGTCGTTGTTGTTTCCAGCTACATGGACTACCTATGTCAAAGTGTGTCAAAGCGCTCCCGGGAGCAATCAGAAGTCATTTTGTTGTTGTTGTTGTCCACTAGTGGGGTCAGTAGGAGCATGTTGAAAACTTCTGAAATCTGTTCCAACCGGTCGTTGGGCTAACTCGGCCCCTTTTCATTGATCACGCACTCGTTTGCAGGCACGCACGCAAACGGGAGTGCTCCCTCCCTCGATCCACTTTCGCCGTCCGGCCATCTTGTTCTGACAATGTACCGACCTACAGTGTCGTTTGGTCGTTGGTACCGCTCCTCTTTGATTGTCATCGCTCAGATTCCGGCTCGAATTCGCTTCTTCCGCTGGAAATTCGCCTTCCTTGATGAAGTTCCAGTTGATCTTGTCACAGATTTTGTCGCTACCGTTGTTCTTGGTGTTTCTGTCATCGTTGTTGCCGCTGTCGCCGGTGCACTTCGGCATCGTGGCTGCTGCTTCTGCTGGCTTCGCCCGAAGCTGGGTTGTCATCGCCGTCTTTGACGTTGTCGCTGCCGTTGTTCTGGTCGATTTTTTTGCCTCAACCGACGTTGTGAACGTGAGAACGTCCAAAGTGCGTCGCGCATCAGTCGCCAATCTGCCACATCTGGGTCACTAGTTATACACAAACACAAAAATAAAAGAAAAATAGAAACACAGGATGCCTGGCAAGAGAACGCCCGGCCGGTAGGGTACGCAGGTAAGCTTGCCCAACACCAGCACCAGCAACTCCCGGCTAGGCGAACTCAAAGACAGCACCAGCGAGAAAGAAGAAGAAGAAACGGGCAGCCGGCAAGCTGGTCCAGAAATGAAGTGTCACTTTCCCTTGCGCAGAAAAATGCCTACTGTGGCTACTGTTGTTCACTCGACAGTAGTCCCAGAGCCAGCGTAATACCGGCGATCGGAACTTCTGACGAACACTGGCTGTTCATCTCTGGCAGCAGACGCACACCTCTCTGAAATTTCAGACAAACGAAAGTAACAAAAGTCGGACAATATTTTAGCGGAACATTTGAGAGTTTTTCTTTCACTTTTTGAAAGTTGAAGCGTCGCCAGAGGCGAGCAGCCTTTACGAGCCGATCACGGGAAACATGGATCACGGTGGAGCTTCGAAAATTTCCACCCGTGATCTTCAAGTTTTCCGTACTCGTTTCGTTCGTTTGTTCGTATCGCGGAACGAGCCGAGCACGGAACCATTGGAGTCAGCCATTCCAGAGTAAGTGGAGGTACGAGAATTTCCGAGCTTCTCACGAGACGCTCTCCCGAAGTTCCTCCTGGGAGCTTTAGCGAACCGGACGAATGTCGCGGAGCGCCCTCCGCCTGTCAAGAAGCGGTCAATTACGTTGCATTGATTTTCTGGTGGAGCGGAGACGCCTCCCCAAACACAATCTCAGCTGATTCGACGGTCGAACCCTCGTCTCGTATCTCTGACATCCGGTTACTGAACTATTATGCAATCATGATTAATGACTGTAATCAAATGAGTGTTACCGGCTACTTGGTCGACGTGGCTACTTGGCGGTGCGCACCGCCGGCGTGGCGGTGGCGATCTGGCCAGGTAGCAGCTGCCGATGAGCGGAGGGTCGTGCGCTGTTCAGTACCTAATATCCGAGAGTGGTCGGCGCTGAAACGTACTCGTTACCGTGCTCCGTTGAACAAATCTGCCTCGGAGCCACTGGAAGCCGGCCATGAAATCCAAGCTAGAAGTGAAATAACACGTGACGAATTAAACGTTAGCTCCGCATCAAAAGCGCCGTGTATTTAATAAATAAATAAAAACTGGGTCTGGAGAAGAATTGAAAGCCTGGACGACAAGACGAAATAAACAAAAAGAAATGAAGGACCCCGCAACTGTGTGCTCCAGCGTAATGTTATCTCGCGAAGGGCTTAGACTCTTTTATGATATTCCTGCTCTGGATGAACTTTTCACAGTTTTGTCTGGACGCGATTGCGCCTAAATCTCTCCCCTCTGCTCTTGGTTTTCTCGTGCCGCTTCGTCTTCTTGTTCGTCGGGGATCGCATCTATCTTCTGAGATAACGGACAAAGTGTTGTTGTTGAGCCGTCGCCGCCGCCGCCGCTGCTGCCGTCGATTCGCATTATCTGGTGATAACTGGCCGGTAACCCTCAAATTAGATTTGTGTCCCTCCCATGTCTTGCCGCAGTAAAGCGTTTATGTATGCACATGAGGACGACGTAAACAGAAAGATGTATAGAGTAGGGAGACACTCTGAGCTCGAGTCGCCGCACCGCGACGACCTGAGGATTAATGACGAATTCCCGATTAGCGAAGCGTCCAGCCCTGGAAAGCTTTCTTCGACCCTGCTCGTGTGTGTCAGACGATTCTCTGGCCTGAAAGCCTTATCAGCGGAGTTTCAACGACCGGATAACACCCTCTGAACAGATAGACGGGCACTGTGGCGGTCCCGATACCGCTCGTAGCCATATGCAAGAATATGCGACACCTCTATTCAACGAGGTTTGAATCGGATCTTCCCGCCGACGAATCGTATCCGATATTTCCCTTGAAACGTCGCCGCTCGAGAACAAAAATTCATCTTCAGTCTTCAGGCTGTCGCCGAATTTAATTGAATCAATGTAACACGACGATAGATATAAATAATCGTTCTGAAAAGCTTCGTCGACGCAATTTGTGCAATTATCCTTCTTGATGGAACACGGATTCTTCGGAGCCGTGGCGCAGAACCCGGCTGCAGAGACTTCCGTCGTCGCTCGATCAGTTTTCTATTTCACATCGAAAGTTGGGAAAAATCTGTGCTATGTCGTGTTCCAATTGTCCGTAGTCCACAGCCGATGAGTATGCGCCTGGTCCGTTCGTCCGTTCCGTGGACGGCCAATGTGTCGTCCATGGTCGCCGTCGAGACCTAGTTCTCTGGATTTTAGAAGAGACCACAACAAGTCACTGATCGTTCAGGAAATCGTTTGGGTGCCAAAATGCTCTAGATGCTTTCGACAATCCCGTAAAAATTTCAACTTGCCATTGTCGGAAGGGTTGGGTATCATCCAGGGGAAGTTTTTCCCCTTCTCTCCTCTCCGCAATCGGCCGTTCCGAAGCTCAGATCTTTTACTACCAAAACCCTTATGATTTTTACAGCCTTCATTTTGCCAGACGGAGGGTGAAATTCTTATTGGATCACTAGCGTTTGAAACAAACACAGAACAATTTTGACTCTTCGTTTTACAGACTTTTTGGCGAGATAAGTCCCCCACTTATCTGGTGGAGTTCACTCCGTTCGTTCGTTCGTTCGTTCAGTTCAAAGCTCTAGTTCCTTCTTCTGCGATCACTTTCAAACAGCGCGAACTTAGCTCTGAAAGTTCCGTTGGGTCGATCGATCAATTCGGGTGTGAATCGATCAAAGCGTTAGCATCGTTGGCCTGGACTTCGCGTCTTGAGGGTCATCCCAGAATCAGCGGCATCAATGTCAACATCAACCCGAACGATCATTGAACAATGATTCAATTTCTATCCATCATTGCGGGATGAAATGCCAAGGATATAATAGGATGATAATTCATCATCATGTACATAAAACCATTTTATCTATGTATAAACTCCATATTGTACGTTTAGAAAATTATGAATGTTGATTCAGCAACGAATCATGATTGCGTGGATATGTTCCGTTATTTGTTGCCGTCACAGATACAGATTCTGTGATGCATGGGCTCCAGCTTCTGGAATCTTGTTTACTGGGAATCCCACGTGAACCATCCCCGCTGGAAGGTCTTCTCCATCTGCAACGATGGCGATTCTGGAAACATTTCCCCGGATAGCGGCGGCTGCAGAGAGCTCGGGACGGTTCGGTTCCATGCCGAGACGCCGCGTCTCGGGACTGATCGTTTCGAGTTCCAGTTGAGATAAGCAATCGCGCCAAGTGTAGATAATGCAGCGCCAGGGAAGATATGAGTTGTATGAGTCTAAACGACAGGGAAGATTACGAATGCGGTCACGGTGACTCTGAATGGAGCTAATGGAGATGGGAATTCGGGCGATGAGGCGGAGGACCACCTCGATCAAGAAGCCGAGCAACTGCTCCGGGAACGTGCGGCGGCAGAATCATTGTGGTGATCGTGGAGAGATGGGAACAATGGGACGCTGTGGTACGTCGAGGGAAATATTTGGAATGCCGAGCTCTTCATGCGGTCTGCCAGAACCACGCCGTCAGCATCCTAACACGTGCTCATATTCGCGTGCGCAAATTTTTGCCGTCCATCGGCAAGACGGTGCGCATTTGCTAAGCACTTTGGTTGCCTTCCCAGCGGAGATCGAGGTCAGGTCTCGGGACTGTCGTTACTCGTGACATCTTCTTCTCCTTCAATTCTTTCCTCCTGGTCGCCGCTTTCACCCATCGGTTTGCGATTCCCAGAGATCTTGAAAATTTCATATACAGAACGGCGTGGTGACTGAATGACTGACTGACTGACGGCGCGCTGCTGACACACCACCACACGGCGACAAGCAGAAAGGGTTGGTGGAGCAGAAAGACAAAAACTACCCGATCCAAATCAACTCTCTGATTACCCGCGTTAACGTGAGAACGCCCCGTTATGAGCACAACTTCGAGAGTCTGCATGCGAACAGGAGGCACCGTTTGACACCGCAGACTACTTGAGATTAATTGCACACCTCTTTCTGTTGGAAAGTCGGCTAACACTTGCAGAAGCTGGTGGTGGCTATGAAGCACTCCGCTATCCGCTGACAAAGAAGTCGTTTTCCTCTTCAAGCAGACGTGTAACCTGCATGTCATGTAATCAAGATGCAAACGTTACGTTAATTTTCCGCTTTCCACGACTCAAGCTCACAGGCTCGCTGAGCGAAGATACCAAGCCCATCGTCGCTGGACGGAACGAGAGGAAGTTCCCTCGGGCCTCAGGTACAGCAAGCCAGGGAAGAATCGTGTTACAACGAACTCTTGGCGAGACCACCGGAAAGCGCGCGCTGTACGGGAAGTTCGCTGTTTAGGCACTCTCCTGGTGAAGGGATCCGCGAGCAGAGCATGTTCGTTGCATTGGGAGAGGAGACTTCTGGTCCCATCAAGGATAACGGTTGAATGCGGTGCAACGGTCCAACCCAAGAAGAAGGAAGATAGCGACGAGAAGTACAGTACAGTACAGAATCTTCGTCCGGAATCGTCCGACTCGATCTCCGAGACACTCGACGAAAAGGTCGCTGTGCAGGTTGGAGAACCAGCACATATTGAATGCGGAGTAAGGACCGTTAGCAGTAACTGGCTGCGTACTAGATTAGATTCAGCTGATATTGACGTGTGTGTGTGTGTGCGCGCGCGACTCCTTCCACTGTAAAACAGCTCCGAATACGAGCAAAGCGAGCAAGGCGACACCAGAAAGCGAGCCGGGCAGCAATCGATTGTACAAGAGGAGGGGAAAACTCACGGAGCGACCGACGCGACGGCCGGGAATAACGGTGAAAAGAATCGCCTTCTCACGGCACCTGTGGCCTTTCCTAAGGTCTATGCGTGACTCAATTAGAAGATTTGGCCCAATTTCCATGCGACGCGATGTATCGAAGATCGACTCTGACAAGTTATATCGTCGATCAGGATTGATTCAACTGCGAAACCACCGGCTTCGTTACTGTTGCTTAAGATATCTTGATTGTTTTTTTCAATCATCACTGGACACTTTACAAATTGCTGTCAATTTGATTCATGTTCAAGCTCTCTGGCAATCAAGTTCCGTTGCTGATCCGGTCGTTTAGGCCTTTTTTCCCACAAGAACTGTCATTTTTTCTAGATCAGTCCTACAGCTCTTCGGACCAGAGTTGAGCTTCCCATAGGGTGGGTTTCCGTTACCGCAGATTTTTTCTGGATCCGTACCAAATCTTCCGACGAAGCACCCAAGAGCTTTCTGCTTCTTCGAGCTTGAGTGACCTGCCGAAGTCGTTTTGCACGGTGTTTAGACCTCGAGGTCCGCGTTCCGCGCCGGGCAGCCGTTACTTGACCGTGTCTCAAGAGAATTATTCACATTAGGGATTCCACTAAATTTGGAGTTATTGCCCTCTCGTCGAGTTCTTTGAGCGACTTTAGTTATCAGTCACACTACAATGAGCGAGTTTCTCGGTCAGTAATCAGCGATAGTCCTGATTACCGCTTGTTTGTAACCAGCTGAAGATTCAGCACCTTATGGGACGTGATGTGATCACTGAGAGTCTTCGAAATCTGCGAGTATGTCAGATCGGTGATTTTTCTTCTCCGAACTTCTGCCAACGAAAACGGGTGAAAACGGCGAGAAATTTTCGAGGGCGATTTGGAGGAATTTATTCCGTTCTCCGATTCCGCAGATATCTCGAAAACGCTCTTCTTGACGCAATCAATTTTCACGGAAATATCTACAAACCGGACATCTTCTGCCATTGAGGGCATTGCCGCCAGCCCCCGAGCCGAGTCGTGCATTGATCTTGCATGCGTGTTTGACAGAACAAGTGCTTCCGAAAGAGGTGAATACGAAGGCAAGTTCCGTTGGTCTTGATGGCTCTGGAACGGAGTCGGATCAGCTGAGAGGGAGCTAGAGCCGTTAGGGAGGGGTAGCTTGCGGCGATGGAAAGAAGAACGTTCGGCGCCCTCGCCTCGAACCATATGCCGGCGACCCGGGCCGCTTCTGTCAGAAGTTTTTCTGTCGGTGCTGTGACTGGATCTCCTTCAGACTTTCCTCTGGCATCCATCCGTTGGTCCAACTTTTCTCGGACCAACTCTTCTTGGACTTAATCTCTACTATAAGTGGATAGCTAGCCGTCTACCTTCGTCTATTGGTGCCATGGCTGGTGCTCGCAGGTGGATCGTGTTTGGACTTCTCGCAGCGGCCGTGAATCAGGCGCGCTCCGGTGAGTTTACCTTAGGCACATGAAGCGTACTCGGAGCCTCGGAATCGACCGTGTAGTGTGAAGTTCAGTGATACCCAGCGATCTCCTCCCGGAAGGATCTAGGTGCTCCAGGCGACTCGTTCCGTGCTCCGAGGAAGTGCTAGCTGTAGATGAAGTCGGACGCATCTGTCATCTGTCAAAATTCTGTTCTGGCTTCGATGCCGGTTTCAATTCGGTGGAGAAACACCTGAAGAAACAAGGATGAATATGCCCGGGAGCCAAATGTGCTCCCCCATCTTTTGTGTGTACGGCACGTGCATGGTTGGAGGCACGACCCGTGCAGAAATATGTATCACGTCGCGTAAAGTCTCCTGAAAGTTCATGACGATCTTCAATCCGAGGAAAATCGTTTCCCTACAAAACGAAGCATATAGAGCGGAGAAGAAGCATAAGAACAGAATAATGACAGAAACAGACTCGCCGGCGGCCATAGTGAAAGATTCAGCCTCTGGAAGAGCCACATTACTATTAGGAAAGAACGGTAGTAGTGATGAAGACGACTCTGGGATGCTACGCATCTTGGGATGCCTCTGAGTGGTGCGGTTCCTATTCTGTGTCTCCCCGTGTTTAGTCGGCAAATGATGATGGAACTTTGAATCTTGGGCAAGTTCTTAACGTCGGATACTTAGCGACAGAACATAGTTGCCTATCCGAGTGAATCGCATCTCGTCCCATCCGCGGGTCTGACAGCAAGTAGTTTGACAGTTCTTCTAAGAACACTTCTAGTTCCCTCTGCCCTTGGCCATGGCCGCCCTTCCACTACATCAATTGTGGAATTCACAACCACAACCACTGCAACGACTTAGACGAACGGAGCGGAGACAACATTGCCGGATGGCGACAACGACGACAACGAGCGTTGAACTTGGCACCTAGCAAACGAAAAACCGGCGTCGTTGCGGCGACGGCTTCTGACAAATCTTCCCATAGACTGGCTCAGTGTGGATAGGACGCGGTTGGTGATGTGGTTTCTGCCGCTCTCATAGCAGGCAGGCAGCCAGGCGGGCGGACAGGCACCAGGTGCTCCTTCCTGTGCGTCAGGTTATCGTCATAGGTGTTGTTGTTGTCGCCGTCGCCGCGATCGACGTCGTCATCTATCTGTTTGCTCGTTGTGGATCATCGTGTCCGTCTTGGAGAAGCGAGGTGTCGAACACTTGTCGAAGAGCTTTTGACGTTTGACGACGACGACGACTACAACTATCTCCGAGCTACTACACGGTAGCCAAGGCATCATAGACGGCGGCTATCTCTCGTCGGCTCGACAGTCAGTCAGTCAGTCAGCAGCCCATGCGTTCTCCCGTTCAGCTAGTCAGTCAGTCAGAGGGAACTCTTATTTTGAAAGCAAACAACACCTTGAGGACCCCCTGAAGGGACAAAGGGCGTGGTGGTGAAGACGAAGACGACGACGACGATGAGGAGGAGGTAATTGGGTTATACGGACAGAAGTCGTTTAGAGCATAGACAGAAGCTGAAGCCGAAGAACGGGAATGAAGGAGCTGGCCAAACTTCAAAACGACGTCTCATTGTCAACTGTCTCGGGGGGCGGCGTGAAGCGTGCCGTTACCGCTGTCTGTGCCCGCGCGCGCGCCCAAACACGCTCCGTGTCTCCGATATAGACTGATCATTTATGGTGGAGTCAATGGAGTAACGGCACAAATTCCCATGTAAACGACCCCTGCTTGCACTTGACTTGCTCACCTAGCCCACCAACACGTCGGAAAGAACTCTAGTTCTAGCACCCTGTGGCCAGCTCGCTGTCTCGCTCGGTCGTTTCGGCGCCGAATCGTTGCGGGAGGAACTTTCTTGAAAGCCAGTTCGCTAGACAACCAGACGGCGGATTGTTCTGAGGTTCTATCCCACTTATCAGGAGGATGAGTCGCCCATAATTTTGGGGCGGAACACTTTCGCCCAGTCTGGAAACTGAGATGAGAACCTACTTCGTGGCAACTATGTCTGCGAGCGTTGCGTTGGCGGCGGCGGCGGCGTTTCCCCGATCCCGCTGGAAAGAGCGTGCGTTCCCGCCGCCGAATTTTCGTAGAAAAATCGCGCCGAGTTCGGACAGTATAACGATCGGATCCGACCGAATGTGGTTGGGAAACGATTGTTTGTAACGGTGAAAATAGGCCTCGCCGGAAAATGTTTTCCAACGCCAACGAAAAAAAAACAAGAACCGAACTCGAAATCTCTCTTTTTCGAACCGTTTTTCTTCCCGGTCGATGGGTCACCTTTGTGGAGGCGTCTTCGCGACAGCGTTCGGCGGTTACTTGTAGTCAGTAACCGCCACTTAAGTCAGGAGCACTTGTTTGCTACAGTACGTAGTCCGGCGGCAGCGGTTCTCCCATGGAATGCGTCCCTTCAGACGACGGGAAAAATGTCCACCAGAAAAGAAGCCGTGCTAGCGGTGGTAGTGCGACGACGACGACGGGGATCCTTCTTGCATGTGTCGTGTGTTTTCGTGGGAATTGAGACACCACAAACAGGGAATCCAGGTCATTGCTGATCGGTGCCACCACCAGAGTCCAGAATCTACCTCGCTGGACGGTAGATCTTTTCCCGAAACAAGAAGCACATGATGTTGGTCCCAAAAGACCGATGTGTGGATCCCCAACTATTTCCCGCCGAAATTACATTTCATTCGTAGCTTCTGCGCTTGCAGAAGACGAAAATACCTCAAAATGTCACCGAAGTTGGTGTTTGAGGTGATGCCGACACCTTTTCGATGACGTGGACACCGGAGCCGAACCCTTGAGGTTTCAAAGCGTTTATTGGCGCTCCGGAGCGGGACGGTTGATGCGAATCTGCAAATAAAATCAAACTCACCTCTGACTCATGCAGGATGTCGATGAAAGCAAGCCAAGTAGAAACGAGGATCCGCCGAGGATCTTGAACTCGGTGCTGTGGGCTGTCGTCGCCTGTGACTTCCTCCCTTTACCTGGCTGGATGGTTGGTTTTCGGCCTCCCGCCTGCATAGCTTGCTTGTTCCAAAACGTGGCTCATGTCGAATGCATACGAGATTTACGGACAAAGTGTGGAATTCCGGAGTTTTACGAAAAGTTTAAAACCCGTGAAAAGCGTCGTCGACACGGTCTCTCTCTCACTCGTAATTGAATTTTCCGCTGGGAAATCTATTCGAACTTTCATCACGCTTGACCGGGTAGGTCGATCGAACGGGATCGGATCCGTTCACCGGATTTGCATAATGAACGAATGTTGGAATCTATGTAGAACTCTCAGTCGGCAACGATCCAGCCAGGTGCGGATTTCAGATTTTGCGACGGTGATTTCTAGCGTTTATGTCTGGAACGGTGCGGCGATCGAGTTTTTCAAGTGCAACAAAGTAGCGATTCAAGAGGAAAGATTGACTGTAAAGTGCAAACAAACGACTCCAGCCTGGAACGTTTCGAGATGACAAAGCGAATCGAGGCCTATTACCGGAACAGACGACGATGACGGTGCTACTGCCACCGCCTCCTCCGTCGACAACGACGACGATGACAACAACGACGAAGACGACGACGATGACAACAGACAAAAGTTCCGGGCGAACAAGCTACAATTTCGTCCTCATGTCGTCGTCCTCTTCGTCGTCGTCGTGCTTTCGAAGATTGTCAAGTAATAGTTGATTGAACGGCGCAGATAAGCGGCTTCTTATCTTGAGCTTGTCATCAAAGCTTGTCTTATGTTGCTTTCGGAATCGTAGCCGCCTCATCGCTAAAACACAGAGTTCTCGATGTCCCGACTCTTGTCGGAACAAGCTCCTTCGCCGCCAACACAACTTCTGCCGCCGCCGTCGTCTTCGTCACCAGAACCAGTGGTTCAGGCAGAAGATCAGAGCAGCGAAAGAAAAAAGAGCCTCGTAAAGTCAAGATAAGACAATTGAGCAAACGGTTAATAAGAACGGTCCTTCCGCCGTTGTAATTCGTCTCTATCTTCAATTTTTCCGCCGGTCGCATTCGTTGCTAATGTTGCTTTTGTTGTTGTTGTTGTTGCTGTTGTTGTCATCGTGGTCGTGAGAGAATTGAGGGATCTCTCCGGTGCAACAGACCGGCGGTGGCAGAAGAAAGCACCGAAGAGCCTCGAAGCCATTGACAGTCAAGCAAACCGTCGTCGTCGTCGACGACGAGCGACGGACCGAACAGACCGACGGCATCAGTCAGATAGATATTACTTGGTTGGCAGAAGAAGTTGATCGACAGGCCTCTTCAAAATGTGTTGAATGCTCACATTTCAATAAATGACTTGACCATTCCACAAGTTGTGCTAAATCAGAATTGCGATTTTGCGCTCGAATGATTTTCCGCCTTACGCCGCGGCGTCCGGATGATGACGACGACGACAACGGCGACGACTGACTGACTGACTCTTGCTACGTGAACGAGTGAGTGAGTGAGCGGGCTCCGTGATTGTGGACCGAAAGTTTTCAAATGTCAGAAAAAGAAGAGGAGATGCCGCTGAAAACGATGCAGCGGTCGTGAAGAGCGGTGTGGGAGAAACGGCGACGCGAAGGAAGCGGAAACGCGTACGAAGTAGAGTTTACTTAGCCCGTGATGGGAAATATTGTTCGAAAGGAACGGGAAAAAAAAGAAAAACGTTCACCAATCGTTCCGAAAGATAATCTATGAAATTTCAACATTTGCACTGAATTTGTTTGACAATTTATGGGAGCCGCTGCGGTGCCGTACTCGCTGTGCGAACACAGCGTCCTATAAACGCGACTGTGATGTCAGTTGTTGCAGTCATGACCTGGCGAAGCGCTGGGACTCATTCGCTTTGTTCTTGTTTTTCTATTGTGGTTGAAAAACGTTTCGTTCTTCCTAAGATAAACACGACCCACCGCAGTGACCGCTTCCAGAACTTAATTCCCGACTCGAGTTCTGGAAAACGAAACGAAACGAAAACTGTCATCGCCTAACCCGTAGAGTTCACAGTGAACGTGATGCCATAGCGTCCAGTTTAGAACAATCAACCAAATGAAATGGAGCCGAAAATGGATCTCGATTTAGATTGTGGCAGTTCAATCAATCAATCAATATATTTATTAAAAAATATCACGAACAAGCTATGGCTGTATGTGTGACTAGTGGGCTGTTTGCCCGAGTAGATAGGCTCGTAGGAGCTTTTTAAATAGCGGTCTAGAGTCGACATTTTTGATATCGTTCGGCAAAGAGTTCCAAACTGAGGGCATACGGAACATTGGGGCCTTTATGGCGAAGGCTGTGTTATATACCGGGACAATGAGATCGCATGGGCTTTGGCGACGGGGGAACCTGACGGGCCGCGGAGCGCTGGTGAGATAGTGAGGGAAAGAATCAAGTCGGGAGTTGAATGCCAAGAGAGAAACGTGGAAGCGAGTGGATTGGACGACGCTCAAGACTTTGAGTTCTCCTCGTATGCATGCCACACTCGCTCGCGGTCGGAGGCCGAAAACGGCTCGGAGCGCGTTGTTCTGAGATACTTGCATTGCATTGAGAAGAGAAGAGGAGGCGGAGCCCCAGTTCATGACATCTCTGTGACATTCTGGAAGCATTCCCTCTGTGGTTCCGCTGATTAAGGTGCTCTGTTCGAGAAAATGGACCAAAACGCTCCCGTTCTAGACTCTTCCTCCGTCTTCATCTCTCTCTCTCTCTCTCGCTCGCTCGCTATCCTTATCCATTCACTCTTCCAGTCAGTACAGAAAATCCTCTGGTTTTTTTAAGAAGTTATTTTTCCAGTGAAGTTCGGAGCCATTTTTGGTTTTTTGAATAGCGCTGTAATGTGAATACGGGAGCAAAGGTCGCATCATGTTTCCAGAGCCCTGCCAGGACACTTTGCCGTTCGGGCAATAAGAACCAATTGTGCGTCGTCGTCTTCATCTTCGCCGTTGTTGTTGTCGTCGTCGTCGTCGTTTCGTTTTTGTTGCCAAAGTTCCAGGAGTCCGTTTAATGAGTGCAGACTTTAACGGCAGTATGAGATGAGTCTTCCAGATTAAAAAGCCTCCCTCCGCGTTTTCTTCTTAAATGTTCAAAGTGAGCAAAGCGAAGCATTTAAGTGGTCCGGAGATACCTACCTACCTTCCTCCCTACGGGGATGGGGTTGCCGCCTGTGCTGTCGAGCAGCAACAAGAGCGTTGCTTGGTCACAAATTAAGCAGCAACTGCTGTCTTTTGCCTCCCGCGTTTTCGCCTCTTTGCCCGACTCATCTCTCCCAGAAGCGAACGCACAAAAATGGAAGTCAAGTAGAGGAAATCGTCGACAGAACGGCTCATGCATTTTTCTGCACGAGCAGCCAGCAGTAGCGCTTGCAATGGCGACGGCGGGGCATTTTGTCGGCTGGAAAGCCGAAAAAAGCGTCAAAATGAGAGAGGAGCGACTCCGACAACGACGACGACAGCAACGAACCTGGACCGAAACGACAAACTTACGCATTAATTGTCAACGCGCACTCCTTCTTCCCGAAGCATCGGAAAGTCTTGGACGAACATACATACGAGCAGCAGGGGACGGCAGAAGTGCATGCATCCGACAGCCCTTTGAGGGTTCGAGCCGGGTTGTAGGTTGTGTTCAGCTTCGGATCGTGCTTATCCAGACCTCAGCGCGGTGATTTCGGTTCAGTCAACCCTTGAAACGATCACTTGCGCTCTCCTCTTCCGCTCATCTTCGTCTTCGTCCCTTGAAGCATGGCTGGGTCCGTCCGTTCAATCGATACGTCAACAGATACAAAACTCTTCTTCTTTTGCTTCTTGTGGTTGCCGGTGCTCGCTTGAGCGCCGCGGATCAGTTGGGTGACACTTGCGCGCTAGCTTGCTCAACTCAACTCTGTTCAGCTCAGCTCAAAAGCGTTGAAGGTGGTGATTGTTGGGGTTGCCTCTGCTCCTTGGCAGAAAAACTTCGTCAACGCCATACTCGTGAGAGACCTCTTGCCATGCGAGGGATCGGTAGTCTCCGATCTTGGATGGAAAACGAACACCGCTCGCTGCTTTTCAACCTGGAGTCATTAATGTCCTCGTGCATCAGAGTTAGGAGGGGAATAGTCTCTCAGAAGAAAAGCAGAAGAAATCGTCGAGTTGAACATCTGTCGAGGGAACATCGGAACGATGAGGCGCATGGGACTCGTTTCGGAAAGAAGAAAGCCTCGCGTAAACGAGCATCGTCGGAAAACCGAAAATCCCTTCCTTATGAGAGGGATCAGATCACGCTTATCGGTCGGAAATCGTGAGAACGGATTCTGCGACGCTTTTCTTGCGACGACGACGACGACGTAGAGGCGTTCGTTGAATGCTCTGTCGGCTGCTTAGAAGGGCGGTCTGATTGAATTATCGGATCGTTTGACGACGAGCTCACCTAGAGCCTTCTGGTGATCTGACGGAACGAGAGCGGCGGCGGTGACGATCGATGTCAGTACATACATGGAACGTCTTCTTGAAGTGTGCGTTTCTGACTGAGCTTGTTTGCTCAAAATCGCCGCTTATCGCTTTAGCCTTTGTTTGAGCGTCGCTTGCATAATGATCATCCGGTGGCGACGTTCGTCGTCAACGAGCGGTTTCATTGTCAGACAAAGGAATCACCGCTGGCTTCGAGAGCCCCGCGTCGTCCATTGGCGCTCATCCGACCGACCGACCGATCGGTCGGTCAGTCAGTCGGTCCTCGAACGGATGACAACTTGAATGGCAACAGTGAGGGAGGAAAAGCACCGCTATTTGAAATGGTCGAGAGGAAAAGAAAGAAAGAAAAAAACAAAACAAAAAAAAACCTACAGTTTGCACCAGCCTCCGCGATTAGCATAAAGGTGGCGACGTTGCCGCCGCCGCCGCTGCCGCCGCGCCGTTGCTGAGCGAGCTCACCGTGGTGGCGATGGAAGTGCTGAATGCGTTTGTTTCCACTTCACGAGAGCCACAAGACGAACGGTCGACAAATTGTGTAACGGGTTCACTTGTGCCAAATCTTAGTATTGTTCCGTAACAGAATTCCGAATTCGTGCCATGCGTCTGTTCGTTTCATGGAAGATTCATAAACTTTGTTTCGATTCTGGCGGAACGAAAGACTTCTGGAAAAGCAGTTCGTGGAAGAATGACTTCCACGGTCAGGGTTGCCGGGTACGATGCAGCCCAGCGCAACGCCGCGCGCGCAGGGAGGAGCCCGCCGATGTTGGAAGTTGGTCAGGGAAAAGAGTGAGAATCCTACTAGAAATGATGAGGAACTTGCTCCGAATCATCGGCTTCTGGACAACTTTGAAAAACCGTTACATTCGAAAGACCGTTATTTTCCCGAGAAACTATCATTCGTGGAGATGTTTGTCTTTCCCCGGCAATCCGTCATTCCCACAAAACTGTGATTTTTGAGGGAAAAATTCTCTAACGACCGCTGAGTGGAAAAAACCGCTGAGACTAACGAAGAAAAGGAAAGAGCGAGGAAAAACCTTGGAGATGCCTCCGGAAGAGAATCGCTAATTCAACTAGCAACCGTTACGTGCCGGAATAAATCGTTCGAAATCCGGGGATAATCAAGTTTCAAATAAGCATAAAGAGAACTCAACAATGTCAAGAGACTTATAGTTTCGGGAAAACAGCGTTTGGCTGAGATACTGGAGCAACGTTTTCCGTAAATCGCAATTGTCGCCATGGGAATTCAAGTTTCCGAGCTGGTTGAAATCAGTTCTGGAATTTTAATTCTCCTTTCGGGAGATGTTCCGACGCGTGCCGGTTCCAGAAGCTTGATTGAGATTCGCTGCGCTTTTAGCGAAACCTCGAGGAGGGAATTGAGAAATTGTCGTCTTGGGACCGAAGCGAAACCTCAGAACAATGGGCAGAGTGAAATTTGTCTTTGTAATCCCCCTCCATTTTCTGGATGAGTATCATGTTTTTTTTCGGCGACTGCGGTGAGGTTTCACTTCATTCGTAGCGACAGGGACTCGAATTCGCTTTGTGTGGAGTTTTTTTTCCTAACTTTCGTCTCCCTTCGGCGGTCGAGTATTCCCCTTCAGGGAGCAGAAGTTCAGGCAGTCGTTCAAGCGGCGACGGACGAATGGAGGAAGGAACGCGCTGCGCTCTGGTTGGTCAGAAGCCCGCAAACTAGTAACTCTTTGCCTCCTAGTCGGACGATTGAACGAGCCGGCGACGGAGCGTTTATAGTGCCTAATTCTGGAGACGACATTCCATTCCGTGAGACTCAATGGGATATTACCGTCGGAATTCTTGATCGCTTGTTGAGCTGAATTCATCCTGCGAGGCTTTCCGGACGAGAAGCGTCTCCCGCTTGTGTGTTGGTGACCAGTATCGAACGGGCTGACAATGATCAGATGGTCGCGTCGATGGAAATGCAGCGGGACTGGCACTTATGACCGGTGGTGTTCCGGAGCTGGTACATGTTCGACGGCGCGGCGGCCGTGGTGACGAGCATGTTGCAGAAGAAGGGAACGAAGACACGAGGCCACAGAAGCGAGGCATGGCACAGCACCAGTGGCCGGTTGGTGTCTTCATCTGGACATAATTACAGAGGGAATAGAGAGAGAATTTCTAGCGGCAGTTGCCGTTATTTCCAGATGACCGATTCTTAAGTTGCTCTCGTTCCAGTAGAGTGGAGTCATAGAATCGCTGTGATTTTTGCTCGTCGTCGTCGATACCACTGGAGGCAGTAACCGCCGCCGCTCCAGTCGGCAGCGTCTCAAGTGCGGCCGGTCATCGCCGGTGACGTTACCGTTGTCGTCGTCGCCGCCGTCATAGCAAACTCGACGACGGTTACGACTTTACCGTTACATCGATCTTCGCGCAACAGGGTCGCTCGTTGGTGGACGCTTTCTGATGGCTCACTACTTCTGGGCCGGATGATTTGCTACTGTGTATCGCATCAACGCGATTCGAAGCTGCCACCGATACTCCAGTACTGATATTTTTTTTTATCGGATGCGATGATTACCCAACTGTTGAACATCGGGTCGCTTGATGGATGATTATCAGCATCCGTACGAATACCGGTACGGCACTGTCTGTCGACGGTCGCGTGTTTCTTCTCCACCATGGAAGAGCTGGTACTACAAAGACAACTTCTCGACAACGTTTTCGTGCCGTTCGAAAGTTTCCCGAAAGCCTGGCGCCGAGAAGTGATTTCAAAAAGTTGAAACATTTAGGGTGAACCAGAAAGAGGATCTCGTGAGAAGTTCATCCGCGTGATCCCGAAGCGAGTCGCGGTCAAACTTATCACGTTTTAGCGTTTTACTCCGGAATTCTGGGACGAAATCCCTGAGTTTTCTTCAGGGTTTCGTTCCGCAATCCGGAGCTTTCGGCGGAAACCGAGCTCCCTGTCCCATTCTGGGAGGAAAAACCGTTGATCCATCTTTCAAAAAAATCATGATGGGGTGAAGCCTTCCAAAGAACCGACTGATGTCCACCAGATATTCGCGAATAAATGAAAAATCACCCTCGACTTCGATCATATTCGGTTTAACACTGGCGAGATTTGGAGGTAGAGAACGGGAAATCTGGAGGTAGAACAGGATAGGCCTTTAAGAGTGACACCTTGATCTCATCCTCGGAGCTCTTCGACTGATGCGCATACTCTTCCAAGAGTCACTATCAGTCAGTGTTAGGAACGTCTTGGAAGTCTCATCCGACACCTCTTTGTACGATCGCTCGTCTGGACGCTCGCATGAATAAACAGATACCGCACCATACGGGAGACGGGTGAACCAACAGTTGAGTGTCGGTTCGGAGTCTATGGACAAGAACGGTCCGGGCGGTAGCGATGTCCGCGACGGCAGTGGCATAGTGACTTTCCGGAGAAGAAGAAGAAGAAGACCACTTTTTGTCGTCAAGCAGCGAACGGCTTATTTTTTATCGTCTGGTATCTGATGCGGCTTAGTGGCCCGTTATTTCTGAAGCTATGTACCTGTTACAGCCGCCACTGTTGCCGAAAAATTGCACAAACCAATCATCATGGTTGTGTCGCCGGATAGCTCGGGTTGGAAGACTCCTCCGATGCTCCGATCTATCGAGGCGCTCTTCTGTCGCTCTGCGTGTCTGTCCCTCGATCGGTGGATCGATTGGTCGCCGCGTTTCGTCTTCGTCCGTGCTCTGTCCGTCCGTCCATCCTTGCGTCGTTATCGAGAACGTCGTGGTGCTGGAATAGCAAGTATGGGAAAACCATACTGTTCCGCAGTCGTTGATTCCGATTTTCGGTGCGGTGGCGCAAGAATACGAGCATTCGCGAATCGAAGGTCCGAGCGGGTCCGAGCTGAATTGGATTGTCATACAATTTTTGCTGTTGGTGCTCGACTTTGTCGAATATGCTGTTCCTGTCTTTCTGGTGCTCGTTTTCGGTACCGACATGAGGTCACCCTCCGTGTGCCGATTGTCTGCGTCCGCGGCTTGCTGACCGAGTATGGAGTGTTCACGAAACAGCGATGACGGCGGCCACAACTTCATTTCAGTTCAACTAAACACGATTCGTTGCCTCTGTCTCTTTTCTGCCCGGAACCCCGTCTGATTCTCTCTCTCTCTCTCTCTTTCTTTCCCTGAACTGGATGTGATGCAAACGAACGAGAAACTGATGGGCTTCAAGTCCAGAGATGTTGAAGCTTCGAAGACAGAGCGTCTTTAGATCTTCAAAGTCTGATCGATCATCAAATTCAACTAATACTCCATCTCGTCGTTGCATCTGCTACCGTTGTCATCATCTCGACGTATCCCCGAGCAGAGAAAGAATTCTCTTGCTTTGACGGACGGGCGGGCGGACGGACGGACGAAAGGCCGCGTTAGCTTTAAACGGTACCCTTCATGATAACACCCGTCGAAGTCTCGATGACGAAGTCGAGGAAGGCGTTCGTCGATGGAAGAAGTTTGAATTGTAAGGAAAACGAAGTCTGAACTCGAAGTTCACCATCCGTGGCTAGGTAGAGCGGGATCCACAAATTGAATCCCAAGTCGATCAACATGCGAGTCATCCAGGGAGGGATTGATTGATTGATGATGATTGATCTGATTGCCAATTGTGACTCTCCTCATTGGTCATAATGCTTGATGAATCGATGAGAGATGTAAGCTTGACAGCGTTCCTCAAGCCACCGATTCATTGGAAATCGGAAGGAAGAAGTGACGCGTCGTAGACTGGACGACTGGTTGATGAGTCTATTGACGAATAGACGAACGAGATGCCCCCAATTTCCCATTTCTCTAACTCACTCTTGCTTTGGGTTCCATTTAACGGAGAGATTTAGTGGAACAGGTAGCCTGCTGTCTCAAGCAGCGAGAGCAAGGGGCACTCGTCCCTCAATCGATTTTTCTCTGTTTCGTGTAGTCCATCACGTTAAAATTACAGCGCCACAACGACGTACGAACAAGCACTGAACGAGCGAATCGTACAGGTGCATGCTTCAACGTCGAACCGAAGAAGATCCGTCATTTCAATCCAATCTCGTCGATCTATCCGATCCGTTCTGATCCGCCTAGATCGTCAGACACTCAAACTCGATTCTCTCACATTTTCTGTCGAACCGCTGATTTGAATTCACGGTAGCCAGCATGGTACATCGTCTTCTAGACACCTGTAGCCGAGCGCGCGGCGAGTTGAGAATCGCCCTCAAAGTCTGTTTGCGTAACTATTTACATGACTTTATTGTCCACTTTTCTGTCCCTCGTCTTCCCTGCAGAAGTTTTTGGAAAGCTAATTCGTGTCTCCAATCTCATCGAAGCGACCCCTGAGCGTGAAGGTGTTCGATCTTCTGTTGATTCTTCGCGGAAACACACGATACGAGGCAGGAACGCATCGCGAAAACCACAATCGTTACGCCATCGACGAAATCTTCTTCAAAAAACGCGCATTGTTACGACTTTGTTGCTGCTATACCATCGCCCAGTGGTGGTTGCTGCTTCCGCTTGAACCGAAGAGCTATGAAATCATTGAATCGACGTAGCACGACACCGCCCTCCTTCGGCTCAGCGTTTGCTTCTGTAGTGTCGTCGACGAAGAAGGCTTCTTCGTCGACGGCAGACACGAGCTCTGGTCTGGCAGTCAGTGGCCAGCCAGCCAGCCAGCCGGCCGGCCTTCTGTCTGTCAAGGAATCGAGGAAAAGCGAGCGGGCAAGGCGAGAGATCCGAGCTGGCTCTCAGGTAGACGACGACAGTTAAGCGAGATTTGCCAGAGGAAGCAGCCTAAGTCGAGGAAGCAGCGGAGATGCGAAAGGAACGAAAAAATCACATCACACGAAATGGACAGAAAATGACAGAAGAAAGTTCCCTTTTCAAAAGCAAAACTCGAAAATGTCATCAGAAAGGGGCACCTCGCAGGAAAAAAGTACAGGCAAATCACCGAAGAGAGAAAAAAAACAGCGGTTTCGAGTCGTTTTGGGGCATTTGAAGAAATTCTTCCCGAAAGAAACATAAGCAAACCCTTTCGCCGATTCAAAAACCAAACAGACAGAGACACATATTGACACAGAGGCAGACACACAGGCGGGGAGGCCAATGAAGGACCCGCGGCAACAATTTGTTATTCAATCTTTTTCGCTGTTCGCGAACTCTTCGCCATCTCGTCGAGCGGAGAACTTGTTTCACAGAGATGTTCTGAGCGATGCTTTATTTGCGAGAAGAGGAGAAGAGGGGCGAAATCCGCTCGATAATTTGGAGGGGCGAGCATAACATGCCCCAAACTAGTTTTCTCTATGTTTACTTGTCCCGAATCCGAATTTCAGAAATTCCGGAGAAAAAACAGAAGGGCATCACGCTTATTTTTTCGATTTCCCGCCCGACCGTCGACCGCTGTTCCGAAAGTTTTCGCCGGGACAGCCCGGATTCTTCTCGACCAATCCTCTCTGAGCGAATCAGTGAATCTCGCACTTCTCGTTCCCTCGAACTTTTCTCAGAGCTCGATACCTCTAGCCAGTTATGAGTTTTTCAGTTTTTGCCAATGTTTCCTCTTTTTCTCCCCTTTTTCAATGATTTCCATCTCAGAGAGGCGCGTCGGAGATGGAGCTTTTCTGACGTTCGGACTCACAGTCCGGTACCGGCGCGATGAGGGAACCGAGATGCATGACAAATGAAATCCTGTTATACGACGTGATGAACTCGTCGGCGAGCTTGTAAATTGCCGCGAAATTTGCATTCGAACGAGCATCATACGGACGAACACTGCCGATGACTACGGCGCGGATGATTTCGGAGATGCCGAAGTGGGAGCCGTCAGCCGAAGTCGAAGATGAAGTCGAACTACGAAATCAACGCGTTTCGTACGAGGGTGAACAAATGTAAAACAGAATATGCCGGGTCGTCGCCGATAGAGCGGAGGTCAGCGCGGCCTGGTCGCCTTATACGTTGACGACGAGCACGACGAAAGACAACGTCCGAGAAGACGACGCGGGTGTGAGGTGAGTTATGTCCAGTGAGTGAATTTGCATCTCGAACTCTGCTCGGTCCGAATTGGTGGTTTGCGCTCGCGCGACCGGGGCTCGGCTTGCGTTTTGTTTTTGCGACTCGTGGTGAGTCTCTAAAAACTTCACGGCAGAAATCAAGTCCCCAAACCCAATAACGAGGTTTATGGCCCAGTCATAAAACTACGCGTCCAGTTTTTTCTTGCCTCCAGTGCGTGCTTTCCCCGCGCACTGTGTACCGAGACTCGGTGATGTTTCCGACGCGATGCCGCGCCGCCACTGTCCTCTCCGTCGTCAACGCTTCGGACGCGGCACTCTCAGGGAAGTAATCACACGGTTCACAGGGAGACCCTAGAATATAATTCAGCGTTCTTTCCTATATTTCCCTAATGATGAGTTCCGAGCCGCATGTGACGAGCCCTACTGGCCCTAGCGTGGCCAACTGTTTGCAAGCACCAAGAACGAACGTTCGATGACAATTTAATCAGGGACACACTTTTCTTCGCGGTCCCGATTATGTCATTGGTGGACTGATTGTCCCGATCGAGTCTAATGGTCCTCTTTCGAGGCGATCTTTCGAGACAGATACCCGATAACAACCGCAGTGACTGTAATGAAGGTGATCGATCAGATGGCACCCTTGTAAACAACAGTACGTAGACAGCGTGATGTCGTTGTACCACGAAGGTTTCCATCGAATCGAACCGGAACGGTAGTGCTCCGGACGAGGGTCACCGGTACTCGCTCGCGCGCCCGGCCGAGTTTCGGAAGACGGGATCATATATCACTGGAACAGAGTTCGGGTGATCTCTGTGCAGGAGTGAGAAAACAGCTTTGTCAATGATAGTGGCTCTGTTTCGACCGTTTTCTGCAGTGCTGGTGACGGAGACGTCGGGTTTGCCACGACAGCGTCGACTGCGGTGTGATGGTGACCTTTTTCCTCTTCTCATTGTCCCAACAGAAGACCGCTTCTCAACGCTTCGGAAGTTCGCGTAACTCACGTAACGCTTTAGCGCCTCCCGTAAAACTTTCTTTGTGTGATCGTCGCGTCAGTGTTCCGTCCTCGGGTACTTTTGAGTGTTTTTCCCTACGGAAACACATTTGCTCGTCTGTGGCATTCAAGTACCTAGGGTACCTTGAGCTATTGGGGAGTCTTCGAGCACCTGGGGTACCAAGGGGACTCCGGGGGACTTTCTGCTGCCTCTTAGACGCGAGTCTCCAGAATCCGCTGCGAACGCGGCAGATGCAGAAGGGACCGCGGTCAGAAAACCAGGAATGCGAACGTTTCGCGGCTCCACTGATCCAAGGCGCATTTATCGATGCGATCTATGAGTCGCGAAAGATCGCTCGCCGGCCATTGTGATAGACAGAACAGCGGGAGCAGAGGTAGCAGCACCAGTAGTTAGCCGCAGATGGGTTCGCGCATTACCCGAGCCCGTAGGCCGTTGATTCTCTGAGAATCTAACGGTGAAACCCGTTAGGAACGCGCAGAAGCCGCTCAGTAAGTACGGCAAGTAGCATGCAGCTGCTGTTGCAGCCTGCTACTGCTCCCGTTGAAGATACGAACAGAAAAGACCGCCGATTCGATGGCGAATCCTGCCTACTCCGACGACTGAGCTGCTGCTACTGCTGCCGCCGCGAGAATCACAACAGCAGTAGGAACAACAGAGAAAGAATTGGCGATTGCTTTACGCGGCCGTCACGCGATTGAATCGGTGCCATCGCCGTCAGGGTGTCGGTGGCTTCGTTCGTTCGTTCGTTCTGCCGGCAGCGACAGTGGTTTCAGAGCAATTACTGCGTTTCAAGAAAATGTTACAAGACGCTGTTCCGATACCCGATCCAGTCATTCACAGAGATAGGCCTGTCTCACTCTGTTGACGAATCGTGCCGGCAACTGATTTAGAGCCCTGCCGTAGAAGCCTGGAAACGATTCTTGGGCTCGGTTGCAGCAAATCACTCGAAACCCCGGAAAAATCGTGGTCCTCCACGATAAAGAGTAGTACCAATGATTCTGGAACGCCGCTCTAGGACAAGGAATACGATCTTCGTACCAGATTCGAGAAAAGGTGCTCCTCATCTGAATCAGATGCCTTTCAGGGTTTTCGATGAGTTTCAAGCTCTTGAATTGGCGTCGGCGACATTTGAGGGAACAACTTTTCTAGAGGGAACTCAGACCAAAAATCCCAACTCAGGAGGCGCGGATCGCTGTTTGAATATGTGAGCTATTCCGAAGTTCGAAACGGGGCCACCTGGTTCAGAATACTCAGTCAGCGAGCGAGCGAGCGAGCGAGTCAGGTATTCGAAGATGCATGCCATCGATGTCATCGTACACAGAAGACGAACCAACACGATCTAAGCCGGCAGGAGAAGAAATTGACAATTGCATAACAACGCCAACAAGATCATTTGCATTCGAGGAATGTTGGACGCACGCACGACTTATTCGATCATCATCGTCGTCGTCGACATCGTTGCTCCCGGCGGCTTGTTTCGCTCGTCGAATTCCATCACCGCTGCAACACCTCTTCCATTCCCGTCATTTCCAAAGGTCAACTTCTTTGAAGACAATCACGAGAAGCTAATGTACTGCGGTGCACGTCGCGGATCAGCTGACCAGGTCTTCATGGCGGCGACGGCGGCAGCAGCGAAGGCAGCGGGACTTTATCGCCGTTGGCTCGTTGGCGAGAGCTTGGTTCGGTTGGCGAGATGATCTCATTTGAATGATTTACTTCGGATGATCTTTCCCTACTTCTCCTCGTTCTGGAACTGGAAAGAGATCGATCCGTGTCGGTGGGAGCGCTGATTGCATCGGCGATTGTTCATCTAATGAATCATCGTCGCTCTTCTCGACTTCAACAAAGTTTCAAAGCCCGCGAATAAAATGAACCGGGCTCGGAACCCGACCGATTCATTGGGCTAATCAATCATCGGGCCGAGGATTCTGACGCATTCCTTCAATCCTGTCAATCGCACGGATACCCTACTCGTCCCCATCCTCCTATCCCTACTCTACGGAACTGGCGGCGGCGGCGGCGTTCGTCTTCAACTATGTATCCACGTGCGTTGAAACAGAGCCGTCGCCCAGAAATCCGTCAGCTCGTCAGAATGAAGAGGGAAAAAAAGAAAAACATCCGACCCCGTTACTCGATTGACAACGCTTCAGTAGTAACATCGGGAGTCTGATCGAGGGAATCCAGGTGAACGTGGCCGATGCGCATCTTCCACCTGAACGGTAATCACTGTAAAGTCGATGAATCGTCCCGTTCGCGAGCACGAGGACGGGAACTTCGCTCAAGTTTCCTGCGGAAAATCCCAGTAAAGTCCCCAGTGAGAACTTCTGATTAGTCGTCAGAAGCGATGAGAGCTTCGGCATAGATCGGCCAGCGCGGGAAACTTGGGAACTTGGCCGACTTCTGACGATTTGTTCCCTCTCTATCTTCTGTAACTTTGTAACTTTACGCACGGCGTATTCACGCGCTCCGGCTCGTTGTTGTTGTGTAATCGCGGCGTGTATCTAATTTGCTGTCGGCTCGGTAGCTTCGGTAGCCGCCGCCGCCGCTGAGCGGTTTGAGGGTTGCGCCGTGTATGAGTGTGAGAATTCGTAAGCGTGGCGAGAACAGAATGAAGTCGACAACACAGATTTCGGGCATGGATGAAGCGCGTCGCCGGCTCTGGAAGGAGAAAAAAAATTCCGGCCATATCGCTAAAAACGCCACTTCTATCTCTGTCTCGCCGTGTCTCTGCACTGTTTCGGCGACGCACCGCGCAAAGCTAGGCATGACATCGCAACTTTACAATACCTCAACTTTTGAGCCGAGTTCGGGCGGGGCGCTGTTCGCGGGCTTGCTCGACATCCGCGACCGGCAGCTGAGGTCGTTGCGCTTCCACGATCTGACGGGGGCAAGGAAACAGAGTAATGAGACATAATTAGACCGCTGCGGTCCCCGAGTTTATATTTTACTCCAGTGGAAGCAGCGCTTGTTCGAAAATCTGGAACCGCTCGCGAGCTCTCGTGTCCCAAACTCGTCCGTGAGTGTGTACGAAACTGTGTGTGTGTTTGTGTCTTTTTTTTTGAGAAAAATAACATTAGCGCTCCGCTGAAGTGCTAAAACAAACGTTTCCAGCGGAGAGAACGAAATGAATTTATGCAGATCTTATGCACGGAATCCGTCGCGTGGTTTTTCGGGCTACTGGCATCGCAAGTGCCATTTCCAGCTCCATGCCACCGCAAGCATTGCCGCAAGAACCGATGATGCTCGTAGCGGTGGGTCTTTCGGAGTTGAAATCCTGAGTTGATGGAAGAATGAATTTGGATCGCGACATGCTAGACACCTCACTCGTGCGGAGGGGAGCTTGAGCGCAAACACCGTCGAACACAATGTCCCGATCTAGGCTAAACATGGGCCATTCGCAGTAGCGGCAAATATAGCGGCATCATCGTCATCATTCATTCTGGTTGGCGCAGGTCCGAATGCTTGCTCGCTTGCTTGCTCTCTCGCGGCGGCGGCGGCAGCGGACGGAGGAACTGTCCGGCGGCGCCATTAGGAACCAGTGATTCTTAATGGCGTTCTTTGTGTGTATTCATCAATCTTTCAACGTTGTTCTACCTACCGCAGAGACGTGTGCGAACCGAGTCACGTGACTCCCGGTACTCTGCACCACAAGTAGCGGGAGTGACACCAGAGAATCAAAGCCCACGAGAGCGCCGAGCGGGATCACAATCGAGGCCATCGTTGCAATTCCTGACTACAATGCTCTTCTTAGATTGCGATTGTGGCGTTCTTGGTCAGAAACACATTTTCAAATTCTCTGGAATCAACAAACGCCAAAATCGGGCAGATCTGGGCTCGAGCAAGAGCCTGCAGAAGTTCTCGAGTCGGAAATTAACGAGGACCCCCATCGACGCACATCATATCAGAAGACTCATCGCGGGGAGTTGGTTTCGATTCGTTAAGGTGGAGGCAACTTCTGATGAAAACGAAAACTCGCGCCAAATGTGCAACTGCAAACGTTCGTGACGTTCGAGGTCTAGATCGGCTCGGACCACCATTGCAGATGGTGGTCGTTGCTGTAGAGAATCGTTTTGTTCTTTGCGTTGCTCGCTTGCTTGCTTGCTCACTCATCTCGTTTGTGCTTATTGTGCGTAATACCCTTCGGGAGCTCCTTGTGACGTTCCTCAAAGCTCCTCTCTCGGCCTTTCCTTGCCTCTGGATCATTCGTTTCTTTCTTCGTTCCGTTGTTCCATGTTGTTTGGCCACTCAATCACGGTCTGCTGCCAGGGACGAGCACATCTGGAATCTGAGTAAACCGCTCCAGTTCCGAAAGAATTTCATAGCCGCTTTGTGCGAGCTAAACGCTGCCCAATCAGAGCGACGATTGCCGTATTCTCCACGACTGCCATCGCGCCGCAGTGTTCCATTCGGAGTTGGGTCGGGCCCTTCCATAAAACGTCGCGAGCTCAATCGTTCAGAGAAATTAGCGACGAAAGCAAGGGTTGAAATGAGTCAATTTGGGGCAGAAACGCACGAATGTCACGAACCTCCGGGGAATCACGCGAATATCAAACGACGAAAGCGCGGAACGATGTTTTCTGGCTTGATCCGCTCGGTTGGGAAGCGGAAAATAAAACGCGATCCGAGTCAGAAGCCGCCAGACGATTGAAAAGCCTAGCCACCGGTGAGAGGATGGTATACGAGCGAACCGTAAAAGCAACTGATCGTAAACAAGACTAGAACAAGCCGCGATGCAGGTCGTCAGGCAACCGGCCAGGCTGTCAGACGGGCTGCATATCGCCAGAGGGTCTCGTCAGAACTGCATTAAACTACCAGCTTAGCGTCTAAATCGCGTTACGTCAGGGCGCACCGGATGGATGGACGGACGGATGAAGGGATCGGGTTCCAACCGGCCGACCGTTCGTCATCCAAAGCCTTTTCGCGCTTTCGTCGGGGACTATGCTGTCGTCGATTCCAGATTTTCGATCCCCTGGAATGCATCAATCGAAAACGGGCGAAATCAATAACTCTGCGAGCCGAGATCGCATACCTAGCGCGGATCGGTATGAGGAGGCACACCTTCCACTTGCAGCAGGGTGGAGTTGTGAGTTGCGATGTACTCATCAAACCCAGCGGAATAGAAACATCTCTTTTATTTGGGTCTCATTATTTTCCCTCCGGGTCCAGTCGTTGATTCGGTCAGATGAGCGTTCTATCTTCAAATGACCAGCAGCTTCTTAATTGAAGAAACCTGCACTGCCACCAGTAGCGTATCGTTGATTTCCATGAGAGTGCTCGTCGGATTCCATGATATCTTCGTTGCGGCTGAATCACTCGTCGTCCGCTTTCTGGCTCACCAATGTCTTCAGAGAATGGAGACGAAAACACAGAAGGAAAAGCAAAAAGAAACTAAATCTCTATTCCTTACATTTTCAGTTTGCCTCTCCGGCAGCCCGAGCTTCGAGTTGACGGCTGGCTACGTGTACACATCTCCTACCGAGACGATCGAGCTCAAGGCTGGAGTTCTTCAACTGCAACAATGTCTCCAGATGTGCCGTGAGAACGAAGACTGCAAATCCGTCAACTTCGAAACCGGACTCTGCGTCCTGTTCTCATCTTCGGCTTCTCAGCGACCGCAGTCCCTTTCCCCGTCGCAGTTCCCTGTGTTCACCATTTACGCCGAGAAAGTTTGCGTACGAGGTAAGTCTATGTTCTCTGATTTCCTTCCTTGTCCCGACCACAGGAGCTCTTCCGAGCTCCCTGTTCAAGAGCACTCGATCGGGTCTACGGTTCGGGGGCCGCCGTTTTGTGCGGGTCCGAAGGTACCTCGACAGGGGAGTCACGATCTAGCCTTGGCCGTGACCATGCCCGTGACCATGGCCGTCACGGTTGAGCCCGAAGTACCGCAAGGAATAAGCGAGCAGTGGCGGAGCGGCTAGTGAGCTTAATCTACTCCTTACTACAGTCTTCGACTGACTGAAATTCCTGATGGCGCAGCCACGGTGGGAGGTTGGCTTGTTGGCTGGCAGGCGTGCAGTCTGTCTGTCGCACAGCTCGTTAGCTTTGTAGGCTTTGAGGTGCTCCCATCATGGGTCACTTCACACTTCTCCCAACGGGCCACCATCTGAACAGCTACAGCAGCATCAACATCAACTACAACGGCAAGAAAGTTTTGCTCAAAGCGGCAGCGAATATGTTCCGCCGTCGACGTCAACAACAACAACAGCGACTTCTGATTGAAGGAAGCGCGAGAGAGGAAAGGATGAGCGAATATGCTCCGAGAACGACTTCTGTGCGGCGGCAGCGGTGGCGACGACAACTGTCTTCATGTGTCCGCGCCGCCGCAACCGTTGTTGCTACTGCCGCTGCTGCTTCTTCTTGATCCAATCAAGAACAAGATGGACAAGACGACAGAACGCAAAGCTTTATCATACATTATTATCTCGTCGCTCGCACGGCGACGGTGTTAAACGTTGTCATTTTCGCCAACTAAACTCTACTCGCAACGTTTCAACTCGTTGCCAAGCTCTGGAAGTCGGCTTCACGACCCGCTGCCAACGGTCAAGCCAGCGAACGGACGGACGGACGGGCGACCAAGAAACCAACGAGAAGTCCGACCGAGCGAAGACCGACTCGGTAGATGGATGAATCACAAGCGCCAGGATACCAGTAGGATATCAGCGTGATTTTTCTTCCACGCCTGTCTCTCCTTGTTTCCTGTGCCAAAGTGTTTATGGGCTCTTTCGTTCTCACACGCATGTGGCAATGGCAAGGGGACAGGCATGCTCAATCAATTTGTCGCTGCTCCGATAATCCTCTATCAGGTTGCGATCGATCAGCCGATCTGAAAGAGGCTGCGTTGCCTTCCAGAGTCTGTGCTCCTCCTCTTCCTCCTCTTCATTCTGCCTTTTATTTCTGGAAACATTGGAATTGCGGTCCTTTAGTTCACGCCATGGTTGATTGGTCACTCGGTGCCTCGGTCATTTTCGGTGCCCTTCGGTTGACTTGTGTTCCAAGTGCTACCATTCATCCGATTCGTTCAATCGTAGCGTTTGCTTTGCGCTCGTTTGCCCATTCTTAACATGTGTTTGGCGGGCGTCGATCGTTTGCCAATCGTTTGAGTAGGCAGCTTGCGTGAAGCAGACTCGTCTGCTCTGCGCGACGGCCAAGAGTTCTGCGAACGGCTGAAAAGAATGGAATTCAAAATTTCCGCCCTCAGCTCCGTCGCCGGGAAGAAACTCCAGGTGAAGTCGGATTCATTGCACGGGTATGCCTTGCATATCAACAGACAGATGCAGATACAGACAAACAGTCACGTCGGAACGACCGGTGGGTGAATCGGTCTGGCAAATGAAACCAATGGATGGATAGAAAGATAGACATGACACACGCACGACACGCGAAAACGAAACAGCTCACAAACAGTGCTTACAAAGATCATTCATAGAGGTAATTGATGGGAGATGCAGATTCTCCAACGCTGACGCTACCGCGCTCACAAAGACGGCCGTCGCTGCTGCCACTGCGGCTACTACAAATAATTTTCGAATTGTTTTCGGCCCGGTAGGGTGCATGGTGAAGGAATTAATAAAAGAAGCTCGTTCGTCTATCCGAACCACCGACCGAGCGACCACACAAAAGGAAATAAAACACAAGAGACGGACAAACAAACACAGGTAGTACATCCAACAGAAAATATAACAAGGCCGAAGAGATGCTCGCTCCCTCCCTGCCACCCCGTAATCAAGCTAATGCTCGACAACTGAAGATTCGGAGGTCTCCTTTAGGCAGTACCTCATAACCAGCGCAACGAATGTATTCCTGGGACGTGCACCTGCACAGCGCATTGTTTCGCGAACTTTCTGCGAAATCGTCTCACGAAAGTCGAGTTAGCTCTGTTTTCGGTCGAATCTCATTTTGAAATCTCGGCTTCTTCGATTCTATGTAACGCGTTCGTTTCAACTTGGTCAGAATTATGAAACATCTAACGTCTCCCAACTAACACGTTTCATGAGAGGGAATTCGTTCTCCTTCGAGCCTTCGGCTTTGCTGCCGGCTCGTAGAACGACTATGATCGGTAATTTTTCCTCACATTGTATAAGTCACCGTAATTGTGGGGCCACCTCAGTCGGTCCATTTCTTGCGCCCCGTCTCAGTAAAGGCGATGGGATGCCACGAAGTCTGTATCAAGCTGGAGAAAAACACCTCACAAAACGGATAGATAATTCCTTTAGAGCCCTCGATCCGTTAGGATACCCTGGAGCATTGATCCCACGCTCGAAGGATCCGCACCCGGCGCTTCCCATGTTCTGCTGAAGAAAGCATCTTGTGCTTCTTTTTCTCGGATCCCCCGTCGGATCGAAATTTTCGTGTCGTCCTAATTCCGCGGACATTTTGTTTCCTTTTCTTCTTCTGCTTCTCTGGAATCCCGTTGGACAGAGTCAATCAAAGAATGGAAATGAACAATAGAACTCAAGATGAAACACACTTCACCCGAACAACTAAATCGGCAGCCAGATCCGTCAAAGGAAAATGTGAGGACGCCACCGGGGACTAGAATGGAAGCTCGTCGCTCGGAAATGTTTGCATGATTTCGCGCGGTCCGTTGATTGGCTCGATACGTTCCTCGACCCGTTCTAAGAGACGAGAAGCCTTCTAACGAAAGGCTGTGCCATGGTTGGTTGACCTCGCTCGCCCGCTCGCTCACAATCGCCGTGGAGCTCGTCGTCGTCGTCGTCGTCGTCATCGAAAGACGTTTTCATCGGACGCTTGAAATGCACGCCGAGTGGGCGATCGCGATCGAAATGACTTTAAGTTGTGTTTTCTTAACCAACCAGCAGAATGGGTGACCGGGTGGTTTGCAAGCATTGGTCAGGCCGCGCGGCATGGATGCGTCCGGCCTCATCGATTTGACCAACAGAGAGTGGAAAAAAAAGAATCAACATCGACCACGGCCGGATCGAGCGGCTGCTGTCCAGCAAGGAGACAGCTTCTGTCGAAAGGGCGATCGAGGAGAAGACGACATTGATGCCGACCTGGAACGCAATTTGGGCGTCACATCTTTTTCGTCTTCTTTCTGCCAATCACCCTGTTCTATTTAGCGGCAACTTCAACGGTAGCTGCCGTGGGGACACAATTCCACCTGTAACGGAGCATGTGGACATCTTCGGTACGGGACATTGATTCGAACGCGAATATGGTTCAAAGCTTGTGCGTCCAAAGGATCGTGAGAACTGTGCGCGAAATGATGGAAATGATGCATCGACCGACGAAGTCAAGAAAAACCACCTGGAATTGCTCCCTCCCGGGAAAGATACCATTGCATCGTACAGACCGCCCACCGGACAAACATGCGGGACACAGACATGAGGGACAGGGAAACGTACGACCGTGCACGCAAAAGTAGTCGGACATCACAATGGGAATGTCCATTGACCGTCCACGACTGTGGATGCCGATGCCGGCGCGAAACATTTTCTCTCTTCTCTTTCTAATTGGATCCTTCAGTGATGGCCGGACTACATAGTCGGGGACAATCATGAACACAAAAAAAAAAGATGCAACAAACAACGTGATACGATCGTTCGTGTTCAGCACTCATTGACTGTGGCTCTGTTTGCATTTGGTCCGCTTCGAAACCCTGTCATCTGCGGTCGGACTCTTAGACTCAATGACTGACTGTCCGTCTGTCGGTCGCTTGCCTGGACAGTCTGGCAGTCGCTCGCCTGGATAGTCCGTCAGTATTCATTCCGGACGGAACTCGATCCCGATCGTCCCGGCTCGCTGGGAGTCGAGCTCATGCTCGCTCGCTCGCTCAAGGTGCAGGAGTCATGCCGGGTCGGCCATGTCGTCTAATGATACCGTTAATGATTCTCTGAGGTCGTTTGCCATTTTCTCGCCGTCTGACCAACCGTTCGTCCATTCACTCGTCCAGTGTAACCATTTGCCGTTTTCCTGTACGCGCCGGCCGCCGACGTTGGAGACGAGTGACATTCGACTCGAGACACCCTCACTGTCGTAGTTGACGTCTTTCCTGCTGCTGTTTTTGTTGTTGTTGCTGCTTCAGCTCTGGTCGCTCCTGCTGAAAGCCAACTTATGTAATTATGACGGATGCTAACAGCTTGTTAGGCTGAGAACGTTCAGGAGAGTTCGTTTCTACTGGCAGTGCCGTTGTTGTCGGTGTCGTCGTGGACGCTTACGGACAACGCCGCGTCGTTGATGGACTTCTTTCGAATTCTTCAGAACACGGTGTTCTTAATTTGATAATAAGCTCTCGTTCCGAGCAAGGTGGTCCGTTGTTGCTGGTTAAGAAGCAGAAGCGGAAAACTCCAAAACGGTTGTAGCAACAATTAAGCTTCTCTAATCCCTCCGATTCACCATTTGTGCAATCGTGACGCCCGACAGAACTTCTTCGACATCGACGGCAGCGGTGACGGTGGCAACTGTGACAATCACAAACGACTTCAGAAGCCGCTGTCCTGTGAACTCGTCACAGGAGACTGGTCGAGGATAAGATCGCCCATGATCGTTTGATGGGGCGATGACTGACCGAGCGACCAACCAACTTGACGGCTTGTGGCTTGATCATTTCTATTAAATGCCTGCTGTTTGCCTGTTGTTACCAACGCACACTCGAATGACTGACCACGAAGGTCCCAAGTGACTTGATTGGGCATTCGCGAGGTTCCCTGGCCTCGTCTTGCCTTCGCTGAAGAAGAATCAGATGAACGAGGAATCGTTGACTTCTACAACCCTGAGTAGGCTCCGAGTTTTGTCGATTCCGACCTTCTCCGAGAGGAAATCCAAATGGGTCCACAGAGGTCATCATCTGTCGCTCCACATGGAAGCCGAATTCCGCACTGTAATATTCGAAATCAATCTATTTGCTCTATGGGGAGCTATCATCTAAATGATTTCATGGATGCTTGGAAACCGGAGAGTTCTCGGAATTCGGAAGCACAAGATAGGTGGCAATCAGATAGCGGATTGATAGATTTCGCAGAGTTTTCGAAATTAGCTCGCTTCGCATCGGTCATCGACTGTTTGCCACCCAATCTTTCGCTGGCGCATTCTACCCTGGCCGAACTCGAATTTTTCCACACGAAGCGTACATTAATCATTCGTTTTTGAAACAGTCAACGTGTTTTTTTTTCTATTCGTTCCCTCGGTTCCTCGCACATTTGATGTCAGCTGTTATTTGTCAGGACGATTCCGAACGCTACGATGTCCTCATTGGAGGAAATATGTAGGCACGTTGGCAAGCGGGCCGGTGGCAAAGCATTGCTCGAAACGGGAAGAAGAAACGTAGAAATTGTATCAAGATTCAGCGTGGCTTGAACATCCGTCTTTCATTTTAAGCACAAATGGAACCGTGATTACCAGGCACCGCGAGCGCCGGCCGCACCGTCGTTATCTAATCGTCGCTCGGCTGCAAGCGTGAAGGCTAAAGGTTTCGACTCGGATTCCACCGTTACGGGCTAACAGCTCGTTTACGAGTACGGAACGAAGCTGGATTCCGATCCGAGTTCTCTGGCGTAATCATTTATTTCTTCTTTCCCTGCTTCGGATGGAACCAATTTGTGCAACGCACCGTTGTTCGTGGTCGTTAGCACGGCACGGCTCGGATGCACAGATTTTATTATTTATGTCTTACCGGAGAGAATGCAGAGAGTTGCTGACGCTTCCCGAGTTTTAATTCTTGATTCAATTTGAATGTTTTCCTCCCGCCCGTTCATTTCATTACTAGACTGAAAACTCAGAAGTTTGCGAAGTCTATTTTCCGCGACGAAAAACGCGTATGCAGCGCAAGTTCCATGACTCGTGCTAGCTCGCGTGGCTCGCTCTAATCCTCCCGTTCAAGGTACGGATGCAAAATAGCCACAAACAAGTTTGTCGAAAGCATAAATCAAGGGTGAATGATGCGCGGTTTACTCTTTTCCATCGTGGAGCTGCCGTTGTTGTCATCGTCGCCACTGTTTCTTCTGTTGGTGATGATGATGATGATTTTGAATAAAGTGTAAAGACGCTCTTATAGCTAGAGCCCGCATAACTTAACGACGCTGCAATCACGCAACGTGCGGCAGACATGCCTATGCACACACACACTGTGAGTCACAGCAGAAAAGATGAAGAAGAGAGAAAAGTTACTTTAAAACGAATTGAACCCGATCTCGTGACGTTCACAGGTCATCTATCTCCTCACCGTCGACTTTATTGCCTGGCCGCGAAGAGCAGCAACATCTGCAAAGGCGTCGAATCATTGTTCTTGGTGGCGGCCACGTTGAAGACCCTCTGTTTATCTTTGCGTGAGACAAAACGGATATTGATTACGCTGAACGGTGGCTGGCGTCGGTCCTGCAATGTGAGGCCTTCGATGGTCACACCGCCAATTACGATGATTGCAGTTCGAGCGGTAGAAACAGTTCAAGCGAGAGAGTCAATGGAGTTGGTGCACCTTGGTGCTCGCGTTTCATCTTCCGACGCCGTTTTCGTCCTCCTCTGAACCTCCTCCTGTGCACCTTGGGCTGCGACATTCGATAGGCATTCACCCAATGGAGGCACGGAACCAGCGACTTTTCTCAAGACATGGATCACAATCAGAGAGAAGATTCACGTGATCAAAATATTCGGACAGCGGCCGTATCTGGCCGACTTGCGGCGAGTGACGCAGTAATCCGAAAAATTTGAATTCTTTGGAATCTTGCGTATATCCCGTGATCCGGCCACTGCAGTGCAGAGCTGACGCACAAGCTGCGTTCCGTTCCAGCGATTCATGATGGATGTTCAAGATGGGTCGCACTCAATGCGGTGAACGACAGTCGTTACGTGAACGTCCATCATTTGTATCCATTTATTTTCAACTTGGGCGATTCTT
Organism: Neoseiulus californicus; assembly: GCA_028455905.1. Classification (NCBI taxonomy): domain Eukaryota; kingdom Metazoa; phylum Arthropoda; class Arachnida; order Mesostigmata; family Phytoseiidae; genus Neoseiulus; species Neoseiulus californicus. Next base: position 5,677,483 of record JAMQGS010000008.1, read on the forward strand.
CCTCGCGACGGAGAGCTCACTCCGTCAGAGCGGATAAAGCACGGCCAGAGGTGTAATTATAGAACGCGAGTAGCTTCCGAACTTGGTCTTGTTTCTTACGAAAACAGCAAAAAAAAAAAACTCAAAAACTCCCGTTCTGACGCTTTCCAATAATAATCACACCTCTCGCAAGCTTGAGTTCCGTTTTTCTCTGGGTTCTTGGGTGCCATCCCCAGCGGAGTGATTCGTGACATCCCGAGTGTTCAGAGTCGAGAATTCATGGAGTGGGCCCACGAGGCCCGTCAGAGTGACATTTACAGAGGCAACATGGGGAGACCAGCTGATTTATTTTCGTCATCATCAGTTTCGAAGATTTGTGATTTCAACAACGGCAATTTGCTTTTACGACGATCAGCTCCATAAAACTATCTAATTCGACTGAAATGAGGATCCGAGACAAAGCCAGCCGCCGACAGGTTGCCGGACCCTCGCGGATGACAACTTCGGATAACTTCCCCGTTCTATCTTCTCTCTGACCTCTTAGCCATCTATCTCTTTATTTCCTACCTTGATTTCGACTCTGCACTCGGAGTCACTTAGATTTTTGATTCGCCTCCCATTTTATGGTTATGCGCGACAGTTTCCCTCAGTCAGCTCGATGCTCGACAATTTAGCCATCACTGATATGAAGCGGCCGAGCTCTGCCCTTTATCCTCACGACATTGACACAATCCTCCGCTTGGCGATGGTTTCCTCCGAATGACTCTCAAATTCGAGTTGGTCTCGATTGAGAAAGGAAATGGGTTCAAGATGTCAAAGCCTGAGAAAATCTTCCGCTTCACGCGATATTTGCGGATCCATTCCAAATGGCGCGACTTTTCACTGAGTGAGTGAGTGAGTAAGAAGACGATCGTATTTGGGCGATCGAAGTGATGACGATTCCAGCTAACGGGTGTTGGTTAGAGATCCCGTCGTACGGAATCATAGCCCGTAAAAACGGTCGTTGTCACCGCCGCCGTTGGTCGCTATAGGTGTTTTCCGTGAGCTCAGGCTGTGTTTCTGTAAGCTCTCGCGAAGACCAAGTCAACCGAACGGTAGAAAGGAAAGAAACACCGAAAAGAAAAAAAAAGCTGATCCGAGTTGCCGTAAAATCTCTCGTCTCCCGTTTCTGTTAATGTTCAACATGTTCACACACGCGTTGCGTAGGAGCTCGAGCGCAAGATAGTCGACCCCGAAAAGGAAAAATAGAAAACGAGACGAATGAGAAATCTCCACCACGTAGTGGTTGTCCGTTGATGTCATTGTTATTGCTAATGTAGTCGATGAAAAACAATGTTGTTGCTGTTGTCGTTGTAGCCACATGAGGTAGGAAGCCTCGTAATCTAGGGCTACGACTCCTGGGAAGATGAAACCAACAGAAAATAACTATTAGTTGGAGGGAATGTGATTCTACTGCATCCGAGCCAGCGAGCCGACACTCTCAACTTCCTTGAACATGGCCGCGAACGAAGGAACCGGGCTGGGAATCCGGGCACTCGTCGAGTAGTTAGCTCGGCTACCCGATCCCACGTGATCGTGACCGGAATAAAGATGTAAAACTTCATATGGATCTGATTTGCATACGACAAGCGTTCTGGTTTCGTTTGTTGTTGACTCATTTTGGACGATCACGTTTCTTGTCATTAGACTCCACCACCAACACCGATGCTTCGGTTACTGATGGCGGCGTGGCTCCTCGCCAAAGAGTGTTGACCCGGCTTGCCACTACTCACTGACAATTGTATAGATGCCCCGGACGAAATTGAGATGCGGAGCAGATAAACCGACCGAGCGACCGCGATAACGAGCTTAAGGACAAAAGACACTGGAGCACAATTGACTTTTTCGCCCGCGACCGCGACGCTCGTGTTCTCTCTGTCATTTAGTCGAAGAAATCGAATCAACGCGGGTCATCAAAAAGGAGTTCTCGAAGCTGAGAACCTCACCGCGATCTTCGCAAGCGTAATCGTGGACTTTCCTGATCGTATTGGACGATTATCGTTTGCTCATTGAATCGCAAACTCGATTCTCGTTCTTTGAGTCATTCCGGAGATTCCTCACACCTGGAAACTACGGAATTCAACTAACAAGTTGAAGCTTGAGCGCGCCGGCGAACGGAAATCAGAAAACAGAAAGCAGAAACCGGACAAAGCACGAGCGGAGTTTCGGTGGTCGATAGGTCGTCGCGCGATATCCAATTTAGATAACGGAATTGATTCATTCGATCTTACCCCTGGCGACCTTACGAACTATTTAACATCAACATCAGCAACAACAATCATCGAGCGATATAAATCATCAATAATTCCAAGCCCACGAGAACGGAGTTGACGGGAGAAACGGAGAAAAAAATCGAGAGAGACCGAAAGGTTCCCCAAAACAGCGGATAAATACACCACACAAAATAACCGATGGAAAAGAAGAGGAAGAAATGGCAGCTGTTGCTGCACACGATGAATGTAGTTCGTTCGTAGTTCGTCGATCGTCCGTCCGATTGGCAGCGTTATCGATGGTCCGTCCGATAGATCAACGGCTGGCATCGCGTAGTACCATTCTTGAAGCGTTGCTTGTATCATTGCATCCTATCGATGGCTCGTAAAGTTGTTGGAACCGCATGTTGTGGTGCAACGAACGCGACCGCCGCCATAATTACATTGATTTCGGATTGAAAAAGTTTCCTGTGCGTGCGCCATCAGATGGGAATGCAGAAGAAATGTCACTAGATACATTCATTCAATGAAGCGCGCGAGATTGTTTGCAAACACCAAATGATGAATGCAGCTGAAGAGAGATCTGTTTCCATCAAACTCGTTACATTGGCTGTGAGAGAAAATCTGTCACTGTATCAACGACAGAATTTACTCGGATCACACGATTACGATTCAGGCCGAGTGCAAAAACTACGTGAGCAGCGTCGAAAAAGGAAGACTTTGATCGAACAGATGATGAGCATACAATGATGAATGATCGGTTAACCAAGCCAAACGAGGACGAGCACGGCGATCCACTAAACAAAACAGTACAGACAAAGACTACAGACGCCACGACAGCAGCAGCAGCAACAACAACGACAGCAACAACCAGCAGAAACTTGGCTACATCGGAGCGCAACAAAAACCCCTGAATAGGCCTTCGCTTTTGCGTTTGTTGCCGTCGCTTGTAACGAAGTATCTCTTCGACGAGAAATGCTCCGAAAAACTGAACGCGCACGCGAATTCACTGTCGCATCGTTACCGCAAGATTACTGTCCAAATACACAAAATATCGATCATTCCCTCTGCCTATTCACCCAGATACCCGATTCGATACCCAAATCTATCAGCTTCTAGCGTGTCCGCCTTGTCAAAGGAGCTACTGCCAATTCCAAGAAAAGCGCAGCAGCAGACTTTCGGCTTCCCCGACCTTCCGGACAGAGTTCTTAGCATTTGTCATCTTTCTGTGATCCATTGTGGAGTGGATTTTTACTTGTCTTTTTTGAGAAGTTCACTCTTTGGTTCGTTCGCGCTGCTAAGTCAAAATAACGGGGGGCTTTTTCGTTTTTTCGGTTTCTGTTCCATCGTCTCAAACCATCACTAGACAGAAACGTCAGGCGTTTCCGTTCCGGGGCCCCTCATTGAGTGCAGGCAAGCCTCAAGTTGAGCATCTAGTCAGCTAGCTACCGACTACCAACAACCGATCACGATGACTCCCACGAAGCCACTGTTACTGGATAACACACTCACTCACTCATCAAGTAATCAAGCCCTCAGACCCATGTTTAAAACAATGGTTTCGACCACTCGGAACGCTACCGTTGCCTCGTTGAAGCATCGCAGACATGCGAAACGAGACTTCACGAAATTCGGATTTCAAACTACGCGCGCAATTCTAAAGGCTGCCCAATGAGAGAACTAGCCATACGTATGAGTTTCTGATACAAACGTATCCACTTCTGGAAACGAGATATGGAAGGGTTCGGGTCATGGAAGATATGGTGGTCAATTTGTCGCTGTCGTCGGCATCATTAGTATGGCGGGATCGTGGTCGTCCGTCACACGTCAGTCATTCCTCCAGCCCGCCGATCCTCCGGTACATCAATCAGTTTATCCAAGAGTACTTCCAGAATGCGTTCCGAGCATTCAGAGTGGGAAAACGTTACATCATTTCCTAATTTGGTCGAAGTGACTTCGTTTGATTGCGGCCGCCGGTGTCTTTCTGTGGGTCGGGGTAATAACGACTCGTATTCAATATCCGCGCGCATTCCTTTTGGTTTCCAGCCTTGTTCTTCACAGCTCGCTGGCAAAACGAGAAATGCGACGGCGAGTTCTGGAAGATGTTGACGAACTCCGCGAGTTGGAGAGTGTCCGTGGGAAGACCTAGCCAACAAAGGTCTAAGTCGACAGGTGAAGTCGAACGATTGCCTGCTCGAGAACACGGACTTTGAAAGTCAGGCAGATGAGAACGGGAGCTCAATGAATCAAACTCTATCGGAACTTCGTGTGATTCGTGCATTCTATCTCGATCAGAGACGAAGACGAGAGCAATGGTGGCGGTGGCGGCGGCGGCGACGACAACATAGTCAGACCCAAGTGCCGAAACCAAGTCGTCTACGGACGCTCGAACGTGGCTACAGGCGTTCTTAAACTTCGCTTTTCTAGTCAGGTAGCAAACGAGCGGACGCGCGAGCAAACAAACAGAACGACAACGAAGAGTTTTGCAAAAAAAAAAGAAACTGTGGTTTTCCTAAAAGACCCAAAAAAGAGAGAAATTTCAAAACGAAGTTGTTGGAGAAAATTCTGCCAGCGGCAAGCAGAAACGTTCAGCGAAAGTTTCTCGCCGTTTTATGGCTTCTCCCCCGAGGAACGCGTGGACTGTCTGTCCCATGTTCGAGAGCGGTCGCCACCGTTCGCTTCCTCCGAATGAGCGAACGAAAGAGTGAATGGATGCAGCGTATGAGAACGAACCTCGGTCGTCGACTATATATCAGCGACCGCATCAGGAACATCGGCAACAGCATCACAACAGGCGTCAAACGCAGATGAAGCGAACTGGAAAGAAAAACGTCCAACATGCCATAGATTACATCGGAACGTAACAACCAAGGTGTAGCTTACACGACTCTGACAGTCGTCAGCGAGCTAGCCAGTGGCTCGGAGTGCCGCTCTATGTGCCGTACAAGGCTGAAAAAGGGGGCAAAATGCGGGCTGTCGATCAATGATGGCGGAGATTTCTATTTCAAAAGTATCCCGCTAATCCTCTTATGATTTCATATCTCGCTCTTCTGACAAACGATCCGCAAACATCGGAAAATCCCTCTTATTTGCTTCCCAAACAACCAGTTGTGCGATGATTTAAGTGCTTGATAGGTATCGTAATTTTTCACGGCTTCCAACGAGGCTTATCTGGAATTGATAAATGTGATGCCCCACCTTTGATTCCACGGACGTTCCAAATGAACGAATTATTTTCGAGAGAATATGACTTTCTAGTCTCTTAGCTGTGGATAGACGAGAGAAACTCAGGGGAAATCATGACGGAAAGAAAAAGCGAGAACGAGTCCGGCGACTGAAAATATTCCTGCGTTGAAGGCACCGGTTGTCCGCGCGTTGGAATGCAGTCGTCGATGATAACAGCAACAACAGCCGTCCGCGACTCGCAGCAGGAAAAGGACGCAAGAAACAAAGAATCGGAACCCGCTCGATTTTTCGTAGGATTTGTTCTTTTTTTCTTTCGGTCTTCTTTCACTCCCGTTTGGCGTCTCGCCTCGCCTAGTTTTTGTCACGATTGACTCGTCAGCAGCCGGGGGAACGGGAAAAATGCTTCCCCGAATATCAGAGGTCACTCCGCGCCGTTTGTCGAGATGACGGGCTCCGCTGCAGACGACGAAATTTTCACTCACTCACTCGCTCGCTCGGATCCGAACCCAAACGGGCCATCGCTCCAGAGCTATGGGCTTCGCTCTGGTCATCGCTCACTTCGTCATGTTGAATTGTTTCTCACAATGATCCCGAGAAGCGAACTACCGATGCGATCAATCTCGTTGGTCCAGATTCTCTCTTTCTTTTTTTTTATTCTTGAATTCTCAAACAACATTTCCGATTTTTTCTGTCTTGAATTTGTTTGAGGGAGATTTGCGACTGGGGAAAGAAATTCACAAAACTTCTTCCTCGCTCACTGTGCGGGTTTTGCGAATTTTTCCAAGCGACTTGAACAACAAAGCGGCAAAGCCAAGGAAACAGACGAGGCATGAGAGAAAATGATCCCTACGGAACCGCGGTCGCCGGCGCGGCGTTCTCCTTCCCTCGACGCGGAGGTGAGATCTGGGGAAGTGTTATTGATTCTAGTATAATCGCCGCGTTCCGTCAAAGTAGACCGATGATAGAAGAATTATTTTGATCGAGTACCGTGCGGCCATATGCTCCCCAGGCACCGCAAACTGTAGTGCATCTCTCTCATCGGGCTGGAATTGGATACTCTGACGGTCGTCGCCGACTTTTTGACCGCGGCTCATTGTAAGTTTGTCCGTCCGTTCTTTGACGACCCTTGGCGCCCCTCTGCGTCCCTCTAGCACGTGTTGGGCCGCCGACGGCGGCGGCGGACGCTATGATTTTCTGAAAGCAGTTTGTCATCTGTCGGCCTATCATCAGGTGGTCGGACGGACGGACGGACGGGCGGCGAACACCCTATCAATCGTTAAGCATCGTGTCAGGAATCAAAAGCAACGGAAACCCTTCACAGCAAACATGTTTGTCATCCAGCTGCTTCGGAAAGTTCGTGGCTCTAACCTATCAGTCAGGAGTCATTCCTCCGCCGCGTGATCTGGAGCGAGTCTTGTCTGGAAAGCTACAAAAAATGACGAAGCAACCCAACAGAAGAAGAGAAAACGGAGGATCTAGTTTAATTCACCGCGTTTAGTGGATGCAAGCGCTATCGTTAGCCTGTGCACTCAAAATCGCGCACGCAGGGAATCGCTCAAAAAATTCAACAGCTGCGCTCTGTAATTGGCTGCGTATGCGCGATCAGCAAACCCGCGCCCCGAACAGAATATTTGAGGAGTTCTGACGAACATCCGACGATCTTGACCCTAACTTCCCAGGCGATGCTTCGCTGAAGTTCCGGAGCGCTGTCCTCGTCTTTCAAGCTCTCCTGTTTTTCATTTGACCGATACCTTTATTGCGTAACGGATGATCCTCAAAATGGAATCCTTCCGTTTTCCGGCTTCTGTTTTGGAGCCTGAAGAGTCTGTTCGAGATTCCGGGGATCACATGATCCGGTTCTCTCCTTTACGGAGTTTCCAGATCTGTCATTCTTCCTTCGAAGTCGACGACGACGACGAGATGACTCACGCTGATGAAAATACTTGGGAGTGGTCGTTCGACTAGCGACATCAATGAATTTATTTATGTTGATATAACTCTTCTTCGGAACCGTCGTAACTGGAAAATAGTTCCGATGGAGATATATTGCTCGACTTTGTTCTTCGAGCCGACCAGGGAGGTGAGCGAGAGAAGAAGGGAGGGGAAAGTCAGAAATGCGGGCGAAGCCAAATAGCCGCCAATTATCAGTGCGTGCAGTAACGGTCCGCTTTTAAATATTCGAACTATTCGATTTCTTCTCCTCCTTCGTCTCGGAGTCGGATTGCTCGGAGCCATCTTGGATCATGGACGAGCGAACGGAACACGGTCGATGATACACACATACTATTATTCAACGATGACCGCTCGGGCCGCAAGAGCGTTTCGACGATCCGCTCGGAGGGAAGGCAGCATCCGAAACGATGCGCTCCGGTGGAGATGGTCAAATGATATCGGGCGATGATTTTTTCTTTATCATATTTTCGTCGACATTTATCCATTTGCGCGATTCGCTCCACCGAGATAATTGATAAAACACTTCTGGAGAGCAACCTAAACAAGAACTGATAAAACGGATTTACGATGCGCTTCGAAACGAAAAAATTGTAGAACTCCATTGCAGTCCACAAATCCTTGTGTCTCTGTCGTTACGTCCCCGACAGAAGTAACACCCATTCGAGTTGTTACGGCCGGAGACCGAAGGGAATGTTTTACGAGGTCTAGACTGGAAGCTATTCTCGTCACCTGGAATTCGTAGCCACGATCTTGAATCTCCCGGAAGCGTTCGCGGAACCACGATGCTCGATTTCCTTCGTTGTGGACGCGAGGAGTTCCCATGCTCGGGAATTTCTTCCCGGAATGAAGATGAAACTCAAGAGTACCGGAGTCAAACGGGAGATCTGACCCCGTACGGTTAATATTCCGTTTTTCTGAAAAGCAACCCGGACGGAGCCGGAAACTTCGGCTCCAGCAAGCGTCTTCCCAGGAGGCGCTCCGCTACCGTGAACGATTGCAAGTGCTATGACATATTTGACATTCGTCTCGTTGGCACGGCGGATGGTACACGGTGGCTGTTCCAGATCTGAAAAGCTCAGAGTCACGTTGTTTGGGCGCATGGGATAAGAGGTTTACTCAAGCGGTAAAAGATTTTTGTGTAAGCTTCAAACGGACGAGCGAACGTCGAGGGTTTAATGCTCTTAGAGTGCTTGCTTCCGAACGTCGAAAAGAAACTAGAAGAAAAAACTATCGTCACTAAGCGCCTAGTCGGACGCGACGCGCCACCGCACCAGTTACGTCAGTGTGTCAATGCCACTTTCTGGCGGCTGACTCGTCTGGGTGAGCACTCTACATGATCTCAGCGCTGCGGGATACTCACTCCATGATCAGGAAGTCTTTCCCGCGGAGAATCGAGATTCCAAAGTGTTCGAGCGTTGACTTGGATTTCCCCATTTGAATTCTGACCAAAATTCGAATCTGTTATCAATTCTGACTTGTTTACGATCTCGACCGATCGCGAGAGCTCGTTCTGAAAAAAAGTTCAGATGCTGCGCTACGCTGTTATGATCAGTGATTTGATAAAGCGCCATGACACTCCGATTAGTCAGAGCGTTGTTTTTAGCGATCGCAGCGGAACCACCCCGTAATTATAAATGAGAAGAAAAAAAACATGTGCGCGTGGTAGCAACTTCTCATTAGAGGATTCCGTGTAATGGATCCTTGGATGAATATTTCAACGAGTTGTCAGTCGGTTCTTGTTCTTTGCTATCTCGTCTTCCTGAATTCTAATCGAGACTGATCCTTCCCAGGTCGGAATAAACGTGCACTCTTGCCTATCATCGCAGTGTTCTCGCGTAGTCCTGGTTGCTCACGGCGAGCTTTCGAAAGTTGGGTCGCGTTCCGTGTATTTCAGCATGTTTTCGCATTCGTTATGCAGCCCCAAAAGTAGTACAGAATCGTGCGCGACCCGATCGACAGCATCTCCGCGTTCGTGAGTGTCATTGATCGCGACCGACATCGGCAAGGTCGGCCTCCGGTGTGGTGCATCGATGAACGCCTCACGCATTGTACACGCAGCCATGTACCGACTAATGCTCGTGTCCCGTTTTTTCCTGCATTCCGCGCGGTCTTTTCCTCCAAGAAGATCGATCCCCTCTCTGTTCGGCGCCGCTCCGTACACTTTTAATTAGATGCATGTTTGTCATGATATCTTCGATGGCGAGGCATCCGAGTCGCCGCGTCGGTGGTTTTGTTTTTCGATATTCTCGGCCAGGGGTGTTCTCGACGCAACCCAACGCCACGCGGCAGTCGCCATCATTCGAGACCATACGACGCGGCGTCTTGGTTTCGGAAAATATTTCGTGATCTAGCCCATTCCAGCGGATAAGCTGAAAGGGAACGAGCGACGTCGACGACGACGAGCATTCAAGCACCGAAAACAGAAAGGTATCGTCTCCTCGTTCAATCGAGCAATCGCAGGGCGTAGGGGTACACCCCTATCGACTAGTGCTGCAGCAACCGTTCGGTCGTGACTATCTTCCAAACAGGAGATTATTACATAGCATTGGTGCCACAGCCGCGTGGACGCCGACGGTACTTCTGATATTGGCGCTAGGGTATCGAAATGGAAATTCTGAGACTTTTTCTCCTCTGACCAACGCCGCCACCGCCGCGGCAATGACACGCGCAGCGTTTCCCTATGGTTCCTGATTGCGGCCGCCGCTGTGAGACATCACGAATTCGGACCCGTTAACCCTCCGTCGGTTTTTGCTTTGGCATGCCAATTCTAATTACGTGGGACTTGGATTGATTCAATCAATCACCTTGTGGGGGGAATTGTGTTTTTTTTTCTTCTTCTCTCTACTTCTTTCTTCTATCCGCCGCGAATCGCAAACAACAAACCATAAAGACAGCTGTAAAGAGCGCGACTCGCGGCTGAGATAATCCGCTGAGGTCACGAGGAAACGCAACTGATAGATTCAAATATGATTCAATACTCGCGCTTGAAGTTTTGGAACTTTTCCGAGTCAAGTGCCCAAAAGTCAACGATTGATGTTCTAATTAAATAAACACCGTAATGGTTCGTAAAGGCCCGGTCTGATCGAACAGAACATGGTAACCACGGCGCGAACGATAATCGGCCACAGCGATAATTCACGATATCTGCTCTCATTTCTGACCACGAAACTGACATTAAAAGCTCGGTCGTTTAAAATCTTCTGCGAGCTCCCGCCCCTCAGTAACGAAGCAGCGAATTCGTGAGATTTCGAATATCGGCAGATCGAGCTCAAGCTTCGTTCTTGTAAGAGATCTCCGAATTGCTGCGAGAATCAGGAGTCATTGAGGTAAGCGGGACGCTTGAGAAACGCTCAAAGAACGAAAAAGCCCGATGCCGACTGACCGAAGGACGTCGAAGTCATCTGTCTGAACGGTAGCCACTTTGGGTCCCCGTGAAAAATGATCCTTGTGGTATAACTTTTCGGAAGCGCGTTCTACACTCATTTGCCAACCCTGGAATACAGACACTGCGACCGCTCATGTTCCTTGCACGCGACTCGAAGTGCCGAACAAGAATACGAGAACGAAGGCGAGAACGGCAGGCGGAACAGACCTCGCTCGAATCACGGTAGCGTGTTCTTGGAGGAGAGAAATCGCGGACTTTGCGCAATGCTGACACGATCACCGCATTGTGCCTGCTGTGGTTGTAATGATCTCTGTTTCAGCGAGTTGGGTGGCTACTTTGGATTCAGTTCTTTCCGAGCAATTCCATTTTTCATCCTCCCTCTTGTGATTCCGATGCTCCGCTTCTCTGGAAGATCGCGTTCCGACGCGGCGTTGCTCTTCCAGAACTGCAGGGAAGCCTTAATAGTATCAAGAACACTTGACCGCTGAAGGACATACATACACTGGAACTGGGCGTACTTCAACGTCTCTTCGGCACCATGTGCCATGTTCTACAAGCACTTGTAACTCTGCTCGCTTGTCCGCCCGCCCGTCCGTGGTCTCGCCTTCGGAAACATCGATGAACGACCTGGTGGATGACCTGTCGTGGCGGCGGCGGCGGCACCACTGCAATCCGGTGTTGATTATGCACAAAGCTTTATTACGGTATCGATTGTTGAGCCAGAATTTTTCTTTTGGGTCTCGGAAGAACTTTTCAATCAGGAATAGAAGCTGCGTTGATCATACGTTGACCGCTGACCAATTTGCGACGGGGAAAGGAATGAACAAGCCAGCCATCGAGTGAGCGAACGAACGACCCAACGAGAAACCGACGAGCGGACGAATTCCGATCGAGCGGGCGACCGATGGCGAGTTTAATCGATCGGAAAGGTATCCACGAAGGCGTTTCGGGAGCCATTCCCTCCGTGGAAGTCTCCAGAGATTTGTAGCTTCTTTCACTTACTATCGTGGTTCTCGTTTTCGCTTCTGGAAGCTTTGTTGCCGCACCGCCGCATCGTCTTCTGGAATTTTTGCTTTTCTTGTTGCGTCCACTCCTGTGGCCGTTGTTGCTGCCGTTGCTATCAGTGTCTTCGTGGCGGCCGTGGTTGTTCCGATCGACTTTGTCGTCATCAAGCGCAGAGTCAATCATCGGGAAACTCGCCGCCAGTCCGGGCTTCTCAATAGGCAACGGAATCGTGAAGGGTGGAATCGCCATCGGTGTTCGCCATCTCCATCCAGCGCCCATCCAGCGCCCGAAGAATGGGAATAACAACGTCCGAAGGCAACAGCAGCTCCGCTACAATTGTTACCGTAAGAGGGCGGAATCCACATCTTTTTCGGCTAACGGTCAAAGCTGACCGCCACGGTCGTTGTTGTTACCGACGAGCATCCCGCCAGAACATCGATTAGCGAGACTCCCCTCGGGTGACTCGAGATGCTCCAATTCACACCTTGGTAGTTCACCTGCCGAAGACCCTGCCGGAGACCCTGCCAGGGACTCTCACCGGGGACTCTCGCCGGGGACCTTGCGGATACCCTTACGGAACTTGCGATCTGTTTTCTTTGGGTTTCGTTTTCTGCGAAAAAAAGCTTCCTTGGCCATCGGGAGTCGTTGAAGCTTCGGCAGCCGAGCGTTACGAGTGTTCGAATGGGGAACATATCTCAAGCATTGTTTACGGCAGGCACCTCGGGGAAAGCCTTTGACAACCGTTGTTGAGGGTTGAGGCATTCGAACGAAGACGACGTCAAGGTGCTGAGAGGCTTTAGCTCAAAGGTGGCGGGCGGGCGGCGGTCCTCCAAGCGTTCCGCGGCGTCATTTATTTTTTCGAGCAAGCGATGCATCGGTTGAGGCGCTTTGTAGATGTCGGCTTCGATTTATGATTTGGAACAGATACCAGATCAACAAACGTCTGTTGTTGATATGAATGGCTCTCGCTACGCTCTTGACTATGACAAACGATGTCTTGTGAAGGCGGAGCGCGACGGAGCAACGAGTTGAGTGCGCTACGTGGATGAATGGTTGTAGGCATCGCTAGAATCCGATCATCGGCTAATCCAATAGTGGCGGATGCCGGGATAACCTGAGGCGATTGGATGACCCTTTAAGAGGAGCGATGATTCCCGCCTGGACCGCGTTTTCTCCGAGAAGATCGGCGACGAAACCTAGGCTTCTCTCAGAGGATCGATCATTTGGTGCTGAATCCGGCTCATAATCACAGGCTTGGCTCAAATATTTCCAGTGATTGATTGATGAGTCACAAAGTGAGTGACCGGATAGATTGACGAGTAACTCGATCGGCTTGAGCGACAAAGCCGAAGATTGATGGCAGCCTGACGGAGGGACGATCCGACTTTACTCCCTCGACATGAGCTGGTGCAATCCCGGTGGGCGAAAGCACGACCAGATCGCTGAATGGAAGTAAGAAAACCGTCCGCTAATGCTTTCCATTACGCATTGTGGATCATGATCATTACGGTAGGCTATTGAGGGAACCCGGCAAGAAGGAGGGTGGGAGAGAGACGGTTACTCGGTTTGCAGGAGACCTTAAAAACCCCTCCTCCGGTCGGTCTTGAAACGTGAGCGAAATTACTGCCAGCGGCGGGATCGACAGTAGCCAACCAACAGCGATGGGAGTCATTGAGAGGCAGGAACTACTGAGGTACATGAACAAGTTCACAAAATTCTCAGTCACACACTGCCGCAAACTTAACGACGGAGCGACCCACTCGTGATGTAGTCGACGGACGGACGGACGGACGGTCCACTGGATAGATGCGAGGATGGATAGACACGACCACCAGAAAAAGAGGGGCCACCGGACAAATTAGGAGTGATCTCAGAAGCTCATTTTTCATTGTTTGATACATTGCTTCAGATAAAAGTTGACACAGTTTTCATCTCCGCAAACGCACTGCCGACCGAGGATTCTACGGACAGACGGGTTCTGAATAAGAGTTGTGCTTTTTTTTTTCTCGTCCTCGTCCCCATCTTCTTCTTGCATGTGGCCAGCCAAACAACAAGGCACCGCCAGTGCCGTCGTCGTGGTAGTAGTGGGCCGGTCGGTAGTTGGTCCGTCCGTTTGTCTGTCTGTCTCTCCATTCTATCCGACAGATATTTTGCTCTTGTTGTTGGACTATGCCAGACAGTCGGCGGTGTTCGTCGGTCCGGCAGGCAAGCAAGCAGGCAGGCAGGCGGGCAGGGAGTCAGTCAGTCGACGACTCCCCAAACCCATTCGTTGGTTTCCCCAATGAGACCAAACAGCCAAGCAAAGCACGGTTTTCCGTCGACTGTCTTTTGTTGAACCGTTGTTCCCGAGTCTCTTGATTCCCTAGTCGGCCTGTTAATGTCTCACTGCGCCTTGGCTGGTCAGCGCTCGCCGCTGGTCCGCTCCACCGGTCGTTGTATCGTCGTTCGTGCCAATTAACGAATGACTTTATTCACGAAACGAGATGCGCCTTTGATTCACCATCTCGTTGCTCGTTCGCTCGGTGGCTCCGTTTCTGTTGTCGTTCACCTGTTGCGAATTCCGCCGGCTTCCTCCGTTTCTGGAATCCATGCCCGGAAAATGATTACCCACTTCCCAACGACAACTCACTCAGTGAGCTGACCAGACACCGAGAAAACACAATCGAAGACTGGAAGACGAGCCTAGAAATGGTGGGCTGCCGCTTGGATAAAACGAGATGAAAAGAAGGGAAGGAAGAAAGAACGGGAAAAAAAACGAATAAGAGGAGCAAAAGAGAGAGAGAGAGGGAAAAAAGCAAAGACGACAACGACGACGGAGAAGTTCAGAAAACGAAGAAGAAGTAGATAAAGACCTGTCCAAGAGAAAGAAATGTTGCATGAACGATTGATTCCTTCCCGATCGGACGCCAGGATGGATGGACGAACGAACGAACCAAGAAGGAGGAACGGACGCAATTCCGGCCAAATACGACCCATGACTGGACGTAACACGGAATTTGCGGAATACGCGCGGCTTAATGCTTCTGGAATATTTCTGATCACATCTTCTCGCGGAGTGCGCCTGCCAGCTTTCCGAAGCGAGTTGCTTCCCTGCGCGATTGTGGCGGCGGCAGCGTTCGGAACGGATCGACATTGACACTTCCCGCGATCGAGCCACCAACTCGGCGCAACTTCAAATCACTCGGAAGCTTCGTAGCTTTTGCGACTACACGATTCATCGAGCTTTACACAGAAAACTTCAGAGCGCTTTAACCCGTGCCCGAATCGTTTGTCGGAAGCTTTTCGACAGAAGTAGAAAAATGAGAATACGAGAGGCAGCAAGAAAATGACGGCGATTCTTCTTCTCAACGGTAGAGTGAAGTTGGCAAAATGAGATGAAGTCACTGAGTGAGTGACTGAGTGAATGGCCGGATGTGAGTTATGAAATCAAGGAACAGAATAACAATTATCATCGGTCAGGCGAGCACCGCAAGCCGAGAAAGCATCAACTCGTCATTGAGAGCTCTGTTTTCTTGATCCAGATCCCTGGCCCTGTGGCTCGCCTGACGAGCCTGACGAGCGATCAGACCGTTGAACGAGTCATGCTCGAATCAAATCACACCGCTATTGTGAACGCTTCTCTGTTATTAAAAGCAGTTCAAACACGGGACGTGCTGGCTCTGAATATTAGGATAGCGTGGTTGACAACTCGCCTACTGAAGGCTCCACGCGAAGATGGCGCGGTGCAGCTCTAGCCCATTGGCCGGCTCAGCGGGATGGGAGCGATAAGAACAAAGCGTGACTTTCGTCTCCCAAGACTGTGACAAAGTCGCTGAACCCAACGAAAATTCGCGGTGTTGAGTGTCATCAACAGTTTTTACCTCGACCTCGAACTCAGTCAGGGCGCGGACCTCACGACACTCATGTCACATGCACGACCTTTCGAATCATTCACCTCGTATAGCTTCCAAAAGGGTCCAGATCAAGTATTGGACGATTCCGCGCGAATCTCCGTTTCTGCATACGCGGAATTCGGGTGGAAAAGAAAAATTGTTTTGATCTTGTCCCTTCTTGGTCTTCCAGACCGGCAATGGCTGACATGGTTTCCAGCGTGACGTTGTGAACCCGTATCCTATGGATTCTCCTATTCATTTCCGCGTTTTTTTTTTTCATTCTTGTTCCGTTTTCTTTTCATTTTTTCTTCTCGTCGCTCTCTCGTTCAACGTAGACAATTATGGCCACGCCTTGCGGCTCGCTTAAAAAGTCGTTCTTCATGCGGTGCCGGACCCCCTACGGACGACGGCAACTTTATACGATATCAATTTTATATTCTTCCTATGTATATCCGTCTTTCGCCGATCGAATCGCCGGAAACATTCTCAGCGGAATCGACACCGCGACAAGCGTCCTCAACGACACAGGCGCTCTTGACCGCTAACGAAAGACAGCAGATGTTCTTCATCTAATCCGACATTTCTTGGTTCCTTTCCAGGATCCGGTTGCATCAGGGACTGGCATTACGAGCGTGTAAAAGGACATTATCTCATGGCCGAAATCAAGAAGATTCAGACTGCGGCGGATCGCCAGCAGTGTATCGATCTGTGTTTCGAGGAGAGCGATTTCCTTTGCCGTTCCGTCAACTACGAAGAGGCCACCGGCCAGTGCAGCCTCTCCGACATGGACAGACACACCGTTCTCGACAAGAAACTCTTCCAAGCTGACTCCAACGGAACCATCGATTACCTCGAGAGCAACTGCGTCGTTGGTAAGTTGACGTACCCAAATGGAATCACAACTTTCAGTCACATATGCACAACCGATGCGCATGCATCGTCTACATGCATTACATGAACCTTGGTCACACCATGGCCATTGTATCCACGCTTTCAACTTGAACCCTCAACGTACACTCCGACTAAATTAGTGCGTTTTGATTTGCAGAAGACGCCAGGCTCTGCGAGTTCAAGACCATCAAGAACAAGATCCTGAAAACTGTCGACGCCGTCTACCAGGATGTGAAAACCGAGGAAGAGTGCAAGAAAATATGCCTCGCGGCCAACTTCCGCTGCCACACCTACGATATGGGCGACCCCGCCAACCCCGTGTGCAGAGTTTCCCACTACGCCAGAGCTTCACTCACTCACATTCAAGACCCGTACCTGAAAATCGCCGACGCTGTGACTTACGAGTTGGCATCTTGCTTCAATGGTACGTTCGATCCTAACCGCCTGCATTTCTGGTTGTTTCGGCGGCGTCGCGTCGTAATCGATTGTGTTCAACTGGAACGTTTGAAAAGCGTTTGGAAGAACTGCTTGCGAAGCGACGGCCGCTTGAATTCGATTAAGTTGTCAAAGAAAAGTGGTTTGGAATTCGGGAGCCGCCAGAGCTCTATCGCATAGGATGCGTCGCGTCGCGTGGACTCAACCACCGACAGAAAACGCTGTGTCGCCAGAAGATGGAAGACGGGTTCTGCATATTTGTGGTTTGCGGGCCTTTTGTTGAGCAGGCGACTGCATCTCATTCTGGAAATTCTCCTTTGTATTATCCTCTTCTTGGACTTTATCAATCGCCGCAAACATCGACTTCCAATCAGATCCAACGACCAGCGCCTGCTAGAGGGACCCGCCTGCCATTTTGTACCGTTACGACGGCGACGCGACGTGGCGCGAAACTCGCACGCCGGGAACTGACAGCATCAGATCGCTATCTTTCGGATCGTTTCGAACGCGCTGTCAGTCGCCAAGTGATATTATGGGATATTCCCTCGCTCCGCAACTACGGTCGGAGCTAAAACTCGAGGCCCGACCTCAACTTCCGACGTGAAGAAATCCTCAGGTCTGCGATCCAGTTTGCTTCTCGGCGGTCTCAACGGTCCTTGTCATAAGACGACAATATCCATTTGGTGAAATGGATCCGTTGATGACGAGAAAAAACGGCCGAGTAATAGACGTCGACTACAATTATAACTGAAAGCCTTCTCGGATTGAGGTCGACAGATAGATTCAGGTGGAGAAGAGGTACCTTGACACTCGTTGTCGGTCAGTGAGCCGAAATTTCTGTTTCTCGAGAGTCATTGAGATTACGTCGTTTGAGTCCGAGACAACGTTTGAAACAATTCGGAATCAGCGCAAAACGACCGGGTGGCCCACAAAAGACCTCTTCTGTGATGGACAAAAGTTCGTCGCGCAACCGCAATCGCCGCCGCACCCTGACACGTTTGAGGGATAGCGCGACACGCGACAATTAAAACTGAATTCGTTTGACAATTGTTTGTTCTCCGCTCCTCTTCTTCGTGCTTCGGTTCTTCAGACGTTCTGAAGGAGCCGCTATCTGCTTTCTTTTCGTCCGCCGCCGGGTGCGGAGAGTCTCATCGACGGTCGGGCCCGAGTTCTGGCACGCTTGACAAACGGCTTCCTGAAGATAGAACTTCTGTCGCCATGTAAACCCTGTGGACAGCTACCAATCCGACAGAGAACCGAGTCCACAATTATTATTCTTGGTCTAACTGGTAGATATTACGCTAATTGACGCTTACCTTGCAGTTACGATCGAATGCCTTTCCCGGGAAATGGTCGCCAGGGTGAAATCAACCAAGATGTTCAACGGAAAGCTGTATTCCAAGACGAAACCCAATTCCTGCGTAACCGATGTCAGCAACTCGATGGAGTTTGAAATCAAGATGAATTACCACGAACTGGAATGCGACGTCCGACAAGAGGTAAGTCTTCGATTCTGGCCCGAGTTGCCTGCCGTTCATGTGTCCAAGCAAGAGGAGAAAACGTTGACCCAACTGACGGATCGTGGAGATCCGAGCTCGAGCGATTTCGGCTCTGGATTTTTCGGTCATTTTGGATCATCTCCGGTTCCTCCCATAGAAATGCCGGATGCGAAATCATTGGCTTCGGTGTAAACTCTGTTTATTCTACTCTGTATCCAATTCGGATGAGCAGTCGTTAGATGAAGTCCTGGAACGAATTCAGTGTATCCAGTCCGAAGCTGTCAAACGCACGATGCAACTTCAGAAGGCAGTGTACAGGAGCGAAATTCGTTGCGATGAATAAAGTGTCAGTGCTCTCATCACGCTGACGGGGATTGAACGGAGAATAGACAGAAGAAGAGCCGTTCTGGATTTCCGTCGTCGAGCTCACGACAAGTAGACGTTCTGCTTCAAGTCTGTAGAGCTGTGGTTGGCTCCGGGCGTACACGAGTACACATGCCCGTAACCTTTCATAAGGAAGACCACTCGCAATCTGCTCCAGTTGATCGCCAGCCTCGATGATCTCGTTTTTCCTCGGCGCTCTCCCGAATCGACAATTCATCTCATCGATGCAACTAACCGTGATCGATGTCTCCGAATTCCGGTCCAAATCCCTCCAATGAAACTCTAATCCGGATTCCCGCGGCCAGGTCCTCCGGAAGATCAAATCTTCACGCCCAACGTGGTTCTCGCCGGTTGTTTCAGAGCACCGTTGCCTGTTCGAACAATTCTTGGCTCGCGAGCGGGTGTCTACCGAGGAATCCCGAATAGTTCTGCGTGTTTTGAGCTGTTGTGTTCTCTAGGCCGGCGCTTCTCTGCGGAGCTGCGCACGGTTTACTCGGTTTTCGCTTTTTTTTTGCATTGAATCCATCCGCCCCGTCCGTCCGTTTTTCAATCGGCCCATCGAAATCATTGGCCGTTTACCCGCCTTTTTGGTGATGGCGCGGCATTTCATTCTGGAATACGAGAACACAAGCTCATCAAGAACTGTTTGGACTTTTCAACAACGAGCGCCAGCGCGATGACTTTCGGGACTGTTCGAAAGCACACGGTTTTGACCTAGTTCAGAATTCGAACGTTTTTTCCCTCTGTTTTGTCGAAGAGATGCAAATCTTGGGAACATGCCGAGCTTGGGAACGTTCGTCTGGAATGCGTGATTTTCGAGAGCTTCGAAGGGAGGCAGAGATTAAAACGGGAGATAGAAGAAAAAAAAAGAGAACAATCACGGGGCAACTCACGAGGGCAATGCCTCCTGTGCTGAGATTTGGCGATGACGAGGACCAGCGGCGATGATTGCATGCAAGCTTTATAATTGTAGATGTGACGCGAAACACACGACAAAAAATCGTCGCCGTTTAGCATCAGACGTATCATCATTCACACGTCCACTCCTCCTCCCTGACAGAACAGCGTGTCCCTCGTCCCTCGGTGGAGGATGTGACTGCTAGTTTGTCCGCCTGTCGGCCACCGTTGCTCTCAATGCGGCCCGCCGCGCCAGATGCAAGCTTTAATGATTTCTTTCTTCCTTACTCATTCTAGGAGGGACATTTCTTCTCGGATATTGTCATTCAGCATCACGACATGATCGTCACAAACCAAGATCTCGGACTTTCGGTCAACTGTCACTACGACCTCTCGAACCGCAGCGTGTCCAACGGAGTTTCTCTCGAAGTCGACGGGTGGGTATTCACCTTCGGTTCATTCCGATGCTCAGAAAAACCGAACCAATTATCTAGCCCGGCCGTGTGGAGACATTCTTCGAATGTTCGGACTCGGTTCGATGAGCCAGGGTTTCCGATCGTATAAATGCGATAATCTCTCCTGAGATGGGAATTCCTTGTGCGCGGCGGTGACACAGATCGCTGAGCTGTGGTCTAAAATCGAAATTTGTTCTTCAGACGTGAGATCCAGCATTCTCAAAGCCAACTGGCCACTGTCGGATCGCCCAACGTCACGATGCATATCACCGATCGCAAAGGTGCCGATGTCATTGCCGCTCAAGTCGGAGACCCGTTGGCCCTGCGTTTCCAGATTGCCGACATCGACTCGCCATACGAAATCTTCGTCCGAGAGCTTGTCGCCATGGACGGTGTCGACAACTCGGAAATCCTCCTCATCGATTCCAACGGTTGCCCCACTGACCGAACGATCATGGGTCCACTTTTCAAAGTTAACAACAGCGGTCAAGTTCTTCACGCTCCTTTCGATGCTTTCAAGTTCCCCACTTCGGAAATCGTCCAGTTCAAAGCCTTGGTCACGCCTTGCATCCCTTACTGCGAGCCTGTAAGTATCCTCCCACCGTTCGCCGGTGTGTCCGAAAAGCGTCCGGCCTCGAAACATTTTCTGATTCGCCCTAGAATTGCGGATATTTGAGACACTACGTACGGGGGGAGTTCTCTGACTTAGATAGAGACAGAGATTTCCCAACGAAATTCTTGAAGCAATGATCCGATTGCAATTATCAAGCGAGAAATCGCGGAAAACGACGCAAAGAGATCGAATGTTAAGATGATGGTTCGCTCTTTCAGGCGAAATGTGAGGACACCGTCAACGTGCCGTTCGAGGGCCGTGCCGAAAGCGACTCCTACGGACGCCGTCGTCGCAGGAGATCCATCCGACAGCCCCGCAACATCACCGGCTCGGAAGACGAGCTTGTCGTCGTGCAACAGATCCACATCTCCGACAAATTCACATTCAACCCCGACGAGGACAAAGATGTCACTCTTGCCTCGACCTCGGCGAACCTCGCGCCTATTGCAGGCTGTGCCAATCTGATCAGCATTGCCGTTGTATGCGGATCTTTCCTCATAGCCCAAGTTACACTTCTGTTCGTGTGTGCGTTCGTTGTGAACAACCGACGAAGCAGGAAAGACGAGCTTATTGAACGCGCTCCTTCCGTATCCTCGACAGCTTCGAGGCTCTACAGCCGACAGCCCTTCAACATCTCCTGGAGCTAAGCTACCTATTCTAATTTAGAATTCTGCAATTCTCATTACTACTCAGAATCAATGTATTTCGAGCTCCGTGCGGCCTCGTCCGCCCTCTTTCAAAGGCAGCCACATTCACCCGGTCGGCCACAGGTCGGAAATCACCTTTCTATACTATTCGATTCACCGACCTGAACTGCACCGGATCTAGAAACTAAGTTCCCTACCCCTTAGCCCCCCCCCCCCCCCCCCCCGAACCCCAAATCCTCTAACCCGCGTCTTCCTCCCCTTTTGAGGGTGTGTATCTCTTGTGAGCGAAGGCGCCGCTTTACTTCTCTATATGATCTCTACCTGCCATCGCCTGCCTGTTGGCACACTTTCTGGTGGTTCAGCTTACGACCGACTCTTATTGCCATATCTGGTTTGCGGTGCCTAATGATTTAGAGTAACTTATTTATTCTCAGTGTGTTGTAATTGTGTCGGCCCCCATCCCATCAGCGTCCAACATTTCGCTATTTATTTGTACATTTCCCATACGAGGCGACGACCATTGATAATTTATTACTTTCACTCAAACAACAACAACAACAATCGAGCTGTACGCTGGCGCATGCACGATATGGGAACGCACTGGGCACGGCTCCGGAATAGAGAGCATCAGATCGACGAATACGAGCGAAAACGTTTTTGAGTCGAACGGGTTCTTTGGACCTTCACCATCTACCACCACAATCGATAGATACGTGCCAAGTGCGACATGCAAAACAAAAGAAGAACACCTATTTATTATGGAAAACGAATCTGATGTGCGAATATTTGGAGAAACGGCGAAATCCATTCAAAAATAAACAAATCTGCATCAAAAATACCCGTTCTCTCTGATTTCGGGAGTCTTCGCGACTCATTGTAGGGGCTGACGGGTTCTGCCTCGTCTTGCTGGAGAATGCTGATATGGAGGGACAATTGCAATGCAAGAAGATACCTGGATACTCGGATGTTTCAATAGAAAACGCTTGGGTTGATGAGAGATCACTGGATCGCGGCGCGCTGATGCATATTCTAGAATCCGTACTGATACGCGGCAGAATCGAAGGAGGTCGTTTCAAATAAATGCTGGAGGATGCGTCGAGTTCCCCCACAGCCGAATTGCTACATCCAGAGCTTGAACCCCGTTGCGATCAAGTTTGAGGACGAGCTCGTTCCCTCGTAAGTTAAACAATCGTTGCACCGAACGGATCCGCAACTGGGTTCGACAATCGTTCTGTAGTCCAGGAAGCTAATCGGTGAAAGGTCGCAGAAGAGACATGAACTCCGAAATCAACGACTGAACAACTCTGTGAGTTCTGGCTCCTGCTTCCTCGGGGAACCCACTCAGGCGGGCCAAAAGGATCGTTCCCGTCGTGCGCCAAGTGAGCGAAGTCAATTGTATCTCTCTCACGACTCGGAATTTCGCGAGTTTGCCCAGAAATGTCTAGGAATGGGTACAACTGAAGCGTTGATCGCCAAACCGCAATAAGTCCATTTTTTCAGTTTCGAGAAAATTACGATTCTTTCTTCCAAGCGAAGCTGTGAGTCTATGGTCAGCATGACCGACTGCGTGGCATGATGGTTAGCGTACTTGGTACAAGCGCGTGCTGCTATGGTGGATGCCATAAGCGACCGGCTGCGTTGTTCGGGAGGTTCCAGGTTCGAATCCTAAAGCGTGCCAGAAGTATTTGGCGGCGAGTACGAGAGAGAACAGGGGCCGACTCCGCGTTGACTAAGCGATGATTCGTGTGTCAACCAAAGGAGAAAAGGGATGCATACCTAGGTGAAGTTCGCGGGAAAATTAGCGAACGCCACCAACATGTGCGGTGCATGGTGTAAACATATGATCGGCTGCCGACACTGATCCTCGAATCTACACTGCGTACGTGAAGCACAGCATGCGCGTTGTAGTAAAACACAGGATTGACATGGTCGCTCCGCCAAACTCAACGCTGCGTGTAGGCATGCATCGACCGACACTTGACGTGTCTGTCAGAGTGGGTTCAACGGTGTCCACTCTCCTAAAAACTGTGACCGGCGTCCGCAGAGCTTGCTCGCCCCTGAAGTGAAAAGGGTCATCTACGGATGAGACGTGAATAAAACCATAACCATAACCATGATTCCGATTCGCAATTTTCTTGCGCAAGAAGGACCGATATCATAGAACCGACAGCCGCATAAGGTACGGGACATGATCCAGATTCGATTTCCATAATAATCTGGGAATCGACGAAAGTGGACTTATGGCGGTTTGCCGATCAAAGCGTCAACTGTTCCCTCAAGCCTCCTTGAGAGTCCTCGGAACTCGTCGAGACCGTCTTCTAACGACATGGAAAGCTTCATGAAGGAGGTTTTTCTCAAGAGAATGACTTGGATTCTCCGCGATCGCAGTTCCGCGGTACGTTCTCCAGAGACCTGGTGATAACTGCACCTGAGAGTGATCCGAATATTTGCATCCGAGGGCTTCCTACTTCTCCCAAATATCTACATACTCACGTTTTGTGTGCTTCGGAAGAGTCTGCTGGAGGAATCTGCTTCAGAACACATTCCATAGCCTAAGTACGTCATCGTTACCACCGATGCGCGGTCTGCTTCGTCCGATAGGGACCAGCTACGGCTCCTGGAGGGCGTGCCTGCTGTGAGTTTTCCTCGTGCTGTCTTGTCTGTTTCTCCGTCAGAGTCCTCTCGAATCCTTCACACGCGTTCCCCTCAAAATCTCCTCTATCTCGTAACCTTCTCCATTCAGATCCGCGCATAGGGTCCGTTGTTATGAGACGAATCGTACGAACGTGTTCACCGCTAGATCAATGAGTAGTTTCCGGCGATTCCATACGCAGACTATCGTAGTGACGTTTTTGTCGGAATTTCTTCTGCTGCTCTTCGAGTCCACATACCTATGGCAACCCGGCACCAAAACTTTGAAATCGAGGTAAACTCAACCGGTTCCTTCCGTGTGTACAATATTACAATCGCGACAGCTCCCGCCCTCCAAAATCACAGTATCTCAAATGTCACAATTATTTTCATTCCCTCACACCGTATCGAAAGTGCTGACAGTCATCCTTCCAACTCTCCTACTCTATAATCCACAATGAGCTCCTTCGGTTACAGTACAGAGGGTATGATAGAGGAGCTCTTTGCTCCAAATTCTCTCTGACTGAAGTTACAAGCCCAATCCGGTTGGAACCATCATGAGGTGCTCATGGTTTCCCTCAACAAAGTTCATCGGTCATCGAGAGCTTTTCCACAAAACCCGTGCGCCATAAAACCGTGCTGGCTCTCTAGTGTCTGGATAAGGGTATGTATTCTGTATCGAGATGGTGCTTGTGAAGAGCTTAAATATATCTAGATTTGCATCGTCCGGCTGATGCATCTCGAGGAGCATACTTACATGGGGATTCTCTGCCTCACCTCAGACGTTCGGATGAAGCGGCCCGTCATTCTTGCGGTACTCGTTGAGAGGGAAAACGTTCTAAGGTATACCGAAACCGTCCCCGAGCCGTCTCACATTGCGTCAGTTGCGTGAAGGGACCACCTCAGGCAGGACTCCAGATTTATTTCGCTCTTCTGCACGCGAGTCAACGCTGCGGCTCCAGCGCAACATATAGCGCAGCGCTATTGGCTTTTGAGCACTTTCTCCTACTCAGTGCACATATGCTCTCCTCTAGAGGATTTGGAATTGTCTTTTTCATTCTGAATGAGCCTCTCTTCAAGTCGCTCGCTTCATTACCCGGGAATGGATTGCACCATTAACAGGGCAGTCTTTCGCAGCGAAACAAAACCGAAATGGATGCGAGTATATGCGTCCTGGGAGGACGGAATTTAGACCAGCATGGGCGAATTCAAACAAAAAATTTGAGTTTTCTGAGACTCATGAATTTATTAAGTGTAGCGTGCTACATCAACGGAATACTCCTCAACTTGCTATTATTTTACATTCTGCCATCACGATTATTCATGCGCGGCAATGCCCATTATACACACTGCAATAAGCTACAGGCCTCCCGTTTTGTGAAAATTTCCTATCAATCGATTCCTCAATCGATCGGTCACAATCAATCAATAAGTCCATGCTTCGTGTTGAATGATTGTCGGATCGAGAGTGAAACCATCGCACCAGACTGATGGAAACTTCTTTCCGAACAAAACGTTCAGACTACATACACGATCGAAATGGTGCTATTGACGGTGTAGCTTCTTGCCGAAACTCCGCTCTTATGTTCCGGATGAGTCATGACGATTGCTCAGACTACGGAGTCTGCGTCAACCGATCGTATTGCTGTTACTGTCGGTATTGTCGTTTGCTCCCTTATCGTCTTGGTTGTTGGTTTCGTCGGGATCGACACGGCTGTGGCTTGCTTGACAGGCATTTTTCAAGGCTTGAACTCTCCACTCCAAGGCGTTGTAAAGCTGTTCCGCTTCCCGAGACGAACACTGAATGAGATATACGGCGCTGGTGCCCTCAGGCGATTGTGCCGTCATCCTCAGCGATTTGTCGTTGGCGTATTCAACCGACATTCCTGCCCAGACTTTCGTGTTCA
The DNA here is from genome assembly GCA_028455905.1 of Neoseiulus californicus. Lineage (NCBI taxonomy): Eukaryota > Metazoa > Arthropoda > Arachnida > Mesostigmata > Phytoseiidae > Neoseiulus > Neoseiulus californicus. The sequence goes on from JAMQGS010000008.1 coordinate 5,703,471, forward strand.
ACACGACTCGCAGGATGCCTTGGGTGCGCATGACAACACGGCTTTGCAGAGAACCATCTTCGGGATTTTGCTTGTCGTTCAGTCGGAGAACTCCGCGACCCCGCTCGAGGTATTGGTTTCCTTCGAAGATGAAGAGCTTGCAGTTGATCTGGACGACGTTCCTCTCATCTTCCTCGCCTGAAAGAATGAAAAGTTTGAACTCTGTTCCGGGAACCTGCGACCTGCTCAACTGAGGTTTTGAGGCCTACAGATACCCCCGTCCCTGACACTGACCTGTGACGACTTCAACCTCCTCGAGTTTACTCTTCTTAGCTTCGCTCTCCATCCTCTGTTGGTATTCTTCGGCTGTTTCATTGAGACTACGTTTTTCACCCTTGGTGAGACTCCCACTCGCCGATTCAGGTTCCGCGTTCCCAGAAGCGGCCTCGGCGAAATCCGAAGGGGCTTTCGATTCCACGTCGACATTTTCCGCGTTCTGTAAATGAGGAGATGGCATTCTATGAATGCATTCGATGCGGAAATTCGGTTCGTCGAGGAATGTTCCGATTTGGTCATAGGAAAATATCTTGAAGTACGAACCGTTACTCTATCGCGAAGGTTCTGTCCAAAAACAAAGCTATCTTCTGGAACCTGCAATGGACTCTGGTTGAATTTGCGGCACGCAAACGATACCCTCAAAGCTGAAGGCGCTCAATTCCACAAGGTGGGCAATTGTCGGTGATACTCACGTTACTGATGCGGTCTTGCAAGTTCTGACCGAAAACTATTTCGTTGACTTGCTTGAATCCATCCGTGCTCACCCCGCAGGAGGGAATTTTAGATTCGGGTTTGGCAGGCTCAGAACTATCGCTAGAGTTTTTCGCGTCTAACTTCTTTTCTCGACTCTGGTCGGAGACCCCAGCGTCCTTTGGAACCTCCGGATCCTTTTTACTCTCAATGGTGCCATCGTTCTTCTCACCGGGGTCGACCACTTTGCCCGATGCCTCGCCTCCCGTCGATGTCGTCGTTTCCTTTTCGGCGTCCGCATTGCGGTTCTCAGACTCAGTTTTTTTGCCAGATTCGTCTTTCTCAGCGGAGTCTGTCAGTTTTTCAATATTGTCTTTAACATCGGGTGCAGGTTTTTTCTCAGCTTCATCCTTTTTGTTTGTGGGGTCTCCGGACAAACGATCAGCATCCTGCATTTCTGCTTTACCTGCGGAGTACCAGAGGTGGTGTCAGAGCTTCCCGCGGCGACCGGAATTTGAGCTCGAGCACAGCTCACAGAGGTAGAGAACGTCGATGAAGCTATTTCTGTCTCACTTCACTTACCATTGTTGAGCGAGGTGGGTGTGTTGTAAATTTTGAGATTGGACGCTTGCGCCGAGAGTGCAGAAGGCTTCAAGACGAAACCTGAAGACCTGGGAGCTTCCTGACCGAGAACCAAAGTCGGGGGCGCTACTAATGGTCGGGACTCTGGGGAACAGGGGGCTTGTGTTAACAGACTTTCAATGGGAAAACCAGAGAGTGAAACTCGACCGGACTCAAAGAAGGGGTGGATACAGAATGGGCGACTCGGTGAATCAATCTTGATTGGTGGAACTAATGTCTAGAGCCGCCGCCAACCCGATTGCACAGCGGAGGCAGCCGGTCACCCCAGCTCCGAGCGAAACACCACAATGATTCAATAGTGAGACCTGGCTCTAACCGGGGCCGAATGGTGTCTCCGGAATCTGAGTGCACTTTCAGGTTGCGGCCACTTCGCCTCTGATGGGTTTGTCATGCTGTTAAAATTTTGATCACTGTTTTTGATGACGTACCTCTAGCCTGGTCTTCAGAGCCTCTGGTAGGTGTTGTTGAGGTTTTGATCGCGAAAGGATTCCGTCCGAGAGTTCCTACAATTTGAACATTTAGAACATTTGGCTCTCACGGAACGCGCTTCTACATTCCGTTCGTAGCTTCTAGAACGAGTCGGAAAACCGGCTCGCCCATTCTCAGGCGTTGAGCGTCCGATTCCTCTGCGATTTTCACAGAACATCTCGCCCGCCGTCTTGAACCGGAACAAACAGGTTTCGGGTCACAGTCGCGTCGCTAAATCACGTGAAAATGCGAAAATTTCAACCCAAACATTATTTACCATTGTCCGCCATGTTCGAAGTTGTTCTGTTGCTGTTTCTGAATGTTGAAGCTCCGCCCAGACTGTGATGATGCTAGTGATCCGCCGAGATATCGGGCTGAAGCGGCAATATGGCGGTCGGTCCCGGGGTGGCGGCGGGGGAGATTGCCTGTATATATGGACGCGACGTCTTCTAACCTAACATGCACGATGAATCGCGGACATGATCGGGCTCTTCAGCACGCACGCGGTAGAGGATCGAAATCGGATACGATCGGAGCTGCGATGGAGCTCGAGCCTCAGCCCATCCATCCGGAGTTGCCTCAGGCTGGGAGATCTTGGGCTTGCGCTCTTCGTCGGCGAGAATCCATCACTGATGGCCGATCCAGCCTTCAACGTAGAGAGAGAGGGAGAGAGAGAGAGAGCGGTTTTTCGAAATGAGGCGGGTGGAGTGCGCGCGTAGTTGAACGTGAACGAATGACTTGGAGTTTCAAAGCGTGCGCTGTTCTCCTCCAGACAGCAGTTGTTCAAAACGTGACTTTCCGTTCATCGAGCTTACCAGTTGTTAATACAGTTGTATGTGCGACGGCTTCAATCGGTGAACACGCTTAAGCAACTCTGACGGTGGGTTGTGTACCGGCATCAATCAACCTGATCGCATGGTAAGATTCGTGGAAGCTTCACTCCTGAGATTCTGATCTTTGCTCCTAACATTGGAAAATCTCCTGAAAGATCTCGTTCCCAAGTCCATGTTTCATATTCCAGGAGTTCTTCAGCGCCAACCGAAACTTGATAATCAGTTTCGGAATTACACTCCTATTACTGTTCAACGTTGCCTCGTGTGAGGAAGAAAGCAACCTGGCCATCATGTTCTTGGGAGGAGAATTTCCAGTGCCCGCCGGCACTAGACGTGTACAGAGATGTTTGAAGCCAAGCTTCTTAGCTTTCCATCGAGACGGTATCGGCAAGCGAATAATTCTCGACATTGAGAACTGTACGGCGCCTGCTCTCCATGAGCAGCTCATCTCTTCGTACACGATACCAGACGTTCCAAAAATTGACCGAGCCGTGAAACCGAGGCCAATGTACAGGTTGAACGGTCGAGGACTCATCTTCTTGGGGCTCGCCGGCGTCGCCGGCGTGAACTACTTCACAAACTCAACGTGGCAACACGACGACGTTTGGGCCTGGCGTTGATCTCCCGATGCAAGGCTTTCATAAAAACCCAAAGATTTTCGGAAGATCTCTTTCCTGACAAATCTTGGATCCAGCGTTGATCGAATTCTACGGTTCCTCTCTGTAGATTTCATATTTTTCAGTTTGATAACGTTATTTCCACAATGCGTTAGTCTGTGGGGTGATATGACAGCCGCGAGTTACAACGGAACCACTCATCCGTTCAGTTTACAAGTCAAAGTCAGAAAAGTTTGTTAAATAAAGCTCTAGATGCGAACGGTAAGCAAATCCAAGTCAGAATACTGTATCCGTTCCTCGCATACTAAAGACGTTCCAAGACTATAAAGGTGAGCGTGGCGAATTGAGACGAACGATACGGAGCAATGTTTTGTTTCTTATCGACTGCGATCACAAGAAAGTATTGGCAGTCGAATCGAACAATTCTTTCATTTTTCAAGTATGCTCGGCATGTGCTGAGTTTGGCTCGTCATCGAGATCTGACCCATTCTATGAGGTGAGCCTGGGATACTCTTTGAGACTGACACAGCAATCGGAGTCGCACCCTTCACGACACATCTGAGCGAAGCAGTATGGTCTCGCTTCCGATTTCGGATCCTGTTGGGGAAAAGGCGTCGCTCCAGAGAATGAAGAAAACATAGGTCAGGAGTTTTCACGAGCAACCATTATTTGTCGCTGTGTGGAATTAAATGACTTCTAATTGGTTTCCATTGCCGCCGTGACCGAACAAGTGGCGATCCGGAAGAATGTCCTTCCTTGAGCGTTTTGGAGTGTTCCGAACAGAAAAGCACGCTGGTCCTGAGCTTCCCAATTCTCTTTTAATTTGTTCATTTCCGGCAAAGATTGAGTGGCTTCATTCGTTTGGATAGATGCGACGAATTCAGAAACCAGAGTTTTGGCGGAGATCTTATTTAAAGAGAAAAATTAATAGAGCCATTGGAACTATGAGGCTTGACCTGGAACACGTAAAATGCCGTATCAGTGCACAGAATTTGTTTTCGCGAGACTTTCTCGAGCAAGATCTCATTAGCAAACGCTCTGGCTGTCGACAGTTTCCTCGCGAGTGGGCGATCCCGCCGATCCGAATGAATCACGCACGAAGAACCCAATGTCCGTTCTCGGTTCTCGTGCTCCAGCTGGATGTATAGAGATGACTCGCTTGCACCTGAACAGAGATGGCAGCGAGGAGTCTTCGAAAGATCTAGCGAGCACGAGCGAGGGAGGCTCGGCAAGAGGGGCTGCCAGCGAGCGGAAAACGATGGGCGGAGGGCCATCGGGGGTGCGGTTCAGCTTGGGTTTGACAACGGAAAGTTTGCCGAACACCGTGAGGGGGTCAAATGTTACGTCGTTGAGGGTGGGAGGAACCAGCGCAGGCACGGGCGAGACGTCGACCATTGGACGGCTGTACACCGATTGGAAATAGTCCCGGAAAATCCGGGCGAGGTCATCGAGATTCGTGAACGTGGAGCCATCTTGCACTAGAGGAGAGTGCAAGGATTTCAGTGTAAGGCGACAACGACTTTCTCGGCCAAAACTCGATTTTTCCGCTCGTAACCTTTGCTATTATGTCGTGGCGCAATTTTTTCTTGCTCTCATCTCTTGTTTCGGTGTGCGGAATACGTTCAGTATCACATGAAAAGCCACGATGCGGGGGCAACTTGTTTTCGCCTCTCTGGGCCATTGTGCGTCGCAATTCTCGACAATTCAGTTTCGTTTTGGATCTCCAACAGACACAGGGCGAGAAGTGCTACTTCTCTCCTCGCCAGTGATTTTCTTGATGAGTTTGAAGCACGTGCGACCCACCGTTTCGAAATTCGAAATTGGACCATCGTCGTCGATGGTACAGAATGGATTGAAACTTTTCGCGGGTAGCGTTGCTGCGGGTAGAACAATGGTTTATTTGACGAGGAAGTTAGTCAATAGAGCATACGAATTCATGTCCACCTAGGGCAACAGTTCAACTGGCGTGTGCTCCATGATTCACTACGAGCTAGGTAGGGTTGATGGGTACTTCCATCCATGGAGGTATTCGGGGTAGGATTCTGATGTAGGGCACCCACGGATAACAATCCCCGAAGTTCGGAAATTCGGAAATTGACCTGAACTTCGTTGCAGTTTGTTAGAAATTTTGGGACCACACGCATGGTATAACAACGCAACAACCAGCGCACTGGTATTTTCATGAGCGAGAATGGAGCCATGAGATTGAAACAGTGTAAACGAGCCTTTAGACCGGGATCCCAGATACAAAGTTTGATCCCGAACTTACAAATTTCCGAGCTTCAAACTTCGGAATTCGATGTCTAACGCACAACTTTGGCATATCTCTGGAGGGAGGCAGGGAGGGTAGAAGAGGTACTTGCCCCGGGCAGGACGTTCACGCGGACGCGAATTTTGGTAGGTGCGACACCGAATTCGAAACCTACATCCGCTGCAAGAGGAGATCAGCCCGGGCGGCATTTTGCTGATTCATGCGCCATAGCCGGTCGTTTTCTTGGTCGTCGCTCCGCGTCGTAGGCGCGTCCCGGAGGAAGCATTTCCCGGATTCCCCGGATTTTTCGAAGCTCGCTCCAGGCGGCACTCAGGCACGCTACGTTCCTAATTCGAATACAGCATCGAAAATCGAAATATCTGGGAGGGGTCGGGGGCGCGAAGCCGATGAGGCGGAGAGCCGCGACTGAACTCCTGTGGACATTCGTGATTGCAGCAGGAATCATTCGTGTGATAATTCTTGTATACAAATATTCATCCCATTCGGGGAATACTCATGAAATTCTCCCTGCTGACCTGCATATTCCGCCCAAGAGGCCGGACCCGTGGCCGCGAGGTTGTATGTAGACCAGCCGGTTTCTCGCGTTTCGCGAAAGGTCCAGCGACCAGCATTACTGATCATCGCAAAGGAGAGGAAACCCCAATTTGTGCGCTTGCGATCAGAGCTGTGCGCCGAGGTAAAATCCTCGGCGGCGGACCTGAAAACAGGTGGCGGCGCAGCGCGCCGCGGCGTTCGCCGGCGTGTCGCGCGCCGCGCATCCAGTTTTGATCTTTCTTCGAATGGAAAGTGTCATGATGGGAATGGCTTCAGGGAGGAAGTTACATGTAGAAGATACATATGTACAGGGAAATTAGCAATGCTTCGTTTATAATTCCGAATTGGAAAGCACGATTCGGTGCTGTCAACCTTTTGTCTTTATTATATTATGTTTCGTCTTGTCTCTGACTTACGCATCACAATGGTCATCCTCCAGGCTTTCCTTCTGTCACAATTCTCCCAAGTTGGAGCTCACATAAGCGTAGAGATCTCTATCAAATAACTCTATCAACACAAACAGGGCAGACACACAAACTTTCGCGTCAGAGAAGCAGGGATTCGTAGCGCGTGCCACAGAACCTCAACCTGAGGCCTTGTGGTACAGTTGCCGCGAGCTTGCATTAAAGTTTTGAGCCGATCTTCTACGTTTGGTTACTCATGATCTGCAGCAATTCAGTTGTCCCGGATTGACAAATTTTTAATATCATCTTCAGGTTTAGAAATCATGAACTCGGGCGGTGAAAGGATCTCCCGATTCGCGCAGCTCGCCACGACGCGTCGCGCTGCGCCGAGGAAATTTCGCGGCGGCGGCGCAGCGGCGCGTCGCGAAAATTTCTCGGCGGCTGGCGGCGGGAAACCAGACGCGGCGCGCCGGCGCGCCGGCGTACATCCGGCGTGGCGCACAGCTCTGCTTGCGATACAGGTCCACGTCCGCGGGGTGCCCAGCTAGAAGGGGAGAGAGTAGAACTCACCGAATCATTTTGATACACTCTCCGACGAATTCTCTATATACACTCCGGACGGACACTCTTCTTGAATGTGGTTGGAAAGATCTCCGACTGAACTGAGCCATGGGAGTAGCTTTTCAGCTCATCGCAGATCATTCTGCGCGCCAAGCTATCTGCTGACCAGAGCCAACTCTGGTCGCTACACGATGGTGAATGAATCGGTCTCCAACCCGACGAGATGACACGGTGCGGGGGCGAATTTATGGCACTGATCACAGCTCTGCTCGGAGAAGCTATTTTCAAGTGTTTTTCACTTTCTTTTTCACACACTTTCTTACAAGTGCATCTCACGGAGCTTCCCGAGGACATGATTCGGAATCCTTCACCTTCTGCCTGTGACTACCATCACTTCGTAACAGTGACTCCAAAATCACGATGCCTTCTGAAGCAAGAACCTGAGCCGAGAATCTAGCTAAGAAATCATCCGAGATTTCAAGAAGCATGTCACTCCGTTCGGGAGTCCATGCGACCCTCATTCTATGGATCTCTGCGACTCTGAGAAACACGATTGTTCGATTCTCCTGGCTTCCTAGCAGTCTCCCTTCTGAGAGTTTTCCCAGATCTTCCTGGATTCGCTTATTTTGCCTAAGAATGCCTATGTTGCCTAAACTTCCCAGCTCTTCTCATGAGGAATCAATTTACTGAGCGTTTGGATCTTCTCTATCGCTTTGAGCCAGCCGTAGACGGTGCTATGAGCAATGTGGAGCTATTCCGCTAATTTTTGTTGAGTGAGTCTGAGAGCTGTCTCCTTCCAGCAGCCTTTTCAACTCATGATCCTCGAACGCCAATGGAGGTCTTCCCCGTGGTTTGCTAGCGTCGTTGAAGTCGCATTGTTCGAATTATTTGAACCTTTCGAAACCGTGTGTGCGACTCAGAGCAGAGTCGTCGGAAGCTTCAACAAGCATTTCATGCGCCTGGGTCGGGTCTTTTTTCCAAGCAGAAGCAGAAAAAATAAGCCCAAGCCCAAAGCGTCTAACTGAACTGTGATTGAAGTTGCTAATGAAAGTGACGAACGGGTTCCAAATTCTTCAAGCCGGGTACTCTGATCACGCGCAACTCCATGCGCTTGAAAACAATGAATTGCTCAACGTTGACCGTGACCTGCTAGTGAGCTCGGCATTGTTTGTTCTGCTGCTGCTCCATTGAGAAATATAATAACATCCTTGAAGTTCTTGAGGGTTTCCTACAAAATTGAGAGTATTTGATCCAAGAAAAAAGTTGGATTTATTCAACTTGAATGACGCCTTAGCGCCGGAGCAGCTGTAACGAATTCGGAGCACCATTGATGCCCTTGCTCCGGGGCTCATTGGTCAGGCTTCATGGCCAAGATGTAACGAATTAGGAGCAGCTGTAACCAGGGCCGCAATTAGGGATTCGCCGCCCCCCCCCCTCTTCGGAACTCCTTTCCCTCCCTTCCTCTTCCACCTTCGAAGGGGGGGAACAGATGCACTTCTGCTCTCTACGAGAGCTCTACGCTCTTCCGGACTTCTCCTTCGCACTGAGCGAGTTCCGCTTCCGAGCTGAGGATGCCGTGGATCATACAGGCGCCCTTGTTGAGCGTCGCTCGTTGTCTGCTGAATTGATCGGGATAAATGAGGCTACACTGGCTACACCAGGACGAGGGCAGAAAATTCACGAATCGCTTACTGCAGATCTCGGGAGGGGACGCATTAGCCCCGGCTATCATGTAAATCGATGCAATCATAGCGTTTCGAGGATGTCATGGACAAGCACTGCAAATGCTGCGCAACAGCCGGAACACTACCTAGCAATCGAGCTCAGTTCCCAGGAGCACGACCCTGCATCGCCAGTGTTGATAATTGTCCAACCTACTTGCCAATTGATCTCTCAATTGGTGTTCCTGGTCAAGAACGTAACCCATCCCGACTCGGATGATCAGCTTATATCAGAGGTCCGGAATCATGTGAGTGCTGTGTTACGCAGGCTGACAAGCACTGGCCTCGATTGAGGCAGGAATAACCTCCCGCATTCCCGGTTATTTGGAATCGAGTGAACAAGCCACGATTCTGACTATTCAAGGTACCCAAGGGGGATACAGTCAACTCCGCTCAATAGGATCGCCTCGGGACCGGGCCATTTTGATCCCAATAAGCGGATTGATCCCAATAGGCGGAGAATAGGAAAATCATTATTTGGTGGAATACAACCGGCGGAATAAGCTGAGAAGTCATGAAATACCCGGAGCGCGCTGATTGAGTAAGCCGAATGATTGTACACTCCGCCAACTTCGATCCCAGTGCTGCGAGCAACGACTGCTGAGTCGTTCTGTCAACCGCGGGTCCGACTCAACGTAGCTCATGAATTTTTGTCTTGATTCTTCTGTAACCGTACTTTGGACTCTACGATGCAGTGAGCGCGCCATAGTGGGTTGCATTCTCCTTGAGTTCGAGCATCAATACGAATGGAAGAGTCCGCAATACAACTCGGTTTCCGAGTTTTGGATAACAAGGTCATGGTCTCGAATGATCCGTTTAAGCGGAGTCATGATCCGATAAAGCGGAGTAAATTAATTAAAAGATTCGGGACTTGAGATTTTGTACCGAATACGCGGTTGATCCCATTAACCGGTGTTCACATTAAGCGGAGTTGACTGTACCCCGGACCTCCAACTCGTCAGGTCCCTTTTCGGATATTTCCCGCCATTTTTTCGAAATTATGGTAGGGCCTGTGGTTAGTGTAAGTGCTCTCTCCGCTCAGATGTTAGCGAAAGGAACTCGCCCTGCTTTCTTGGCAGCTGCTGGTGACTAAGTGTGCAAAGTACTTAATAAATGCTGTTAGTGCGGTGTTTTTTCTCTGGATAACATCGATTTCTTAGCCTCAGTGGCGGGAGTCCGAATTCTCAGCCATGGACAAATATGTGGCGAGACGGGCGGAGCTGGATAAGAAGAAGCAGAAGTTGGAGCAGCTCCGTCAAGAACGAGCAAGAGCACGACAAGAGAAAGAGCAGAAAATTCAAGCTGCAGCTGCTACTGAGGTTAGTTCTACCGCAAGTTCTGATAATCATGCGGCTGAGAGAGTTTGGGTCACCTCGGATCCCCGGGAATCGGTGTATGAAACCAGCAATTTCAATCCGAAACTCGGTTGTCCCGTCTGCGGCACTGGAATCCTTCGCTGTCATTTCTGGGTCGTCTCTCGGAGGTCAGCTGTCAAAACTCTGTTTGAGCTCCTGCTTTCGAAGGGCCATCGGAAACGTCATCCGCTTCGAAACTCCGATCATTGCGAGCACTGTGGTTGGCTTCGAAGTACCGTCTTTGAGCCCATAAGTGTCTCGCTCGCTCCGTCAACGAGAGCATGCCCCGAGAGTCGGCACGTTGAATATTCCGGCGTGAATTCATCTGGGAAATCATCTGAAGTGGATTTCTCGATTCCAGGCGTCAGGCGGAAATGCATCGGTCGACGACATCCTCAACTCGCTTGGCGCATCGGGCATCTCATTGGCTTCTAGCAGCTCCGGTGAGATCAGATCCCTTGATTCGGATCGAATGCCCCGCAAATGCGAGAAGTCATCCATGACCGCTCTTAACTCGACCAAAGCTTATGAATTTTCCCTCTTTTCAAGATGTACCCCTAGGAGTTTCATCAGGCTCTCACGTTGGTGTTGATACGCCCGATGTCCACTCCTTGGCATCGTCGGTACAAGCTACGCCCACCAGGAAGGCCAAGTACGTTTTTCCGAGAGGATCTCATCATTCAACTACACATGTGATCCAATATCAGATCTGTCGGAACCTTCTCAGAACGCATCATTGACTATTCCAGGAAATCCTTGGCCCTCCAGGTGGTTACGGTCAACCAAAGCAATATTGCGCCCAAAGAATGTGTCATGTACTCAAAGACCACACAGACCATGGGCGGCGGCGATCGAGAAGACAGATTCGGTTTGTTCGAAATCTCGATCAATATTTCAGGGGTAGAATGTAGATGTCTATGGAAGCAAACAATTATACTCACCTGGAATCTTGCAGGGAACTTCGGCGGGAAGGGCCGGAAACGTGAGTATAGAGTGTTATTATGTGTGTACGATGCAGTCTCCCAAGATTCATGATACAGGCCGTGGAAAAATAAACGAGCTTTCCTTCGACTGATTCCATGCAGCGAGTCAACCCATCGATTACTACAGTGAGTCTTCTTCGAGGTTTAGATTCGAACCATCCTCTCACTGTGACTTTGACGGGGCTCGTCGCGAGCCTTGATCATATATTAACGAAAAGATGCCGGTTCTAATGAAATATATTTTGCCCCTTTCCCATTCCTCATCCGAATTCTCTCGTCCTTGCTCGTGATCATCATGCAGTGCTGACTCACTGGGACGAAGGTATGTTTCCAAAGAGAACCCCGAGTTTTCTTAGGTAGTTCTTCTGTTTGGTGGAGGGCTTAGGTATTTCCAGTATGAAAGTGTTCCGGAGCATGGCTCCCTATCTGGTGTGAAAGGTGGATTCAATAATAGTGCCATGATGTCAGAGGTGGAGGTTCAACGAAACGTATTGCTATCCCTTTTCCTCTTTCGCTTTGCCGCTTCTTAGTTTGCCGTCCTTGATCCACAGAGTTTGGTGTATGTAACTAACAACTTGACTTGAAAACTAGATCGTCTAACTTAATCTTGTCGAGCAGAGGCATGCGATGTAGTTTTTTCTCGGCCATACATACCAATATGTACCTACCTGTGGAATAGGGCGTTAGGTAAATTTAGGCACGCTGAGCACGCTTTTGGGCGCGAATCCTCTGTAATCATGACTACCGTCTTATGAATTTTTTTCTCTGATTCCTGGTGCTCACCCGATAGCGAAACTAACCATCGCGAGGCTGAGTTTTTGTGAGAGAGTATACTTGTTCTGTAACTTTAACCAGAGCCTATGAAGTCTGGCAGAGCCTTCATCGACGACAGACACAGTCTCTCGGGTTTCTTTGGCCTGGCATGAGCCGACAGCAAGCAACCTGCTGAGCGCACCAACTAGAGACAATGCAGAACGGCGCAAGCGTATGGTCCCGACGCCTCCGACTCGGTTCGGCCAGCTGCAACACCTGCAACTACTTCCACCTGGATCTTTGTCGAAGTTGCGGGTGGCAGCTGCGGGGGCTGTCGTCGACCTTCCTCGAAGTGGCCCGCTTTTTTACCAGCGCCTTCTATGCTGCCGCTATAGAATCGCGCTGAAGATCGCGATCGCCAGCAATGCAGAATGAATGCGCTGATGTCTGATCGACTGATGTCTGTCTCTCCCTGTCTTTCTGTCTATCTCTCTGTCACTCTGTCGCTAACAATCACACACACCGTAGTAAGACCTGTTGTATATTCTCTTTAAGACGATGGACACTTTGTTTTTCCTTCGAATATAGAATGGGACGACGAATTCCAAGGTACGTGGACGAGCATCGGTGCCCGCGGCCCGACGACTCGATGGCACTTTTTCGGTCATCGATGCGGCTGGCCGTTTCTGCAACCCTCTGCTACCCAAGCTGCAACTACTCGGAAAATGACTCCTACCAAGCATCCTACATAAGTTCATCCATTCACCATCCACTACCCCGAACGAACGAACGAACCGAACAACGACCTCGAGACTTTAGTTGGCTGCTGTCTCCACGAGCCCTGGTTTAGTTTTCTTCATCGTTTGCGGATTCATATATTGATCGTTATCGGTTGAGATATCCACAATTTTTCGACCATACGATGATTTATTTGTTTAACTGTTTTCCATTCATGGATCGGCTGGTTGATGGGCTAGTCGAATTCGTCTGCGCTGTCGTCGAGCGGAGCCCTCATCGGTCCCCGGTCACCTGAAATACCATCGATGATTATGATTGATTGTTTAGTTGTGAATTGTGAACGTTGCTTCGTTTGTAGACCTGCCAATCAGCACGGAGCTTGAGTTTGCATCTGCACGTTTTTCAACACTCGAGGTGTTCTGCCTGCTGAAACCCCGATTACATTCTCGCGTCCGTTTTGATTTATCTGTTCGATTGAATGTGTCGGATTGTTTGGAATATCTTTTTCTTTGCTCCCACCGTGGATGACTGGCTACGAGTAGCTATCACTTTCCATTCCCATCTTCACCGTGACTTCTCTATGAGCTCAAATGGTTTAGGTTCTCTCGAATCGACGCCTCCGATGGTTCGCAAAGGATGTCTCCAGAATAGGGCCCTTTCGAACCCGGACAAGATCTGGAATTTATTTTTCTTTCGGTCATAATTCATCTTCGCACGGTGTCACATATATCGTTATCCTATTTTTGAGCTTTCCTCCCGAGATCACAATCACCTTCATCTGTTTTCACCGTCCCAAAAATTTGGTAACGATGAAAGTCGATTGGTTTCACGACTCGAATTCTACTGGTATGCGTCGAACGTTTGACGGGGCGAACGTGTCTGAGAACGTTGCAGTATTAAAATTTTGGACTCTCTGAGCCTCGAGTTCTCCAGAACATATCTCCTGGTCGTGAAACTAGTCGAGCTTTCGCCCTTGATTCGGTCACGCGGAATTTCTTCGGAATTTCCAACTAAATTCATTGTTCTTCTTTCTGTCTCTTTTAAACCTCTTGATTGGCCTGTCTTCGCGGAACAGAAGATGGTAAGAGGATTTTTTTGGCTTCACCTGGTGTTTCCCACCTTATCACGTGACTCAGATCGGGGATTTTGGTTGGGCTTTTGACACCCTTGGTCCTAGTTTTTGACGAAAATCCGAAAGCCATCACGTAGGTTCGGATCGTTCTGTTGGTTCGAGAGCTGCAGACAATGATGCGGGGGTCGTGCGTGTGCTAGATGCGGCACAGAATAGCTTTGCTTGGCATAACGCTGAATGCTTTATTAGCACTGCCTTATGGAGAAGAAGATGAGGACGAAGGGCCTCCACCGTCGTTGGAAGCCATGCATCAAAAAGCGCAACAAATGGCTGCCCAACACAACGGGGGACAAAACGGCACCACCCGAGGGATTGAAGAACTTGATGAACTCATCAGGAAGAAAGAGGAGGAAATCAAAAAAGGTCTGTCTCTTCCTCTGCCTTCCTCCGAATATTTTGTGTCGAGTATTGATAGCGGGGTCATACCTCGTGGAAGGGTTGCTTCTGAACGGTCTTGCATTTTGTCAACGTTCATTCCAGCCATTCGATTGCTGAATGAAGAGGAAAGACAACAGATCTACCTGAGTCCAGACTTCAGAACCTTCATGGATCGCTCGTGCCGCATAATGGAGCGTGCGCTCACAGAAGACGTGGACATATTCACAGATTACACTGGAGCCGGCGAGGAGACAGAAGCGTGAGTAGATTAACTTCTTGTCCGCAGTCATTTGGTACGGTGGTCAGGGAATGCTCCTGGTCAAACACCGAGAACTCGGTTGTAATCGGTTTGACTGAGTTTGACCAAGAAATCGATTTTCGTTCCAGCGAAGACAAATCTCGGATGAAACTCTCAAAATATCGTATGTTCTATGACGATCAATGGTGTCGGAACAAGTTGGTCACCGGTTTCGACTGGAGCAGTCAGTTTCCCGAACTGTTCGCGGCCTCCTACACTCCCATCGACGACCGACAGGATTCCGAGGGGCTCGTCATGGTTTGGAACATGAAATTCAAGAAAGACACCCCGGAGTACACTTTCCGCAGTCAGTCCGGTGTGATGTCTACCTGCTTCGCGAAGTTCCACCCAAACCTCGTCATTGGAGGTCTGTATTCGGGACAGATCGTGGTTTGGGATAACCGTTCGCACAAGAAGACGCCTGTGCAAAGATCTCCTCTGAGTGCTCAGAGTCACACACATCCAGTATATTCGATCCAGGTGCGTACTTTGTTCCTCATCTCCTTCAATGCATGCTCTCTCCTCTTCTTTGGGTTTCATCAGCGATTGACTAGAGTGAAATTTGAGGAGTACTCATTTTTCGGGTCCTTCTCCTCGATTTCCAGGTTGTCGGCACCCAAAACGCTCACAGTCTGGTGACGATCTCGACCGAGGGGAAGTTCTGTTCCTGGTCGTTGGATATGCTCACGCAGCCTCAAGACATGATGGACTTGAATCAAGCGAAGCAAACGAAACCAGCTGCTGTAACCTGCATGTCGTTCCCTAACGGAGAGTACAACCACTTCGTCATCGGCTCCGAAGGTGGAACAGTGTACTCAGCTTGCCGTCATGGCACAAAGGCGGGCATCAACGAAGCTTTCGACGGTCATCAAGGTCCCGTGACCGGAATCCAGCACAACGGCACGATCGGACCGATCGACTTCTCGCATTTGTTCTTGACGTCGTCGTTTGATTGGACCGTGAAGCTCTGGAGTTTGAAGGAATCAAAACCTATTTATTCGTTCGAGAACAACTCGGACTACATCTACGACGTCGGATGGTCGCCCTACAACCCAGCTGTTTTCGCCACCGTCGACGGAACGGGTCGACTCGACCTGTGGAATCTCAACAACGATTCGGAGCAGCCGACCGTGTCTGAAATCATCGAAGCGCCTTCTCCGAAAGACGAACCACCTGCACTCAACAGATTGGTTTGGTCTCAAACAGGTCATCAAATTGTTGTGGGAGACGACGGCGGACGGTGTCATGTATACGAGGTGGGAGATGTGAGTATACACCTGTATCTATTTACGATTTTGCTTCCCGAAGAGCCCCGGGCCCGTACCGTGCCGGCTGCGATTGCGAGCGCGGTTGCCAGGCAGACAAATGATCGAGTGCGCACTTGGTCAAGGTCTCAGCTAACTAAATTTAGTTTAGAATGCAGCCTCTCCGCTATTGGCATTTCGAAGTCGCAGCAAACAACGACTTGGCTTTGACAAACAGCGAACGCCTTTGCTAACAAGACAAAACCGCCGATCTCGCTCTGTTCTCCTGAGTAGTTCTTTTTTGTGGTTATTGAGTGTTTCGTTTTTCCTTTCGAGAAAGCATTCATGTTCGCATTCCATTGCAGCAACTTGCCATGCCCAAACCTGATGAGTGGAACAAGCTGGTTAGGACTCTACAAGATTTGAAGAACAATCAAGCGGACGAGGACGTCAATGTTAAAAGTCTTTCGTAACCACGGATCACAGCAGAGTCAGTCCGATCTCTGGCGCTGCCTCCAGTTTCAGCCATTCCCGGAGTTACAGGAGATCGATAGGGGACGATTGTTTCGACAGAGAAATATTCATATCCATAAATGCCAGTGATATTTGCTCGTTAAAGCTCGTTGCCTTCTCTTTCGATTGCCCCAACTGCGTCTCTTAGGTAGCTTTTCCGAGGTATTACCGTTCGAGTTGAGCCGTTCGAGATCAAAATTGAGCCAAGACGGCCGCTTCGCTCGCGGAAACCGTGGTGCCGGATTCACGTGATGGTGCTGCTCATCGACTACAGCATGTGCATTCGTATGAGACCGGAGAGTCGCTCAGGCAAATACTCCGTCCGAAACAATTATAAGTTGCCCATACACTTATGTATGAACTCATGTTTAATCTCATATGTATGAGGCACCTTGTGGTGTAGTGACGGACCACTGAGCTTTGTCGTAGTGCGCCGTCGACGGTACACGAGTTGTATTGTCATACGGGGACGATTGATTTGATGAGAAAATGACTCTGGCCAAGTTTTGATATTCGACAATCCGCAAATCCATCCGAATGAGATGGCAGTGTGATCCGACGGTTGTTCCGTTGTTCTGTCTAACAATAGACTGGCAAGTGCCGACCGCGGTACCGGTTCGCTGCATAGTTCGCTGCCGGCGAGCTACGAATCTTTTGTTCCACGGTTCGGTTGCACTTCACGAGCGGAGCCTCAATCTCTGTCAAGTCCGTGTCAGCTGGAGTCGAAGTCCCTTCGAGCGCTGACGGAGTCGGCTCGCAACAACCCTTCGTTGCGAGGTAAATTGTTGAGCGATTCGAATCGGTATCGCTGCTGTCGCTTTTGCTGCATAGAAAGGATCGTAACGGCCTCCTCTCTCAATCGGTCCCTCTTCAACCAGCTGAAAGCTCCTCGTGTCGGCGGTCCCTGTGTTTTTGCCCCTTCTATTCTATGCGGTGCCTCCCTTTCTCTCAGACGATCCCTTTCCCGCCGTGTCCAGCCGTGTGGCAGGAGGCAGGCCAGCAGGCAGGCAGGAAGGCAAGCAGGCAGCTCTGCCAGGGAGAGAATCCCATAGATATACTACGACTAGTCGTCAGAGTGGACCTGGTGGACACCTAGTGGAATTGCTTGCCGTGTGTGCTCGAATTTAGAGGAATTGTGATAGAATCGAGTGTTGAAGATCAGCTAACCAAGTCGACAATCACCGCTCCACCGTTGGCGCTGTTCGACCGAACGGATTTCAGCCGCGCCGCCAAGGTAAGGGCGGGGTCTACAGGTCTACGAACATTTTCGTATCGCGTGCTAGCACCGTACCATTCGGGTACCGAGCGCCGCCGCGTTCGATTTCCGCCGATTTCGGCGCATTTTTGAAAATGAGGAAACTTCAGTGAGCAGCTGCCGCCGCTGCTGCTGCTGCTATGAGTCATTCGCCGGCGCAAGCGACCCCAACTTGAAGTTGTTCACCTCTCACCGGGCGCCGCTGCACAGTTCGCCACGTTGAAACTTCTCACACAAGTTGCTCAACGCGGGTTCAGCGCTGAAAAGTCGTTTAACTGTCGGACCCGGAAGTCCGGGTCGGAACCTTGCGGGAAACTCCCGACGTAAACACCGTGCACGTGCGTCGTGCGGACCTCCCTCACCTAAACAGTGTAGATGTACGGAGCTCCTTTCAAGTTGGCAGTTTTTCTCCGGACTTCCTCGACATTCCACTCGATGGGGGCAACACGCGCAAGCTCGACTTGCGAGTTCGGCATTCGCCGGAGCTGAACACCGTTAATCTCTCTTCGTCTATCCGTCAATAATTTGTTGCTTGGTAACAGAAGGTTCAAAACAGTCTGAATAATTGGAACGGCGCACTTGCACTGCAGCAGATCACACGCTGGCTTTGAGCGGACCATCTCCATGTGAATATTAATTACGATCCTCGGGTCATCATGTTTCTTGTTTAGAACAAACGTACCCGAGCTCAGCTGGGAGTATGAATGAACGAACGGGTTTGAAATGCCTGAAGCAACGAACGAGTCTCGCGAGTGGCTCTAAAGAAGCGACCGACGCATCGAGCCCACACGTAAAGGGCGCCCAACTGTCCGTCAACATAGGCAGCGGATGACAGGAAGTCGAAGTGGCTGCTCATGACTACGCTGGCTTCTCTTGGCATGTCTCTGTCGAGTTTATTCCCTCCAAGGAGTAAATCTAGAGTCGTAGACTACAGTGCTGTTGCCGATGTTGTAGCACCGGTAGCGGTAGAAGCGGCGGCATGCTCATCCCAAGATTCTCCGAGACACGCCGTGAGACAACTGGTCTGCTTTCGTTTTTAGCTCGATGCCACGACCGCCAAGTTTCCACCAAAACGAGCCAGGGATCGTCTGAGTGAGACATGAGTGGACCGAAAAATGTTTGCTCGGCGAGAGGACATCCGCCTTGACAACAGCGGTCACTTGCACTTCCTGAATCCTAGACGATATCAGACCTTCTTCCCTAACTTTTCGCGCTCCTCGGGCGGACAGGACAACAGATCTTACATGGGAACATGGGTTCATGCTCCTGAGTGGGAAAAACTGACAATCCACTTCCAGTGTTTGGATTCAGTGCGAAGGAGGTTAATGGTCAATAAGGACAGGGTATTCTCCTTCGTGGGTTCGCGAGTCAACGTGTAGATTTCGAAAGTATCTTGTCGTGCCCAAATAGCCAGGAAATTGAGCTCTTCTGCAAACAAAGTTCTCGTCGCCGAGGACTCAGCTGCGCGGGACCACGGTTGGTGACAAGGAATCAGAAGGCTCCGTATCGCGGAGCTATGTTCGAAGTGAAGACAAGTGTTCGTTCACAGTTCGTAATCGAAACGGCGTCACGACCCTCGTGTTGACCTTGCTCTTTTAATTGACGCTCTTGAACCGACAGCCGCAGCGTACGTTCAGACCGCAAACGAAGCGATGAGATCACGCGGGGTTGAGTTGCTTTTCTATCGAGAGTGACTCCGTCGACGGAGTATGTTACGTCAACGTGAAGCGATTCAAAGAGTTCTACGAGAATCGAATTCGGAATCAATGGTTCCATTCAAGCATTTCAGAATTTCTTGATGCTGAGAGGTGTGACGTGAACTGAACCGCGAGAACGATGGATCTGCGATCAATCGGATGCTTCTCATGGATGGCTGCGAACAGAAATTATGATAATTCTCCTAGAACATCGGTGTAATGCAGATAAATGAGAAATTTCAAGCCGGTGAGAACCGAAAACGTCACGGAGCAACAAGTGTTATTCTCGCGGATGCGTTCCGTAAACGCTGTCGCTGGGATGTAGATTTCTTCCTGAAATGCAAAAATGACTTCCGATCGAAGCAACGAGAGAAGAAAAAAAGCAAGCAGATTCAAAAGGGCTGCAGCGTCTGTTTGTGTCTGCGCTCGATCGCAATGTTTTCGCAGGGTGGAGGAGGCAGCAGTTTGCTTGCACATCACCGTCAAGGGTGACTAAAGCAGGAGGAATTCGACACCTCTGCTGCTCGTTTGAGCTGACGTTGAGCGCTCTACGATCTCTCCTTCTAGACTTTGGGAGTCTTTCGAGCTGGCCAGTCGTTCGCCTTGTTGGCTCATGAACTCGTGAAGCAGTTTACGATATGCTTGACAATTCGCTGAAATCGTTGAAGTGGCCTCGGCCGAGGTGCTGCAACTTCGGAAGCGGAACACATGGTGGTTTCTATCACGAGGTTTCTTCTATGAGCTTAGGCTACATAGATAGCCCATCACGTATTCCGATGAAATACCGTTTTGTAATCGAACGTCTATCGGCAGCGTGAAGCGCCCCTATTTTCTGGCAGTCGCGGTGTTAACGAGCCGAGACGGTCCGGAGAAGACGCAACCAGAAAACCACGAAATGATTTCAGATAGCCGCCGTTCCATGGCTCCGGATTTTCGCTCCATCCCAAATTCAGAGTCGGCTCAGCAACGCGGCGTTTGAATCTGTCGAATGCATAAGGCTCGCGAGTTCCGGCTTCTTAGCATCAGCAGCGCGTAAACACCTCAAGCCAAGTCGCACTCGAAGTCGCATTCTAGAAGACCTGAGTCAGCGAAGCTCCAGGGTCAAGATCGGAGACAATCGGAGACCGGTGGCGAGGAGAGCTTGAGAAAGGTGTTGGGGTGAAATTATCGAGGAAAAACCGAGCTTCCACCACGGGATTGTAGGGTGGCTGCTCCCTCCGTCCATCTATCCAGTCAGCACGAGCTGCATTCCCGCACGGCATTCCGAAAGCTCGGCCCTTTCGTGGACCGTCTCGAGGGGCCCTGGTTCAAACTCCTCTGGAACACGAGCAAGTGCCTTACCGCGGCAACCGTAGCAGCTAGTGCTGGTTGAGGGAAGCTAGTGTGCTATAAACAGAATGACCGTCACGGAGTTCTACCATCTAAGAAAACAGTGGAAACCAGGTGGAGGTTTGGACTATTACTCCTTGATTCGGTTCTCCGTGCTCAGCCTTTTCGAATTATCGGTGATGTTTCTCGTCTCCACAACAATAATGTCCGAGAAGCTCGCTGAGTCTGGGTCGTACTGGAGAAGAATGCCACGAGGGGAGACTGTACGGAAAGATGAAAGAACCGAAGAATATGAACTGTCATTGGTGGAGGCTTGTATTGCCTGAAACGATCCTCTCTAACCATTAGAGCTTGTCTTCGTGATGAGTTGCCGCTGTTCTTGCTTTTTTTCGTTTGCTCAGCCAAATGTAGCTCCATGATACTTGGAACGTCACTACTTTCGAGAGCGCCTTCATATTTGGTTCGTAGAACGTACCATACTCGTTACGAGAAAGTGAGCCACTCTGCCGGGAAAACCATCAGAAGGTTCCGGGATCCGCTTTCGTTCGTTCACGGAATCTATTTTCTTCAACATGCTACAATGGGGAGGAATTTGAAACGCGTTTTCTTCGCTCTTCCGGTGGCTGTTTCTCAGATCGTTGGAAGCAACATCCAGTCCCGTTCCCCAAGCGGCGAGCACCGGAGCTGGCTTCCATCGCTCGAAAGGTTCCACTCCGAGCAGCGCAAATCGAAATTGATTTCTGCTTGTTGTCAGGCTGCGACGGCACGATCGATATTGACGTTGAACAACGTTGGTTGAGCCGTGTTGTCGCGGTAACCAATCCGAAACCGGGATAACCACGGCGCTGCACTATTTCAGACTATATGTCCTTTTTCTTGCCCCGGTTTCTATCCGTCGCGCCGATGCAGACGAGTTGAACGGGTCTCAGATCGTCTCTTGACCGCAGCATCCCTCGATAATTCACTGGCTACGGCCAAAGTCCGCTGTCGGTTTCTGAATATCTTCAAAAAGGCTGATAATCCATTTGAGGTTTTTCTTGTCGACGTTACTTGACTGTGTGAGATCTCGATGAATTCTTGAGACGATTCCAGTTGAAACATGGCTAAAGCTCGATCTAGTATCTCGAGGAACCGTCTTCCCGCAAGATGCACCGCATCGAAGCGATGGTTTATAGACTCCAAAACATTGAGTGAGCGGGAGCGATCGAGCGAGAGTTTGATAGTCAACCGGATCCATTCTAGAATTTCCATTGTTACGATTTCCGAGTGCTACAATTTGATCTCTAGTCTGGATTGCTAAAAGGTTGGAAATTCCAAGACCTGTCATCACCGTTGTTGCTGTTGAACACAAATCGGCCCAGTTACGGTGGAGGCATCGAGCGCTTCCGGAACTCGAGCTCAGATGAGCTCCGGATTCAAAGTCCGCGAAATGGAGTCTTTCGCGATCGATAAAGCATTCTTGAAAGTGTTCGAGTTAGAATAATCTAAACCAGCAGTAAAAGGTCTCTAGAACCAGTATTTGGTACGTGTCGTGGAATGCGCGCGAGTCGCGAGCAACGTGCAACTTGTTCCTGTTCGAGCGACTTCAGAACGCGTACACGGTCTCTCGAGAAGGTACCCGTGCGGTCTGCCGCTACGACACGACCTTGTCCCTGCTGAGTGGACGAACAAAGGGTTAAGCCCGAAGATCTGGGTCGTCTGACACGCAACATTGGCCCACTCTTGAGATCTTAGCGCTGAGGCAGACCACGGTCGTGACGAGGGTGCGAGCCAAGGTCTCTTCACCGTCCTCGCGAGTGTGTGCGCTCGATCTGTCCATCTATCTCTCTTTTCGTCGTGGCATATTCGTCATAAAGCCGGCAGATTCTCTAAACAAGATCGAGTCGTCAAGCAAATCGAGATCACTCAGCGGAGATCTACGCGGTCGCTGATGAGGCAGAGCTGTCCATCCGCTCTGTTGACCCGTCGTGCATTCGTTGCGCGTTTGTGTGTGACTGTGAAACGGACGGACGGTCCGTCTCCGTCCCCGCTTCAAGACTCGAGATCTAGACTCGATAGTTCTAACCTTGGGCTGTCGATCTTGTTTTAACGGAGTCGTCGTCGCCACCACCTCACTCATCGCAAACCAAACACTCAAGCGAAACTATTTGCTGCATCGAAGCAAGTCTTATGGATCTTGAGGCTATTGAAAGCGTTGCTCGACACCGAATTTGAGCCTCAGCGCTTTCTTTTGGGCTGGTTTGCTTTTAACGCCAACTCACACCATCTCGTCATGAGTCGTCAAACAAATACTTCTCATCGGTCGCTATTCGCGATCCATCACTTGACATCGGAGCTTTATCCGAAAACGGCCGCGAGCGCACCAAGCGAGGACCTCGCTCCCGTGTTCGAGGAGATGGAGAAAATTTTCGCTGGTTCCTCCGAAAAGTAAATGACGGGAAGGCCGAAATGAAAGGAAATCAAAATGTAGTGCTGAAGTTGGCGTTTTGTTCCTCGAAATATTCCACGCCACTGCTCTGCTCGCGAGCCCGAATGGGAGCACCATCACGGTGGCGTCAAAACTTGGATACTGGCCGCGCTTAGAAGTTCTGGTGTTGTCTGGTTTGGGAGCGAAGAAGTAGCTTTTCTGGTTACTGGCGTTGGGTATAATTGAGGAACTCATCATCCCACAGTCGTGGACCTGAAGACCCATTTCGTATAGCGTTCATTCGTGAGCAGTGTGGGCGTGCGTCGGTTGCCGGACGCTCCGCTATTGTTATTGTTCCAGCGTACGTAAGGCTCCATGGTGATCAATGTTCCGAGTGAACGTCCTCACATGAGGAGAATACGCAAATGTTTCTATTTTCGCTGGAATGCTCTCGGCCGGTTCGGAAACAGTAGCTGTGAAAAATATCCACAAGAGCAAGTGACCCACGTGGGAGTATCTCTGTGTTGACAGGTGTAGTTCGTTCTTTTTCTTTCCCTTCTCAGCAGTCGCCGATGTTGCTACGGCGGCGGGGATGCTCGCTTGGCCGCCTGTCGACACGCGTGAGCATCCACGCTGAGTGTTTCGAAATGTTGGCCACATTTTCGTCCTTTTTCTTTTGGTAAATTGTGACAAAGATTCATTGACCTTCGAAACTAGTCACCCTGAGCGTTCTGTGGGCACTAGTTGCCATGCAAACTCTTCACTGACAGCGAGCGGAAGTTTCCGCCGATATTTCCGGTGAGCCCGGGTCCAGGATTCCGCCCGAAAATCTCACGTCTCCGGGGCGCCCTCTCGGATTTGTTCCGTCTCGGACAAGAATCGAGACAGGAACGACTCGGCGTTCCCACCGAACAAATTCGAGAGTCATTCTTGCCCGGCAAACTCAGAGTCTTTCTTAATCTGGGAGACGTCTCTCGATTTCTTGCGTTCGTAGGAAAACGGACTGTATCTGACAGTGATCAATTGAACCTAAACGGGAGGAACTACCTATTCATAGATTCGATGTAGGTAGATTCGAATGAATTGGGATTGAGGATAGAAAGGGTTGCAACCACCGAGGATAGCACCAAAAGTTGACGGAAGAAGCCATAGACTGTTTTCGAAGGAATCCGCCAGAGAGCTCGATTGATCCAAGTTGGGTCTTGTTGAAGTCCCTCAAGCTCATCGCGACGAGGAAATACAACTTTGGTGGATGTATTTTGAGCTACATCTGATCTAAAACGGTCCCTTCACGCGAACTGAGGCGGGGTTCCAAGCAGCACGAAGTTTGAGAGGGAGAGACAGGACACCGGAGAGGGAATTGGCACTGCTGCTGCTGCTGCGGCTGATGCCGCTGCCTTTGTCGCAGTACGAAACTCGTCCGCGGCAAACTATGGAAAATGGAATGGTAATCGTCTGTCTCAATAACCAGAAGCTCAATCCTACCGACTCCAAACTCGTACTACGTGATACCATCTTCCGGTTCGGAAGCCTATCAAAACAAAGAATGGAGCCTGTAAATGAGCACCGCCATGAATGGAGCTCTATCTCAGGTCAGACTCCCCGACCGGCCTACCATTCGTCGAGGAAGGCTGACCCAGAGCCGGGATGGAATGAATTTGGAATCCATTCATCGATAACAAATAGCTGGCTCCGGGGGAGGGAAGCTCGAAGTCAGCTGGAGCCGATTTTGCGCTCTCGGGTCGGCCGTTTGGTTTGACAGAGAGTGACAGGAGTCGACGCAATCCAGGAGGATGATAACAGCGGCTTGATTGAGAAGTGATTACATCGGGTCTGACAGCCGTCAGCGGCACGAGAACGCTTGAAGCGTATTCAGAACTTTTGTTTAGCGTGTACTTTGACACAAGAGCCCTCTTCCATGTCACGTATTTCATCTCGAAAAGAATCAGACCAGATCTCATTTCCATCAGAAACACTGTGACGCCAGCGATGGGGAGAATGTCAGCTGTGGCCTGGGCCGCATCTGCGCGAACACGCTGTGAATGTCAAAACGATCTCAATCCTTGTCGCGATGATATTTTCAAAGACGACCCCCTTCTTGACAAGAAAATCGTTTTCTTTTCGGTCTCTCGTTGAACGGCTCATTTTTCGATGTGTTTTCCCCGGATTTCCTGGAATTATCGGCTTCGAGGAATCGAGATTCACTTCGTATAGATTTCTCCCGCGTTCGGCGACCTCGCTCTATTTTCGGTCTTCCCTAACTCGAAGCGCTTCCACTCTATCGGGACCGTTAAGGCTTAAAGTTCGCTTTCGATAACAAACACGTTTGTTTTGCAGGTAAGAAGCGAAGCAACCTTTTGGGGGTATTTCTGGTGACTGTCATTCAACGTCGAAGGGCAGGTAAGCTTCTGCGAGAACGCTTCCGTCGACAGAAATAGATTTTAATCAGGATCTTATGGAGTCCCACGTCTGAAGCGAGCTCATCGTTACCAGACTCGGGTGAGAATTCCGGGATCTGATTGAATTCATACCGATCGAAATCTGTTCCCGAGTTCTCCTAGGTTGGAATCGAAGAAGGAATCGTTCCAAGAATGCAGAAACCTAATACGTCATAACAAGATGGTATCGTAAAAGCTATCGCTATCGGGTCTTATCCCATAGGAGCGACCTTGACCATTACCGTGACTTCTATTTGCCAGATAGCAGAAGAACGGAATACGCTAAGAATGTTCAGCATCTCGGCCAGTAATGCATTCGAGCCGCTCCAGTTCCCATCGGTCCGTCGGGCGGTCTCGCTCGCTTTTGCCAAACACCGACATCATTTTATTGCAGTCACGGAAATTCCTTGCAGTCTAAAGGCAGCAGCAAGTCGTCAATTACGTTTCACTGATCCGAACTGCATTCGTTATCAGCATCGAACAGAAACACAAAACAGTTCTCCGAGTGTTGCTGGAGAATGACCTGGATCACTTTCAAATTCATTTAGTCCATTCCAAATCAGGCGACGAGATTGCCGAACGGTCTCGAGCTAGATGTCGGTGCGATACCGACGAGCTGGCGTCGGTCAAAGCTGTTTCCTGACTCGGGGATTGGAATCTTTGGAGTTCCGTGGAATGATCTCGGTTCCCGCACCCGGACTGCTGGAATATCTCCGAATTGCGGCGCTTCATTCAATGTCTCACAAAGAAAAAATCTGAATATCCAATAGCGACATTTCTGGAACGGCTGAGACGCGACGCCGGTCAGTCTTTCGCGCGGACAGTTCTATTTCTAGTTCTCGCGGACGATTTCAAGAGCTTCTGGGTCATTCACCTCGATGAAGTTCACCAAATCACTGAAATTGGACTTCGCCTGTCTGTCACTCTTGCCGTCTGTCAGTCAGTCAAATACTGTTTGCGCCGATTGTCGTGACCTTCAAACTGCGCTCCATCCGGAAATTTCACACAAAAAAAGAAGACGAGTTTGTTCCGAAGAGTTTTCCAATCTTCACTCCTGAGACCCGATGCTCACGCCGATCGCCACATTCACGCTGCTGCAGTCGGCGATGTCAATCGCTCTGTTAACTCCCGTCACTGATTTCACACTGAAGGCGAAAGCCGTCCATACCAGAAGGTTCCGCGATTGGCCGCTGTTTGCGAAGTCGTTTTTCCAAATCTCGAAGACCCGCATTCCACTCGCACAAACACTCGGGCAAGCAGCCTTCCATTCAAGCTGACATGCTGTTTGCAAATTGGAAAACCTATTTGAGCACGTGGCCGATTTCGGAATGAGACGGCGCACTTCGGTCGAAGCGGAGCGGCGACGCAGCCTGGCAGCTTTTCAGGAGAGGAAGTTCTCTGTTGGTTACTGGAGAGCTGCAATCTTCTACGAAGGACAGGAGATAGGAGAAACTATTCGGTTATCGCGGCTGATCAGAGTTTGTACCATGAAGTCCACTCGGTCGGTCGTTTGGTCAGATCGGTGATCGCGCACGAGTCCTCTGCTTCGAGAAGACTTGCCGATGATGCGTCTTTGTCACGCAGACTCGGAAGCTCAACACGTCGGACTTCTCCGCGCGGGTGTGTGTGCGTGTGTCCTCGAGCGAGTGTGTCGTCGTCTGTTCTCTCTTAGCTGAGGACTTGGCTTCGTTTGCGTCTGCCACTGGCCACCGGCTTGTTGATGTGAGTCCGTCTCTCTCCACAAGTTACAGCAAGTTCCTCTCCTGTCGTTGTGCGTGTGTTCACTCGTTATGTGCTGCGCTGCTATGAGTTGTTGCTGCTACTGCTGGTGCTCGGGATCGCCGGTCCGAAAAAGTTTCTTCAGTCGTGTATCCGCCTCCGCACTGTCCTAGACAATGTCCTTAGCGAAGTATGAACGGAGGCCGGCGCCACCACCGCCGATACATATTGTGCCGCCGGTGCAACGCGCACGATGCGCCACCGATTGAACCTAGGCGTCGCAGCAGTGCATCTTCATTAGGAGTCTTTATCGGAATCTTCGTCAGATTCTCCGTGAGATTCTTCGTAGGAAGAGCTCTTCAGAGGTTCTCCCCAAGACGCGCCACAGCGACTACTACTACTACCGCACACTCCCGCCTTGGATCCCGTGTCCAACCAGAGGAGAGACCGATAGTGGGTTTGAAACCGGTTGTTCTAGTGTAGTGGACACAAGCACTATTCCTTTGAGGAACGGCCGCCTTGTGACGCATCATGACCTACACTCCAGTGTACTATGCTCTGTACTCAAATGGCCGACCCGGTGTGCCGAGAAGATGGTGTGAATACGTTCCCAACTACAAAGCGTCCTATCGGTACGTAGACGTGATTTCTTTCTGAGCACCCACGCCTTTTAAGGACGATCGAGATGATTTGCCCAAAGGTCGTGAACCTTCATTTAGCCACAGGCTCTTCAGGGATTCCATGAAATGTGGGGACCTTCTATTTCTACTTCCCCTCTGATGAAGGTAGTCGTACAAGATGGTTAGGCTCAAGCCTTGTACCAGACAACTTGGTACCGGAACACTTCGCAGAACAACTTGGGACCAGAAACGTTGTGATCCAGCGAATCTTACACTCCGTACAGCAATATTTTCCGCCTACTCCTTTTCGGGCAGCACAATATCTCTGCGAAGGTTAGGCAACTCGCGTTCGGGAGATCTCCGAGCCGTGTGAGCTTCTCTCGGTCGACAGCAAGACTGAATAAAGCAGATTATATCGTAACACGATGCTAAACTCCTGATTCGAATCTTGAGCAAGCGAACAGCACCGCAACAATATCACCGTCAGTTAGCATTAGGGTTGCTGTAATAGTGAAACAAGAGCTGTTCCACTTTTCATAATGACCACCGGGTTATTGTTTATTAACAGCGATGACTCAGTCCGCCTGCATAGCGGGATGTTCGCGTTTCAAATTAGAATCTTGTGCGACCTCCGACCGTTTCACGCAGAATTAAGGATCGGCCTCTGGAATCAGGCTTCTTTTCATCGATGCGAAATCGTCGGAGTAAGATCTAGGCTCGAACGACTGAATACACAATGTGGCCGAAAATCTGGGCCAAATCATGTGTGTTGAGGTTTCTCGAGTGTCCTGAGTTTCTCAATGAAAACGTCAGCAGCGGGGCAGTAAGTTATGGAAAACAGCGACGCGGATAGATCCGGCCAATCAAACGTAGACGGCCGGTGGATGAATAGAGCCTCTGGAGGGAAAGGGATCAATCAGCTGTGCTGTTACAGCCCCCTCGAGCTCATCAAGATTACCGGTGGGGGAGACTTTGGAGATTCTCTGAAACTTCCATTCGCAGCGATCGAAAGAACTCGCCTGAGCTAGTTCTGAACACTGAATCACAATGTTGTTCAGCTTTTTTTCGTGAGATGGCATCCCCATTTGGGTGCCGAGGAGCTTGTCCTTGAGATTCGCTTTGAATGAGGGAATGAATGAAAACGTTGCTGGAACAGCTCGCAACAGAGCTGAACAGTGTGTGCTTCCAATTCGCTCCGGCGAAATATGACTGGGAGTCGCGTCGGATGAAGACAAAACGAAGAATACGAAGTTTACAAAGTTTCCGAGCTTCGCGTGACCATGAGTCTTGAGGGCGATCGGCTGTTAGTTCCCGTGTCCGCGAGGGACATCCCAATTGTGGACACTGTTCTCTATCCGAGGGGTACGGCCCTGTCGATTGGAAAATTGTGTTGTGGCCCCTACGGTGCGCGCCGCCTCCAGTATGAGAACTAACGACGCCACAAATCAATACACTGCTCGGTGTGGGAGTGAGTCAACTCTTTTGGGACGGTTGGCGCCGCCTTGGTGGAGTAGAATGGGTGCGCTAGTCGGCACCTCCGTGCCGGAATATCATTCGGATTCGGTTTCCCGGGTAGACACGCCCTGGTTAGTTCCCTGTTAACTTGAAGAAAGCGAGATAGAATGAATGGAAGAAAATAGCAGATGCCCTTTGCGTCCTATCCGAACATTTTCTCGACACAGCACTGTTGCTGCAGCAGAGCACAGCCTATTTTTCGCAACTTTTCTGCCGCAGCTAATGACGATACGATACATGTCGGCCTTTCATTTGCACTTAGGAACCCTTTCACTTCAGGGGCGGGTTGTGTTGCCCCCGCAGATCTACGGTCACAGTTTTTTCGGGAGAGTGGACACCATTGAACCCTTTTTCGACTGACGCTCATATCGCGTCAGTCGATACACACTATGGATGCGCACCATCGAGTTTTGGTTGCAGGATATGCACTGACAATCGGCCGTTTGAACCTTTTTTCGAACACACGGGTTGAATCAACCACAACTAACGGTGCCTAAGTGAGGGGAGGGTCCGTGCGGTCACAGCTCGACACCAGAGGCAACGAACCGAATTTGCCATCTGTGCTCTTCGACCCCAAATCTCAGCCCCGCCGAAGCACGGTTACAGTTCCATGCCAAGGGGACCGGCGACGAGGAGTGAAACTACGCGGTAGCCAAATCATGAATGAAAATCATTCAGTCTCGACTCAACGGAGATGGTACACGTGTTCTTCAACTTTAATCAATGGGTCGGAGCTGCGAGTTTCCGGGAATCACGAGATGCTTGAGCTCCCAGCCATGCGAAACTCCCGAGTCCGAGTCTACTCGATTTGTGATTGGGTTCCGAGTTCCGACGCATCGTATAAACTCAGCAAATCCGAACAGATGTGCGAATGCCTCTGTGTTTGTACCCCATATAACTGTCAGCGGCGCCGTCTTAACAATCTGTTCACGCCCCAAAAATGATTCAGGGCAGGGCCTGGTCGTAAGCGAGGTCTGCAGATAGGCAGGCCGTATCGCAGGTATACCTGGAGGTGCGACTAAGTGACTCATCCATATTTTACCCCTGACACTCTTGCAAATGACCCACATACAAGGACTTGACTCGACTCGAGCTGGGCGGGCCGGTTTTTTCGTCGAGAGTACAAGCCTTCTATCTGAGTAGTAGAATTCATTTTCAATCTCTACGAAACGATCGACTGGCCAAGACAGACCTCGACTAGGTGAAAAGTAACTGATAGAAATAACAGCGCTTGAGCTATGAGAAACCTCACGCTGTTCCGCTCTCCTGCTACGTGCGAGACCTTGCCTCTGGGAGTTCAATCGATTTCGTCTTCCGCTCAATGTAGCTCGCAGTGACACGTCTCGCCGGGTCAACAAGGGACGGCGGAGAAATATTTTCCTTTGCTCGAATTTTCGGGCATTGATTGAGGCTTCAAGTGCAGACTTGAGACACGCGTGTAATAGTGATCGGCTCGACCCGACACGTGTCTCCCATGGCCCGAGGAGCGTCTTCGCTTTTTCCGCTTCAAAAATCAGAGGAGGCGCACCGCCGAAGTGTCCGAACGCGGTAAAAATATCCTCGATTCCGCATTTCCAGAGCTCGGAGCGAAGAAGAAGACAGGAAGACGATGAATCGGGATTTTCGTGAATTCGTCAATTTCATGATCAAAGTCAGAGAGAAAGTTGAATGAACCGGACGTGGCGTCACGGAATCTCAAACTCCCTTGGATGAAGCTGAGGCGATGATCCTTCATGGTGAACAACGTCAATACCAACGGTAGTGCACGCAAGAAAAATCGTTCCCCGACCTCGCGACCCGAAAAATCCTTCCTCACGTTCCGATAATGTCGATTCCTCTGTTCAAAAAGAGAGAAGAGAAGAGAAAGCTGTGACGATAGCAGATTCAGCAGCTCCGGAGGCGGCAGCAGCAACAACAACCTCGTCCCCTCGTGTCTCGTCCCCGCGACGGTCGCTCCGAGGTCCCAGTCGAATCTTGGCGGGTTCTGCAATTCTTCACACCGGCCGGAATCGTGGGGTGGGCATGGATCTCTGAACAGCGGCAGACCCCGGCTCCGAGGAGGAGGACAGGGAGGGAGAGCAACCCGGGGACAGGGGACGATGATAAAGGAGGGTAAGTCTCGTCTGCACCAACTCGCGACCCAGACAGACCGAAACGACTCTGACCCACTGACGGCGATTCGCCGACCATGGAGCGAGGACTCGCGCTTTTGAGGGGAAAATCGGCTTTTTCTCTGGAAAAAAATGAAACCAACGAGAATTCCAGGCCGTTCCGGAACGGTCTCTGGACAGCCTGAGTCCAGGCCCAGTATCAGCTCGTAGAGTACGAACTTTTTCCGGGAGCAAGCGATCGTGGTTTTTCCGGGTGGTTAGGAGGATCCCCAAACTTCCAAGGAATGCGCAGGAAATTCCTCGCACTCGCAATCGACGGTCAATCCTCGCTGTCCTCTGATCCTGCATCATGACGCGTCCCGGGAACGGAGCACCTGCTTTCCTGGTGCAAATGCACGAGGCGGAGCCGGCGGGGACTCGAGATTCTGTGAGCTCGTTAGTTCCGCATTGAACCATTAGAGAAATCTGTGACCCAGGGCTCCGAATGGTGAATATGGACTGAGCGAGAGAGAAAGCGGGCGGATATACGAATGATAAGAGCATGAATGAGTAACGCTCGCTCGAGCAGAGAATGAGTGACCAGCTAGCGAGCGAAAGCATGCTCTGCCCATCGGAGTCCCCCATCGTGGCAGTCTCAGCTGTTTGTCAGCTGGTCGGAGCAACCTGTACCATGGAGCCCTGCACGCTCACGATTCGTTCTCTCCCCCTCTGTCTCCGAGCGCTAGCTCTCCGGTGATGGTTGTAGTAGTAGTGGTGGTAGTAGTTCGGCGCCCGATGACTGGTTGTGCTCGAGGTGCTCATGGTCTAGCCCAGAGAACGCTCGCTGGCTGGCTTGCCGGCTGACTGGCTGGCTGGTTGCTTGGCTCAAGAGAGGTCTGTCCGCCCGCTCTTCCGCTCCGGAGTCTCCTCTGTCTCTGTTGGCTTCTTTCTCTTACCCGACCTGAAGCTGTGAAGTGGCATCAGAGGCTGGCGGTAGTGTCTGACCAGCGTGTGCCTGACACACTGCTGATCATTCTCTATCATCAACGACTTCTTCACTTTCTACGCTAAGTTGTCGTCCTTCATCCGCGCACTGTTTCCTTTAATTCGTTCGTTAGCCCCGTTTTGCGGTGCATCCATCAGTCTGTCGATTCGTCGTCAGTGTGTGAAGCGAGTGTCAAACCCGAGTCCCATCAATCCATCGATCCATCCAAGCATACGTCTATATCTATATCTACCCATCATCAATCATCGAGTACCGCTACTCGCTCCTCTATCGACTCCTCGGTCGTATCGAGCCTCGAACGAAACGCTCGTTTGGTTGCTGGATTAGAACAGCAGCAGTGCCAGCGGCAGCAGAAGAAGCAGAAGCAGCAGCGAAACGCACGGAAACGCGAGAAATGTGATCTCGAACTTGAGTTCATCATCGGCTTTGAGTGTTATCCATCCGGAGACCCAGAAATGGTGTTATTGGCAAATCCCGCCGACGGAAGATCACCTCAGGCGACGCCAAATAGTCCTCAAAAAACCAGCCAGACCTCATCATCCTCATCTCCGCAACCAGCGCAAGCAAGTCCCGCCAAGTCGAAGAAATGCGTCAACATTGCCGAAACCCCTATAACCGTGTAAGTTGCATACCATCACACGTGCTCGTCGATCGTTTTGAAATCAATCCGTCAGCAACCGAGTTCAATTATTCCGACAGTTTGGTAATCCGTTTGCTGACCCACGAGTTCCGGCTTCGGAACACGGTGTTGTTTTCGATCGACTGACTTGAGTTGAGTGCTGAGTGGGTCCATGATTTCGGCCGCATTCCATGCGAGATTATTTCCGCCGCTTTTCCCTTCCGTATATATTCATATGAGTTGCTTTGTCATACTCGTTGGGTGTGCGAATGTGAAGAAGACGTTTTATTGCGTTGGCTGGCCTATGTTATTCTCTATGGGTTTGTCTGAGGCGGCACGGAAGTCTGACGTTAGCTGTCACGACTCTGATGGATGATGACGCGCGCGCAGCTGATCGTGTTGTTCATTGCAGTTTACGGCTTAATTTGATCGACAAACAATTTCGTTTCCGAATGCGGTTTTCGATTTCCGAATGCGTGCACGATTGAAAATTCTTGTGACATTTCGTAGAGCGCACTTCACGTCGTCTGAGGTCGTTCTATATCGTTCTGGCCGATGCTTTCTCTCGACGAAACCACCTGATCGGCTCGCCATCGTAACTACCTGTACCTAACTAAACCAAGGCCACCAGCTGTGTCGTCGGCTAACGTTCAACTCGCTCTACTGCTCTCAACGGGGCCTAATCGCTGATCTGAAAGAGTTCAACACGATCCGGAATCCAAAATGTGGGGTATATGAGGTGGCCGACCACTTCTCAAGTCAGGGAACCGTTCACTTTTGCCTCGCAGAAAGCATACTAATATCCTCGGCATTAGAATTCCTCCAGAGCCGAACTGACGAACAAACAAACAAACTGAATTGCCGATGACGACGGCGACAACGACGTCGACTCCCGCCTACGTAACATACGCGGGAGTGAGAGTCGTTCGGATTGCCATGAGACAATCTACGTCCGCGCCTCGCTACGTTTTCATAGTTGCTGGGAGAGCCTGCTGTATAGTATGAGAGACGACCCCTATCTTTATAACGGGCTGTAGAATCGGCACGAAGCAGCATCGACGTCAACGTTTACGTCGGCTCCGGGCTTCCGTAGTGAGTGGTTTGTTTTTGAGGTGCAGTGACAAATGAGCGGTGCCATCAGCCAAGATTCCTCATCGTCCAGGAGGCAATCGATGGCGATAAGTTCTGAACTCTTCGCCGTGTAAGTTTCGGAAATCCTTGAAGTGGAATGTAACTCCTGTGCTATGTGAGCGCTATCGTTCTTGCAAGAATCTGTGTCAGTATGAAATTCCCTGCTCGAAAGGTATTGGAGATTGATCCTCGGAGAACTCGGCTCCGGATCTGTGAAAGAGGTTTCTCTTGACGCGGGGGCAGCCGGGAGGCTGAGGCATTCGGAGTTGCACTCTGAAGTTGAAGGTGGGCGTCAGCATTCAGTTCGCCTGAAGTGTCCCGAGTACCGAAACCCGAATAGTGCTGTGCTCGTTTCAATTTACTCACGAGACGTCCTCGCTGCGGTGAAGTAATAATCATCCAATCGCTGACTGCAAGGTTCCAGCCACCAGTGCGCTCATACCTGATGCGGTTCCCGCCCCATGCCGGTTGTCGTCTCGTGTTAACAAACTCTGAACGAGGCCTGGGCTTAATTGCCGGTTAGCAATAGGATCGAGTCGCAGGGAAACGCGCGCGGTACCAACGGCGTCTTTCGTACGCGTTCCTGAATTCTCGATAGAGACAAAGAAGAACAGAGCTCCTTGTTAAGAAACACGGAGAACAATGATACGACGATTCTTTTGGAGACAACACGCATCGAAACTGTGTCGTTTGTGGGAACCAAACAGCGACGGACAGTTTAATGATCGAAGTGACATCTTTTCTCTAAGCCACGTTCGCATCTATCTTTGAGACGCTTCATTAAGTGGTTGCTGCTCGTGATGCTCGCCAGCACTGGGCGAGTAGGTCTTTCCCGCTGTCAGTGCAGCGCTCGTCCTAGGCCGTCCTGCGTGCCTTCATTCGAAGCCCGTAAACCTCGGGAAGAGCTCTTGAGGGCAAGCCGATCGGGAATGAGCCAAACTTGCGGCTCGTACTGCAAATGGAGATCGGACCTTCTGTCAGGGTGCGTCACACCCAAAACGTGGGTCCTTTCGCTCGTTCTGGCCGCTGCAGCAGCAAAAGCAGCCCTACCTAAATCTCAAGGTCATTCCGGCCCGACCAGAAGTGCGATAGGCTCCAAAGTGACGTGCACATCGCCTACGCAGTCGCTGAACGATTGATGACCGATGGATGAGGAAAAGCTCGGCTGGGAGGCAAGCGGTTAGGCCAACGTGTGGTGTGGCAAGTGGTCAAGCCTATTTTTACCCTGGTATTACACTAAGTACAGTGCTGACGTCGCTGACGCGAGTGTCGGTCGCTTGTCCATGCTATAAACGAGACAGCATTGTCATCCCGCCGCAAAGTCCGGACATTATTCCCTCCTCGGAGATGATCCAAATATAGGTCGTAGCAGGATATCGAAGTTTACGTCACGACGATGGTCGAAGCGATACGATCGGACTTCCCGAAGCCATGCTAACACTTCCTCATCGGAGCACGCGTAGTAACGCCGTTTGGCTGGTGGGCTGAGCATTCGGTCTCCGACTGAGCATCGCGGGGATCGCAACGTATTCGTGGTTCGTATCTGCCTCCTGCCCCGCCAACCAATCATCGAAGATTCGCGAACACGCAGACGCATAAACTCACACCTAGCGCCAATAAACTTGAGTATCGGGCCACTTGTTAACTCGTTAAGAGAAGTGTCCTCTTTCCGCGCGGTACTCGAAGAGTACTCTTCTTTGTAGTCGTGACAAGCTCGAACAAAACAACGCAGGAAGCTTCAGCGTGGGAAAGAATTGAACGTCGTACGAGAACACACACAGTAACATCTCAATGATCACGGCTGATCGTGGCAGAGATACGCGAGAAAAACAAACTCCACTCGATGTTCAGAGATATGAAATCGGCCTCCGACGAAGCCTCTGGCTCTTCCACCACAAGACGGGCGGGAAGGGAGTTGAATTCGAACCTCATTGATCCGAGGCTTCGAGTTTTCGGTCAGCAAGAGGCTCCTTGAACCCCAATAAGCTGGATCCGTGTCCGGATGTGCAGACGGGCATACCACCAATTCCCATCTAGCTCCGCCGGCAAAGGGTAACAAGGGATGAGTCATTGATGATCGCCATTACTACGACGACGGGACGGAGTAAACAGTGCAGTGGGCTCACTGAGATAGGTCTTGACCGGCGAGTCATCATTCGCCCGAGTTCTTCATCCCTTCCGTTTTCATTCTTCGCCGGAAAGATAAAAACTCGCCGTTGAAATAAATATCGACTGAGATCGATAGTGATCGTTCCGATTAAACTGCGCGCTGAGACGAACAAAGGCGAGAGGAATACGCGAAAAAACCCGGAGTGGAAGCAGGGACCTAGTTTCAGTACACACACGTTTGCGTACGAACGTAGCGTGACTCGGCCCGTTGCCTTGCTGACCACACGACATAGAAGCTCTGGCGTAATCGAATCCGTCGGAAACTCTCGAAGGAAATAATGCGTTGGCCTCGTTCGAGATATGCGGCGTGTGCAGTTGACAGAGATGTCAATCAGATTCCGCAAGGCTGACCAAGGCGGACCTATGACCAAAGACCAAACGAGCAAGAATGCAACACCTAGAGGTATTTAGCAGCTTCGAAGGACCTTGTGGGCAATTTGCCATAGGGCCGCTGCGGCGGCAGTCTAGAGTTTGCGAACGACGACGACGTTGACCACCAAGATGATGGTGATGGGAATGACGACAACTTCGGGGTCGCCAGGAACTGGAGAGCTTGGGTTCGGCACAAGTTATGAGCTCCAGTACAGTAAACGGACACTCCCTCGATTCGGTGGCAACAGACTCCATTGAGGTATTGAGTAACCACACCCTTCCGACTGATGTGGGACAAGGTCGACGCAAAAAACATCAGACATCAGGTCTTTGTACGGGTTGTTCGGAGACGCAGAGGAGCCGCTTCCTCCACCGGCGCTGCCGCGGTCTCCACACAGCTACACATAAGCTCCACGCCCTGGAGACACAGTTAGGGGCGAACTTTTTCGCGCAACTGACTCTTGATTTCCCACTTTCTGCTATCGCGGCTCATTTTCCTTCACTCTTTTCCCGGTTCAGCATCTGACCTTGGACCCAAGTTTCACATCGAAGGCTGTTGATGACCTCGAAATCGAAGGCTCAAGATCCGTGCCCAAGAAAAGAGGGACGCAGAATCATGCTCTCCGTGTAGAAAGCTTGATTTGATCACTCGACATGGTTTCACACGGCCGTAACGTTCCGGAATCGGGAATCATCCATGGGAACGCTCGTTCTCACCGTGTCGAGCGTGAAATAATTTCACATTTGTTCGATTTACGACAGACAGAAATGTATCCGAGCATTTGATATCGAGATTTGGGGATCCGCGCGGTTATCGGAAACGTCTGGAATCGTGTCGATACCGAATCGAATCTTCGACTAATGTGATTATGCAAATATCCTCGCAAAAATGCTGTTTTGTGTTTAGCCCTTGCGGGAAGCGCTCGTGGAGAACCGAAGCCATTTCGAAGAAGTCAAGGCCACACGAGCAGCTGCTGCAGAGTCCCCTTTCGCCAGGGAGATTGTCTCTCAGCTAGAATATCGAACAAACTTTTGTGAAAGTCTCGAAAAATGAGTTTAGATGCGCAAACTTTAGGAAACTTCAGGTTCCCATCCAGGTCATGGGCGAGGAAAGCTGAGGAAAGCGAGCTGGAGAAACCTCTTCGGAGCAGACTCACCCCGTTTCAGTTCGGGTGATGTTGACGTCACAGGCAAAGGAGGGAGTATCTGTCTCGTACGAGAAAAGTAGCTCCTGTTTACTCCTGATTTAATGTTCACCCACTCCAAAGCAGCTGTGTAATTGAGTCTTCCCCGGAACAGACTCCGGTTGCTTGGCCCTCTCCTCGCTGCACCTCATTGGAGGCAAGAACGAAACGAGAGCCAGATTCCGGACGATCTCATTAAGTTTTTCCCAACTTTTCCCGTCGTTGAAACCAACGCCGCGTTTTGACCTCTGATCCGGCGACCACGGCCGGCGTGGCGTAAGACGACTTTCCATCGGAGTGAGCTCGCGCTCGAGCCGGATAATGGGAGCACGTACATGCATGCGTCGTGCCGTGCGTCTCCCGCTTGCCAAAGTCTCGGGGCACCCACCCCGAACATCTAGGCCAGCGCGGACAAGATGGATGACCTCGAATGTGTATCGTCCTTAATTTTGGACGATCCGTGGACAGCGTACACGTGTGTGTCGAGAGTCTTCCATTGTTGGTGGTCGGCTCCTCTCCAATATGGCAGAATAGAAAGGACAGCTAATTTTTTGTTCGTCTCCCGACAATGGATAGAGACTGTTCGTCTACAGGGCGCTGCTTTCGATTGACATTCAGCTCGTTGCCCATTGAACACCTGAGATAAAAAAAAAATGCCCAAGAGGAACCGATTGAGGCTTCGGGCAGACATAGCAGAGAGAATACTTCACGATATACATCGTACCGAATGAATCGGCTGATCTTTGGTGCAATCATGCGCGGGCATCGCCATTATCTTGACGCTGTGGTTGAAATCCTCGTTAAAACGTGATCCCGACGCCTTTGTTTCAGCGAGAAAGAAAAAGGTGCTCGTGGAGGCGGTTCGGTTTCAATCTATGGTGTCGGAATTTGTTTTGAGCGCGCTTCGGAGAAACAATAAACTTTCGCACAAACCAGAGGACCAAGATGACGCCGATGAATTTATGAACGGGAAAGGCTTACGGTAATCCCGAAACGTGCAGCATACGTGATTTGCTTGCGTAGCCGAGGCTTTGAGAATGGAAGCGCATTGTGTGCTCGCTGGCTCAAGAAACTCTCTGCTCTTTCGGGATGATTCGCCGGATAGGTAGATGGATAAATAGTCAGTCAGTCAGTCAGTCAGCCAGCCAGCCCGAGAGATGGACACAGCGAAATAAGACGATCAGTTGTAGATTGAACGGGTCGACGGGTGGTCTAACATTTACCCTGTCTCTCATCTCGACCAACTCTTCCTGTGTCGTCGTTGTCAGGGGGAAAAGTTTCAATGACAACTAGCTGACATCACGCGGCGGAGCGAATGTTTGAGATCTGGGATAATTGGAAACGCTGCTTTTTCAGTTTCGTACCACCAACATGATGAATCATTGTTGATTTTTGTAACAGACTGTCGTAAAGCATATTGAGAAACTTGGTGCGAGCGAAACTCCACGCGATTTCGTGGCCTTCACGCACTTGCGACCTTTCGATGATCTCGGCATCCTTGAGGATGTAGTTGGCTGATCGATGTACTAGTTTAAAGTCGCGTCTCGAGTCCTCGCCGATCGAGAGAGTTGTAACATCCGCTGACCCGCTAACGATGATTGTTATCTTGACCTTTATTAATTGCGTAGGAAACCGTTGATCACGAGCTAGATGTAAGAGAACGCGTGTCTTCAACATGATCGGCGAATCATCGGGGAAACGTGAAATCATCGAGACTTGTAAACGAGGGAATCGTTCGAGCCCGATATGCGCTGACAATGAATTCTGTTATTGGGCGTGCCCCGTAGACGTAAAGGTGCCGTTAGACCAGGGTCAGCGTAGCGGTGTGAGAGGTTTCCCTTTGATGAGTGCGCACTTCTCGCTCCTCCGAATCTCCGCGAATTCGCTGAAGGAAGTGTCGTTGTAAAAAGAAGTCGAGGCTTCATCGTAAACTAGCGGTTCGAAAGACTAAGACTCGGGCCGAATAATCTCGGAACAAACACACTTGCGAGACCAGACGAACAATGAGCAAACACGAAAAGATGACGCCAAACACTGGAAGAAGCGGGAAAACATTCCAGCGGGAGTTTTATAGCCGCACTCCAGACGTTGGCCGTTTTGCCGCCCCAAGTTTGAGATCGTCATGATGCGCATTGCGAGCGAACAACGAGAACACCGTGCGCTCGATCGTTTTTTCTTAATCGGTGCCGAAGATGACGGGACACAAACCGCTCAGCGCGTTAATTCCTCAAATCGGTTTCCGAACGGAATATTTAGAAACATCCATAAGCACACCACTGATTGAAGCCCCCGGCACCAAGGACGAAAATTTCACGAAAGCAGGTGCGCATCACAATATGCGCTTCGACGAACGATAAATTTTAATATCGTACCATCGGGTTGTGCCTCGAGTGGGAAATTGCAAAATTACCAATCGAACGGAGGCTCCACCAATCAACTGAATGACTCCTAATTATGAACGGAAAACGAGTTTCCATCCTCGATCAGTGGGTACATGTTCACTCTACCCGTTGTCAGTTCGATGGCGATCTTGGGGAATGTAGTCCCCGCACATCGCATCTTATGCTCGATGGCGTCTGCGTGATTCGTTGAGTGAAATGTTCCAGTTTGGAAGTATGTTACTAAGGATTATCTTAACCTAAGTTTCGGGGCTGGCCAAGGAGGAGAGCTCTTTGTCGGATTTCGCAGTTCGACGAGGTCGGATACCATCAGACTTTTCTCAGTCGTGGAACGGGGTGGATAATATCTCGAAAATAGATTCATGCTCCTGATGAACGAGATTCCCATTCCCACTCCCATTATCTGATCGGAATCGAAAAGCCAGAGGCTAATGTGGGGAGGCTGCAGAGTAGTATTGAAGCGGTGAGGGATTTGCGAAAGCTCAACATGGAACAGGAGATCGGTTTACAAAATCTGGATTCCCCACGTTCCTTCTCTGATTTCGTACGATCATTCGAATCCCGGATCGGAGGGAATGCAGTATGAGGGTCTTGATGTTTTTCGGCTCGCGCGGTTTTCTGGGAGAGCTATCATAGCTTCGTCGCGGACGCAGCTACGGCGGAATGAGCGAGAAAGCCGCGGACGAAGTATGAGCCGTGGACAGTATTGTTATCAAATGTCATTCATACAGAATCGTTTAGTCGGCAGACTGCGTACAGCGTACGTCCGTCAAAGGGTAGTACAGAGCACCTTTCACGACCTACGCTCACGACACGAAGGGAAAGAAGAGCAGCCGTCCCTCGCTACGGAGTAAACTTGGCTCTGCTCAGATGACAGTTAGGATGCGGTGGTGGTTGCTGGTCTGCTGGTCGGTGGCTGGCTAGTGGTTTCGTTGGTGGTAGCAGTGGCGGTTGACTGCAACGTTGTCGGTAACAAGGAACAAGCGGCCGACGATCGTTGAAGCAACGTTGTACGCTGTCATTGATGACCGTCATGACGAACGAGTGAAGTGCGACCTATGCGTTGTAGGGCGCGACTGTTGATCTGCAAGTTTTACGATCTTTCGCAGAAAATACCCCGCCGCGGGTATGTGGTGAGAACTCTTGGAACTTTGGTCTCCGAGCGGGATCCGTCCGTACAAATCGCGAGGCAGCTGACGCCTCTGCCCGAGACCGAAGAGCTTCGCGCGGAACGCATCCAGGCGACTAGGAGACAGGAGTGGTATCTGAGAAAATGTTACGCCCGCGAACTCCGCATCATAGAGGGTAGA
The DNA here is from genome assembly GCA_028455905.1 of Neoseiulus californicus. Taxonomy (NCBI): domain Eukaryota; kingdom Metazoa; phylum Arthropoda; class Arachnida; order Mesostigmata; family Phytoseiidae; genus Neoseiulus; species Neoseiulus californicus. The sequence continues at coordinate 5,744,903 of JAMQGS010000008.1, forward strand.
AGTCCTAGTCTGGAGACGATGGAGGGAGTGTATTCCAGGGTCGATACTCCGGGTTCATATGTGGAGTAAGTGGAGTTTCAACTTTTCTTCCGAGTGTTTGATGCCTGAATGAAGCGTCGATGTCCTGAGTTCCGCCATTTTCGTTGCCGTTTGCCTCAGTTTTTCAACATTTTTCCACTATATCTATGCCTGTGCATAAATAGTTTGGAGCGGAGAAAGATTCCGGGCAGCGTACACGCTTGCGGTCATCCACGTGTCCAACGTTCAACGACAGCCAGTGACGAGCATCGAGTCGAGTCCTCATTGATCGACAGCAGTGTTCAACACGTCCTGCCCATTAGGCTATCCAGCTATGGCGCTGGCGTGGTTGAGCGCTTTGAAAGCTGGACACTGCTCAAAACATATCGGTTTAACGAGACACAGACGTTTCCGAATGAAGTTTGTAAAAAGAACGTGTGGAAGATCTTGGCGGCAAGCAGACTCGGAAACCTTTGCCTCTGCGTACGAACGGGGAACGGAGAAGTCTAAAGACGCTCTCTGATCTCCTCGAAGAAACGCTGTCATCCATCTTGAGGCTCTTATTTCCTGAGAAGAGGATACAAGAATTCGCGAGCTTTTTGAAAATGACTTTGAAGCGCTGTCTTCCTCCGGAGAAGTCAGTTCGCAATAGATGGTTATGCGCACGACTAGAAGAAGCTACGGAAGCTTCTTTTCGTAAATTCGTGACCAGTTTCACCGCGCCGAAGAAGCATAGGGTTCGAACAGCTCCCAGAAGCAACCTGCGGGCGAGATCTTAGCTCTTTAGGCAAGACTTTCCTGAGCTAGCCTTCAATGCGATGCTCCGCTGAACAACAGCTTAGCTTATTTCCGGAGAAAAAAAAACTCACGTACTCGCTATGTCTGCGGCCATTCCGACAGTAATTCGGTTTGACATATCTTTCGCGTTCGGAGGCGATGGGCGACCGCAAACGTAACCACTGGATAGTTATCGGGGTGATTATCAGAAAATCGCCGATAATCCACTCGGGTGTTCTGTTCATGAAACGTGTGCTGCAAAAACGTTGTAGTATGTGAGAATAACGGTTCAACGTCTCACAGTGTCCGTACACGTTTACGCTACTACAAGACCTATTATCATGTATTTTAATTTAATGAGCTGTATCAGTGGCACGAGCAACTCTTTTCTTCAAGGCTGGCCGCACTGCTAACAACGTTCCTTGAAGTCGTCGTACACGAGTATGCAAAGCGACTTTTCAATAATCCAGCCTCATTAAAAGCTTCGTTACGCTGTCGCCTTGCTCAGAATGTTGAGTGCCGTGAAACGATATTTGCGACCACGCTCCGGACTCGACTGAATTCGAAGTGAAAGCGCTCGGGTATGACACCAGCCACTTCCCGCATTCCAAGAGGATGGAATGTCAAGTGTGTCTGAAGTCGAATTCTCAATGTGGCGACGCCGGTTTTCAGTCGTTGTACCCGATCGCTTGCAAAAAACTGCTGCTTTGCATCGAGAAGAGGTGCTCGAGAGTTCTTCTCGGGTACGAGAAACAACTGCTGTGCTTTTTGAGGCTGCTTTTTAAGAGCACTCGTTCTAGACAGAGTAGATCGTGTCAATCAAGGTGTTGCCACGCGAAAACAAGCGCTGTCATTGTTAGATTTGACTCAATGCCCAGCTTTTCACAAAGAGACGTGTTCCCGCTGACAATCACTGGGTGCTGCCTATCTAAACTGCGGAGGACTGTCGAATGCTCGGCGGAAAGACGGGCGAACCGACGGACGGGACTTCACGCAGATTTTGAAGCCTATGATCAGATCCCAACCGTCAGCACGATATCTGCAGGGTTGCTGAAGAGAACGTGTTCGGGCTCTGCCGACCGCACAAGCCAACTCGAGAGCCCGATTGTTGGCGAAAACTCGAGACGGATTGACTGCGATGTCGAGTCAATCATCTTAACTCGGGGTAATCCGTTCCGTTCCTATGCTCATGCTTCGCTTCTTTGCAAACGAGCTTGAAAAGCTTCATCGAAGACTCAAAACCATTCGGTTACTCGTAAAACGATTCGCACGCGATCGCGATATTCCTTCGAGAAGAATTGAACGACTATTGTTCCAAAATAGGAAGAAACTATCTCATTTCAAGGCCTTCCCTCTGTTACGAGACTCGAGAAACATTGACGGGGGCTATCAACAGCCCCATGGGGCTCCGGAGTGGAGTCGAATGATCTTGCATTTCTAGCATAACATGCAAATCTCTGACTACGTTTATGAAAGGAGGTCACATTCGTCAAAACTCGAATTCCGAGAGTGGATCTTCGCGTAAGCTATACCGACGGAATTGGCTGGGCGCGAGAATGGTGGACCACCAATCGTGACTGCCGAGCTAGGAGCAGCTGAGACCCACGTGTGTCTTCTGATGCTTTCTTCTACTCTCTCGCTCATGCCGGAATCCCTCTCCGACGCGACAGACTGAAGACGTCCTTGGCCACGACTGTGTCGCTGCCGGATTAAGCGTGTCTCTGACCCATGCTGTTCCTCGTGTAGGTATTCCACACATATTTGCCGAGCCGGATATCAGAGTAGACGTATCGGCTTTTTGTATCCCGATGTTTACCTTGTGCAACTGCGCTAGACTTGCCGACTGAAGTACCTACTCTTCACGTGAGGGCCGCTGAAATCTCACTGACGTAAGACCGAATCCTTTGGTTTGGCTTTCCATTCGAGGCGAAGATACACCCGCGGTGTATCGGCTCAATCAAACGCGTCGAATCTGCTTGCTTGTGTTCCCTTTCGACTTCTGAAGCAATCCGCGAGTTCCTGAGAATCAGTTCATACGCACAGCCAGACCAGGCGCTCACGGAAGGAATCGAGTAGAACGCAATTTTTCCCCATCAAAAAGTGCTCGGTGAAGAGCACCAAGGTCAACTGACGGATGATTATTTCCGAAATGAAATACTCAGTCAGGAAACGATATTTCATTGGAATCGCACAATTTTGACAGCGACCGAGATGTTTGTTTAGATTCCTTGAAACTCTCGCAGATGTTTCGAGATCTGCTCCGACTTACTTAGTGAGTCAGAAAGCAGTCGCTACGACACATCTCGCGTCACATGCGTGCCTCATGAGAATACAGCTTGGATCTGGTTATTTAGTTGGATGCATACCAGTCGAACAATTCTCCCTCACGAGCTTGACACAGAAATCGTAAATAGTAACGTCAGAGAGAAGCGCATGAGTCGGAGCGACGATTAAGTGGAATTCGCATCGTTTTGCAGTGAGCCGGTGTCTACAGCCTCCGAGGAACGTGCACCCTCAAGAGTCAGGGTGCATTTCTTCGAGAGCGGAGCAAACAAGTGCCCGTCAGCCATAATGGACACCAGCAACGGAGATGTGGTCAACATAACCACGACAAGTCAGCAAGGAAACAGCTACTTCAGGTGAGGGAGTTCGCCTTGCTAGAGCGAATGGAATCAGGAACTAGATGTCTTTCACGGAAGATGCACCAGCAACATCTTCACCGTAGTTCTGTAGGCATCGCGCACGTCTGAACACTCGAATTCGTTTCAGGGAGACCCAGCAGGTTTTCACCACGAGCACACCAAATGGCCAACAGACCAGCGTCAAGACAGTTACATACACCGCTCGACAGAGGTAAACAACGTTGGAGCTAGACCTCGCAGAAAACAAGAGTTTCGAGTCCAGGAGACGATGATTTGAACATCCGGGTACTCGCTGCGATTTCTGTTGCTGGGCGTTTGGAAAATTGTGTGTTTTTTTTTCGTTTTCGCGACCGAACAGTGCCTACGGGCGTAACCGTCGAGCGGTCGAGTCGCGTCGAAAGATGACGTTGTTCTAGGCGGTCGCCGCGTGGTGATGTACGGGCCTGGTTGTACAGGTCTGCGTTTGCAAATCGGTGAGGCGTGATCTTCGCGCGTGGGCCAAACACTGCACTGTGCACAGACACTCACTCATACGCGCACACACACACACAAACACATGAGAGCCCTCGCACTGAAACAAAGATGCTACAACATGGCTAAGAACGTCACTGGTTCAAGCAGAAGTGATTCAACATCGGAAACGCCCTCTTCTGCTTCGGGAATGTCCTCATCAAGTGAAGGTTGCTCTCGGCAACGCTCAGTTCACGTTTACAGCGACGGGCATTGGATTTGAGCTCCGTCGCTATTGCATGACGCTCAACTTGAGACTTGGCGTTTGATCGAATCTGCTCGTAACGTGCTCAGTGCCTGCAATGTACGACCGAATAATCGTGGAAGAAATTGGCGATGCCAAGATCATCACCACCGTCGTTGTTTGCGGAGGCGGTCGGATCGACAGGGCGTAGTAAACGTTGCATCGCCGAAGAAATCTTCTGTCATTGGCTCCGCGCGAGCACAGTTTGTGGTTTATGGATGTCTCCATTCGGCACACGACTTCGATTGGAGCCCACGCTGACAGACGCGATAAATCATCCCGTTGACGGGTCTGAGAACTAAAATCACTGCCAAAGAGTGAAGAGTGTTGTTTCCGACACACTAATCACTTCTGTTGTTGCTCGATCTGAGCCTCGACATGACCTTTCGGAAGGTCATGTCCTTTCCTTTCGAGACTCCGGACACCCAGAGACTTACTGCATCAGTTCTTCAAGCTCGAAGGCAAATAGTAAAGAGCAACGTTGGACGAGATTGAATGCTCTTGCAGCTGATTCGGGCTCTTGAGAGGCAAAGAACTCGCTCTGAATCTCAGACGCCGCACGTGTCGGGTCCAGCCGGAGGATTTGGGGCTGAAGTGGAAGAAAGAAACAAACAAACGGACAGGCAAGCTGTCATCCGGAACGATCGATAGATGGACGGATGGATACACAAGTCTACGGACGAGAGAGGAAAAAGTGTTTGAAGTGTCGACGGATAATTTTCTGGGCTTCGAAAGTATTTTCGCTCCGCTAAAAACTATGGTGCCGCAGCCCCTCTGTAAACGTTTCGACTTTTTTACGACTCATTCTTCGTTCGTGGGATAACTATTGTGTCAGACGACTGAGCACGCCAGAGAAAACAATCTACGCCCCGACACGCATAGAATCCGCCGTTTCCGTGGAGCAGTTAGGTCGGCTTAGTGAGGCTTTCGCTCATCTTCAGTCTCGCCGTACGAACTCCACCGGGCATTGACGAGCTACATCCTACTCCGAATTCTCATAAGACCTGACACGACTTCGCTCTACTTCGGCAGGAGATCCTACCTGAATCTATGAGCCAGAGCCCCTATGGTGGAATGCCACGGGAGAAACTCGCAAGAATTCGGACCTTAGGCGACTGTTCCTCGAGAAGTTGTCACTCGAGCTCGTGAAGCTTGTTCCGGCTGTAATATTCGTGTTGTGTCCCTTGTTTCGACCGGACAAATATTCGATCAAGGCGAACGCCAGCCTGAAGTGGGACAGTAGCCGAAGGTCACATGTCATCTGAGAATCCCTGACAACGCGTGACAGCTAGTACTGCTTTGCGTCAGCGACCGAGCTTACGTTCGCGGTTACATCGACGGTTAGTGGTTGGGAAAGTGATTGAAATACTCGATACCTCCATTGGCCTCTCCGTCTCCCGCGTGGGACCGCTCCAATCACCATCGACTGGCGAGATCTTTCTCGGAAGGGGGAAAAAGGATTCGCTGAAAAAGTAGATGAATGCGTGAATCTCGAAATAAACTCTGCGTTCGCTTCACTCGGCGCGATCTCACAGAGCAGTTCCAGAACACGGTGCTGAGCCGAACCACGGTGCACGCAGTACGGAAGTAGCTCTCGTCTTAGTCAGTGTGAAAGCATCCTCAGCCTTTTTCCTGAACTCCGAGATGAACGAACGCCTGTTTACGCCGTGACGGTCGAGTCTCGGTTTGCGAATACTTCTACCCACCCGCGTCGCCCGCCCAGTCACCTGGAACCAAATAGAGCCTTCCGAGTGCGCGTTGAAGTTTTCTCTCTCGGCGCCGGTACTCAAATGCGTCTGCCAGTCTCTCAATGGAGGTGGTCCCGAATTCCAATGTCGGGATCACGAGTCGAGAGCCTGGAATTCGGATCGCCTTTCGTTGATTAAAAGCTCTCTGAGGAGTGCTTATTTTGGGAAAGTTTGACGAGTCCCTTCTGCGTCCACATTCTTATCCTTTCGGAATGGGGATGAGTCGCCCCGTCGAGTTCTCCACGGTGAAATTATATGTCAAGCACCTTTTCTCTCCTGTCACTTTGAGGATATTCGAGGATCGATACAAAATTATTGGTGTCCAATTCCACATGAACAATTCGATTTCCTTATTTCAGCACGGACAGCGGCATTGACAACCCTTTCCGTCCGGAAGGAGAACTGTCGATGGAAGCTGATGAGATTGTCAAAGCGATCAAGGAGGGAAGACCGTTTGATTCGATTGATTCAGGTCGCGTCTCTCGTCAAGCGAACGGTTCCGTCACTGCGAAAAACGGATCGGCCAAGAGCCCCTCTGGCAAAAAGGTTCGGTTCATTCCAGCTACTATGATACATGTATAGTTATCTCATTTATTGTTCCCGCTCCCGAATCAAAGTGAGTCGCTTTGCTCGTTGAGCTTACCGGGTCTTTCCCTTTTTCTCTCCCTCAACAGGAGGCAAAGCCTGGCGTAGTGGACGTGCAACGAGGGATTGTGGTTCCGCCGTCCGACGCTCAACAGGTCGAGCAGGTGGTACTGAAGAAGAAGCCCAAGTGCAAGTGCTGTGTCATCCAGTAGTAGGCTGGCTGGCCTCAGGGGAAGGAGGCTGCTAAAAGATATTTATTTTCAATCAACAACCAACAACCTGTCGGAGGGCTTGGGTCCTATTGTTTGTAAATACTATGTGAGACGCGCTCCGCGTGGTCCTTAGGAGGAGTTCACGCCCTGACCAGGTGTTATGATTCTACTACATTATACTGGTGTCTGCTTCGAAACGGCAAAACCTGCAAACGAATGTATAAACTCCACGGTTAGGTATGCCGACCGACCAACAAGTCCAACCGAGCAAGCAAGCAACCAACAAATCGACGGACAGAGCGAAACAAGAGGAGCGATGCGGTTCTACAAGAACGAGACGTTTCGAACAACCCCACGACTGCAACATCAACGTCATCCATTCAGGAGTTTCAATTCAGGAACCCAAGAGTAGCTTTAACCTATCGAAGTCGCAGGCGCATGCGTGGATCGTGGGCACGTGCCCGTCTCGGTAGGACGAAATCTGGAACTCCTCGTCGTACATCCTCATCATCTGCAACGGAAATGGAACCGCATCCGTTGCGGAATCCAAAAGCTTTGCTTTAGACAGCACTGAGAGCTCTGTCCGGTTGTCTGTTGGCAGCCCAGACGGCGATTCTCGTCCGTGGCGAGCAGGGCTCCGAGTACGGCGGGCAGAGCTACCGACCGACGAAAGGACCGACAGAGATACTGTCGTGTCCTGACCTTTGATTGTTGAAAACAAAACTCGCTATGTGTTTATTGGGGCGGCGCGAACCGCCAGCAGAGAACTGGACGAGGAAGACATTCTTGAAAGAACCCTTAAGTGAGGTCTGCAGAGATCGATGATACCAATGACGATTCCTATTTCTGTCATCCAATGCCGGAAAATCCGAAAAGAGAAAGGCGACGAGATAGAAGGAGTTCGAGACCACTGCAGCACAAGGCTGCTTGACAGAGGTTTTTGGATCTGAGTAACCAACCACTTGAACATTATTCGGCTAGGCTAAACTGTTTCTTTCTAATTTATCTTCTTCTTCTTCTTCTGCACTTCAGTGTCACAGGACGACAGCGGGGCTACCGTTGCTGACTAAGTCTTCGCGCTTAGTGTTTAGTTTATCGTTTTTTCTGGTCTGCAAAAGATGTCTACCTCGCGAATAGAGAGGTCGACGGGTAACATCCTTCCCTGAAGGAAGGCGTCTTACCAACCCACAGTCTTTGACAAACTCGCCGCTCGAGGAGCGAGAGAGCTTATTTTGCACTCAGTTTTGAGTCCTCGAGTCGTTTAGTCGTTTATTTATGTTATTTAGATTGATGTTTGTGGCCAGTCATAAGTCCCGCGGGTCCTCCATGTTCCATGCTGTCTTCTTCTGTGTATACGAAATTCTTGTTCAATAGAAAACCTATTTAAACCTCGTACGCCAGTTGTCGGCTGCCTGGAGAATTGGTTTTTCTCTCTGGGGAGTCATGAGACGAAGCAACAACAGCAACTACAAGAAAAAATCGAAAAGTAAAACCACCAAAAAAAAATGAAATCCACGATACGAAAAGGCAAAAAATTAGGCATTTTACCGATCTTGCTGATGTCATATGATATAAGATATAGTGCAATAAACACATTGCCAAAACCCATATTTCAACCCTTTATTTCAATATGAAAAATAGTGAGAGAATGGGCTCATCATCGCGAGCGTTTGACTTGCGTAACGGGGGTTTCGACGAGTCAAGATTCGCCTTCCAACCTAGCTTGAAAGGAACACTTGAATTGATGAATCATGCAATCGAACAATCCACTCGGAGATGGTATCTACATGAAAACATAATGAACGCGTCATAGGACAATGGAACTCCTCCGAAGTGAATCTTCTCAGTTAACGTCCCGCGCCGGACGATGCATAACAACGACTCAAAGAGCTGCTCAGATTCAGGAGCAATAACAGCGCTGAGATTGAAGGAACAGAATTCAAGGTCGCAACGCAAATTCGACTTCGGACTAGAATCATTTGTAGGAAATGCCCATCGAGGGAAACGAGTCCGCCGGTAGACCAGGGAACGATGTCGGCACGGCGGGCGCTGCGGCGGAGTTCAAGATTTGGTTGACTTCGTCTTCCGGCAGGTTGTGCTTTTTGGTCATGTGGATCTTTATGTTGCCTTTCTGCGTGGTCCGATACTCGCAAATCGTGCATGCGAACGGTTTGTATCCCGTGTGTATTCGCACGTGCACCTTGAACAGAGCATTATTCTCAGTAATGGGCCCAACGTGATTTCGGAAATGATCCTGAACTTCACCTACCCTCATGTGGGAGTTGAACCGCGCCCTGAACCCGCATATGAGGCAGAGGAACGGTCTCGAAGGATCGTCGTCACTCACGTAGAATCCGTCGTTTGCGACTGAAAACCCGCATCGAGAACTTTATGGGGGCGCCCAGGAGCCTTCAGAAGCACACGGTGACAACACTTCGAAAACGCATATTATGAAAGTCCGTCGCACAACACAACACAGGGTAAGACAGTGTTCGTGAGTTTATTATCGTCTACGTCGGTGTTCGTCGGTTCACCCCGAAGGGTACAAGGATTCCATTCATTCTCACCGATTGAAGTCTTGTACAAGCGAAAGAGTCAGAGAGTCCTGTAAGAAAATCCCTTATGAGAGATACAGATCTGAGTATCACTAAGTTACCACGATGCGTTTGCCCTGAATCATTGCTGGAGTCATCGTTGGTAGACTCGGACCGAGGAACGTGTTCACGACTGTCCCGACTGACTGAGAAGTCCCGTTCCAAACGGGGAAAGTACGAGATGAGAAATCTTGAGCCCCGATGATAGAGACCGCGCTCACCATCTGTCTTTGGAGCGCTTTCCTCCAAACTTCCCGATTCCGAATCAAAGTTACCCAAGCCCTAAGGAGCCTTCGCGCTATCGCTACACAAGGAAGTATCGAGCCTGACCGGGCACGATGGTGGTTCTACGAATCGAACGGGAGCTTAGATAGCAGGCTGCGATACGGTATCCAGGAATGAGAAGACGTCGAATCGTTCATAAGTTACAAAAACAAACTCGTTTATTTTTGCCACGTTCTTTTTGATAGGAAAACAATATGCTCCGTTTGTATCTCGGTCCACCTGATCTACTATGTACAGTGCTTCTGAGTTCATTTTTGTTGTATGCCGTCATTGCGTATGTGGTTGTGGCTTGGTGGGGAGCAGATGAATCTCATCCAACACCTGGCTGTTCCGTTCGAGAAAAGCCCTCTCACTCGAGCTGAACTTCATCAGCTCACTCCATTGTTTCTTTTTTTTGGTATTGAGTCCGACATCCATTCTCGTTATTGTTTAGAATTCCTAACGAGGTGTTTTCTTAGATTTTAAAAAAGTGTTCGCGCGCTGGAATCGATTTCCGACGCCTCCACCTCGGGAATCATAGTCGTTTGCGCAGCGCGACGCGGCTGCGAGCATCAGATGTGTTTCTTTTCTTTTCATTTCTGAAACTAAAGACTATCGTGTGTCGCTTCCTCCTTTCTATGGAGTCGTCCATAAATCCTGCAAGTGAAGTTCCATGTCAGATATTGAGATGTCAATCATCCCCGACAGAAAAGCGAACGAACCAAGCTGACGAGTTGACACCAGAACTGAATAACGAACGAAACGAAACGAAACTCGAACCGAACAGAAGGAGGAGCATAGACATTGAATTTTCGACATTGAACAAATAGAAAACAACGTCAACAATTGCTCCATCGATCTCAGCTCGATGATGCGGCGGAGTTGTCTACTGGTGCTACCTACACCAGAATGCATCGAATTGCTGCTGTTGCGGCTGGCCTGGAGTTTCGGCAGGAGTGCTGTTCAGCATGTTGAAAAAGTCCTCGTTAAACGGATCGTCTTTCTTCTTGAAAATTCCCGATTGTGTTCCATTTCGAACGGGAGCCGAGGTGTTGTCGGAGGGGAAGGAAACGGGGAAGTCGCTGCGCTGCGACTCGATAGCACAAGTAGTCATCTTTTGAGGTAGGTGAGGAGACACACTGCTGGCGTTGCTACCGCAGAAACCTTCGTCGATTTCGACCGTTTTCTGAGGGGGCAATGTGAAACTGCCCATGCAGAACGGATTTGCTGCGGTGGGAACGGCGGATCCGTGTGCGCGGCTCGACGGGACAACTAGCGGAGAAGCGAACGACACCGCGGGAGTAGCGGGCGCGTCGAATGCAAAGGGCGGGAAAGCCAGCTGGGATGGCGGCTGCGCTTGGGAACCGGGTAGGGCAGGCGGTGCTACCGTGACCGGAGCGGACAAATCGTTTTCTGACGACGACAGACTAGAACCAGACGCCATTGTCACGAAGCGGTCACTCGATGGACTCGAAGCAGCCGATACGAACTGATTTGTGGCGGTCGTTGCGTCACTCGGCGAACACACCGAGTTGTCGTTTGACGAGGTTGCTTTACGTGGAAGTCCTGTTTGAGGTGTGTTGAAGTCCTCCGATGGTGTTGAATCCGTACTCAGCGCGCAGAACGGGTTACTTCTCATGGCTTCGTTCAACATTGGTGGCCTCTTGACTGGCTCGTTTGGCCTGCGGATAATCGAAAAAATGCAAATTTCCATTTCATTCAATTCTTAAAAAGTGTTGGTGAAAGGGCGCCGATGTCGACCAGAGGACATAGTATTATAAGGAATTCATCGACGATTGGTACTCACTTGAAGTTTGGCCCGGTTGAGAAAGCGTCGAATTTGGTGTCGAAAGCGGGCGTTTCTTCGAAGAAATCAGCGAAATCATTCGCAGGCACCGTATTCTCGATTTGGGGCTGGGCTTTCGGAACGTTCACCGAAGGCGACGTTGGAGAGAAGTTGGCCTCGAACGTCGATCCGTTAGGCTCAAAATTGAATGAATTTTCAAAATTGGCGAATGAGTTACTGCCGGTCGACGACACGTTGAGTCCGGAATCGTTGAAAAACGACTCCTGGAGTGGCACCGAGGGTTTTTGAGGGAAACTCGAGAAGTTGGAAAAGTCGGCGAAGAGATCAGTCTTCGCCGACGCCGTAGACGACGACGACGACACCGGAGGCGGGAGCGGCAGCTCTGTCCGGAAGTCGTCAGCTGGAGTGAAAGTTAGCGCCTGTTCTTCTTTTTGTTTGAGTTCTTCGAAGACAGCGTATTTGTCGGCGGGTGGAATTTCTCCGCCCTTGTTGCACGGCGGTGAGGAGGACAGACCCCCGATAATTCGCGGGGAAGTCGCCTCGCTTCCGCTATGCACAGTGGAGGAGCCGAACGACGACGATGAGCCCATGGTCTCAACGGGCGCTGCTCGGGTCGGAGGCGGGAGCTCCACGAACAGCTCGGTGCTTTCCTGGGTCCTGGCGCGGGACAACGACGACGCAACAGACTCGAATGAGAATTGAGCGGCCGAGAAGTTTGCTTCTCGTTGAACCGGGGCCGGTTGAGTGAATTTGAAGTCGTCCACAAACACGCTGTCGACCGAGGTTGATTGAGGAGCTACGTGACCAATCAAGCCGGAGTTCGGTCTTGCTCTGTCAAACACCGCGTTGAAACCCGTCGAAGGAGCGGACGAGGTCGGCGGCACCACTCGACTTGCGCTTAACTCCTGCAATCGGAGAAAAGAACGGAACCATTATTCAGTGACTCTCCTGAAGATAAGCCGCACCAGAATCACAAATCGAGCAAAATAATTTCATACAGTAAGAGAATTTGGAAATATTTTTGTAGGATCCGGAACTCACATTTATAGCAGCTGACTGAGGTCGAGTTGGCGCACTCGTAGTATTTGGTAACGCGTTCGACAACTCTCCTAAACTTAATAGAGCATTGGAAGCGGAAGTGGCACCGCATCGTCCCTGTTGACTCCCTCGACCGGGTGGAGGTGGCAAACTCCGCTTGGAGAAGTCAAAACCGTCGAAACTGAACTGGGTCTGAGCCGAGGAGGCCGGTGCTGTTGATGGAACGATTTGTTGTGGTTTGTTCAGCGTAACGGCCATGTCGGAAGTGGTCCCCTGCGCGAGAGACGGAGATGCTCTCAAGGTCTCCTGTGCTCCATCCAGCCAACTACTGCTGGATGAACCTGGAAAGCGGACAGAAACTAAACTCAGGTCAACTTCGGGGCACGCCCTCGGAAACTTTGATTGTGGTGCGTAAGCCAAAAAGTGAGAGTCGTGAACAATCCGGTGCCACGTCAGCGAAATTACCTGCTGTGAAGCCTTTGGGAAGAGTCATGGAGACTTGGTTCGAGCCACCGCTAGCCGAAGAATGCGCGGATATTCCTTCAGAAAAGAAACCTGAAGAGCCCGAAGAGCCGAGGCCCTGACGAGTCTGTCCTGACGTCCGTTTTGGAGTTGAGGGTAACGAACTCGTCGGAGGCGGCGGCAGTAAGGGTTGCGGATTAACCGGAGGTAAACAAACTTTGTTTGGTTGGAAGTATCCGTTTGTTTCGATCTGTTGAGCAGCGTATAGATTCACCATGAGATTCTTGATTCTGACACAAATCGGTTGCGGGGACTCTATCGGATGGTTCTGTTTTTTTCCTCGACCGAGGTTCGCAATCACTCGAAGGAAATTTATATCACAAACAAACGAAGGAACAAGTGAAGGGGGCAAAAAGGTACGGGAATTAATTGCATGAATGTTAACGCACCACAGAGCTCGCTTGAGACATCTCGGAAGTCGATCCGAAAGGATCAGACCCGAAAGCTGCCTCTGCCGAAGTTATTTCTCCTTCGATCTGATCGATACCCTGTGAAGATGCGTTTCGATTTATTCTCATGCTGGACGTACCTGTAGCCGGAACGATCTGACCGAAGGAGTTTTTAGGTTTTTATGGGGAATTCCTCGAGATTCTCCGGTGTTTTTCAAATCGACATTCTCGAGCTTTGCAGGACAAGAAAACGGAAAGAACTCCAATGCTCTACTCTGACTCTAACGAATTCATGCCTAGTGCTTTTCAGGCAGCTCAAGGAAGGAAATGAACGAACTGAACGGAGTGGCATAAAAGAGAACAGAAGAAATCCGAATTGATTCAGCTCGAAGCAAGCAGAGGCCCAAAAATGCAGAGGCCAAGTCAACGCGATGCTAATAATTCAGTTGCGGTTTTGAGATCACATCCGGAAGACGACTGCATTCAATGTTTACATCGTTGTTCTGCACGACGACACAAACCTGACGCAGACAATCCATCTCACTCTGTAGGTCAAGGAGGTCATCTACGACGGGCACTTCAGGTTTCGTCTCGGCGTCCTGAGTTTCCTGAAGCAACACACAATCTATGGCATGCATTTCACTATCGAGCAGGGCAAACATTCAACGTAGTCATGGAAATTGCACAATAGATAAGAATTTCCTAGAGATAAAAGTCTACTAAAGGACCACAGACCACAAGCAAGCGGATTCATCGACATTTCTAAATCTATGACTAGGTGTGGATGGGTTCGGGGAACTGACTCAGCGAGAAGAAAACTCTCGGCGGGTAAAATGGAGGGAGCACCATTTCGAATTCCCATTTTTCTTGAGAGCTCCGATTCTCGCCATGTGGGATGCTCCTATAAAAGCTTGATACCAGGCTGCACTCAAACTACAGAATCTCGAAGCTATTTTAAGGTCACAAAGCAGCTGACAGTTAGTTAAACTCTTTCTCACTCTTTTCTCTGATCTTTCTGATCCGAAGCTTGATCCGACTGCATCCTCGGGTTCAATGTTCGATACCGACGGTTTAGTTTACCTAACTTGTATGGAGAAAGGATGAAAGCCTTCGGTTGGGAGCTTACGTGACTCGTAGACGATGAAGGAAGAGAATTGCGGTTGCTGACGCTGTTGGATTGGCTCGCCGTGGAATTGGAGGTGGATCCACTTCTGCGTTTCATCTCATGCTGCTTCATTTCAAGGACCACTTGGAAAAGGTCGCGAAGAGCTGCAGACGAACGATGACGAGGCAAAGTTCAGTAAAATTATTCAACTCCAGAAAGAAGCTCCGAAATCCAGACAGGCCGCGAAGAATATCAGTAGAGCGTCAAAGAAAATTCTCCGAACGTACTAATCACGATCAGCGATGCCGCCTTCTCCGTTTTGATAGCTATGAACGAATGTCCTCCTTGCGGAGCACCTGAAACATAGCCAAACGCCCGGGGATCGGTCTGATCCTGGGATATGAAGGATATCCGGTGGACCGGATGGTGGCACATCAGTTCCTGGGTCTTTTCGTCGAACACTTTGACACCTTCAAGTGAGACAGTGAAATAAACGCGTTGCTTGTGTTCCCCTGAAGCCTTTACCACGGATTTGAGCCGTGCCATTGCGTCGGCACACATTCGATCGCCGCGATCCTGAAACAGATGAATCAAGCGTTTCTTACGGAATCATACTGAAAGCACATCTAGATGGACTTGACGGACGAACTGACTGACTGACTGGCTCAAATAGTGAAAGCCATCAATCGGCCCGATCAGCACATTTCCCGTCCACGAGCGGTGTTCCATTAAGGGCCACATCCTGCTTGGCTACTACGGGTGTACTACTCTGCCATTGTCCCTTGGCGACTTTCGGTAGCTCCAGGGAATCGACCGAACAGTGTTGTAGCGGGCCTTAATAACGCCTAAAGGTTTCACGTTTCCACCGATCCGGTCGTCTTGACATCCGAATATGGAGACATGGCACCGTAATTTCTCTAGTCAATGATCACAGCTGTGCTGCACATGAGGTTCTCTCAAAAAATCTTACGTGGGCGACGGCCTCACTGCCGATGAGTTTCCCTTTGAATGTGATCCCTTCTCCTTGAAAACGGAAGGGGTCATTCCTAGGTCCTGTAAAGAGAAGACCGCGCTTAGTTGAATAAGATACATGAACACATACATTCAAGGACATTCATATGAAATGCCAGCTTCCGGATTATGGAACCCAGCGGCGATTCATACGCGAGATGCATGATGATCTTACTGCAGCGCTAAACGACTCGATTCCAATGATTTTTGCCATAATAATACTTCAGGGTCCTTTATCTTCAGGGAAGGTTATCAGCATAGTTAAGATCCGAATTACGCCTTCGAGTCATTCCATAGTTTTCGGAATAGCTGATCCGATCGCTGCAGTGATCGGTACGTTTCATCACTGAACACGCTGACACGAGCAGCATAACGGTAGCAGCGACGAACAGACGACCGCGCAACGAGCCTTGGGCTGAACCGCAAAAAGCGACCGCAGTGGTAACGAGCACAATCATGAGGAATTGCAACGATTCGCTGTCTCGCACGCAGCGGAAAGCGAAAGCTTCAGATGTTGCGGGAAAATATTCTCACAGGTGTAGTTTCTTCAATCTCAGAACCGTGACTCGCTTCTTGAGTTTGGTCACGTCGAAATTTTGACGAACGGCGCACACATTCGGCGGCTAACGAAGTCAAGTGTGATAGATGAGCAGCGCTACAACAACTATGAAAGATGGTAGGACATGAATTTATTCGTAACCGGAACACTTGCTCCTGAGTTGTTAGATAATCGAAACAGGTGAGATTCCAGCTGTCAAATTCACACCGCAGGCACATTGGTTATCAGAACTCTACATTTATTCCGAATCCAGGTTTCGGAATAAACTCGGTCGCCACACAGCTTGTTGTTTCTCCGTGACGGATACCTGGTCGATTCTTCCGCAACCCCTTGCTGCTTGAGTGATATCAATCGTAGGGACGGAGCACTACGCGCATTGTGTAGCTCGGTGGGCTTTGGCCGTCATTGACCGTCTATGCTAGACGGCACGCCACCAGTTCAAATCGGCAGCGAGAAAACGATTGCTTTCGAATCTGATGGTTAGGCCTCATCGGCAATGGCAACAGCCGCAGAGAATAGAACCGCTCCGCGGGTAATTGTCATCGTGGTTACGACGATCACCATCGACAGGCAACCGTTCCTCTTTTTTGGTAACACAATTAATTGATTACACAACTCTAACCATCAGTGCTCAGGTGGAAGTGAAGTCCCGACAGGCATGCGTCGGCGCTAGCGGAGCGGAGCCACTTTCTCATAACAGGAAGACAAGCTTGAAAGATAACCGACAGCATGCTCGTGTAATGAGCTCGACACGAATAAGCCAGAGATCCGAGACACGTGGACTGGTCTCGAGCTTCAAACCCCTCAACTTTCTAGAGAAATTTTCGTGTTTGGATAAGGATCCCTATCGTCTCAGCTGACACTCACCTTTCTCTCTCTTATGTTTCGTGGACATTTTGGGGTGGGTTGCCTTTCGATAATTTCTGAAGAGGGGACACTCTCAGGTGGAGGACACAGAAGAGCGACGCTTCTCGCCGAAGGTCGACTTATAGGTGCACATCCAAGTGGGGTTCGGGCTACGCGTTAACTAGCAAATGTAGTTCTGAAAAAAAAGAGAAATTCAGTGTTTCAAAACAGTCAGGTCGAGAAGTTTCGCGCATCGCCACAACCGTTACGCTTTCACACGCTGCACGTTAGCGATGAGACTTTGCCGCAGTTCCTAACCCAGACTGAGAGGAGCAGATTCTGGAATCTAGATCTCCGCGGAGGCTCCTCACGGATGGCTGTGGTAGAGCGACTACGAGAAAAGGATCTGCCTCGATGGCACCGAACGCCTGACTCAGGCTTCGCAGCGTTTTATTTCTCGTCGGAAACTCCCCTAAGGTGTTGCGGACATTGTTTCTTTCCCTGGAACCCACGCGCATGTCACAAAGAGAAGTCAATGCACTAACTAGTCCGCCCCGAGTTCGCTGTGTCTCTCAGTCAGAGAGAATTTCAATGACGCCATGTGCATGTTCTCAGTTGCCTGTTTGATTACGTCTAATGACTACCGTAGATGAGTCATCAAGTTCACTTGAACAGCGGCCACGAGCGAGCAGCTCGGTCATCCGTTGCTCATCGAATCGTTTCTGTAATTTCCAGTGTCTCTTTCCATCAGGCAAGATTCTCCTTGGCAATAACGACCCTCGTCGCCGTCATACTTGCTCGTTTCCTTCTTGACGTGGAAGAGAAACTACAAGAAACCTCATCAAGAATGTTCACTTGAGAATATTCTTCGACGATCTTGAAAGAAGATGAGTTCTTCCCGTGAAAACCCATATGGCGATAACTTTCTTCCAGCGACGGATTCCACGCGGAGATCCCGCTCCCCAGGTCAAGGGGTTTCTCACTCTAAATTATTCAAAGAGTGGTGCTGTCGCACGGCTCATGTTTTCAATAAGACTCGCCACGTAATACGATCGCGGAATCATTACTCAATAATGAATAATTCATGATTCGTCGACAAAACCGTCCCGTGAGCCAGCATAATCAACGAGGACGCCGCTCGGACCGCGATTCATGCTTTACTAGCAAATCTTGTGAGATCCGACCGGCGAGTGCATGAATTCGAAGATCATCTTCGAATTACCGGACGGACGAAAGAAAAAGCCGAGCCGACGCCAGCCGGATGGAAGCGATTGATCGAGCGAGACTGTCGACGAGTCGGATCCAAAACTCAGAAGTTCTCAGAACAAGCGCGTGTTGCCGTTCGCCGCGAAGCAAGGGAGGGCACCCGCCGCGCCATGGTAGCGCCATTGTGTCGCGTAATAGCGACTTTCCGGGAGAGGAAAACTAACTTTTCCGGTCGGCTCCGCAAGCCACCGCGAGGTTCATCCACCAGGTCGGCTCATCCAGGCGGGTTTTGAAAGAACGAGTGGTTTTGTTGTAGTTCAGATGTGAAGCTTGATTGTTGAGTTGGCTGCACGCTTCTTACAAAACCAGCGCATTCCTCTAACCAGCTATTACGATCGGCATCATTTTTTTTCGCGCGTCAAATCCGGAAAACTCGCGACGCTCCCAAAAGTTCCTCAACGGTCCGAGTATCTCATTCAGTTGATTTTTTGCTGCATTCGTCGTTCTCACACGGATGAAGACCACCGGGAGCGACCTGTTCCCGGTTGAGGGTTGTCCAGTGGATTCCCTCAACTGACACTTCATATCCAACAACACAGACCAGGGATCCAGTGTACGGAATGCACACAAAGGGACTGCTAGACCGATTGGGACGAGGAACGAATCTTGACTCCATAGAGCTCAAGCTGAACAGAACGTCAGCGGTTGGAACGGTCATATGGTCGGCATCGTCGACAGCACGAGACGCCCAGCAAGACAGGAGTCGGATAGCGATCTTCGAGCAGGATTCAAAAGCGGAATTGAGGTCTGCATGGAGTTTCACTTGTCCGTTCCGTCTGCGCGTATGCCAGTCAGCTGAACTGTCCGTTGCTGGCTTGACCGGTCGGGTGGTCGGTGGGTCGCTCGGGCGGGCGGCCGGCCGGCCGGTGAGTCGCTTGGGAGCAGCTCCAGAAATACCGAAGTAGGACGGGGTTCCAGAATAAGACGTTATTGTTTCGGAATCGTTGTCGTGCCGGATCGTCGTCAACTTCAGTCAGTCGGAGGCTGTTGCGCCAGAGTTTGGCAAACTTCGCTTCCTACGTGACAGGAATACTGCCTGGGCGACATCGTGTTGGGGAACAAATCGGGGTCAACTAGTTTCTGTCAGAGTGCATGCGGGATTGATTGAACTTGAAGATTGGCGTCGAGTCGGTCGGAGCCCCTCACGCCTCTTGCGCGCAATGCGATGACGCCTGTCACAGCCGCTGGGCGCACATTGACATACAAGCATCATCATTCGTGTCCTCTCAAGAATAACGATCGAGAGTTTGAGATATGGTCTCGGTACGTCGTATATCATAAGCGCCTCTAAAGCGTATCAAATGTCTGAGATAGCTACGTGCCAGGATCGCTCTCAAATCTCAGCATCTTGATGCGCTAGATTGTCCTCGAGTGGTCTGACTGAGCGGCAATCGATCAGGAAAAAATTCAATGAAACGAATCTGATGTGTGAGTTGATTCAGATTTAGCGGATGACAAACTGGGCACATCGGGCTCTGCTCCACTTTTGTCCACCCTTCCAAATAGAATATCGCTGACTCGCAATGAGAATAGGCATGGTGTAAACTGACTCCGCCCGTGATTCGGCCAGCTGATGCGCGTAGTAGAACTGCTGTTCACGTACATCGGAATCAAGTGTACCACAGGAAGCGTTTTGGACGGACTCGCGCGGAGACAGATGTCTGCCTCCACCGAGCTCAATCATTTTGAGCATTCCTTTCCAGACACTCAGGAGCGCTGCCGACACTCTTGCTTCCTATCTCGAGAAGTCTCCAGAAATTATCTGCCGCAAACTTCGTTGTCGGGTCGTGATCTGCCAGGTGCAGCTGCAACAACTGCGACCACTTCACTCGGGCTGCCAGAGAGTACCACCACTAGCGGAGAAGTATTCAGAAAGACTTTAGACGGTAGATACCAACCTGGCCGTTCTCCGGAGGATATCCGCAGGAGAGAACACCGACAGAAGCCTGAAGAACACGGCAATGAGGGAGTTTCTTCAACATCTTGCCTAAACACCAGTTCGGTGCACCCCAATGTTGTCACCAACACCATCGAGCCGCCGCCATCTTGCAGTGCTGCTCTGCGGAACGAAGCGCTGCGGATACGCCCAGCTGATCTGCCGATAGTTGCGAAGGTAAGGCGGGAAAATTCGAATGCCAGCGAAGCCAACCCCCACGCACGCACTCACTCAGTCAGATGTGGGAACACCGCACCGCTCGCTCTGTCCCGCTGATGGAAGTGCCCGGGTCACGTCCCGGTGTTCTTTTTCCTCTCGTTGTTGAATAAAACCATTTAACACCGAATCGCATCGGTTGCGCGATGATAAGCATGGCGGCTCACGCAAATGCAACCGAAACGCTTAGTCATTTAATGAGGGCTTCACGATGGGGCAACCTTGTGGTTGTCAGAGTGAATTACGAGCGAGAGCTTTCGAGCTTCGTTCGTATCTGCCAGAGCTCGAACTGAGCGGATCCAAGTTGCTGGTGCTTGACAGCTTGAATGATTCGCTGAGGAGATCGCTTCGCGGATTCTGGTAATCGGGCCGGTCTTTCGGAGGACATACTCCGGTAAAGTGTAGAAACATGAATAACCTAACACCTATGGCCGCATTCATGGGAATGGTGGCATACACCGATGAAGAAGTCTTGAATTCAGTCTGACGACTTGGGAACAGCATCGGTCGACCTCTGAACGAATGTGCTTCGGGAAGGCAAAGCATTCTGCGGTTTGCAAAGCGTGATTTCCAGGAATCTTCGCGGATCCTTGTATTGAAACAGACGCTAAATGTGTCACACTCGTATCATATTCATTTTTCCAGAGCCGTTGGGCATCCGAGCCGTCGTGGTCATCGGAGTCGTAGGACACACCATTCGAGACGATGACAGCGAGCGCGGCGACAAAAACTGACCCAAGCTATGGCAATGCATGTCATTTGTGGCTGCGATCGGAATGCTCAGCGCTAACACTACAACATTTCCCGAGATATTGAATGACAGCCAATGATTTGAGCTCATGAGCGAGAAAGCAGCCGAACGATCTTTCATCGTCGTCGACAGGTCATCTGTGATAAATCCGTTGGCTCGTACTACTGTCATGAATGGGGGGAATGTCGTATTGTTGACTTTGAATATCAGGGGAAAACGTTCGGACCGATTCGAAATAATAGATTCCACAATTGGCGTATTGTGCCTCCCTCAAGGTACGTGCTCCGTTGACGGTGTTCCGCAGCGGAAGGAATCCGTCATGCTTTAAAAGACATCGACGTCAGCTGGTAAACACTGCGAGGGAACAACTTGGTAACCAGTCACAGAACATAACCGGAGATGAGCTGGTCAGCAGAAAATAGTGTTGACCGCTAGATGCTTTTGTCATGCCTGTTATCTCTGATCAATCGGATGTGGTTATACAGTGTTGACTCCAACGACTCGCGGGATCGAAAGCAGCCGAAATGGATCGAATCTACTAGGAATAGCATGACCGAAAAGCGACTGATTGAAGAGATCGAACATTGACGAGAAGGCTGCGACCGGGAATGATTTGAGATACCTAAAAGCGTGAGACTGGAAACGTCTCGGGCTCCCAAAATGAAGGGGTTAAGCGAAAAGTGACAACTTAGAAAACTTTATGGCAATATAGCCAGACAAAGATTGGAAAGTTGTAGTTTTCGCCTAATGAGGAACTTGACCATGAAACGAAATTCCGCTGACTGAATGAGAGAATTCCGCGAGGCTCGGTTCCGCAACTTGATGATACCGTTCGCCCGTTTTTCGTCCAACCAGCGGAAAACGTTCGCTGTGTGATTTCAGCAGCAACTGACACAATCTTTTTCTATTTTTGATGCCGCGGAGTCCTGTGTTTTATTTTTTCCACGCACGCGAATATAAATATCGTCCAGATATATGACTCCATGCCATCATGGCTGCTTCTGGTTCTCGACCCCCTATCAACTCTTAAGTGCTCTCACAATCATGGAAGAATCACTGAATTGATTTGACAGCACATCCAGAGGTGACTTTCTGATCCACTACAGATATTTCTGTAAGCATCAGCCTCGGATCTGTTGGTCTCCCGATCATAGATAGTGAGCTCGATAAGATCGTGAGTTAGTTTGATCGCTGGTGAAGGATCACGATTCGCTACACGAAACCGGGGGTTTTCCGGTGCCGAGAATGAAGTTCGGACTTCGGGCCCTTTCAGACAAACTTGAAGCTTTCTGCAATACTGATACTTCCAAATATTTCCCCATTCGGATATGGGGACTCTTTCAGCGGCTCTCCGAAGGTGGAACGCTAGTTCCGATCGTCGAATTCGCGCACGCTTCGACTACTTTTTTATGATGTCCAAAGATTTTTCTTTTGTAGCTTTTTATGTTCTTGTGCAAGGCTCATTTTCAGCTGCGGCAGCAAAATTTCGTCCGTAATTTTTTTGAAACATTCGAACGGCTGACTCACGACAAACTTCGTAGACGGACCTTTTGGTACCCCCAAAGTCTGCGACGAGCAGGATCTCGGACCACCTGAGGTTGAGGATACGCTGTTCGATCGAGACTGAGCGTGTTTCGTTTCCGAGCGCCCGAAGCGAGAGGATTCGCGATAGATCAACAGAAAGCGCTGGAGATGCGCCCGAATCATCCGAGGTGGATCGGTTCACCGGTCAGAATCAGCGCGCGCACATCTATGGTAAACTGCATGACTCACTTTAGGCAAGTTTTTCTTTTGTGGAAGAGGGAATTGAGCGTATCCGATACACCACGGGCATCCAATGAGAGACAACACCAACACTCGGGTCACTTCACCAAGGCAACTATTCCAAACGCAACCGAATATAAGCGATCACTTCAGCACGAAACAAAACTCGAAGCACCGAGAGACAACGCGTGAGTATGGTTTTAGAGAAGCATCGAGAGCCGGTCTGCGGAGATCGGCTCAACTAATAAACACACCGACAGCGCGGATCGGATGCCTCATCGATGACTTCATCCACTGAACGGTGACGGATAGATCGGCGGGCAACCAAATCCGTTCGCTTATTCGCTTTCAGGAATCATCGTACCTGCGAGACGAGCTGCGCCGCGCGCGGCAACCGGCAACCGACTGAACCGTAAGTCGGCGACTGAACGTCGGCAGCGCCACCGATGGTGAAGTGACGGCAAGGACACATACTTACAACAATGACGGCACAAACAGCTGGCTAGATTGGCTTGGTTACTTGCTTTCGTTGCTTGTCCGCTCGCTCGCTCGCTCGAGTACTCTCTCTTTTTGTTTAACATTCTTGAAACAATCTCCACCTGGTTAAGTTGACTTGACTAGGCCACACCGCACGACTACTGGGCGCTACTCGATTCCCTGTCTGGTCGCACAGCTCCAATGCTACCACTTCGCTTCCCAGCCGTCAGTAGTAGAGTCCGACTCTAGTCTGACGACGAGTTGGTAGCGCATGTCGTCTAATTCAGATTTTCGCTCGTCATGGACAAGAAAGAAACACCGCCGCGACGTTGTCAAGAGCTTTGTCAGGGACCAGGAAGTATTCTGGTCTTCAGCTTGGTCGGCAGTGGTGCTTCTCCCACGCTGGGCTACCGTTTGTCGGTGCTGGTGGTGGTGGTGGTGGAACCGGTGCTAGGACCGCCACCGCGACAGCCGGCGGACCTGCGCCCGGTGCCGTGAGTGGATTCGTCAACAGTCGTCAGTCGTGATCGCAGCAGTCGACTTGGTCAACTGTCTCTGACGACTGCGTGTTTTCGCTCCGGCCTGATCATATTCATGTAAACTTATTCGATTTTCATCACGAATCCGACGATTCGACGGAATCTACGGTCTTCGACAGCTTCCGCAGCGCTTCGAATTTGTTTGATGGAACCGATCTGATTCGGCGGAACCGAAGGCACCAGCTTTCATCGACTACATCTCAGAGCAACACGACGCGGGATTTGCACTTAGTTACAAGAAATGCACAAGCTTCCGATTCGTAGGTTGGAAGAAATACCGGTTTCGATTTTGTATCTCGGTCAGCCTTCCATCCAGCTGGACAGGCAGTGATCCTTGCTCAGGAGTCGCAAAAGTGCCTGAAGTTACATGAAAAGCTCAAAGCTGTCCATGATCATGAACAGTCTCTCGAGCGAGATGAACTGCGACTTTGATTCCTTCGATCGAGGGCAGGCACCCGTTGTTGCAATGGATGTTCGGGACTCTTCGTGTATCATTCCTCAGAGTATTGTGTTAGACACAAAGCGTCGTTCCGTGTCTGGCACTAATTCTACGATTGACATAGTTATGATGCGACGTCGCAGGTCGGCTCCGAATGAGGAGACTATAAATAGATCGAAACGATGGCCGCGTCGTCGGATTTTCCGTCGACCTGCCTCATCTCAATGTCAACCAACAGTACAATGTACGGAGTGACTAAATAGATTTTATCTGCGCGACGTCCGACTCGACGCGCGTTGCCGCCTCGCAGCGGTTTGACGCATCGTAGCTTGAAGCCCCGCAGTGATTGAAGCAGCGAACCGAAATTGACGAATTCCGGGAAGGATTCAAGAAATGTCAAGTCACGTCAAGTCGCGGAGGTCGCTTACGCGGTTGATTGTGACCAAATCCAGACAATAACCTACTTCACGTTGTCATAATTAGCTGTTCCAGAAGTTCTAGTGTTCTGGCTGCTGTCTGCGAACGTGTGCTGCTTTTCCCACGCATCTCGGAGGCAGACAGTGCTCCACGTTTGAGCTAATTTTCACCCGTTCCGCGATTCTCGGGAATTCTGATCGCTGACGACAGCGAAATCGTCAAGAAAGAAAGTCGACTGCATATTTCTTCCGTTGGACACGTTCTGCTCGAGAAGCTGTTCGAAAAAGTCGGAAGAATTCCCACCGCGGCCGACTGAGCGAGCCGGCGAGTCAGGTGTCCGGATAACCGCCCGTAGATCGTTTGTGAGGTCGAGGTGTTAAATATTTTGATGTATTCAAAGTTTTGCGATCTAAGACGCGGTAACAGCAGCAGCAGCAACAACAACAGCGGCATCATCAACTGTTGGAAACGACAGCGGAAGCCTTCCTGATGATCTTACTGAATACTTCGTTTACACGTCCCCGGGTCCCGCATCCGTCGACGGATGGGCTCGATCCGAACAGACAAAGAAACGTCGGGGCGTTGTCCATCCGTCACAAGTCCTGACATTTGCTTCCGATTTTTTTTCTCCCCTCCGAGGCCAACCTTTCTTGCCCAGAAAGTAGTGGACCCGACCTACAAACAGGTTATTCCGCTTTCGAGCAATAATTCCTAGAAAGGTTCCTGAACGCAGACCTTACGTATCCCGATCCGATATTCTTGGACTTCAGAGCTCAAAATTTGAAATTCCGACATTTTGGATGCAAGGTCAATGGGTTTGGAGAAACCTCAAGAAACGTTGCCTGAGCTAGCAAGACCAAGCTGTATTCAGAGATCGAAGCTGGAAAAATTGGAATTCCCGGTCAAGAAAAACTCAGGTGTGATGATTCGGAATGGAACGGAGGAGTCATGATCGATGTCAAGGCTCACAAGCCTTGCCAAAATCGATCAGGAGATTATTCGGGTTTGGGTGAGGTAAGCAGATCAGGATAGCATTTCTCGACTCGCCACGATGAAGCGATCAATCTATCGACACTCGCTTTTTACCTCATTGGTATGGACTCTGCCGGAATTTTGAGAAATCATTCTAAGTTAGGTGGTACCCTTGAATGAGTGATAACCAGATATCCCCACATTGACGGATATGTTCTTGCATTCAAACGGCGAGATCAGTCGTGTAGGTCAGGAGCATCAGGGAGTAGGATCCTCTGTGGGATCTGATAACACATTCGTGCTCTGTGGAAGGAGTTCTTGCAACGAGTAGAAAATATTCACGAGCTTCACAACCGTCGAGTCAGATTGCAATCGGACAACGCGAGCGCAATGCGTTTCAGAAACGTTCAAACCGATCAAAGGTCGTAGCAAGTTGTGGAGCGTTTCTGGTGTAGTCATGAAACTGAAAATTCCTCGCTCGAAGACGGTTCACGGCGATAGATTTCAAACGAAAATCTATCGCAAGCTGCCACGCATCGCTTTTCGTAGGATATCCGGGCGTGTATCCTTGAGCGACAGAAAGATTTTCAAAAATCCGCAACGCGAAAAGTTGTGGAGAAAATCGGTTCTCTCCTCGATTCCGAGAGAGTAGCCCAAAAATTTCGGCCGAGGGTGAACGATAGGCGAAAAGAGATTTGGGAGATCTCATCGTGGGTCGCTCTGTGGATCGCCGCGAGACGAACGCTGGTGGGTGGAGTAATTTCGCGGGGGATCAGGATGTCTTACTTCCTGAGAATGTCTGATGCTGATTCGAATGGACTCCTAACCGAGTCGGCTGCATAATTTCCCGATTTTCGTCCGTGAAATTTCAATTTAGATGGCCTGTTTGCGGAATCCCATGTTTGCACAGCCTGCGGGCCTCAGATTCGAGAGCCTATGATTGCAGCATCTCTTTCTTTCGCGGGGCTGACTGAGAAAACGGACGTCAACCGAGAAAATAAACTCCTAGACTCCGCCCTCCGCTCTCGTTCGGTTAACGAAATTTCATGAATAGAAGAGCATCCATAACTCAAAGTATGTTTTTCCCGCAGGCGCTGGGTGGCGACGATCTCGAATGCAGCATGGAAGCGCTTGAATCAGGATCGGATGTTGACGATGACTCCTCTCCGCGAAGCCACCATCCCTTGTTTCTAGGAAGCTTTCCCAATTAAGCCGTGTTTCCAGCGTGAAAACTAAGGATCGACATCACGGGGTCATTACTCAGCGGAAACGACTGTAGCTCGGTGAATGCGTTAAGGTGAAAGGCCCGATCTCTGAATGAATCGCCTCTTCGCTTGAGTAAATCCGCGGAATTCGAGTCCAACCAACATCGGGGACTCCGGAAAATTTTCTGACGATGTTCGTTCCACAATGCGGCTTCGCAGAACAGCCGTCAGAGTTGTGGATAGAGCCAGCACTTTGCTGATGGAAATCCGAGTGTTCTCGAAACCATTAAATGGTTTCCGAAGCAATTAGAACTTTGACGAATCTCAGGTCCATGTAGATCGGATATAGCCGAAATCATTGTTACGTGAGATGGAATTGCTGCGATCTTAGCACAGTAGAATCGATCGTCATGTACCAAGGTTATCCGTAGTTTCTGTGATGCGAGAAAGCGCCTTTCTCGCAAGAGAGTTTGGCAAACGCAATCCCTTCAAACTCTTCTCCTGGCTGCGATGCAAATTCTGCGAACCGCTCAAACCGAATAAAAGTCTTCAATCATCGTGAGTCGACGAAGAGCCCCGCGACAGAAAAAGATTCTGTTCAGTTTTTTTTTTGCCGAATGGACGTCGCTCATATCCAGACCTATGATGAAAAAGTACAACGATAGAGTGCCTGCCGCAAACGTCCGCGCGAACTGGTCGAATTCTGCGGAGCGTTCTCCGTATCCTCGACCCATCAGACCATGTCGGGCTTGACCACATGGAATTAGAATGTATGAGAATAATTCCGAATCTTCGACTTCACCGAGCCTGCTTGGAGTTTGAAACCGCGAATTCCGTCGGGCTCGTTAGGAACCCTGAAGGTCCGGCACTTGACGTGGTCACGATCTGTTTTTCTCTGTTCATGCGGCTCCGCCGTGTCATCAGAAAGTGAAGGTCGAGCTCCAACGGAGTAGAACTACAGAAACGTTCAGAAGTGGTTTGTGCTTTTTTCGAAGCGAAGGGTCTCAAGTGCTCCTGATCTAACACTCTGCTGTGCACACGAATGTGTAATTCACGCGAGCAAGCGTGTTTTGTGACGAGCATCGTTTCAGCAGAACCTACATCCGAGTCGAAATTATTCGAGTGACACTCACCTCCATCTCCGACCGGATACGCCCTAGGTGCTCCGCCGTACCAGCCGCCGAAGACGAGATTCTGCCGTCGTTCCAACGATCTACACTCGCGTTCCGAAACAACCCACTGGCAGAGACACATCGCATGTCATCACCGCGTGATGTTCAGGTGTAAACAGCAAACCTCGATTCCGTGACCGATACCCAAAATATCCGCAACCGTCCACCGCCCTCTTCACTCGAACGTTCCCAACGTCGCAGCGGTGCTCGGATCTGTGGCCTGAGCCCCCTAGTTAGGCTTCGATACAGCGATGTCCAAGGAGCTAGAGCCTCTTAAGGTTTATTTGCTCTGCTGCCTTTCTACGGTCCTCTCAGGGCTTTCCTTGGCCTGAGAAGCGGGGCCCACGAGGCTATGATCCGTCGGCTATCACCTCGTGAGAGATTCAATGTACCCGAGCGGATGGGAAACATTCTTTGAATACGAGCGTGATGTGGTAAGCCGGAGGAACAAACTGCTTGTGGACGCTCTGACCTTCGGCTCGGGATGACATGAGAACGGCCGCGCTGCTTTGTTCCCCCGGACATCACGTCAGCAGTAAGACGCGGGTGCAGTACGCAGCAACTTGAAAGTTTGACAACATTGTTTGTTCAGGAGCTGGCCTTCTCAGGAGGACCGTTATCGGCGGGAATGAACTGAGGGTACCGGTGGGAAGCAGGGATTTACTTCCCTCGAGCGCCCGGCAGGAAATCGGATGCATTCGTAAACAACACTGATAATGCCAAGAATGTCACGCTAGTAGCGTTCTACATTGTGTAGTACTGAAGGATCGAGACTTCTGAGAAGATGAAATTTCGGTCGCAGTGGGACTACCGAGTCGTTCGCGTGACAACGTAGCTGGTCCAATTCCGACGCTGTGCTAGGATGAGTATTGTTATTCCACCATCGGTGCTCTATATAGATCACTGTGCTGAGGTCGTACGTGTGAGGTGCAGTTCCGTCTGTGGGTAGCAGGCTTCTGGGCGTACGATGTCGACCGCGAGCCATGTCCAAACCATGCTCTTCGTTCCTCAGTATCGTCTGCAGCCTGGCTTGGATCAGTTCAGATCGCGGAATCATATACATTCGTGCTTGAACTCTCAATGCCATCTTCTGGAACAGCTCGTGAACTTGGGGATGGAATTTCTAAGCCCAGACAGGAGCTTTTCGACCAAAAATATAAGCCATGTATATGATTCACTCGCAGTTCTTCTTCGAATTAAGATCAGATGCGTAGTCGTCATCGAGGGGACGGGGGAGGTTTGTTACCATGGTTCTCACATCAACGATAACGGTGGTCATCTGACTTATGATTTCGTAACAACCGTCGCGACGCCACCGACGGATTTGCATAGACGGGATCCGAGGAGGAATGAGACGTTCAGTTTCCGGATCTGATTCCAGGAGACTCGGTGGCTCCGACGGCTATGGATAGTTTCTACATTGTCTTCTATTGTAGTCTGATTGATCGATACGATCCCAGACCGCTCAAATAGCGGGGAGGACTAAACATTGGAACTCAAATTACGGGATCATACGTGGGAACTCGACATGCTTATCCGCATATCCCAGATCCCCAACATTGTGAGAACTTGGGTCTCGCTGCTCTCAATGCACGATGGTCCCATTCGAACGGGGCCCATGGTTTTCGTCCTCTCTGCTGACTATTTCTTTGAAATTCCGTGTTACGTCCCAGACTCGACCAACGCGACGCGCGATTATTCAGGAAGGATACTTTTCCTCGCAACCTACAACGACGACATTGTGCAAGCATTGGACTTTGCGTTTTCACTTCGTGAGAGGCGTTTTAGAGGCTTTCTGAGGAGGACCAAAGGACCATTTTTCGTCAGAGACTCACTACACCGAGCGCTATGACACAGTGTGGTGTCAAAACTTCGGGAACTGAAGCGTCGTTCGTTCGCACGATTCGATGTACTGTGAGTTTCGGACAGATTCAGGAGTCCCGCCGAGCGTAAGATACTGGAACACCTGTCATCGAATAATCTACCTGATAAGTTGCTGAAACCGAATCATGTCTCGCGACAGCTCGCCTCTTGTCTTGCGGGCGCCTGTTCGGGGTTGGTTGCGGCATCCTGATGTGGAGCGAAGGTTTGAGATCGACTCAGTTCAACGAATGTGCGAATAAGTATCGGGCTGATCAAGAAATTTCCAACAACGAAGCGGAAGCAGCAACCTCGGATTAGGCCGACAACCTTTTCGAGGCAAAGTTCGCTGCTTTTCCTTGGATCGAAAATGTCGTTGTTCGAGAAGCCATTATTATTCCCTGTTTCACTGCCTCGGATCTCACAGACGTGCAATCTCTTGAAATATTCCGAGTCATTTCTCTCTGTCCGAACAAATTTTATGATTTTTACGAGTCTCATCGCACGTGAATGCGTATCTATGGCAATCACGCGAGCGGCGACGCATCGAGCGCCGAAATTCGGTCAGTTCCCACCTGGTTATAGAACAAATGACGCGTTGATCGCCAAACCGCAATAAGTCCATTTTTTCAGTTTCGAGAAATTTACGATTCTATCTCCCAGGCGACGCTGTGAGTCTATGGTCAGCATGATTTGGATTCGCTGTTTTCTTGCGGAAGAAGGACGAATGCCATAGAACCGACAGCCGCATAAGGTACATGACACGATCCAGATTCGATTTCCATAATAATCCAGAAATCGACGAAAGTGGACTTATTGCGGTTTGGCGATCAGCGCGTCAAATAAGGAGGGAATTGAGGGGAGTGAATATCCCGTCGTCGTGCGGGCTCATGGATCGTCGTTACAACTCCGCAATACTGCATCCCGAAAGTGGAGTGTGTGGATAGTAGTGTGCGATGTCCTAAATCACAACGGAGGGAGTCGGGTCCTGGAGTTACCGGGGTACACATTTTCGAGACAAGCGCTCCATTCTTCTGAAGTTGCACCGGGATACGGGCCCTGCCCAAGTTGGCGGCATGACAAATGAGAGCTTCAGAAAGTGGGGACTCGAGGAAACCCCTCGCGATCGTTATGTGCATACAGTCACTACCTTCCCGAGCTTATAAGACTCGGCGGCCTCAACGCCTTAGGAGAGTTCCTGCGTGTCGTCGGTGATTCCCATGGTTAAGATCGGAAGGTAGGACGGATTCGACGATATTCCCAACAGCTCCCTCCATATGGTAATGTCTCGTCCACGAGACTGCTCGGTTGTCCTCCAGAAAGTCTTCGGCAACGTGTCGTCTTGAAAAACGTTAATGTGAGCTGTTGGCAGCGGACGCTATCCTGGGGCAGCGCCCGCAGTGACTGTGCGCCGCTGACCGTCCAAATTCGCCGCAGAGATCTGCGGCCGGAGTTTACACCATACGCATTCTTCCCGCCGGCCCACGTGGTATCAAACGCGTCCGTCCCATTGACAAGATGGCGGCTTTGCATGAGGCTTCCGCAGAGGTCGACTTTCGGGGAATCGCTTGTAGCAGCCGAGCTTCATGATTCAGGAGTCCTTCTACACATAGTCTTCAAAGCCTGTGTTCGTCTCCCTCAGAATAGCCGGATAGCGGAGGGGTGGAGGGCAGCTCTCGATCTCTCACTCGACTCTGGACCGGAACTACGACGGGACTAATTTTTAGCATGTGGTTAGTGTGCATTTCAGTCCGGAAGTGGGGCCCGGGACGGGGCAGTCGACCGGAAGTCAGCAAATCAATAATGATCGACCGCCGGACTGACATTTCTGATTTTCCATCGCGAACCAAAAGGTGGGGGCCTTTTTCACCTATTCTGAATATTCAAACTTCGGGAGCATCCAACAATTGGGGCATTCCCGAGGACCGAGGATTATCGCGATGACAAAGCGAGGGATTTTTTTCTCTCTTTCTGATCGCGACCTTTCATTCAAATCAGACATTATTGTCTTGTTTACGAGATAGCTCGAGACCACTCATGCGGGGAGCATAGATAACCGATCGGAAGTCGCGGCAAAATAAACGGCGGTTGTTACCTCAGATTTCATCCATGATTGAATGGAAAGAAACATCGTCACAATCCCTATGATATCAGCTTTTATTAACATTGATTCTTTACTTCCATGAGGTGAACCATATTTTCAATATACATCGTCAAAAAAGCGTTTCTGACAACAACCCGTCCGCAATATTCCATGTCTGGTTGGAGCTCGATCAAAAACTGCGCTTCTTCTTCTTCAAGCCACCGTGTGGGTCGTGGTTCCCCGTTGGAGTGAGGACATTGCATCGAATCCTGTCCGGAGACGGCTGCGATGCTTGATTCTCGAAAGTTCCGTGTGTCGCAACAATGATTCGACCATTGACGTACATCCTGGTGCTGCGTCTGCGTTTGTTTGCATCGAATGACGGATACATTTGACGGGATAGGAAGTCATATGTATCTCGACGCATCCGTGCACTCATCGCACCGTGGCTCCAAGAGGAACTGCGATCCCGCGAGTTGAGTGCTTGATTTTGTTGCGTTGGAGGTTTCGGAAACACTTTCATTTTGGCAGTAAGTCTCTAAATCGCTTTCGGCTATCACATAGTCATCCCATGGAGAACGATGTACAATAGAATAAGTAAATGGAATCTCTGATCATGATGACGATCGAAGACGTCCTCCGAAAGAACAATACAGTTCTCTGCTCTGTGGTTGGGTCCAAGAAGTGCTAACCTTCAGCCGTCACTAGCTTTGCCATTGGGGAAAGAAGAGACATGGATCTGTTCGAGTTGATTTCGTTCAATTGTCCGATCCGATTGCTGAGTTGATTCGGATTCAGGGAGTTGATCTTCTTGCACGCCGGTCCATCTGCGGGATCAGCAGGGGTCAGAAAAAATGTTTTGCTCATAAATGACAACCGTGGTCGGTAACGGTGGCTTCCGAATCGTTTGAGGTCATACATGGTACAAGACGTCGAGAATTCCAGGGAGGATGACACAACTACTGAATGCAACCCTCACCTGTCTTGTGGCTGACGCATGCGATATCGATGAAGTCACCAGCGGATCTTGTCAACAATTTGCGGATGTATTCTCCGGCCTCTTTTCCGCAACTTTTTTCAACCGCTCGATGCGAACAACTGATGTATTCCTGGAAATTGCTGGGGAAAGATGGAGGTTTTCGAGTATGAGATAGCAAACACTATGAATCCCGAACTTCTAACTTCTGAGAGACAATATTTCGGAGACAGTATGACATCTCCGCCAACTGGTGAAAGCCCTAGAAACTCGAGTCCGCTTTTCCATCGATCGGCTCCGTTCGTCCCCAAAGTTGGAGAATTTCGTGGAGATCGAACTTCTTACGGCATCGTGCGCCAGTTAGCAGAAAGGAGTCTTATTTGAAAGCATCCGAAAGATGAAATAGAGCTGGCGAAAGATTTGAGTGGTGTGCAGCAGCTTACCAACACGATCGGCTGACCCGCTGATGGGGTTCGACACTGGCGCTGAAGTCCAACTTCGCTGTGAGATTTGTCATGCATTTGTGTAACGTGGCTCCGACCTTGTTCATGCACGGTGCATGCTTCAGGAAGGCTGAAATCCAAAATCAGAGCCAAGTCGATTTCACGTCTAGATCCATCGCAAGCGATGAGCTCAGAGAGCAAAAATCACAATACAAAGCCAATGTATACTCTGAGCTTCGGTCTCTTTGTGAGCCGCTGAATGTAAGGTTCTCCCACCTTGATGCAACGAATGGTTCGCGTCGCATTTCCACGTCACCTCTTGACTTATTCCTTCCAGAATAACGATAACCATCCCTCGGGGCAGCGGTGGCAAGCATTCCTTTGCGAACTCCCTCGCACATATTTCAGCTTCTCTTTCGACTCTGTCGGATGAACGTACGGGTAAGCTGATTTGCATTCGGTTTTCCCCCTACGAAAACTTCATGAAACGCGGGGAACTTATTCTATCGGGAGTCTCATCATTCACGATGCTTTAGCGGAAGAATGCATCCTATTTGATTGATGTTGTTCGTCCGATATTCGGCGCAGTTTGGACAAAGGTAACTGATTGAAGTGGTTTAATGGAGAGCCAATTACGCGATGACATGAGATATTGCGTCAGCTCTGATTAGAGACTTAATATGACGGGAAAGCAGCCTACGTCTCGTGCGTTCGATCCGGGCAGAATAGATGGTTGCCGCAAAGTTCTACTTTCTCATTGCTAACTCGATACTCCAGCAGGCCGGGTGCACCTGCCAGCACGTGGAGGGTTTGATCATACCTGCATTGCATCGCCAACTGTTCTCTGGTTTCTGGGATTCGTTGTCCCGTACCGAAGATCACGAGCTCAGATCCACAGACATCCAGTTTGTCCGGGTCGCAGCCTGGCTTCACAGGGAGGCCGAGGGAAAATTTTAGATCTGGAAAGCGGTAGAAGTTTGCATTGATTCGAGGAGCAGCGATAAGTTTTTCCCAGAGCTGTGGAAGAACTATTTCTATTTTTGGAGCGAGCTCATGAAGATTGATGGAGGCCTGAACGTATGCTGAGACCGCGCCTGGAATAAACTCCTGACAGAGAGCGACTCAGAGTAACGGTGGCTGCTCCGGTTGCATGCTTTCGCCCACTGTGGCAGAGAAGTCCTTGCTCCTAGACGCCGGCGAACATCGGATGCTCTCGGATGCCAGGCTCCAATGCAATGCGATTTTTAATTTCACAAACTCGCAACAAGATAGTCTTGCTCTATATACGAGCCAAGCTCGCCTACGTCCTGTGACCGGAAAGCGCGAGGCGTCTTTCAAAGCATTCCATCTAACACCTCTCCATCTTGGAGTTCCTGGTCGTCATTTCATGGCCCTGGCTGGCGCTGGTCGGGAGTTTCATCTTCATCACATCCGAGGTATCTTGATGCTCCGGTCATTGGAAGTTTTGGAGAAATTGTATGACCGACTCCGAAAGGTAGCTCGCTTGATGCGGCCGATGCGAATATCCGCAAACTCTGGCCCTCGTCCGCAAGCTAGTATAGTAGTATGTAGTAGGGGCATCCGGATGGGTCTTTCCGGCCGGTTTGAAATCCGTCCGAATCTTCCGTGCACCGCTTGCAGGTCAGACACGCAGATCCGCTTCGGAGCGTTGCTTGATTGCGAGAAGCGGCCCTCAATGGGCATCGCCCGAATGATCCATGTTTTGAGGGCATGTCCTGAAGTTGAATCATATAAGGGTGGAGGTACTCTCTTGCGTATTCGAGCACCCGACTCCCGAATCCTATTTTTAGCAATGGAACGGCATAGAGCTCGATACTTCAGTCCTAGGAGGAGCTCTCGTATCAGAATACTGATTCTCCGTGAGTTCCTGCGGTAGAAAGACACCCTAGGAGTAACCAAACACGTTCCCATCTGGGATCAGACCGCTTACATACAATCTTGGATACATAACAGTGCAATGAATATGAGGATTAGTATAACTGGATGAGACTCAAAACACACAGATCTCGGCAGGATTTTCAATCCTATCTTCACGCTGGACGCCACGAATCCTACTTGAGGTCCGCCAAGAATCATGTCCAGGGATGTAACGCAACGACTTCGAGGGAATACTTGAGGTAAGCGGAACGATGGTTTGCTCGTGAGGCAACCTGGTTGGGACGTAGTCAAAACAGGGCAGGAACGATCGAGGAGCCACCGAGTTCGAACATACCCTCAAGGCATGACTCGAGGATATCATGTCTACTCCAGATTTTGGATACATTGTGATAGAGGAGAATCATACGGGAAGGACAGACAGTGAGCACAGAAATCGAGCCAGGCCCTAACAATTAGCTCGAGGAACTGCGAGACACACGTGGAACGGAGTGAACAATACATTCTCCGGTACGAAAATTTGATGAGCTGCTTCAAGCTGAGTATACCCTCTTTTTTTCCCGCGGAACGGAGTTGAAAACTCCTAATCTGCAGTCGCGAATTACGAATAGAAGTCACTTGGCAATCCAGCGAAGATTCAATTGGCTGGATTCTCCGATCTTCAGCCGAGTGTACCGTACGCCGTGCGATCAAAAACTGTTTGTTCGAAGGAGAAACGTTTTCTACAAATGCATCCAAGATATAAATATAATGAGACACACAAATTTGGCGGTTTGGCCGTGTTTTGCTTTGGGGGTCTTTAGTGTCGGTGGTTGTGGCAGTGCCACCGGCTGTGGCAGGGTGGATGCAGTGGCTTGGAACGGCAAGGTTTCCATCGAAAGTTTCTTCTTGGGCCCGGACCGACTAGCAGCTATAGGTTAACACAAGTCGGCTAACGGAGATGAATAAATCACCGGCTGCAGGCAATAGACACGCCACGGAAGGAGGAGAGGCTCTCTTTGCCGTTTCTACGGTGAATCGAATGTGTTTTTTTTTGCCTCAAGTCACCAAAAGAGCGGAATTCTACCGCAACTTTTTCCATCAGATGCACAACCGGAATGATCAAGCTGTCCCGTTGAATACATATTTGTGATGACCGGATTGTGGCATGTTTTTGACTTATTTTGGAAACTTTCACTCGGTAGCTCATCGTAGCGGTCCGAGTTTCGGGAATCGCTTGTTTCGGCGATTCGGCACCTTCGGACGGCCATTGTCCACTCAATCTTTCATCAATAACCACCGGCACTACGCGTTCCTGAACCCGATAGCGTTCAGAGAACACTGAAAATGATGACGAGCTCTCAGTGGCGTGGACCTCTAGGTGTTTCATTCGACTCGGGCGGCAGTTGTGAGCCTTATCAATAGCCCAGCCCGATCGGTACCTGTACGACTCCTCGATTCGCATTATTCTGGGCACAGCGTCATCGATCTCACTCTGTTTCCTGCCGGAACTGAACAAAGACTCAAAATTGGCAGTGGGAGTGGGCGGAGAGGCAATTTGAGCCAACCGATAATTGGAGCTTAACCCAATGAATCGATGAATGAGCGAGCCGGCCGTAAAAGCGGAAATCTTCTCTGTTGCTAGGAGATCTCACAGCTCATGAACGAGCCGGCCTCGGGTGAACGCTTCATGCCGCTTTGGGTAGTTAAGGTCAAGCAGCACGCGACCGCCCAGCATTAAGCTTCCACTCACATTACGACGTGGTTACATGAAATGGCTCAAAGTCTTCATTCTTGGGGACTTCTACTGTACGTCGGACGAGCGCGAAGGAATGGAGCAAATCAGATATTTCGTGGCAGGAGGAATCAGTACTTGTGACCCACGGGTAATGAAGGACACAAGTTACGAGCCCGAAATGCGGCAGAGAGGGAGAGACTCTCGAACATGTAGTCCTGGAATGCAAGAAACCGGCGTGCATGATAAGAAAAAGGATTGTACGACACGAAGACAGCACCCCGAAGATGATTCTCCACCCGAGGCGAATGCTGGAAGAGTGGGAAACAACAGCACCGAGAAAGGAACGCAAGAAAGAAGGCCGCATGGACCAGCTGATACATCGCCTCTTATTTCGGGTATCTTATTATATTGAAGATGTGAATACGATAAGATAATGGTCAATAAATATCCGTCCATCCACAATATTGATGTACCATTTTGAATGACACTTTTTTGCACATCAGTGATATGTTGTGGGGCGCCTTTCTGTGCATGTCAAGCACTCATAAAAGATGCTCGATGAGCTTCTATCGGTCATCGACTTCCCCCGCCAGCCTAGGGTGCTGGGGATCTACATACATACATCTTGAAAGAGTTTCAATGCTTTTACTTTCCTCGGAAATCGGAGTTTTGTTTCACGCAGTTGGGGAACCAGCCCATTCCAGTTCAAAGCCGAAACACCAGGTTAGAGGCTGGCAGAGGATTTTCGAAAGATCTGTTTCCTGACAAATCTTGGATCCAGTGTTGATGAAATCACTAACCAACGACCAGGCGAGGTCTCTCCCCCGAATAATGAGAATCTGGAACGCTTCCGCAGACTTCTCGCGGACGAAAGTTTCTCCGTACGAGGTTTCTTGTGACTCATCGACAAGGCTTCCAGCTTCCAGCCAATGATCTTCGCTTGTGTTCTCACGAGGATTTTCACGCGAGTCCTCATTCGTGAGAGTGTTCCAGGAAACGATTGACGGTTCCTTTCTGTAGATTTCATATTTTTCAGTTCGATAACGTTATTTCAACAATGCGTTATTCTGTGGGGTGATATCACAGCCGCGAGTTACAACGGAACCACTCATCCGTTCAGTTTACAACTCAAAGTCAGAAAAGTTTGTTAAATAAAGCTCTAGATGCGAACGGAAAGCAAATCCAAGTCAGATTACTGTCGCCGTTCCTCGCATACTAAAGACGTTCCAAGACTATAAAGGGGAGCAACTGTCCGTGGCGAATTGAGACGAACGATACGGAGCAATGTTTTGTTTCTTATCGACTGCGATCACAAGAAAGTATTGGGAGTCGAATCGAACAATTCTTTCATTTTTCAAATATGCTTGGCGTGTGCTGAGGTTGGCTCGTCATCGAGATCTGCCCCATTCTATGAGGTGAGCCTGGGATACTCTTTGAGACTGACACAGCAGTCGAAGTCGCGCCCTTCACGACACATCTTCGCGAAGCAGTATGGTCTCGCTTTCGATTTCGATTCCTACTGTGGCAAAGGTGTCGCTCCAGAAAATGAACAAAACGTCGGTCAGGAGTTTTCACGAGCAACTATTATTTGTCGCTGTGTGGAATTAAATGACTTCTTATTGGTTTCCATTGCCGCCGTGGCCGAACAAGTGGCGATCCGGAAGAATGTCCTTCCTTGAGCGTTCAGGAGTGTTCCGAACAGAAAAGCACGCTGGTCCTGAGCTTCCCAATTCTCTTTTAATTTGTTCATTTCCGGCAAAGATTGAGTGGCTACATTCGTTTGGATAGATGCGACGAATTCAGAAACCAGAATTTTGGCGGAGATCTCATTCAAAGAGAAAAATTAATAGAGCCATTGGAACTGTGAGGCGTGACCTGGAACACGTAAAATGCCGTATCAGTGCACAGAATTTGTTTTTGCGAGACTTTCTCGAGCAAGATCTCATTAGCAAACGCTCTGGCTGTCGACAGTTTCCTCGCGAGTGGGCGATCCCGCCGATCCGAATGAATCACGCACGAAGAACCCAGTGTCCGTTCTCGTGCTCCAGCTGGATGTATAGAGATGACTCGCTTGCACGAATATCATCCGTCTCGAACTCCTCGATCCACTCGAACGGATTCACTCTCCGGCTTGAGCCGAGAAGAATAAGAGTCGATACAATGTAGCCATTCAGGAAGTGCGAAATAACGGACAGCCTTGTCCGAATGCATTGGTGGAAGACTTCGAAACTCTTGTATCTATCCATCTGACCAGGCTCCGTAACATCTTATGGCCTAGCAGCCAGACCGCCAGTCAGTCAGACAAACAGTCGAGCAAGCCGGTCTGACTAACGGACAGACAAGCACACGCAACTCAGGCGGAACTCAGCAAAACAATTGCGTGGAAGTTAGCGACGGCAGCTGCTGCCACAGCAACGATATTCACAGTGCGCGACTGCCGTTATGCCCTTTTCCATTCAAGGCCTACAGTCGTCTACGATCGCCGTAGGCAACGAACTGACGCTCGCCTCTCCTCCATGTTTTTCTGGAGAACTTCTCCCGAGAATGCATCGCTCCTACCGGTAAACGCTCGCTTTTTCTGACGCATAATCCGAACTTAGGCTCAAAAAACAGAGGGTCAGTCGAGATGCCCATCACGTGACTGACCTGGAATCTCGGACTCAACACTGAGATTCTCTGGAAAAGCGTTCAGCGAGAGAAAGGCATGTTGGCTTCGGAGAAGGATACGTACAATCTCACCATGAAGATTACGCAACTCGAGTCTTGGGAGCGAAGAACAATCGGTAGTTGAGTTTCTGGTGGATAATGCAAAGTACGCGCTCAATACGAGCGCAAGAAATCACTACGATGTCTCCTTTATTGGAGCCACAATCGTCGCACTGGCTGTGCCAGAAAGGTTATGGTGATGACTATTCGAGTTCCTGCACAAATCAATCGTTCGATCCCAGCCATCAACGATGTTGTTGCTGTTCTGCCGATGGACAGTACTTTGAGTCGTGTTTCTTATTCGCCCGTTTGTAGTACCTCCCGAGCAAGCACCTTGTTGCTATTAGGGGCCACTGTCGCGCTTAAGTGCATCCGAAGCTAAAATTAAAAATAGTCGGGAAAGCAAAACCGCGGTTGAAGTACGCTTGCTGTTGAGGACTTAGTTCGTGGAATATCACACGGAATTTCTGGAAAGCTTTATCGATGTTTTCTTGCTTCAGCTCACCAGGACGGCTCGAAGCGGCCTTTGTTGTTCACAGAACTGGAGTTGGTCGTGTCAGTTTCTGTTGTATATATGCTCGCGCGTGCGTGATGTACGCACCCAGAGCAGCTCCTTGACGTTTGTTACGGTGGAAGCATCCCGCTGCGACGGTTGCCCCGTTTTCCCGCCTGGGACGGTGACCCTGCGTGTCGCTGAACTGTGCCAGAGCCGCGGTGGGCATTCGCGCTCCTGTTCTGTCATTTCTCACTGAACCTGATCAATTCGATCGCGATTCTATACGGATTCTCAGGGCGACATCGTCGATCATGATGGCTTTGATCTTTTCTGCCTTGAAGCATCCTGAATTGTTCCCATCCTGCGTACCTTCTCCAAATACAATTGTTGTTCTGACGTTTCAACTGAGCGGCGAAGCTCGACTTTTCAGAAATTTCCAGTCAGATGACCTAGTTCAGAGCGCTTTTTCTCCAAGGATTTGCTCGGTACTTGTTTGGTCTGCAGTCCTTTCGGCAATGTTTCGGCGAGATAAGGCTCCAACAATTATGACAGCGAACAAGCGGTTCGACCATTCGGGTCCGTTGCAGTGGCGATCTACCGCAATATCTCCGAATCTTTCCACGGAAATCGAGAATCAACAGGTTACTGTTCATCGTTCTCAATCGGACTGAGGATAAATGGCATCTCTCTCTCTCTGTCGTCGCAATTAATCACGATCTCCTTCCGGAAACCCATTAAAGTCGTAACGGAGAACGTTTTAGATTCCCAATTTAAGATATCGCATCGATTGCTGCGAGCTAGACTCCAATTCGATCGTGCGTGGATGCGATTTCTGTGCAGTGAAAGTCTTTGATGGCCCTGGAAGGTCACTGTCACTTCGGGGGAGGCGTCTGATTCAATTGGGGCTCGCTACACGAGCTGCAATTGAATAATCTGTTCTGATAAATCTTTCTCTCTTAGCGTCTGCACCAGAATAATTATCTCTCTGCGGGATCAGTACAAAAAAAAGCTCGTCAGCATCAAAAAGAAAAAAAACCAAGACACAAGTGAGATTTTTACTTGCCCCCGTTCCATGTTCGCTCATTCCCGGATTTATCTGAGCTCTTTCCGAGCGAAAAAAGGCGCATTTATCAAATCAGAGCTGCGACCTTGCTCTGCGAGCGGCTACTGAATTTCTCAGCGGGTCAAAAGTTCTTCTCGTTTCTCCACAGAATTCCCGAATGATTCGGGGCGACAAATAACCGTTGCACGAGGTTTTCTACAGAGCTACTGTCAGGATTTCGGAAGCTCTCACGCCCGATCCGTCGAATGAGGCACCCAAAAGGTCGCTGATGACCAAGCCATGGTGACGGCGTGTGACCACACGGATTCTTCGATCGCCATCTCTCAGTTATTGGTCGTAACCAAGGATCCGGACAATGGAGTCGCTCAAAGTGACGGACGTCTCCTTCCAAGGATCGAGCGGTCAGGATTTCGGGAAGTTTCAGCTCAGAAACGTCTACAGCAGTTCAATAAATTGTTCGCACGAACACTCCTTCTCATAGGATTAAAGAATTAATCGAGAATAGCCAGCTGGAGATAGTTTCGCGCCTTGAATCAGATATTAAGCGCTATCATCAAGTGACAACAACCCTCACTCACACGATCGGTGAATCCGAACTATAACGAAAACAAACAGAAGGCGAAAGAAAGAGATGAAGAAAGGCCACGACTCCTGTAGCATGGAGGCTTCGTTAAGTCTTGTGAGGTTGCTCGTCCACCCGTCAGCTCTAGAGCCGAAGCCCAATTGATTATCTGTCGCACCGCTAGTCTGAATAATAATAAAGATGATGATGATGGCGATGATGATAATTCTTTACGTAACTCTAGCGTGCGTCAGGTGAAGGACGATGCGCGCGCCACTCACTCGTGGTCTGACTGTGGTTCTTTCGACGCGCATCGAGCCTTGGTCGGGTTTTAGCCGTCGCAGTGTCTCGTCCTGCTTGTACGTACAGACGTTCAAGGGTTCAATATTTTATTGATTTAACTTCATATGCGCTTCAGCTCTGTCGCGAATAGATAATAACTCTATCCTAACCGCCTTCTCATTCCACACCGCGCTGCCGGTGTGGTATCATTGCGACAAGAAGGGTCGCCGTATTCGTATCTGCTGAATTGAAAATGCGTCAACGCCGTATCGTGGAATGCAACAGCTCTTCTGTGAACGTAGTATTTGCTCTAACGTAAGAGTTGTCGACGTTGACCCCGCCTTATCTCACGATGGATCGGGCGAGCCGTGACTTTTTCGACTCGGAGGATGCTGTCATGATAAGATAACCACCAAGCGGTCCTTCGGATCGGACTTAACCAGTAGGGCACCTGTCTGCAGTCTCCAGCTCCTTCCCAGCTCAAAGTTTCAGGAGTCCGGTTAAGTCGGTGTGTCCCATCAGACTCTGGACGGTGCTTCCGAACGAATCGATAGGAGCCGCAGACAACTCGGGCGGGGAAAGATGGGAATCGAATCGTTGAACTTCCGTGTTGAACGCTCAAGTGTTGCGAGATCTTGATGTGGGATCCGAAATAGCTCAAAAATTAACGGAAGGGAATATTGTTCCGGATGAGCGGAACTCGGGAAATCAAACTTTGCGAAGGGCGCGCTCGGTCAAACACTTGTGTCCCAACTCCTCAAAAGCCACACTGCGATTTGTCGGTCGCAATGAAGTTATCGTGCAGTGTTCAGCCCGTTCAGAACACAATTCGAACCCACTCGGTGGGCGCCTAATCGATCACCTCCGCGAATAAGCGTGACAGCACCGGAAGACAGCATAACAAGAACGCTCGGAGCCTTGCTCTAATCCCCCGGCATTTTCGGAGTTCAGACAGCAATTGTTGCTGAACGGAAAAGGGAAATGGTCGCACAATATCGCGACCCCGGCAATTTCGTGTCTGTCAAAAACCATCAGGAACCGTCTCAAAACTCCAGAATCCAAAACCGCAGCCTGACGTGTCAATGAATTGATGCAGTTCGATGCAACGACGCGAATCGCGCACCTTGTGACCGTCGGCGCAGTCGCGCGCTTGTCTGTCCGCCAAACGGACGAGCACGCGGCCGCGCTTGACGTGGAATTCGAAAGCAACCCTACCGAAAACGCGGTTTTGATGTTGTCTTTGTCGGTTACCATTCCAAACGTTGAATATGTCGGTTGCGGGACACGAGGTTTGTCCAGCGTTGCGATCAGGCTGATCGATGTGACTCTTCGAGATTAGACTATTTCCCTACGAACTCCATTCAGTTGCTCGTTTGAAGAAGATAGCGACTTCGTTGACGCTAGTTTATGCGTATGGAATATCCATTCACGGGGCTCGCGAGAGGCAAATATATTCAGAAGCCATCGAGATTGATTAGTTCGGTGCCCTCGCTCATCTAGGAGGGAGGAAAACTTCTTCGACCGAAAAAAAGGCAATACTGACTCCAAATCAAAGTTTCGATGACTCATCTGGCTCAGTTTTAGAAGCGGGAGCGGGGAAAGTCAGCTCGCGTGCCCAGTCCGTCCACCTCGGCCACTTCATCGCTAGATATTTCACTTCCGGAGCTCTTTTCGTCCGATTAACGGATTGTTCCACCGTTGCAGCCTCTCGACTGTCGATAATCGTTCACGGCAGCTTGTCTCCGAGTACGTGTTTCCCTGATGTCGAACACAAAGC
Organism: Neoseiulus californicus; assembly: GCA_028455905.1. Classification (NCBI taxonomy): domain Eukaryota; kingdom Metazoa; phylum Arthropoda; class Arachnida; order Mesostigmata; family Phytoseiidae; genus Neoseiulus; species Neoseiulus californicus. Next base: position 5,788,789 of record JAMQGS010000008.1, read on the forward strand.
TTTCGGAGCCGATCCGAGTCGACGAGTGATGAGAAGTATCGTGAACTATAGCCCAAGGCTCTGCGATAAACGTTTATCCTACTCGAGCTCGGACGGGGTCGCGAGTGCCAGAAAGCTCTGAATCGTTCCAGTCTCGTCTCAGCTGAGGAGAGACTGCCGATTGGTTTTCAAAGCAACACTCTTTGTTTGATATGCAAATGATCCACGGAAGGAACCAATCGTTTCGCTTTTCAAGCTGAATGGAGTTTTCGCAACCGTCAGAGAACGTTAGATTTCGCCGAAAGGTCGATTTATTTAAAACTTTTCCCTGAACGAGGAAGCGTTGAGCCTTCCTGCACGGCTCCTATGCCAATATCCCAAGTTCCCTGCGAGCGAAACGGAACTGCATTTGGCTCAAATGGATTCGTCCCAACTATTCTGACTACGAACTCCGAGGAGGGTCCCACAACCCTTTGCCGCTGCCCGTCACTCTGATTCACTGCCGGTGCATAGCCGTGTATCACCAGGGCTACGTTCACCGCGTTTCTCTCGCACTCTCGGATCGTCCCGAATCATCCAGAATCGCAGTGCCTCAATAGAGTCTCAAATCTATAATACTTTGTAAAAGTCGAGAGAGTTCCATGGAGGAAAGATATCTTGAGCGTTTTTTTTTTACGATCGTCAACAAGCGCCGGAAATAAGTTTCGGAGTGGTGGAGGCCGTTCTGCTGAGAAATGTTCAAGCTCACCTAAACAGGCCAAGAGCATGAATTTGCAACCGGAACTCGGGCGATTAATGCTGAGTCGAAAAAAAAATTGAGAAATAAGCTAATTTGCCATACCGAACGGCTTCGACATCGCGAGGCAAACAGGGCTTTCCTGCGTTTGTGATTATAAACGGATCGGTAGCTACAGGACGGGCTTACACAGTTTACACAGTTGTTCTCTATATTTTCGCGACGACGAAAGAGCACAAAAAGAGAATGAACACCTCGCGGGGATCGGCAAACAGATCAGTTCATTCGAATATTTGTTCACGATCATGTACAAGAGCTAAAGAAATCTGTCACTGAAGCTGCTTTCGGCCGAATTCGGCAGCGGCTTTCAGTTGTGATTTCTTTTTCTCGGCCACGGCGTGATAAGTTCATTTCTGTGCGGAATTGGTATCGTTTCTCACGCTTTGCGACACACGAATGTTTTAATTAATTTCACGAGTGTCACGACAAGCTGTTGAACAAACACCCTATTAGATCACTTTCCTGCACGAAATACGGAATGGATTCCTGTCGCGTCATCAGTAGTTTACATTGCGGTCACCCTCTCACTTGCGCAACTGCACCACACTTTCTGAATCCGATAATGAAAAAGCAATCACCAATAATCCCGAAAAGCGTTGTCGACAGATCACTTTCAATATCCATGCCGTGCCTCTGTTTCTTGGGCTCAAAGTTTACAGAAAATAAGCTTCTCCCTTAGAAAACCACGAGAACGACATCTTGAGATTGGCCGTACTTCCTCTACATAGTTTTATCTCCAAGGTATAACTCATTTTCTGCTACGGAAATCGCGTGACGGAGCTGGTCTAGGCGGTTTGGTCGAGTTGTACATATATGTACATAAAACCACCATTACACAAGCACGGAAGAGACAAGTTTCGTGTCCGTTCCTATGAGACAATTAGGCGCCCAAACAGAAGACTCATCGTTAACTTGGTAACCAACCGTTTGTCGTCGCTTAATTGGCGCTCAAGTCAGACCGGCACCGTCGTTGTCTTCCATTACGTTGTTCCCCAGAATCTCCCAGAAAGCATCAGATGCTATTCTGAACTTCACGCGCTGCAACAGCATCCAGAACTCTCTTACCTGACACTAAGAAGAAAGCTGACATTCCTAGAAGCAGCATGGTGCCTCTCTGGGGTTGGGATGGATGTTTTTTTCTTAATTTCCCTTTGTGAACAACACTTGTGCACCGTTAAGAACTCCCGCACACCGGGTCGTTTCTGGAGCTAACTGGAGCCGTTATGTTGAAACCAAGCAAGCTGTGGTGAGGTAAGCCCCCTGCCAGTGAGGGCTTTTGACGAGAGAAAGGAGGCGGTCCAAAGTGTTCCACTCAAACTATGCGTGCATTGCTTGTATACTTCGTTCACTTCCCGGGGACCATCACGGCGGGGAAGTATCGATAAGAAGAATTGACGATTGCATGTTGATTTGGAACTGCCGATCCAGCTCCGTTCCCTCCGTTCATCCTCCCTTTGCGGAGCTCACTGATGTCGTTCTGTCAGCTAGGCGTTGATGTACGGGCGGATAGACAGGTCGGACGGCGAACGAGTGGGAAATCGCTGAAGGGTGAATTCAGGGCACCCAGTGAGCGGATATGTGAGACTGCCATCCGTATTCAAAAGCAGGAACGTTGGGCTCGCAGGGCTCATTGGACCCTAGGTCGCGTCGCCGTCGGCTGTTTATCTTGACACATAACGATGGATCCACGGGATGATGTTCGATATGGAATCAATGTCGTTTGCTTGAACGCTCACCAATCAAGCTCGCAGCTTCCTCCCCTCCCACAGCCGAAGGCTTAGCTCGAGGAGGATGTACAAATCGTATTCACACTTTTCGTTCGCTCCAACATCCAACAGTTCGGGCTGATCCAGATGACGTTATCTATTCAAGTCTCGCATATACACCGCCCATGAGTACCTAATTTAGACATGGAACAATGTCTGCCGGTCTAAAATATGTTTAATCCGCTCATGGCACACCATCCTTTATTTCACGGCTCGGGGACAGTCGGAGCTGAGGAGCAAAACCTTGCGGTTATTCATGCCATTCAAAGATTTTCGCTCATGTTACCGATCTGGTTTCGCCCGTTCGATATCAGTCATTCTAAGCAGGCCTTGTTTTCGAATTGAAGGAATTTTTGAAACCGATGCGGTTCGGGTGACCCTTTTCAAATCGACGGCTCGCAAAAGCGAAGGACATCGTGTATCTTGATAAGTTAGAGAAACTCTGAGGAAAGTTTCCATCGAGAACGGACGAATTTTATGGTCCTCAAGGTTTGCCACATATCCCGGCGAAAGGTAGGAACCAAGTCTCAAGATTCCGCTCAGGTTTTCCTGTCAAACAGGAACACATGAGTTCTGACCGTCATCCTCAGATAAGGCACAGACCGTTCAAACTCGCGGTCTAAGTGTCTTCTCCGGAGATATATTATTGAATCCTCGGCCGCGGTCGAGAATCTTCATCGAAATCAATACCTTGGAAGATCCGCAATCTCGAGCAATTGCGGGCTGGAAATTTCAATCCGTCATCTCCGGAAGCCCTCTCTTGGGAGCCCCGAGAAACTCGAGAAACTTTCGAAAACTGTGAAGATCGAATAAACTTCCCAGGCGTCGCAGCGTGCTGAGGTTCCTCAGCAATCTCGTGGTTTCGATGCAAACTAGACCTGACTTTGGATAGAGTGGGCATCGAGCTTGCCTCATTTGCTGTAGAAGCTCCTGAACATTCGGAACATGGTTCGGACGCCCTCGAACAACTTTCCCAAAAACTCGAACGACCCCGGATAGTAGCTGTACTCGATCGGATCATCAATTCTACATGAGCCCATCCACGTCTTCTGTGACTTGAACCATTGATCAAACTTCGCACTTCTGGAATCACCTTGAACTTTCGGTGGACGTTACGAGGAAGAGAAATTCAAGTTTGTTTCACTTCCTCGTTACGTGGCCGAATGGAAGCCGCTGAATCGATTAAGAGTCACCGTGTGAATTTTCGAATTTTTGTTTTGGTGAATATGAAACCACTGCTAAAGGACGCCCCATTGAAGACATTGAGTGGGGGAATCACGTCATCCAAACACCAACAGGAAGCAGTGAGCGCAATCGTTGGTGAGCGAGGTGCTCGGCGGAAACTGAAGAAGTCATCATTATCATTCTTTGGAAAACCGTTAGGAGGAGGTTGCCGGGTAAAAACGCAAGCACGACAGCTGCAGACCATGTCGCTTTCACTCTCAACACCACTCTCTTTGAGCATAGCAGCAGGCGGCATTATTCGAGAGACAATGGCAGTACAGCATCGGTTCTCTCTCGCCGCCGTCTCCTGAGCTTTGCTGTTTGTCCTCTGAAACTCCTTCGGACAGATATTTTCCAGAACATTTTCGTAAACATTCGTAGATGGGTCGTCAATTTCGAAGTCTCGTCAATCAACATAAAGAGTATTCGGAGCGCCGATAGGAGTTTCCATGTTGAAGATTTTATCTCGATTGTGGGCTCCGTACGAATGCTTCGATTGATATCCGATGAACCAGGCAGCCGTTCGATTGAGCTGGAGTTTTTACACGCGTTTCTCTCATTTTCTTGCGAACCTCGGCGGCCCTTGAAACTAGCGTTCACGAATAACGCTCAAATTTTCTATTCGCAGTCGGCGTTACATCTGAAAACTCTCATCAAGAAGTTCGGATCGTGTCATGATCTCGTGAAGGTTCGAATAATCAGATCTGCCAGCGATGGGGACATTGTCAGAGTTGCACAGCATGACGATGGCTCTGGATCCATGGTCCGGAAATACGGTTCAAACATGGCTCCCCAGCCTCAATTGATCGCTGGAGTGTGGCGCAGTCCAGGCATTTTATGCCGAAATTGTCATCCAAGAGATGGATTTGTAGTGCATTTCGGATCCGTCGGTTGCCCAACGTTACTGGCGCACAGCACCGTTTGCTTGCGTGAGCAAAGTCTGAGCCTCGGATGATCTAATCGAGCTCGAAATAATTTTTCTTCCGACACAGGATCCAAACAAGCCCAACCAGTGATCGAATCTTCCCGTTCCTCTCTGTGAATGCCGCTTTTTTTCCCGCAAAACTTCGCGTTCCGCGGCCGAATAAGTCGCGCGTAACGAGATAAAGCGCACTCGAAACCTTCCCGAGACACGGGGTGCGGAAAGATGTTTTCCTGTTTCAAATCGATCGGGAAATCTCCAGGGAACGGGATCCCGGAGTTGTGTTGTACCCAAAAGTTTCGTCTTCCTTCGTGATTCCTGAGGAAACAGGAGCATTGGAGGGAGGGCTTTGATTCTGCCAGCCTCACATCCGGAAATAAATCCCGAATAAGTGACGTTCTTTCGGATGCCCGGACAAATTTCCATCATGAATTGTCGAGAACATGGTAGCAACATGTGATCCGATAAATGATGACCTTCATCTCGGAAAAAATGCTAGACGCTCTCTTGGGTTGCATGACTCTTTCGATCAGCCTGAGCGGGACAATCTATTTCCGCCACTGATCGCTCCTTTCGAAGCTTCTTCCAACATAGTCGAGAAGCTCGACCGATTTCTCTCACTGCACGAGCACGGATCCTTGATCAGCTCTCGAAACTGAGATCCGCGGAGCGGGTCCTCATGTGGATCGGGAATCTCCCAGGGTTGATCAGTAGCTATCCCGGAGAGCCTGAGAGCCTGATACCGCATCTCAGGTGGTTGCCCAAAAGTTAATCACTGCGAAAATGGAATCTGATGAATGTTGGGCCTCGACAGCGCGCAGTCTCCCTCCCCGGATGCAAATGAGGTGCTCCGAATATCCAATCGGCTCCCCTATGGCAGTGATCAACACAACTTTAGTGCTATACATATAGCTCAGATCGGGACACGGCTGTGTTCCGAGAGCTACGAAGAGACACTCGAAAACTACGCCGCCCATGCTTGGCAGACCAATCTGAAGTGAAATTTTCTCTGAGTGCTCAAGAGCTCGCGAGCCCGACCCGTGATGGCCTCGAGAGGTCCCGCTGAACTGGTCAGCGAAAAGGCCCTCGTCGAAAACTGAGGTCTTTCTAATCTTGACCAGGATTCGAGGAATCGTTCCTCCACGAGTTACATGTTCATGGGTTTCATGATTGAATGATCCGTGTCGTTGAATTTTGAGGAATAGTTCAAGACATTCCAACAAACAGTCTGACCTTCTTCAGGATCGAGCATCGCAGGACTCATCGCGTTTCACGTTCACTTCCGGAGCTCAGGGATAACTTATGAGAGTTGAAGTTGCGTTCGGCACTGTGAACAAACGACCTCGCCCTATCGTTTATGTCGAAAGTGGCGGATGAGTCGGATGTTGTTAGTCGAGGCAGGTGCAGCTCCTGAGGATCGCTCTTCTCTGCTGTGAGCGTTCATTGGTCCGGTATCTGGTTGCGTGTTGATTATCGACCAAACTATCGGCACACGCCATTGGCGTGATCTCTGTCAATTCCCAGGTCATCTGTCGACCGTCTCAGGTCTGACACCGACGAGTCAGAGTCCATTCCAGATGTTTCCAACATGAGCCGTGTAGCCCCGACGGAGCAGCCCACCCCGAAAATCCTCAAAAAGTGGAAAACTCTCGCGACAAAAACGTTTGATCCCCAGGATCAGAGGTAGGTTGCGAGCTCTTCCCGAATTTCTCTGCTTGCCTCTCTCGAGGTATCGCCAAACGAATCGATTCGGTTGACGTGATTGGATTACTCCTCGGTCCAATACCAGGCCAAGTCGATCCACGTGGGGAGAAAGTGTTCCTTCCCGGTGTTTCGACCCGACTCAGACCGGCGCGACGGATCCTGCTTGTTTGTACTGCGCTCGAGGACTCTTCAAAATATTCCTTAATCGAAATTTGATCCTCTTCGGACTTTGATCTGCGATTCTGACTTCAAGTTTGCTCTGACAGATATGTGGCTTGGCAGCTTTTGGTCGCCGCGGCCTACGCGTACAACGCGTGGACTCCGTTGTTGAGAGTTTGTTTTTGGGATGGCGACACAACGTACTTATTCCAGCCCTTCGACGTCATCTGTGACGCCGCTTATTTGATCGATGTCGCCTTGCTGAGACCTCGAGAGAGGTTCTACAAGGTTCGTGTGGAGTTTTTCTCTACAGGTCGCGTTTGCCGTTTGTTTCCCGTCATCCTCCACATGGTGTAGGTGTTACGAAGGGTCTCGTCTGAAATCTCTCACAGTGCCTCTATTCCAGTCTGGATGCACGGTGGCATCTTTCAGGAAAACCGCCAACCTCTACCTAAAAGGTCCACTACTGCGACGCGATCTCTTGTCGCTTGTACCTCTGGACTATGCAGTCAACAAGTTCACCGTTCTCGGCCCTCTGCTGAGATTCAACCGCCTCTTGAGATTTGAGAGTTATTTGGTAGTCTTCCGGAAGATGGAGATGGTTTCCAGAGTAAGTCAGATAGATGAGGCCGAATACGTTATCTCTACATTGCGCCCCGTTATCGAGGCGGTCATGACTTCCTGACATACTTTGATATTGATATTTCTATTTTCCAGCACGCGTTCGTCTGGCGTCTGATTCGAATAGTCTCGTATATGCTTTTCGTCATTCATTTGAACGCTTGTGCGTACTACGTTATCTCAAGAATCCAAGGTTTGCACCATCTATGCGGAACAACAGCACAAGAGGAGAAGTTTTCAAACAAATCCTCACGGTCTAGATTCCGGAGATCCGGAGCCACGCGCGCGACTCGGTCAGACTGGGTCCGACCACAAGCTCTATTCATTATCCACGGCCCGATGGCGAATGATTCTAATGGACTGAACGGCGTCCGCGTTTTCTCTCTTCCAGGAATCGGTTCAAACGCATTCGTTTTCCAAGGCGTGGGGAGGCTGGTCTATATTCGCTGCTTCTATTTCAGCTTCAAAACAGCTGCTGGTATTGGCAAGAACGCCAGGCCGACGAACGAGTTGGAGTACATCTTCATGGCAACGCTTTGGCTCGAAGGTCAAAACGTATACAGACGCATTCTGGCAATGATTTCCATAAGGAAGCTATCTAGTGCCCCAACAGACAAAAGTTCGCCCTGAATGTCAATCAAGAGTCCATTACAGGGTCATTTATATTCGCATTCATCCTCGGCCAAATCAAGGATATAGTGGCAACAGCTGTCCGGGGCAAGGCAGAATATCAAGAGTGCATGGATTTGGTCGTTAGGTAAGTTTCGAAGCCAGCCAAGGTATCGGTTTTCACTCTTCCGTCTGCAAGTCGCAATTCCGGCTTGAAAGGTTTGCTTCCGAGTGGCTTGAGTTCCTGTCCCTGATTTTTTCTCTGTCCCAGTTCCAATATTTGCGAAATCCTCCGACCATCTTGGGTTCAGCGTTTCTGCCTCCCAGCTTTTGTGGGAGAGACACTCGATTCAATCATGAATCACCGAGCTGAGCTAAACTCCGATCAAGAGTATTGAAACTGAATCATATTGACAAATAACCCTCAAGATACATGTCACTCACTCAGTCGCTCACCCGGAGCGTTGCAGAACTCGGTGGACAGAGCTGATCAAACCGGGATCATCTTGTCCCGGTCACAGAGCTCGTCCTCATAACACCGGGCGCATCACACCGCGCCGGATCGCGGGGATTGTTGATGATGAGCGGCCCTTTCGCGTTTGAATTTCTCGCAAAATAATCCCTCTTTGCGCAAGAACATCAAAGTGGTTTTCTGTCCGAGTACGCGGGGCTCCTACAGGGTCGTAACTCGAGCTTAATCCTGCGGCATGCGCAGACTCCACGAGAGCGAAATCCTCCGGAATGAAGCTCTCACGGCAGACGGCCGGAGATTCGACTGTGCAGTTCGCAAGATCGTCGAGAACGTTGAGTACAATCTGGCGGATCTCGCTGCGTAGCTCGAATCATGGTCGTCAACTCGCCATCAGATTCGCATTTCTAAAGCCTCAGATGATTCGGGAAACCGATACTGATCCTATTGTCTCAATGTTGGCAAACTTTACCGCCGGCCATAGATTATCGGATGGCTCGTGAGAAAACCCGTCATTCCCCTCAGAAATTCCGTTTTTTGAATCGTAGACTGTCGTCAGTCGATTTGTTCGCCCGCTTTAGTTGAATCTTGTTTCAGGTATATGGTCCAGATGGACGTCCCCGCGGAACTCGACCTCAAGGTCAGGAGGTACTTGGTCGAAACCTACGCAACGAAGAAAACTCTGAGGGAAGAAGCCGTCCTTGAAATTCTTCCCGATAATGAACGCGGAAACGTGCTCGCATGTGAAACCAAGGATGTTGGGATCAAGCTCTGAATCCTCAGCCAACGCTCGCGGAGTCGGGATTTATTTCTGTGTAAATATTTGACGACACTTCTAATGAAATCCTCTGCTGAGATCAGAGAACGATCGCTCCGTCCGTAACCGAGTCCTTCCACCTGTTCTCGTTGGGTTTGGTTGTCTATGAATAAGCTAAGAATAGAGAGAACTCCCCGGCTGAGTCCGAACGAAAATACATTTACTCTGCCCAGAGCTATTTGTCAAAACGTCGGAACTTTGTTCAATATTGCGGCGCTTTTTCTCCGGCGCTGCAATAGTTTAGACCCTCAGTCAAGAAATAATTTTGCGTCCCCTGCGTACAGATCGGACCTTGGAACGCGAACTTGCTTTCCGAGAATGTATTGTCGTCGATCGGAATCAATGTCTCCAATAAAGAATGATTTCGACACGCTCTCGCTTTGTGTCCTTGCCGCCGGTGGGTGGAAAACACCGCTGGCTTCCCACTGCCTGCATCGGTCGCTGCAGACATTTGTAACTGACCTGGACTCTGTGACCGGAGCTAGCTCCGGGCCAAGAGGCTGCATCTGGCGGCAGAGGAGGGCAGAGCTTCAGACGTTTGCAAGCAGCTGAAAGCGACGACAAGGATTAAAGCAAGTGGCAGGAAGGCAAGCAGGAAGCCAGACGAAGAGGCAAGTGAGCCACCATAGCCCACAAGCACGAGCTGATTGCTTGCTGCCGGCTCCGGTTGGAGCTGAGGCTACGATTCGTAATGAGATGAAATTCTAAAGCAGATTTTCTTGAAAAACCAAGGGAAGAGACTTCAACATGGCGCATACAACGAGAATTTGTCACGGCGATCGCAGAAAATTTGGTCATGATATTCACTGTATGTGAGGTCCACATGCGGCAATAGCGAAAACCTGCTCCGGGTCGACACAGGAAACGAGAGTTGACTCTCGGCCACTGTTTCGATAGGCTGCGACTTCCAATCGATCGGGTTGCGAGTCGGCGGACTCTCCTCACGGACGAATCTGTGACAGCGGTCAGTCCCCAGACTGTGTTACACGGTCACGTAGTGCGGAGCGCCAGAGTCACTTTCAGATTCACACCGAAACCTCCGGCTTCCTCCCCGAAGCGGAACTGCGATAAGATTGAAAACCAAGCAAAATATTTCCGTTCCATCCGTATCGGTCGCTGAACATAATTTGCTCAGAGAAACGTTTTGGTGCGGCGATTGGATTTCGGGAAGCTAGGACGAGTTCCGCGAGGAATAAACCTCACGGCCGATCTGAATGAACCGAATGGGACCCCAATCCGACTTGGATACCCTCCGGAAGCCGAGCAGGTATCGACCATGGATATTTATATCGGTAATCAGCTTCCAAGTTCGAGCTCATTAGAAATTCGTTTGCGGATTGAGCGAGTGACTGAAAGACTACTATAAAGTATTCTTGTGAATGTTTTCCAAGTTATTACGTTGTAAGCTGGGACAATTGTTGGCAATCGCCACTTTGCTTTTGCGGGGCCCGGATAGGGGGCGCTGGTGTTGCGGAGGTCCCGCATCATCGTACCGGCTGCTCCTGGGGCTCCTCTATTCTCCTCTGTGTACATCCACCCGGGCACAGAGAGGCCGGCAGGCAGCCAGACAGGCAGGCAGTGAGTCGGTCGGTCAGGCAGGCAGGCAGGAAGGCAGACAGTTAGGCAGTCGGCCAGTCGTTCCGTGAGACGAGCAGGCACACAGTGTGCGGGGAGTCGGCTAGGTGCAGTGAAAGTTGTGTGAGTTGTTGTGCTGCGAAGAATCACGAACGTCTGTGCAAGTGTGCTCGACTCGTTGTGTTTTGTGCGTAGTTAGAAAGCGAAAACAGCCAGCTCTCGATATGGAGACAAGAGGTGCCGGTCCGCCCAGTGCTGTCGGCCTAGCTGCGTCTCCAGGTTCGAGCGGCGACGCTGAAGTCTGAAAGCCGAAAATCCATGGAGTCCCAGCGATTCCTTCCGATCGACTACCTGGCAAGGTGCTAGAGACCTGCAGCGGGAGGTGCTCTGTTGACTCAAACTGAAGGAGAACAGGTTCACGCCGGATACGGAAGAAGAACAAGAGCACCTCCCTGCCTCACAAGTGTGGTGTCTCTTGCATAGGATCTATCTATCCCATAGGCTTTCCCAACCAACGTTCTGCAATCGATTCATTCGAAAACCGCAGAATTGAGCAACCACCGGCTCTTGGCCGGATAAAATTCATCGAATCGCTCGTTTCTCGACCCAATCATCGTTTCGTAGTGGAAAAATGTGTTGAACAGAGCTGCCAATTAGTTGAGCATTAAGTTGGCGAAGCAAAACCTGTTGGATACTCGGTTTCTAGTTCTTCGACATCCTCGTCGACTTCATCCGCATCTATATCAGCATCGTTGTAGTCAACCCCGCCGAGACCTCCACGGTCCTAGCGTAACTTGTTGATCTATAGTGTTTCTCTCCGAACTACTCGAGTTGACTTGTTGAACCACTTGATCGCCGATATCAGCTTCAGTTCGACTTGAGAATCAGTGCCGACCGTCAAGAGATTCCAAGTTACAGAAGAACAAAAAACAACAACAACAGCAGCAGCAGCAGCGAGTTCTGCTGGAAAAAAAAAGAACAACAACCGCCGCTGCAATCACAGCAAATCTCCGCAGTGCCGCGGGGAAGCTGCTGTTGCGACTAGTTCCGTATAGCTTCAAAGGGATTCCGAGAAAGAGCAGACCTCTCGATCAATTGTGTGTCGTTGTTTTGAGCCAATACATCATCGATTGGGCTTGAAGACCAGTAAACCAGGTGAGTGTGTATCTTGCTCGACTCGAGAGCTGTAGGCCGGAGGAGACCGCAGTTACTTTGCACGGTTTCCGTAGGATACAACAATTAATAAACTTGGCGGCTTTAGTGTCAACATATTTCTTTTTGAGATAGAGAGACACCGCTCCCGGCGGAGGAAGAAGTTGAAGATGGAGACACAGGGCGAGAGAGGCAGAAGGTGAATGAGCGCGTCCATTTAATATGCAAGGAGCCACGCTCCATTAAACCAAAATTAGTGTCAAGAGCCAACCGGCCGCCAGTCGCACGGCAGATCGTTCGTTGGTTCGCTCGGCGGGCCGGCGGCGGGCGTATCCCCACAAACAATCTTAGAACGCTCCATTCATATGAGTGTCTTCATCGAATAACTCGTTCGAGAGTCGCTTTGGCGCCAGTGAGAGTCAAACTGGAGCAAGAGAGTGGAGAAAACGCGATGCTGGCCGTGAGCACAAGCGGGGACCGGGCCAAGTATGCTACCAGGCCGAAGCGCCCCCCCCCCCCCCCTCTCCCCCGCCCCCATGTAGCCCTCTGACCTCTGAGCGACTATTCATAGCTACCGAGTAAGAGTTTCGGAGATCGGCTATGGGAAGTGTGTATGAGGAGTCCGAGATGGCTCCGGTCGGGCTACAAACGCTTTTTGCCTGGTTCTGCTGTCCTTGAGTTGATCGGCGTGACGTCTCACACACTCGGCAGGCGCAAGAGCGATGAAGAAAAAACGAGGAACAAGGGAGTCTGACGATCACCAGCAGAGCCCACTGTGCAACTGGCTCAGATAGATCAGTGGGTTTTCAGGACAACTTCCTATCGTCACTCGCTCACCGCGTGAAGATCCTCCTCGTCGAAGCTTACTCTCTCGTCTCCTCACGGCTAGAAGCCACGCGGTAGCCCGAAGTATCCTGAGGAGGCTGTCCGTCATTCCTTTGTCATCCAAGCCTCCTTCATCCTCTCTTCGCCTGCCTGACGGCCTGCCTGGAAGGCGTTCGCTGCCAGCGCTCCTGGTGCCCGTGGTGAGAAAGGAACAGATGCCGATCGCGAGAAATCGCGAACAGTTTTCTGAGAGCTTGGCGAACTCGACGACGACGGCGGCGGTGGCGGCAACGAAAACGAAGAGCTCCTACGCTATGGTTCTATCCGACACGCGAGGAGAAGTGCGGAGAAAAGCTGCTAGCTTGTCTTCGCGACGGCTCTTCTTCTTCGCCCGAGCGCCTAAGGTGGCTGCGTCAGACGATAACACCGCAGAACGAACCACACGTTCTCGTCTCTTTCGATCCTTGCACTGAAATTCCGAGGAAGAAGAAGAGCGAAAAAAAGGCGAATCCTCTTGTCGTTCGAGAAACGCTGTGATTCCGCTCACGAGAAAGAATATCCCTGTATTCGGCCTAGTCGCAGGGAAAGGAGTTGCCGTTCAGAGGATACGAGCGTTGTCCGCAACAACGGGAAACTCCAGAAACCCAAGGACGTTTCACGTTGGAGATCAACGATCAGCGATCGGTCAACTCGTGATGGCCTTCTACGAGCAGGAGCCTTATCTGAAAGCTCGATTCTCTGGATTTTCCTCCGTCTCTGAGCAGGAATCGACGTTCGCCAGCAAGAACAATGATACTGAATGTTCCATCCAAAGGGCGATCCGGCGTCTCACATTTCTCTTGGAACCTTCGCCCTTCGGGCGCCCTCGCTCCTATCCGAGAAATTAGAGCTCTCTTTCTCTCTCTTCCACGTCGCGAGCGCTAATTTTTCTGTTGTCGATCGAAATTGCGCCGAGGAGAGATGCGTTCGGATCGCGGGCACGAAAAATGGGAAACAATTGTTCGAGTCCGTCGCGGACCGATGGATGCGGTTCGAGCCCATGATTGATGGTAGGAGTTCTTGCCAAGAATTTCGAATGATGAATTTGATTACGAAGCGAAGAAGGGAATGCTTGCCGAAACGAACGGCGCTCCCTCAAGCTCTCGGAGGTGCGAAATCGAGGGAGCAGTAAAACTACGGGAGCCGATATTCGGTTTCGTTTTCCAGCTGGGATCGCTAACGACTGGCTTTCAGCACATCATCGAGGTCCGGGACGTCCCGATGTCCGACTCGGAACGGAATGTCTCCCGACACCGTATGATCAGATCGGTGACAACTCATCGTTCGAAGCGACTGCGAGTATTGAGGAATGAGGAACAGCCTAATTTCGGGAACAGCGATTTCCCATCCTTTTCGCAATCCTCCGCTGTGGGGATTCCCGGATCCTCTGAGCCTCATCCTTCTCGGAGCCCCGAGGGAAGCCTAGCCGCGAGGATTTTCCCCAAAACGTTCCAGTGTTGGATACAACGCGGACGGCGGCGCGTCGTCCCTAATGCGCCGATAACCGAGTTTCCCGTGATTCATTGCGCAAACGCGTAATTCTCTGTAATAGAGGCTCCTAGGCTGATTAATAATCATTATGCTACCGATGCACACAACCCGTCAGTCACGAGCTCTGTCCGTTATGTCTACCTTTCGCAAACTCAAACGGAAAGAGCTCGAGAGGAATGCCTTCATTTAGTTAGAGCGAAGATGGAAAATCTCTCCTGGAAAATCTCCTCTCTCTTCGGAAAGTCTTCCTGAAATTTTCCGCTTTCGATCCCTGTGGAGTTCCGGAGGGAGCTGTTTGGACAGCCTCCGAGAAGGGATCCGGAGAAATCGCGGGTATTTTTGAAGCATCTGACCGCGCCGAACGGAATTCAGCTACCCGAAGGACGGCGAGGGCATCGCACTAATTACAAGGTGCAATTACCGGATGTCGTCACTCTGAGAAACCCACTATTTTCGTATGCAATGCTTTGGCAGAACTCGCCGCAGCATCTGCGGAGTGATATCGGCTTCGACGACGCGCAATCGGACGTAACCTAGCGTAAAGGAGATTGGCGACTCGATCGACAGTGGAGTTCCGCGATGCGCGCTCCGAAGTGTGTCGATAAATTTACGGGCGGGAAGAAGACAGCACGGTGACCATGGTCCCCAGGGAGCGGAGAATCTGAAGGCGAGTCATCTCGATGCCCATCGTAACGCTTCACGGTCCACGTTTTCTTCTGCTGTCGAGCCATCTCCGAACGCGGAAGTCAGAGCATCTTTCGGAATGTTTTTCTTATGTCACACTCAAGTAGAAATGGCCGGCGTGCGTCGCTCGCGGCCCACCGAACCATTAAGCCACAGGTAGCTTTGAGTGGATTGGAATCTGATAGCACTCTACCAACGGTCGCCGCTATCGATGTTTATCTACTCGAACTCTGCAGGATCATCTGTTCTCTGCCATTTGTGTAAACACTCGACTTCGATCTGTGGGACTTCCGAGCGAATCCATGAAATGATTTCCGGTTTCCTTCCCATTGAGAGCAGTATCGTATTGTCGGGCCCCTGGTTGGAAATCGGTTGATTCCAGGGATAATGTCAGAATGCCCAAGAAAGCGAGAGGGCTGAAGACTTCGCTCGTGAAGGACATGTACCAGTTGTGACACTGTGTGTTTTTGAAAGTTTATAGCAGCATATAGCCGACTAAACAGCCCAGAAGGAGTGTGCGCAAGGCTGAGCTACGAAAACAGACACCGTCGGTGATGGCATCGTCACAGATGGGCCTCCTTGGAACCTATAACGCCGTACAAACGTCCCGGATGATGAATGATTCACGTTGAAGTCCGGCATCCTTCTCGAACAAGCGTAAATGGACAAGCAGGCGGTACACCGTCACACTGCGAACAAAATTGCGAGTGGCAAAGCAAGGAAAATAACACTGTTCAGACCGTTGGCTCTCTCAGGGGCTTCCCCAGGTGGTGGGTTCGGTATCGATAGAGTATCGGGATCTCGAGGAGTGCCATCGACCCGTGATGAGGAGTATAACATTGAAGAGCCAAGAAAATATGCTTCAAGATCAAGGAACAGAATTTAAGAAACGTTGTTTGAAATCTTCGGAAATATTGAGCAGTACGCTTCGGAAGTCCTCGAGAATATACACGGGAAGTTCGGATGGACGGGAAGAAAGTTCACGGAGATCGTCTGAAGTATGGAAAATCTTAGGATATGCCTGGTAAGCTGTTGAAAATTGAAGGTGGAAGCGTTCAAAGTCATGAGGATGCGATAGAGCACGGAAAACAGGAAGAGCCCATTATCCACGAGCTCGCGAAGTCCGTCTGCGGGGCAGAGCGCTCGTGAAAACTCTCCATGAGGATTTGTTGTGCCAGACAATTCGCCACCCTCTCATCGTAGCTGTTGGGACTGATCCTCTATGAGCCACCTGCGAGGCTCTCCAGACAAGAGAACATCGTCTGAACAAGTTTCTAAGGCTCAAGGTCTCTCGATTCTCCGTATGCGAAGTGCTCGCAGAAATGAAACTCAATTGGTTTTTACTCGCGTTGTTCTGCCTCATGACGAATAGTCGGCGCTGGGAAAGTTTGAGCCTTCGAAAAACTCCGCGATCCTGAGAGGTTTCCAATGCTCGCAGGAGCTTTCATGAAGGACGGGAATCTTGGGAAAATAGAGAAGCAATAGAAACTTTTCGTGCTCGCTGATGCCGCAGAACGAACTAAGAATGAGATGGGCGTCGCTTCGCGTCACTGAACGCTACTTTGCACGTGCACCCTTATCCGCTCGTGCTCGGCCTTTCGTAAGCTTTTCGTGATTAAGAGCCGGGCTGGAGCGTTCCTTTGTCGTCGAGAACTCGAGTTCGACTCGAATATGACCAATCAAGTTAACCGGAACACGACGAGAAACTCTCATGTCAGGCTCAAACTTGATTCGCTGTACACGGTCTCAAGTGCGCGACCGGTGGACGAGGTCCTCACTTGAAACCGACGATGAGTGGGCGAAGCGTGCTGATATAGAGAAGGAAGACGTCTTCGAGAAGCAACGACTTGATTCCATCCGATGACCTGGACAGGATTGCAGTAAGATGGCCGGTCGGCCTGCGTTCTGCAGGGTTCAATTTGTCGACACAAACGGAAACCGTAGTCATTCCTTTTCTCTTATAACATGAACTGGTTTTTCTCAACATCGCGTACAGCACACCCCGAGCGAGTCTGGCGGAACACCAAAAGCAGAGCTCAAGGAAAACAGCGTTTCTAAAGTAAACGAAACAGGACCCGCTGCAATCTAACCAAGACCCTCGGTTTTCTCATCACGGCCGGTCAGGGGGCAGGAGCCCCAGCTCGACTACCCACCGCCCGCTCCGACCACGGTGATAACGAGGAGTAAGGGCAACAGCGGCAACAACGACAGCGCAAGCGGCCGCACGGCCATTTCGCAATGACGAACGATTCTCGCCAGAGAACGACCTCTCGATTATGAGAAATGTCTCTGAGATTTGTTTCGGAGTCGACAAAATTTCTTTTCCTCCCTCATTTTGTTGCAGCTGGCGCAAACTCGACTCTGAACAGAACGAACATCAACCGAATCGTCGCTGTTTCGGTCGACTTGCGAGGAAAATAACTCCGAGTCTCGCCAGACCACGATCCCTCCTCAAGTAAAAAGCAGGAATTCGAGTTTCCGTCGGAAGATTGTGCCTCTCTGAGACGAAGCACTTCCGTGATCATTGGATCATGAAAACCCGCGCAAACATGCGCCACCTTCCAGATTCTAGAAGAAGTGCATCCCGAGCTGATAACAAGAAAGAAACACGTGAGATCGGAGCAAACAGACGTTCCGAGGTCACGCCTGATAAATTTGCGGCTGTGGCTTGATGTTAACAAGACCTTTTCATCATGAGGTGGTCGCTGCTCAGCATATTCAGCAGGCTCTAAATTTGCACCCTGCCTCCAGTCCTGTGGAGCTCGGACACGGACATAGACGATGAGCACGATGGGGGAGATAGCGAGTGACCTTAATTTCGGCAAAAGTCAAGTCCAAATTGTGAGCCGGCTCAAAACGTCGGCGCAGATCCCCAGCCCTAAGCGCGGAAAACGATCTCGATCTCTTCGGTAGAGCTCCCCAGAGTGAGTTCCATCCCTATCCTACGTTCGACGGGAAACTTTTCCTGGAGCCTAGGGGTTACACTGAAACTTATCCAAACCCCTCTAGCCGCTTGAGAATGTTATCGAGATGCAAGAAGTGCACTCGAGACTATCGGAAAAAGCATGTAGACCATGTGAAACACTGGGTTAGAGTTTCGATCTGATGCCAGGGAAATGTCGAACAGAGGAGAGCCCGAGCCAAAATAGATGTATGGCTCGATATGGACGGACTTTGAGTCACTAGGCCTAAGGGGAGTCGGTCGCGGGCGCGTATGTCGTACCATCGCATCATCGTTAGCCCGCCTGGCTCGTAATCGAGGCCATTTTCACCCTTCATCTGAGCAGCATCGCTTGGCGATAGCTCCCGCGGTGCAACTTATGCACTCATAGATTACCGACAAACATACGCTCTCCAAGGACACAGAAGCCGATCGGCTGGCGAGGACCGCCGGCCGTTGGGTCCAGAGACCGCGCTGTTCCCACGAAACAATGGAGGTGTGTGTCTGCTGGGAGCAGCCGAAAAACCAAAACAGCTCGAAGCTCCACCAGACGAGCTTCTAGAATCAGCACCACTCGGTTCTCTCTGATCGGTTTGGTGGAGACTGCATGATCTTGCCCGAACTTGAGAATCGCTGCTCCGCCAAAAGAAACGCGCGGATTGGAAAATGTTCGCTCCTCAGACAACGGAAGCAACGGACTCGCGGGACAAGAGTCCCGTGGGGCCGAGGTGGTTGGGGGGAGGAAGAAAGTTGCGACAAAAAAACGTCCTGGAGAAGGATGGCTATCTTTGGAACGCGATCCTGAAAAGGGCCAACCTATTACTCTTGGCCACGGGCTAGGGGCACAAGTGAAGCAGAAGGTCGGTTACCCTTCGAGCCAGCTGGCGCAGCGGATGTTCGCGCGTTCAGATTCGTCGGGCGTTTTCTCCGAAAGTTCGCACTGCCATTCCTCTTCTGGTCGCTGCGAAGAGGAGTTTCCCCCAAATCCGAAGAGAATAACGTCTGTCACAGAAAATGGTTCCAACATAATTAGCGAGCTCTGCGCTGCCCGTCAGTGGGGCTGCTGCAGGGAGACACTTTGTTTGCCAAGGGCGTTTTTTCCCTCGAGCTGAAATCAGGTTGTATGACACGAGCGGCGAAATTTTCGAGGTTTTCGAGATTCAGGCCCGTCGCGACGTTCCGATGGATGTTTGCTTTTGTGTCGACTTGCAAGGCGTATCCCTTGTTTTCGACAGTCTTCGCTCCGACGAGTTTTCGGTTCGCTCGCTACTTCATTCCGATCAAATATTCATTATGAGGGCTCGCTCCTTTGACCAGATACGCCAGGACTTTGAGATTTTCTGATTTGCCAAAGTCCGAGTCAATGATTACAATCCACTGGAGAACAACCGTCCCGGTCCGCGAAACCATCTATTAGGAACTTCGTTGTCCGTCACTCAGTCAGTTTGTCAGTCGGTCAAAGGCACCGGGGAACACGAGCAAAAAAGAGATAAGTGACCCCGTGTTCCCACTGAAGTGAAACAAAAGCGAACGCTCTATTTTGAGATCGTTCCAAAAATGTCGGTCATCGTGCCACTGTCAAGTACATGAACGACCCGTCGAGCGTTGACATCGGCGTGGCTTCGGTTCAAAGAGGAGAGACACTGATTGCGCCATTCATGTCAAATTTTGTGTGCATCCTCTTCTCTAGACCCATGAGCTCCTTCTACCGCAACTTTGTTCCCTGCAACGAGAACTCGCGATCAGATGCCGCGGACCGAAACAGCCCCGTGCTCCTGCACGAAAGAAAGGGGTATCTCGGTGAGGCAGCTCGTGCGTGCGATCACTTGATACCGTACCGAAGTCGAGGAGCCGCGGATAAACGTCGCGCCACTATCGTCAACCGTCTCCGGGGCCGAGCATCAAACCCACCCGGCTGCGAAGATATAGATAGATATACATACTCTACCATCCCGAAGAAAGCCTAACGAGGAATATTCTGTTTCACCCTCTGACTGCATAGTACCGGCAAACCATCAAAGTCTTTCAGATAGCATGCACTGATGCGGGGACATAGGCGAGCGGAGCGAGGGGGAAGTCGAACGGGAGGCTACATAGGATACGCTAGCAATGAGTTGAAGAAGCTGACGGTAGCGAACTTCGCGATGGACGAGCAGTCCGTGGTCGGTCCTCTAACAAGCTCCCAACAATGGAGGAATCCATGTTGCAAAGCATCGGAGAACTTTCGAAGCGGAAGAGAATTCGCTTTGTGCCGGCAGTGGCTCACCAATGAGGCCAGTGTGATGACCGCGTGCATGCGAGCTGGATTGCTGTCTGGGAACGAAGCAAGGGAAACCGTAGAAGCGGGCTCAGGCGCATTCGACGATCGTCTTGTCGGTCCCGACGTTGTCGTCGAGTCTGGAGCGGTCGGAGGGAGGAACGAATGCGCTCTGGTCACATACATCTGCACTGTGTCGACTGGAGTCTCACGGCGAGACAAGCGCGGCGGATCCTGGGTCTGGCATTTCGGTGAGGATGTGTCTTCTGCACCACCCTCTGCTTCTGCTGCTGCTGCTGCCAACATCAGTTTCTACGGGAGCGGGATCCTATGACGTAACTCGTTTTCGTTTCGCTTCGAATTTGCCGCTCGTCGGCCGAGTGGTCTATAATAGGATCTTCGGAAAAATACCGAAGTCCTTCGTGTAGAACCGCCCGCGGCCGAGTGTCCCTCGCTTCGCTCGGCGTCGTGATCGAAATTGACCATGGGGTATCCTTGTCAATTTTTCGAAATTGGGAGTCGATGTGATAGATGCCCGAAAACTGTCGACGAATCGACTGCACTAGCTTGAGGAAAACAAACATGAGTTAAAACACATGTGGCTGATCCGACAAACAGATGAATTGTTTACGGGGAGCTACTTGAGGAACGATCTCGAGTCACTCCTCAGGAAACAGGATACCTCTGCCAAGAAGGATGGTAGGGAACGATAAACGAAACGCGAATCTCTTGTTGATATGAAGGGAACTGGAAACGTAGAAGCTTTTGGAACCATTTCAAAAGCTCAAAGCTCCCTCTACGATCCGAAAAGAACGCTCTGCGATTCGCCCGAGGTAGGATTTCCACCTCTGCAACTCGGGATTTACGAATAGAAGTGATGTACGGACTGAGATCAGGAGATACCTTGGCATCTAGCGTGAATACACGGGGAAAGAGCGGAAACATGGGACAGAAATTGAAAGGGACTCGGAATGTTGAAGAAATGGGGAATCGCTGATGACCGAATACACTGCTCAGATTCCGATGATTGAGCGTTTGGTTCTTGATGATCTGCTTTGTGATCGGTTCAAGCGAACACTCGACGCGCCAGCAGGCATTCCGACTTGCAATGGATGCCTCCCGCTGCCAGAGTCAGAAAACTCTGCAGAGACCGTTTTTGCTGCGGAAAGGAAAGCTGATGTAACACAGTATCCGAGCTCGAACATGTTTTCCCAGAGCACACGGATTCAGTGATTTTGTCACTTAAAACTCCCACAGGTTGTTTTTCTAGTGCGTGATTCTTTCGCGAATGTGTCGCAGGACGAGCTTTCTTCAAGCGTGCCAGCTATCGTGATTCCAGGAAGATTCCCGGAACCAAGGACGTACGGAAGAAGCCGTCTGGGGTTCCTTTATTGCGCCAGACTCATATCGTTGGAGTGGGAATCAAACGCATCATACTCGAGGGAGGAGTAGAAACGGTGGTGAGACGGCTCACCGACATTTTCAGCGGTTTGACAGATGTTCGGATAAAACTACATTTCCGTCTGTCGCTTCCGCGAAAACCGCTGAGAACCCAAAAATACACACGATCCGCGCACTTGAAGACAGTTACAACAGAGCGGGAAACGACAATCACTTTTCCTCATCACACGCGAGAGACAAGCAGACAATGAAGGGCCGAGATAATAACGGTCGATAAAGCGGCCTTGCTGGGTTTATCGGAAGTCGTCGCCATCGAAGGAAGCGGACGAGCCATGAACGCCCTCAGTATCCGGCCTCGTCATAAGTCCATGTTGTTCCCATCCTGATCGGCCGCGTGGTGGAGTGGCCGAGCCGTGACGGCGACACAGTCAAAAACTTGTTTTGAATTCAAGACCGCTTCTCGTCTTGGAATCAACGCGGCACGACTCAAGCTGCTGCACGTGCAAAGCCACGCCTGCGGCAGCCCTCATGTGACGAAAAGTCGCCTATAGAAGCCCCGTTGAATCAGACGACCACTGTGAGCTGGGCAACAACATCGCTGATAATAATAATAATAACTGGTGTTCGTGATGGAGGCGTCCGAGTGGGACGCAGGAACGGAATCGAAAGTCGAAGACTAATCACGTCCCGCGTATGTGAGAAACTGTTGGATGAGGGTCCTTCATCCTGCGGCGATCATCGATTTGCGGATCTGTCAAGAACAGCTTCGAGTTCAATGGATGAACTCGACGCTGAAGGGCCGGCCAACTTTTACACCGGGCACGCGCTGCTTCAGCCTAGCTTCCTCACTTTTCGCCTTTATCTCCCTTTCATCCAGTATTCCACATCCATACCCCGTCGCAGCCCTCGAACCCTGGCACTCGCTAGCTGTCGCCGCAGCAGAGCCTCAGCTGTCGGTTTCCGAAGTTCCATGAACCGGCCTTATCTCCTGAATTGAGGTTTGATGGCCTGACACCTTGATCCTTTTCGTCGGAAGTGTACATTTACGTTTGGGACGAAATCTAAAATACGTGGTAAGCCCGCAGCGTTCGGATCGGTCCGATTTTCGGCTCATCGCACCTCTGATGCGGAGCTGGCTGTGTGACAGATTGCTTGCCGCCAGTGGGAACTCAATCCCCACCAAACGAAGGGCCATATCGACCAACAGCAGCAATAGATGTTGTACTATCATTGAATATCGAAGCACCCCTGACAGAGATTGGCCGAACCGTCGTGCGAGCATCTTGATTGGATAAACATATTGGAGGCTCACATGCATTCAAGGGAATCGACATGAGTACATACTTATATTCGCTCAAATATACTTGCCCTCACATACGCCCCGTCTGCGACGAACACCTGCGCGACTACGGGAATTATTGCTGGCAGAATGATAGCCCTTCCGAAGACATCGTTCGGGGGCAGACACAAATGCGGAACAATTATGCAGGAGAAAGGAGTACGACTCGGATGAGAGGAAACCACTTCTCCCTATTGTCATAACAAAGGTCCCGATGCGCAGCCCATCAATTCTTCTCGTAGAGTATTCCTACGAGCGCAGTTGGTTCTGTATGAGCTTATTCGAACTCGGAGCTTCGGATCGAGCTGGTGGGAGTTGAATGTCACCGATGCTGCAGGTCGACTTTGTTATTTACAGCTCAGAAGAGCGGAAGAACAGGCTTGTGAATATCCGAAAGTCAATTAGAACCGAGAACCGCTCACAACCGTGAATCTCTCTTGCCGAGTTCACGATTCCAAGGAGGTTCGGAATCGATTTCTTCACGAAATAGTCCTTCTTGAGCCTCGCGTCATCGGTTGTCCTCGGTATCCGGGACAAACCAAGGAATAACTCCGCTCTGCGATTGCTGCCGAAGTTCGGTGGGGATGAAGTTCACCGAGTGCTGACACCGTAAACGCGGCGCGGTGAATCGGTGCGGATAGGCCATGAGAAATAATCATTCAGAGCAGATTTTATGACCTTCATATCGGTTGAGTCTGGGGCTTTTGAATGACCCATGCCCAAGGACTCGGTTGCCAGCCACTCGACCGATAACGAAGGACCCGAACAGTCCGAACTGCTCCTTGATGTTGGCAATACACACATAGAACGACAAGAGCGATGTCTTGCATCGCTTTCAGAAGTGCGTCCCTGCGTGCAATCCTCTCGTCGTTACGAGGACTTCTTTTCCATGAAGGTTCAGATCCCAAGCGACGACGGCTCCTGGGGGCGAAGACGAGCTTTGATTGTTCGAGCTTGCTTTTCAGAGACGACGCGCAGTAAGCCGGGCTGGACGATGTGCTTGACTTTCCAGCACCAGAGTCTGTTTCGCGACGAGGTCCTCGGTTCCCCATCAAGAATTTCGGATGTTTCCTTGATTGAGCGGATCGCAGGCGTCCGTTCCAAAGTATTTTGTGTGCATGCGCCATCCCGCCAAGGATGACGGCCTCGGAAGCTGGGGATAATAAGGATACATGGTGCATTAGCATCACACAGAGTGCACGTTCTCCTAACCAACGGGCATCTATTGATACATATTCGGTCGGAGCGCTCCTTGTCTCATTCGTCGCACACACATCCGATCGCTTCAATCAATCGCTCTCCGACTCTTCTGCTGCATTGTGGAACGCTCCCGAATGTTTGTCAAACAAATTGCGTGCAACCGGGTGACCCGAATACGGAGCTCGTCGACGTAGAGAGAAAATACAGAACAGTCACCAGACGGCTGTGTTGAATTGTTTGAGCCGCCGGAAACATACGGAAAGAGTCGAAGAAAATAACTCGGATAGACGAGCTCTTTCCGAGTGAGGGAATAATTCTGCTATCGAACTTCATTTCTGTAGAGCATGATTCGAGTTGTTTTCGACTGAAACTCGATCCTACGTCGAAGCTCCCTGGGAGAGTTAATGCTGCTTCCGGTAGCAGTCGGCCTAGTTCGGCAAGTTCCCGTCACGTACCACCACTCGCAGACCGGCTGCTCAGTAAGCCCTACGACAAGATGATTGAGCATCCACTCCGAACAAAACTCGATGCACACTCGAAATCAAAAAACCTGGAACAACTCCGGAGATCTGCATTCCGGAAATAATAACTTCCCTGACTTTGGAGACTTTCAACGATGTCTCTGTCATGCGGAATAGACTTTCCAATACTGTATGATGCTAGAATCCGAGGAAGCCATCACGAAAAATTACTCAATCGAAGAAGGTGTCGTTCATCTGAAGGAAGGTTCAATGACACGCGGTTTTTTCACTGTTGAGAATCAGTTCTATGTTTCATGGCATGGATTTTTTTCATACACGAGAGCTTGGGCCGCTGTTAGCGTCCGAGACAGCTCGAGTTTTCCATCATTCCCTCAAACTCATAGTGGTGCTCGTATTCGGTTTGCTCAGCTTTTGGAGCTCGCTGACGACAATTCAGAAGAAGGGGGAAATTAATCGCTAAGCCGTCCTCGAGTTACGACCTCGCAGGGGCGCTTTCTGATGATATTCAAGACGAGTTTACACATATGATACTTCGTGGGTTAAAATCGGAGTCGGAATCCCTTCAGAGTTCGTGGCCCGCGAGGAGCTGTTTGAACCGATATCCATGGCAGCTCTTGGGACTGGAGAACGAACGGAGCGAAAAAGCGCCGGAAAAGAATGTTTCCTCGTGATAGACTATACTTACAGAGATACTCTGAGTAGAATGTCGGACGGCGACTTCTCGCGACTCGGAGGGTGGCCAGTGAAGCCGGGAAAGCAGGCTGTAACACTCAAAGAACTCGTCGCAGAGTTCGTCGACCACCGAGGAATGGAATCGGAGCGACTCGAGGTACTTCCCATGGAAGATCCCGCAGATCTTCCTATCGACGGCTCCTGCTTATCGAAATCAACTCAGAAGCTCTGGAATACGATGTCATGGCCGCACAGCAGAAATCCGACGAGACCGTTACTTAGCCAATGGAACGTCGCCCTCAGCAGGCTCCCTAATGGGTCGACTTCAGGTTACTGCACAACTCCCCGACTTCATTTGCGGTCTATTCCCCGTGGCTCAGCGGAACGATCGCGAGCCCTGCGCGGAATATCACAGGTTGCGAACGTGAGAGAACGAGCCGAGTTCATTAGGTTTTTATGAGCTGAGCTCTGTCTTCGCGACGGATTTAGATCGATTGAGGAGGCTATCGATGCAAAAACTCCCCTCTCTCTGAACTTCCGTGCTTCAAGACAATAGCGTGAGTTACTATAAGCTTGCGTCTCATCCTGGCAGCCGGCGCGGCGTTGGCAATGTCGTCCAACTGACAAGGGAAGTTTCAGAATTGTACATCGCCGATTCGAACCAGGTAGGGTGGGATTTGTAGGTCTACTTGAGACTTAAAAAATCGCCCATGGAACATATTCCCCTTTTTGCGCCGTTCGCGAAATAGAGTGCCTTGAAAATCTGAAATTTTAACATGGGCTCCTATGGGAGCCTATCGGGCCCATGAGAGCCAAGCTCCCGTAAGTTCCGTACATTTCTGGAAATAGCTGTGGAAGGTTTCTGTGTACCCTGGCGCCGGCCTGTGCACCGGCACGCGGTTTCGAAGAGCTGTTCACTCCACGGTGGCGCCACCGAAGAGAAACAAGAAAAAACAAACTGTCAGGTTTCAAATCATTGAATCAAAGACAATGATAATGATATTTGATATAGAAACATTCGGAACACAGGATTCTCTGGCAGTGCGCGTATCGGATGAATACTGCTCGAATACACGTTGGCGTCTCGCAATCACTGTCGAATTCGGAAGGTAGTTGGGACATGGTCGGAAACGGCACTGCGGGAACGTCAAATCCGCCGAGCCGCCAAGCACATAGCCAATGAGGTCGGAACCGCGGACTCTGGAATTGATTGTGTATCAACGAATGCATGCGTAGAAAGTCATTCCTTTGATCCACGCGGAAGTTGAACATGAAGCAATGTTCAGTGAGGCTCTTTGCAAAATCTTTCAAGAGTCGAAAACAATAGAGATCCAGAGGCTGCACGATACTCGTTCAGCAAACGTGCACACAAATGCACGCCGCTTAGATCGCTCGGCCATCACGTCGGAACTGACCTGTGGTGGCGCTACCGTGGAGTGGCGCGCTTCCACAGCAATTTCCAGAACTTATAGGAGCTTGGCTCTCATGGGCCCGATAGGCTCCCATAGGAGCCAATCTGAAAATTTCAGATTTCCAAGGCGCTCTATCCCGCGAACGGCGCGAAAAGGGGAATATGTTCCATAGGCGATTTTCTTAGTCTCAAGTAGACCTACAAAACCCACCCTATCTGGTTCGAATCGGCGATGTACAATTCTGAAACTTCCCTTGTGAGAATAATTGACGGAAGCCAATGCAGGGAACCTCGAAGAACAACGATCGCTCCGCGAACATTTCGAACCTTTTCGAGCCATGATCTGTCGTTTCCAAGATTTTGATCGAACTGTGTTTCTCGTTCGGATGCGCCTAACCCCTCGAACGGTGCCGCAAAGGGAAGATCGAAGCCGTTTACCATACAGCCAAAGAACGGGTGCGAGAAAGCTTCTGCGGAGAATGGAAGCGAAATCCGACGGGAAGTCTGTGCCGTCGAAGTAAGCGGTTGCATGAGAAGAATCATGCGAGTTTCAAACCATATGAAGGACGGGAGCAAGCTCGGGTCACGCCAAGCGCGGAACAGGAAACACTCGAGTGCTCCACACGATAGATCGCACAGATCCATTTCGAGTGAACTTACCGGGAGACTTGGAAATTTCAGAAGCAGTCGCTACAGGGACAGAGGAAAAAAGTCACCTGATATACTGAGTTCCGACTACACATTAGATGTCCTAATCTGAATTGCGGCTGCAGTGCCCACGGGAAGCATGTGTAGAAACTTTCTACCCCACGTTGGCTGTTGCCACTTCTAGAATCAGGTCGTCTCGGAATTTCAAAGCTCGGTAATTTTGAGCATCGAGTATGAGTTCGATGATTGTTCTGACTTGGAACAATCCTACCTCGAGATTCCCGGATTCCGCTTCCCGCAGAAATTCCCGGGCTTCAATCTCCCGTAATGGAATTTCCGCTAACTTGCACGGCCAGCCGTTTCCAAGGGAGCATTGGGGGCGTCGAAGACGGAAATCGGACCGAAAGCGAAAAATTGAGCAAACACGGGCGCTCCCACGAGCGCCGGAAGTACAGGTCAGGAAACGAGGACGAGTACCTGAAATGGTTGACAGCGCAGCCGATGGACGAATCAAGCTCCAACTGTTAAAGTGAGCCGGCTCCCGAGGCGTTTGAGGCCTCCGGTGAAGAAACAAACCGGAAGTGTCTTCTCTGGTAGTGAGCCAAGCGAGCAAGTCAGCCAGCCGGCGGCAGGCAGGCAGGCTTGGGTGAGCAAGCTCCTCGATCTGCTGTTTCGTCGTCACTGCAGGCTTTTATATGTTTGCCGTCTGCTCGTACCGCTGGCTGGTTGTAAAGATAACGATCGAATCGCTTTTCCTCAGATAGATATTTTTCTTCTCTCGTTCCATTTATACGGTTGAGCAACGCACATCGGAGCTTGCAACAACATTATCTATTCGTTGGCGATCCCTGAGCAAACTTTGCCATCCAAGGAACAGAATCGTCGGCGTCCTCGGGAAGCACTCGCCCTTTAGCCGAAGGCACTTTTTTTCCTCCTCGTAATGACCAGCTACCCTCAGGACGATGGTTGAATGCAGGCAAATGTCGACTGCGGCCATGTGGGATGACAAGGACACAACATGATGAACGGCTTCAAGTCTCTAATAACCATGCTTATACCCTTGGCCACCGTGTGCGATTCACATGCTGATTCTTCTTTGGACCTTGTCCGTCGACGACAACGAGTGTCCGTTCTCCTCTCATCAGACGTGCTCGGGCGAGCTCATTTACATTCAGGAGCAGTCAACAAAGGAGTCACTAGTGGCGCTCGAGTAACACCACACTCTCACCTACTCGTCGCCATTGGCGAGACCGAGCCAGGAATTCTCGTTAGCCACAGCTTTTCTCCACGTAGAAAATTTCCGTTCTCAAAGGCTCTGATTTTTCTCTTTTTCAGCAAGAATGCCGTTCAGTATCCGTCGCTTCGCACTTCAGAGATCGTTCTCAACCGAAAGTGGACCAAAGATACCAAAGTCAAAATCTCACGATAACGGGGGCCAGCAAGGAGCTTCTTCAGCAGCCGGAGCTAATCTTCCCGCGTCAAGATCAGTTGATCAAGCGGATTTAAGGAGACTAGGCGATCCTCCGGGCTACAGTCAGGCCGGGCAGCCTCCGAGACTCCCACCGCGAGGACCTCCACGGAGATCAGCCTCTGTAGACCGGGCCAACCCGCCGTCATCGGGTAAGTCTCGCGCTTTCAGGGCTTCAAATATTAAAGCTATTATCTCGTGACGACGCGAGGGTTCGGGGAGAGTAGAATAATGGAGCAACACGTTCCTGAGGCTCAACTAGCGAAGAGTGGAGTTTCGAGCCTTCCAAAAATAACTCAAATGTACAACTCGGATGGATGATTCTATCTATTGTGTCGCATGCTTGAGCTGCATCTCCCTGTTCTCGTGACGGAAAAATTCCACCACTTCGCTCGAGCCTGTTCCTCCTCGCACATCATAACATTCGAGTTTGTCTTCAACCCCGGACTTGTAAAACCTCACATCCTCCCAAAATGATCAGATTTGAAGATTTCAGATTCAGATATCAGAAGTGTCTGATATCTAATTGGATTTGGGATTCTACTCCCTCCCCCAGGTTACGAGGCTACGGCCTGACGCCTTCGTCAGGCCGTTCGAGGATCCAAATGGAGCAGGGCCTGGGAAAAGCAATGAATGAGACTGCAGGTGATGGTGACCACTGGAAAGCTTCAGTCTAAACCAAAGTTTGCCATCGAACACGATGCCTCAGAAAAACTCGTTTGAGGCGGAAGGGTGCACAAGAACTCTGAGGGGGGAGAAGGTCTATCTCCCCCCCCCCATCCCGCGCCCCACCTCCTGGAGAAATAGCATTGTGTTCCGAGATACGGTTCCGCAGAAGTGTTGAGTTCATTCGCCGGACCTCTCCTTGAGAAACCCGGGCTCAACTCTTGTCGGAGTGATACTGCTGACAAGCGAAAAAGAACTTCAGGGGGGATCTCTGTTTCAATTGAGCAATCACAGCAACGTTGAGGGAGAGTGTTATCAAGCAACACTGTGAAAACGCCGGCGTCAGCAGCTGAACTGGACGCTCCGGCATCCCCCGTCTCATCAGGAGATTAGATGTGACCGAATTCTAAGAAGTCTTATACTGAAGCGTGACTCATGGCGTGGCTGGCGGTTAACCACCTGTCAAGAGAGTTCCCCAAGTGTGTCGTTAGGCTTATGTTGGATCGGAGCGTCCTTAACAATCTTCGTAGAAGAGAGCCGCTGTTGCAACGACCTTCGGTACGGTTAGATCTTTTCCCCGTACTTGACGCTTGGAGAGAACATCGCGACTGTCGTCGACGTCCTCTCTACTACCGTCATCGTCATCAGGAATACATGATCCTCCGCAGACACGCGTCCTGACACAAAAGAATCCACCGCTCAGCTAATTACGGAGCTCATTCGGGGAGTACCCCGAAAGACACACGTCAAGATAGACATACCTAGGCACTGATAGACGGCACTTCGAGCAGTAGGAGAGTCGACACTTGCAACTCTTGAGCGCCAACAATCGTAACGAGCGCCGGTGCCAGCTGCTGTACGAGCTAGTTGCTTCCCGACAACGGGTTCTGAGCCGAACTACGTTGAATAAGGAACTCATTAGGCTCCAGTGGCGTGTTTTTGACCAATCCGAAGCGATACCCTCGATCCAGGACTTCCGTGCGACCTTACCTTCGATTTTCCAAGTCCTCTCTTGCTATTCGAGTTCTGTGGACCTGCAGGCCCAGCTTATGTGATGATTCCGCGTATCGAGCATCCAAATCATGGAGGCTGGGGCTTGGAAAGTCGCTCCGGGAGAACTCTTCAGTGCATCCACAACTAGGCGGGCTTCGAACGGATGCAGCAGCATTCAGAACGGTCGTAAAGTCACCATTCCTGATTGCTATCGCCCAATTTCCGTCATGAAGGTGGGAATCCCAGGAACTTCCGAACCATTTGTATGGCGTGGACATGATATCCACGCGTGTTCGATGTGAAGCAAAGTTATGTGCCACTCTGAAGTTTGGGTCATGCCTGTAGTGCGTTCAAACGTTCGAACTTGGAAGACCCTCTGATAGAGCCAACTGCTTGGTTTGATAGAATCACCTAATCGAAGAATCCGGTTGCCCGAGTCTACAGCTTGGTCCTCGTCCGTTGATTAAGTCCATAGGTAGCAATACAACGGTTTGTCAGGGCGAGCTTCCGAAGGAGCCTAACGGGGAGGCAAATAACAGTATATGTGGAGGCGCCTCTACGTACCACGACGACGATTTGGGGAGGAACAGGTCCAGAGTATTTGCTCGGAACACACAGACTCATTTCAGTTGGGTGGGCGGCCGGCAGCCTGCCAATGGGCTGAGTGATGTTCGGCCGGTAGATGCAACGTCTAAGGGCCTAGTGCCCTTGTGAGGAGGAAACGCGTTTTCTACTTCCCGTTCATAAAAACAGCCGCAATCGAGGACCTTTAGTGATGTCCGGTGCGCATTGTATGTCT
The DNA here is from genome assembly GCA_028455905.1 of Neoseiulus californicus. NCBI lineage: Eukaryota > Metazoa > Arthropoda > Arachnida > Mesostigmata > Phytoseiidae > Neoseiulus > Neoseiulus californicus. The sequence goes on from JAMQGS010000008.1 coordinate 5,819,898, forward strand.
CATTCAAATTTCCTCCAGGCCTAGCTGTGGAAATTCTTTCCCCTTGGTTTGGCGGCGCCAAGCCGCGCCTTCCCGCAAGTGGGACACCACGCTGTGTGGAGAAGGGAAGTCGAACGAATCATATCATACGTAAAAAAACTTTCCTTCTCGGCCTGGAGTCTTCGGCCCTAATCGATGGATCATTGTGATGACAACTCAAACGCTGCGCCGATAAAGACACCGATGGTTTTCTGATGAAAGATGAGCGAAGTGCAGTCTCAGCCACGACCGATGCAATTATTTGGTCTCATTGATCTGATGACGCCAAGTCTGTCAACAGCTACAATCATCGTTTTTTGTCTTCCATGGCGACAGAGCAGGACATCAACGATTCGCTCGTAGTCGTCCGACTGTTCCTTCGATCCGCAGCAGCAACGAAGAGTAATCTTGCTCGTTGCAACAATCGGACGCTTCGCAGTCCCGGCTTCCTGACGACCGTTGTCGGTCACTTCTGAAAGTCGAGTACACTAACGCGCAAGTCGAGAATTTGCTCAAGATGAGCCATGGAGATCAAGAGACGGATAGTCGCATGAAAATCTGCAGAAAAAGGCAGGCACGAAGCTAGACGTGGGGTTTTAGCCGCCACAATTAACGTTCCGGCGGATAATATTTTTGGAAGCGCGAAAGAACATCATCAAAATAACATCGCTTCCACAGGTGACTCCGGATGGTTTCCTCTGCGTCCTCCGCGTGCGGTCCCCCGACAGCTCTTCCCCTGTTTGCCTGGAGCTAATTTTTTCTCTCGTACAGGACGGCACACCGGATACGAGTCTCATGGTCGGAAGCAACAATCGAAAGCTCATGTTTAGATAACAATTGTTGTCCTCGCTGTGGACGGTTACTGCGCGAAGATGCAAGCAGACTCTTTTCCTCGGCGATCCCCGCCAAGTTTAGGGGAGGTTTGATGAACATATGAGCTGATTATAAGGAAACTGGCGTAATTAGCTCTCCGATGAGCGCTTGCGGCCTGCGACCAGACTTCGCTGTAACGCGGTTCCGCCTCCGTCGAGAAGAAAACGGGTCTCCTTGTACAGCCGAGACCTTTCGCGCAACGAGCGCGGTAGAAACAGGGTACTTGTGCCACAGCTACGTGCTCACTTATTTGGGGCTCAGAATCAGTCAGGCATTTCACGAAGTCGTGATCAACTCGAACAAACCATGTAGGAACGACACTTGAAGGAGTTTTACGCCGCCGGACGATGCGTGCCTTGTCCACCGTGACTCACGGTTGGCGATTGCGATCAGGTTTTGGAATCGGTTCCGAGGTTGTGCGTTGTGCGATTGCGGGCCAGCCTGATAGGATAAACCCATGGACACGTCAACACTCTTTCGCCTGTCAACATACTCTCCCTCGAATCATATGCCTAGCTGAGACGCGGGCGTTTGCGGCAGCTCCCTCAAAATTTTGCGCGTGTGCTGCCGAGCTGGCACAATCCGCTCCTGATATTAACTCTTCCATCGAGTCATTCAGATGATCCTTTCGCCGTTCCGAATTCCGCTCCAGTGCGTTGATAATGATTGGTGATTCATCAAGGCTCTGCCGACTCCGCAGAAACGCCCTCGTCGGCGATACGAACGTGCAAGAGAAATGAGAGTTAACTCTCTTCCATTCATGTTCCGGGTATACATACGTATGTATCTAGCATGCAAGCATCTATTCAGAGCGTTCCCCCAGACAAGAGGAACTAACGTTTCCATGACAGCAATGGATGCTGGTCGAGAACTGAATCCGAGAGAAGATCTCGGTGATAATTCTCCAACTGGTTGAACAGAACTCGCGTCGAATGTCGTCAGGACGGGCCGATCTCGACGAAGTTGATATTCCGGAGGGCTCGACTCTGCCCGACCCGATCGAGCCCAGATCGCGGTCTCCGAAGTTCAGAGTTCAGGACTCAATCCCTGAGCCGAGAAGCTCTCTCATTCGAGACCTGTTCCCTCATGAGAAACCATATATCATATGATCACGCTGTCTCCCTCAAGTGAGGTAAAGCGGGAGGTCGTTTCCCGAACCCCTGCCCTTCGGAAATCCGCAATGTATTTCCGCACTCCGAACTTCGGATATTGATATCTAATGGAGCTCCCGGGAAAAATCGCTTTTCCCGGGACTTTTTCTTTCGACTTTTTGTGCGATACGCTCTCGGCAGCACGAAAATCACCGCCAGAAGCGGAAGCTGCAGGGCATGTTGCATCAACAACGGTTCCTGATGAGGCCTTCCATAAAGGGCTAATCTCATCATATGATTGGAATCCGAGCTGAACCCAATGTTCCAACATTCGAAACGTGGGGGGAAATCAAGACAATGTCCGCGGAAGCCTCCTGCTTCGAGAAACAAAAACTTGATATGCAGGTGTCATGGGTTACGGCTCAATACTTCACCGAGGCATCAGATCAAACAGCATCACAACCACAATGAAACATACGCGTGGAAAGAATCGGATGTTGGAGGGAGGCGAGGGGAATGATAAGCCGGTGGCGGCTTGTGACTCCCCAAGATTTCCCGTTCGGTGGGAAAATTCAGAAGCACAATTGTGCCCGGTGAGGGAGGATTTGAAACCCACGCTCCAATCGCTCGCTATTAAGCGGACGATGTGCTGTTTCTAATCATACCGAGCTCAATGTTTGGAGGCGATAAAGTTTTTATTCAAATATATATTTGCGCCGCTCACACGAAGGGATCTGGGAACTTGCGGAGCGGCTCTGGGAGATAGGAGGTGAGGAGGGCCGACACCACGTAAACCGTCCGATCGCAATGCCAGATATTTCGTTCGAGCGTTTCCCTTCTATCAATTTCGCCCTCCCGCGACGCCATTCTTCCTCTTTACTCCGAACCTGCTTCTTTCGGCATCGAAACTTTTGGGCTGCGAGGCCGCGAGGCCGCTTTGCTGTTTATTGAGTTACCTACAGTGAATTTCAAGAGTGTCATGGGATCGAACCACGGAGCCAACATGTTTTCTTTGATCTGATATGGGAGGAGCTCACTTGTCTCTAATCTCCGATATTTTTCCGTTTTTCCGAGGCGGGAATCATCGAAGAAGCTACGTCGTGATTTCTAGGAAAAACCGCATGGTGGAATGGATTTTCATGGTTATTATACATGGAATACGAATCTGGAACTTTCTCTTCTTGGCTGGGAAAGATCCAGCTGCAAGAGCGTGTTTGTAATGGAAAAGTTGGAATGAAAAAGTACTCGTATTTTTCAGCGGGTCTGCTGTCTCGATGGCGTTCTTCGGGAAAATCGCGTTCAATCGAGGGAGGCGGAGGAGGTTCGAGAGAGTTTGGACTTCCTCCCGAGGATGGCGATTTGGATTTGGTGCCTGTTCAGCAAAGGTCTGCAAGGCCGGCGGGACATCTGCATCAAAGAAGACAGCGCTTTCAAGGTTTGTACATGAAGAGAAATACCAGAAGCGTCAAGTGCGCTTTGTGTATTCAGAAACTTCGAGTGGAAACTTCCAACTCGAAGCTTAGAGAAACTTGAGAACGGTTTGAGCCTCCAAACCATAACCGAGCAGCAAATCTCCAGCTTTTCAACGAGAAAATAGTAATCCGTTCTTGACCTTGCACTTGTTCAAATATGTAGTTTGAAGTACTTTGTATCGCCGATGTTTGCGAGCTCGAGATTTTCACGAGAATTGAAGGAGATGGGTAAAGCTTGTATGGAATCATCATACGTGAGTACACATTCTTCTATTGGTGACGGTGCCGGCGTGTCAATCTCAAACTTGCCGTTCCATTAGGACTCTTCCCAGTTTTAGTATAGAGACCATATCGCTCTGGTGCAGGTTACCAATACTCACCAACTATGGATAACATATCAAGACAATCTCCAGACGATGAGTGCGCTTAGAGCGGAGATGTCGTCCAATGTGATTTGGAGGAGCGGGCGCAGTCGACTGTAGACTCACGTACGGATTAATATCAGCGGCTATCACGTAGTCAAGTGTCCCTCAATAACTACCTAGCGAGCGAGTCGGCGCGCTCCAGTGCTCGCCGTACTCCAAGAAGTCCGCCGGACCATCTCTTGACTCTGATCATTGTTTAGAGACCCGAGTGCAGTCCTCAGTCGGGTTGAGTACGATCCCAAGTTCCGCTGAAGGTCCACCCTATGAAAATAGCTGTTCCTATCTCGTCGGTGCAGATTTTTCCGAGTCCGTCGATGCAGATGCTAGCACTTTGATCGTGCGTCAATGCAGACCGGGTCTGTGAACTGCAAAATGAATGATCCGTCCGGACTTCGGGGGAGGGACAGCACAACAGGTTCAGCAGAAGCGTCGGGCACTTTGCGGCCAGCAATTCTCATTGGTCGACCATGCAAAAGGAAGTTGGTATTTTTAGCAGCAGCAGCTAATCTGGAAAAGCACTCCTCTCGAAATGCGATGGTGCTCCATCCTAATTCTCCTCGAGCGGGCAGACAGAGGAGTTATTTCCCAATGAAACGGATCACGGAACGACATGGACAATGGCATTCGCGTCTGTATCTCTCGTTTGAGATTTCCGGATAATCTCCAGCCACGGAGTCATCATAGCCAGTCTTCCATCGAAACGGTGCTCAAACGATAACTATAAGGACTGGGAATATCAATATCGTGCGCTTATGGAGCCAATACTCTGCGGCGATGCTATTCGCGAGATCCAAAGTCCGGCTTTACTGAAGCTCCGTGGAAACGGCACCATCTCGGAGCACAGATCGAGTTTCCAAAATCTATCCGAACCGCTACATTTTCATGAGACAGTGTTAACGCTCTCAGCGAGCTTTTCCATAAGTCTATGGGCCACGAGGAGGCGCTCGGAGCGCAGTCAAATTTTAGCTCGATTCCATCTGACCTGCGGGAAGATCTTATTCGCAGGAATATGTCCTCAGCAAAAGTCTTCTTCGCTCTGCCAAGAAAAATGAATTCGGAGCCGGCACGTGGGCATGGCGTTACGTTTCCGCGCAATAAATCCAATGAGAAGTCCGGATTCCTCTGGGAAAGGTGTCCCTATGCTCCTGAGCTCCTGCACGAGGCGGTCGGAGTAAAAAATAACTGAAGAAACGGCGAAGGGCGCTTCTACGTTTTTGCGGGATTTGAAATCTGTCTTGGACTCAGTGCACTCAGTAGCGACATCCGTTCCTGCCGCAGAAGGCGGATCCCAAAAGCACGGAGAAACGCTGGGCGTGCTGTAACGAGACCTCGTATTCTGTTCCATTAGCATCAATGCTTTCGGTCGCAGACCTTCTGCGAAGCTCTGCGGGCCCTCTGACTATTATCTGATCTCCTGAAATGAGTGACGAGGCACGATATGAGGGTTTGCTTCCCCGGCGTTAAAACCCGGAAACGTTTTCCGTGTCCAGGAATTGGAAACCTGGGCTACATTGCGAACGAGGTAGGCAGAAAGTCGAAGGCCGGACCTCGAATGTCAGCTTCACGAGTTAGCTTTTCACCAGGAAGCTATGATCTGGCGAAAGTCATCGATTCGCATGAAGTCCCCGGAAACGCTTGTGCAGACGCATCATCCTCGTTCATCTTGTTTCAATGTGCCTTAAGGTCAGCGTTGCGATATATCTCCGCTTCATGGTTTGCAGACCCTCAGGTGGGCGGCTCACCTAATGGGGTTCCGCACCGAGCGCATCAGCTGGCGAGCCATAAGCACGATTGAGCTCTCTTTGCGGTGGTTCATACTCCCGGGAAAAAGTGGTATATATTCTCCAAAAGTGCAGACCGTTACGGATGCGCCGGTAGTGAAAGGGCAGCCATGTCCAGCGGATGGGAAGCAAATGGAAGAGGCGTCGCACTCGTCGCTCTAAATTGCTCCGAGTGCCTGGCTGACTGCTTCGCTCTCATTCGAGAGAAGCTTTTTCCGAGGTCATATCTCCCTACAATCTCCAAATGGAGCCATGCTTGCGCACCTCGTTGGATAACTCGCTTAAAAAATCGGTTGCGCCGGGAAGCCTCCTGATCAAGTGTTTTTTGCCATTGTTTCTCCACGAGAGGAAGATTTTTTCTCTGTCGGATTGCATCTCTCGGGCGTCCTAAACGCATTCCAATCTGCGAAATGCGCGATCTGGGACCTCGCTTCTCCGCGTGATTTATCTCGGCAACCTAACTCGGGCAAATGTCATTCGTCGTGGAATTTCGAGAAATGCGACGGAGAACGAGAGTCGGGAGCTACATCGAGAAGAGGGGGCGTAACAAAGCGGTCAATGCGCTTGTTTCGAATTCGCGGGGCGCCTGACATTGCGACCAGACACACCCGGACCGTAAGAATCAGATCAAACCCGGCGTCGGGCAACCGTACAAGGTGGGCCAAAGATGCTGGAAACGTATACGATTCTGCTTGAAAACGCAAAGAGGGCACGATCCCCCAATCTAACGACTTTGATGCCGGCTGAGGACCATGGGGATCGAGGCGGGTTGGGTGGAGTCACAGAAAGTGTCGGAAAGACAACATCTATCGTCGAGGCTGATTAGCTTATTGGCACTGCTAGTTCTTGAGAATCGTAAGGACGCATCTTGCGTGCGTGAGGCATTTTAGACAAATGAACGGCAGAAAACGAGCCGAAAATTTTACCCGAGCCACAGATTTCCCCGCCGCCTGAGTCGACGGTGCGTGATACTAATCCTCTCTTTTTGAAGCTTCAACCTGTCAATCATCTCGCTGCTAGCTACGCTTCTAGAGCTTGCGGAACAGCCTCTGGAACATACCCACGCTCGACCGTATCGACACTTGTCAGCATGGCTTATCCTGTGGATTCCGCAGTTTCTCACCGACACGAAACGAAACCGCCTGCAATGTTTGTCGATTCCTGTCAATTTCCCGTCCGGTCGGGGGTAACTCTCGATTCCGGAAAGCAACTCTGCTCGGGTATGGAATTTTCGAAACGATCCTGAAACGGGCCGTCCGGCTGACATCCTCGGTCCTGAGACGGGTTCATCTGGCCGGCGGTCGGTCGGTCGGTGGAGCAGACGACTTGCCTTACTGCCCGGATGACGACCGGCTCCGGGCGCTGCGGCACCGGCGGCGAAAGTCGTTTTTTTCCGGTGCGGTAGTTCGCCTGAGGCCATGAATACGGGATCAGTGAAAAACGAGACTCGCAGCCTCCACTGAATGGTCGTCGAGCTTGCCGGTAGATGGGCGCGTTGGCTGGCTGGATGGCCGCCGAGCAGTCGAGATGGCTAACCCGCACCGGAGTGTCCAGATGAACTTATCGTGGAGTTATCAGCCCGGCAGACCGAGCAGACGGAGTAAAACGAGGTAACGCGAAAAGCAGAGGATTCCTCTAGCGGCTCAAGCAGCTTTTCCTGCTGCTTCTCGTGTCGTTCAGATAGCGGGGGATCAACCGCCGCCGCCGCTGTTTCAAGGGACGGCTGCCGGGAAAGGGCTCCGTCCACTGACGCGGAAGCTTCCAGCCTGACGAAGTGAAAATTCCATTCTCCGCGCGGCTACCGATTGGCGTTCGCGTGATTTGCAGTGTTTGTTGTTGCAATCGCTTCCGCCTTCCTCCTTCGTCGTCAACGTACAAGTTCTTGCTGCTGCGGTCGATTCGTTCCTCCGAGCAAACAGGAGGGGAATGATTTGTGGACCCGAAACGCGAACGAATTCAGATTTTGACGGGAATTTATCATGGCGTGCGCGAAAATATCAGGGACTCGGGTTTCAAGACGCCGAATCACCATTTTCGGCCCAAGAGAAGGGTACAAAATCATCAGACGACTACTAAAACCTCGTTGCTTCGAGTTGTTCAATTGGTCTTAGGTTATCATTCATGATCCTCAGACCGGAAACGCATCGGTCGAATTTTCTTTCGAGGTATGCCACGGACGGCGATATTCTCTTCGTTCGTCCTGGAAAACCAACGGTGCGTGGAACACTCACACGGGTTAAGAACATTGTGGCTCATGACCGCTAGATATTTGCTTCCTGTCGACTTACTCTCTTGACGAGATCGACAGTGCCCGGTACAGAGAGGGGCGTCATTACATCATCCGAGCCAGCCTTTCAGCGGAGGCGAACCCACAGGCGGATGAAGGCAAGACAAGAAGCGAGCGGGGGACCATCCGATCCTCCTGAGCGCTGTCTTTATCGCTGTCAACTATCTTCGTCAACGGGTAATCGGCAGACAGTTGAGCTCGACCGGCCAGGGACGCAAATCTAAGTCACAAGAGGATATTAGGTGTGTCCATCACTTCGTTTGCACATTCATCCCTCTGCTCGCTCGCCCGTTCGCCCTTTCATTTGCCCGCCTGACAAGGATTCCCCGACGACGGAGTCTCTCGCACAGGCTCCCGACACGCAAGAAAATTTTCGACCTGAAAAGGAGAAGACAGGCTCGATTTCGAACGACAGCGAATCTGCCGATATAATCAGAGGAAAGCACAAGCGCAACCAAACCTGGGGCACGCGCGACAACGGCGTCGAGGACCGCGAAGCTTCGAATGTTTAGAGAAGAAACGAATCGAGCGGAATCTCGTTGGACGCATTGAAATAGTAAGCGTCTTATGATGTTTGCGCTTCTTTTGCTTCCCTCTTTGAGCTCAGACAAAGTCGAAGGTGAGAGCTTGCTCGCAGGGAGCCCGAAGCTCATGTACGATTTTGTTACGGACCGAGAGAGAGGAGCCGAGACACCTCGATCGCTGCATTGCTCTGTCTGTTACATTCTTCTAATTCGAAAGTTCCGTGTTATCTCTCCGAGATGAATGAGCGGTTGGATACATTCATATGCTGATTTCTTTCTGTCTCACAACGAGCTTACTCGACAAGCTGCGTGCTTCGTACACCTCGACTGGCGTCGAACCCTCAGCTCTTAAATGCAGGTGCCCTCGTTTTTTCCTGCAAGGTTCGAATTTTCCGAACGAGTGACCATGAGCGACGCCAAGCCATTCGGAAGAACTTACGGAATGCAGGTCGTTCTCTCGGACGTTGAACTGGCAATGAATGGAACCGAGCGGCACGATGTGCGTTCGGTTTTCGTCCATGAAGGCCGCTGATCGCAATCTAATCGACTCATTCGAGCTATGAAAAGAGTTTTGAGTATTACTTCTTGTTCGGAGACCTTGGGATGACGGAGTTCCCAGAGCGGCACCTTTTTGGAATCAGGTCCGATTACTTTGAGAGAACTGTTCATCGAGAGCAAAGCATCCACGGTCTGTGGAATCGCAGACGATTCGCACGTGCTATGGGAATCTCCTGCACGGAGCGCAAGCAATAATGTCTCCAATAAACCTCTCAACTCGGATGTGGGTTATAGCCGCCGCCAGAACGCTCGTGATTACTCCGTTGAGCACCTGGTTTGTCGAGCAGCTGTGGAGAATGGCAATGAACTAACGTTCTACGTCGCATACGGCTGCACAATTGGCGACTCAACCGACAAGAACCGTCATCTTCACTCCTGTCGACACAATCTGACTTCTTATGGATTCAGAAGACTTAGTGTCCAGGGTGTCGTTTCCGCCGCGCTGGCGCGCCAGAGAACTGTCGAGGCATTGCTCGCAGGAGTTTCTGCTGCGGCTGTTCTTGCGATATCCTTTCTACAACTTTTGACAGGTGCTCTCTTTCCGAAGAGGAAACTCATGAGTAGTCTAACCAGATTCACATACAGATGTGTCCCGTTGCGGTATCCATTCGTACGAATCGGATCGGGGCTAAGCAAACGGTGGAGCGGAACAGAGTTGGGAGCATAACGTTTCCCTAGCGATGTAGTATCCATTCCGGTTTTCCTTACTTTTCCCACTCATTGTCAGACACCCTTAAAAGGCACCCAAGAGTCCTGGGGAAGCCCAAAGCGATGCCCGAAAGCCGACGGCTGTTTTCGATTCCGATGGCGCAACATCTACATTTGTTCGCACGGACTCCGTTGTAATAGATGTTCTTGTAAGAGAGCGTTGGCGCGCAATTGACAAAGGATCCCTATCGTATCGGTTGCTTTCCGTGGTCATTTTTCCTAGCCCCTACATCGCCGACCGCGTCTCGACCGGGATTCACAGTCCGTCCGATAGACTTTGTTACCTCAATCTGTATTACATTACAGCGATCGAACATAGCGAGAAGTCGCGCTAAGAAGCCTCAAACAATGCGTAGACGTCGTGGAGACTTGTCGCCGAGCCAGCTTGTGAGGTTCCTTTCAAGGTGCAGACTCTACTGGTGGAACGAAAGCGGCAAAATTGATTTATCTGAAATAGTGCCGAAGTTCCTTGTGATAGTTAGCCGTGTGGAAGAATGGAGTCTTGCCGCTATGGATAGGCCAACTTGATGACGTGGCGCTTTTGCTTTTCCTCGGAGCTGCAAGGACTCCCTCTGTGCTCCGAGCGAAAATCGGGGTTAGCCGAGCCAGCCGTGAGGTTTTTTTTCGGCCTCCTTTGTTCTCAAAGGGAGCGCTGCTATCTGCCTCAGGAATCCCACGCCGTCCACGGGATTTCCCAATCTTGGAGTTCTCGGAAATTCACATTGCTTCCTCCCGAACTTCCTCAAGTAGATTCGTCCAACAAGATCTGTCGTCTTCGAACGAATTGATAAAAATGAGCGATCCAACCCATGAGCTGCGGTCGACTTGATCTCCATGCATCCAGAGGGTCCTACGAGAATGGAAGTGAATTGCGCCCAAATATCATTCTTGGGTGTGGGGAAGTATATCGGTGGAGGCCAGAGGGTTTCGACCGAAAATTTCGTTCATGTTGCCGGTTGGTCCGTTACCTGGAGAAATGGACCACAAAACTGGGCTAGAAAAGTGGAGGCTTACAGCGAGCCAAGAAAGTGGAGGCGAACACATCTGCGCAAAAGTGGAGCGAAAAAGGGGCAAGCACCTGCGCGGGAAAATTAGAGCAACTTATAGATATGCTTCACGAGTTCGTGTCAATACACCCATATCGACCAGTGGGAGTTTCAATCTGAAACTGTCACTGAGTAGAACGAGGGAGGTTGGCATTTCCCTCACTCAGTGCCAAATCTTGTCAGGAAGCCAAGGTTGACAAGTTCTCCCAATGGATAGGTTAGAAGGAGAAATTCAGGAAGATGGATTGGGGCACATGACGCACGCATACCGAACTGGCCACGAGAGTACGTCAAAGATCTTGAATAAATCACAGCGTCAGAGCAACGCATCCATTTGTCCGCCTCTCCAAGCGGAGGCGTCGCCATCTTCTATCTCTCTATCGGAGTTCGATTCCTGAAACTTCGGAACGTTACGGAGTATCCGTGGTCCGCCGTTATACAGCTCTTCCCCGGTGTCCTCCCGTTTCCCCGAATCCCGTTTCCCCGAAACTATGGATGCAAATGGCCGGGGATTGGGTGAGGTTAGGTTAGGTTTTGGGCGAGCGAGCATACGGGCCACACCGCACTGGCAAGCAGCTTTTTGAATATTTGGGTTTGGGGAAACGGGTCTCGGGGAAACGGGTTCGGTGAAACGGACTGTAACCTCTTCCCCTGGTCGCTCACGTCATCGTCGACGCGAGTCTTCCGCGGACCATCAAAAATCACTCTTAGATCTTGGAACGTGAAATTGAACGCTCATATGAACTCGACACGGCAAGTTTCCAGACGGAATCCGATCAGATTTCACAATGAGCATGAACGGAAATTCATCTTTGGATGATCCTCTACGAAGTACTCGATCCCCGACGGAAAGGGTCGGCACGCAAGTTTGTTCTCAGCGGGTAACGCGAACTTTAGTGCAAGTTTTTCGCCGATGCGGCAGCCGATCTTGATCACGCCATCCTGAATGTTCTTCTTTGGAACTGCAACAGGAAACACGGCAGCCAAGGTGACCTCTCAAAGTTTTCAGCGTGTCTGTCCGAAGTTGTCCCGTCCTACGGTTCGAATACTCGGTTCGACTTGGTTCGCGTTGGGGAACTTTTGTCCAGATTGGGAATCACCCATACCCTGTGCCGCAACTGAGTCCATCCGTCCTTCCGCCGAGAAAGTAGGAACTCATGCCCTCGGCGGGGAGGAATAGTAATCAGAGGAGCCATTGCCAGATTAGTTCGGAGTCTGCAGCGTGCAAAACTTTGAGACAACGTCATTCATTATCAGCCAGCCGGTATCAACGCTGGGCGATTGGATAAAAGATGTTCTAGATAGGGTTTTGTCTGCTGCGATCCTCGCAGACTCCCGCGCTGGATGCGATCGTAGCGGCTCCTGATGCGAGAGTAGACATTCATCGATCCGACACTATGTCTACGCAGAGTGGATTATAATCACTACTGTTTTTTATTCTCGCGCAGCAGTTGATTGTTTAGATCGAAGACTTCAGGAGGCACGAAAACGCCCGATCATCTGTTCAAGCCGCTGTTGATTAAACGATGAATGTTTCTTGTTCGAAAAACAGGCCCGAAGTTCCGGGGCATTGATTTATATTCCGAGCCGAGCCCACATCTCCAAGTTCGAGAACCGAGCGCGAGGGAGTTCTCGCAAAAAACGCCTTTGTCCGATTTTTTGCTGCTTCTTTGTTATCTTAGAGCCTCGTTAGCTCGTTCAACAGAGCAGCTTACGTGCGCCTACTCAGAACATCTCGAAGACATTCGCATATTTGCGGCATACTCATGAATTCCTCTAAATAACAGAATCCCACGCCCTCCGCCACGAAAGAAATGGAAGGAAAGGGAAAGAGCTTCGACACCTTGCGTGGGAGTCTGACGAGGGGAACGCTTACAAAGTTCAACTCCGACGCCGGATGTTTTCCCTTCCTATTTCTCTCTCTTTCCGGTGGAGCAAACCTCCCCAAGCAATTCTGTCCGACTTGCGTAACCTGTGATGTACCTGACTCGAACAGAGGGTTTGAACGAAACGGAAGCGTTTGTAAAGAACTCAGAGAAAGTTTGACCGCCTCCGAGGTTGAAGCGAATTCCAAACAAGGTCGCAAAGATCAGAAGGCGATCAGCATTGACAGGCTTTTGAGTGAATTATTTGCGAAAATTCGGAAAATAGATGGATGTGTTCTCTCCATCGATTCGGTTGATCTGGATATATATTGTCGACAAAATAAAAACCGCGAACATTCTAGGCATTGTTTGCAACGCTCAGAGATATATGAGCGAGGATTGGGGGTGGATTTCGATTCAGAAGGAACGTTATTCAATTATCCGACCAAGCTAACAGCAACAACAACACGTACGGACCTCGTCGTCCTGTCTCACGTACTACTCATCACTTCTGTGCTGTGTCCGAAACTCAATTACAGGACTTATTTTATGAATGATTCAGCCACCACGTCTAACAAGGGGCATGTATTCCGATTAGTGATCCGTTCCATCTTCTTTAATATTAACGCATGTATGAAAGAAGCACTCACATCAATTCGAGAAGAGAACCTTCCTCCACTCCCTCTCTGACGTCGTTTGTCCCCTTTGAGACGAACTCACAACGAACATACACTACTGAGGAAATCCCTCGTTCGGGAAGACTAGAAAGCGAGCTGGAGAGCGACTAAGCGAGAGTCATTCCTGCTTCGACCTATCTGATGACTTCTCTTCTGTTAGCTGCGAATCGGAAAGCGGTTCGCTGTGCCCTCGAGTCGATTCGAGTTGACTGAAGTCAAGGTGCTCTGGGCCGATCGGGGTTCTTCGTGTCCTTCCGTTAATCCTCCCAGTTGCCGCCGGTACAGCGAGCGAAAACGTTTTTCTCTCTCCTTTCCAACAGTTCTACTTTCGCCGGCTCCCCTCGTCCTTTCTCGCTCCGGTTCGTTCAACCGTTTGTTCCTTTTTTTTCTCCTCCTGAATCTCTATAAAGTAGCGGATGGCCTTGCACTTTCTGCACATGCGTCTGTCGCTGCCACTGGGTGGCTCATCGTCTCCGCTAGGCTCTCGCTTCCGTCTCCCCTTTCATTTCCACATCCCAAACTACCACCACCACCGCCGCTTTCATCATAAAACTTTTTCATCATCATCCTCCTCTTTCCCTTCGGCGCGGCTCAACCGAGAGTACGAGAACAAGTTGTTGTTGTTGATGTTGTCCGATTTTTTCTGCACAGGAACCAAGAATTGTTTTTTCTCTTTTTGAAGTCGTGCAGACCCGGTACAGTGGTGGTCATCGATATCCGTCTCGTGTTTCTAGAATCTGTTTCTCTTTTGTTCTATTTTGCTGTGAATCGAATAGATCTGAGAGCTAGTCATAGGTCCTCGTTTTTGCGCGAAAGCCATTGAATGGATGAGGACTTCCATGTCCCTCTAGAGTCGACTGAAAACAAGATAAGAAGATGGTAATCGAATGACGTATGAGCTCTTTACGAGAGGCCGACGAATGCAAGCACAATGCAGAGCAGAGGACCTTATCTGCCGCGAACATTTCCGACCGCAATGCGGCGACCAACAAGGGATGACAAAGCGAAAATGATTCCACCTCATTAAGGATGGCAAGCCATACTCTGAAATTAGTACGGGAGCGAAGCGACTCGCCAGATGGGCAAGCATGTCGCTTCCTACACGGTCCGATGACTCGCTGCCGGCCAGACAGCCCGCTCGAATGAGTCGGCCATAGCGCCCCCTAGCGCGCGGTCCATTAACTCTCTAGGTTAAGTGGTGTCTGAAAGCTGAAAATAGCTTATTCGAGGGAGCATGTGCGCAGGTGAAAGAGTTTCGGTGGGTGGTGGAAGGCGCTCCTTGCTCGCCCGCTAGCTAGTTGACGAGCGTGGAGCAGGAAACAAAGTTTAGTGACTTTTGTACATATAACGAAAATGGTTCGCTCGTGGTGTGCGGGTACGACGTCACTCTGGCTTCTGGGATGCTCGTCGGGTAGCTACACAATCTCTGGTATGTGTCTGCTTCTTTGCGTGTGTCACCTAACTCGTTAAGGAACCCTGACAAGCTAGCTACCCTCCTCTGAGCGATACAGCCACGAAACTTTTTCATCCGCTCAAACCGCTTGGCAAACAGTGTTGCAGATCGTCTCGTGTGAGCGTTCTCGAGCATTCTCTCGAAGTTCCTGCACGTGACACCTCTTCCAGCTTGAAGGGATGAGCAAGTCAATCCGAATCATTAATGGTCAGCTCGGTCGTAGGTCTCGCCGCCTACTTCGGCTCCTCAGCAGCCGGCTCTTGTCCCCCTAAAACACCTAGCTCGAACGGTTTCGTCCTCCGGGCTTGGTGTAGTAGTTTCACTGTGCTGCTCCGGTTGCATTCGCCTAGTTTTCGGTTCAATCGGAAGCAATCAGGCGAGTATTCGGAGAACGTGCTCGCGATCCGGGAAACCCACCTACGCGGATACCGAATAGGACGTTCATTCGAACACCAGCGGATGTAGAGAGGACTGCGCTCGGTTGAGTGCGCGTGCAACATGTTCGGCCATTCAACGTCATTCGCTCGAGCTTTTCGGCCCACCGAAGAATACCCGGGAGGATTCAATGGGCCCGAGAGCGAGTTGTGTAAAATTTCATGGCTTCCTGTTCTCGATGCGGATAGGTTCGAGTTCAGAGAAAGGGTCACCAGCTGATGAGAACGACGTTTTTTCTTGTTGTTTGTCGAACGAGAGTGAGCATCCCGCATTGTTCTCTTCTGATGTCTCTCTTGAACTCTTTTTCGGCATTCATCTCCCGGACAAGCACTGCCGTCGCGTTTAGGAACAAAAGCAGTGCATGAACGAAACTCGGCGAGACGCGTTAAGGCCCGGTCGGACATTTCCGACGTTCAGCCGAGGTAATTGGCAGTCTCCAATGAGGACTCAACAAGCAATTTCACTAGTCTTGTGTTTTCTGCTCTGCTCGTTCCATTGCAAACTGCTGAGCCCCCATGTTCGAAGTTCGCCGCTCTCTATTAGTCTGCAAAGAGGGGGCATGTGACCACCTCAGGGTTTGCTTGCATTTCGTCTGAGAGCGAAGCCGAGTTTTTTTTCTCTCTCTCGTTTCGCATTATCTCTGGTGGGAGTGATTGAAACGGCTGAGAAACGGCTGTTCGGGTGGATTGACGCGAGCGCAACGCTGCGCTGTAGCTGGGAAAATTCCTAGACGTGGAAAAACACTTGGGACTGAAAGCATGGGACGCACGCAACGTTCCGTGAGAGTGTCCTCAGTCCCGCATACCGTGTGTTTACGTAGAGCAGCTCGGCCACCAGCTACCGTTTGTACCCCAGACGACAAAGTGAGTTGCATTCCCCTAGAACGTCACGGAAATACTTGAACGAAATCCAGCATCTCCATTGAACTCTCTCGCTTTTCTCCGCGGGGAGCGTGCTTCTAGAAATCATCAACAGCACACCCCTGTTCGAGAGCATTTTTTATCGAGCCACGGTTCAAACAGCCTACCAGTCATCCGCTGATCAGAAGCAGAAACACTGCGGCTGCCAATCAGCCCTGAATCAGATGCACAGGACTGTAAGCGACGGAATTTTTCGCTTATAGGCTGAGTCGAAGCGCGGCACCAGACTTCTTGTCCCCGCCCAGAGTTTGTGTCACGGGGCAATGGGTCCTGGCTCGAGCCGATACGCGTTTTTCCCTGTTGAGGTGAAAGAATATTGTTCTACGAAGCGTTGATGCTTTCTCCGTCGTTGATTCGCTCGTGTGTTCGGCAGATGCTGAATCGTGAGCTTCCTCCCTTCTCTCCTCTCTCCGAGTCCGACCTGGAGCGGACTAGCACGTCTATCGAATCGAATTCAATATCTCTCCCCGGTTGGTTGCAGGCCTTTTGTTTTCTTCCACGGAAGAAAACCGCGCAGGAGCATCTCTGGTTGACGCTTCGCCCCCGTCTCTGATCAATACGTGGCGCTATGCTCGAACATGCGGCCTCCCCGATTTTGTTCTCCTGCGTTCGATCTGTAGAGAAAATGCGGAAAGTGAAAGACGTATCATGGATTTTCCCTGGCGGATGTCATCGTTTATCAGGCCGTATCATGTGGACTCTCGATGAGAGGCGGTGAAGATCATCCAAATGCCAATAGTCGTTGGTGTATCGTCCAGTGGAGGACTCATGTTTTCCGCCGTCCTTCTGGACATTCATTTCTCGGTGCCGTCCAGCATTCATTCAGTGTTGGGGCGGTCGACAACATCTGTGACCCTTCCCATGAACTCAATCAGACGCGTGGGAGGTGTGCAGTGATCTCTCGCTGCATCCAGCCTGCCAACAACGAGCTGCTAACATCATCGGCCTAGAAAAACAGATCCGTCACGGAGAAAGAAATCACGGTTTATTGAGTCTTCTCGAGCTTCACGTCCCTCTCGTTTGCATTCTGCGATAGATTCTAGGATTCGATTGCGCAATCGCTGTTCTGACTTGGATTCGTAACTCGAACACGGGAGTGTCATTATAAGGCTTGACAGGGACTTGCCCAACTCACTCAGTTGATCTGTATACACAGCGCTGGTTTGTTCGTCCTGCGCAGCAAATTGCCAAGCCGACGTTCGTGAGTTTTCGTGGCAAGAATGGCAGAGGAACGCTGCCGAGTTCCCTGGGAAGTTATTCACAGATTTGTCGGTCTATGAATAGCTGCTGAGTTTGATCAAGACACACCTAGGTAGCTCACATTATCAGATTGGTTTGAGGCGAGCTAAGCCGATCCCAGATCAATCCAATCCGGGCCCGAGCGTGAGGATTCGGGAAGATGATCAAGCTACGCAGAGACTGCTCATCGTACCCGCGGGGATGAAGAAGAAGGATTTATCCAAAACCTTAGCCGCCATCTAGGAGCAGAGCTGGCTCTTCCTCAGAGATTTTGTGGAAATCGAGGAAACGTGCTCTCTCCCTCGAGATCTGGCTCCATCCGAGCTCTTGCCAATCATATTCCACGGAGTCAACGTATATTCGCTTTGACTGCCTCCCGAGAGTGAGATAATTGTCAAAAAAACGGGAAGTACACCAAACCTCAGGGGATTCGAAACTGGGTCCTCTGAATTCGAAGACACATCGAAGATCGTCAATCAATATTCGCTCAAAGTAATTTGCAATTGCTGGGGATCATCACAGAATGATCGAAAATTACGTTTTCGCTGCAAATGGAATGCTCTTCTGCACCTGGAGGGAACGGGACCATCTCACTGTACACACAACATCGAAGAGTACCAGCGGACTGTCATTGAGGACACGGTGATTGTGGTGGGAACGTCTTCGCCAACGGTAATTGCTCCTTATTCTGTCCCCGCCGGCGTTGTCGAATCACCTGGCCAGTCCTTTTTCTCTGAATGAGGGACCGCAACGTTGTCCGACATCTTCTGGTGTGGGCCCTCCCTGAGAACGAATTGGAACGTTCGAAGAACCAGGCACGTCCCTAGCTGCCCTCCTCTGAATGCACACGAACACAATGTATCCTCGCTGCACTGCTTCACTGTGAGTGAGCATACACAGGTCCCTACATAGTCCCTCGCATGAAGACCATTTGGGTCTCGAACATTTGTGCTATCGATACCCGTATCGGAAACCCCCGTGATAAGACACATCCGCGTCCGACAATCAGGCCCCGGAATCAGTCAACGATTTCCTTCGCAGTTGGCTAGACCTGCATAAAAAACTCGGAAGTGTAGAGAGAAGGAGGCAGATGTATGGCCTTGAGAACATCGTACTCTCTCGGCTAACTCACAGAGTTCTCAATCGATCACTTCGTGAGGTGCCGAAATTCGGAATCTTTGTTCCCAAGGACCACCAAAACGCTGAAAGCGTCAGAAGAACAGAGGTTCCAACCCTTCAATGTGCCTTAGATTATGTTGTCAGGGAGTCGAATGTACTACGGGCCCGAGTGAGTGAAGCTAGCCGTGCTGACAAAGCTGTCCGATATTATTTCTAGCCGATATAGTATCGGGTATCTGTTAACTCTTCGCTCGAGAGTTATTGCAGCCATCTTCTCGCCGGGAAGCGGTGGGGGTGATGACCACGAGGAAACGTTCTGCTTGTAAGCGTTTTCGCGCCGACATACGCTTCTGTGACCGGTAGCGCCCTCGACGTCGCGGAACGGATTCCTCTCAAAAAATGTTTCCCCCTTCGACCGCACGTGGCGCGCGCGTGCGTGCACACCCGGCTCCGGGTATTCTCGCAGATTTCGAATCCAAAAGAAGCAGCTCACGTTTCCCCGATAAATCAGACGGGAAAACATGGATTTTCCACCCTCAGAGCTCGGGAATGCAATCTCGAAGACCTTGACATAGGAATTTGAAGGCTGGAACACAATTTCAGGCCCTCAGATCGATTTTGCCTCCTGACATCGGCCGCAAAAGTTTCTTGACAACTTGTATGGAGTCGTATGGGTTCACTCTTAGGATTCGGAATTCGCGACATTGTGCATGGTAGAATGATGGCGGAAACGTAGCTCCAATCCAAAAGCGAGATTTTTCCCCATAGGCCGAGGACTTCGAGCGGATCGGCTCAAGTGCGAATCCTCTTCAACAGAGTCTCCGAGTTGAGAAACCCGGCTCGATGACCCTTGACGATAGATATGAGCCTGCGTTGGCAGTTTTGGAGTCACTTCGCAGATATTCCCCCGCTCAGCCGGAAATAGAATGCACTCCGCTCACACCTAATGAGATTCTGATTCTCTACCAAGTTCCAATTTAGATTGAGGTTTCGTAGGGAACTATTAGTCCTAAGCGATGGCCGCACTAAAACGATTTGCTCTTAATTCGCAGAAACTGGAGGAGAGTGCAGTTTGCCCGAGGAGGCGTTACAAGACTCGCCAGCTCGCATGTACTATATGAGTAAGTGCTTTCCGTTCTTCCTTCTTATTCCTCAGGCTGGTGCGTCAGGAGATTGAGGTTTCAGGAACCTCTTATTCAACGCGAATAGCGAGGCCACACGGCTCCGGACTGCCAGCAAGGCTACCGGGACTTTATCCGAGTTATTTTTAGGAGTCGGCATTATTCAACGTTGATGGAAATGCAGATACCCGAATAACAGAGAACGCTAAACGGACGGAAGCGCACACAATGTTTGTTCGTGCTTCTGAGTGGGAGTTTACGCTTCAGTCGCACGCTCCGCGAGTTTCCGAACCTTCTTAACGCACGCGAAGTCGGAGAAAAGATAAATGCTCAAGCGCTTTCCGTTCTGCGTCGCCATTTCTTTCTCTCTGTCGGTCGTCTTCTCGAAGCGGGGAGGGCGGACTGTGTTCGAGTCGCGAACATGGTACTCTTCCTTCAAGCTGAGGTTCTGAACATGTTTATGTACGACTCGAGGTACTCGAATGCTGATGGTGTCCGTGAAACTCGAAGGCTATCTGCGACCGAAGTGTGACTAGATTCAGGAACCGTAAAAAGGATGACCAACGAAAGTGGTAACCATAGGTCGGGTTCATGTACACCCGAGGACGCAGCCGTGGAGGGATCCTTCCGTGAACTTCTGCCTTGAACGTGAACTTCGCATCTACATCGGATATTTCAGCTCCCGTTCTGAGGAAAAGCATTGCGAAACGATCGCATCTATTCAAGATTCCATAACAATGTGAATCAAAGGGCTCTGGATGAAATATTCACCCGTGAGTCAGACCCTGTGGCACACACTCTGCGTATCGACGGTCGGATCGAAACCGAAGCAATCCATTTTGGCGAACTCGTCCACAAACTTTCCCACAGGCTTGAGAAGACATTCCGACCGAAGGCTCCCGGCGGTCCTTGGAAGAGACTACGACCGGGGTCTCAACACAAATCCTCCCGAGAGAGAACTCTAAAGCTATCCATAAGATGGGAACTCGAAGGTTGACCTCTGTGACAGGCGAAACAGGGTTCTTTTTTGTGTTCTTGTGGTAAAGTCGACGTGCAGTCTCGACGCACCGCCGCCGCCGTTCAACATCAGGAAAAACTCATCCTGCGGGAATCTTGGACAGTGGATTGTGCTTTCGACTCGCTGGCACAGGGAGGGTCTTGCGGAGAAATTCAAGTTTGCAGCTTGTGAAACGGATGATGCGCAGAAAATGAGCCAAGATTGCTTCAATGAATGCAACGAATAGTTTTCTCGGATTGAACCCCAAGACCCGAGAATCCGAGCCGAATGAGCGAGTAAGTTCCGGAGTCTCGTGGCGCCATGCTGAGCCATGGAGACATCATCAATTCGCTTTGATTAGTCGATACTTTATCGACATCTTCGACGATCAGCTGGTTGGGCGAGCCTGATACGAGACTTGAATGCTCCAGACCGCTTCTCCATCAGCCACGAATGACTCTCACGAAGTGGAGCAATCGTCAAGCAGGGAAACGGGGAAAGGAGGGGGAGGGGCTGAAGCCACTCAGGGCGTATTAGAGTATTTGCTCGGCTTAAGGAACCGGACACGGCCGTAAACAAAGCCTGTAAACTCGATGTGAGGGCGTACTACCCATTGAAGAATGCGAGGCTTCAGGTTCCCTATCCATGAGAACGAGCGACCAACCAACCAACCAACCGATCGACCGTAGCGCCCTCGCTGGGGTTTCCATGAGTTGGAACTGTGCATCCTCTCACTCGGCCTCCGACTCCCGAGGTGGGAGCACACACGTGTACTTCGACTCTCGACAAGGTCCCGTTCCGAGTAGCTGTTATTGTCCCTTCTAGTGAGTTCTAGCAAGTGAACCAAGTGGCAGTGTTGTGTATGAGCCCCATGAGCCACTGTTTGGGCTTTCGAGTGTGAAAGTTAGTGCCACAAGCTGTGTGATCTGTTTGTTGAGAGGTGTCTTGCACTGTCACTGTCACTGTGCCTTGAGAGCCATGACTTACCTGTAGCAGAGGATTTATTCCACGTCTCGACGCTTGAGGATACTGACATCGACAAATGCAGCTCAACATGACGAGTGCGGTGACCAACCTCCCAAAAGCAGGGATTTGAAAGCGAGATTTTGGCCTCAAAGCTTTCGTAGACCGAGATTCCGTGTAGCCAACTAGCCGTAGCACGTGATACAAACAAAGTTCTTACCCTAGAATTCCCCCGAACTCGAGAATGCAAGTGGGATTGAGAACGATGTTGAATATTTGCTCTTTTTACATTGAGCGACGGACCCAACGGAGTGAAAAAATCAGATGGTCCTTGAAATCAATCGAGCGTCTCTTCAAAAAGAGCGCTTAGGGGCCAAGGAGGTGGCCTGGCTGACGATTGAGCAGATCGCCCGTTTCTAGAAGTTTTCTGCATTGAACGAAATTTGAAACGGTGGGAACGTTTCGTCGTTTTGACTGAAGCGCAATCAGATCCGCAAAAGCGGTGCCGTCGACGGCGCGAACAGTTTCTTCCGTTCGCCGGCAGATAGGGAACGCGTTATCGGCGTTGCCTCAATGTTTTTCTCTGTGGTCCCGGTATCTACGAAGGCTCTCCCTCGAGCTGTTGTTCCCTTTCGAATGTTTCCGATGATGGTTTCCATGACCGTTGGGTCCGTACATGTGTTAGGGAGCCCGGCAGTCGAACCATTTTCTTCTCCGACACTTGCGAAACATTGGACCTCTCGCAGAGGCCAGTGAAGTTTTTGTGCAGTCTTGTTTGGAGTTTTGAGTCCAGGCTCATGCAAATTCCAACGCTTCTGTGAACGGAACGAACTGCCCGTGCTCGGTGTGCAATCGTTGAAACCGAAGTTAACACTCAAGACGCGGATCTTTTTGTTGCGAAGAGATAGGAAACGTTTGAAGCAGCTGGCACGGTGATTCGTCAGGTTCTTCCTTCCTTTTTTCCTTACTCTCGTTTGGAACCAGCACAACATCGTTTGGATTTGCTTTCGTTTTATTCCTGGGATATTGCATTCTCGAGTCGGTTGAGGAAAGCCGTACTTGAAAGTTTCTAACTCTGACCCATTCGACGAAGTCTAGTGGTGGAAGCGAAACGTTTTGAGGCCTAGAAGGAATTGTGGAGTGCTACAGATCATCTATTTCAAAACCGCAACGTTTTCGCAGTTCGCTGGTTTGGTCGTCTGCGCGACGAAATGCAGCATGCACGTTAAAAGCGCGTCATGATCTATCGGTACATGTACCTGGTCAAGAAAGACGGTCACGAGTCCGATTGCGAGGACTCGAGCTCCGGCGATGAGCTCGAGCGAGGACTTGATCCCCAGACTCGGCCCGAAATTAATAAAGGTAAGAAATTCACGTGAACGCTCGCCTTGAGCGTATGACCAGGAAAGTTTTTACCCTGACCGCCACGGGCAAGACGTGCCCATGGAGCTTTTATGCATCTACCTACTTCCAATGCAACCAGGGTGAAGTTCAAAGCTGAACAACCTCCCGGCACGGCCGAACAAGTCTCAGAATATTCACGGCCCCAAACTTCGCTACATCAAGAACCTGCCCAGAAAGTAAGATTGCGAAATCTTCGAGGGCTCTGAGCCTTTGGGAGAACTTGGTATGTTTAGAACATCACGGCTGTCGAACATCATGCGTCTTAGCAACCAACCCTCGTTATATTTTGTCGAAATATCTCCCGAAAAGTCTGTCGACCCCTTGTTTGTCGACACTTCCGATCGCTATGGAACCGAAGCGCCTGACTCCTGGGAAAATTAGCCAGAGACGGAAAGTACGCCATGTTTGCTGGGGAAATTCTCGAAAATGCGCGGAGACAGGCTGTCGCCATGAGCTTCGACCGTGTTCCACGAGAAGACTTCTCCGATGGCTGATACTCACATCAGCTATAACACTACTTCAACCGCTGCTTGATACTTTAGTAAACGAAGCAGCTTCCCGACGGCATTCAAAGCTTATTCTCAAAACAGCGATTGTTCGCGGAGCCCAGGATCCAACGGGATTCCAAAGGGGGCTCGGACTTTAAAAATAGGCCTAACACTAATCCTCGGGGTTAAGATAAGGGAAGCACGAAAGCTGCAGTGCAAATAGGATGACAACGGCGAACGGGTTACGCGTCTTCTCTCTGGGAGCTCCAGAAGCCGGTGCCGAATCTTGAGATGAATTCTGCGGGGAAACATTGCGTTGACAATGTGTTCCCGATTTCTTGAGACGTAGAAGATGTGAATCAGGCCAACATCGTATCTTCGAAGCAGCAGGGACGTCGTTACAACATCTCGCTGGGAAAAAGACAGAGAACTACAGCATTAGCTCGGTGCAAACCTGCTCCGGTAATATTCAGAGCTCATCCTCATCCGATCTGTGCGAAGTTGCCTCATTCTTCTTTAGCAACGTTTCAAGATTTGAGCAACGTCTGGACAGATCGTCGGAGATTTCAATGCGCCCCCGATTGCTGGGCGGCTGGACGAGCGTAGCGAGAGGCCCATTGTTCAGAGAGTCTTGAAGGCGCAGGAACCTTAAAGCCGTCAGCTGTTTCACGGGAACCGGTGGCGTCGTATCTGCCCATTCGGCGATTTGCTCCTTCATCCCCCTCTCGTTCTCTGCGACTCTCACATATTGGACGGCGAGAGAGGGACAGAGAAAGAGAGATAGAGAGGGATAAAAAGAGAGATTGACGGGGAAATTAACGCACGGAATGTCCGATGGTCATGAGCAAGAGTTTTCCGTTCGCAGCGTCTTTGACGTATGCGGGATCCGCTGCTGCTGGCCCGACGAGCAATGAACGAGCCAGCGAACGAGGGAGCGAGCAAGCACGCACGCAAAGTGCGAGAAGCTCAATTTTCTTGACGTGGTCGTTGAACGCTGCGGTCAGCGACTCAGAGTCCAACTTCGTTAACGCCCATTACCGGGATCTTCGCTCCGACTTTCCGCAGCGGCACTCTCGCGGCTCGTTTCGCTCTCTTCCTCCGCCACTCTTCCGTATCCTTACCTTTTAGTGGTTCACCCTTCCGTTAAACTCACCGTAGTTCTCCTCATCTACTTCCTCTTCCTTCCGCGACTGGGAGCGTCTTCTCTTCTCGGTGGCTTCATTTTCCGAGTATTTCTCCTCCTGGTTTCCTATATTCTCATCTGCCGCGCCTCTGTCCCCTTCTGCGCTCTATTCCGTTCTCCCCCGACTCTTCCTCCCGCTCCCGTTCCCGATTCATGCTTTTCCTCGTCTCGTTTCGCGCTCAGTTCCTTCGTTATTCCTTGTTCCCCGCGGCCGCCTTTGAGGTTCCGTTGATTCCTCGGTATCCTTATCTAGCTAGCTTCCGCCTTCTTCCGTTGATGTTCATGAGCCTGCACACCAAAAACCAATTCCATCCACACCTCAAATTCAGGCCTGTTGTCCTCTCATGTCATATCACCTGATGATGCCCAGGAACGTTGTTGTGCAAGATATGTGCAAAAGACGAAAGATCGATCACATCGGGAGGACAAGTTTGCCACCCGGAGCAGGTTGCTTCCTTCTGCACTCAACTCCCTTTCGTCGGACGCTCTTCCCCGGTGACTCGGTAAAGTTGTCTTTCACGATTCGTTGGCTTCCGCCCCGGAGCGCTCAGCTGTAATCATGCCTCCAGCGGTTAAAGAGTTTGCCGGGCTTCGGCTGACAATGGCCTATCTTGATTTCCGCGGAGTTCTCCTTACTCTGCGAGTTTCGCTCCTAGTTATTCTACTCCAGAAGTCCATCTGTTCCTCTTTCCGCTCTTCGTCGCAGGAGAGGTTTTCGATAGACTTAAAGCGTTCGGAAACATCCAACAATACACCTCAAACAACTCGAAAACTCGTCGAGCTCCATGAAAGGAGAACGCCAAGCGTACTACTCCGGTAGCGAACGGTTGTTCCTTTTCCTCTTGCTCGCTTCGTTTCCGGCAAACAGCGATCCATCCCCGTTGTGGCCTTCAGAGATGCATTCTTGCGGAGCGTTTCTCCACAGTTTCAATACCTGGTGCGGTCTGATTTGTTGGATCCACGTCAGCGAAGTTTTGGGCCTGCGGGGTTCGGATTTCCCTTGGTGGAAGGGAACGCACCGAGGAGGCGGGATACCGGAGTGCCTGTGAATCGAATTCGGAAGGAACACGAACCGGTGGAGGGTATGAAGAGAAATTACCAAGAGAACTTCGTTTCGTGGACTCCCACAGTCGGAGCGGTCAACCGGATAAATGAGAACTCCTCGGAGAGTTTCGCGGCGCTCTGAAAAACATTCGGACATCATTATTCACACCAAAACAGGAATAGAAATGGCGTTTGGATGCTGCAGAGCTCTCTCAGGACGACATTTGAAAACTATCGACAACGTCGAATTTGGCCCTGGCTCCAGTTCTCGGCGGTTACAATCCGAAACCTTATGTGAGGAGTCGCGCCCCTTATGGTGGAGATATCGTCTCCCCACTTGCCATCCTGGTCATCGCGGAGGACCCGATAGCACTTGCGACCAATGTCGGGGAGGAATCGGTGCTTCTTTCAAGTGGGAACAGCGTTCAGATTCTTCTTTCGATACTTCTCGCTCCCATGCGGAGAATTCGCGGATTTTAGTCACGTTAGACTGGATCGCTACGTGATCTCAAAGACCGCGGGTGTTCTTCAATCACCGACAACTTCCAAGGATGGCCTCAGTATAACCGGGAACTGTTGCTCATGCTCGGTTCGGCTCTCTGCGTCCAACTTCGGTCCCCGTTCCTTTTGGGAGCCTGCCATAACGGACCGCTGTGTATTTATTCGGACTGAAGCTCTAGCCGTGGGAGTTCCGTCCATTTCTCGAGGAAATTCTCGCGGGCAATCCGCGAAACGTTTCTCCGAAACCGTTTCAACCTGTTCTCGAATCGTGATCGCCTCTGAGCCATGGAGTAACTGCCTCTCAGTTGGAGAGACTCATAGAGAGACCTTGGCACGGCGGAGCTTACCAGATTCAGACGGCCGTCCGAAAAAGTTCACGAATACCGCAAATGGATGAAGACGGATGGATCCTCATTCATCTGGGTCTGGCTCTTTTTCTCTTTGTGATGGTTTTGGCCGATGCAACAACCAATCCATCCATGAGCTCAGACGAGAGCTCTGGAAAAGAGATAACGCTTCGGAGGCCCATGACTGCGAAACAAGCTCATTGCAAGTGTCACTTCGCTCGGAGCAGAATGCAACGATGTGGTCCGCGGTCATTTGCTGCCTCCGATCAATAATTCACCTGGTCCAAAAATATTCGTCCGGACAAGCGCGTTGTCCAGTGGCACTGTTGCTGCCGTTCTGATCGATAATGTCCAATGATATCAAATGAAACGGCGAATTCTTCTGCCAAAGCGTTCGCATTCGATTTCGTTTCACTCGTTCCCTCCTCCATCTGGAGTTCGAGTGAGTGTCGGTGCCTCTCTCGGTCTCCTCTCGTCCCCCGCAGTTGACTTCGAGGGATTGTCTCAGTCATCGAGTCGATGAGGCGGAAAATTGCGTGCTCCACTCACGCCTACAGAAATCGTCTATTGGGTTAAGGAAGGAATACGCTCAGCAGCTTCTCTGCATCCGGGGATAATTATTCATTTCTCTGCGCGGTGAGAAACGCGGATTTCTATTGTTATTAAGCTCGCGATCGCTAAGCGACTCGGTGAGTCACCGGGAAGTATTCCGCAGTTTCGTTGATGACGAGAACCACACAGGGATGATCCTATTTAGATGTAGAGTAGTTTTGTTGCGACTGAAGCGGTGAGCGCCTTGTTGCGGCATGTGGCTTTGACAGATAAGGAAACGGGCCTTGTTGGCCGTGGCGAGGCAGCCGAGCAAAGCAGGGAAGTCGCTCCAGCTTGAGAAACCATACCCGGTATGATAATAACAGAAGCGCTCAATGCTTGGCGCTATCTCAATTGGGCTTCGCCCACAAAATATCCAGCGTCTGGACGCGCTTGGTAGAACGATTGTGCCTCAAGCCATACTCTCTTCTACTGTGTGTATACCGTTCGTTAGAGCCTCTGCCGGCATCAGCTTCGTGCGATTCCGCCCCGCACGTGAAATCATCTTTCCGCATCTCGTCCTAGCATCAAGCCGATGTGCCGAGCAATATGCGCGAGCGACCTCCGCTCTCCGAGCTCCAATTCAGCAATGTAGGCGGACGCCCTTGCTGGAGGTGGGACCCTCGGAGCAACTGTGGCATGAGAACAAATGCATACAGTCACCTGTGATCTTCAGCGTTCTGTCTAAGGGGTGGCCTCATTCGAGAGACGCTCATCTATGAAGTTCTCGCTCGAGGGTCCCCTGATAACCCCATGATAGTATTGAGGTGCTTGAAACCTTCACCCGAAAGATGAGAACTTTTCCGAGGAAGAGAAGAAGGGAGAGAGAAACGAACCAAGAGTGTCTGGTTGCTTCCTCTGGCGTAAGTTTCTACGATTCAGCCCGTACAGATTTGCAAGCTCGGCGAAAGCCGTGCGCTGACCGCGATAGCGTGATTTATGGGCTAGACAGGAACCCACAATTATTCCGCCGGTGGCGGATGCAAGCAAATTGTTCCCCGTCAGAAAGTCGACAACCGGATCCGCATTCCGGGAGAAATGGTGTCGCGAGATAATATGTGAACACGAATCTCATCGAGTTTCGCATTTCGATCGGCGCATCAGTTCAAATGGGTGGATGAGGTGTCTGACTGGATGAAGTGTACTCCGTCGGGGAGATGTTTGTGGACGAAAATCTTGGGGAGGGGGAGCATCGCCCCCCGTCCCCCCTTGGAACGCTACTGCTCTTGACTCAAACTTCAACCGCCTCTGCTTCTTGCCTCGGCGCGAACAGTCGAGAACACTAGTTCCAAAACGAGTGTGTGATCGCTAAACGGAAAGTATAGGCATAGAAAAAGAACATGCGTCGATGACTATTCCAGCTGTACGCTTTCGAAGGCAGCCCACTGCGTGAACAGTTCGGACAGATGAGCATCGGGCTGTGTTTGATTTGAAGATCGAGGATCATGATTATAGAGTAGGACGTCTATTTTCTTGAAAAAAAAAAACCATAGACGTTCATTGTTGAGGACTTGTCGCCTGCGACGACCTCAATCGGCCGATTGTCGGAAAATTGTTTGTCATGCATTTGCGGGAAAACGGAAGCTTTCTCTCGCCCGGAAGCATTCAGCGAGGCCGTTTCCCTCCGTTGAGTTTCCCATTCGAGAATTATATATTTGTTGGGATGCGCACGTTACGCGTAGGCAAGCCATTGAGCGCATTCACGCATCCGAGGTCAGAGTTTATTGTGGCCCCACACACTACACATAAGCATGCGGGTCTAAATCGAGAGGGTCTTGCTGCTCGGGAAGCAAACTAGCTGGCTGAAGTAGGAAAGGACGCTACGGCTCGTGGGATCTGCCCACTTCAGGCGGCTGCGGTCCGCGCGCCCGAGAGGAACGGAAGATGAAATTCCCCAGTCGAGTGGGAGCCAGATTTAGCTCCCGGAAAATGCCGAAAGCCCGTCGTCGTCGTCGTCTGGATCCCCATTATGATCATCACCACCATTCTCCGTGATCATTTCTATGATAACGCTCGGCGTGGGGCATCTGCTCTGCATCGGAAGTCCCCTCCCACAAACGCCTCAGCTGGAGGAGCCATGTGGGCGATCTCCAAGATCGCTCATTCGTCGATAGGACCGGTTAGGAAAGCTTCAGCTCATGCGAGACTTCCATCGCCTCGCCACCGACTGGAGTTTCGATCACATTCAATGCATCAGCCATTACACGCACGATTTCTCTCGAATGCATGCTCGACATCCGTGGCGATGCCATACGCGTTATGCTCGAGGGAAAAAACCTGGGAGTCAGATGAAGGAACGACAGTTTCCCGCGGAAGGAGCGAACGAAGAGTTGGAAAAGACGGCCTGAAAATTGAAATTCAGAGCGTGCTAAGTAAGAGCCCGGAACAAATGGTTTCAAGAGCTCTCGCATGTCATCCACGAACTCTGGAGATGTCATGCCCATGTCCAAACCACGGGAATGGCTTGAAATATTAAGGAAACAGTTTTAGAACAGTATCTCGCTGATCAAGATCTTAACTTTCGGAACTCTGATCCCTGAAACGCATCCATCAGAAAAACCTCTATCGGCGAGTCAGTCTCCTGGAGGACCGGGGAACGTAGAAAGAGAACCATGAACCGTAGACTACGCTTTCCTCCTGAGATACGCACCTGAGCAAACTGACTCCTCCTCGTTTGTGGGAAATCTCCAAAGACCACGGTCGTTTTTGAGGTTTTCGTCTTCACTTCGACACGAGAGTTGGCAGATCCAAAGTAGACAGTCTCAAGCCGCGTCTTGGAGTCGCTGCTTGCAGTGCTCAGAATGACGTCGGAATCGGATTTTGGGTGCGACGGGAGCTTCTCCAAATGAGTCTCGCAGTGGGTATTGTGCTGTCCTTCCGCCGTTGTCCATCAGACGGCAGGGGACCTGCCGTGAGTGCAAGACTGTGTGCACGGTGCTCGATAAGGAGCAGTGCTCGACAGAGAGAGGCATTAACCCCCGACAGACTC
The DNA here is from genome assembly GCA_028455905.1 of Neoseiulus californicus. Lineage (NCBI taxonomy): Eukaryota > Metazoa > Arthropoda > Arachnida > Mesostigmata > Phytoseiidae > Neoseiulus > Neoseiulus californicus. The sequence goes on from JAMQGS010000008.1 coordinate 5,850,017, forward strand.
CTTGTCGCTGCTCCTGTCGAGTCTCAAGTCATGGACGGCGACAACAACAGCAACAGACACAACGACAACACTAAAAGCAAGAACAATGAGACGAACGAAGGACGAACGTCTATTATCTCAGCAACGAATGGATACCCGGCGAGTCTGACCGGCTCTTGCAGGACGCCGGCGAAGACGATATCTTCGTCGCCTCACTGATCTGTAACGGGGAGCACCCATTCAGAACATTGGAACGGTGCACATCATTGCTTTGAAATCGACTTTGTTTGAGCCAGCAGACTCTGTCGGCTCGGTGCTTTGCAATCGTTTGAGCGGCGTCGTTTCAAGAAACGAAAAACGGTGAGAAATACAATAGACCACCTCCTGGGATCCTCCCCTTGAGAAAGGATCACTTCTACCTCAGGCGAGCAGGAGAATGTACCGACCCCCCAGCCAAACGAGCGGCGGGCTGACGGACTATTCGGGTCGTTTCTGAGGGGTTGCCTGGCTTTGACGGAGTAAGAGTATGGAAAAGTTGCATCCGAAGCAGAAGCGTGACTCGCTGGCGGTCTATTAAGAAACGAACAACGATGATGACGACGGCAAGCGGGATGACGCCGCCGGAGCTAGGGAACCGGACGATCTCAAAGAGAAAGATGATTTACAGCCACGAGTGGCAGCTTTGTTGGATGTGAATGCTTCAGTCGGATTGCTCGGTTCGCAGTCTCCTGAGAGTTCATCAGAGCTCTTGCGTTCATTCGCGTTCACCTGACGTTCACCGCCGTTGTTCCCTTGGTGGAGGAGGATTCGAGAAAACAAATACCGCTCGAATACATGGACTCAAGGACCAAGTTCGAACATTATACATCGATCTCTCGGAATAGATACAAGAATTGATGAATAATTCTTCCCTCTCCGTTCCTAAGCGATGAATGAACAACCCTTCCTGAAAACTTTGAAGCACTCGAGTTGTTTCCGATAATTTCCCGTGATCGTACCCAGTATCGGCTCTCACGAGAATACTCGACGAGAGAGAACGAGGGCTCTCCGTTCCATCGGAGCTGAGACCATCAACTTAGCTCATGGATGCGACGATAAGGACAAGGCAAGAGTAGTTGTCCGGTATTTTTTTGGTCTCGGAACCTACGAACTCGGATAAATCTCAATCAATGACCGCCGTTTCACCTTAATTGATTTCTTCTTGCTGTCTCGTCCCGTGCTATACCCGTCCAAACCATTTATATCCTTGGGAACGCCCCTTCATCCTCCGTTACATGCGTGGGAGACGGGCTAGATTCATCACCGAGAGCTCGACACATTTCCACGTGTCGTCGCGGGGGCTCGAAGACGCCGGCCAATTGTCCCGGTTTCGGTACGCGGAGATGTGCCACGAATTCTGATGAGAGATATTCTTTTGGCTTATTCCGCTTTTTCCTTTTCAGGCGACCGGAATAGGGACCAAGTTTGCCAACCGACTGGTGAGTGTGCATGACAACACTATTTGTTATTCTTTCGAACAGCCTTCAGTCAGCACAAGGCATAGTTCAAGACTGTTTGGACCAGCTCTATGTACACATGCCCGCAGGCTGTTCTACGCTATCTCAGTAACACCTCGAACGAGAATCCTCGGTCGCCAATGTTCGACTCGTTACATCGTGGCCTGTCTCGCTGCTGCGGCATGTGCGGGGGCTGTCGTCGACATTCTCAAAGAACTAGCAATCAGAGAACACATCAGGACGAACATCGCACGGAGTCGATCCTAAGCCTTCCCGGCAGCTATTTGCATGCATATTCACCGAAGTCATGTTGTATCTACAAACGTTGAAGGAGAGAAATTTGTTATTTCGCGCTGGTCAGTGCACCGTAACGTTGGAATTCGGTGACATCAAGCGACGAAAGAATGCATCCTTTCAACGAGAATGCGGTGCGACGCTCGTGCCCTACGGGAATGAGCCATTCTGCTTCTTTTTTCTGACCCAAAAATTACCTTGCCCGAGTGAGGGCATTGCCGGAATTCTCGCCAAATGTTGATGGCTTGAGAAATTCTCGGGATCCTGAGTTCCCAACAACAATTGGAAGCAAATGAGATTTTGACACTCTTTGTGAAGGCGGAATTCTTTGGTCCAATTGACCGTGACCAGCCTCATCTCGCGGACGTAGTGTCATCTGACAGTGGTGAACACGTTGATGGCACGGCCAGATACAGTTCATAGGAATGAAAGATCGGAGCTCCGTTGGGATGCCTGAGCGTGATTCATACGCGCCGGATAATCTCCAGTCGAGTAATCGAGGCTCCATGCTCATCCTCTCGGATGTCGTTTCCCGCGGACGTCAAGTCCAAGGGTGTTCCAATTCTGTTTCCTTGGTAACGTATTCGTTCTACGGTGAGAAAACGATGAGGGCGCGAGAAGTGGAATACCCGAGGTTCACTGATATCCGTTCCGCACGGCTCGGCACATCGTGACGTTAACTATGCTCGCGGAGTTTTGCGATGGAATCGATGCTGCCCGGAGCAGGAGGCTGGGGTGCCCCTGTCGCTCCCGGGAACTGAATGTTCTGGGATTGGCTCTAATTCTCTCCGAGCATCTGTCAGAGGCATGAGCCGCGGGCGTACCGCGGCGGCGACTCGCGTAGTTGGGTTTCGCCCTGGGGCCAAACAAAGTCGGTACCTTGCCTTGGTGCCGAGGGCTAGAAAAATCCGCTCCGAAGGTATAGAAGTGTCGGTGAATGAAAACTCGATTCGTTGAAAAACTCGCGCGCAGCGAGTTGTCATAGGCCGTATGAGCGGAGCTCTTTGCTGGAGTCCAACTGTGATCTGTTTTATCCAGGAATCTTACAACGAGGTCCGACTCAAGGTTTGGAAAATACCTTTATGGGTATTAGAAGTAACAGACCCTGTGTTTCGCGCTCGACTTCGATCCCAAGGACTGCTTGACGAGACCACTTGCTAACGTGCTCGACGAAGATTCGTAATCAGGGGAGCGTTTTTCCTTCCATGATTCTGCGGTTGGGGGTCTTGTGATTGAATCATCCGGACAAACGGACTGCGGTTGGGCTCCCGGTCAGCGACTGGGCACACTCTCGTCAGTTGATCTTTCGGAAAAATTGGCACTCTTCTCTCCGCTGCCTCGCGGTATATCCACCTGTGCCTGGGAATCAACCACGCAGAATAATTGAAAACGTCGTTTTTGAGCTGCTCAGGTTTCGCCCGTGGGTGAATTCGGAGCTGATCGCCTGATTTTTCAATGCAGCAGCAATGAGAGCTCCTGGCTTGACTCGAGGTACCCGCTCGATACCATCTCCACTTCCCGGGATCCAAGAAGAACAGGAATATTCGAATATTTTCTCGACTCCGTGGGTTTGTGGTATGAGTTCACCAAATATTGACAACATCAGTGCGGTTTCGTCTCGTTAGTTGTAAATACCCACATCTTCCTCCTGGCTGTTTGTTTTTGTTACATACAGAAACCGCACGAGTTTGACTAGTTTCTTATTGAAAACAATCCACTTTGCCGAGACGGATGAATCTCGATAGAAGCGAGCTGGAACACATGGTGAAATGGGTATCGTCGAACACCGCCCGATGGTAGTATCGACTATGAGAGATGATATGACACACAGCTCTTCTTCGGGTCGGTTTCGGTTCCCCACAAAATCAACGGATTCAAACAAACAAACATCACTCTGGTCTTGATCGAGACCGAAATCTAGCGGAAACTCCCTAATGGTGACCGTTCGAGATTTCTGATCGGAAACAGCTCCGGAGCAAAGGGTGTAGATTGTTCCAGACGATGTTTCGCACGGTTGGCGCCCGAGCTCATATCTGAAACTACAACAACAAAGATGTGCGTTCCCCATCGGGATCGCGTATGGCTCCATCACTGAGCGGCCGACAGACTGACCGTGAACACAAACAGTGGATGGTCGGTTTCAAGCGAGCTCGAATGGCCGTGTTTCTGTATAACGTGGCCTCTCCTCTTTTCTGGTCTCTCCGTTAAGTTTGTCTGCGACTTGGTAGAACACGGTAGCGCCAGCGGAGCAGTCGCCGGCTTGGTGTGCCGGCCGACATGAGAACCGACAACATTTGGCTCTCTCTAAACATTTCACACTCTTCGAGACGCCGGTGCCTCCGCGACGTGCTCTTGCCGTTGAGAATTTGCCTGCCACTGTACCAAAGGTGTCTATCGGTGGGGACCCTCGAACAAACGGCGGCTTGCTTGTGGCCAGGTAAGCCGGCCAACAAAACCGGTGGAAGATAAGCCCGCGATGATTGTTTGCCGGTGCGTGGAAGTGATGTGAAAGGTTTTGGTAGGACTCCGATTGTCAAGACAGCCGGACCGGTTGTATCTTCGCCTGGACTTATCAACTATTGGGCGTTGGAAGGGCTTCGCACGGGGCACACTATGGAATCCCGCCAACGTCTCCAATCGACGGGAGTAAAGGACTTTGTAAAGCTTCGCCTCGCTCGTCTCGAAACACAAGGGAGATGTTCGACCGGCTGACAGACTGACTGAATGACTGACTGATTAACAGTTTCGAAAGGGAGCTCCGGTGACGTTCCGGTGTAGTGAAGTGTCACTGTGATATTGCCGCCACAATTGTAGACGAGTGTGTTCGTCACTAACTGAATACCGAAATGTCGGTACGAAGAACCAATTCCCTCATCGCTCCGACCCGTGTCGGCAATCAGCTGGTGTTTAAGGTTAACGGACAGACGCTGCGCTTCCCTCGATCACCGCAATCACCCCGAGATCATCGACGGGACTGCTGGTCGCCAGGTACTTGAGACTTTTTCATCTTGAGATCGACAGTTTCCAGAGTATCCGGGCTTACCCTAGAAGTCTTGCAACCTCGATAGGAGACGAAAGTGTGATGGAAGTGCTCGGAATCTCTCCACGTTGCGAAGCCAACGATAACAGTTCCCACTCCCCGCTCTGAGGCTGCACGATTGGACGCACGGCACAGCTGCGTTCAGTCAACTCCAAATAGATAAATAATGACACTCCAGCCGTCGGGGTCGGGTCGATCCGAAACGATAAACACTCGAACAAGGGCAACATTGACTTTGAAAACCGCCATTCCGTCGTTCCAATGATCGATTTCTATTTACCGAAGGTCGATTCGAAAGTCCGCGTTCAAACCGATCACCCGTTCTCTGGAAGTATGGATGGATCGACGTTCGGGTTTCCGAATAAAAGTTGGAACATGACGTCATGCAACTCGACGTTTGGGCTGATGCTCCGAAGTTTCGCTGCGGTCGTTGGACGCCGCAATATTAGAGTTTGTTGTGAGTTTGCTTTTGAAGCTCCTTCTTTGGAACAAAGACTTGCGTTGCGCGTTTGGAGGAGCCCTGTTCCGCTTTATATCGTTTCATTAGCCTCCAGCGTGGTGAAAGGTTCTACCTAATGAGGTTCGGAACAGCCCCGCAGCCTCAATTAGCCGGCTTCGCGCCCTGAACCGTAACACATCTGGCTCCAGGTCTCTACGCACCGACTCGGAGTCGAGTCGGTCCCTTAGAGCGGTTAAGATTCAATTGAAATTTACGACTAGTGATTCGGAACACAGCTCTCGAATATTGAATCTTTTGCGAACGATGTGTGAAATGGTGCTTTCTTGGGACGGAAACCTTCAAGACGCAGCTCCTGTCTCGAATTGAACTGAAGGACTCATCTGGAATCGGAATTTCGGTCACCTTTCGACCTCCCTCATTCATCGGAGGGATCAGCGAATCGAATCAGCGATCAGAATTCCTCTTGAAACCATTCGGAGTGCTTCAGGTCACGCGTGATTTTGGGAGAGAATTTTCAAGTTGTATGTAATCCTCAGCTTTCCGGAAGCGATTGACGCTATGGCGTGATGCAGATTCTTCGCCGATCTCCCGCTGACGATGCAGGCTCGCGAAACTCGTGAGTTGAGCTCAAAACTTTCCGTCAACAAAGCTGCGGAGGAAGGAAAGGAACCCTCGTGCTCAAGTTTAGCGGGTTGCAACGCTTCCAGGAGTGGAATGATCCCCTCCACGATTGGTATTACGGAAACAAACGAACAGGAGGTCCGCGGCGGCGCTCCTTCTGATTTGAATAATTCGAGGGCGCAACGATTCACTTTCTCTGCGATGGGAACCTCGTCAATGAACAAGAAAATAACCGACGCTGCTTTCGCACAAACTCGAGAGAGATCTCGATGAGATGATGCACATGCTCATCGCGCTGCTCAGATATGGGAACAACCTCGTTGCGCTCGGTTGGAACAATCTCCTGAGAGTCGTCACGCAACGGCGGGGATTGGATGCTTTCACGGAAACACAACTTGAGCTAAGATCCTGGCTGCAGAAAAACGTATCGACTCCCATCCGAGACTCGAACGATCACGTCGGTCGTAAGTGCGAATCGGCCGATTCGGTCAAGTCTCGTTGGTTTCGATACGTGACGTCTAGCGAGTTTCGGTACTATTTCACTCCATGCGAGTTGTTTACTACAGCGGAAAAACATTCCTTGGCAGGAACGGAAGCTCTCCACTCTCCCCGTCCCCATTGTCCCCATTTCTGATATAATCCTTCAACAACCGGGGCGAGTGTCGAATTCTCTTCGGATGATTCTTAGTTTGAGTAAACTTTCGAATCTATTGGAACGGAAGTTCACTCTCGGACAGCTCGAATCGAACTTTGTCTCTCATCCTCAGGTTAGAAGTTTGGCTCGGGAAGCGCGGGCATTTTGTGGGTCCTTTCCTTCCGTGGCGAGGTTCCTCTCAAACGAGCTGAGTGCGACAACTTGAGTGAGATTTCTTGTATTGCGAAAAACTTGAATCCCAGCTCAAGGGACCAGGGTGCTTTTGCATCATAGCTGATCTCCGCGGGAGAGTCACCAACACGTCGGCGGTTTTTGATCGAGCACACCGATCCGGAAAAGTTTCGATGAATTTTGGCAGACAGATGAAAAGGAAACTGACCGGAGTGCTCTTTGCCGATTGCTGATGATAGCTTCAGGTACTCAGGTAGCTCCTGGACAAAGATTCGCTTGGCAGCTCCTCATCCTACTCCCGATCAGGCTCTACCCGGCTGCCCAAATCCCCGACGCTTCCGAATCCTGGAAGGGCATTCTTGGTTATCGGGTCTCGTTCACACAATATATCGACGTGCATGTACGATCCGAATGGCTAGCTGGGAGTCCGACGAGGCCCCTCTGTGACAATACAAGAGTTCGATCTTCTGGAGTATCATTGGCCGTTCCGAATCGTCCGGCGATCGTTGCGTGAGGCGAATCACCATCGCGATATTTACAAGGAGAAGAAGGAGGAGCAGCAGACTGGCCTTGTTAAATGCACGGCGGACATTTTACGATCACTCATCAGCGGATGTGACCGGCATCTCATGGCGCGGGCGCGGCGGCGGGCGCTCGGCTTTCCTGATGTCTCGTCGTCGGGACCAATGGCACAGTGTGCACTCCTATCTCTCGTAGGGTCTGTGCGAGGCTATTTCTGAGCGCGCGTCCGCTCGGTAGCTCGGAAGCTGAACGGCTTACTGGGTGGAAAGCGCGGTTCTGGAGAGCACCAAACTGGTTTCGGTTCCCTTGTGTGTGTCTGTGTGTTCGTGCGTGCGTGTGTGTGTCGCTCTTAGTCTCAGAGTGAAACACCATGTCACAAACGATGTCTGCATCGCTTTGCCCGTTCTCGGAGCTTTTCGAAACCTCTCGCTTCCAAATCATCCCCCAATAATTTTCTGTCGTCTTCATCGTCACGTGCCGAACTGCCGACGTTCCCCCCGGTGTGCTACGTGATCCGACGATGTACTTCCTGCGATCTTATCAAAGAAGTCGTTCCAAGGAAAAAGAGAAAGTGGTTACACCGCAAGTGATCAATCTGAACGAGTCGAACGCCCGATCAGCTGTGTATGGTTCATCGTCGTCGTCGTCGCCGCCGCCCCCGCCGTCGCAAAACGACGGAAACCTCAAAAAGAAGGAACGTTCCCAGTCAAAGGAGCGACCAGTGTCGCCTTCCGCGGTTATTCTCCACAAAGACACAAAAGACAGGCCTAGATCTCACCATGATACGCTGTCGTCATCATCGAAGCCGCTCGTTGGCTCGACTCGACCAAAATCGTTACAAGAGCCAATTTCGCGACCGGACGATGAGGTCAAAAACGAGGTCTTCAACAGCATATACGACACCCCGCTGCCGCTCTCGTTGTCGCGGCCAACGTCCCCCGAATCAAGTTCTCTATCCACCGCCTCGAGTTCGACAAAGACCGGCACGACGACCAGGGCTCTCTCACCCACGATGGACACGTCAATCAGTTCGGCCCAGTGTATCGATATCAACAGAATGCTCGCTCCCAACGGATCCATCCCGATACCCGGAGGTATGGCCGGATCTCCTCCTAGAGCTCTTGTTTCGCCTGATGGCTTTTCGTGCTCACTCCAAATGCCTCAACCAAAAGACTGCGGGGATCAGAAAGTGTGCGATGTTCTCAGATACTTCGATTTCCGAAAAGTTGTCAGCGACGATGACGATGAAGACTATGAGCCATGTATGCTTCGTTCGCCTTCTCCGTTTGCTTGTTCTCAATGGAACAGCCGCGACCCGAGCATCGAAACGGTACTAGCTTCCAAAGGCAGTGCTCGGATGCTCCGCGTCTTTTCCAAGCGATTCGCGTCAACTGGCATAACTGGCTTCGATTCAATTGCATGAAGTTAATCCGCTAAATCCGTTTGAATCCGATTTCCGAACTTTCCGGAGCAACGGGAAAAGACAATTTCACGAACAACTTCTGTCGAAGACAGGACGGACCAGCGATGTACATGAACTGCGATGTGCCTCTAGTGACATCGTTGACAACGATGGCCGTGAACTCTGAGTCCACTAGGAGCTCTCTTGGAGAGTCAACCGCGCTGCTTGCGTGGTTCTTCATGTTCCAGCTCCTTCCCGAGAGTTCCGAGAAAATTAAATTGTACCCCAAAGCGACCTCTTCTTCCCAATCGACCTTCTGCAGCACTCCGAGAACGTCTGGGAGTCCGACTCTACGACCGAGGCGATGGCTCAATATTTCAGCTGCCCGGGGAATTATTGGACACCTGTCCCATCGATCTTACTGCTCTCGGCGGACGTTGTTGAGATAATCAACGGAGTTTTCCTCCTTGACGATTCAGTGGACGCCAGCCGATCGAGGTCCGAGCTCCGATGGGGATTGAGGGAGCATTTGGAACTTGTCATTACCATTCGAGCTGATATAGCCAGAAACGTGTCTTGGAGATGAACTATGGAGGCTACCTTCAGCAGTCACGGAGGTCATGGCAGGTTGCCTCCTACGTCCGGAATTCGGGGATGATTTACTCTCTGCGCCAAATCTGGTCGCAAAACACGATCGGAATATCGTGGATGCCCGCAGGAATGGGGACGTTGTGCTGTACACAAGCAGATTCCTTGCCTGAGGGCGTCGATGTGAACCAAAGGGAGCGTTGGATGACATTCTAACTGATTGGTTTAAAATTTAACGAGCTTCAAAACCTCCGAGAAGACTCCGAAGGGAGACGACGACAGCGCCCGTTCCGCGTGCATAAAAAACTATGAGCTTAGCTTTCAATTTCTCTCTTTCTTTTCAGGTTCTGTTGAAAGCGCGACCTCCAATGCCAGCGTAGATCCTCGTAGATTAACCACTCGAGCTCGACATCATTCCGAAGATGGGAGGCCCGACCAGCAAAAAACAGAAGTGAGTCTAGAATCTATTATTTGTCTTCAGGTCGGAGATCTTGGCTCGAAATGAGATCAGATCGAGCCGAGAGTCGTTTCTAAAACTTTAGAAAATCCTCAATTTCAAAACACGCGGAACTCGAGACCTGTCTTCGGGTTTATGAAGCCAGACAAAAGCTGAAAGATGAAGTAAGACCGACGGAATCGATGAGTCTGCTGACGAGCACGTCGTCTCCAGTCTTGAGATCATCACAAGGAATTTCATCCAGACTGAGTACATCAGGGGATATGTCGGTCCCTTACCCTCATTGACTGTGTTGCGTAACGATATCGGGATCAGCTTTCGATTCCCAGCCTCCTGTTACCGAGCATGCTTCTAACCGTCTAGTGCCGAATCCAAGGTCGTCATTCACAAGGTTCCGATTGAAGGGGTTCGTTTACACGAGCGGAATGCAAACGATTCTCTCGATTGAAGAGCTTCTTTATGGCGTATTGCCGCAATTATGATTCAACAAGTGGGAATGAGCGGCAGATACCTGTTGACTGGGTTGGGTTGGTGAATTTGGGGATGCGCCTCAGGTGTCTCTGGGGAAAACTGGAGAGAGGGAGGTAGAGGCTGAGTTGTTCTACGACAACGTGTTCTCCGAAGAAGATTTATTGAGCGTGCGCCTCCGATTTTTCTCACTATCGCGAGTCGTCGATTAATTAGCTCATCGGTTGACATCGTATGACATCGACCGGGGTACACAATCAATAATAGACCTCGCGGCTCGGGTGGCTGCATATTATACGAGTGGGTCGTGAGTAACATGATCGCGATGTCATGGATTTCAACCATCCCACTTTCTGACACCCCCAAGACAATTCCTCGTCAACACCGGAGGGATCGTAGGCTCTTATTGAGAATGTGCAGAGGGAACTCGAGTGAAAGTCAAAATCTTTGACGACCTTGTAACCTGAATCATCGAAATGCGACGACAGTTGGTGACGGACTGAACGGCAAGGCTGATCAAACTCATCCGAGGAGAAAGAATGTTTCTCTTTTTGCAACATTTTAGCAGACGACTCCTGTGACCAAGTGAAACTACGTTCTCCTTGGTGACGATAGCGTCGCCAGCTGACAGAGCAGACGACAAATTCGAAACGAGGAGGGGGGTTGGTAAGCGGGCATCCAGTTGTGGTGGAGGTTGTGTTGTCAGAGTCGGTGGTGGCGGCGGTCGCCACCCCGCTGGGCGCGAGCGAGCGAAAGAGACAGCAACTGGGCCCTCTAGTGGGCCCGGTAGGAACTCTTCTTAACCCGGTGGATCGCGTGTGCGCAGGGAGTCGCTCATTCGTGAGAACGAGCACATCTCTCTAGCCGAGGATCAGAAAAGCCGAAGGCTCCGGCTGGTGGTGGAGGTGGTGCGGCCACTACTGTGTGATTGAGCCGGCATTCAGACGCGTCGGAACATTCGCAGCTGACCATGAGCTCCATCTTCCTTCGCGGTGCTCCGTAACCGACTCCCGACGGGCTCCTGAAGACGAACCCCTTTCCCACTTCGTGCGCGACGTCGTCCAACGTCAGTGGTGCCATATTGTTTTTGCGCCTCATCATCGACAAAGCTAGCGAATGAGATAGCGGGTGAGGAGTGAACGAAGCACCATCCCTCCAAGGAGTCGACAGTGGAGAGCCACCGCATCCCCAAACCTCACACGTAACCGTTTGACCAGCCGGATCGTTGTGCCCACCAGTGTGTCGGTCCGGTCCAGCATTGCTGGGACGATTCCAAGCTCATTGGGAACTGCTTGATGGGTTTTTGGTGAAGTTTCGGCTTGGTCTCCCACTTCCCTGTCCCTCCTCCTTCGACAAATTCACCTGGAAATATCACTCTTTGGTCCACACTGTTCGTCTGGAGACTCTCCGCGTCCCTCGTTCCATTTGGAACTCACTTTGTCCGTTTCTCTCCCATTCGTTCATTCGTTCGTTCGTTCGTTCAACCGCCCACTCGCTATTCCGTTCCTACGCTCGTACGCTCGTTTGTCTTATCTGATCGTCCATCGGCGGCTTTCGACTTGTTGCTAAGGAACAAGGATCCTGGTGTGATGTTCTGATGACATGTTGAACGCGATCTCAACTCGGCTAAGGCCCTCTTCGCAGCCGCCATCGACGGCCTCGTCGGGGGTCAGCGCGGGTTCTCCATCGTCTTCTGGCCAGAGCAGTCCCGAGCCGCCGCCCGCACCGCCTAGTCATAGACATAAGCAACATCTCATTCGACGGGTTCTGCAGGCGCCTCTGGGGGGCAACAACCAGCAAGGAGTCAGTGGAGCAAGTAAGGCCAAAGCGCAAACTAGAGCCGAGCACCGGGATGCTCAGAAGGCCGCCGCCGCCGCTGCCGCAGCTGCAGCCGCCATGCACAACTCGAATTCCGTCAAGGACCTCGTAAGTTTGCTCAACCCGATAGTATGCTGCTTTTTCTCGAGATTCCTCAAATCCAGTGTTCTGGGGACATTCGATGTGCCTGGAGCCTTCCGGTTCCATCAAGTGGCTTTGTTCTTACGGAAAACGTACCTGAAGGGCTATCGCATGCCACTCAAGGTATTCCGCTTGAAAATGAGCCTTAATCAGCTATAAACGAGCAGAATTTCTGCTCCCGTGAGGAAAGGACACAGAGCTGAGCGGACACTAAATCTTCCGTAAGCCGCCCATTTCGTCGAGTCCCATTTTGGCCGACAAGAGTCTCGAGCGCGAATACCCGACGTCAGCACGGCAGTTTACGGGCTGGTGTCGGAACACTAGGGAAGTCTGCAAGCTTCGGAACCTCTCGAAAGTGCTTCTTTCTCCACTTGCGTACGATGATGAAAGTTACCTCCTCAATCTCGAACCCACTGCGGGGCTTTGATTAATGCTTCTCGGCGGTTCTCTAACCTGTAGAGCCGTGAACCTAGTATCGTAGTCGGCGTTGTTACAATGGGACACAACTTCGAACATAACATATGACAGACAAATCACGTGATTCTTGGGCTAAGACAGTGCCGACGAGATCGGAACTACGATAAAAGGAGACAGGTCGCAATTGTAAACAAACGCGCGCCATTTTTCTCTCAATATCGGATACACGATTCCATTAATATCTCCGTTGAGGTCCTCCGTTCCGCTGTGGTGAGCGTTGATACTCAATAAGGCGTTTATCTTTTTCTTCCAGCGTCTATCCCAGGGTCCAACGGGTGCAGGTGTGATGGGGCCAATGCAGCCTCCGATGTACCAACCGCCGGCAGTACTGTATGACGACGATCCAGGGATCATGTCAGAGGTCGAGACCTCTGCGACCGGACTCCGGAGGGGCACCAAGGCCCGCTCCAGCTTACCGATCGTCAGAACGCCTAACAAGACTAACGAACGACCCCTGGGTGAGTTGGCAAGACTGGCTTTTCCTATCAAGTTTGCGCAGGGATCGAGGGGATAATCCGCGACCGGTCTTGTGCTTGAGTGTTTTCTGTCTCTAACGCCAATCTCGATCTCTGTCCTACAATTTTCCTTCCGCTCCCTCGATGGAGCCTTCCATGCTTCCCCACCGGTCGTCGATACCGGGGAAAAGTTTCACTTTGCCCACTAGCGTTACCATTGCGAACTTCTCAGGCGATAATGAGCGAGCACGACCAAGGAACTGATTTAGCTCTTGGGTCTCCCTGTTCACCGTGCAGCTCAGAACTTGCGACGGGCTGTCGAGTTCTGATTGCGGAGACTTGATTCCTCCGACTGTTGGTATTCAATCGCTGGAGGGGAGAGGGTGTTCCATTTGGAAGTTGTCGTCTTCTCAATCGCGGGAAGGTCGAACCGTTCTGAGAAAAGGAGGATTATCGTTTTTTTTTCTTTCCTTCCTCTGACTCCCCCTCCCTCGTGGACTCGTTCTCTTGGTGCGAGACACACCCTTGATTGACCTTCCGTTGGTCGAGACGACGCCCTTGCACTTGCTGTTCTCTGGTTAGTCCGTTGTTGTGCCTGGCGTCGGCTGGATGGTGTTCTCCTGACTCAGTTTTCAATCGAATCAACCGTTCGTTCGTTCGTTGCCTCGTCCGTTTCGCATCTAACGCGGATCGTTTGTGTTCGATGGTCGGATCCTCTTCCCACTCGAAACTAACTCTGTGTTTGCCCTTCTGCTGCGTGGAACGACAACAACGACGACGTCGACGTGCAGATCCGTCGGATTTTGCCGGCGGCATCTATGCGTACAATGAGTACGGCTCCGCAATGATGATGTCCCTTGGTACGTGAGCTTCTAACCATTAACCATGTTGCCTTGTTCCTTCGCCCTCCGGAAACCGTTTGTTGTTGCTGTTGTTGCTTTTGTAGTTGCTGTCGTTTCTCTCGCCGTGTCTATGTACTGTGGTCAGGATGCCATTGTCGTTGGCCCTGGTGTGCCACCGATCTTCTGAAGCGGCTCCGACACTCACGCCAAGGGTAGAACCGTAAATTTTGACTGTTGACTTTTTCGTGACTGTTTCGTGTTAGGTCTTGTGTTTCTACAATACCGCAACGAGACGAAGAGAGCGCTTTTACCAAATGAAATCACATCGATGGACACGGTCAAAGCTCTTTTCGTACGCTCGTTCCCTCGACAACTCACGATGGAATATCTCGACTCGGCCATCATTCGCATCTACATTCACGACCCTGCGCGCGACATGTTCTACGAACTCGAAGGTTTGTTTTACTCGCCATCGATGCGTCAGATCAAAGGAGACCTGGACGAGCGTGGATTTCGATTTCCTCTAGAAAACGTCTAGAATCATCATAGAGATAATCTGTGTTTGCTTGCAGATCTACGTGACATTCGAGATCGATCCGTTCTCCGAATTTACGAGCACGATCCACAGAGTGGGGCTCCGATCGTCTTCGCCCCGGCTCCAATGCACCCTCAAGAGGACATGAGTTATTTCTCAGAGCCTGAATTCGACTCTGATTATCCGAACAACCACAGCATGCACCGTCAACGAGGTCCTCCACCTTGCCCCCCACCAAAAGGTCTGTCCCGCGTTATCAGCACCACTTCAATACCAGGAGCACCAGCTCCAGCTGTTATGGGATCCATGGATGACGCGAGCTGTTACTCATCCCGAAGTTTACCCGAGAGCGTGATCGCTTTCTAAACCACTATTCTCCTTCTCTTTCCTTTCCTTTGCCGATCGCCGAACAGGATCAAGTTACTACGGCGTTCCAGTTTATGCAAATCGGGCGGGCCCACCGCAGCCACCGATGAGACCTTACTCGCCAGCGGCTAGCGAGCGAGCTATGCGAACAGTGCCTCCGGGCGCAGTTGCTGCTCCTCAAATGGGCTTCTCTCAAACGCTTCCCCGAGGCATGACATACTCCGGGGTAGTACCCATGATAGCCGACGACAAGCGTCAAGTAGTACCGATGAGCCAGTCTCACCACGACCTCAACCCGAAAGGTGAGTAGAAAACCGCATGGTCAGCAGAGGGGATAATGACTGCGGCATGTTCGAGTGGTCGTGGTGGTGATTGACGTGTCTTGCCTGCGATGCTGTACAACGCCAGTGTTCGATGTTGCAGTGGGTCCCCCAAAGCCGCAGCGGTTGGCCGGTTTCACTCCTCAGGGCGTTTCCCCTCTGGGGTCCCCCCATAGTCCCCAACCGCCAACGGCCAGAGTCCCTATCCCCGGTAAGTGATGGCCTACGTTTCGAATTTCCCGCTCTAAGCTCACGGAAGAATCACTTTCTGATTGGATGGTTATCTCACGACTGATTCATAGACGATGATGCTCCGATAGTGCACTCGTCGTCTATCGAATATCGATCACTCAGGAACCAAGGCCACCTCGTTCAACACCTCTCATTTGCTTCCACGACTTTCACGCCAGCGAACATTTTGTGCAGCTCACTCGTATCAAGGAAAACCGTGCATGCGACAGATTCAGACCGTATGTTCGTGGCATCAGTGTCCTACGTTGCATCGTCGAAATAGAGTTTGAATGTTTGAACGACGACGAGGAAAGCGTTGCACGACGCATGACTCGCATGCAGATTGTCTCCGCCCCGTAATAACATGGCGGTGTGCGAGTTGCTGAACGATTGCATCCTCAACAAACGCCTCGTCTGTGTCTTTTGAGTGTCACAAACGAGTGGTCGCGTGCGGCGCGTTACGTGAAGCAAGCTCTGAAACCTGCTCGTGTGAGGATCCTTGTGTGGACCTCCTAAAGATGGACCAGGGCATCTCTTCTCCGATCCTCGCATGCCGACCGTGTCGACGCTCGAGAGTCTAGCCTTCAATCCTGGCAACTGCAATCTTTCGCGATCGGAGCTCTGATGACCGGCGCCATCGACTCGTCCAGTCTGACTTGAACTCTGGTGGCTTGCAGGGCGCGCGTACAATCCCCACGAAATGATGCCGCGCTCACGAACTCCCGAAGGCTATCTTAGTTCTCCGGAAAGGAGTTCGAGGATCATCTATGAAACCGATCAATTCTTCGACCCTCGACTGGCTCCAGGGCCTCCAGGTATGGGATCCCCAGTTATTGATGTCCCAGTTGTTTCACTATTCGATTCACACATGTACATTCGGCCCCCTCAAGGATGAAGCTCAATAGTAGAAACAATGGGATTGCAAATTTCAGGCGGTGGTCCGCTGGTTGACGAAGAAGCACGGCTGCGAGTGGAATACATGGAACGACAACTTGCTAGTTTAACAGGACTAGTTCACAAGGCTTTGGCGCCAACCGGTCCGACACCCCATGGCAGCTCCCTGGGTGTCCAGGGAGGCCACCACGGTATCGGAGCACCCAATCGACCTCAGCACCTCATTCCTACTCGAGATACCGATAAAGGTAGGTCGATTCAGATAATTGCTTCTCTATCCCTGTACCGTATCTGCGACAGCATCCTGTGCGCGACAATATTGCTCCGTGCCGTACCGCATCCGGCAAAGACACAGTTTAGTGGGAGCAGATTCGACCAAGGAATGACGATATTAAACCGACTCTACAGACGGCTCATCGCCTTCATCGACGTTAGCAATGCCAATTTCAAAGCCCAGACAGTCATTCAAAGGTACCGCATAGTCTCAGAATTGCATTCGACCTTTTTTAAGTGGGCCTCCTGAGTTTTCCCCGAATTTCGAAGTTCTTACAGTTTTCTTTTATCAACCGTACTCCTCTAGCTCGTCAAGGGCAGTTTGAGTTTGGTTCCAGTTCCGTGCTGAACAGATTTAATTTCTGTGCGGGTCTCACTCTCGTTTTCTGAACGCACTCGAATCTCTTTCCATGGTTTCAATTAGAATCGTTAACCCAAGGCTGTCCCAGACAGCCCTTTGAATCCATTGTGCTCAGTCCTGATAATTATCCGTTCCCACGTCTCAACTCGACAAACCAAATTTTCCCTGCTCCGAGTTACCCTCTTTGTCCTGTGTTCGGTTGGAAAACCACCCAAAACTCTCGAAATTAATGGTCGACATTTACTCACACCAGAAGAGAAGTCTGTATCGTTCTGTGAATCTACGCTAACACCATCAACACATTCGCCCTCACAAGGTACTTTTCTCGTAGAGAAATGTTCACTCCCATTCGAATGGAGAAAACCCCCGACGCCCAGTTCCAGTGAAACACGCCTAATCGCGTTCTAATTACAGCCGATAGACCAATCAAACCCGCGTTGAAAGGGTTCCGCTCATACTCTGTGTCGGGTCAGTTTTTTGACGCATTTTTTGAACGGCTCATTGTTTTTTCGGGCCAGCTGTCTTCTCTGAATTTTGCCTCTTCTGAATCAACCCCCGACTTTTTGTGATTCTTGGATTCTGCTGCGCCGTATCCAACTCTGGATGAATGGAATGTGTGCTATGAGCGCGGCATTGTGTGATCAGTGATCAACGTCGACGGTCAGAAGCAAGACAGACGCAAGACGAACGCATTTTCTGAAAAGGAGCGTACATTCTTCCTGTCGTGTCTCGAGCCGATGTTCCTCGTTGATCAATGCGAACTCTGACCGAAGTTTTCGCCTCTACACAAGCATCATGAGCCGCCAACAGCCTTTCCCAAAACTTGCTCTGCCTGTACGTTCTTCTTCTTCTTCCTTCGTTTTCGGATAGCTTCGAAGAATCCGAGTCGGCAAAATTTATTTGCCGCTCTATCCACCGATGATTGAGGGATGCGATGGCTGACCGTGGTGGGGGAACCGCTGAGCATTGACTGAATATCCTCCCCATCGTTCCTTTCCTGAACTTCGAATCTCCAATGACCGACTGCGACTCTCCATTGGGCAGGATCGAAGTGTGGAGTCCTAGAATGAGAGGCTCGGGCGGAAGATCTCTGCTCCACGTGCATGTTTTCAAGGAGTCTTCGGTAGCTTCAAAACCTCTCTCGCTCCCGGGGGCCTGCTTCGAAAAACTTCACAACGTTTCATGAGCTTGGTGCCTAAACGCGAAGATTCCTGTTATCGTTTCTCTTCGATTTATGGTTTTGATATTCTTCCCTGTCGTTTGAACCACAAAGGACACCTTCCCGTTACGTCCATGCTTCATGCAGTTCAAACTCCTCGATTGAACGGTGTTTCGAACAATACGGCGGCTCCTTCTTTGGATTTGGAGATGAAAATTGAAGTTTCGGTGGATCTGTTTCAGATGCGGAATATATCGCAGCTTCCAATCCACCAGCCCTACCCGACAAGGAATCTCGTCTGAACAAGCCTCCACCTCCTCCTAAACCAGCATCTTTAGCTCAAAAAGGTATTTCATTCACACTGGCGACGGTAATTCGGTACTCAGCCGTACTTCCCTCCGTTAGCAGTCGGACTTTGAAGGTCTGACCGTTGATTTCTTATCTTCCAGATTCAAATGTATCGCCGGAAATGTGTGTTCAACTCCGACAGTTGAGAAAACAGAGTAAGGACCTTCGTGTGGAGATTAGAAACCTCCGTCGAATGGCCCAAGCGCAGGCAGCAGCCCAGAGGGATGCAGTGAAGGTAACCAGCGGGGACGATCTATTCAAAGGATTAGGATCTGCGCTGCGCGTCATATCGTCGTGAGAATCCGAGCATAGGCTAATTTCTGTTGGTTCCTCTCGTGTAACAGGATACGTGCAGTAAAATAAACGAGGCAATTGCGCAAGTGAAAAGCGCCCAGGAGAAGGAGGATGCTGAGAGCACTTGCAAGGATCGAAAGAAAGTCTCCAGAGAGGAAACCTCCTATAACGCTGACGCTACAAGGCTCGAAAAGGACCTCGCGTAAGTTTTTGGATTGCGACGACCGGACATCACGTGGCACAATTTCAAGAAGGCTCTCCGTCGTCGATACCTGACCCGCCTCCGAATTTAGATGATCGACTGATGGGATACTTCGATTTCAGTGAACTGGAAACTCAAGTGGAGGAGCTGCGCTCAAATGTCATCAATAGACGTTGTCGTGTGAACATGTCCAACGTCGAAAGTATGGCTCTAGTACTCTCGAAAGCGAGTAAGACCGTTGCAGATCTCAAAAACCGGTTCCCATCTCTTCAGGTAGGCCGATTGCTTCTCTGCGGGACCCTGTACTATCATAGGCTACGGTTTCAAAAGACTAGAGCTAGATCAGTTCCGTAAGATGAGACGTCACGTGGCTTCCCTGGTTTTCAGGATACGATGAAAACGGTGATATCGGCCGAGATGGAAACAGTCGTCCGCGAAGAAAAGTTCCTCAAAGAAGAACCTGAACGGCTCGAGAATGCACTCCGAAGATGCAAAAAGCTTACCGGAACATTAGTTACACTTAAACGGTCAGTATTACAGTAAGTGCGCTCTTAGAAAACCAACATTCGTATCCAGCCCCCCCAAGAGGTCCGATTCTTGGTCTTGCATTTTAACGGGGCTCACATTTCTAGACTGGCATCGGTTCAAGAACAGCGGCACACATCTTTACCCGAGAAGTCAGTATCAACCGACGGACCCCATAGCGACGGCGAGCCCACTCAAGCCAGTCAGTCCCGAGTAAGTCTTCCTCAGCAGCGCCAAGACGATGAAGAGGAAAAATCCTCGACAAGCCTCGAGCCGTCTCGAGAAACTGAAATCCTCAAGACACTTGAAGTCAGCTGTCTCTGAACATCGATCATGACAGCGATCGACTCCACTTAGCTGCCTACTTTGTGATCAATGTAACGGAGAACGGCTCTGCTCGTCACTCCTGCATTAGTTCGCGTTTCCGTTGCAAAACAATGCTCACCTAAACGACCAGGTCTCGGGACGATCAGGTTGTCGGGAGCAAAATAAAGGCTTTCAACAAGCTCGGTGACTCATAAAGGAGATGAATACCGACGAGAACTCTCGCAATAGCTTGCGTTGAGGGATCAGCCACCTGCCAAGTTTGCTTGGCTGAGACCATGACTTGTCTCATGTGACGGATGAGACGAGCGGTTGAGTTTAGGAGAATTTTGGCTCTTAACATTTTTCGATTTTTGCCCTCACAGAACGCCCAGAAGTACGGCTGGAAGAGGAGTTCGAACTTCCGTGAGAAGATCGAGTATGATAAGCTATTTTTGATATCCCTCCATGTTTTTTTGTCAGTCAGAACAAAAAACATCCTAAAACCGTTCGAGCCGTTCATTGTGAACGGAAGCAATCCCTTCGTGAGCAGTGGATGCGCGGTTTTGCTCTTTGGCCGGCCTCGATAGTTTTTGCGAGCAAATTTTTGTGACCCAATTGACCGACAACTTTTAGGCACTATTTGAACTAAACTTATGATTTTATCTGCATCGTAAATTGCGTTCGGTACTTGTATCATTCGTTCCAACAACTAGTCAAGAAGCTTCAGTGAATTCAAAATTCGTTTTTTCCTCGAAGTACATAGTTTCCAATTATTTGAAGCATTCCCAGCGAGTATTCCAAGAAACTGAGTTTGCGGAGATTAAAACCTCCCGTTTCGATGGAGGATAGTAGAACTCAGGTCCCATCACTTCCATTCACAGATTTCCTGGAATTTCTCAAATCTGCAGACTTTGTTTCACAATTCAAGTGCTCCCCTTTCGTTTATGTTGCGCCCATGAACGTCTGCGCCCAGAGTCAAAACGCTTCTCTATTATGTTTTCTATTTCTCGCGATCCGTTCTTGAAGTTTTGTTCGGCATCGTTGGTCTACTTTCGACTGTTTTCTGCTTCATGGTTTTGTTTTCAGCGATCTTTTCCGTTCATTTTTCCCACTGAACAAATATAATGCAGAAACCTAGCAAAGTTCCGTCGGTCATTTCCCAAACCCTGAAGTTTTTGAATCTAAACTCAATGAATGATGTTTTTTTCTATGAAACCTTGTCTCTGGATGTCATGATGGATGAAGTTGTTTTTGCCATCCTACGTGAATACAACCTTCTCCACCGTATCTATTGGTTGTCACCTGAAAGTATATTCTCCTCCTTCACGCCACCTCAATCAACGACAGAAGAACCAATAAGCAGCACTACACCGATTGGTGTTCTCGACTGAACGATTCTAAAAATTTCTTGAATAGCGAAGTTTTTTTTTCCATCCTAACAACTGCTTTAATTGTGCTGAAATCTCGATGAAAATCCAGACGATGGGCCGTCTGACTGGGGAAACGGCCTCAATGGGTCAGTGTTGACTGTGTGGTTGATTGATTGGCTGGTTCCCACCAGTTTTGAGAACGAAGTGCATCAAACAATCAAGCGCTCTCAGGCGACCCTCAGATATTTGCGGAATGCGCATTATATACACCAGAATGTAACTCTGGATCGGTTGCCGAAAAAGGATTGACGACTGAATCTGCGCCCTGGACGTGGAGGACTGCAGACGAGTGCAGAGGTCGTATGGATGACTGCATGAACGACGTTTTCTCCGCTCGCTCGTTCGACTGTTTGTACGATCGATAGATCGCTCCCACCGACAACGGTCCCGCACAGATCGGTTCGAAGTTGCTCGTTTTCCTACGAACTCGCTGCGGAACATGCGTATGTCGAATCGCCTACCTCCGAAACCCGATGAAGCCACCAACGATCCAGCTGAGAGTCCACTTCCATCCTCCCCATGAACCTGTCCATGATTTCACCCATCAGGGCGTCCGAGTACCTTTCTGACCCGAATCATATCTGGAGATAAATATAGATTCCGTATGAATAGTTCTTATACACACACACACACACACACACACACAAACACATATATATCTCCCGTGGCCCTCTTAGATGTGCTTGGTCGATTGAGCACCCTCTACGGAGGAGACGGTGTTATGCTGATTGTGATCATGATAACTGCTGAGGTCTTTATGAAGTGTCTATGTTCGTTGGTTCGCTGGTTGGTTGATTCGTTCGTTCGTTGGCTGCTTGGTAAAATTTGTGGCTACTTTTCCGCCTCCTCCCTGTGGCTATTTTTCTGTATCGATCCCTATCTCTCTCTCTCTTTGTCTTTGACTACCGTTTCCAACGTTGTGAACTTGTTGTCTCCCCGTGCCGCAGTTTATGGAGAGGAGGATTCACCACAGTGGGTTGGGCTGACCCTGAGCCCATGGACTTGGGTGATGGGGTGGCGCCGATTCCACGTTTCGACTTGGCGGCCACTCCAAGCACTTCGGGGGGTAACGATAACTCTACGTCTGCAGAGCATCCGCCACTCGTCCAACAGAGGAGCGAGGTTCGTTCCGGGTCGGTTCGTGTGTCTCGTCGGAAACAAAAACAAAGAAATCCTTTCTGCTCACAGCGCTGGGATAAAAATCCCGATCTCATTCGTTGCGACAACTTGCAGGGATCAAGCGGATTGAGTGGCAATGGTTCATCAAATCGCGAGAGACGCCGGTCCGAGAACGCACTCGACGCTTTGCTAGATGAACTGCAGACATTCTCCCCTCGTTCAGCTGAGTCCCCCTCTAAGAAGTGAGTGAGCGGTTCAGTCGAGATGTTGGAGATTCTGCCTCGACTCTCAATCGAAGGCGCACTTCCTCAGAAAACTCTCAAAATTGCCTCTGGGAGAGCTTTATCCTGGATTCTCATCGAACACGCGTTTTTGTCGGTTGCAGATCGCTCCCTGTAGAACCAATCAGCGTTAGCGGAGACAATAGGAGCAAGTCGACAACACCTCCAGGAAATGTCGGCAAAAAGACTCCACCGCCTCCTCCCCCTAGGACCACAAGCAAAAGCCCCGTTCAGAGTCCAACGGGAAACGGGCACCAGCAGACTGCCCGCAGATGCCAATCGGAACCTCCCTCAATCAGGTAGGCGCTCCATGACGCTTTCTATTCGATTTATGAAATTGAACCGAAGGCGGCGCTGTCGAATTCCGATGCTCGAGGGCCGAAGTTTGTGAATACGGAAAACACTAAAGACACTGATCCATTGCAGGAAAATCAGCGAGCAGAACAGCTCTGGAAGCTCAGAGAGTGTGAACTCGCAAGAAGGCACCCAGAACAGACAGGAGCTCTTGGAGCAGAGACATCAGGAATTGCTCAAAAAGCAGAAACTTCTGCAAGAGCAATACGCAAGGTTACAGCTGCTACAGAAGCTGTCTCCGCCGAAGCCTGATTTGAAGAAAACCGGATCAGAAAGTAACATTCTTCACAAGGCATCTGGTATCTGCACCAGCCACACCTCAGGTTCTCTCACCTCTTTAGCGTGTCCACCGGCGCAGAAGCTTACCAGCTCACCTTCGCAGCCCCAATTGGCAAGGAACAAAATCTACGAGACAGATATTCTCTAACTAACCGCTTACCTGAACTCTGTGCTCAATAAAAAGACCCCGAGCCCGTTTCAACTGGTTGAAAAGGAAAATAGCGGGTCCGGGCCTTTGCCACCATCGACGACGAAGGCCTCCTCGACGAGGTCCTGAGAAAATTTCATCACTGATCGCACAGAGTGAGGGTTCGCACGTTGTTCACGAAGGAAAAGAAAGCAGAAGAAGAAGAAATACTCAAAGCAGAAGTCAGACAAACAGAAGTGAGAACTGCACAGTGTGAAATGCCGTGAGAGTACAACTATGTTAGTACGTTCGTACAGGAATCTCGGAGACCCGCGGAAGGGGCTGCGAAACGGCTTCACCGATACCAAGGTCACTAAAGAATTTTCCAATTCCAACACCTGACGACATTGTCGACGATTCAACCACCGAACCACGCTTCACAACCACCATCGACACAATCATCAGCAGCAGCACTTTTCTAGAAGCATCGCTCTACCATTGGTGCATTCTGATCTGGCGAATGCAGAAGTCAGGACCAAGAGTGTCCTCGGCGCGTACGTGCGTCGATCATGAGGAGATCGTGCGTCGTCGCGACGCGTCGAAATGACGACCATCACGAGGTGTGGCCTTCTCTCAACCATCTGGCGGCAGAAATGGTGCTCAACTTATACTCAAGCTCCCTAGATGTTTGCCTGCCGCTCTACAGCTAGAAGTTGATTAGTCATTCACTTCCCACCGCCGCGCCCGGAGCCTGAGAACGCGAACCCGCGATGATAGATATTGCTCTGGCAGGCGCGGAGAGGAGGACACTATGTTGCCGTTCTAAAAAGTTAAGCCAATCTTCAACCTTAAGTGTAGTTCATGTTAGACAGCTAAAAGAAAGTGTTAGCAAATCTCTGTAATCAAACTTAACAATACCTGTAACCATAAACCTACTCTGGCGATGTGGCTCAAAGTGATCGTCACGTTGCCCGACAAGTATCGCCAGGTTAGACACGAAAGTGTGTGTGACACTTTGAAGCGAACTTTTTTGAATATTTGACAACCCCAAACGAAACCGAACATCAACAACAAGTATTTGAATATATATGTTCACTGAGCCTTCGCCGACCGACCGAGGTCGTCGGAGGCAATCGGCGCGAAGAAAAAACAAAACAGGTTGACTAGAGCTGAATCAGCTCAGGCAGAGACGTGTTTTGACACCGGATGACTAATGTATGATGTGCAGTTGCCATGGAATAGCAATCGGTAGCTCACGATTTTCCGATTGTTTGTAAGACGTTCATGGAGGAGAACGACGACGACGTACTGCATTTCAGAAACTATGAAATATAATCAACTTCTGATCACATGAGCTATACAGACTCTTCATTCCTGATTTCTGAATTTCGGAACCGAAGCACTGCATGCTTCCCGCCACTGAACCGCAGGCCTACCCAGAACACGCAGATCGAGATGCGAGATCCGAGAATTGCAGGATATGATCTTGGACATGGATGAGTCCCCGGATTTCAGCTCCGCGAGACAGATAGCTTGCGGCCCAAGGTTGCTAGCTGCGTTGCGGGATCAGACGGGGAACACAAAACGGAAAAATCGATTCGTAGAGCTCACGGACAAGTGGTCGCCCGCGTCCTGTGTTTCTTCCGAAGATATTTCAGGCGGGTCTTTCATCTATTTGGGTCGCCTGGGCTGCGATAGGAAGCGCGGTATGATGTTAGGTCCGGGTTGCCTTTCCCGGCACGGTGTGACTCAAGAGTGTGAACTCTTGTCCGGCCTTGACTGCGCTACAACTCACTGAGTCTCACTTCGATCGAACTGTGCTCGAATATCACAACCCTTTGACCGGAAGATTCTGAAGAAGCAGCAGGGTCGTATCCAATCAAAATGAGTATAAGGAAACCCTCTTCACAGAACGTGGGAGGTGCGATTTATGCCGATCATGAGTGAATCTCGTTATTTGTGAAAATCGTCAGCTATTGAGCTGTTACGCTACTTTATGGAAGCACCCGCGAAAGAAGGGGAATCAATTCGGCGTGCGATGGGTCCGAAGAATTCACGCATTCCCTGACGGCATGGCGAAGCAGGGTTAAGTTCGGAACTCATCGTCAATATCCAGGCAATTCTGGAGAATATTCCCACGTCGGTCTTTTGTCGGTGAGAACGTCCGACGTAGTGACGGATAGTGCGCGAATCTCATAGGAGTCCGGCACGCCGTGCTCCGTAGATCATGATCCATTATAAGGAACGATCGAGTAGGGGAACGCTTCCAGTCCTCTGCAATACTTCCCGGACATCGTTCAAAGCATTTCCTCTTCTTTCCTCTAGGCGAGCCTGTTCGATCGCAGTGCTCATCTCCACCGGAATTCGCTTACACTGACAATGAGTGCATTGAAGCGTGAGTGGGAGATGATGTTTTAAACGCGGAAAGTTCGGAAGCTCCTGAGCTCGATGACCGCTTGGGCGAAATCGGGCCGACCTAACCGAAACTCATCCATGATATACCTTACACCGATGCCCTCGTATGGCAGCGCATTGCAAAGCTCTTCCTGAGCCGCGCAGTTGAGAATGCGCAACCCTTCGGGTCGCCGTCGCGCGCTGTCAATCTGACTGCGTTCCGGAGCTGTTCATAAAAACAAATTATCACGCCAGCGGAAGATGCCTATTCTCTGACAGAGCCACGGCGCGCATTTTCCCATCTAAGGGAAGCTATCTTCAAGCACAATCGCAAGGTCCTCATGCAATGAGTCATCAAACGCTGGTCAGACTGAGTGCCATCGCCACCGGCTTCGAAATCGCGCTACGCCGACTCAACGTTGCCAAAAACAAATGAGAGATTCGGCCGAGCGCTGGTGGCCTCTTCAGCAGCTGCCCGAGACAACGCCGGAGATTGAAATTTCCGTCAAAAATAGTATTCCCCGATACTACTCGTGCACCAGCAGAGATCCCGCATTAGGATCGTACTGCAAGTTTACTTCTTGTAAGAATGGCGAGCTCTTATCATGCTTGAATTGTGTATGTACCGAGCACAGTTTAGGGTGGACACCGGTCAAGCGTTGGAGGCTTCCCTAGCAGATTTGCTTCAGAGAACTGTTTTGGACCGATAGAGTATAACCAGGCTGCTAGGTGGTGCTGGCTCTAACTGCTGGTCTTCGAAAGGCACTGGCAGCGACAGCGGCAGCGACGGCGGCCCACTCTGGTCTCCGAACCATTTTTGTCTTTTCGAACCGCCACAGAGTAGAGTTCCACCCTCGTCCGCTTCGCCAAAGAATTTAGACAACTCTCGCGACGTTCGCACGTGAGGTTTCGAAGGCCGAGTCAAGTTGTCGTTGTCGTTGTAATAAAATACAGTCACTTGTTTCAATTACGACTTGTAAGGCTTCGAGATGTCTGGCATGCGGAGGATGATGATGATGGTCCACGGACCTTGACGAGTCTGGATGACTCACGCGCTCGATGAAGACTCGCTCTTAGTCAGTCAATCTGGTCGCATTCGTCGCTGTCGTCGTTGTCGTCGTCGCCGCCGCCTTCTCCAGGCTTTAATGCGTTCTGAAGCGTCTTAGACAATGAAACCCACATAGCTGGAATGGATATACGACTAGAGCTAGCACTCCCTAACTCTTGCCTTCCTCAATTTTATTTTCCGCGATCTTCACGTATCACACCTGAGCGTTCTCTACGTTCTGTCGGAATATTGTACCGAAACTCTATGCACCGAGGCACAGCTCCGGAACTGACGAGTTTCGTGTTCGCCTCGCCGACGATCGCCGTCACACGCATGCCGTACTTCCCTCGGCAACCAGCAGGAATCCAGAACGGAACTCAAAGGCCTGTGAGTGATCGGCTGAAATACTCAAATTTAGCGACAGGTGTCCCGCCCGAACGCCCGGAATAGCCATTGGGCGTTTCAATGTCGTTTTGCTCACAGCCCATCTTGTTGTTCTAAAAGTGGACATGCTCGTAAACATCCCCGGGAGGAGAAGAGTACTAATGAAGTCTTTGTACTGTGTTAGACTCGTTATTGGTCTACGAGTTGACTGTCGAACTTGTTGTGCTTTCTTTACCAGCGTTATATAGCCTTCGCTTCCTCACTCACACAGATCTCGCTTTCTTTCGATCGCGCTTGGAGGACGTGAAAGCTACTGCGGTTCGCATCTTCGATGGATATATGAGTTGATGTAAACTAAAAGAAATCATCACAAGAGCACGCTCAAACATCTCTCAGGTGAAGGTCTCGGTTAACGCACTCCGTTGAAATATAACCGAGCTTCGCTTCTCCAAGCCTCAAAGGGCGCCGGTGAGCTTTCCGCCCGATTACACAGGCCGAGATCTCGGGAAATTCCAGGGATAGAGCGGTCCGAGACGCGGTGGTTGACAGAGATAACTAGAATTCTCGAATCGAGATCGGACTTCGCTGTATATGCGGACGGTGCGCTCCAAGTGTGTTTATCTCGACGGATTAGAGTAATCGCTATCGAAGGATTATGACTTGCAGCCTACCGAAGCTGAACAAGCGCTGTCCTCGCAAATTCGATTGGAGAGATTGTTCTTGTCCGAGTGTGCCCACAACAATGCTATTTCAGAGGATGCCCAGGGTTGGAGCATATATGATTGAGCGTCACAGCTTGTTCCCGAAATCAGAGATGGGCTTTTCAGGTTCTCGCACTTGGATCGCATCGCTGATGACTTGAGTCGGTCGTCAAAGTCCACCTAGGAAGCCTCATCGGGCACAATGCGAGAAGGGCATCGAGTGCGCACGGTGAAATGATCTGATGTGAGCGGAAAGAGACACCCAACGAACGCTCCGAAGCGTGTAGGCCTCAGAGTCAACATTTCTCGAATGTTGCATTAGGCGGTCTGCAGTTACTCTCGTCGCCGAGCGGTGTAATTTAAGAGTGCGATGACAGGCCACACTGTCGCTCGTCACGTTTCAAGAACGGGAGCGACTGTCGAAGGACCATGAGTTTCCCGATTTGTCTTATACCTCCGGGTATCGTGGCAAGACTTTGCGCTGGAGTTCCGGAGCCCGAGTAACACGATCGAAAAACGCCCAGGGTCGTCAGTTCTGCTCCCTTGCCGCCCTTTCCGCTTTCACTGAGGAAAATCGACACGGATTCCTCCCATGATCGATGCCGCGCGCGACCGGGCGGTGTCTCGACAGAAGAAATCCGGAGAATGAACCGGCTTCGATTGTATTTGAATTCTGAAAATCGGGGGAAATCTCTACTGATGCAACAACTGGAATCAACCCGAATCGGGAGAGAGTGAGATAACAATCCCTCCATGATGTAGGCTGCTTTCCCACTGAAATCCCACATTATCCGGTTTACACCTAAACCTGTACAGTCGGCGTGCGAGTTTGTTTCGAGGGCCCGGACATCCGAAGCGAGGAAGCTGCGTGGGTGGAGACAGAATTCCCAATGGTGCGAGAACCTGTGTCAATATAGATCTGGTTCGCGATTGGCGACTGTTGAATCTTCACGCATTCCCAGGATCGAGATGAAACACCATGTTGGCTGGATTTGGTGCATTGTTTTCGTCATCAGCGTTCTTGAGAGTTTCTGCGATGAACCGCTGTGCAACGTGGACGCCGCGTTAAGAGACTTCAAAAAAGGTTTCGAAGAAGAAATTCCCGCTCTGACGGCGAAGGCAGAATCGTACATCGAGGCGAGGTTTACCGAAGCCCTCCGGAGCCCAGTAATTTTGGAATTCCGCTCCGTGACTCTGCGTCAACTGCTCTTGAACAGCTGGGTCGTTGAAGAATGGGAAGTTCTCAGCGCTCTCGAGAGATGGTTTGCGTTGAATACGGACCGGAGCGTGCGATTTCGTTTGATCGCGACGCTGAAAGTTGATGCTCTGAATCCAACTCAGCTTCAGGACGCGGCGGGTTCCGAAGTTCTCAAGAGAGCAGATATTATAGATGCTTTGATAAGGAAAGCTTCGAGGCAACAACTGGAGCTCCGGTTCCCCAATCAGCTTGCCGGATCCGATGTCGTGAAGGAGAGTTACTTCGCCGAGATCTTGACCGGTTTTCGTGGGAATGAAACCTCATCAGAAGAGTTCCTCGGCTCTCGACAAGTTTGTTCGCATGACGTCGACTCGGATGAGGGAATAACCATCAAACTCGGCGCTGCATTCACGCTGGACACGCTCGGGATCAAGTTTGCTGAATATGGAAGTTTCTCTTTCGCGGTATCTGTGTCATTGGAAGGAAACAACGACTGGCAGTACGTGGTGCTCCCTTCTGAGCACAAGTCCGTGCAAGATTTTATAATTCCGTTCAGGCCGACGAGGGTTCGTTACATCCGTCTGGTGGGAGCATCTGCATCTACAAAATCTCCGACCAGCATTAAAGTGAAATCTGTGGGAGCTGTTTACTCGAAGATGGTCATGTGAATGCGGCTAATGTGAATCTATTATACCAAAATCAGATGCCCTCGAGATCATAGCTCCGATTCCAGGAGCACCAATCCGGCCGGGAGATTTCCTACCATTCCACCGGCGGCGGCGCACAGGCTTGAACAGGCAGAACTGAATGAAAATTAATGAATGATCACCGCCGAGTTGAGTGTACGTATGCAAGGCTCTTTTGTTAACGGATTCCAAGACCAGGAGGTCGAGGATCTCCTGCAGAATAGGAGAATTTCTTCCCTCGTAGAGTCCGCCAAATATGTGCACCAGAGAAATCAGCGGCCGGGAGACTTCGGAACCTCGTGCGTACAAAACCCACGTTAGCCCGGTTATATTCATTGACCAACGTGAAGGTTGCCGACCATTTTCTTCGTGTCGTTCATTCCTTACCATAATCATCCTGAGCTCACATCGATTCACTCAGGAGAATTCGATCAGGGGCATTCTTCAACTTTGAAAATTCGCAGAGTACATCGTTTGCCGGCCTCACAGTTTTACCGTGAATTATTATCAAGGATCTGTGAAGATACTGCTACAGCAGTCCTATTCTAGTGAATGGCGAGCTTGACAAGTTTCCGATGATCTCCGCAGAGCACCGAGAACATGAGACTCTAGAGCACCTGCCGTTGGATCGAATTGAGGAGCACTCAAATTCCTTTCCAATCCATTGAACTTGGACGGAACCCAGTATCCTGATCTCCGCTTCCAGGAGATGAAGGCAGGCTGGAACTCGGGAAACTCACTTGTTCAACTGCATCCAAAGCGGCAAACGAAAGCTTCCAACTCGAGTTATCTGAAGCTTTCCTAATCATCATCCTTGCATGGCTTCTCGGGGACACGACAATTATGTCATGCTCGACGAGGCACCATCATGAACAATTACCCGCCGGAGGCACCTTCGCCCCCGCATAGAGCGACAGTATCGCAAAATCAGTTCTCTGGCCGACCTGAGCCTTGAGAATGAACCCCAAGCCCTCGGGGACCTTGGGTTAGGGGGGCTAGTTTCAGTTACGGGTGTTCATTCGATACTCGACATCTGCCAGAGCTTCGTGGAGCAGTTCTCCGATATTTCCCACGAAAATCTTTGGACGAGAAGCCGGATTGCGAGGCGCCGCATCCTCAGATGGTGCCATGGAAGAAGATGGAAGGTTTCCCGGATTTCTAGACGTTACCTCTCGATGACGGGATGCCATCGTTTGTGGTATATGTACAACAATAGAGTGCAGGCTCGAATTTCTCTATCCAGAATCCGGACCTACCTCCAGAGATCAGCCCACACATGGCTTTCCAGCCGCACGTGGGGGCATATTCCGAAGAGATCGCGCAGCGGAACTCTACGGAGTGCCTTCATTGTGCGACGAAGGTTTCGTCTAACTATTTGGTAGGGTTGTTCGGAGTCGTGACCATCGCCATCGTCGTCGCTGCAGCAGCTGCCGCCGCCGCTGCCTGTAGAGCAACGGCTATGTAGCCTTCCAGGGCAACCTGGGCGCTGTGTAGCTGGCTGGTTGGTTGCGCTGTCTGAAAGTGTGTCTGAGGTCAGTTGAGGGCGGTGCTCATGTTGTTCTCTTGTTCTGAGCTGCTTCTTCTACATACATAGATGACTGTGTGCGTGTGTGTTCGTGAGTGTGTGATTCGGTGTGTGTTAGAATGAGTGTTGGTAGTTCGTTCTGGCGGCCGTCCGGGCATCCTCTCCAGACGGGCAGGCCGCTGGCTGGAAGATGGCGGGCTATTTCCAAATAAGCTCCTCCGGGTGAGGGAATCCTCTCTCTTCTGGTGTGGGTGGCGACAACCATTTACCCTGCAGACGGATGGCGGTTTTTCCAGTTCGACCGAAGCATTCGAGTGAACTCGATCCTCTGCGGTGTGTGGTCAGTGTTATACCTTTGCATCATCGTCGTTGTTCAACTGAGGCTTTGTCATTCTTTAGTCATCGGCGAAGGCTCGTCGATGTGCTGTGAAACATGTTCTCCTTGTTGGACTGTGCTTGTGGATTACTTCCAACTAACTCGCTTTGAAGTTTTCATTCTGATCCTCAATATTGCGACCCCTCACCGCTTTGGAGAGCCTAATGTCAAGCTTTCTTCGGTCCATCGACCGAAGACTCTCATGCACTCCCAGGAATACGAAGCGTCTCAGCCATCGGTGTTTGTTCCCTCTTCGGTCGGAACAGCTTCTCTGTTGAAAGATAGAGGCGTTCTCACCGGTACTGGTGACGACGGAGTCAGGAGAGTTCGGCGCGGAACTGAAGCAGGCGAAACTGAATCGCGACAATCTCGGTTCTCAGTTTGTCAAGGGTTTACGGCTCCCGTAAAATGCTAGGCCCCATCTCCAACTATGGCGCGTTTGCAACCACTGTCTTCCCGCTTGTTTCTCGTGTGAGCTCACGAGGCTTGGCTTCGGAAGATCTCCACCCGTTTGCTTTCTGTTGGTCCACTCTTTGTCGATGCGGGCAGATTGTGACCTGAATGTCTCCGCGGGAACAGTGAGCGACAGGCGGGGCGGCGAGCATGCAAGCGGCAAGCTGCCGACTCGCCTGCTCAGCCCACCGACCCGATAGATGAGAGGTGGGCTTGAGCCATTCTCAATCAGGCAAACGATCTTTTGTGCGCTCGCCAGCGGCCCTCTCACGCGGTTTCTAACTCGCCGTGCTCTAGTTGGTTTAGCTCATGAGGTTTTGTTTTGTTTCAGCAGCAATCCGTGCCATAGAAATTGAACATGCCTTTCCAGGCTCAGGAGGCCGCCCGCTGCCCAAAGTGCGGACACCAAGTGTTCGCTGCTGAGGAGATGCTCGCTGGAGGTGCCAAATGGCACAAGATCTGCTACACCTGCGGTAGGTGACACCTCCCACCTCTCTTTGAGTCGTTTCCGGTTACCTAATTCTGTGGGACCTGAACTCGAGCAGTAGATTGAGCGCGGCACAAAGATTCCAAAGATCCCGAGGACTCGCAGCACCGAAAATGATCCTGACTCGCTGATGAATGCTTTCAGGATTGTGCCGCAAGAGGCTCGACTCCACCAATGCCACCGAGCACAACGGTATGCTGTGGTGCAAGATCTGCTACAGCAGGAAGTTCGGACCTAAGGGAGTCGGTTTCGGTTGCGGTGCAGGCACCTTGAACATGGACAAGGGAGAGGTCTTCGGCAACTTCGAATCATCTTCCAACAAGCCCATGGACCCCTACTACGGAATCAACTCGAAATTCTTCCAGTTCAAGTAAACCCGCTGCCCCGACCGCATGACATCTTCGTCGAGAGCTAACGGCTCGCCCGATGGCTCCTCGATTTCCCGTCATTC
This sequence comes from Neoseiulus californicus, assembly GCA_028455905.1. NCBI lineage: Eukaryota > Metazoa > Arthropoda > Arachnida > Mesostigmata > Phytoseiidae > Neoseiulus > Neoseiulus californicus. The sequence goes on from JAMQGS010000008.1 coordinate 5,883,010, forward strand.
CCCAGCACATCACCCAGAGGAGAAAAGTCTCTTTGAACGTCAAGGCAGTGTCGTCAGATAGAGAAATGAACCTCGCCGAGCGTAGTTCCTACCTACCCAGCAATGAAGCCAACCAGCCGGCCATCCGGTCGGTCAGCCAACTACCCCAAGTTTCCACCCTTCAGCGATTCCTCTCCTGTCCCCATGGAGCTATCCCGCTTGTGAATACTTTTTCGAGTACAGTCAGCTTTGGGTGCGCGGGAGGTCCCAAGAGGCGGACCCTAACGTCCTTACCGATCCTTGGCCGATTTCCGACGAAGCTCGAAGATCGGTGGACGAAAAGGACGACCTGGGTCTACGCGAACGCCCAACGAGTCATCCTCAGTCGAAGCGCGTAGCGAGCCGCACGGGGCCTCTTGGACGCTTTAAGTCGACGTGCTCACTCACGAAGAGTCCATCGAGGAAGGAGTTCGACGGCCACCAAGCGACCGCCGACGAGCCGGCCACACAACCTGTCAGTCAGCCACCCAGCCAGACGATCGAAGAAATTTTCCCTAAAAACGCAATCCCAACGCTTAGCTCATCCCATTGTGTCCCTTGCGAGTTATGAAAGTGATGAAAATTGATGAACGTGCAGCCAGCAACTTGTCCTCCTCGAGAATTATATACTTCGACGACAACGACGACGAAAACAGCAACAGCAACAACAACAACAGCAATTATCAAGTATGAAAATGAAGACGACCGACCGACCGACCAATCGATCGATGGAACAGCGATGGAATCAACTACGTGAGAATAAGATGGACGCACCAGTGAATACATGGTGTGATAAAACGATGATATGATAAGCAACCTAGAAGAATGTGACGATGGATAGAAACGAAGGTGCAAGAATACACCCAAAGAAGCGAAACGATTGTACAGTGAGCGAGTCATCTGCGGGGCTCTCTTACGAACGAGTACTCTTCTACATCCACAATAATCCTGAATGGAGAACGAAACAGCAGCAGCAGAGAGAGCCTTGTCCCCTCCTCTTTGTAAACATTAACCACATTGATGGCGGTAAGGAAGCGTGCGTTTGAGCGTGTTGCGACTACCACGTGGACGTGACGTGCTGCTGCGCCTACAACTGCTGTCTACAGATGAACAAGATGACAGAGAAAATATGAGCTAAAAGAGAGGCAACAGACAAAAACCAAAAAAGATGTTAATAAACATTTTTACTCTTGATGATCCGAACATCCCATCTTGCTTTCTCTGCATGAGAAATCGTCTCCGATCTGGACGATTGGAGATTTTTCAATATAAATGTTTCATTTCAATTTCGACGCGAGCTCTGCCGATACCGCTTCGCGTTGTTGGACTCGACAACAGTGCATTCTATGATTTTGAATGCCATCATCTCATTTCATTCAGAGAACAGCTGATACTCAAGATCCATCACTGACTTTCGACGCTTCGAGGACCGCGTGGACTTTCTTGCGACAGTGAAAAGTTTCGGCACTCGATTTATTTCGCGGTGGCATACAAGGGACAATCATGGAACGGGATTGAACACAGATTCTCTCAGAGTGCACCGATTCAGTTGATTCCCGAATTTAGAGCGGGAAGCGTCGCACAATGAGTGGCTCGTATCCGAACGCGACATGGCGGTGTGATGGCGCGAAGAAGAGACTCGGGAATGTCTCGCAGTCTTATCAGCGCCCCGGGAGAAGGCCAGGCTCCGAGCAAAATCGGAATAGAGACTTCACCTGTCATCGCACGACAATCCGCATGCCCGACCAGGAACAGATTGAGTCTATATCAGCCATTCTGTTATTTGAGTGACGTCTCCGTCCAAGTTAGAACAGACTCCTTTCAGGCATGCTTGGAAAATCTCCAATTTCTCTCCTGGGGCCCTGCTCGGGATCCATGTGCTCGAAGGAGGTTTCCCTGGCAACCATTCGGAAGAACGAAACTAGCATATACATACATGAGGCGTATCCATCAGCTTGATTTTATTTGAAATGTTTCAGCCGTTCGAGTCTCCAAATCAACCTTTGATCACTCGATTGATAGTTTCCATTCCAAGCGAGAGTTCAGAAGATGATGCGGAGAAACTACACAGAGTGTCCTTTCCTAGACTGGCCTAAACGACGCACTCGCCAACGCCGACTTTGGAGCCGTATTGGCACTTCCCGCCATTCCCGCAGGCTTTGCCTTCCGCGACCATACGAACTGGGACGGTCAAGATATCCATATCTCTCTCCACGGACTTGTGACAGAGGGCAGTACATTCATTCTCCTGTAAAATAGAAGAACATGACAGATCTCCTCACCCAGAATTCTACCCTCGTTGGGTTGAGACAGATAGACGGGACCTCGCTACACTACGATTAGTCTCGGCATCTCGATCAAGGTTTTCGACGCCTTCGCGTTCTTTGGCCACAGGAGGAACGCACCCATTTCACAAATTTGTGGGAACCACAGATTTTCTCATCGGCGGCGGTGGCAACGGCCACCACCAGAATCGTGAGGGCAATGACGAAACGCATAATTGAACGAGTTCGGTCCGGCTAGTTGAGCGTGAGCACTCCTTCTGAGGCCTTCCGTGCTGACAAAGGTTGATAGTAGAGTCATTCCGCTTACCGCGTAAACGATATCGAGGCTCCCTTTCGATCATTGTTTGGTTACGATAAGAGCTCGACAGATATTCACCGGGCTTTTCTTAGAACAATACTCTCGGGAAACATAGACTGTACGGAGAGAATATTTTCCGCTAGCTGGCACGTTCCCGCCAGAAATCGCAAACTCTCGATAATCATTCCAGAGTAGGCATATGCCATCGATTTCCATCGCGAATTCGGATTTCATTTTGACCCAGAGTGAAATCTGCGATCTCGGTATCTTCTCCAGGAATTCTGGTAGAGTTAGATCAACGCCTGCTTCCTTCAGAACACAGGACGGATGTAGAGCATCGTGATTCACTGTCATTCTGGATTCTTTCAATGAACGCTGTAGTAGAAAAGGCACTCCTCTTCACTCTCGGGGAATGTATTGAGTCGTTATCTACGCAGACTAGCGGCAGTCACTCGGTTTCCAGCGTCGCCGTCACGTCGGGCGTCAGCAAAGTGAGCACCAGCAACAGCTACAGCGCGCTTGGAAGCGATGGCCAGTGCAAACTTTTTGGAAGTTATCGAAGAAGAGCTCTCCTCCAAGCAAGCTATCCTGAGGCAAACTTCTCTCCAACTTTGGGCAAACCCTGAGATAGCGTTCGAGGAAATCAAAGCTCACGATCTCCTCTGTGACGTCTTGGAAAATGGCGGCTTCCAGGTGACCCGACAGCACATTCTGCCGACAGGGTTCCGAGCCGAGTGGAGCAACGGTGAATCCAAGCCAAAAATTGCTTTCCTCTGCGAGTATGACGCTCTGCCAGAGATCGGGCACGCCTGCGGGCACAACCTCATTGCCGAGTCTGGACTGGCCATGGCGTTCATGGTGAAACGCGCGCTGGAAGCTTCGGACACAATCAAGGGCGCTGTTGTCGTCATTGGAACCCCCGCGGAAGAAGGCGGTGGCGGGAAGATCGAAATGATCAACACTTTCGAGGACATCGACGCCGGATTCATCATCCATCCCATGGGCGGAGGGGTCAGCGCCCTGAACGGGAGGACAATCTGCAGCTCGCGCTTCAAAGCTGTGTTCCGCAGTGACGTTGATTGTGAGCGCTCGATGCACATCAGCCGTGATCTGAACGGGAAAACAGTAGCACGCCAAAGTTCGATGGATGCTGCCGTGGTGGCCTATGGTCATTTGGCGCTTCTGCGGAAAACGCTCCCAAGTACTTGGCGAATCTGTATTGTGATGAAGCCGATAGAATCGAATAAAGAGACGCAACTACACATTTCATACCGGTCGGAGAAAGGGAGAGACATGGAGCTGCTTCGAGACAAGATTGTCGCTTGTTGCGAAACGGCAGCCCTCTGCACCCGCTGTGATTTCGAATATACGTACACTAAGGAATACATGGATCAATGGCCCAACCACACGATGACGTCACGGGTCGGTGCGTACTGTCAGAACTTCGAAGACGAAATGGAGAATGTCCGGAATGGAAAGCGGGCCGAGGTCATCTGCCAAGGTTCGTCCGACGTGGGGAACCTGTCGCAGATCCTTCCTCTCATCCAGGTGAGTGTGGCGGAATGCGGCGGATATGGCTGGCTACCTCGGAATATGATGGGACTGGAGGACTTGAAGCGAATAAAAACTTTACAGGTCTTCCCGTGTGTTGATGGATTGGCCAACTTACACCAGAAAAGTTTCACTGCTATCACGAAAACTTCGGCTGCAGAGCAAGCGATGCTGGAAGTTGCGAAAGCCTGCGCTAGAACTGCACTGGATCTCATGGCAGATCCTGAATTGTTGAAAGAAGCATGGGATGAGCTGCGCCGTAGACAGTCGGCCGAAAATTTGCTCAGTGATGCTCCTGAGTGCGCATGAAACCATCGCAACGACTGCGCCCAAGGTGTCGATCCGCCTGGGATTTCTTACTGAGGTTTCGGGCACATCTGACGCTGATAACGATTCCGAAGCAAAAGAAATAACCTCTAACTGTTTGTCGTATTTTTATTTTTTACCCAAAAAGGTCTTGATAGATATCGCAGGATTCCATAAATGCAGTCAGTCCTAACGGCTCAACAACTCCATGATCGGAACAAATGTTCAGTATCTGCAAGAAGAATCACGGTATCGAGAAAAAGATTGACTTGATTGTGGTTCGCGCCCCGGTCGTGTTCTGCACCTATGCAGACTTCGGCTAGCAAGTGGGGCTTCAGATCTGAACATCCCGCGACATTCTCAGAGGCTTCTTATTGAGATCTCTTGTTTGTGAACCTGATGCACGGGATATTAAGGCCCGCACGACTGATACGAAGCCTATGTATAGTTGACGATAACATCTGTACTCACGAGAGATGGAGGAAAACGGTGGGAAGTTGAGAGTGAGGAAGAGAGACACACGATCATCGGATGATGAACATCGCCAAACTTATGAATGCAACCACCGACGTCAGGGAGGCTTTATTCCTCTTGGACAAGTTGCAACCATTCTCGTCGCACGTTGTGATGCAGCCCTGCGATCAGAAATTCCTCCGAATGAATCTCCCACGCCACCGCCGTGTGAGCGCGAACAGCGAAAGCGTTATGTTTTCGTTGCTTCATGATTACCGAATAACGGAACTCGATCTTCAGAACACCTCGAGCTAATGCTCTGCTGACCGACTCACCTTCATGAGCTCATTCTGATATCGAAACATCCCACACGAGTTGTCCATGCTTTCTATCGAGCACACTCTGATGGTCAATTGTACATTGTTGAAAACTGTTGAAACGAAAGAGATTCGAATCAGATACATGGATGGATCGTCAGCTTAGATAACGCTGAGTCGTGCGAAGCTTAGTAGGGTACGTTCGACACGTTTGGGGCTGTCCACGCTCACAGTTTCTTGGCTGAAACTGCTCTGATGGTTTCTCTCTATCGCATTCGCTCCTCAATTAGCGCTTATTCTACGATATTCAACAACATCTCACGCGTCCGCGCACGCTCGCAAGGCCGCGCTGAGTCGAAACCTTTGATGTTCAGGAATGTCATAGAGATGAAGACTCTTACCTGAAAAGCCGTTCAGCTTGACACAATACTGTGCCGGAAATTGGCCCGTGTGTCCTTCTTTGGCGACCATACAATAATGAGCATACAAAGCGTCTGTCGGGTGGAATGGGTCGTGGCATCCCGGATTGGAGTTGTTCAAGGATGTACATGTGAAGCAGTCGATAGCATGTGAACCTAGAGGTACCAAAACGACGAAAACTAAAGCAGTAAGTGTGATTTGGGTGCGAAGACAGCACATCATCACGGGATCCGCTCGGAGCAGTGGAGCGCTGTGAGGACGAAAGCAAGCTCGCGCTGAGGAGCTGGAAAAGGAAAGGGATGCTTTCGTCTGGTTCGGGAGAGGGCTGCCGTCATGGTTCTCATCTGGGACCTCGCCTCGATCCCTCGCAGGTGGCCCATCTACTGCCTTGCTGCCTGTTTCCTTGTCTCTATTGTCTTTTCGCTCCTGCCGTCAATCTGCATCCCGGAGATCTCCGAGCAAATGACTTGGGGATAGAGGAAGCCTGGCGTGCGGAAGCTGGTCCGGGTACGGATACTTTCGACGGTAGTCTATCTGACGTCGTTGCTACACGTCCCGATACCTTCTTCCGATTCAGAGGTGGCACGATTCGACAGACCGCATGGTACATATTGAGCTCATTGTACGTTTACGCTATGGGAGCTAGGCAAGGTGACGAAATCATGCACCTCGTTTGAATAAATCTTCCGCCTCCAGTTCTGATCAGAGGAGCCATTGTCTCGAAGACTATCCCCGTGTTCCTTGAGGCAAGTTCTCGGGAAGAGAGAGCTCTCATTCATGGAGGCGAAAGAGGATGAAACTTGAAATAGAAGCTTTCGAAATGACTTCGCGTCTCACGGTCGAACTCCGGGGAATCCTAAGAGTCTAGAAATTCGAGATTGTGTAGCAGATCCATCGGTAAACTCCCCGTCAGCTGGCCGAAGATTCTCCAGAGATCGTGATGAGACAGCGAGTAGTACGTGGGCGTATCCTACGCGACTTTTGCCGAGCTAAAACTGATATTATTCACTCCGTAAAAGAGTCAGCCGGAGGAATAAAACGCTGACCGCTTTCCCGCGATGAATCACTTCCGTGGTCGGAGTAGCCGTCACGTTCGTGACTGGCAAGAGTAGCATCACGATCTCTCCAGCAACAAGGACGGCTTCAACATTGACTTCTGGAGAATGTTATCAGTTGTCAATGTCTGGAAAAGTCGGTGGCCTCCCCCAAAATTTGCGTCTGGCCCATAGACCCCCCCCCCTCAGAACCGGGCAAAAATGTTCTTGCCCCCCACCCCGAAAAAATCCTGTATACGCCGCTGGTTGGGAGTAGGATCGAGAATATCATTGATCAGCCACACCATGGTAATGAAAACAATCATGTCGACGGGACATCACTCGGTGTATGCACGTATATGTATATATTTGGCTTTTTGCTGGAACAGTCAACATTGTAAAGTTAGATATGTCCAGATGTGGAACTGAAACCTATACACAAATCTGAGAATCAAGGATTACTGAAGAGCAGAAAGGTTCTTAGGTATACAGAGTCATTTTCAACACATCACTGTCTTCCGGCTGTTCAATTCAGGGAACAGGCGCAGAAATTGTTGAGAACAACAATATTATTGCCGATCACCGATCGAACAAGTGTGCTTTGGGTTTGAGTGGGAGAAAACCTGAGATTTTTCACTGTTTCCGCCGTGCACCAAATCACTTTGTACAAGGTAGCATCAGCGACCCTTCACACGGGAATTGCAGATCCTTCGAAAACTCGGGTCCCATTATTGCTCGGTTGACTCTTCACACTTCTGAGGAGTACCGCATCACCCTGTACGCTCACTAGACATTGTCCCTGCAATACAATGAGAACACATCAGTCTCACCGTCAACCAAAGAAAACGATTATTATATGGAACCTCTCGTAGATGACGATAATGATCGTCGGGCACTGATGATCTATGAGCCCGATGCATACCTGATGCTTATGAGTTCCATGAAGCAACAGCTGGTGATCGGTCTTGAACGAAAGGAGACCATTCCCGCCCAAAGCCGACACGTGGCAGCGAGCAATCGCCAGAACCTCATCGAGAAATGTTGCAACGAAGGCGTTCAGACTCTGAGTGAGGTTAGTTGTTTCCCGAATCAGAAAGAAGTTCAGATTACCCAGATAGGATTCAACTTCTTTGCCGGGTAAGGTGGACAAAGTTGAAACATCAACCCCCACATGGCGACAACCACTGTTATCGCCATGGACGACGGTTCTGCAATGACAAAGAACAAATTCGCAATCCATTCCTATTGATATCAGTCCAAAAGTCGACGCATTGTGAAGCCCCCATGCGAAACTGTTTCTTGATGATGGCAAGGCGATCCATGAGAATTCACGACATGGTTTCTGGGGAGGAACTCACCCCAGTAGGGTGACCTGCATTTCATCAGCCTGCGGGAACATTGTCTTAATTTGCAGACCGAAAATCTGGCATGGGCGGTACTTCCTCAGGCGAACAAACAAGCTCTGTATGATCCGATCCAAATGCCGACTGGTATCATGGCCCAACGGTACTTGAGGTGGCGGAGTGCAAGCTCCCACTAGAGGTGGTTGGAAGCCTTGCTGGAGTCTTACCTGTGGTTGATAAAACTCCGTGAGCATTCCCATTCTGAATTCCCGAACGAAACAGCAAAACAGAGAGATGTAGATACGTCCAGAATCAGTGGGGGTTAGTGGTTAGTTATATGGACCCACCCGAAATGCCTGCATGATCAGCTGAGAACAGCTGGACGGTAGTTCGTCGACGAGGGGTGTTTCAGTCGATGCCAGGAAAAACCCATCGGGAGGCTGCCGGATGATGCACGCATCCCGCCCTTCGTGCAATGGGGTTTCCGGGTGGTCGAGATTCATGATGCACAACCTTTGTTTGAACGATGAACTCAGAATGTCGTCGTCCTCGCTCTCTGATAAAGACCCAGAGACAGCTGGAGGGGCCGTGCTTCCGGGCTGCGGCAGAGCAGAAATAACACAGGCAGTGCCGATCTGGAAACCATTATCACATCATCATGAGAACCTTCAAAGACCAATGTAGACGGGCTGACTACATCCCCGGTGGCAACTCACCGCAACTCCAGAAACGAAATGCTCTCCGATCGCAACCTGAACATTGAGACCCAGTATTGCGTTCATGCCATGCTTCTTCATGTTGGCGAGCATCTGCTTGTGAAGCTCGTATTCTAGGAAAGGTAGATTATCACTGATTTCTCGGGCGCTGGCTTCCCCTTTCAAGTCTTTCTTCGATTTGCAAACTCGTGCCTGAATAAGACATGGCCGCTCGATGTTGCCCAATGACGCTGGAGGTTCAATCGTCATAAACAGCACATCCGGAACTTTGCCGACCGGACACAGCTCACAGTTACTCAGCTGTGTTTTGAATGGCACTGTAGACGCTCTGTACGGTGCGTGGCATAGAGTACAATCGGTCGAGTTTGCGTGGCCCGGACTAGATAACAACGCGGCAGTACCACTGGCTGATAATAGGACCACTTCTTCGTAAATAGTTGTCGTCTCTGAATACCCAACAACAATATTGCATCCCAGGGACTTGGCATGTGAGCGAATCTCCTTGCGGAGCTCGGTCCACCATGAGTCTCTTGTCTCGGTTTCAGACTCGTCTAGCAGCTTGACGGATCTAGCCGAGACGACTCCGCCAACGCTTTCGATGAGGCCTTGGGGGATCACCTTCATTGTGATGAAGGGATATTCCGCCATATCCTCAGACATCGTAGTTCTAGGACCTTGTTTACATGGTATCGATACTCCACTGGTCTCTTCCTCCAGTTTCACCGCAGTACCGATGCCTCTCACTACTATACCGGTGTCGCCCTCAATATCAAAATACTGCTGATAACCCAACACCGCATTTCCTCCGAGCTCCAGAGCCTTCAGACCCACGTGACGTTGAAGTTGACCTGCGATAAAATGTGACTTGAGTCAGAAGATGACAGGATTGGTGCTCGGCAGGCGCATGGTGCCGGACAGCGGAATGTTCTCGAGGGAAGCGAATATCTCACCCGAAAAACGAGCAAAGAGCGCCTGTCTGGTTTCGTTAGATGCCCTGGGCGTTCGTATCCGATCCATCCAATGAAACTCTGGATCATCGCCAGCGATGAGTTCCTCGGTGAAGCCCAAAACAGATACGAGCCGGAATCCGTCAGGAACGCGATCGGAGTAAAAAAACCTCATGCCCACTGAGGATACTCTGTATTTATTCGCGTCCGAAATGAGATCCACCTGGGGAAAATTGGAGGTTTAGGACGTCGATGCCGATCTCCCAAGTTCGGCCAATATTCGAGCCAAGTTCGGTCACAGCTGTCCCCGAAAGACTTCAAAAAGAACTCACTTTGACAGTGACGTTGATTTCCCCACGTATACCGTGGAGGGTATCGTAAATAGGTAGCCAGCCCTGCATGGCGCAATTCGACTCCCTCAAGAGGGAATTCAGATCGATATAAACCTTGCCGATAGCATCGTTTGCCGAATAAGTGTCGTAATCCATAACCCGGAGCTGTAATCTCTCGTCTTGGAGGGCCTCATCGTCGATCTGGAATCGTAAGCGAGTGTGCCAGGGTGACGCCATACACATACTTCACTCAATATGAGCTGAAACGCGACCACGGTAGAAGTCCGACAAGAAAATTCGGAGAGTGCACTCAGAAACATATGTACCTCAAATCGGAACCACTCCGAGTTCCACTGTGGATGCAGAGACTTGCGATAGATTTCTGTCTTGTGGCAAACCTGTCCCAGCCGTACCTGACGAGAGAAAAACACCCGAGTATCAATATCCGACTCAATTCTTGTTAGAGCCTGATGTTCCTCTGAGGCTAATTCTTACGGAAGAAACTGCTCGAATGACAGGTTGCACAGACTCTGCTCGCCATTGGTAGCCATTTTCTGAGGGCGCATGCCCAATTGGAAACTCTTAACGTTCCGGTTGATCGGTCCCAAGAGACGATAGATCGCAATCGGGTGGCCGAAGTCCGCACCGAGATGAGAAAAGATTACCAATATCTTACCTCTGTGAATGCATCGCAAGCTTCACTTGCTCGATCCATCACCGGGAGGTTTCTGGCTGCCAGGACTTTGACCGACACGCGGCCCGGCATAGCTTCACTCCGATGAATTTTTTGTCACTCATAAAAATTCGAGAATTACCGGGCGCTGGATTATCCACGCAGGGTCCGACCATGGAATAGAGGAGGAGAGGAGCCTTGATGAACCCTCGATGTGAGGGATCGATGGTGGCTTGATGCTGGATGCAGTTCAACCATCGAGCCCATCAAGCTCTCACTGCTCTTGTTTTGAACCGATGAACATGTAGAGAAAAACTCTTCGCCGAATCGCGATGACAACTGTGGGAAGATGATATCTCTTCGATCTCGCGGCTTCTCGTGAACTCTGGTTTCTGGGCGAGTCGGCAGAGAGGTTCTAGATCATCAAGTTAATCCTGTTGAGGAAATGGCGGAACAAGGTGATGGCACAGTGAAAGTTGTTGTGATCAAGGCGAGTCCAACTGGCCAGATCCCCGTGAAAAATGTCCAGGTTCAAGACGTTCATGTTGTTATCAACTCTCCGGCGGTGAGTGGCGAGCTCGAGAAGATTTATAGTGTTCTGTTTAATTATGATGAAGTTTCCCTCAATAACTTTGTCTCCTTGTGTAGACCGACAAGCCTTATCCGTGCCCCTGCTGTTGTACGGCAAGATTCGCGCTGAAATCCTCGCTACGACGTCACGTTAAGACGCATCATGGGGATCACCCCAACAGACACGACGCGCTAAGGAAAGCGTTCGAGTGTCGAATTTGCCACCAAGAGTTCAAAACTAATTCCGATCTCTGGCATCACCGGACGACAGATCACAACCAGAATGGGGACGACGTCTCCCAAGAGAATCCACAGGAATCAAAGTAAGTTCCCGGCAGAATCGAACTCCTTGGAATTCATCATCTATACGATATGCACTGATCCGAATGTGGATAAGACACGTCAACTGATCGAGGTTCTTCGCCGATCAGTCACGCCGGCTAACCCCTTTAGCGATCTAAACGGAACGTTTTTCAAATTCCACAGGGGAATAGTCTGTGGGCTCTGTTCTTTTTCATATCGCAAAGTCCAAGATCTCAAACGCCACATGGTCTCTCAGCACCCCCAGCATTACGTTGTAGAGAAACCTGATTCGGAGACCGAACAGGGTACGTGAGGTATTTCCATGGATTCGGACGCTGGATGAACGCCAACATACACTATGCCTCGATAGTTCTGGTCGCGGGATTTGATTCTGCGATTCTAATGACGCTGAGTTTTCTTCCAGCAGCTGAAGGCGAGCCGCTGAAACCGGAGAGTCCAAGTTCCCAGACGAATGTAGAATCGAAGCCCCCGGAGCAGCCGATAAGGCTCATTGTGATAACCCCCAACAACGTTCATGGAGAACGCGTCACTCAAGTTCCCAAAACTGTCCAGCTTGCATTCAAATGTTCAAAAGGCAATAACAACACTCGGAAAGTTGTCGAAGAGCTGTTGAACATTGACTCCTCAGATGATCAGCTGTTAGCTGTGCAACAAATATAGAGTTTTGAAAATGATACTTGTCTGTATATGATTTATTTTCAGTGTGTATATAATAAATCGTTCAATTATCAAACTGGTTTCGTTCGCTCGACGAGCACCTAACCCTCAGAAAGTGTCAAACTCTCATTCGAATGGAAGATGCAGGAATCATCATTCGACGCATTGGTAGAGGTAGAGATAGGCGAGGTCTTTTGGGGGTTTCTCGGAGAGGGCTACTTTTTCATCGTTGCAAATGACCCATCGGCCGTCTTTCCTCAAATGACATACGTAGTGTCCGGACGAAGTACTCGATCCCATGTGGGTGATGAATGCTGACAGTCGGTATAAACCCACGCGATTCGAGGAGCTGGAACTCGTCCCGTCGTCGCCCTCGTCGGAAGATGAAGATCCATCATCCACATCTGGATTCGAGAAAATCCACTCGATGGCCCGTTCCACGTTGTTCTGGGTGGCACGAAGGGCTTTGCACGCCTTGGAGCGAGGGAATCCCATTCCTGAAAAGGAAAGAATCACTCTATGACTTCAGAGCGGGATTCCACAGGGCGCACCGGAGGTACACCGAGCGCGGGATAATCTGATTTGAATGTTGAGTGAAATCTCGGTTCCTTGGGCATCTCAAATTTGCATCTCCCCACCGACTTACCCATGACCATGTCGATGTTGGCTTCATCAATGGGGGAAGCTTCCTCTTGTCCGGGTATCACAAAACGGTCACCGAAATCAGGGTCGCCCATATGATCCATGACCCACTGCGTGGCTTGCTCGAGACCCGAGTTTTTCGTGAAGTACACAGCTTTCTTGCAGCCTTCTCTCGGGAAACCCATTTCCACCAATTCACTGACAACCTTCTCATCGATTTGGACTGCAGGGGTGTCTGGTTCACCCGGCATCGCTTCCTCTCCGGGTTGAAGACCTCCTTTGGCCCGGAAGCTACGAAGGTCAAGCTCCTCGGGTACGTCGAGAGAAATATCCAGTTTCATTGGAGTCCAGTCCGTCGCCATCACGAACTTCTTCACTTGAACGACCAAAAAGTCCGGGAAAGAAAGGAAACGAACCGTCTTTTCAATCGTTACCTTCCCATTCGCAGCAGCACTGAAGTAATCTGGGATTTGTTCAGGGCCCAGGAAAGCGGAAAGACAAGCAGAGAGGGGAATTTTCGCGAGAATAGTCTCCTTGGGATCTAGGCGTTCCTTATTCAGCTTGGCTTGTTTCTTCTTCTCTTCGAACGCTTCAACCTCTTCTTTGTTCGTGGCGCTATCCATGGGCACCACCAGACGGAGCGTACGCTCCTCGCGTTTCCTATAGGATACCTTTTTCGTTTTTGAGCATTGGATACGTTCTTCGATTTCAAACGTGAACGGCCTACTCGATGGGTGTTTCTTGTCTTCCTTGTCCAAGAGGTCCAGCAAGTACATGAAGAACTCCTCGGCATCCTGTTGTCTTTTCGAGCTGAACTCCGGATGGTTCTTTCCGACAACATTCTTGAAAGCCTGAGGACTCACCGCCGCGGTCTCCGTACCAGACGCCGGTTTCTTGGAGTATTGTCCGGAAAGTACGCCCATGGCAAGTTTCGCCATCTGCGTTCTGAGATCAGCGTAAGGGTCGGCGTCGGTTTTGAAGATGTATTCCTGGTACTTCTCGTAGTACCTTCTAACGAAATGAGGAACCGTGAGAAGCATCTGCATCACAGAGTTCATGTAGCACGAATTGCCGAGGTTCACCAAGCCAGTGTAGCCGGGACCGAACAGGGGTTCCAGCTTACAGCCCTCCTCGGTGCAAGTGGCCCATTCTCCGATTCTTTGGTTCATGTCGAGCTCGAGCTCGGCCATGGATTTCTCGGTTTTCTGCATTGCGGCCATGTCGATCCCGAAGTGTGCCAAGTGTTTCTGCAGCTGAGTATCGACAACCATGTCGTCCTCAACGTACGAGTACACGTCGGCGCCTTTGTGAGTTATGGTTCCCAGCTTGACGACTAGAGGGTAGTGCGTTTCATTGTAGTGCTGAACGGCATGGTTGTTTCCCCCCGTACCAGTGAAGAACGAGCGTCCGCAATTGATCGCACCGTCCGTGAGATTCAGCCAAAGGTTGTCTGTCAGTTCGCAACGAGAACACTTCCAGCCAGACGGAGGGATCTTCACCCCGTTGTCAAGTTGCAGCAACTGGTCAGACATTTTGCTAGGCTGAAACGCACGGAGAAAGGATTATTCCGGTGCACGTAAATCAACTTTCGAAGATTCTCCGCTCATAGATTCTTTTTCACGGTGCTGGTGGATTTCAAGTGCCATCACCCACCTGTCTAGCTTCTCCGTCCCAAGTGCCAACGATTGATTCGAGCTCTGCTACCTTGAAGGCACTCTCAGCGTTGACAACGCCTTCTGCGCTTTTTCGAAGCCCGTCGGGCAGCTTAGGGTCGTCGAGGTTAAATACAGCCCCCTCCGGAAGGATGACGATCTGCTCTTCGGTTTTGAATTGCGGTTTCGCCGCGTCCTGGAAGCCGCCTTCAAGGCCGATGGCCAGTCGAGTTGGAGTGGCATGTTCATCTTTCTGACCTTCGGTCTTGACTTTCACCCGCTTTATGTGCAGGAAGGCCTGGAAGCGAGAAACCGGTCATGAACGCGAACTTTCGTCAGGATCGAATATTCGGCAGGAAGATCCGAAAAAAACGAGGAGCTTCATTGACAAGGAACAGTCGCACAGTTTCGAAAGAGAACGCGAATCTGTTGATGAACCATCAACTTCAACGTACCTTGTAATTGGTCCTCGCAACGTATTCCAACGCGAGCTGTTTCGATAGGCCGTAAAATGAGTACAACGACACATATAACCCGTCTTCGGACTCTGGTGTTGTGAACGAATAGGCGCATTCATCTTTGTAGATACGATCCGTTGGTCCTGGGGTCCGAACCGCGATCTGCTTCAAAGATTCGTAAGATACACTCATTCTCACCGAATTTGCTTCACTTGTGCCGATGACGATGTTGTCTTCAACAAGCCGGCAGCGAGACGCACTCTCTCTCCGTCTGAAAAGGCTGACAGTCCCGCCGCTTACTTAAAGCACGGAGGTGACACCAGTTTCCAAAGGTCCTCTCTGAACTCCGAAGAGTCGGGGTTGTTGCACCGAGAGGCGATGATCAGCAATCTAGAAACGGCTGAATTCATCCAGGGAAGCCACTCAAACGAATGCCCGACTCACTGGGGCGCGCTGCGGCAACGAGGACAGGGTTCTGCATGATCTCGTTTGAGAGGCGCTCCGTGATCCGAAAAATTGCCGAATGCTCCGTAAGCTCTCGTACTCTCTCGAGGCATGCTCCCATTTATGAGTCTGAATATGATGACGCAGACTCTGGATATGATTTCGTTCAGGTGGAGGATGAACCATAGCATTCTTCCTGAGTTTTCCCATCGAAAAGTCGACACGGAGCAGCACGGGTGCCAACAAACTTTTGTTTCTCGTCGCGAACGTTCCAGAGTTCTCATGGATTTTTCCGGGAATCACCCACCAACTATCGGCTGAAACTCTGATACTTGCGCTACCCACGATCGCGTGCATCTTCAGTGCCGAACGTCGACCGAGTTTCGCAAAAGCAGATCGCGGAGTGCCGCCATCATTTGAACGAGAAACACATATACGCAGAACGCAATGCGCCGCTGTCTGTTGTCAGCTGTTGTGCCCCGTTCTCCTCGAATCGCTGCTCAGTTGAAGTGCTCTCGCAACTGATAACTGGTGGTTGATCGCTAATTAACCGTCCCGGACCACCATCTGGCGATCAGGAATCAGTCAGCTCGATTCGAGCTCAAGTTCGAGTGTATCCAAGGTCTCGGAAGCTCTTCGTATTATGAAAAGTTCCGGAGGCAAACAGCAAGTCAAGATGGAGATGATGACCGCGAACGAATTGCGTGAACTGGGAAATAAACTTTTCTCAGTGCGAAAGTTCGATGACGCCATCCAATGTTACTCCAAAGCCATCGTAAGTTACTAATCAACTGAGTTAGTCATCCACCTGCGATGGATCGAGGTCCATGGGGCGGAGTCCCGCAGAGATTTTTTTCCAGACTGAGCTGCACAATTGATGCAGTCGACTGACCTAGAACAGATTCTGACATGCGACACGTTCTCGAGTTGACGTGAACGGCATGTGGTTCCGTCCGGGAACGATTTCAGAGGAGCCTCTTGGACATTGATCTTTGAGAGGTATCCATATCTCGCTAGATTTCGTTTTGATCTGGTGAGCTCTAAACAACCTACGCTCGAGAATCTCATCCGGAAGTTCCGCTAATTTCAAAACTGTTCGATTCTTCCAGCGAGATTTACTTCTCAAACGAATGTGGCGATGTCCCGCGCTCTTCTGTAGTTCGATAGAATGTCACCTCTAGCATATCATGCTCTAACGTAAACTGGACAACATGAAATGACGGGTGACTTTCTTCCAGATAAAAAACCCATCAGTACCGCTGTATTTCACCAATAGGGCGCTCACTTACATCAAACTGCATCAGTGGGAACTGGCTGTCCAAGATTGTCGACGAGCCATCGACTTGGAGGCTACAAATGTGAAAGCGCAGTTTTTTCTCGGTGGGTAGAACAGTTAGCATGCAACTATGAGGGTGTGAGAGTTCCTGAACGGAACTTCCGGTCGGATGGCTGGGAATCCTGGATGGTCTAAGAGGGAATCCTTTGTCTCTAGGTCAAGCTCTCCTGGAACTAGACTCCCTCGATGAGTCTATTGTGCACCTGCAGCGCGCATCTGAATTGGCCAAGGAGCAGAAAATGAACTACGGGGACGATATCGCAATTCAGTTGAGGATAGCGCGAAAGAAGAGGTGGAACTTGCAGGAAGAAAGGAGAGTTAAACAGGAGATCGAATTGCAAAGCTACCTCAATCAGCTGATTCAAGCCGACTGCGATACCAAGCTCCGGGAAGCCAAGGAGAACAAATCATCGGGTGCGTCTTGGATCCACGAAAACTTGAACCGTCTTTGCTCCGATGACAGGGGTCAATCTCACTGACCGGACGCATCTTTTCCAGTGTCTGAGATTGGGGAAATTCACGAGAAGCATGAAGCATATCTGGCGGAGGTCAATCAGCTTTTCGCAAAACTCGACGACCGGCGCCGGAAACGTGAAGTTCCTGACTTCCTATGCGGGAAGATATCCTTTGAAATAATGAACGAGCCTGTAATTACACCCTCTGGTATCACCTACGACCGAAAGGATATCGAAGAGCACCTCCAAAGAGTTGGACACTTCGATCCGGTTACAAGAACGCCGCTAACTCAGGTTTGTTGCTCTTCGATCGCAACTTATTAACTCTGATGTTCGGATCATATCAAACTGCAAGCGCTAACCAGAACTCGAGCTGCGTTTAGGGGATATTTGCGTATTCATCACCTTCCTCTGTTTTCTAGGACCAGCTCATCCCAAATCTCGCTATGAAGGAAGTTGTAGATACCTTCGTCGGAGAGAACCCATGGGTGCAAGACTTCTAAAGCGATCGAGCCTTCGAAGGAGCTCGAGTTGTACATTGCTCGTACTTGAACATATAAAAGAATGAGTCTCGAGAACGGAGGGAGGGAGAGTCAGCCCACGCCCCGCGTGCAATGTAAAGGGAGCCCTACTTGAACTATCAAGCGAGATCATGTTAGATCAATGTTAATTTGTACTCTCCGTTCGTCCTCTCAGTTGCTGTTTGTATTATATCGGCCGCATATTAGGCGGCGGCCCGTGGAAAATAAAGCTAAGCGGTTTTCTAACTAGAGTCGGCTGTTCTTGTTACAGCGTCGAAGTTTGTCTCAAATTCCATCGCAAAGACTCGCTGTAGTCGTCAGTGACTCGGCCGCAAACGCGACGAGTGAGTGTTCCATTGACCCTAACTTGAGATGGAGCGGTCTCTAGTTATTTGGAATTGATAAAGAGCCCTCTGGGAGCCTCTTTTTGCGTCCACAGTTCTGAGCCTATGTATATGACAATAATTGTCATATTCTGTGGTTCGGAATGGTTCAATTATTGAGGCCCAAAGCAGTCACAAAGCACTTCGCAGCTCTACGGGAAGCTTGGGGAGCCCTCCAGTGTTGAACAGTTGAGCCCAGACGGAGCCTGTGGTTGAATGAGACGGTTTCCAAAGATTTCAACTCCGTCGAGGTCGATAGTTAGAGAGAGACATAGGAGATGATCGGCAGCTTTGACGACATCCGAAGACACTCCGCCGAAGCCGAAGGTTGCATGTACTCGCTCAGCTTCAACCTTTTCTTATATCGTAGGCGACAGCTTTGCCCTATCGTTGACGTTTGCGGGATGAGTTTCGGGCAATAACATTGAAATTTCCCTGAACCTCCCTCGATGGAAACGCACTCAGCAACGCCGTAAATTACACGTGTTCAGATGGACCTTGGAGTATGTGTCGCAGAAACAACAAGTCATTGAGTTCGGAATGGTTTTCATTCAGAATTTCTTCTTATAATACAAGTGAGTTTTTGCATTGCCCCCTTGCCAGGGACAATCGGGGGAGAACATTATTGGCAGCCTTTTGGGTGCATACATCATTGGGTTGACTGTTCCTGCTATTATATGGATTTCAAGCATGATCGGCGAGCCATGTGAGATCAAGCACTGGATCGAATTTCTCAAACCTAACGGCAGAGTGCGCGGAACTGAATGCCCTCTTCAATGAATAAACCTGGGAGCGTCCGAGAAGAGGTGCAAGCAGGTTCTTAGATCGATCCAAATCGAATCGCTCGGAGAGCCGCGATCTAGAAACGAGACCTTTAGCCAGACGGTGCGACTATGTCGAGCGCTTCAGAGGCAGGGCCAGGCGCGTCTCCAGATCAGACCTGGATTCGCGATCCCGTTCGAGTCCGGAACTCAGAGTAGCAAACCAAAGCTGTGGAGATGCCGCTAAGCTAACATGGGCAAGAGAATCACGTTTTTGACGATTCCCAAGATTTCCGCCCTAGTCGTGGGCCAGACGGAGACAGGGATTCTGTTGAAGCGTAAGCTTGCTGATCTGAGGCTGACGCATCCTCACAGCAATCGAGAATTCCCTCTGCCCTGATATCAGTCTGACCATGAAAGGCTCTCCCCACAAGTAACACGACTTACCGCGAAAACCCCGAGGAATAGCCTGTGCAGTTCAAGAAGCGGTGAATGATGGCAAGGTACAGCGCCTACATCTTGAGAAGCTCCTTGATGGGTCTTGAGCTTGGAATTTCGCGTGGAGAATCCCCGTACGAGTTCCAATGAATGACTCCGCGATGGATTTGTGGAGATAGTCGACGTTACTTCCCCGTCTAACCTCCGACCCATTGTCCCAGAGGACAGTTTGTAGCTACGGTTCCTCGGTTGTTGCGGTTGCGGGATGGATACCTAATCCTGGTTGGTGTAAACTATGGTTCTTCGGTTTTCATTTCCCATTTTCGTTATCATTCGAAAAAAGACAAAACGATGTCCCTCCGATTCCTCCGAGCAGCGCGAAGCAAATCACGAGAGGAATGAGTAACGACACGAATATATCTTTCGTGGTCGTTTTCCGAGGCAGCTCACTGAGATCCGGACCGTCGAACGGCGGCAATGCTGGCACCGGGACCTTCTCCGGCGAGGTGACTCTTTGTGCGAGGAGAGGCTCCTAAATTTTGGTCGTACAATGATTTGAATGAGATATCACGATTTAAAATAATTCCAAGCATGGTGTATTGATAGCCTGGTGTGAACGCTCTTGGCTTCTGATCAGACTTACCGTGAAAAGACGGAACCCACACCAATCGGGAGCCAATCCAATTTCTCGAAACCGCCATTCAACCGAAGTCCTGATTTCAAATGAGACAACCGTGAGTATCAATACTCTTCCAAGATTTCGAGGTACACATGCATGCCGCGTTGCCGGGAAGAGTTCTGAGGTTTGGGCCTGGATACACTCACCGCTTATAGTTCCGAGGGCAGGGAACCCGATTCCGCAGCTGTCCCACCTCGAGCTCGAGACCTCTCAGCTCAGAGGAGAAATTCTGCTCCGCCGCGAAACGGACAATGAAACTGCGGGATACCAGCTTTCGGTAAGAGTAGAGTTACATGCATTGGGAATATCGAGAAAAACCTCACTGTGGTGGAGATTGTATCAACTGACCCTTCTTTATCCCGAGGGTCGATTGGTTTTCTACCACCGACATCGAGCACGGAAGCGACTTTGCTGGCGTACACTCTATGGTTGGAGTTCCACAAATTCTGCGGATGGAAACCAGAATGTAACAGGGTCTCGTCCGAATCAGAGTTCAGTATGTTCGGATGCGATAGCTCTCAATGCTCACCTGCATCACTGTCTCGAGTTTCTGCAGAATGTCCCTACCGAAAATATCCTCAACATTATAGTTCATGAACTTCAACTCGACCTCAAAATTCGCAGCCGGCTTCCGACATGACTGAACCTGGAAAAATAATTCGTGACGTGAAAAACTCATGCGCTACCGAATTGTGTCGATTGAAAGCGATAGCGGATTTAGAACAAGCAGATTGCGGAACCCGCCTCACATTCAATTGAAGCCTGCGATCCGTGGACTCGAAGGTTTCTTGGTCCGTTGTGATAATCTATTGGAATGTGAAAAGTTAGTTATTTTGATTCATCCCAAGCGGGAGTTTCGAGCGATCAAACCACGACATCCAAAGTTGTGGCTTGGCGGTCACCTGAATTTCAACGGTCTCGTTGACCGGATAGCTCCCGTAGAGGAGCACATCGTTCATGTAGGGTTTTATGAAGTTCCATCGAGGTAGGTCTGGGTAGCCCACCACAGATCCGGTGTGCTCGACGTTGTTCGAACCTGATAAGAGAGAGAGGACGGAACGTGATGCCTATGCTTCGCTGCGCGCCACTATTCGAGGAAACCGCGACTGACAGAGAATTCCTTCAGCGAGGAAATACATAGGGCGACGCGATTGGAACTCACTCTGACTGTTCAATCCGATCAATTTCAAGAGGTAGACCTGACCGGCGCAGACATTAACTTTCGTGATATCAAACTCTGTGTTGTCGTTCAGACTCACTTCAATCACTGTAATAATGGAACCAGATTCAGAATTACTCCTATCAAACTTCGAAGTCATTTTGAAAGATTCGAACCGCGCTTGTTTTTCACCTCCAAGGTTGCACTTCACGTTGTTGAATAGTAGAGGGACGATGAAACAGAGCGTATATCTGCGGAAAGGACTCATTCCGACTCGACGAAATCCGACGTGATTTGGAATGCCAGAATACTTCCAAAACGCGTGTTTAAGAAAGCCCACTCCGAGAGCTTCTCTGAGCTCTTGTCTGCGAGAAGATGCAGACACCCGAGGGAACTCAGCGCATGCGCAATTTCCGAAGGCGCGCAAGCCACGGACCGAGTGGCGATGTCGGATCTGTTTCTCGGAGGCTGATAGCTGGGGTCCAAAACTGAGTTCTAGGAGGTGGATAACTGGAGTTCTCGTGTGAGCTCGAAAAGGGGCCCCGTAGTTTGCGGTTTCATAACCAGCGGTTATTTCAGTATGTTGCGATATCCAGGAATGGGTGCTCGAGACCCGCGGGATAGAATATGATTCTGTTGGAATGCTCAATTGATTCAACGCACGTTTGGTTGTCGAGGAAGGATTCGGGGAGAAACGCCAGATTGTCTCGTTCGCCAGACCGACTCAGGGATTGTTCTTCGCTGGCTCTAGTTCCTCAAACACTCCCTTCTTATTCCCTGCGAGACGCCGAGTACAAATGGTTCGGGACGATCTCGGGATGGAGGCTCCACGCGAGACTCCGCGGACCAGAAGAGATGCTCTCCAAGTGGCGAGATCCTGGGACGATATCTTGAAGGAAATCTCCGTGCTCCCGTATGAGGTATCTCGGCACCCGATGCGCCGAAACGCCTCGTTGCTCCATCTTTCGAAGCAGCTTTCTGGGAACTGATATGCGGGAGACTGATTCATTAATTTTTCCGTCGAGAGAATGAGACTTGACCTTCATCCGAAACAATTTATGACTTTCCTCATCAGGGCACGAAAGATCGAGTATTGAGCATTGGAGAAGATTCCGAAATATCCCTCCCCTGTCTGCTATGGAAGCGAGAGAACAATCTGTTTCGAGATTGAGGAACAGATGATCGAGGGAAGCTGATTTTTTGTTTGGTGGGACCTCCACCCATACTTTCTATCCCCCGTTTCCTCAGCACTCAATTACGATAGCTCTCGTCAAAGAGCATCAGATGTAGTCCCCACTTTATTGTGTTCGAAGATGACGTCTTCATTGATTTATTTACATACAATACAGATTCCTCGAGAGGGAGGAAAGCTTTGCCGATCCAGTCCATTGTACCGTTGACTGATTCCCGATTTATTGGAGAAGATGTCTCCGTTCATTTCCATCGAAATCGCGCTACCCGATGGACGGGTCATCGCCGGACCTTCAGGGATGGCAATTCGCTCAAAATTTGGAGTCGCTGTGGAAAGCATGGATGTGATGGTCTATGGCTAGCGAGGAAAAGCTTCAGGCGTCCAGGCGGTTGTGGAATTCATATTCACAGCTTATTGTTGTTCTTGAAACGGTGAAATCCTTCCTTATCGATAACTTGAACAACATTTGAGATTTAGGGGAACTTGAGATTCGACGCGCCTCTGTCCCCTCGCGAACTTGAGATGATATGCCGCTCCATTCCCCGGGGAGCCGCTATTTTTCGTGGAGTTCCTTCTCCTCTCGGTGGTGTCCATTCCCCTGAGCGGCAGACGAAAGATCGGTGGTGTTCGGAGTAGACTGAGCTGGAGTATTCTAGATGATCACCGCGTTCGAAGTTGGGCCGAGACGCAGAATCCATGACCTCGGACACGAAGGCTAATCCGTTTTCTCATGATCATCGTCGTCTTCAAGTTCTTCTTCATCGTCTTCCGACGTTTCGAGGAAATCGGAACAACAAGTCAAGTACACGATTGCGAAGAAGAACGCGGCCGGTATCAGGAAGATCACGAATGTCAGGACCGGCGACGAACGATACATATTTTTCAGGTTCTGCGTCATCTCAAAGTACGACCTAAGTATAGATAGAAACGCGGGATCTCATTAGAATTTGACCTCGAAGAATTTGGCCCCCTTCTCCTTTCCACTGACAGCAGGCACTCAATCGAGAATGATATTATAGATGGGAATGAATAGAAAAATGAGACAAACCTGTAAATCCTGTACGGCAGCGTGTTCCCGCCAAAACTGGTCGGCAATGGATTGGCTTCAATTATAGAGTCCAAAAGTTTGATAACATCCTGTGGATTATCGGGCGTGCTGCTCAAGTAATACTTGTAGGTTTCGGGATCGATGACCATGACAGTGGGTAGTCGCAGTTCGGTCATGGCGATGGAGTAAGGAATTTCCGTGGACGGGAACCATCCGAAGAGGAATTTCCTGGGGAACACGACATCCATTTCTGATGATTCGGTAGAGTCGGACACCTCTCCTGATACGCGTCAGTTCGTACAGAATCGGCAAACCGTATGGATGAATCTGAACTTACTCATGGTACAGGTCTCTTGTATTCACAGCGAGTGCTTCCAACATATCTCGCACTTCCTCCATTTTCGTAGTTTCCATCTTCCCGATCTGATTCTCGAGAAGAACCGCTGCAACGAGCATCTTACCAGTTGCGAGAATCTGGCGGAAATTAGCGTAGCTCAGTCGCTGGAAGGCGGAGAATCGCTCCGTGACGATGAATTTGTCCAACAGCTCGTACTTCGCGACTAAGATAGGAGAAGACATGTAAGTTATTTGTGTGTTCAACTCAGGCTCTGACCGACATCATATTCTTCGAACGAAATGGAACGCCGCAGGTATCAGGTGTGCGGCGGAATCAAACAGGACTCACTGTCGTACGGGAGGAACGCCCCATCTTTGTGGACGTAAACCCAGCTGTGGTCTCTGGTTTTGTCGACGCAATTCATTGGAACATCAATGAAGTAGTTATGAGCATGCATGTGTTCAGCGTGCTGCGTGAAGTTCTTCACGAGTTCCTCAGCTTCTCCATGTCCGTTTGGATGCGTCGCCAATACGAAGCTAGCCTGAAGAGCGAGTGTTTATCAGTAGGAGAAAGAAGCTCACTTTCGTCATGCATGGTTATGGTTTTTAGTGCGACTCATCCGAAGATGACCCGTTCACTTCGGGAGCGAGCAAGCTCTACGGACGCCGGTCACAGTTTTTGGGAGAGTGGACACCGTGGAACCCAGTCTCGACTGACGCCTAAACTTATCGTGTCAGTCGATGCACACCTCGGAAGCGCTCTTGCACGTCACATGTGATGCATGCCGGCAGCAGTCGAGATTCGAACCGCCGCCATCGAGTTTTTGGTTGCGGGATATGCACTGACAATCGGTCGTTTGATTCCTTTTTCGGGCGCACGGGTTGAATCAACTCCAACCAACGGCGCCTAGGTGAGGGGAAAGTCCTTGCGGACACAACCCGATACCAGAGGGAACGATCCAAATAGTCATCAGTGCTCCTCGACCCCAAATCTCAGCCCCGCCGAAGCACGGTTACAGTGTCGTGCAAAGGGGACCGGCATTCTCCTGGCTCGAGCCTAAGGCTGCGGACTCAGTCTGTGAGCCGTTGTCATTCGCATCTAGGAAGTTATTTCATCGTTACGGACGTTTAATAGACTTCACGCACCTGACGGTTATCCTGGTGGTCTAGCTCGAGGAATTTCGTCATCTCGTCACAATTACTGACTTTTTTGATCGCGGGGCCATGGACTCTACGCACAAACTCCAGAATGGGACTCAGCGAACGCTCTCCTTGGTAATCGACGACCTTGTCTCTATTTATACTGAGGAAGACATCGATCTCGAGTTAGACCATCATCGTCGAAGCCCATGATAATTCGTAAGATTCGTGACGTTCGATGCCGTACACCGTGACAGAGCACTCACTATAGAATAGTCGGGAATCCTCCAACGCGGAAGTGCTGCGCGATCGACGTGTATTTATTACAATCAAGTCTCGCGACCCGAATGTCTGTGTTGACCAATTTCTGGGCTACTTGGCTCCAGACGGGTTCGAGCCGCTTGCAGTGATTGCACCACGGAGCGTAAAACTGCAAGATGAGACTCTTCGTGAATAACTCTCTGAGTGCGCTGAGTACGACTTGCGAGTCAATTCGAATTTCTGATGCCAGCTTACCTTGACAAGCCACACTTCTTTGTCTTTGTACTCGAGGAATCGGTCGCTAAGCTCGATTATTCGAGTCGCTTCACAGATTGATGCTTGCTGGACGAAATACAAAAAGAGCCCTATGTACAAAGCTGGAAAGACAAAACCATCCCTGAGTCGTCGCGATCTGGCACACTCCTCGACGTCTCCGTCTTCTGTTCCCGGCTCGCGGATCGCCAAGGACGCCTCGAACGCCGGGCTCAATGAGGAAGTAAACTCAATAACGTATTCCTAGGGCATGATGCGCCTCCCGAAGACCTCCGTTACGGATCCGATGTTTGTGATGCCAGAGCATCTTCGACCACGGGATCGTCGACAATAATCTCCGGGGTAGTTTCTGCCTCTCTCAAAGAGTCAGGAAATCCTGATAGGGAGGAACTGAACCATGGAACATCACTCACCTGCGCACGCTGGGGCGGACATGTTGAATATGAACAAGGCGATGAATTTGGGATAATTTTATCTCACAGCATTTTCTTCCCCACGCCGTTTGCGCGCAGTGCTCAAGCGATTGACAGTCCCGAGCCGGATGTTTTCAGTTTCCAGAGAGCCTGGGACTCTCCTCGCACTGCATCTGTCGGGCGAGTGTGTGAGTGGGAGAGTGTGACTCCGAGAGCACAGCTGTGGCTGTGTTTGTAGTGAGTAGTGAGGACTCGCGCTTTCCTCGATGCTGCTCGTTTCGAAAATGTGGCGCCACGGATTTGCAGGGACCACAGCTTCTGACGGAATCGAGTATGGCTTTAAGCGTATCGATTCTATTGTACCCCATGCCCAACGCTGCACTTGGTTGTGATTGGGAAGAGAAAATTGGCAACAACCTATAGGTTCACGACACGGACCGCGAAACCTATAGTTCATCATTCCCAGTTGTTAGATTGTCTTGGAGTTGCCGGTCTCGTTCTAGTGTTCCATTCATCATCGGGAGAAAATATTCCTCCGTCGAAAATGGAGATCTTGTGAAGATGTGCCGGAGCCGGATAACTCGAGCTGATCGCGATCAATAGCCTCAGAAATGTAACGAAACCATATTTTGAACGTCCACGGCTGTAACCGGTTTGTGATCGATCGAAACGCTGTAACCCCAGAATTTTGGTGCAGAATGGGGGGCGGGATAAATATTTGAGGGAAATCGCTCTCCGCAGCCGCACAGCACCAGCTATGCGCTATGAATCTTATTTAATGCAAGGCTTGAACGATCCGATCGCTCCGGGAACCCTCCCCCTCAGCGCGCGTATGTCTAGGATCAGCGGCAATGGTCCATCAAGGATAGACAGTGGTTGCTCCAGTAGAAGGGAGTCCGGCTCCGAAACTCGCACTCAAAATAAGCCATGGCTTTCAATCACGAAGCTGGTACCGCTATCGAGTGTTTGAGTGTGAGTATTTCCACAATGTTCTCGGGTTCTCGCCCTGTGAGAATTCTCTCGGAGCAGCTAGGCGATTCCGTCAGTTCTGACCAGCGGACAAAGTTTTGAGTCTCGACATTCTCTCTACAGATTCCGATAAAACTAGCGAAAGAAGTGATCATAGATGCCGAAGGACGTGAAATCATGAGATGTGGATTCAGAATAGGAGGGGGTATCGATCAGGATTTCACCAAGAGTCCGCAAGGCTACACCGACAACGTGAGTTCCGGATACGAGTAGATTCTGCGATTCCGCGGTCCGCATTCACTATGAAAGCTCCAGCCGATTGTGGCTCTTTGCTCCTTGCGAAATTTTGAAAGGCTAAAGATTTCAGACGAAAATTTATATTTCAGGGTGTTTATGTGACTGAGGTGTACGAGGATTCTCCGGCTCAGCACTGCGGTTTGAAGCAACACGACAAGATACTCCAGGTCAACGGTTACGATTTCACTATGGTGACTCACCGGAAAGCCGTGGAATATATCAACAGGAACTCCGTGCTGAATATGTTGATCGCGCGGAAAGGAGTCACTCACTCTTAGGCTGTTGTTTGGTGGCAGCTTGTACTTGTGTCGCAAGACAATTTATCCGAGAGCGTGTCCATGAAGGGAGCGAGTAAGCGAATGAAATGTTTTGGAGCGGAAGGCTTCCACCATTTTGTGGAGCGTGCACCTCAGTTGTGATATTCGCAATATTTAGGCAGAAGGGACTCAATGTTAAGCTTTCCGATTCCGCGGAAGGAACCAATGGTTGTGGGTGAACAGTCCACCGTCATCAAACTGATATCGACAGAGTTTTCCTTGGTATTCACATCGGATTCTGGAAATCCTGGAAGCTCACACCAAACTCGTGCGCACGAAGAACTCCTTCTCACACACTGATCAAGGAGTATCCGAAAGAAATCATGTTTCGTCAAATACTCCGGGGATAGGATGGATTTGTCGGTGCGCGCAAGTTATGGCCCTTGTGATTCGAAACCGTGCCTCGGGTTCGAGTACTGGCTCTCAGAGAGCCGACGATTGTGGCTCCAGGATCATTGAAGGAAGAATTCAACAACCGAGGACAAACTAGGGCGGCAGATCGAGGAACAGGGGAAGTAAGCAGAAACCGTTTATTACCCACAAGTTTGCCCAATATATTTTGGACGCAGATAGAGTAAGGCCACAATGAAGACAAGGTACCAAATTTTACACAGATCTTACTTAAACAATTTTATGCATCAACTTTTTGATCGGAGGCAGCCATATCTGGAACATCAGAGCTTTGTGCCATATTTTGAAGACTTTCACTATATAGCTGCAGCACCGAGAGCCGATTCTGCATTCTACGGTCATGAAGTCCCGTTTCAATGCTGAACATTCGTCATGAGCGGAATATTTTCACCAATTTGCAATGCAACAGGTGACCGTCGTCAAATGTCCAGGCCGTGTTTTCCCAAACGGTCCATTGATAGTTCTGAAGACTTGCGGTGGAAGCGACAGCATTCCTACCCTTAGCTGCTTTAGTCTCTCCGGGCGTCGAAGAAACAATGTATTCCATCAGAGAACTAGGCATGCGATTGACTAGACACGCAAAACTGCGACAGATTTGTTCGATGCACCGAATAACTTCCAACATCCTGCAGATCTCAAGGAAAGGATGTGTCATGGCTCAGTTTCTTTCGAACGAATAGCCCACAGTGCTTGCAATGAATCTGAATTTGCCACGGGAGTCAGGGGATGAAAATACAGTCTCGCAGGCACTGCGCGGTGTCTGGGGTATCCGCGAGCGAGAGGCGGAGGGAGCAAGGCGTTGTGAGTTAGATTATATAATCAAGAGGGATAGGAAGTATTCAGGAAGTCTTCATGATTAGTTCTCAGAGTCCACATCGTTTGGCCTCATTCGCAGCCAAAGTGTCCGGGAATGAGGTATACCAATCACCTTCACGAACCAAATCTAGTATTATGGAGGTAACAAATTCGAGGATTGTTTTGAGGACGGCAGGAAATCAAGTTTTTCACTCTTCCATGTCACAACGACAGATGGAAATGCAAACAAAATGCATGAT
This sequence comes from Neoseiulus californicus, assembly GCA_028455905.1. Lineage (NCBI taxonomy): Eukaryota > Metazoa > Arthropoda > Arachnida > Mesostigmata > Phytoseiidae > Neoseiulus > Neoseiulus californicus. The sequence continues at coordinate 5,911,894 of JAMQGS010000008.1, forward strand.
GTCGAATAAATTAATCATTTATTGAACTTTTCGGTCATTCCTTATCCAATCTGCAGATTGGGTTGTTGTACACCATCTGAAGGTCAACCTTGTGGCCCACGAGATCCCGGATGTTGTCGATGCCGTACTTTATCATTGTGGGACGCTCCAAAGACAAACCCCACGCAATCACCTGAGCGCACGGAAGCAACAATTATTCAGAATCGACCAATTATTATCATCAATCTCCAAAGGTCTCCCTGAGGAATTGCCGCCTCTATGATTTTACCTTGACGTCTTCCGGCAAACCCATCGGGAGCAGCATCTCGGGCCGGAACATGCCGCTGTTCCCAACTTCCACCCATTTCTGCAGACCCTCGTGGTAGGAGAAAATCTCCATGGAGGGCTCAGTGTATGGATTGTAGGCGGGCTTGAAACGCAGCTTCTTGATTCCTGGAATCGATCATTCGCACGTCAATTCGACATTCATTCGTCTCCCTCATTTCACATGTTGATCACTCCGCGAAGGAGAAGAATTTCGAAGCTCGTGCAAGGCCTTCCCGATCCCGTAGACCGATAGAGATCAGGATGCGTTCCAATAGCTGATTAATTAGATTCTCCAAAATGAATGATAGCTCATTGAGTCACAAACCCAGTTTGTCGAAGAATGCTTTGATGACTCCCATCAGATTGCCAAGGGTCAGGTTCCTGTCGGCGACCACGCCCTCGATTTGATGGAATTCGGCGAGGTGAGTGGCGTCCAGAGTTTCATTCCGGAAAACGCGATCGATACTGAAGAATTTCGACGGCTTGAAACCTTCGTTCGCGAGCTTGTACAGCATTCGGGCAGAGACCGCCGTTGTGTGGGTACGGAGCAGATTTTTTTCGGCTTCCGAGTATTGCCAGTCGTAATTGTAGCCTAGAGAATCGTATCCCCCTTTCGAGTGGGTTTTCCGTACAATTTCAGCATAATCTCTCGGGAAATTTGTGCAAGTGGCAGGATCTGTGGAGGAGTTGAAATTACATCAATATGACTCAGGTCAAAACGAGCTCTTTCTAGGGTATTTGCGTGGCTCCGTATCGATGAAATCCGCTTATCAGATCAAAGGGGAACATGGGAAACTCGGGGAAATTATGAACCTGAGATGAAGAAAGTGTCATGTGCGTCTCTGGCAGGATGTTGCTGTGGCTGGAAGAGTGCGTCGAAATTCCAGAACGAAGACTCAACGAAACGGTTCGTCGGCATTTCGGTGAAGCCCATCTCGAGGAAAATCTGGCGGAATTCCGCCCGCACTTTCAGCAAGGGGTGTAGGTGCCCTCTATCGGGTTGAATTCCCATGGCATTGAAGTTGTACTCTTTGAAAGACTTCTTCTCCCAATCTCCCGTTGCAATCATTTCAGCGGTCAGATCCGTCTCTTGCTTCTCGAGCTCCAGCTTGAAACCTGGGCCTTTTCTCAAAACGTAAATTTTCACTTGAACCTCTTGGATGAGCTTCCGCTTCTTCAGGTCCGCCAGTTTTCCGGAGTCGATCGTCGCTGATCCTGCCGAGAAAATAAAATACCGCTAGAGAGACCCATTATTCTCTCGCCCTCAATTTTCTCGCCTGCGAATGGTTCATTCGGAGAATTTCCAAGCCGTAATGGAATCCAACCTTGTGGGATTGCGTTGAGCAGTGCTCTGACTTCATCCTCAATCTTTTCAACCTTCCTCAATACTCTCGGACCCTCCGGGTGAGCTTTGTCCAGGGTGATCCAACCATTGGACATGGCTTTGCTAAACCCCACCTTTCCACTCGCACCGACCAGTTTCTGGAATATGAAACATGGACTTGGGAACGTGATCTTTCAGGAGATCATTCAATGATAGGAGCGAGGATCAAGCTCAAGAGTGAAGCTTCCACGACGTCCTACCATGAGATCAGGTTGCTTGATGCCGTCGCCGATCGGCACGGCATTGTAGACTGTTGCCTCATGACTCCCCGTCTCCGCGATTTGTTTACCTTCAGCTGTGAGCTCGAATGATTTCTCTGTTTTCAACTCCGCCTCGATGATCTGTAATGGAAGACCGATTTGGAGTTGAATTCGAAGCATGGGGGAGTACGAACAGCATCTCAGAGAAGAACGGGGAGCTCTCCGCGAAAACAAACTCGATAGAGGCCCGGCGTTCGAGAGAGAAGATATCATCCCAAAATTTGCGAGCAGGAGGACTATTTTCAGAAACTGGATGAAAGATGTGAATGTAGATATTGTGGCGAGAGAGCTATAGACCGACTGCCTGTAACAAAGTGTAAATACTTTCATGGAAAGACGCCCATCAGGGCAGTGAAAGAGATTTTACGGAACTGCAAGAATTGCGAATTAACTTCTTATTGATTTGGAGTTGGCATTTCAAATGAAGAATGATACGGGGGCTGGGCAAATCTCTTCCAGCTGTTCAGACTACAAGTTTTGATGAAACGATCTCGGGGTGTCCTCTGGAAGCTTGACATCTGTCAAAACTTCAGAAGTCCCGGAACGGGAATTATTCACGGAAATCAGAGGGCTAGATAATTTCCGAATGAATACGTTCGGCGTTTCGTGCCTGGAACCTGATGTCGTCGGCGAGAGAGCGTATGGTGAGCGGTGGTAGTTCACAGCAAAAGAATGACGCAATCCGAAACAGCCGTAATATCTAATCCCTAAAGTTGTTCGGATTGCAAAGTCAATATGAAATCGAACCGGAGCAGATTCTTAGAAACAGGTGCTTTCCGGAGGAGCTCGAGATTCGGTGTTCCACGTCCTCCTCCGCGAAACTCACCTCGGGAAAACACAAGATACTTTTGACTGCACCGACGATTTTCTGATGATCTTGATTCAACAACTTTGCAGCCTCAGTCGAAGTCAACTCTCCTTTGTCGCCAATCGCAGCGAGAACATCTTTCACCAAAGTTGCCATCGTCGAACCGGCACTGTCGGCGTGTGCCTGCAGCAGCGATGTGCGCTCTGCAAGAGTTGTATCAGTATTTTTCGCGCTGCCGGATGCTGACGCGGAATAATTTCGAAACCAGCTCTAGAAGCGATGCACAGGATCTGATGGATCGGACTTATTCCGGCCGCGTGGAGCGCGCACTCGCTCGCGAACTCCGGAGCGCTTTTACCGTGAGCAGCGAAGAATATTGCCGTTGCGGTAGTGAACTTGATGGCAGGGACCGGACAGTATCGCTAGCTCTCTGCTTCGACAATGCCGCGCGCTCTCAAGGAACCCGCAATTTTCAACCGTCTTCTTCCCCGTAATGATCAAATCAACGATGAACAAATAGACAGACTCGGGGCGGTATGTGACACACTCAATTGCTTCAACCAGATACAAGCTCAACAGTTCGATAAATTCAGCCGCGAAACAGCTCGACACGACGTACACTTGTACCGGCGCCCAATGACATGCTCGGCTCACAAAGAAACTGTACATGCAACTCAAGAGATATACAAAGCAACATTTCCCATCGGCATACTCGGCGGAGAGACCAAGGGAGCATCAGATAAAGAGTACCGCCACCAGAGTCTGGAGCACTCAAGAAAACTGAGTTGAAGTGCCTCCAACAAAGATGTGGTGTAGGAGCTGCCTGCTCCTGATCCCTCATGCACAGCTACAGGAGAGCAGCTGAGGGTACGTCTACAAGAATCAACGAAAGAATAACGTCTTAACGCAGGCATGAGGAACAGCAGTGATGAGAGAGTTTTGTTTCGATTTCGGCGAGAGGTGGCCGGCTGGTGTGGACATATGGCTAAATCGGGTAACGAGCCCACTCAACAAGAACTCAGGATTTATGGATACCGCAGTAGAGAATATGTTCTCCCGACTAATCCGGCGCCGATCTGATGTATCACGCAAACGACGAGCGGATTCATCCCATCGGAGGTTGTAATTGATACCCATCAGATTACCCATGTAGGTAAATGTCGCGGCCGAACACTATATAAATAAACTCCGCCTATAAAGAAGGTTGTTACGACTAGAGACAACGACGTGTACTCATTATGGTCGAGCCACTTCGATTGGCGACGAAGATTTCGAACTAAACGTGATGGCGTTCACGGTGAAGGATGTTCAGTTGCTAGTTCAGGAAGCGGTCAAGGCAGCGCTACAACAGACGTCGATGATCACGACAGCTGCGAACACCGAAGAAGCCAAGGTGAGAACGATGGATTCGCTGACGAAGCGTATCTCCACGTTCTCATACGATCCCGACGCTGGTGTGACGTTTGAGCTGTGGTACTCGAGATACGACAGTATCTTCGACAAGGATGCCAGTCAGTTGGACGACGCTGCGAAGGTGAGGTTACTCACGCAGAAATTGGATCAGTCGGCCTTCCGGAAGTACACGGCACACATCCTCCCGAAGAAGTACGCCGAACAAGACTTCAAGACGACAGTGGGTGCGCTGAAGGAATTATTCGGACATCGCGGCTCGCTGTTCGCACGAGGATACCAATGCCTCCAAACTGTATGCGAAGATTTCAGCGAGGGGTCTTTCGGCGACTATACCGGACTGGTGAATCAACGATTCGAATTGTCGGAAATGTCGACGGTGACGGGGGAGCAATTCAAATGTCTGGTATGGATCAGTGGATTAAGGAGTGATAAATTCACCAAGGTCCGACGGATCTCATTCATGCAGTTCAGCGAGGAGAACCCGAAGGCGACTCTGAAGGAGTTGCATCAGCGAGTGAAGAACTTCGGACGGCTGCAAGCGGCATCGAAGAGCATCGCCGAAGGCCACGAAGGCAAGACCGTGAATGCGGTCGCAACCACCAGTAAGCCTGGTCCCTGTGCCATTTGCAATGAACCACATTTCAGGAAATTCTGTCCGAACAAGAATAGGACGTGCAATTTTTGCGGCAAGAAAGGGTGTCTTGAGGCGGCGTGTTTCCAGAAGAAGAACCAGGGAAATAGACCAAGACATTCAGAGAAGCCCCGTTCATCTTCGAGTGAACGTCCTCCACAGCGGGAAACGGGTGGTGATGGTCCTCCAGCACGTCATCCAACCCTGTGCTGAAATCAGAACACCATCGAATATCCCCGGTCTTCTTTTGCACGATCCCCACGGGAGCCGCGATATCGGAATATGACACTGGGGAGATCACACCGATCCGTTCCAACCATTCTAGCTCTGCTTCTAGCTTTGGTAACGTAGCGTATGGGACAGGTCTACTCTTCCGGAACACAGGCGTTGCGCCTTCTTTGAGTTGGAATCGCGCTTTCATCTCGGAACATCGCCCGAGACCCTCTGAGAGAACGACTGGAATTGAAGCCTTCAGCAACTTGACCAATGACTCAGCTTCTGATTCAAGCTGACCTTTCGAAGGCCATCTCGACTCGAGGTACTTTATGACGTCTCTCAGTACTTCGTCTTTCACCGTTTCCTCGCGAAGCTGACCTGCGGTGACCGGGAGCGGTCCAACCCGCTCATTGAAGAGCGCACTCACCTTTGCCTCAATCGAACCGATCACCATGTCTTCAGCGTCCTCACTCGCGAGTTGATCTGCGATGAGCCTTGACAAGGAGAGTGCGCTTTGGCCTTACGACAACCGCTGCGAGACTCTCTCGGTAGTTGATGGATGCCTTATTTCGAGTGACAGAGTCGTCGTACCAGAGACGTTACAGAAGGAAGTCTTGAGGGAATTGCACAAGGGACATCCAGGATCCACCAGGATGAAGAGATTAGCAAGAAGTTTTGTTTACTGGCCGCTTATAGATAAGGACATCGAGTCGACAGTGCGACAGTGCGGGTCAACCGTGACCCGAGGAAAGTCCCTCTCAGCCCCTGGCTAGCGAGCACCAAGCCTTGGGAATGGGTGCATGCGGACATCGCGGGGCCGGTAGTGCGGAACAGAGATGGGCGTAGTCATAGTCATGACTATGACTATAGTCATAAATAAATTATGACTAGGACCATAGTCATAACTATGACTATGACTAGGACCCTAGTCATAATTATAACTATGACTATGCCTTAGTCATAGTCATAGTTATGACTATGGCCCTAGTCATAGCTGTGACTATGACTAGGGGTGTTGCTCGATCTGAGCGGAGCCATATAGGCTCTCCGCTCAAATGTGGCCTCCATTTGAGCGGAATCTCCGCTCAAATCGGCCTCCGCTCAAATGTGGCCTCCATTTGAGCGGAATCTCCGCTCAAATCGGCCTCCGCTCAAATGTGGCCTCCATTTGAGCGGAATCTCCGCTCCGTTCAAATTCAGCCACATTTGAGCGGCTCTCCGCTCAAATGTGGCCTCCATTTGAGCGGAATCTCCGCTCAAATCGGCCTCCGCTCAAATGTGGCCTCCATTTGAGCGGAATCTCCGCTCAAATCGGCCTCCGCTCAAATGTGGCCTCCATCTGAGCGGAATCTCCGCTCAAATCGGCCTCCGCTCAAATGTGGCCTCCATTTGAGCGGAATCTCCGCTCAAATCGGCCTCCGCTCAAATGTGACCTCCATTTGAGCGGAATCTCCGTTCAAATCGGCCCCCGCTCAAATGTGGCCTCCATTTGAGCGGAATCTCCGTTCAAATCGGCCTCCGCTCAAATGTGGCCTCCATCTGAGCGGAATCTCCGCTCAAATCGGTCTCCGCTCAAATGTGGCCTCCATTTGAGCGGAATCTCCGCTCAAATCGGCCTCCGCTCAAATGTGACCTCCATTTGAGCGGAATCTCCGTTCAAATCGGCCCCCGCTCAAATGTGGCCTCCATTTGAGCGGAATCTCCGTTCAAATCGGCCTCCGCTCAAATGTGGCCTCCATCTGAGCGGAATCTCCGTTCAAATCGGCCTCCGCTCAAATGTGGCCTCCATTTGAGCGGAATCTCCGCTCCGTTCAAATTCAGCCACATTTGAGCGGCTCTCCGCTCAAATGTGGCCTCCATTTGAGCGGAATCTCCGCTCAAATCGGCCTCCGCTCAAATGTGGCCTCCATTTGAGCGGAATCTCCACTCAAATCGGCCTCCGCTCAAATGTGGCTGAATTTGAACGGAGCGGAGGCCGATTTGAGCGGAGATTCCGCTCAAATGGAGGCCACATTTGAGCGGAGAGCCTATATGGCTCCGCTCAGATCGAGCGTAGTCATAGTTATAATTATGACTAGGGTCCTAGTCATAGTTATAGTTATGACTATGGTCCTAGTCATAATTTATTTATGACTATAGTCATAGTCATGACTATGACGATGCCCATCTCTGGTGCGGAAGTGGTCGAGATGGAACATGCGACGGGGTCAGCAACCATGCGAGCCTGCGAATCGATTTTCGCGAGGTTCGGCTTTCCGGAAAGGCTGGTCACTGACAACGGATCGCAATTCAAGTCGGAACCTTTCACGTCATTCTGCAAGACTGTGGGAGTGAAGCTCATGAATTCGCCACCGTTTCATCCGCAATCGAATGGCCAGGCCGAGAAGTCCGTTGATATTTTCAAGCAAATTTTCTAGAAATTTCGCTTGGAGGGGAGGGAGCGTGCAGAGGCGCTCACCGCCGGCTTGCTCGCCTACGGGAGTACGCCGGGAGCACATGGTAGAAGCCCTTCGGAGGATTTATTAGGACGCCCATTGAGGACAACATTGTCGCTAATACAGCCGAGGACCGTTCAGGTTGAGTACATTGGTGGAGGGATCTCAAGGGAAAAGGACAAGCCGTATTTCGATGTACGACACGGGGTCAGAGAAAGAGATTATCACGAAGGCAGCCCCGTGTTCGCTAAGGACTTCCGAAACGCCGGACGCCCGAAACGGGCGGCCGGTACCCAGTGGCGGATATAGGGGGGGCCCAGGGTCCATGCCCCCCCCCAAAATTTTTGTCCGGCGCATAGAGCTCCATGTTGAAGCTCATCATCATCTTCTGTTGATCCCCCCCCCCCCCCCCAAACTGGGGCGAAAATGATCTTGGCCCCCCCAAAAAAAAATCCTGTGTACGCCCCTGCCGGTACCATCCTTTACCGCATAGGCAAGGTCATGTACCGAGTCGGAGTGGAGGGCGCGGAGTGGATCCGACACGCGAACCAGCTCAAAACGCGAGAAGACGCTGGGCCGGTAAAGTTGAATCCCGCGGACGACGAACCATCGGAAGATGGAGATTTCGACCCGCTACTCTTCATGTACACGGCGAGCGTACCACCGAGTCTCAGCGGTGAGCTGGTCAAGGAAGCAGCTGAACATGAGAGGCCGAGCATACCAACACACGCGCTACGGTCGAACCGAGAAACGCCATGGGCGCGTCGGTCGAAGAGAGTGAACAAAGGGCTTCGACCGCGTCGGCTCGGGTTCAGCGACGACTGACTTAAAGCTGACGTGGAGGAAAGTCAGCTTGGGAAAGGTGTCGCGGCCGAAAACTATATAAATAAACTCTGCCTAAAATGAAGGTTGTTACGACTAGAGACAACGACGTGTACTCATTACGGTCGAGCCACTTCAGTAAACATCACAAGACGAGTCATCCACATGCTTGAATGGTCTGGAACAAGATAACAGCGTATTTGTTGGAACTTGATCATGCGTCTTTGCCCAATCCCATGCCTATTTCCGGAGTTCATTTCGAAATCGGACTGAGCATACTTCCCGCACTCTTCAACGGTCAGCTTGGTGTCTGATTAAACTCTTCGTAGTGTACGGGGGCAAATCCCGAGCCGTGCTGATCTCACTTTTTCAAGTCTATGAAGTTGATGAGCGAACAGCACGACGGCTCGTTCGAATGCCCACCTCCCTCTCGCAGCCCATAGGTTCTGCTGGACGGGCGATCAATACGGATGCGTGCTCTGAAAGGTGCAGTGCAAAAGCTCCTCAAGGGATCAAACGCGAGACCGGTGGAACCGCCGGTGTGGTCGAGTGGAAACGTGCGCAGCTAATGTTGCACGTTGCCATGTAGACGCTGCGTCGAGCGTGAGGTCGCAGGTTCGATCCCTGCTGCCGGGTGGGTTCAACGGTATCCACTTTCCAAACTGTGACCGGTATCTGTTGGGCTAAGCCCTCTCCTGAATCAGGAGTCATCTTAGGATGAGGATGCCAAAAAAACAGACCAAACCAAACCAGGTAGGGAGATAGAGGTAGAAACTCCCATGCATGATACCAGATCCCGAGCTTCAGCACCGGAGGCACTCTTCTCGAGCAAACTTCGACAAGCCTTGTCGGAATCGGCCCGAGAGGGTGAGACCGCCGGATGTTGTTGACAGCCAATTTCTTCAACGTTGCTCTCAAAATTGGATCCTTATGAAATTATGATTTTCTCCTAGGAGCCTTGTGAGAAACAGTTGAAAATGTTCGTCACATACCAAGGCGGCAAGAACATGCAGAAACACGTACGCTTGGATTTTCGAAAAAAACCTTCTTGCTTTATTCGATCCATGATTGTAGTACAGGAAGACGTTATGGTCTCTTGTTGGGCCTTTTCCTGACTCGCGGAATGGCGGGTATTCGGCATGGCGACTGCGCTAGTGAGGGGCTAGTGCTGGAACAAGACTGACTAACTTCTTCATTTGTAAGTCTTATATACTACCTCCGGCTGCCGCCCACATTTTTGTATATGTTTGAGAGACCGATCTCACCCCAGTCTTTTCGAGATGATGATCTTGGTGGCCACCGGAGGTATATCTTGGAGTCCACCGTCGTTGACACCGAGGGTCGTTCCGCGCAGGAGAAACCAGAGATTCTTCCGTTCGTCTTTTTTTTTCTTCTGACACCGCGACGTGTTGGGTGTCTCGGTCCCCTCAAGGCAGCGATAGGAATCCGTGAAACAAGGCATCGAGGATTGCTTTGTGGGAATGTCTCCTACAATTTCTTCTCCTTCCGGTCCTGACGGACCAATTCGAAAACTGCCTGGTGGAAACCAACTCGTTTTCGGTCCTTCAGACCTCTCCCATATCCTTATTCTCACCAAGTTTTCCACTGGTTTCTTGCAAGTTTGGTACCCGAGGGACCTCCGTCTGCAACTGTCGTCACTCGTCACCCGTGATTCGTCGAGACCCGCGACTCTCTCATTCTCTTGGTACTACCAACAGCTCTACCGAACATCCTCGCCTACGAGACATCACCACCACCAGACTCGTCAAGTTTCTCCGCTGTGAAACTCGCCGAGTGGGACTTCGTTGTTGAAGTCAACGAACGACTCCCAACTCGGGTTGATATCCTCGACCGAACAACGAAGTCCCACAATCTCCTCCGATTTCCTCAACAAGACACAACTCCCTGAAACGTGATCCGGTAACTGTAAAAAGTCGCCTATAACCACCGGCCTGACATCCCGAAACTTTTCGCCGAAACCGCTATACCACAGCTTGCGCCCTCCATAGAGAACACCCGTCACTTAGAGATCAGCTCACTTCGTTGCTTTATCTCTGGCACCACCCCATCCGGGTTTCCGCAGAGCCGCATTTCTGCGGCAAAAATAGCCAGGCAAGCCCGGCAATTAGAAGAAGTAAGGTACATAATGTTCTCATGGCATACCTTTCTAGAAAAAAGATTCCCATGGAGAACATTGTATCTTGTGCGACCGATGGAGCTCCCAAATTTGCCCCAAATGCCCAAGCGGCGAGAGTATCCCGGATGGCGACACCGAGGACTTCCCTAAAGAAATCATTCCAAGACTGAGCCGGTTTCGGAGAGCGCAGAGATATGAGCTTTGAAAATCCGGGTGCCGTTGAGGTTGCGGCTCCGAGGCCACCAGACCAAGAATCACCACACCTGATCATACCGAGAGTCGTTCCAAGACGTTCGTTATTAGTGGCTCTGAGGAGAATTCGAGGAAAGTGCCCGGAAAACTGAAGTCGTTGCAAAACGGTTCTCGATTCAGCGGGCCGGAAAAATCTATGCGTTGCTAAATTGCCAGATTCTTCCGTTCGTCTTTTTTTTCTTCTGACACCGCGACGTGTTGGGTGTCTCGGTCCCCTCAAGGCAGCGATAGGAATCCGTGAAACAAGGCATCGAGGATTGCTTTGTGGGAATGTCTCCTACAATTTCTTCTCCTTCCGGTCCTGACGGACCAATTCGAAAACTGCCTGGTGGAAACCAACTCGTTTTCGGTCCTTCAGACCTCTCCCATATCCTTATTCTCACCAAGTTTTCCACTGGTTTCTTGCAAGTTTGGTACCCGAGGGACCTCCGTCTGCAACTGTCGTCACTCGTCACCCGTGATTCGTCGAGACCCGCGACTCTCTCATTCTCTTGGTACTACCAACAGCTCTACCGAACATCCTCGCCTACGAGACATCACCACCACCAGACTCGTCAAGTTTCTCCGCTGTGAAACTCGCCGAGTGGGACTTCGTTGTTGAAGTCAACGAACGACTCCCAACTCGGGTTGATATCCTCGACCGAACAACGAAGTCCCACAATCTCCTCCGATTTCCTCAACAAGACACAACTCCCTGAAACGTGATCCGGTAACTGTAAAAAGTCGCCTATAACCACCGGCCTGACATCCCGAAACTTTTCGCCGAAACCGCTATACCACAGCTTGCGCCCTCCATAGAGAACACCCGTCACTTAGAGATCAGCTCACTTCGTTGCTTTATCTCTGGCACCACCCCATCCGGGTTTCCGCAGAGCCGCATTTCTGCGGCAAAAATAGCCAGGCAAGCCCGGCAATTAGAAGAAGTAAGGTACATAATGTTCTCATGGCATACCTTTCTAGAAAAAAGATTCCCATGGAGAACATTGTATCTTGTGCGACCGATGGAGCTCCCAAATTTGCCCCAAATGCCCAAGCGGCGAGAGTATCCCGGATGGCGACACCGAGGACTTCCCTAAAGAAATCATTCCAAGACTGAGCCGGTTTCGGAGAGCGCAGAGATATGAGCTTTGAAAATCCGGGTGCCGTTGAGGTTGCGGCTCCGAGGCCACCAGACCAAGAATCACCACACCTGATCATACCGAGAGTCGTTCCAAGACGTTCGTTATTAGTGGCTCTGAGGAGAATTCGAGGAAAGTGCCCGGAAAACTGAAGTCGTTGCAAAACGGTTCTCGATTCAGCGGGCCGGAAAAATCTATGCGTTGCTAAATTGCTTCGTGGTTTTATTTGGCGATCCTACGAGCATCCGTTCATTCACGGTTCCGTCAGAATCATCTCCTTCTCGCCGGAGTCCACGGGGCTCTATATCAGGGGAGTATTCAATGTGTTTCACTGTTTTCGGGTTCTCTTACCTATTTTTTAGAGTTCATTAGGTCGAATCCAAAGTCAGACTGAGCATACTTCCCGCACTATTCAAGGGTCAGCTCTGTGTGTGACCAAACTCTTCTTAGTCTACGGGGGCAAATCCCGAGTCGTGCTGATCTCCCTTTTTCAAGTCTATGAAGTTGATGAACGAACAGCACGACGGCTCGTTTGAATGCCCACCTCCCTCTCGCAGTCCATCGGTTCTGCTGGACGGGCGATCAATACAGATGCGTGCTCTGGAAGGCGCAGTGTGAAAGCTCCTAAACATACATGATACCAGATCCAGAGCTTCAGCCCCGGAGGCTCTCTTCTCGAGCGCTTGCGCTTCCGTGGGGTGATCTTACGAACGCTGACCAATACGGCCGTGCTCCTCCTCTCTAGTCAGCGGACGCGCGCCGACGGTTCACTGTGTCGACAGCGGAGTCGACTGGCAAACGTAGTTTTCTCGATGAGATCAGCAATCAATTATCCGACGGCTAGATGATTTTCAGCTCAGTTCAGTTCAGGTCTCGTTTGATTGACGGATCTGCTGCCTTCCGGCGCTTAAGCTCTCCCGTGTACCTAGGTAGAAGGAATATTAATACTGGGCGTCATATATAGAGTGCGTATGTTCATGCAGAATGCATAAAATGCATAAAAATGCATGATTTCGGATATTCTGTTCAAATATGCATAGAATGAGGTTCGGAGCATGAGTTTGCATGAATCGGGCGTCAAATGTGGCTCAAAAATGCATCAAATGGGCTTTAGAGCATATAATTGCATAAATTCATCAAGAATTTCACTGGTTCAGTTCGAGAGATGGGGCGCAGCTCTGTACCATTGGAGGTCGCTCAGTTTGGATTCGCTTCAATGACATCTGTCGACGTCGTTGGGGTCGTTTCCTGTTCGAAACATACGCTGAACGATCGTCAACGAGATTTCACTTCCGGAAATTTGAGAACTAATGTCGTCTAACAGTGTAACAGTCATACAATCCTTCGCATGTATCAATGTGAAAGTGCATAAAATCGATTCTCCGGTGCAAATTTTGGCCGGTTTCCTCGCATATTTGCATGCATATTTCCTGGTTTTATTTTGCATGAAGGTACGCACTCTAGTCATATACAATGCAAGATGGAAGAGAAAAAAAAAACAAATATATTTAAATAAATACATATTATACTGCTAAGAGCAGGCGGATGGGAGTTGAACTGGCAGACTTTCCAGCGGAGCTCTCTTGAACATCTCTGCAGAGTTGAGTTCTTGAATTCCGCTCGGCAGAGAATTCCATACGATAGCGAGGCGGCAGCGAGGTGCCTGGCGGCTGGATTCTTTCCAATCCAACATCTTAAAAGCCAATGTAGCCTGCCTGACAAAACAGAGCTGGTCGATTGGTAGTATGTTGTGTTGGGTGCACAAATCTCGTACCGAGTCCCTCCTTCTTCTTGAGAATGTCGCTCTCATTGCGTCATTATGCACTATACGGGCTTGGTTCATGACGGAGTCATAACTTCCGCCCCAGATAGCGATGCAGTAGCTCAAAATCGGCTCGAATAGGGCCTCGTAAGCTGTGAGTGAGCACGCCCACGGAAGACCGATCGATCTGAGTCGGCGCAGCGAGGAGCATACGGCATTGCACTTCTTAAACAGTGCTTCGAGTTTTGTATCCCACTTCATGTTCTCGTGCAGGACAACTCCCAGGGAAGTTGCTGTTTGAGAACTGGAGTGCGGACTTACAGATGTTATAAGGGGATGGCAGTCGATTCGCCTCTGCGCGGATCTGAATAGGATGAGGTTTGTTTCCGCCGAGTTAGCCACAAGGCCAAACCTCCCGAAGATCGCGATAGACCTCTCGACAGCGTCTAGCGCGACTCCAATGTCATCATTCAAACACCTCGGTCTCACGCGGAACAATAGGGTCGTGTCGTCAGCATACGTGGCCACGCGGCAGCTGTGCGCACGAGGACCGCATGTCGCCCCACAAGTTTGTCCCCGTCTCCTTGCTCGACGTTTTGGATGTTGTGCGACGTTTGGTTTTGCGACGTGTCGTCTCCTCTGTTTGTATTGTACATTCACAAGACAATTTTCAAGGCACAGACAGCTGGGAATCGAAAGATGGCGTCGAAACTTGTGAATATGGAAATCAACCTCGTTTTCGTAGGTCATATATTCGGTGAGCTTGTATTCTCAGTGCTCTGAATGCAATGAAAAATCTGAATGCCCGAATTTCATAACGCGATGAGATTATTGATTCGGGACACGTCACGTGGGGCGGCAGTTTTTTCTCAGACATGAGTCGGCAAATTTTTCCCAGCCTAGGGGCGGCGGTTTCTAGAATCCGGCAACTGCTACCACGATGAATCAGATGAGAAGGATTGCACTCCTAGAATCCGCCAGACCAGGTAAGACCGCCGGATACTGTTGACAGCCAATTTCTTGCACATTGCTCTCAAAATTGGATCCTCATGAAATTGATTTTCTCCTAGGATCGTTGCGAGAAGCCGCTGATCTTACGAACGCTGACCAAGGTAAGGATCGCCGATATCAATAATAGATGCGCCCGACTCCGAGCTATCTCAAGTTCCTCAATTTTCTCCGCCGGCCGGCTGCGCTCCTCCACTCTGGTCAGTGGACGCGCGCCGACGGTCAGCTGTGTCGCCGGCGGATTCGACTGACAAACGTCGCTTGATAAGGGCGTGCAAAATAATCAATATGGCGATCCTCTGACTGGTGCGGTTTTTCTCCTCTCTCCAGCATCCGGGGAGGGCGAAAACAAGGTTTCAGACCAGGTGTGCAATGAGCAGGTGAGACCGCCGGATACTGTTGACAGCCAATTTCTTGAACATTGCTCTCAAAATTGGATCCTTATGAAATTGATTTTCTCCTAGGAGCGAATGGAAATGTTCGTCGCCTACGACGGCGACAGAATACCGATACCACCCGGGGTGACCCGGGTGCAGAGCCGCCGGAAGCGGCATAGTCTTATTCTCCACCTTGATGGTTTACACGACAACGAAATCATTTTCGACCCCGAAAATTGTACCAAACCCGATCCACACGAGAGAATTAAAGCCTGGTACAGGGACCCTGCAGAGCATACCGAGAAAATAGTAGAAGAAGAGACAGCCAACAACAAGCTTGACACGAGATCAGCCTTCATCGCGGGCGGCCTCGCGGTCGCGGGTGTTACGGATACCAATCTGAAAGATGCTGGAAACATAGGCAGCACGCCTTCAAAGATCAATAAATCCTTCGCGTTCCGATTCCCCCGAACTTCTCTCCCCTCGCTCTCTCCTCATTCACCGGGTCGTCGCCGTCTCAGCGATCTCCCAATGTTGATACACAGTATCTCGGCCGCATCTGCCCTGCAGAGACGGACCGCAGTCACATCTCGAGGAAGAGGAGTTAGGGGCTCGGAACCGGGGTTTTCTTCCCCGACCCAAACGACTCTTGCCTACAACCCGAAACCGACTTCCCAATCGTAATATTGGTGTCAGAATCGGTTCGAAGTCGCTCGCCATACGCCAGCTTCGACCACCCGGACAACAGTTCCGAACTGCAACTCATCACCGCACTAGAAGCACCGATTCCCATCGGGCTGGAGAAACCGCTGCCTAGCAATCTCCAACGCCGTCATCGTCGTTGCCGAAAGTCCACCAGACGTTTCGGAAGTTGCCACTTCGTCGGAAAGCCGTCAGCGAATCGACCTCCCACGTGCCATCCAAGTCTCGTACCGAACCTCGAACTGTTCAGAAAAATCTTGAACTGAGGCCGTCGTTGAAGCGAGCACACCATCCCGTACTACCCGGCGGAAAACTTCGTGATATTCGCCAACTTCGTTTTCGAGAGGTTCACCAGAAATTCACCAACCCTGGATCGAGAATCCTCACGATCGAATCAATCGAGTTTCGCGGAATTCATGTCATTTGAATCGGCCAACACCACAGTAATCATGCCCGTAACCAATGGCTCGGAGCAGACACAGGCGGACGACAAAGTTCCAATCGAACTCCTCGCCCGACAGCTCCAGCGCATCCTGAGCACCAGACGCCAGGCGCTCACTCGACAGATCAACCTAGCCAAATCCTTCTTGCTGGTTAAGTCTGGAACAAAGGACTCATATCGCAAGGCAGATCGATTCAGGCGAGTGATCCTTCAGAAATACCGCGGACGCGGCGCTAACCGAGTACCAGAGAGCTTGCCCCTGTACAAGCAGCTCCGTCAAAATGGACGAAGAGTTCGCGAAGCACCTCGAATCCACGAACAACAAGGATGACGTGATCGAAGAACTTTGCGAGAGAATGGAGACCATTGTCGATGCCTTGGGCTCAGTTCCGACATCGTGCACGACTCAAGTGGTTGAACCCGAGCCGCAACGCGAGGAAGTTCCTGAATATGTTCAAGACCATACCCAGAACGACGACCTGAATCCTCACCAGATCGATCCCCAGGATCTCCCTCTAGACGAATACGGGGAGCAAACTGGGCAGCAGGACAGCGATCAGGACTCCCGTGACCAACGAACGTGACGGACGTGTTTTTGCGCAGCTCCTGCAAAGGTTGTGTTAGATCATAGTGCACACACAAATTTTCGTCGCCCAGCGCCTCATTCGGCTCCTCTGAAGACCAGGATCATCCTCCAAGCCACGACTTTCCTACAACTCATCTCTGAGTGCGCGTTCGATTGTCGCGATCATCGGGTCATTCTGACAGCTCGCTAAAGACCTCCCGGTCGTTACAGCGGCTGCTGAAGCCCGGGGCGGACCTCGAAAAATCCGGGAAATCTGGAAAATGCCGCCCTCTAGAAAGGCCTCCGAAGCGGAACGACAACCAGGAAAACGACGCGCTATGGGGCATAAATCAGTAAAATGCCGCCCCTCAGGAGTGCCGCCCGGGGTGGACGATCCCCCCGCCCCCCCTACGGTCCGCCACTGTTCTCATGGTGGATTCGGGGAAATCGAGGCGAGTCGGCACTCCAAGAATCACACGTGGTGCGATCCTTAGTACGCGACTAAAGGCCAAGCAGGGCGTGGATATGCCCGATCAGCTCGCAAGCTTTCATTTGCCCCTGAGAAAAACCAACCCAGGGTATCGCAAGGTAAGGAAAAAGAGACGAGAAAATAGGTAGCATTGAATCCATAAGCGTGCGGGCTCCGGGAGGATTTGACCAAAATCGTTGGGGATGATCACCTTCAAGGCATTGCAAACGCGTCTAGCTCAAGTCGCACACTGTGAGCGTGTAGGCGGCATACAGAATACCGAGAGATTCACCACGATAACTTCCTGGATCTGGATGAGGCTAGCCTCCTTGAATTTGGAGAACTTGAAGCTAAAGCAACAAAAAGTCACCATGGCTTCGCCACTGGTCTCGAAGGGGAGGGCACGGCATGCATTACTCAACTGGACTGACTTGTCATCGCATGAGAAGGATATTCCGCCCTCGGGCGTCTTACCTTTTCGTTGGTGCCAAGATCTATGATATGTAGCGCACCGAAAGATCGAAACGACTCCGTGCTCGTTCCTGGGAGAGCGGGTTTCTTTCTCTGACATGAGACCTCAAGATGTCTGGGCGTCACACCCCACGAGTCCCTCAGCTGGAAAGTTCACCTCAGGCTCACTGCGACAACAGGGTACTCAGTAATCTCTGGTCTCAGACGGCTGAGAGAATTCGGATCATCACTGAGCTGTGTCCTCACTGTCTACGAGGTCCTGTTCATACCAACTGCGGCCTAGTCATCTGGGGCGGAGGCCACAAACTCACCATGGATCTAGCCCAGGTTATCCAGAACGACGCGTCGTTCTGGCGGCGTCGCGACGCCGTGAGAGCGATCTTCGGTTTTCCCCGTGTGACATCTGTCAGTGAACTGTACGCGAAACACAAGTTGCTGCGCATTGACCAGTGGTACAAACTCAAAGTTGCTCAGATGGCCTTCAGAACGAGCAATGGCTCGATTCCAGACGACATCGCCTTCCCAATCATCCCGCTCCCAAAAAGAACTGAACGACGCCAAACCAAATTCCACACACCGCTCATCGCAAAGGAATCGAGCCGCAAAGCACTCGCCCACCGCCTGCCAACCATCTGGGGCACCCTACCCCGCGAGATTCGAGCTCCCAACTCGGCAAGAAGATTTACAGCAGCAGTTAAGCAACTCGTGCTTAACGAAAATAGTAGTACATAATATCTGACTAACTCAATGTAAATTGTGACATTTATGACCTCGGAAAACAAGAGAGTGTAAGCAGTCACCCTGCCGCTCTTTCTGTAAAACGCAAATCAAATGTGTGATATGACCATGGGATGAAATGCAGAAAGACGATAGGAGGATACTATGTAGTCAGAGTCGAGTCAGATTGTGTCAGAGTTGGATCCTTGCTCGACAGTTTTGATAAAGCCGGCGTGACACATTTGAAAGACGGTGATAACTAGAGACCGTACCATCATGCCAAATGCATAAAATGCATAAGAATGCATATTTTGGCACTTTTCTGGCCCGAATCCACAAAACGAGCATTTGGGTATAAATCTGCATAAATCGTGGTTTTTCATGGAAGTGAGTCGGAATTAAGCGCCTGTGGAGCGTCTCCCATCGGGCTCCCCAACTCACATTCTGTCCTCTACCGTCAAGAAGCACGTCTGTTGGTTGCCATCTCATTTCGGGCTTCTCCACGACGGTATTGAAAAACCCGGAACGCGTAGCATGCCTCTCTATGAAAGTTTAGCCGTTTTCGATGAGCTGGAGGAGAACCTGAGGGACACACCCGGTTCCCAAGAGAAGCGATTGCGGAAGAAATGCGAGATGGTACCTCTGCGCAATCCCCATTTCGACAAACTCAGAGGCGCAGCGGAAATGCCGTCCGGTGACCGAAACCGATTTCGGTTTTGTTGCGATTGAACTCGCATCATTCAAATATGCACCGATCACTTCGGTTGATGCTGAGAGGATTCTCTCACATCAGTCCTCAAAAACACACGGAATGATCGCAGACATAAGTTCACTTTCGAGAATCTGAGACAGGTTGTCGTCGTGCTTTGTAGCCAGTAAACGCTACTTCATTCGTTTATTGTGATACCTTTGCAACATAATGGCGCGATAGTTCATTCCTGCCGAAGAAACAAGCTTCCGTGAAACTAGAGCTGGCATCCCCCGAATGAAGGCTGTATATGGTTCATCTGAGTAGTGCATATTTTCAGTTTTTCACCGCATATTTTGACCTCTTTGAGCGCATATTTGCATGCATATTTTCGTTCTTTTTAGTGCATGAAGGTGCGGTCTCTAGTGATAACGCAACGCCAACAATTTTCTAGGTAGAAATGGGAGAGAGGGTTCAACGCGGGAGGCGCTTCTTCGCGCCTAATTGTGGAGCCAGTCATTGGCGTTGCGTAACAACTGTCATAGAAGAACTAGAGCAGGGGTGGGCAACTTCGAACCTCAGGCGGGCCGCTGGCTGCGCTCAAAACCCATGGCGGGCCGCAGTGGTTTTTCACAGGGGTCTGTGACGTGATTCACATTCATAACTGGATTTAGAAACGACAGATCGCGTTTCAGATGGTGTCGCTGTGATATCAAGAAACCAAGCTTCCCAGTGATACTTCACATAAATGAGATTCATTGTACTGATTATCTTTAACAATTTTTTTCAATGTTTGGTTGGAAGCTGGTAGTCGCAAGACGGAGGATATTCTCCAAGTTGAGGCTGTGATCCTGGATCGCATCTTACTCTTGTTTAGGTTCATGAGGCTGATTGTTTGCTCACAGAGGGAGGTTCTTCTGAAGAAGGACATTTGACGCATGGCGTGGTTTAGGAGGTTGGGAGAATCGGTGTGCTCAAGTGACCTATAGAACTCTGACAATGAGCTCTCCCTATGTTTGGTTCTGAGGATGGAGCTGTTCTGGAGGTTCATGAGCTCCAACTGAGCCGGTTCTGGGGCTCCGACAACATCGACTGTGAACGGATCAGTAAAAAGGAGGAGCTACCTCTGCCGGAAAGCTTAAAATTCATGCATTGAAGTATTCCCTTGGAAGTTGGGGATCGTGGTGGGATATTTCATCCCAGTGAAGATTATTTATAGCTTCAAGCCTGAATGAGATGCGTGATTCCCTCGAAATCGACCAGAGGGCCCTGGACACATAATACGGCGACGGGCCGCGGGTCGCCCACCCCTGAACTAGAGACTTCGAATTTGAGGATCTAGGGCGATTGTTGTTGAATCGGGGGTTGTTGTATGACAAGTTGTTGGTGCAGTCAGCACGAGGCTATCGGGGGGGGAGGGGGGTTGGAACTGAGAGTAGTATACGGCATGATTGTTGTGAACATTCGTGCTTGAAGCTTGTACTTCAGAAAGAAGGCGTGTTTGCTCACTCACGATGAGAGCGTAGAGATTGGTGATCGTTTGCAGCTTAATGCTTGCATATGTATTCCATGACTGCTTCATGAAAACCCAGCTTGGATGAAGCGCCTGAAGATGGCATGGAATCGTTGGTTTTGGCGCGAGCATTTATAGCGGCAGCCACGAGCTCACGGAATTGACGAACGTTTTGAGTAGGCGTCTTTGAGGCATCGAATTTGAAGTGGGAGATTCTTTTTGTTGCAGTTTGCTGCTACAGAACTTGAACTCGTTTGAATTCTTCAACGAGCGTGCTCTAGCAGCTTGCTGCGGATCGTCCCGAAATGTCTTTGTCGGTGAATTTAATTCGAATGAGTGGAATAACGACTGTATTGAGGTTAATGCTGCGAGCGAGGTTGTTGGCGCGCTCATAATCTGCGTCTTCCGGAAGCAATTCGCTATTGGCAACCTCATAACAATTGGTTTCGGCGAGAAGTTGGAGATCGATCCTCGTTTTCCAAGCGGCAAAGTTTTTACCTGACGCATCTAGCTTAATTTCCGCTAGATTACGCAGTTTTGCGGCAGATGGAGTAGTTTCAGGCGTATCGGCTCCAAGGTTGAGGTTGGACATACTGCCAGCCAAATTTTCAGAAGCACTAAGAATATCGTTGCTGTGGCAGCAGCTGCCGTCGCTAACTTCCACGCGATTGTTTTGCTGAGTTGCGCCTGAGTTGCGTCTGCTTGTCTGTCCGTTAGTCAGACCGGCTTGCTTGACTGTTTGTCTGACTGACTGACTGTCGGGCTGGCTGCTAGGCCATAAGATGTTACGGAGCCTGGTCAGATGGATAGATACAAGAGTTTCGAAGTCTTCCACCAATGCATCCGGACAAGGCTGTCCGTTATTTCGCACTTCCTGAATGGCTGCATTGTATCGACTCTTATTCTTCTCGACTCCAGCCGGAGAGTGAATCCGTTCGAGTGTATCGAGGAGTATGAGACGGATGATATTCGTGCAAGCGAGTCATCACTATACATCCAGCAAGAGTACGAGAACCAGTAGCGGCGCCAGCGGGAAGCTTGGGAAGCTCAAGCTTCCCAAATTTTGAAAACCGGGACGCTGAGCGTCCCAAATTCCGGCAACCTCTTGTTGGGGGATTTTCAGTCTGCTGCCAGGAGTTCTCGTATCGGAATCCATCATATCAAGCGTGTCGGCGAGCTTCGAAACGTCTCTTGTAAGTGGGGCAGTCAACAGAGCGTACGTGCACCTTCGCATGAACATATCTACAGGCGCACGCTGACGTTGATGAAATTCACCGGCGCAACCTCTAAGCTCTAAGCGATTGCCCGCTTTTCGCGACCGGAAATTCAGTGTACTGCGAAGGATCAGCTCATACCTCCGAAGTACAATTAAGGACGAAAGGCTGTCTGCTTTGGCCGTGTTGTCAATTGAGATGGACCTCACGGATAATCTCAGCAACGATCCAGAAAAGGTCGTGGATGCGTTTGCAGAAAAGAAAGACAGTTTTGTTTCGATTCAGGCGAGAGGTGGCCGGCTGGTGTGTACAGATGGCTAAATCGAGAAACGAGCCCACTCAACAATAACTCAGGATTTATGGATACCGCAGTCTAGTTCGAGTAGAAGAGCAGTAGAGAATATGTTCTCCCGACTAATTCGGCGCCGATCTGACATTTCACGCAAACAACGAGCGGATTCGTCCCTTCGGATCTTGTAATTGATACCCATCAGATTGCCGATGTAAACATCCCAAGAAGAGTGATCCACATGGTGGAATCGTCTGAAACGAGCAAACAGCGTTTTCGTTGGAACTTGATCATGTGTCTTTGCCCCATCCCATTTCTATTTTCCGGAGTTCATTCCGAAGTCGGACTGAGCATTGTTCCCGCACTCTCCAAGGGTCAGCTTGGTGTCTGATTAAACTCTTCGTAGTCTACGGGGGCAAATCCCGAGCCGTGCTGATTTCACTTTTTCAAGTCTATGAAGTTGATGAGCAAACAGCACGACGGCTCGTTTGAATGCCCACCTCCCTCTCGCAGCCCATAGGTTCTGCTGGACGGGCGATCAATACGGATGATTGCTCTGGGAGGCGCAGTGTGAAAGCTCCTCGAGGGATCAAACGCGAGACAGGTAGGAAGAGAGAGGTGGAAACTCCCATGCATGATAGCAGATCCCGAGATTCAGCCCCGGAGGCTCTCGTCTCGAGCGCTTGGGGTTTCGTGGGCTGATCTTACGAACGCAGACCAATACAGGGATCGTCGGTATCAATAACAGATGCGCCCGACTCCGAGCTATCTTAAGTTCCTCCATTCTCTTTACAGGCCGGCTGCGCTCCTCCTCTCTGGTCAGTGGACGCCGGCGGCGCCGCGGAGCAGTGCGGCGTCAAATGCATTCACGCTGACGTCTCAAGAGACCGTGCGTTCCAAGAAAGTCGACATAGAGAAAGGTCCCGGACCCGAGTCGCTTCCCTCCTCAAGTTAGCCATTTCCTTGAGGTAGAACAGGAACTGACAACCAGGTTCCCCCGGTCCGTAACAGCTGCCGCCTTCAGCGGAAAGGGCAAAACCTCGGTGCCTACCTGGGCCTCATCTGAGGAGCGTTACCTTGGTCGCATTGGACGAGCAGCGAGTTTTTCTGTGTACCACTTCCGCAGTGCCGAGCGGCTTGAATGTCTTGATATGCTATCATGCAAATCATCCGTTTCTCATTCCACTCCGGTAAGGATCACTGAATTTTTGAACTCCTTGTTGTTTCTGAAATGCCGGCTCGCGGCCATTCCCGCCATCAGATTACGTTTGGATGTAGAATATGATTCGCTGATCTATCCGCTTCCATGAGTGATCAGTGAGTGTATGAGTGAGTCATCTTGCTGGTCAGTGTACCGGGTAATATTCGATCTTACGGATTGCTGGGCAAGTTGAGACTCATGTATGGCTATGATAAAGCTATGACTCAACCTATGAATTCAGGAAGAGCCCACATTTTGATCTCAATCGATTCAAATTCATATCCATTAGTTTCTTGAATTCATGAATGAATTTATTAATTTCGGCTTCAACTTGACAATTCATGAATTTTAGGAATCGATGGATCTGTATGAACTCATATCCAAGTTCAGGAAATCCTAAACCTCATTAATAAATCCATAACCAATTTCACATCCGAATCCACGCGCTTTAGTAACATGAAACGTGTGGGAGGGCTCAACTGCCCCTGGTTCGTTGAGAGGTTTTCGGCACTTATCGCTGGAGACCGACCGATGATCAGAGCTATCGTTCCAGGTTGCGGGGCTGGAGGAGATGACGTTGGTGGTGACCTTCTTGCGATCCGAATCGGATACGTCTTCCGAGGCTCTTGAAAATCGACTCACATCGGTCGGCGAGTTCTTCAAGCGTAACGCTGGTATCCTCAACATCCTCAGCCACGATTTGCAGAGACCTGTCCGGGTCAATCGCAGCGGTGGACGCGGCCTCCGGGCGAGGAATCATGGAGGAAGAGTGCTTTATGAAGCACCCTTCGCAGAGGCCAAATACTTGCTCAGGACTCGATCACGTCACGATGATGCAAAGGGGGAACCGGTTCCCCCGTATTGGCGCGTGTACCAGCGGTGGTGTGAAGATCCTCCCGCACTGGATGCATGGCTGAGCCGCGGAGAGGACCATCACCTGATTGACGGTCCTGGCCGCAGGTTACTGAAGGACGAGTTTCCTCTCACGGATCTGTCTTTCGGCGTTATCCTGAACTTGACAGATTTCTTCCCTGAACTCACGATACCATGCGCTCAAACCCCATCTGGGAATAGACCCTGCATGACCGGCAAGGTAGTGTCCGTTTTCCCCGTGAAGAGATCGCTTGATTTTATCCCGACGGGCGAATCATGCCGAAGGGCTGTTCAGGATCAGTCACTCCGAGTCAATTTCATTTCTAGGCGACCTTCCACCAGGCTGCCGGGAGCTTCAAGGTTTCCCTTACTATGCACCATACTTTACCATGTAAAGAATATCATGGTGCCCCGTCAGGTTACATGCTGGAGATCGAGTACTCGTCTGTTGCGCGAGCTACAGTGGATCTGAAAGATGACAGCGTCTTCCTTTATCTTCGACTCACGCATCCCTTCATTCTTTACGGCTTCTCTCCTACAGAAGGAAGCTCTCAAAGTGGGCGGTCTGCGTCCAAGTTCAACCGCGTGAACCTCTTGACACGTCCAAGGCGCTCTCCCGGCTGCTGCCAAGATGTGGAAGCTTCGCATCTGGGAGGCTGTAATACTGTCAGACTGGGATGGAAGAATGTTATCCACGACACAGGTCGGAAAACACACAAAGCGGCAGAAGAAGTGTTTAAGCTACTGAGATTGCATTCAATCCTTGTGAAATTGCAACGCAGTGAAAGTTTCCTAGCGTCAATGAGAGTGAACAAGAAACCCATGGAGGGTATTAAACAGGTCGGTCCAAATCGGAAAAGAATTCAGATGCGCTGACCGATAGAGATTATTCGCTGTCTTCTCAGCGCGGAAATCTGATGTATTACAGGGGGATGGTATGGTGAAGAACTTTTTGAAGGACCCGTCCGTTTCCTTCAGAGCTAAATATGCCCTTGAAGCATGCAAGCTGATCTCGCTAGACTTCTTCCGGCAGTTGGCCGTCCTGCCGAGGCAAGTCAGAGGGATTTGAGAGAAGAAAAGAGGAAAATCAGGATTTCGCACATCACTATATGATTTTCTAATCTGGACTGACGCCGGGGATTTTCCGATCCTCAACAGGGAGCAACTCGAGGATTTATTCAATAGCTTGAAAGAGCTAGCCTGCTACGGAGGGACGCACAAACTCTTCGAAAAAACTATGTTCAATCTGTCAAAAGCTGTTGACGAGGGCAACATTGTGATGTACAAGGAAGCCATTCCCTCGCAGTTCCGAACATTCCAACGTCAAGAACGACAGAGACGCGCAAGGGAGATCGTAGACGCCGACGACGAGAAACCGGTGCAGGGGATGGCTATTGTGTACAAGTTCGTGCTTCCCCTCATTCCATGAAATCTTGAAAAATCTCGCAGATTGCATTTGGTTCTTGGCCGTCTTTCTTAACGCTTCGAGCCTTCACATCGAGTCACGATTCCGTACAGAGTCTTCCTCACACCGTCCCGCATCATATTACGACCACCTGAAGAACATGGCGAGAATCGAATCCTACGACGAGTCAATAGGGATTACATGCTGCGGCTGGCTTTCCGGGATGATAATCTCCAGATGTTGTGCCATTCTATCGGAGGCGGCTATGCGAAGACTTTCTTGGATCGAACCGTCAAGGTGAGGCACATCCGCCTCCAGGTTCCCCATCGTCATACTTTCCTTTCAGGCCGCAGGCCTGAACTGAGCTAGACCGTGGATTTTTCCAGAGATTCCTGGAGGACGGAATTTTTCTCGCAAACAGAACCTACGAATATTTGGCAGCGTCCTCGTCACAACTGCGGGACCACGGTTGCTGGTTCTACGCGAGAGATGATCAGGTGAGTGTATTGCCCAATACACCTCCATCGTTGAGGTTGAGGTTTGCCTATTTCTTCCGATCTGCGGCTGCCTGTCGTGTCGAGCTCCTTTCTTTGGCGATCACAATTCAGCTCACTTCTGGCATCTCGAAAGAACAAACTTGCCGGTCCCCTTGGCATGGGACTGTAGCCGTGCTTCGGCGGGGCTGAGATTTGGGGTCGAGGAGCACAGATGACTGTTTCGGATCGTTCCCTCTGGTGTCGGGTTGTGTCCGCACGGACCCTCTCTTCACCTAGGCACCGTTGGTTGGAGCTGATTCAACCCCTGTGGGTTCAACGGTGTCCACTCTCCGAAAAACTGTGACCGGCGTCCGCAGAGCTTGCTCGCCCCTGAAATGAAAGGGTCATCTACGGATGGGACGTAACAAAAAACGCGACTTGGAGAGAATTCTCAGAAGATGGGGAGGGAATAAGGTCCCGGGCCATGAGTCGTGAAAGGGAGTGTATCCACACCATAGATTGGCTGAGCAATCGCCCCGTCGAACGGGCCCCCTATGATATTCGGAATGTGAAGATGATCGCTAAACAATCAATCAATCGATCAATCAATCAAATTTCGGAAGTCAGGACAAATCAAATGGAAACGCTCATTCTATCCTCTAGGGCCGAACATCTGCATCTATTCGCAGCGAAATGGGCTCGTTCGACAGCATCAGGAACGTTGGCAAGAGGATGGCGCGTGAAGGACTGTGCTTCTCGAGCACCATTGAAACAGTGATAGTGACCCAAGATGAATGCTCAAGAGAGCGCGATATAAAAGGTTATAATTCGGGCTCGTGTCACCATACAGATTCCGTCATTCCGATGTCCAGTCCGAATCTCCGACGAGATGAGATCATTCAGTATTTTAGTCCGAAATTCCTCCGATTCGGCCCTGTCTGATCATCATCGCTGTGTCCTTAGGTGGACAACATGACTACTCTGGCAAGCCGTACACGTTCAGTGACGGCATCGGAAAAATATCTCCAGAACTCAGGGACGACGTTTGTAAGGCGCTTGCGGAGACTGTCAAAGCTGACACGAAACCATCAGCTTTCCAAGTGAGGCTTGTTTAGCTTACAGCCGAGTTTGAACCCGGAAATATTTCCAGCATCTCATCGATCGAAGAACTATCATGAGGTAATTAACGACGACTTGAACCCAAATCTTCCGTCTCTGTTTGAATCAGATTCGCTATCAAGGAGCCAAGGGCATGGTGGCTCTGGATCCGAATCTCAAGGGCCGTCGTTTGGTTCTGCGCGATTCTATGGTGAAGTTCGACTGTCCATCTGATGAAAACACGTCCTTCGAGGTGATCAAGGTCTCCGAAGAAAGTAAGTGCGACCAACCAAGTCGCATTATCCTCTGTAGGGTCCTCATGAGCACATTGTGACACTCATGGAACTCAATCGCTAGGGAGCATCACCTTGAACAAACCAATCATCACCATCCTTGAACAGCTTGGAGTTCACCCTGATGTTTTCATACGATACCAAGAGACGAACATCATCGATTTCGCCGACGCTTTAATTTTCGAGAGCAGCGCGAGCGATCGCCTGACAGAGTCCGTCAAGCGAGACCCTGATTGCATCATCGAATTCAGCATGTTCCGCGATTTCGGGATTTCGATCATAAAAGATCCCTTCTTCCGCTCGATGTTGATAGTGCTCTACAAGAATATCATAAGTAAGACATGAATTTTCATCTGCAAATACACCATGTTATTGGGGTTTGTCTGGAGAATCCGAATTGTTCCACTGGAGCTACCTGGGTAGCGTCAGATAATGATTCCGTTTGCCGCAGCCTACCTGCGCCGGAAGGCTCGTATTTCGATTCCTTGGGACCTAGGGAGGAATTTGCTCGGTGTTATGGATGAAACTGGGACATTGGAGTACGGTCAAGTTTACATACAATACACTGCCAAGGAAGATCATTGCGAGCCTGAGCGAGATACCGCTGGCGACGGATATCATGAGGGCGAAGGTTATGTTGAGGGCGTCGGGTATGACGATGAGCCGCCGGAAGCTTCCAGAATGCCACCGAAAACGGAAATCGTTAAAGGTCAGTCGTCCTCGCTTCAATTTCCAGAGTGAGACTAGTATTGAGCGATAAATCGATCAAGGTTGGACGTATTCTTCGTTGGAATTTATTGACGATTCGTTTTCCTATACAGTGAACCTCCTTTTTTTGCGGTTTCCAGAACTGCATAAAACGAATTTTTCTGCATAAAAAGGGGGTCTGCCAGGGAACGTCAGGGCTCGTTTCCGGACATCGGTTCAGGTTCATAGAGAGCTCTGAGTACCGCTCAAAATGCCCCATGATCTGTGCACACAACCTAAAGAAACGAATTCTGGCGTCTTCTGGCCAACCCCCGTTTTATGCGAAGAAATTCGTTTTATGCGGTTTCGTAACCGCATTAGACGGGAGTTCACTGTATACCTACATCCGAGTACGACAATAGACGCTACTGAGGAGCCATGTCTCAGCTGCTCGATCAAAGTCACGATATTTTTTGATCTGCAGGCCCAGTTGTTGTCACTAAATACCCATGCGTACATCCGGGCGATGTACGGATGTTGGAAGCGGTAGATGTGCCCGAGCTGGCGCACCTGGTCGACGTCATAGTTTTCCCCCAGAAGGGACCACGACCACATCCGGATGAAATGGCCGGCTCAGATCTTGACGGCGACGAGTACGCCGTGTTGTGGGATCCATCCTTCTTCTTCATGGTGAGTCTCGGATCATCCCTTGCAAATACGTCCCTAGTAGTCGAGGCCAGCTGTTGACATAAATTCGCTTTTATCGCTTCCGATTCGGTCAGCCGGGGGTTCATCTGAGAAAACGCTAGTTGAAGTTAAGTGACAACACCCCGAAAATCATAACTGTTTTTTTCTAGTGTGAATGTTCAGAATGCAAGCGAATACCCAGGGAAAAAAATTGTCCGCCCCACGAAAGGAATCACAAGCCGATGATATTCGATGATAGACCGGCGAAAGAAACAGGCGATATTAAAATGTCGGATTATTATGACTTCATATGCGACTTCATAAGGAAGGACAATAAGGGAAGAGTGTGCCATGCCCATCTTGCACTCGCAGACCAGGAACCAGACGGTAAGGCTCCGAGCCATTGCTAGGGCCCTTGGAACGGTCACGCTTTGAGTCCACAGCAAGGCATGGAGCTCGAGCGATGAGAGAACACAGAGGACTTCGATCTGCTTCCTCATTTCAATGACGTCATGTTCTCTTCAAGGCATATTCTCCCAAGTGTGTCTCGAGCTTGCGGAAAAAATCAGCGTTTGTCTTGATTTTGCGAAAACGGGGCGGTCCGCCGATCCTGATGATGGAGAGAGACGCGGACCTGATTGTGAGAGATATCCCGACTTCATGGAGAAACAGGATCACAAACCATCATATCGGTGCGCAACATTCTGTCATAACGCGTAGAATGAGATTTTACTCTTGAGGAGTGAAAAGAGAGATCTCGTTTTTCTTGGCGACGAGGAGCATGATCTCGTTTTTTTTTTGGCGAAGGGTTACATGGATGCGCAACACATTACAGCTCGCAGAGGGTTCTCGGAGAGTTGTATCGAACGTGTCGTACCCTCGAGAACTCTGCCTCCGGGGTTCCAATCGAATGCGATAAGAACTACTTCAACGAATTCTTCCGCGTGGACGGTTGGGAAAAATTGAAAGAAGAAGCAATCAGGTTCGTAATGAAGTACGAAGAGCGACTCATGAGAATCATGGAGAACATGAGTATAAAAAGCGAAGCGGAGATCATGGTCGGCGTCGTGCACCAGCTTGGAAAGTACGCATCGAGGAATTTCTACGATGTCGAGGAGCTCCAGGAACAGCTGCAACGCCAGGTGAGAGAGTCCGATGAATCGTTTTGTTCGGGAGCGATGGTCGACGGCTTTCCGGGGCACCGAGCTAATCATCCCCGCGTTCCCTACTTTCAAGCGCTCGAACCTCAAGAGAATGATGAAGGAAGATTTCTACAATCTTACGAGAAGCAATGAGGATAATAAGTTGCTCCTCGCGTCCGCGTGCTACATGATAGTTTATAACCCTCCTCTTGGCGAGAAGTACACGCAGTTCTTCGGGTCATTATCTGATTTTTTCTTCATTCGATCTGCTCGAGTCCTTTCCGCCGTTTGATTCGATTCTCCAAGTGGGTATGTGATTTCAGAGCACCTTGGATACTCTTCGAACAGCTCGCCGACTGCCGTAGGCTGAATGATCACATCGATCCAGTAATTCCGGCTTGCCCGCTCGCGGCTGATCTCACAGCAGCAATCGACTCTGATCCCTCAATCCACCCTGATCGAGACATTGACAAGAAAGCGATGAGCAAAATCAGAGATTGGGCCAAAGCAGAAGGTCTGATGAGGAGTACAGAGCCATGGACCTGCAAGAGATGTCTTAGCAAGATCTACGAAGAGAGCAAGAAGTCAGCGCACGAATTGGTGAGTATCTTTCTGTGAGGTCCTCCTCCGAATTCAGCATCTACTCAGACTTAATGGACTGTATCTTTTAAGGACATTGAGTTCAACGTTGGCGCGTACGTCTTGCTATTCATTCGATACTGCGCTCTGGGCTTCAAACGCAAAGTTCGCTGCTTGGAGTTCAGCACATGTGAGACGAGATGTGCTATGCACAAGAAAGACGAGCAAATGCTCCGCAGGATGACAACGACGGCCATCAGAACTTACAGCAACCTGGCTTTGAGTGGCGACATCTGCTCCATCAAAGGCTTTTCGTGTGGGAGAGAGCATGAGAGAAGTGAAACATGGTCGACCAAATTCTGTGGGCGGGTGAGTGAAGTGTTCTTGGCATTGCCTTGGGTTTGAAACGTCAAGACGGCTCTCTTTCCGTTTCTCACGCATATCTCCACTTGTTTCACGGATTTTTGTGACTAGGTCTGGCTCTTGCAGTTGATCCTCGATGTCCGTAAGGAAGAGTTTATCCGTTTTCTCTCCGACAACCAGGATGACATATGCGGAATCCTAAGGAGATGGTGTGATGCCGAGCCGAACGATCAGGTGAGTACTCGCTGATGACTTCACTGTCGACATCAATCAATACCCACGGGGAGACAGCGATGCATGTACGGTATGGATTGCTGGAAAAGTGATTATTCGATTTCTTGGCCCCTAGATTGAGCTAGAGTTCACGGCTGCAAGAAGGAGCAGCCCGGTAGCCGTCATCATTGTTGCACAGGCGAGAGTCCATCACAAATTGGAGGAACGCCTTCTCATCATGGCCGAAGATTTGATAGGAAAGCTCAGAGATGAATTGCAGGCGATGAGCGTCGATTCGGCTGATTCTCGCCCAACTCCGCATTAGAGTAGATCACGTCTCTCCATCAATTAAATGTCTATCCACTCCGCCCCGCCGTCGAGGAATGGTCGATTGAGGTTAGAACCACACTACACATGTAGACTGTTCAGACTCGATGCATACAAATTTACTTTGAGTTGGTGGTTGTGATCGTGGGGGCACGAGATGATTAGAATATGGTTCGCGCTCGGAAGACGTATCAAACTGTTGAGAATCTAAAGTCGGTAGGATATAATCTTGGCAGTGTAGTATTGAGCTTGCATGCGGGGAACATATCATATCGGTGGTGCGCAGACGCGCAGTCATCAATAAAAGCAGCACAGGGAATTTCCTTGCGACTTTCGTTGTTTTTCGCCCACTCGGAGTGTGTCATCTTTGGTAGCTCTAGTAAGCCTGTCCTACGTCACTCATGTCTAGTGTTCTCTTCCATACCTCTCAACAGGTTATGGGCCCATCACCAACCTGGTGACTTGATCAAGCGTGATTGACTGAGCGTGACTGACTGAGGTTGAAGTGTCAAGGAGTTAGCAACAAGGGCCATGGACAAAATGCAGGTGACAAAGTTCGACGGTCAGAAGGATTTCCCGGTGTGGAAGATACAATTGCAGGCCATCCTAGAGGCGAACAACTAGTTCGGGTCAATAAGCGGTACGATGCCAAGGACGATAGGTCGGTCGTCGGTAGTTTATCCGGAGTGGACCAAGGCGGATTCGAAGGCAAAGGAATAAGATTCTGAATTCCTTGGAAACGAAAGTAATGAGGATGGTGGTGAATCGGCATACGGCGCTGGATATGTGGTCCAGATTGAGTGCACTTTTCGAGCAGAAGTGCAGGGTGTCCGTGAACATGCTCTTGAAGGAGTTCCACGCATACAGAATGCAGGAAGGAGACGAAATGGCAGACCATATCTCCCAAGTTGAAGGAATGGTACAGCGACTCGCAGATTTGGATCAGATCATCCCAGAAGCTCAGATCATAGCAAAGCTCCTTGAACTCCCGAGCTGCTACATACACTTGGTATTATCTTGGGATGTTGTAGAAAACGAGAAGCAGACTGTGGATAACCTTCTTCCTCGAATGCTCAAAGCGAAGAAATTACTGGCGCAAAGTGAAGCATCAGCATCTTCCGACAAAGGAGGAGACAAAGACTCCGTGGCGTTCTCGACAAGGCTAAAGTCGCACAGTGTCGGCGCACCGACTTTGAAGGTGCCTGCTACCATTGTGGCAAAGTGGGCCACAAGCAGAACAGGTGCTACAAGCGCGAGCAGGATAAGGCAGGTGGAAAATCTTCAAGGCAAAGCGGCTCGGCTCAAGGTGCTAAGCATAATTAGGGCTGTAAATTTTTCGCGGAAATAAAGGGCCAAAATCGCGGTCGATTCGCGGCGAAAAGTCCTAGATTTCGCGGAGATCTAGAAAAAACGCTCTGATTTCGCGATCTAATACTCGAAACTCAGATGCGAAAAGTTACGTCATCATGCAGTTATAGGAATACCTGAGCACATTGTATTTGATGGAATTGCACGATGACCGCCGTATAGGACCATGAACTAGATGCCGTCAGGAGCTCTCTGAGTTGTGATACAACATACCATACACTCGAAGACTTCTGTCGGCGATACCGCGGCGGTGATTCCGCAATACCATCGAGTACAGACTCGATCTCTCCGCCAACACACTACTCGCGGGAACGCTGAGACAGATGAAAGCAATTCCAGAGAGCTTTGGGAGGCGTTTGGCACCCGCTAGCCGGAAGTCGACAATATAGCCGGAAATAGTCATCTCATGAATAGAATCGAGCTAAACACGCAGCTCAGCTCTCGCGGCGATATCCTTTTCGAACCAGGGTATATTCTGAATACCAAATTCCAGATCAACGCTCGTTATGCTTCCGTACCCAAGTGTCGCCGATGAACACATGAGCCGCCTTAACTTGCAAATCAAAAGCCAGGAGCAACTGCATTCAACGCTGCGGAAATCTGTGATCTCTAAAATCGATGCGCATATCGCACTATATTCCGTCTTGGACTCTCTCGGTCTCCAGGACCATCTTCGTCTTCAATATAGAGGGAGGTCTTCCTACGTGACATCCAGGCATGAAGTTGAGTCCCGCATGCAAAAATCAGCACTACGGGAGCATTTATTGCGTCAGTGACGTGAACTTCTCGACGCGTCACGATACTCGCCGTGTGAGGGTGGAAACACCTAAGAAAACATGGAATTCGCGGGTATTTCGGAAAATCGCGGATACCTCAAAAATTCGCGGGAAACGTCGAAAATCGTCCAAAATCGCGGTATCCGCGACTTCCGCGATGGCCGCGAAGAATTTACAGCCCTAAACATAACCGATCGTTGATGACTTCGGAACTGTCGAGAGAACGAAATGAGTGTCTCTTCAGTGTTCAGTCACCGGGTTCGCGCAGTGCAGGTTGGTTGGCTGATACAGGCGCCGGGAAACACATTTGTCGACGGAGAGACTGGTTCTGCGAATACCAAGAGTTGGCCGAGAAGCGTCCAATTCAGTCTGGTCGTATAATCTACGGGATCGGTATTGGCTCCATTCGAATCGAGAGCTCCGTGGAGGGGAGACTTGTCATGACGAAGCTGACAAACGTCCCACATGTTCCGCAAGTCCATCAGAATTTTATCTCGATCGGTCAGCTCACTGGTCGTGGGTTCGTGGCTCGATTTGCAAGTGATGGTCTGAGCATCGTTCGTGGAAATGGAGTTGTCGCCGTAGGTGTCCGAGAAAACGGAGGGAATCTCCACCTTGTCGATTGTAGAGTGGTGGTTGACGATTGCGAGAAAGCAAACGTACAACTTGTAGCTGCCAGTGAGCCTACGAATATGGCGAAGCGTGGGCTAAACCTTCATTGAAGATCATGAGAGGGACAAGCTAGACTCGAAGAGCGAGCGTAGAGTGCTCGTAGGTTACGACGAAAAGAAAAGATCGTGTCGGATGTGGTTGCCGGGGACTAAGAACGTGAAGGTATGTCGACACATCCGTTTCGTAGAGTCCGTTCCGACGCGAGTCGCGTTGCTTGACCCCTCTTTCGACAACAGTGGGAGCCAGGAGGAAGTTTCTGCGCCAGAGACTATCTCCAGTGGATGAACCATCGACATCGGCGCTGTGGGTGACTCGGGTGCCGCAGGTCGCGAGGCGGTTGTTTGCCGAACTAGATGCATCCACCTCCAAAAATCCTCATCCAAAGCGGCAAGCTGCAGTTGATGCTAAGGAAAAGATACAGTCCTTCGTTCGAGATCTGAAGACAGGTGACAAGAAATGGCTCGAACAGATGGAGGACTGTGATGCAGTACACTCGGCTACACCGCTCCCGACGACGTTCCTCCCGACCGACCCTCTGAACGTCGTCGGGAGCGGTGTAGCCGAGTGGTGCGGGCCAATCTCAGCGCAGGCCAGTTTAAGCGCAGGGTGGATTTCAGTGCCGGGCCGATTTCAGCGCGGGGCCAGTTTCAGCGCGGAACCGATTTCAGAGCAGGGCCGACTTCAGCCCAGGGCCGATTTCAGCGCGAAGCGCCGCCGTATCCAAGCACCACAGCCAAGTACCATAGCTTCCCGTGTTCTCGGTGTTTAAATCCTTCGGAGGATCGTTGACGAGTGCCCCTCGCTACGCTCGGGGAGTTTTCTGATGCCTCCGGCCCCGTCAAAGTCTCAACGAGCCACTGACATAGTAACCGAGGGAGTTCAAGACTCCTGTCTCGAAGCAGTCATTCACATCGAACGGTTGCATTTCGTATCACACCGTTTGTATCAGACGCCTTCTGAGCGCTGAAATCGGCTCTGCGCTGAAATCGTCCTTGCGCTGAAATCGGCCCTGCGCTGAAATTGCCCTGCGCTGAAATCTGCCTCCACGCGTTCAGAGAGGCGATGCAGTCTCCTGACGCAGAAAAGTGGGAGATTGCGGCGCAGAGCGAGTATGATTCCCTCATGTCGAACAAGACGTGGAGGCTCGTTGTCCCTCGGCCTGAAGCAAGCGTCATTCCATGCAAGTGGGTCTTTCGCGTCAAGTATTTCCCGGATGGTACAGTCAATAAGTACAGGTGTGGACTAGTGGCCTTGGGTTGCTCCCGGCGTGCCGGAGTCAACTTCTTCGACACGTATGCGCCGGTCACGGATATGCTGTCCATCCGTTGTTATATCCTATCATCCTCCTATCATCCTTCTACCATTTTCCTATCATCCTCCTATCATCCTCCTATCATCCTCCTATCATCCTCCTATCATCCTCCTATCATCCTCCTATCATCCTCCTATCATCCTCCTATCATCCTCCTATCATCCCCCTATCATCCTCCTATCATCCTCCTATCATCCTCCTATCATCCTCCTATCATCCTCCTATCATCCTTCTATCATCCTCCTATCATCCTCCTATCATCCTCCTATCATCCTCCTATCATCCTCCTATCATCCTCCTATCATCCTCCTATCATCCTCCTATCATCCTCCTATCATCCTCCTGTCAACCTCCTATCATCCTTTCCATAGCTGCAGCTAACGATCTGGAAATCATGCAGTGTGACGTGACAACTGCATTCCTGTATGGATATCTGGAAAATTATGTGGAAATCTTCATGCGGCAACCAGAGGGGTATGACGACGGCAGTGGGAGAGTGTGCAAGCTGTAAAAGGCATTGTACGGGCTGAGACAAGCACCGTTGTGGTGAAATCTGCGGATTTCCCAGGCTCTGAGTGAGTTGGGATTGCATCCAACGCCTCAAGATCCGTGCGTCTTCGTCAGAGATTCCGATAATCTTCTATTCGGGCTGTACGTCGACGACGGACTATGCATTGCTCCGACAATGGATACAATTGCAGATTTCATGGATTCTCGCCAGAGAACGTTCCAGATGACCAGAGGTGATGCGCACTGTTTCATCGGACTCGAGATCGAGCGAGACTTCGTGTTCGGAAGACTTTGAAGATCCATCAACAAACAGGATCATCGTGCCCACGTCTAGACGAAAAGAGGTACACCAGAAACTGCACAGATCGCATTGTGGGGAAACAAAAATGGAGCTTCGCGCACGGTCGACCATCTACTGGCCGAACATCAACAACGACATAGAAGAATTTGCCAAACGATGCGAGGCATGCCAAAGACACCAACAAAGAAAACCAAGAGAGCCAATGATCATCAGCGAAGTTCCATCACTACCACGGGAAATAGTAAGCGCTGACAGCCTCACATACGACGGACGAAACTATCAGGTGATCGTAGACCACTGCAGTTTTTACATACAGTGGAATCCGCTTAATGGGACCACCTGATAATGGGACCAGTCGCTTATTCGGACCAAAACTTAAGACCCCGAATCCCCGATGATGCTCATTGCTTGATCGCTTAATCGGACCGGCCGCTTATTCGGACCAAAATGGCGCGGTCCCGATGTGGTCCCATTAAGCGGATTCCACTGCATCACCAAAAGTTTGTTCGAGACCTTCCAACAGTTTGGCCTGCCTCACTTCCTAAGGACTGACAACGGACCTCAATATGCTTCTATAGAATCCCAGGATTTCGTGAAGAATTACGACATCGAACACGGAACATCGAGCCCGTACTACGCAAGGGGGAACCCACTAGCTGAGCGCGCAGTGCAGGAAGCGAAAAAACTGCTGAAGAAGTATCAATACGGCACACCTGAATTTCACGCAGCGCTCGCTGAGTATAGAACAACGCCTCGCACCGCAGAATTGGGAGCGCCATCTGGAAGGCTTCAGGGAAGAAAATTGCGAACCTCGCTCCCGGTACACAAATCTATACTAGAGCCAAAGATGCCGAAGTCATCCAAGAGTTGCTCAAGAAAGAAAGGGAGAAGCAGAAGATATACTATGATCAACACACGAAGTGGCCACCAAAGTTCACCAATGGTCAAAAAGTCAGAGTCTGGGATCGTCACGAGAACTCTTGGAAAAAAGGAACGATTGTAACCCGTCACACCACGCCACGATCATACGAGATGAGAAGCGAGGAAACCAACAACACATACCGCAGAAACAAGACCGATTTCAGGCCTCGACCACCGACTCCAGAGACTAGATCGACAGGGGCCCCGGCCCTCCACGCGGAGTCCTCGGATGAAGCCCTCTGAGACACTCAAGCCCTTAAGGCAGTCCAAAGAACTTTTGGAGAAAAGACAGAAACCTTGTGTTGTTCAATCCACCAAATGATATATTGAGAATGTAAACAATGTACGAAAACGAGGCGCCCACCATGATGGCTGTTCGCTTGTTAAGCATCTCCCCTGATGCTGTTCCGCCTTTTTCGGTATCGTCTTTTCTGTCTCTGTACCAGGCGGCAACCCTCCCGTGTTCAGCGGTAGTGTGCAGTTCTCAAAGTCGAGAATGATATCATTCTTGTCCCAGCCATCGAGGTGGAAAATCAAGTTATTCCCCTCCTTGCACCTCTGCACCCGGGTGGTCCCGGGTGGTATCGCTATTCGGTCGTCGTTGTATGCGACGAACATTTTCCGCTGTTTCTCACAAGGCTCCTAGAAGATAATTGATTTCATAAGGATCCAATTTTGAGAGCAATTTTCAAGAAATTGGCTGTCAACCGTATCCGGCGGTCTCACCTGCTCGGGCCGATTCAAGCAAAGCTTGTCATAGTTTTCTGACGAGCATTTGTTCTCCGTTGACACTGAAGAGAGGAGAAAAACCGCCCCAGTCAGAGGATCGCCAAAGAAACGCAATCGGAATATTTCGGAGGGAAAGTTCGAGAGACTCTCCGTGGCGAGAGGAGCACTCAGAATACAAGCTCACCGACTATGTTGACTGGGAATGCCAGGCTCATTGCCATGTTCATGATTTTGGACCCCATTTTCGCTTTTTTTTGTGCCAGCTGCCTCCGGAAACCAGTGGTGAACATGAAATTAGTGGAAAATGAAAAATTTTGGAATCGGTCACCCGCCAGAGCCAGATTTCCATATCCTGATCCAGCCTGGCCCATATTTCCACGAAAACTCGTCGGGGGATCACAAGCATGGTACCTTGAAGCCGAGAAAAACCATCACTAGGAAGTCTTGGGGCACGAAGATAGCAGTAACCGGAAACTCAACAAAACACCTGGGGCAGCACGGTGTCCCGTTCCAAGGACATGGTCTCTGAGAAAACTCTGATTCAGCAACAGAATCTTACAATGGGCGGAAGAAGAAAATGTCGCCACTAATATGTTCACGTGCGCGCAGCGTGTCCACATTCGAAATGGATTGCCGCCGAAAAGCCAAACGAGAACAACAACACACAGAAACTGTAGCAAACCTACAAGAGAGGGGCGGAAAAGCCCGCTGTGATGGCGAAGCGGCCGTGATTGAACTTTTCCGGCTTCGAATACCAGGGACCGGGATCTCCGAGTACTATCTGCCCAGAAAAATCTCGTACACATTTTTTCGTTGAGGGCTCGTGGGATCCCGGGCTACCACCAACTCGGTCGACACCGGGATCGAAGCTTTTACAGATCGTCCTCTAGAATTTTTTTGCGGGGTTTTGCTGGGGTTCTGCGAGTTTCGACGAAAAGCTGGAAGGCTGGTGCATGCCATGACACCGATTTCGCTCTGCCTAAGGATGCCTGAGGTAGTTATCCTGTTGGGTCGAAATTGCTAAGAATCAGTTAATCTCACCGAAATCGGTGGTGCGATTAGGGATGCCGAAAGTGGATTTCCGATCTGATTCTGCTCACGGAATGATGTTTTGGCATTGAACTAGAGTTTCCAATCCGGGCGGACTCGAGTGCTCGAGCTGTGGATGAGTTCGGGGCAGTCAAGTCATGTCAACGAAAGATGACGTCGATTTCCAGCTCAAGATGCACCGACTTTCAACAATCACAGAGCAAGTCCCAAGCCGAGAAATCAAAAGCGGTCTTCAAAGTCCGAGCCGTGAGCCACTTGAGGATCGATCCATGCCCAGAAAGGAGGACCGCAGCCAGCCTGCGAAGAAAATGGAGGAACTTGAGATAGCTCGGAGTCGGGCGCATCTATTATTGATACCGACAATCCTTACATTGGTCAGCGTTCGTAAGATTACCCCACGACAGCGCAAGCGCTCGAGAGGAGAGCCTCCGGGGCTGAAGCTCGGGATCTGGTATCATGCATGGGAGTTTCTACCTCTCTCTTTCTACCCGTCTCGCGTTTGATCCCTCGAGGAGCTTTTACACTGCGCCTCCCAAAGCAATCATCCGTATTGATCGCCCGTCCAGCAGAACCTATGGGCTGCGAGAGTGGGTTCACCTAGAGAGCTCTGAGCGCTCTGTATCTCTCTTGCATGCTCGATGTGTCGGATCAACTCTAGGATCACCTTTCCTTTCCAGGCTAGGGCTCAACGAGACTTTCTCAAGATCTTAGGCAAAGCCATCGATCCGGCCGTTGATGGGCGACCCCCAGGGTTCGATATCGGCCGCTTCGAGAACCTCCGTGTCAGAATTTCGTCAAGTCGCCCTGCGGAGTGGGGAGAAACCCCACCTCATGTTGAAGCTCATCATCATCTCGCCCCCCTCCCCCCGAAAAAAACGCTGCTCACGCTCCTG
The DNA here is from genome assembly GCA_028455905.1 of Neoseiulus californicus. Lineage (NCBI taxonomy): Eukaryota > Metazoa > Arthropoda > Arachnida > Mesostigmata > Phytoseiidae > Neoseiulus > Neoseiulus californicus. The sequence continues at coordinate 5,951,769 of JAMQGS010000008.1, forward strand.
GTCGCAATGACACAGATCTCCGAACGATCCCGGAAAAATCTCCGACAGCTTTGTTCATTCACCGGTGAACCATAAGGAGTGAAACCCGGGTCTGCTCCCAGCGCTTATAAAATGTGAAATACTATGATGTGAGAAACTATGACAAGCACTCATACATCGAGTGTCATTAGGTCGCAGACAGCAAGTCTCTCAAACCATATCACCCGTCTCCCCACTTGAGGCTCGTTGACTCTTTCTCATGGAGGAAACAATTCCATTGATAATCTCAGAAGTGAATGAATCATAATACGAAATGATTGAGTATTATTAGAGTCAGACGTGAATGAATCTTTGTACGAAATGATTGAGTATTATTAGAGTCATTATTTTTCCGTGGAGTAATTGGGAAGGAAAGAATACACTAGAGACACTGGAAATGTGCAACCCCCACCCGTCTCGAGCGAATCCTGGATACGCTACTGTCACGGGCGAGACTGATTACTATTGAAAATCATCACCGAACGGTTCCGTACAGCATTAATCGTGTCATTCAGTGCCCTAGCTCCCGTCCCGTCAACTTTCGAAGAGGAGAAATGCTTGCCGAGGATAATATGTGGTTATGGGTTTCGAACCCCTGACCAGTTATGGACCCCCCCCCCCTCACAGTGATTGGTGGTTATAGCGACCTGACTAGAGGTCGCAAATAATCCGCGAGTCCGAGTCCGACCATCAGAAATCAATAGAACATACATTTTCCATCACTCCGTCGAAATTCTGAAGCATCTCATGTTCGGAAAAAAGGTTCCCAATACGCGGGAATTTAGGGGTGCTCGGGTTCTCGAATCAACCGATATTGAATCTCTGGAAGAGATGACGTTGTTGTCCAATCTACCGTTGTACTCTATTCCTGAGGTTTCCAGCATGGGACTCCACGGGGACGAAGAATGGGGAGCAGTATCTCACGGACAGGACGTCACCGGACTTCGCCTCCATTTTGTACGGTATTCTGCCAGATTCTATTCAGAACCTGATTATTTATGCTCAAATATTCCAACTTATTCTCAGGCAGCGAGTCCGGTATCTTATCCGCCGCTCGAGATTCCGCTCTTGCTGAGTGTCTTGCATGTGGGGGAGATTGCCTGTATAGAGGCGACGTCTTCTAATCCGCGCGATGAATCGCGGACATGATCGGGCTCTTCAGCACGCACGCGGCAGAGGATCGAAAACGGATACGATCGGAGCTGCGATGGAGCTCGAGCCTCAGCTCATCCATCCGGAGTTGCCTCACGCTGGGAGATCTTGGGCTGCGCTCTTCGTCGGCGAGAAACCATCACTGATGGCCGATCCAGCCTTCAACATAGAGAGAGAGCGGTTTTTCGAAATAAGGCGGGTGGAGTGAGCGCGCGTATTCGAACGTAAACAAATGACTTGGAGTTTGAAAAATGTGCACTGTTCTGCTCCAGGCAGCAGTTGTTTCCAACGTGAATTTCCTTTTTATCGAGCTGACCAGTTATTGATACAGTTGCATGTGCGATGGCTCTAATGGGTGAACACACGCAAACAACTTCGACGGTGGGTCAAGTAGAACCCGATGGATGGTTAGATCGAATATTCTATATCAGCATCCTTGTTCGTATTATGTAACTCTTGAGTAACAAGATCCTGGTGAGGGGACGATTGCTACAAAACGAAAGAATTTTCACTTGAGGATCTCGCTCAATGTGATATCAGGAAGGCTGCTTGAAACATTTAGCTAAACTGCGAGCGCGCGATCGACTAGGAAATCTTGGGCCGATGCTGTGCGAGGACGAGACTCAGTCAGCAGAGGTTCGATAAGACCTGCAGACATCACTAATAATCGACGATGCGTCATCCGTTGATAAGCTTTATCTCGTACGTCCATGTGGAACTCGAAATCCTGCGAGACAGCGATTCCGACAAACTCTCGAACCACACTCTGTATTCGTCCCAGAAGGGAAGGCTCATTTCGTGTTGGATTAGCACGAAAAAGGGATCCGTATGAGCTTGGTTGATGACAAACGTTCCCGCCATCGCGAAAGCTCGAACCGTTACTGAATGTCTATTTCCAGGTGCCGGGGTCGGAGGAGATGACCCTGTTGGTGAGCTTCTTGCGATCCGATTCGGAGACATCATCCGAGGCTCTCGAAGAGCGACTCGCATCGGTCAACGAGTTCTTCGAGCGTAATCTTGGAAACCTCAAAATTCTCGAATATGAGCTACAGAAGCCGATACGAGTCCATCGCAGTGGTGGACGCGGCGCTCGCATGAAGGATCATGGCGAGGGACTACTTTATGAGGCGCCCTTCGCAGAGGCGAAATACTCGATCAGAGTTGAATCACGTTACAATCAGAAAGGGGAACGGAAGTCTCCGTATTCATACGTGTACCCGAACTGGTGTGAAGATCCTCCCGCATTGGATGCGTGGTTGAGCCGTGGCACAGATCAGCACTTGATCGATGGATTGAGCCAGACGGTACTGAAGGACACAGTTCCGCTTGCGGATCTGTCTTTCGGGGTTGTCATGAATTTGACAGAATTCGTCCCTGAATCCGTGATTCCTTGCACGGCGACTCCTCCCGAGAGTGGACCCTATATGACCGCCGAGGTAAAATCCACGTTTTCTTCTCTCTCTGGTAGGGGAATGGTCTGAACTGCGAAAACACAGCCACTTGATACAGAATCTGTGTTAGAAGTTTCCTAGCAATTCAATTCGATTATTTTTCAAGGCGTCCTTCAACCACGCTTACAAGAACCTCAAGATTTACCTCGTTATGTATCACACTTGCGAGGTTTATAACGGAGCCCCTTCAGGCTACATGCTGGAAATCTCGTATGCGTCGATTGCGCGAGCGATAGTGGACTTAAAGAAGGACAAAACATACCTTTACCTTCGACTCACTCACCCGTTCATTCTCTACGGGACGTCCTCTGCTCCGACAACAAGCAAAGATGGAAAGCTAAAAGATTTCAAGGATTACGACCGTATCAACGTCCTGACACGTCCAAGCAGCTCCAAAGGCTGTTGTAAAAAAGTGGGATCCCGGCTCCTGGGTGGCTGTAATACCATCAAATTGGGATGGAAAAATCCCGATCCAAGGCAGAAGAAGGGAGTGGGTGCTCTGATGAGAATACATTCCTTCCTCGCAAGATTGCAACGCGGCGAAAGTGTCATAGCGTCTATGAAGACGAGAGAAATACCCGTTGAATTCAAGGAACAGGTAGGTTGAATCGATTGTCAATCCAACGCGCGACCCCTTGAAATAACTGCTCGGATCAAGAAAATCTTGTTTATTGCAGACCAACGAGATTGTGAAGAACTTCTTCGAAGACGAGTCAGTTTTGTTCAGAGCCAAGTATGCTGTTGAAGCATGCAAGCTGATTTCGCTTGATTTCTACCGACAATTGAATGTATTGACGAGGTAAGTCGGACGAGGGAGGAAATATTCATTCGAATAATCGAGTCATTGTACGTGCTTCCGATCCTGTTCCTTTTTGAACTGGGAATCAAAGCTTACGAGAAATCCTTCAGAACTCCATGTTGACGTCGTTGATCTCACAATTCATCGCAGAGAACAAGCTCAGGAATTCTTCAGGAGCCTGAAGGAGAAAGCACAGCATGAAGGGACGCACAAGCTTCTCGAAAAGACTATGTTCAATTTGTTGAAAGCTGTCGACGACGGCAACGTTGTGATGTACAAGGAAGCTATTCCCTCACAGTTCCGGACATTTGAAAGTCAAGAGCGACAGAGGCGCGCAAGGACCATCGCAGAAGGCGACGAAGAAAAACCGGTACAGGGAATGGCCATCGTCTACAAGTTCGTTGTTCCCCCAGTTTCTTTCGTGGAATCCAGGTTTAGAAATTATATTTGGTTTTCGACCAACGTTTGGAGCGCTTCAAGCCTTTAAATATCGCCACGGTTCCTTACAGAGTCTTCCTCACTCCTTCTCGAACCATATTGCGACCACCTGAAGAACACGGCGAGAATCGAATCCTACGACAAGTCAATAGGGATTACATGTTGCGGCTGGCGTTCCGGGATGACCACCTCCGGAGCTTGACGCATTCACTCAAAGGTTTGCGTGGGGAAACTTTCTTGAAGAACACCATAAAAGTGAGTTGCGTCCCCATTATGATTCTCTATCGTTTTCTTTTCTCTACCTGCGAGAGGCTTGGCTAGAGCAAAAGAGTATTTTTCCAGAAATTCCTGCAGGACGGAATTTTTCTCGCAAACAGAGCCTACGAATATCTGGCAGCGTCCTCTTCACAATTGAGGGACCACGGTTGCTGGTTTTACGCCGAAGATGACGAGGTTTGTGACGGATGATTCCCAAATATTCATTTTAGATCAAGAGAACGCGCGTCCGTTCTCCGAGATCCCCTCTGTTAGTGGATGTTTTTTTGTGAGAGAGCAACCCCGACCAAGGACACCACGGAGGCTCACTTTGCGTATTCCAAGGTAGAGAATCCAGGCTGATGGTGATTTGATCCTCTAGGGCCGAACTTCTGCATCTATCCGCAGCGAGATGGGCTCGTTCGACAACATCAAGAACGTTGGCAAGAAGATGGCGCGTGAAGGATTGTGTTTTTCGAGCACCATTGAAACGGTGACAGTTCCCCAGAATCAATGTTTCAGAGAGCGCGACATCAAAGGTTAAAATTCATATTCGATCCGTTTCTCGATACAGATTCTGTCATCTCGAATTACACTCCGGGATCTCGATCGTTGGGATCATTTCGCCTATCTGTCCCCAAATCGACTTATCAAGCCATATATTACCAATATCTTCGTGTTTCAGGTGGACAGCATGAGGTGTCTGGCAAGCCCTACACGTTCAGCGACGGCATCGGAAAAATATCTTCAGAGCTGAGGGACGACGTCTGTGAGGCGCTGGCGGAGACTCTCAAAGCTGATGCGAAACCCTCAGCTTTTCAGGTTAGGCTTGTTGAGCTGATAGTGGAATACGATTCGGAAATGATCGCTCATAAATCGAGCGCCCATTGGGCGGGGGTCTGGATAAGCCGACCGACATTTTCTTCCTTTGGAATCAGATTCGATATCAAGGCGCAAAAGGCATGGTGGCCTTTGATCCGAGTCTCAAGGGCCGTTGTTTGGTTCTCCGTGATTCTATGGTGAAGTTTGACTGTCCATCGAATGAAGGCGCGTCCTTCGAGGTGATCAAGTTTTCCGAAGAAAGTGAGTACGAACCACGAGATCGAATCCTTCTCTCTGCAGGTTTCATGATTGCATTGTTCAATTTATAAACCTTGATTCTCAGGGAGCACCACTCTGAACAAACAAATCATCACCATCCTCGAGCAACTCGGAGTTGATCCTGAGGTTTTCATACGATATCAAGAGACGAACATCATCGATTTTGCCGATGCTCTCATTTTCGAGAACGTAGCGAGCGATCGCCTGACAGCGTCCATTAAGAAAGATCCCGACTGCATCATCGAATTCAATAAGTTCCGCGATTTCGGAATGTCAATCATCAAGGACCCGTTTTTCCGCTCCATGTTAATAGTGCTCTACAAAAACATCATAAGTGAGACATGGGAACATGAGACGTGGGAAAATTCTGTTGACTGAGCTTGCTCGATATATTTCCCGCTTCAAATCGTCCCGCTGAAGCTACCCGGGTGGCGTCATGTGATAACCAGATGTGTTTGCCGCAGCTAACCTCCGCCAAAAAGCTCGAATTTCGATCCCTTGGGACCTAGGGAGGAATTTGCTCGGAGTCATAGATGAGACCGGGACATTGGAGTACGGTCAGGTATACATACAGTACACTGTCAAGGAAGACCCGTCTGGGCCCGACAGAAATCCTTCGGGAGACGGGGATGGTGACGGTGACGGGTACGGCGATGATGACGAGGAGGACAATACACCGCTAACGCAAGTTGTCAAAGGTGAGCTCTCACTGGTTCCATTTTCCGGAGAAAGTATAAGAAGATGAACAGTTTTACGGACTATTGTCACTGCCACTTCTTTGCCAATATGAGCATTGCCCTCCTTGAGGGGCCTTCGCCCGGCGGGAAGATCAAACTGACGAAATCTTGGGACCCCAGGCCCGGTTGTTGTCACCAAATGCCCCTGCGTTCATCCTGGCGATGTACGGATGTTGGAAGCGGTAGATGTGCCCGAGCTAGCGCACATGGTCGATGTCATAGTTTTCCCCCAGAAAGGACCAAGACCACATCCGGATGAAATGGCTGGTTCGGATCTGGATGGCGACGAGTACGCCGCGTTATGGGATCCATCCTTCTTTTTCGTGGTAAGTGTTGAATCAATGTTCGAGGATTCAGCTGGTTCCATTTCGGAATTTCATCGAATCCGTTGTTTTCTAGTGTAAATGCCCGGAGTGCAAGAGGATACCGAGGACCGAACAATGTCCGCCCCACGAAAGAAATCACAAGCCGATGGTATTCGATGATAGCCCAGCAGAAGAGAAAGACGATATCACATTATCGGATTACTATGACTTCATCTGCCAGTTCATCATGACGGACAACAAAGGCAACGTCAGCAACGCTCATCTTGCGCAAGCCGACCAGACACCAGACGGTAAGCTTACTAGGTACCACTTGTTCAGGGCAATGAGCCCTCATTACGTTTGCACTGCGAAAACGCATGAGGAGGCGATAGAAAAATAATTCGCCCCGGGAATTCCACCACTAACGTTACGTTTCTTGACAGGCATATTCTCTCCCGTATGTCTCGGACTCGCGAAGAAAGTGAGCATTTGCCTCGATTTCGCGAAAACGGGACGGGGCACCGAGTTGGGCCCGGATGAAAGACCCAAAAGATACCCCGATTTCATGGAGAAACAAGATCATCTGCCTTCATATTGGTGCGCAATGTTGTGTCAAACCGTAAAATTAGATTGAGCTCTTGAGGACCGTCATTTCGGTCCTTTCGATTATATGATGGGAAAGTGACAACTTCCATAGTGGCAACACATTACAGCTCGCAGAGGGTTCTTGGAAAGATGTACCGAACATGTCGTACTCTCGAGAACACGGCGTCGATGGCCCCTCTTGAATGCGATGAGAGCTACTTCAACGAGTCCTTCCGCGTTGACGGCTGGGAAACAATGAGAGATAAAGCCTTCATATTCGTGAAAAAGTACGAGCAGCGTCTAACGAAAATCATGGAGAACATGAATATAAAAAGTGAAGCGGAAATCATGGTTAGCGTTGTGCACCAGCTCGGAAAATACGCATCGAACAGTTTCCACGAAGTTGAGGAGCTTCAAGAACAGCTGGAGCGTCAGGTTTGAGACTTCCTTGACTGCTTCCGGTCAAAAGCGATCGTTGACTCATATTTCGGGGACCGGGTAAATAACGCCGGCGTTTTTCTCTCTAAAGCGTTCGTATCTCAACAAGAAAATGAAGGAAGACTTCTACAGATTGGCGGGAGACGATCCGGACAATCAAATGAAACTGGCATCCGCGTGCTATATGTTAGTTTACAACCCCCCTCTTGGCGAGAAGTACACCAAGTTTCATGGGTAAGATTTTGCGTTTGCTCCATTTGATCTCTTCGGGATACCAGCCATCAGAATCGGTCCCCCGGTTATCGGTCGGTGGTGATGACTTTATTCTGCGGGATGAGGCGGTCTCCCGTTCATGAACTCGCTCGATCCGATCTCGAAAAGGTGGTCATGAATTCCAGCGCACCGTGGATACTCTTCAAGCAGCTTTCCGACTGCCGTGATGTGAATGACCCTGATGAACCACGAATTCCCAATTGCCCTCTTGCGACGGATCTCACGACAGCAATCAACGTGAACCGCGGCGATGACGAAGACGACGACGATGACCATACGAGAGCGATGATGAAAATCGTAGAGTGGGCAAAGGCAGAACGTCTCATGGATGATAAAAAAGAAGCATCAACCTGTACGAAATGTCTCGTCGAAATTTACAAAGAGAGTCTCAAATTCGCGCATAAGTTGGTGAGTCTCAATCCTGATTGCGCTCCTCTAATTCCTTATTCACTTTTCGCATCGTATACCGGCAAGTGTTGCGGTGAAAATTGGCGAGATCTTCGAGGAAAGAGACCGTCGTCATTCCGTCGCTCGTGACCGGGCGTTGATTACCCTGGAATCCCGCGTAGAACAAACCCTTTCTCTGACCATGAGACAGACGGTAAATTTGTGTACTGAAAATTCCACATGGTGTATCCGCAAGAGATCTACCATCACAAACCCCCAGAAATTCATCATCCATCGGTCGGGCAGAGTCGGGCAGACCCTTTCATGGTCAGAGAAAGGGCTCATTTCACGCGGGATCTTGGAGTATTTATTTCTCCTGGTGACTGGATTAAAGCAACCCTGTGTGTTTCCTTTCTGTAGGACATTGAATTCAACGTTGGCGCGTATGTCCTGCTATTCATCCGGTACTGTGCCCTGGACTTCAGCCGCAAAGTTCGTTGCTTGGAGTTTTCAACATGCGAGGAAAACTGTGCAATGCAGAGGAAGGAAGAGGCCATGCTCCACAGGATGACCACAACGGCTATCGGAACTTACAGCGCGTTGGCTGTTAGCGGCGATATCTGCGCCATCAGGGGGTTCAAGTGCGGCAAAGAGCACGGACGGACAGTGACTTGGTCGGCAAAACTATGTTGGCCTGTGAGTATCAAACACTCTGTGAAATCTCCCTAGAATCAAACGCATGAGCGCTGCTTCGTGAAAGTTTCCGGCCCAAAATTCTCTCCGATCATTAATCAGTGATGTGGTCTTTCGCAGTTGGTCCTTGATGTTCGATTTTCGAAATGTATCGATTTTCTTCATGACAATCAAAAAACCATCCCAAAAATCCTGAAGAAGTGGTGTGATGCGGAGCCCGATGATCACGTGAGTAGCTCTTGGTGATGCTTCCAGGATTGTCGTGCGTATGGTTACTCTCGAAACGATATAGATGGTGAGCAATGACGTTCCGGAGTTTTGGATTGTGCGAGATCAGTGAACATTCGGGTCTGATTTTCCAGATCGAACTCGACTTCCCGGAGTCGAAAAAGTCTGTCCGCGTAACGGTCATCGTGGTCGCACAGGAATGGGTTCGCCACAGATTGGAGGAACGCCTTTTCAACACAGAGGAAAAGTTCCTGGTGGAGGAGCTCAGGGATGAACTCAAAAAAATGGGCTTGTATAAAGGTAAGTGGTCGATCCGAGTGATTCGCACTTGACTCCGAATAGGCTATATCTTCGTTCTCAATGAACGGGATATCGAACTCTGTTGCAGAAACGAACGTCCGTGCCGCCCAGAACATGCGCCGATGATCCCATACCGAGAAGCATCGGAAGAGGTCAGAACCGTGAACGAATGGCGGCTGGTAGTTTCGCGGAAGGAGACCCCATTCCGTGATGGGGTTGGCCGCTTGTCAACTCACCTTACGACGTTCTCTCTGGAAATAAACATGTGAAATAATTTACAAGTTATAGAGCATTGAGTATCCTGGACAACGCAAGCGGAAGGAGGGCTCCGGAGACCATTTCCTGGTCAAACGGTGCTTCAATCCATCTCAATTCTGATGAGAGCACCATCCTCATTCGCTTCAATTATTCGACCGTCCGAAACTGTTTGTGTGGGGTTTCCATCACCATCGGAGGAGATGATTTCTAGAGCATCCAAGTTGAGATGAGGTCCTCCATCACCCGTCATCCCGGGACCATAGCCCATTAACTCCGGTTTCAAGGAACGGTGTCGTGTTTAGAAGCTGTCCAATTATTCTATAGTTTCCTGCTATGGTTCTCGATACGTGTCTTTGGAGAACTCAGCAATTCAATCCGAGTCTGAAGGGCTCATCTCCTTCTGTTCACTTCTCTATGCGCTCGAAACGTGAAGTTCAGGAGGAGCTAAGTGGCTCAAGTTGCTTCCGACTCTGAACATCCTCCGTCAAAGATTGTTCGAAGGTTTGATAGAAGAATTCGCCGATTCTTGCCTGGTAAGCTTTTCGAGCCCCGTCAAGTTTTCTGTCGCGGTCTTACTCACGATTCGCCCACCGAGGAACATTGAACCGCGATTCACCAAGGTCCAGCCGAGAAGAACGGTCAACCACTGATCTCAAAGGGAACGTGATCGTGGTTCGCTATCTTCTCTGAAGCAACTTGAAGGTCTTCAAGTATGCGTTCTACGGCAGCTGTGAGACAAGTAGACTCCTCACTTCGAGCCCGTGTCACGTATGTTGGCATTATCTGTGAAACTTATCTTTTGTTTTGGACAGTGGCGGATCCAGCCTCGACGGCGCCCGGGGCGAATCACCGAAAAAGCGCCCGCAACCCTCCCCGATTCTCAGAGAGAAGAAGAACTCAACTTTCAGGACTTGGCCATGTCTCTTTGCAGGCTAGAATTATTTTTGTTCCGGAGTATCACAAGTTTTTGCATTATGCGCATGTTACCCAGAAGACTAGAACCCCAATTTTGCGCCCCCTAGAGGCTGCGCCCGGGGCAAGTGCCCTGCCTCCCCCCTAGATCCGCAACTGGTTTGGGATCGCCTGGAAGAGCGCACGACGGAGCGCCGAGTGAATTTGTTCCTGATAGATACCTGGTTCCTCGTGCCCACCACCATCCGACGAGGACGCATCATCCCTGGCGAAGCTCCTTGCATTTGGTTTGAAGCAGCCAGGAGAGGCTTCACGGTCTCTTCCTCCAATGTCCCGGGAGCATAACGAGCTCCCCTGAGCCCCTCGCGAGAATTCTCCCGAGGCATTTCTCGGAACTGCGATGACCATGCTACTCTTCGAGATGATCCCGATAATTCGGGAACACGGGTCTCATGATTTGCGAGATCATCAAACGCTGTGTCACGAACGCAGCGGAGCAGTCATGGCAAAATACGGAGCAAAGTTTTGAGCTCGCATCCGAGGATTTTATGAATACCTGACAACTGTCATTGAGCTTAATCACGTAAAAAGTTCGAGCTCCTACGATACGCACGGCTGTTTCTGTGATTAAGACAGATCCGATCGTAGGCCGCCTAGGAACTCACGACCTTCATTGGTAACGCTTCGCTAGATGAGCGGCGGAACACATGCGGAATCGGCGAGCATCCGCGACTCCACTATGTATGAGTGGCATATTTTGCCGGGTCGTTCCGCTCGACCCCTCGTTGAGGTCGCACCAATATCATGAGTGAGGAAGACCAGCATCAACCTTCTTCTGGGGCTGGTGCAACATTTCCCGATGTGTTCCGCCATGGCCAGAATGCCCTCTCAAAACGGGATTCGTGCTGGATTAGAACACCAGGCGCCGCGAATCCGACAATCTTTCCGCGAGGGAGGATTCTTGTAGACACTGTGTCGAGCATAATTATCCATGGAAGCTGCGAATCGTCGCTCATAAGTCTCCACGAGACGTCTAGCAACAGATTTCTCGGCTCGAAACAGTTACGTGCAAAACGCTTCCGTCTCGGGTTTAGGGCGCATCCAAAACGAACGCGGGACGGATGGTCCTACTCAAGCTTTCTCGCACTTGCCTCGGGTCGATGTTTGAGATTTTGCTCATTTTTCGGGGATTTAGCATGGTAGCAAGCGACATAAATTCGAGGTGGAGATTCTCGAGAAAGAGTCAGGATCAGGATTCTAACAGACCAGTGCACAGCTCTTCAGGCGCCTAGGCGAGTACGTGCCTGGCCGTAATGCCCGTTATACATACGATCAGCCGACCGACCGACCGGGCGGGCGGCGAATGTCATCTCCCACCGAGGGGCTCCGTGAATCTTGCTCGAGGACTTTGACTCTTTGCTTTTGCATTCCAAAACGGACTGTATATGGGGATGTTCGGGATCCTGAAGACATCTCGCAACTCTTGCGCAACATCGAGGTCATGACGTTCCTAGTCGGTGCACATCACTCGAATCAGTGGCAGAACCCACATAAGGTCGTCTCCCAAACCATATTTATCTCGTATGGATCTTGATACTCATGCTTCAGGCTGTGTTTACGTTCCTGACGAAAGCGAAATGATTGCCAATTTCTGCTACATATTTAGGATTCGACCGCGATGAAGCTCCGATCGACATGCTCCAAGGAGACCGGAGGCTTCCGCGCGCAAGCTTCTCGCGAATCCCCGCATGCAAATTCTGCGGGAACAGTATTCGAGAGCGCCAGATTTGCCCCCTTCCCCGCGGTTGGCATTGCCAGCGTAGTAGGAAGACTCATGAGAACAGAATGGAACTATGATAATAGTCATAATAGATAATTATGCCATGACGAGCTGCTCCGGTCAAGGCTGACCTCGTGAGGTACAATGTAGAGTTTTTGGCAGCAGTGGTAGCGCCATCACGCATCAGTTTAGTGAAGATAATCCACGGTTAAGCATATGGTTTTGTGTTAATGCATCAGATTCTCGCAAAACTGGACAGTGCTTCCAAACAGGTGGACCGAACTCTCGCCATGAGACGTGCTTCTGATTGAACTCGTCGTGAAGCTCATGTCCGAGGACGTGATCTCTCGATATTGCGAAAATCCCGAGAGAGCAGCCCGTCGTCACAAGCCGTTTACGCGTTGGGGACTTCATGGTCCTAGCCTCTACCAGCCATTCAAAAGAGGACAACATCACGAATAATGCGACCAGGATACTGCCGCAAAACCGGAAGCAACTTGCTCTCGTTAATTGTGAACGGATGGAATCTATGGTTCTCTAGCCGTGTTTCTCTCTCGTCGAATACGTACGGTCGAATTCGGTAGGACCGAGGGATCTTGGTGACGGTTAGCTCGATCATATAACGACAGCGTACTCGACAACTTGAGTCACGCTGCTCCTCGTCCCGAGGACAGAGGAATGGAATACCTAGTTTTTTTTTGCGTCTTCCATTTCGTCTCCCTGCCCGCGGAAACGGTGTCAAGAACAGCGACCAAAACTTGTCACGATGCTTCCACAGTCCCAGCGCCGGCGGAGTAGCTGACAGGCGGAGGGGCTTCAATCTTAATTCACTGATTCCTAGGGGAACGACGAGACTGAAGCAATGACAACCCCGTATCTGGATCCCAGAGTGTCAGCCTCGCGTAAGATAGATGCACATTCGAGACCTCGAATCGTCGTTCCGATTCATCGCTACATTGGCTCTTGAGGAACTTGAAGCGAGCTTCCAGAACGAGATTCCCTAGATGTTCCCCGATCCTGCCGCCGTGCCTTAGAATTGGATGCAGCATAATGTGATCAATTGAAGGTAGAATGTGTCCTTCCATCGACCCCACCCGTTAACAACCGACGCGGCTACATGAACACGTGTGTCTTCCGAGCCAGATCGGAAAGCCGCTTTCCCGACCTCTTGGGAGTGCCAGTTACCCCGCATTCGCCTGTTCGTGTGCGCCGCAGTGGCGGAAACTGAGCTGAGATGCGCCACCCGAAAACATTCATGTAAAGTTCCTCACCGCACTTGGTGTGTATTCCGTTCATTGGGCGTCCACGTATGCATTCACCGTACTGGTGAGAGTTTTGAGCCCAGCGTACTCAAGGAGAGAATCGGTCGAATTGAGGCGTGCCATCGGACTCTTCGCTGAGAGCGAGCCACAGTTTTTTCGCGGTGGGGCTGAGTCTTTGGCGGACACACAATTCCACTATCGCCAGAAGCACTGATCCTCAGATTTTTCCCCATGGACCACTGGGTCCCTATTTTCGCGTGGAACTCCTGATAGATACTTCTACTTCCGGGGAGCAGTGACGAATCTCATGGCACGCATGGATCCTCGTCGTCGTGAGGGTTCATAAATAGGCTTGGATGAAAGATTGAATCGACTTGGTTAGATACGAACGCAAAGTTCCACTGGTCGGATCGATATCAGGGTGTTAAATTAGACCTAAAACAGGTTGTGAAATCCTGGATTTCATTGGAGATGTCGGCCGTGGAGCCCCGGGAATGTTTCGTGGAGCCGAAAGCTCATTTGGAGCTGAAAATTCGGTGCAGAGACTGATAATCATAATTGATACTACAATTGGACGTCCAAGCGCCTAGGGGGAGCCCTCAGCTCAGCTAACCCCGCGGCCTACAGTTTGACAACAGCTTGGCCATCTCTTCGAGAAGCCTATGGGGACCTGCTCAGAAGGGGAGAGCAGATTTCTGAGGAATCCCACACTTCCATAATCGCTATGCCTTCCGAGATGGTTTTGAGCATCACTGCTAGTTCTCCCAATCGCGCTCCAAATTATAATATATCGTGGAACCAGCTGGGGAATTCCAACGGAAGTGAATACCGTTCAGAATCAAGGGTCGGTAGCTGTGGTCGCCAAACCGACTCTCAGAGAAAACAGGCGGCCGTCTTTCATGGACAAGAGCCACGCTCGGGGTAATAGGAGACGCTGAAGTCGGCAGAATCATAACGAACAAAATTCATGGATGGAGGAAGTCACGGAAATTTCTTCCACTTCAATTTGACGAGCGTCCCCGCAATAGACGTAAGCTCGGGTAACCGGACACTCGGTTTTCTGAGAGACGGATGGGGACTTTTCTTTGTTCATTCATTCGCACATTTCATTCTATTTCCCTAACCAGCACACATCAGCCCGCCGCGGCGTGAGAGATTTCGCGAGCCCCGACCGTTGAATTAGTTCGTCTACCTGCCGCGTTCAGAGAAAAACGAAGTTTTGAAAGCTGTGGCTCCGTGCGACCAATCGGCTACGAGTAGACACTCGGGTCTTACTAACAATAAGTCGGAGGGCGTACATATGACGGGAAAAACAAATAAATGGAGAACGAACTGACGAAGGGTCGAAGATTCGGTGGATTTAGGTACTAAGTGAAGCAGCGTTTCAACGCGGATGCATTATTTGAATCGGGAGAAGGAACAGCTGCGTTTTGTCGTGCAAAGAACCAGTTTGCCTTTGACATGCGGCGTTGACAACGTAGTCGGAAATCAGGAGTTGACGCAATGCTTCCTCGCACGCGAAAAATGTACTCCGCATCCCTCGCCCTCCGCCAGCTCAGCGAGGCCGTCGTCGCGAAACAAGTGCGTATCTGGTGCCTGTTTCAAAGTTTGCGTTCAGAGACCTTCAACTCCGAGAACGCCGCGATGAATGGACGCCAGAATACGCGACGAAGTCGAATACGAAGAAAAAGGAGAAATGCGAAAACCAATTCGGTTCTATCATCGCGGCGAGGAGCGGTTGCAAACGCCCCTACACGAGCCAATAGTCGACTGGAAAAACAAGCGATACATCAACTCAGAATTCCGTTGCGTATTCACTCAGTCAGGCGCGGCGTTGGGAGCCGCACCGCAATCGATACCTGAGGTGGTTTGGAGCAGGAGCATGGAGAGCGTTGGAAGCTAAACTTGCGCAAGAGAGGCTGCGCTCGTGAGACTGATGTGAGTAGCCTCAGCGAGTAGCTTGCCGTGTCAATAATCCGATACACAGAATCGATTCCCAACTCTTCTGTCTACTCTTTGCACATTTGAACGCCAACTACGGGGGCCTACAACTCGTGCTTCAGAAGAGTAATTCTCACTCCGCTCCATTGCTTCTCGAGTCCAACATTCTCTGCTGTTTCGAGAACGTCACCGTCCGAAGAAAGCGTTTGAACAGCAATCACGAGGGATCCCCGAAATTTTCTTGGAGTTGAGCTCTCTGAAATTCCTCACTTCGTGCATGGAATGCGGACGTTTTGTCAGCGGATTGGCGAGATTTTCCAGGGGACCTGTCCTCTTCAGCCAGACGTCGGTTTCCGGACATCTCTGCCGCATAGACGATTCTCCAATGATTGAACCCTTTTCGGATGCCCTCATGAACTCCTCCGATCGACCGATGGGATTGGAGGATCCTCAGTGGGAACATATATGTTCCCCTGTTGCTCCGTAGAGCTATCGCGTCTTGCTGATGACCGGAGCTCATGGTTCATCGTCAATGATGATGTCGTAGTTTTTTTTTATATCGGCCGGGTCCGGATCGAACAATGTGTCTCGGTCGAGCACCATCAACCCCTCATCTTCTCATTGCCTTCTACGACATGGGCACCGCTTATCTTGATAAGCTTCACTGCAATTCCACAACGGAACAGCTTCCTGCTCAGCTGTCCCGGCCTTCCGTAATGTCGGTATATTCGGCTGAGGCTCTGTCTGACAATATGTCGCGTATTTTGCTTGGAAAAGTGACACCGACAGAGATCATCCGCACATTTCATCCGCCGCGACTTCATCATACGTACAAGTTATTATTCCGGGATACAGTGTATCGTCTACAAGATTCCAATGGAGGCCGCGCTGGAAGTCGGGTGCAGGTAGCGAAACACGGCGATCCAGCTTCATCGTCGAGCTCTCCGCGGAAATCACACTCGAATCCACTCGAGCAGTTGAGGGATTACTGGGCAGTAATGATGAATGATCATGAGTTGAAGTAAGTTGATTCCTCGTCTCCAGTTTGGCTGAAGGACCCAATCAGCGTGTTGATATTGACGTTGAGTCCGGAGCCTTGAAGCAAGTAAAGATTCCTGGCAAAAGTTTGACTCTCGCAGCACGCAGCTTGCCTGATTTCGGTGAGGAGAAAGCAGTGGTGAGCCCAGCCGATGGTTTAAGGTACCGTAGGCCGGAACGCTCTCGGTAGGTTTCCGGCTTTTCTTTGGCCAATCCGTCTCGTAGTGGTAAGCCCATCGCTCTTTGTGGTAATTGACGTCGCACCATCTCACTAATACGTAGTGAGTGTGTGCGTGGCTCAGCAGAGAGCTGGCTCACTTGCTTTCCTTTCTGTTCTCCGAGCTATTTCTCGCGTTCGCCACCACACACTCACTCACCAGCCCGCTTACTAAAGAAGTCCGATTATTCCGCACGTCATTCAACTGGGGAGCTGACTCCGTGGCTCGGTGACTTGCTTGCTTGCTTGCTTGCTCGCCGGCTCGGTGGTTGGTTGGCCGGCGGTTTGCCGCCGAGTTCGGTGACTGGTTTCAGCTGTCATAGGCAGTCCTGACAGCAACAGGGTCGCTGGACTGCTACGGTGTCACTGTGAACGCCATCCGACTGCACATCACTCGAGTTCCAATTTACTTTTTGAGCTGTAGCAATCAAGGCCAACTTTTTGGAACCTCATTTCGGTTGAGGTTCCGGCTCTCAAGGGATTTCACTAGAGACGGCCATCGATACACTCAAGAACGAAAGTCAAACGAGGCGCACGGTGAACGGATAATATGTCATAAAGAGCTGTAAAGAACTGAGTTCTTTGGATCGGATGACGATATACTGAGCCTTTCTCGGGACTCCGCGAAGACCGTCTTCGAGGATCACGACGCAGCCGGGTGTCTGTGCCAGCAGAACAACTCGATTGGAACGCCATAAACGTTAGAGATACGACGACCACGAGAGAACGAAAGCTGCGCGGTAAATAATTGATGTCTATTTATCCAAATGCTGCAACTTTTTGTGCCTGAGAGATATAATTGCTTTCTGAGCGTCTCATGAAACTTTCAGTGATGCTGGTAGCGGAAAGGGTGCACGTCCCACCATTTTTATCGGATTGTGTACCGGAAAGCTCCGACGGAACAGAATATGAACTATACAAGAATATACATAAGAACTCTCGATCAATGTTTTCGGAAACGGGTACCCCTCCGGTGAGTTGCAACTTCGACTAGCTGCGATTGCTGTAGGATTTCCTTAGACTGATTTATCATGTTGTTCCTCGTTTCTCGTGGGTACGCAATTTCTTCAACGCGTCTCATGGTGTTGCACGCTGCACAACTTTCGAGTTGTGAGATCACATAAATTAACCGTCGTTCAGTCCGAACTTATTGACGAGCGTGCATCGACGTCATACGGCTCTTCATTAGCGGGTTTCCGCTTCTTGCAAGCTGCACAGGGTTGCATGACTAGTCGACAAATTTTTACGAAAGTGCAACGGCAACTAACGAAAGCACGGAGGGGAAGCTTAATAAGGAAAAGGAGAACAACGGAGAAATATTTCCTCGGAAGGGTTTCCCGCGGCTGCTGAGCTTCGAGCCGGGCAGATGTTCTGACTTGTTTGCGTTCAGCTCGTGATCGGCCCTCCTGACCTCACCGACCAGCAGGCGCGTATACGGGGGGGGAGCTGGGCGGGGGAAGGGAGAGGGGCTCAGCAGCCTTTTGAGCGTCTAAGGCTCGGTTTCAATTCAATTTTCCATTTCAAGATTCCACAATTTCGTCTAATAAGTCGAACATGAATGACTCACTTCGCTGTCATGAACGCCCAATAGAAGCCGTCATGAATACGCGAGAGTTTTAGCAGAAGACGACGAGCAACGGATTCGCAACTCCCGTTGCTTTTCAGCACGCTCGAGGGAATGATCAACCGCAACAGGGTCTGAGCCGTCCTTTGTCTTCGTCAAAGCTTTCCTTGGAAGCGGGAGAAAGCGGATGACGGAGTTGCTTTAGGCAAGTTCACGTCGGAGGTGATGAAAAGGAGGCTACGGAAAGCTGCGGCAGCTGCAAGACCTCCAGCATGGCAGTCGAGTCCGTTTGAAACTGGGTCGTTCGTCTATAAGAATCATTCGAGAAGCGGCGTGACAATGAACGCACGACGCCCGCATGCGTGCGCGCGCAAACGCTATCTGGCACGCACGGACGGAAAAATCCATTAGCCAGTCAAACAAAGACAGCAAAGCCTGCCGGCCGGTGGACCGACATCCTGACGACTGACTGACTGACTGACTTTCTGGATGCCGAGTAGGCAGCAGCATGAGGCATAGGCGCTGCGACTCCTCCGCAACTTGGAAGCTTTGAAGCTCTTGGGAGAACGATTTGTGGCTGTGCGCTCAGTAACAAAAGAAAAAGCCTTCGAGGAAAAAATGTTTTAGGGTAAGCTAATTAATCTTCCTCTGCCGAGCGATCGCGGCGCGTCGCTGAGCAACAAGACGGCCCAGACCGCGAGTGGACCGGCGTTGAGAGAACGAGTCTTGTTCGCACTTCCAGTCGTTGCGATTGTCAGACACTACGCGACTCGGAATCACGAACATGTCGCAGCCACGGATCGACCTTCCCGCCTTGGGAAAACACCACTGCGGGAATAGTGGAACACGAGCTCTGGGTATCATATTGTAACCCTCCCACTGATCATGTGTACGCGGTCTCGGCGCCGCTCCTCGGGAGGGTATGGCGCAGCGTATGTCGTCAGAACGCTGCGGTCGTGATTGGGAAGCAGGGCTGAGGCTTTTCGGAGCTAGGAGGCAGTACGCCATAAAATTGTCAACCAGTGTATCTCTCCCATTCCGCGAAAATTTTGTTCGCAGTTTGAACAATATTTCAAGGGATTGTGGAGAGAACTCAGCGAAGTTAATATCAGGCGAGAAGATGTTGGAGTTTCGTAGTCTATATCTTGAGCAAATTGTTCTCAACGTTTTTCTTCGGTTGAACTCCTTTGTCGGAGATATTCACTCTTGCTCTTCAATCTTGCTCAGGAGTCATTGCTTAGAGTCTGAGGAACCCGGCAAATTCCACTGAGGCCTAAAGTTATACTTTCGGGCGAGAATGAAAAAAACAGATGACGATCCAGGATTGAGCGAGCATCTAGGACGCGTTTATCGGCGAACCGGGACAGGTCTATTTCTGGTTCATGGTAGTTTTGGGATCCGAATCATAGGCGATAAAACACGCAACACGCTTCCGCAGAATCGTTTTGTCCCGTAGTTCCTGCGGAGCAAAGAACGGAATCATCGGTCAATCCCAACAAGCTATATGTACTCTAAGCGAGGTGGGTATTCGGATGCAAGCCGAGAGAAAGGTGAGCGGGAGACATGTCGACTTCAGCAACTCGACTCGACAACTTGTTCATGAACATACGTGTGCACTAAACGCATCATCAATCCGTTGCATGATCCCGAAGTAGGGATTTCCTCTCGGACCGACTGCACGAATCATCAGCGATGCGACTCCGAGGGCTGATCCCAGCTTTGAGCTAAATATTGCGTCCTCGCGTGGAAATTCGACGGTTCCCGGAGCTCTTATTCGCAGATGCGACCGCGGAATAGCTGAGAAGCCTGTTGCCGTTATGACAATAGGAGAGCTAAAATCGGAATCATTTGGAAGTGGTGCCGAGTATCGAATCAAGAATCCGAGGCCGCTACGGTATTGATCGACTGTGCGCCAGTGTAGTTACACCGCCTGATATGCCGAGGATGGGAAGAACCTCAACAGTAAGTAGGGAATATCTTCGAGAATAACGCAGAATCCGGTAGCATCGCTGGAACGATCGAGACATCTGGACGGAGTGCCCTCCATAGTGATCGATGCTCAACCCCGAAGAACGCGATGATTGGCCCCGAGATGCATCCCCGTGCAGGACTGAAACCTCTTATTGAAACTGGTTTATAATGAGCCGCGCGGTGTGCGAAAACCTGACGCAGCCATTGCAAGTCGTTGTGCGGACACCATTGTCCTCCAATCCGCCTTATCTCTGCGTGGACGGCATTGTCTGAGTCCTCGGGATCGCTAAGTAGTTTCAACAAAGAGAGCGCATGAATCGTCCGAGTGAAGTCGGATGAGTGCGAAGTGCATGGGATCCTCGGAAAGTTTATCACTTTTCACTTGATAGACACACGGCACCCATCGGAATCGCTCCCTCTTATTGGAATCGACGAAGGAGAGCGGTAGAATCAATAAGGCCGAAGAGGATAGAATCGCACTTCGAGCGAACTCAACGCCTCGGAAGAGATCCGTACCTCTTTTAGGGCGCAAACCTTGAGGGCAATTATTAGAATGCTGCTGACATATCAACAGAGTTCCGCACGCTTGATGCTCCAAGTGAGCGTGCGATCCCGTTGGAGCCGGTTGCTAGGGAGTCCGGTACGAGAGCTTCGAGGGAGGCTCCGCGAGGAAAACCAGAGCTGGTCAGTGTTGGCCTTCGCAGCAATGACAAAGAAAACATCTTCGTTTCTTTCGTCCCATTCCACTTTGCTTCTCACATTCTGATGACGGCATTGTTCCCCATCATGTTGAGTGGGAACTCAAATGAGAGTTTCTCCCAAACTCGAGTGCAGTCTGTGCTAAAAGAAACTTGTTTTCAGAATCTGTCGTCAGGGTTGCTGTCTCTTCTGAACGACCCGATAACCAGAGGACAACGGAGAACTCATCATCACAAACGAGATGGGTGTTTCTTGATAAGCCGACGCTCTCCGGTTCGAGCTCCCCATCGAAAGTTCCACTCGCACAGCAAGTACTTCGAAAACGCTTGTACAATTCGAAGCACAGAGCTCGTTCGACCTTTTTTTCCGGGGAGCCGTTATGAAACGTGGGGAATATTGAGATGGCATGCGCCTACGCAATATTACCAACGAACGATAGAGTGTAGTGTTTGCTGTTGCATGTGACCATAGGTCGAGGGAATGTTGTTGCAGTGGAGTCTTCTCAATTTCCGTCGGCAGTGACGTAAATCTTATTGGATGGTCATCCGACTTGGAATCAATCAACTCGGATTCCATCTCCGCGTCAGAGCAAGAGCACTGTTCGCCTGTTCTGCGCCGCCACTACAGTGGCCGAAGTTTTCCCGGGATCCCGCGGGAGAGCAAATGTGAGAAGTGGCAGTCTCGCTTTCGGTCGGATGAAGGAGTTTCAACAAGCTGTTGATGATTTCTTATTTTCCCTCGAACAAACCTATTCCGAATTCAGAGAAATATTCTTTCTCCATGTGTTCTCCAACAGAGCTCCCGGCAACTCTCGATGAAATGGATTCGATGTCATTTCACGCTTCCCGAACCAAAGTGGATATGACGTCCAGGAGATTTTGGATCTCGCCGAAGTCAGCCATTTTTTTCCCGTCTCCCACATCGCCTCTCCCATAGTCGCTCCGCACGTAGCGCCTTCGGTACGCATTTCGTAGTCATTGGTGCTTTCTTATTGTCTGCACCCATCGAATGGGCCACTAAAGCCGCCCGTCAACGCTTCGGGCGTTCCAAGCCCCGTGAGTTCAGAAAAAAAGTTTCCGCCGGCTTCGAATCTCTCCGATAAGCTCCGGCCTGACTCGATTCCTTGGTTTATATTCAAAGTGGCTCGATGCCCTCAACAGACGCGCGCGAGAGAAACTTTAAACAAGAAAGTGCTTCATCTCGAGCTCAATTCCTCAAACTGTGAAGTTCTAGGAAACATTGAAGATGAACGCGCTTATTGAATTGTTGAAGTTTTCTCAGTTTCCGATACCGATTTCAGCGGTCGGTCGTCAAGCGTTTGCGCTCCGCTCGCTTCTCCCGAGACGGGCGGTGAGTGACCCGGTGGAAGTCTTGCGGAAGCGCCTTTTCGTAAATCGAAATCCTCTTGATCTTCCGGTCGGTCTCGGGGAGCATTTCTTCTATCTCAGAAAAAACCCAAGGAGGATTACATCCGATACCCACATTAGCCTGGATCCTGATCTACGTCGCCCGAAGAGGGCATCGAGGGCGCGCATTGTTCGTCCGTCTGCCATTCCGCGGGAACCATGAACTTTGAGGGATCCAGTTTTTTCGAGAAATATCAAACGTTATGGAGGATTGACCCTCAAATTGCTCTATGATACATGTTGCCTATACAGCGCGCCAAGACCCTGTCAGAGTCGCTACTCCTCACAACTGCGTGACACCGTTGGGAATTCCGGTGACCAGGATTCTCCAGAGCTCTGGTTTCGTAACGCAGGGCACTACATGGACATTGTCCCCAACAATCGACCTCAGCGAAAGTCTAGCGCGCTGGATGTATTGTTGTCGGTCATTGTCCAGAATGGAAAGCGAATTTCTCCAAGCTTCGAACTTGACACCGCGAACGTTCGCCCCGATCCGAGCCGCGTGCACAGGATTTTTCAGGAGAGCCAAGAGTGGTTTCCCACGCTTTTGTGGGGGCGATAGTCAATGATGATCCTACAATGGGACTCCGCGGGCAGGGTGAGGGGCATCAGCCCGCCGCCCTGCCCATGGCCTCAGCGGATCCCGACGCCAACCTCATGAAGAATTCGTCTCATCGGCTTGAGGGGTGGGTCCTAGTACGAGAGCTCGGCTCGCCCTGGTTACCTCTGGGGCGCCACTTTTCGATGGGGCGTTCGGGATTCTAGCTCAGACTCAGAGAACTCTAGACGAGAGAGGAATGACATTCTTCTGCGGAGACAACACATCGTTCACAGCATGGCTTCTTCAGATGCAGCGACGATCAAGGCATGACATGGGAATGGATAGACCCGGCCTGCTTTCGTTTCCGACAGATGATAGGTTACCCTTCCTTGAGCGATATGAGGATTTTCCTTATCGCTCATGCGGACGAAGACACGGAGCTGCGCAGGCATTCCGTGAACGGACGGAGAGCCAAGAAATCAACGAGACAAGGTAGGCTATACGCGTACATGTGGCCAAGACAGGCTACACGCGCAGACATATTCTGTCCGTAGGAGACATCTGACTCGTAGCACACCCCGCGCTGTACACGATTCGGATCAAACCCGACCGGCGACCGCTCAACGGCTCGCCGATCATGCGAATGAGGGAGTACTCGGTGCCGATGCCAGAGAACCATTTCGAAAACCATACGAACCGGGCGTCGCAGTGGTTAGTATTATTTTACGGACATCCGAGGAGATCTTATGGGACGGCCTTCGTGCACCTTCATCCCTCGAAACTCATATTACTCCGCTGACATCTTTCGGACAGTTTCCCGGGGATAGCCCCACTAGCAATATTCCAAGACATTTTCTGTTAGGACGCAGGAGGAAACCCCTCCTTCCCTGTCCTCGGTGGATACTCATCCCTTTCTGAGGCTCTCAAACTGAAGTCCATGAAACCCCCAAATCCGCCATCGGGCAAGTCACGAGGAACTCCCGTGGCTTTCCTCCTAGATCCGCGAGCAGAAGATGTCCGAATACCATGCTGTGGTTCTCATGACTCAAGGGGATTGGCGTGCCGGGAGAGGGAAATCGTAAGCGAGCAGCAACAGAGTCATCGCACGGAGTTTTTTTGAATCATGGATATTTTGGTTTCCTGGAGGGGAACATGCTACGGGCAATCGTCCCTGCAAACTTGTCGGGTTGCGAAAGTACGGGGGAAGAGATACCCTGGAACTCAGTTCATCCGGCATTTGCGCGGATCGACGCACGCGTGCAGATCTTGTCCCCGTCGGTTAGACTTGTAGCTGCACTGAGCTTCGCTCGCCATACAGCACGCATATCGCACACTCGATCTCCGGCAAGTAGTTCCCCGTGAATGAGGGATTTGAATAATGATCGGAACTCACTCAAATGATCGTAAAACATGCCCAGCCTAGAGGAGTTTTTGCATTAATATTTTTCCGAATTCACGAACGGTGGGAACCTTCTGATCAGTTTCGAGGATTCGATGGCCGGAGAACCAATTCAACACCGTCGTATACGAGCGATCGTTCCGGAAAAGAAAAAACACCTCATTGTCAGAAAAACTGCAGCGTGATTCGATTTCGACGCCCGGCTCTGCAAATGTCTGCGATGTCGCTTCTGGTGGTGGTTGTGGGGCGGGAACGCCAACGATTCATTGAAATCACCAATCGATCGTCCAGAATATCTGCTGCAGAAACCGAGACGCTTGCGCCGAGAGACTGTGAGACCAGTACACTACAGAGTCGAACCGATACGGAGTTTGTCCAACACCCAGGAGCGAGATCTGAGCTCTCGCGAAGCCGGACGTCGAATTTAAATAATCCAGTGGTTTTATATTCCGTTTAGGTGGATCAATGGAACCGATTCGTTCTTCGAGTCAACATACTGTGGCGCATAGTTTTCCGAGAGGCACGCTTCCATTAATGAGGACTCGCTCAACGTGTTCGAGCCAAAAGTCTGGACGATGGGCGACGAGGACGGAGAAAAACCTGGGGAGACCGAGAAGAAACAAAGTATCGAGAGGTGTGCGCGAGCTGCGGCGCAGGCGACGGTGGCGTCGGCGGCTGAGGGGAGAAATGATAATACGAGTCTTTGTGGGCCGGCAATTCGTGATACCGCGCTTTGTTTTTTGATGGTGCAATTCAGCTCGATTCTATCCACTTCGTCCTGTTCTCTTCCCGAGAGCTCCGAGGAACAAGATGACAGCGAGTGCTTCCCGGCGAACACGGACGTATCAAAAGCGACGACGATGATCGACAATATGTGACCTCACGTGTAGCCCAATCTTTATTTTGATTTAGTTAGTGACGAGACTTCGTATCCACGAGAGGAATCGAAATCCTCGCATTTCAGCCGAATCAGATGTTTTTTCTCTCTGTGACGAAAAAAGTAATACGCCGTAACTTTCCGCAGTCATTTTGGCAGCGCCGGTATGATTGCATTGCGTGGCCCGGCTGGATTGAACTAGCCAACTGGTTGGTTTGTGGGCTTTTCGGAAGAAGACGCTTCTTGGTTGGCTCGTCTCCGTAGCGCGCAAACAAGATTTGACCGGCGACGGCGGCCGTACCGAGAGAAAAAACGCAACGAGCCCGCAAAGAACGAGAACACAAACCACTACCGACCTTCTGCTCGAGCTACGACACCGAGCGACGGTGGAGGAAGCACCAGCGGGCAACGCCGCAGAAAAAGCAGAAGCTTATAAAAGAGACAGTTTTCCGCATAATTTCGCGGAAAGCGACTTTCGCGAATGGAGTCTGGCTGACTTGCTAGCCGAGTGAGCGGGGGAGCGACCAGCGGTCGGTCGGTTAGCGAGCCGGCCTTGCATTGCATTGCCTTGCTCGACCCGGCTTGCTTGCTTGCTTGCCTGTCGCGGCATACTCCATACTCTCTCAAAAAGAACATTTGCCGCTTTTCCCATTTCGTCGGCTCCCGACTCGGTCGGTTGGTTGACTGTTCGGTCAATTGTTGAATCGAATCTTTCCGGAGAGCATTCGGAGTTATCGTTCGCTATGGAGACCGGTTCGATGGGGGCACCGAGCAAATATTTATTTTACAATTTGTTCCCCCGGCATTCCCCCCGTCGTGGAGGGAAGGAGTTTTTTCGTTATTTTTCTCGCGGAACTTCTAATCCGATTCCAATCTGCGGAGCATAACTCGCCGGCGTACTTGATCGATTGTGGACGCCTCGGTGAGACATCGCATTCGATTCGCTCCCGACGAAGTGTGTCCTGAGCTTCCCGAGATCGATACGGTTACCAACACTGATTCTTCTGAATCTGTAGCATTTCAGCCGTCCGGAAAGAGTTCTGTCGACGATGAGCTCCGCGCTCGCGAGATTCGTGCATGGCTTCCGCAAGCCGACAACGGTCGCCTGGTGTACTCGGTAGCTCTGACGTGTTGACTGAATTCCTGAGCGATGTTACACAATCCGGGGAGAACATCTTCCAAACACTCCTAGAGTGGTGATTTGCAAGTTGAAGCCTCAGAGTTGTTCCCTTTCGATGGACAGCCCGTTCCGACCACGTAGGCTACAGGCAAAGGTTTGGAAGCTATATATTGGCGACGAAATTTTTACCCTGGACTGCTGTGAGCTTAAATTGATTCGCGTCATATTGCGCATTTTCAGAGTTGGAGCTTTTCAAAAAGTTCTACTTTTCTGTCGAAGAGAGTTTGAGTGGGAAATTAGTTGCCTCGAGTTACTTACGTTAGCATCATTGAACACCTTGGCGAGCACCTATGCTCATGACAACAGTATAATTACCACCCAACAGCTCGCAGATCCAGAAAATTGTCGATCCAAACTGTTTATGAGCTTGCCAAATATCTTTTCGAAGCTCGAGGTGAATGAAGTGGTCTCACGAGTGAGTGGGAATGCCGCGAAGGCGGAGGGGCGCACTCGATGTGTAGCAAAGAATTGGCTCCCAACAATCCGCCCCTGTAGCCGTGAGTCCCGTGAAGAAACCACAACGACAAATTGACAGCACTTCTCGACGGAAACAGCGACTCCTTCCGCGTCGAAGGGAGGGAGGGAGAGACGGCGGCGCCCGTTTTATTTCGTTGGTCGAGATAAACGTCTTGTTCAAACGAAAGAAGCGAACGCTGTTGAATGAATGCTATTGTTGTTGCTTCTGCTGGTGTTGTTGTTCGTGGAGTTCCTGCTTTGATGATGTCGTTCGGTCGCTCAGTTCTTCACTCGAAGTAAGGAGGGAAGACGAAAGAAGCGCAGTCGAGAAATCGGAAGAAGGAGAAAGATGTAGACGGGCCAGATAAGAGGAGGAAAACTACGTAACGACCTCCAAAAAGCGACGGCGAGAGAGCATCCGCAAAAAGCGAGAGAGAGAGACAAAGGATTCAAACACAGGTGGTTCACTTCACCCGTCGCTGCCAGTGATTGTCTGAGCGGCTCTGTGTGTCGCTCGTATAGGCCGCAAAGAAGACGGAGAACAAGTAAGACTAACAGGAAGAAGAGCATCTCTGCTATACCAAGGAACAAGAGTCGACACAGGAACGACTCGAATCATCGGAGAATCAAGAGGACAGGATACGGGGTCTTTGGTTGAGCAGCGAGTAGGAGAGGAGGTCGTATTCAACAAAAAGACGAATGGACGACAATGCGCTCTCAGTGGCTGAATCGATTGCAGAATAAGGCGAAGAGACTAAAATGGAATGAAAAGAGGAATAGAGGCCAGCATGCGACCGAAAAGATTTGAAGATGAGGAGATTGGAAGCTGGTGAGTGATGAAGCGCCTCTAGAGCGAGGATCGTGAAGTGCTTCGATCGAAGATTGGAGGGGAAAAGAAGCTACGGCCATCGACCTGTATTCACGACGGGAATATGGTATCAAAGAAAAGCAGTGGAGAATGGCTGATACGAGGATGGGGAGGGGGTTGGTAGGGCAAAGCAGGAGACCCTCACTGAGACTAGAAATTAGAGAGACGGAGGAAAAACAGACTTCCTGTTTGGCAGGAAGGAGCCCTAGATTCAAATGACTTGATTGATAGATTACAAAGAGACTAGAGGGGAAAAACGAGGAAACTCAGAGGGCTGAGTAGACACGACGTCGACGAATGGACAGGAAGAACCAAATCCGCCTCACAATGTCAGAATGAGATCTGTCAGTGGATCGAGGAGGGAGAAAAAAAAAGATGCCGTTTAGGAAATGGCACAGAATTGGACAGGGTCAGGCGAACCGACAGAGTTCCCATGGAAGAAGAATAAGAAGTGAGAGAATCCGACGGAAGGTTGGAAACCGTGACAGAACGGACTTTCGCGGACCTTTTCTTCCTCATGATCGCCACCGCGCGACAGGTTCTAGAGAGCATCGACCGAGCCAAAGGAACTACCCCGTCGATATGATTCTCAGCATAGTGTTCTGGCTCTCGTTGTCCCCCTCAGAATCCAGGAGCCGCGATTATCCGCTCCGTGAGGTAACGTTCCAATTGTCATTCAAACCGAAGATGTGAGGCCAGGAAGACGTCTCCGGCGTTCCGTAGAAGAAGCAGACGGCTCAACGAGCAAGCAAGACAGCTAGCCAGGAATCCAGCCAGCAGACCAGTTGGATGGTTGCCTGCCCGAAGTCCGCTCGCTCGCTTGCCTGCCGGCCTGGTCGGTCGTTCGCTTGCTTGCTTGCTTGGGTGAATGGGTGGCTGGCTGGCGGCCTGGCTGGCTGGCTCACTCGCTCGCTTTCCTGCCCGTTGGTTCGCTTGCAAGCCAGCTAGGAAGGCAGCCAGCTGAGGAACACAAGCGAGCGAAAACCGCGAAGCGTCGCCCTTCCTCCTTGGTGGCAGGCTTCCACACTCACTCGCCCGTTCTATCGTCGCTACTACATGGTCTTGGCGCCGCCGCCGCTTCACCGGAGCCGGCTTCGCATTTCAGGATTTTTGAAAAACTTCAGCCTTCGCGCTTCACGAAGCCAATTGACGGGCACGGAGGAGTTGAATTGAAGAGGATTTCGCGCGCTTCCCGCTGCCGTTCCTGGCTACCGGAGGGCGTGGACGTGGATAGTTGGTACGACGACCTTCTGGTTTCGGGGGGAGGGACGGACCTATTGGATGATCGAGAGAGAGAACCCGAGGAGGAGGGTCGGACACGTGCTTGACGGAGCTCGGCAAAGCGGCAATCTCCTCCTCGTCTGTGGGGCCTGGTCGCCACAGCCGCGCCAATGTGATGACGAGCTCGCGAGTGATTGCCATGAGTGATTGTGATTGAAAGCTGATCGCGCGCTTAAGCGCATCTATCTGTTTGTTTCGGAAGCATCCTTGCCAGCTTGCTCCGCTGATCAAGGGTTCCGAGCAAGTGGGCCTGCGAGTGTCGGCCCGCTGCAAGACGTTTACCACGGCTGCAGACGGGATCAATCAACCGCCACCGACCAAGCGACCAGCCATCCAAACGACCCACCGCCCGATCGACCCACCTTCGCACCAAGCCATCCACCTCCTATCCTACCTGTATCAAACGTTCGAGCAACCACGGGCCGGACCGATAGGATAGTCGACCAGCGTCCCAACCCAGCAGCGGGACGTCCAAAGGCCTGCCTTGAGCTGCGTAGACACGCTCATCCAGAAACAAACATCACGACAAGCGAATCAACAAACGGACATACATACAAACTTATACACATATCTAGGAACAAAGATTAGGATTTCAAGTCACTGTTGTCGTCATGATTGAGTGTGTTGGTGTTCACCGGAAGCAGGATCGTTTTTGAATTGTTGATTGTCGTTCGTTGGCCCCTTCGTCTATTGGAGAAGACCAGAGGAAAGCCGAGGTGCCCATCTCGGTGTTCGTAGCCATTGCGGAACGTCGTTCATCGCCGTATCTTCGGAAGCTGCATCGGCAACGGAAACAGCAGCAGCAGCAGCGCTTTACCAACTGTAAGCATCGCTGCTTTCATAAAGTCGACGCCAGTGCGAGGTGTTGATGATTGATGCTCAAGCCAAGAAGACCGTTCAGTGAAGTGTGATTGTGCGTGTAAGTGTACCCAAAGGAGAATACGAAGTGCAAGTGACTCGGTGTAAAGTTAAGTGAGATGAGCTAGTCAGTGACGTGTTAGTACGGCGAGTAGGCTTCACACAGACGGACGACCGAACGAACGCTCAGAAACGGACGGAGCGATTCAGTATTTTTGCTCTCTCACGCAGTGGTGTCGCACCGTTGGCTGGCTGGCGGTTGCAAATTGCGTGTGAGCTTGCAGAAAATGAAGTCGGCTGAACCGCTGCATTTAGGAGCAGTGGTTGGCAGCAGACTTCCCAGTCGACAAACATCAACAACAACAACTGCAGTAGCATCAGCAACAACGACAGCAACATCGGCAACGACGACAACTGTAGTTACAGCAGCAGCAGCAGCAGAAGCGGCGGCGGCAGCAGTAGCGGCGTCAACAACACCAGCAGAAGCGGCGGCAGCAGCAGCACCTGCAACGATAACAATAATAACGTGGATAAGGGCGAGTGGCCACGGCAACGACGACGACGAGGACACCCACGTCAATAACGCGCAAAACCACTATATCAACAACAAAAACAAGTCGAACAACAAGAACGTCGACCTAGACGACGACAACAACAGCAGCAACAACAACGACGTCAACGTGGACGCAAGGAGTGACAACAGTAACAGACGCGGGAGCAATAACAACGACAGCAACAACGATAAAAACATAATCCACGTCGGCAAAAGTGTTGGCAGCAAATCACGGAATATTTGTTCTGGGAGATTCGCTTCAGAAATCGTTGAGATCGAGCGTTGTCGTTCATTGAGCTGCAGCGTTTAGGCTGCTGTCGGTTGTGGCGGCGTCGGCGGTGGTGGTGGTCGTCGGAAACGACGAAGTCGCGGTCGTGGACGTCGACGTTGACGACCCGGTGGCCGGCGACGATCCCGCCCGGCAGTCCGGCGGCGGGGCAGAGGGTCGGCGTGGTGGCGTACGGCTACGTCGCGCTCGACAAAAACATTCCTAAGCTAACTTATCGCCAAGGCCTCCTCCTGCCGCGTAGTGTGGAGCGACTGGCCGCAACCAGGAGCGCGGGGCCGTCGCTCTGCCCCGCAGACCGCCAACCTGGTGTCGTACTGCCCCCGTTGCAATGCAGAATTGCTTTCAGCTCCGAGCGACGGCTCCGAATACGCTCGAGGAGGACGGGACCACCACAGACAAGCAGCAGCAGCAGCCTCAGCATCAGCGACAGCAGATCCTCACCATCACGAAACGCAGCAGCAAGCGGGACCATCCCGTCGGCATCGATCATCGCATCACCACGCACGGCACCACTTTTACCCTCGTCCGGACAGCCCCCCCCCTCTTCGCCAACATCCTTCACATCTTCAACAACAGCATCATCGTCATCATCAACGGCCAACGCAATCAGACGTACATCAAACCGGTTACCAGCACCTGGGACACTCTTCTGCAACGGCAGCACCTTTTCAACCATACTCACCAGCTCCACCGAGAAATGTTCTTCCACAAGGTAAGCGCTTTCTGCCACCGTCCTCAACTTTCCTCTATTACCCAATATCAATCAGACATGTATCCTGTGACGTCCGATGTGAGGGCTCTCTTGGGTGAGGGTTAGCGGCCTATTGTCGTTATAGACGTCCCCGATCCGGGTGATGGGGCATCTCTTGAGAGGTATGGGTTGCGGAGGCTCACCCTAAGCACGAGGGCCATGACCTCCGTCGGGACTCTTTTGCGACTCATCGTGCCCGACTGTATTGATGACACTCTGAGCCTCCCCCTCTTTGCCCGTCTCCTCCACCCATGAAAACGGCACCGAGAACCAGCCTTGGTCAACCTTCTCTCATGAGTTTATTCGGGACTCTGGACGCAAGAAGGTTGAACATGCTCTTCGGAGGATGAAGAAAAAGTGACAAGTAGACGGAAAGTATCAGTCGGGAGACTCAATCGTATGGTCCGCGGAACTTCATAACAGTAATATGACACTTGATGTCCAGAAGCTGGTGCTGAGTGGAGCTTGTAAGGGTCCATTGGTCGTAACCACCCGCAAGTGATAGATACTTCACGCACACTTTGAACTTCCGTGGTTGAGGTCAGAGTTATTCCCCCGACGAGGAAACCAACGCCCAAGAACTATCCATACCTCATGCGGAAAGTACTAGATATATGCGAGAAATAGCCGACTATGAATTTCCCGCGGCTAACGAGGATAATTTTGATTCATCATTTGTGACACGACTGCGCGCATCTTGCGATGTTACCCTGACATCAAGATTCCGAACCGAGCAAACAAACACAAACTCTGGTGCTTATAACGAGACATTATCTCCGATTCAATCTCGACGTGGGGATGACGACCTTCTATTAGCTAACGCGAACCGCTGAACTCTTCGAACCCCGAACTGTGGATAATCACGGTTTGTTACTACATCCGTAAAAAAAAGTCTTACAAGTAAACATATGTTTTGGTAAAAAACAATTGCCGATCCCGCTATGATGGATGGAAAGGCCTTGGTCCAAGAAGTAATACACGACATAGCTAGCCGGCTATCAGGCCCTTCTTGATAGTTCAAACGGTCAAAAACTCTAGGAGGGACCTGGAATGAGCAATTTTCAAATGCATGCCATTCCGCTCTCAATGGGGCTAGCGAGCTGATTCTTCCACCATTTTCAAGAGAATTTTGTCCTCTTTCAGATGGTTTTTTGATGAACCTTCTACGACGAATACTCGCTGCTCTGGAACACTTTGAAAATACCAAAAAAAAACGTGGAAACCCTAATGGAAAACGTGCACTAGCCGTCATTGGAAAACGCCACTGTGCGGTGTGTTTTCTATTGGAATTCTCACGTTTTATTCGATACCTTCAAAGTGCTCTAGAAAAGCGAGTATCCATCGTAGAAGGTTCATTAAAAAACCATCTGAAAGGGGACAAAATTCTCTTGAAAATGGTGGAAGAATCAGCTCGCTAGCCCCGTCGAGAGCGAAATGGCATGCATTTGAAAATTGCTCATATCGGTCTCTCCTGAAGTTTTCGACCGTTTTAACTACCAAGAAGGGCCTGATAGCCGGCTAGCTATGTCGTGTATTACTTCTTGGACCAAGGCCTTTCCATCCATCATAGCGGGATCGGCAATTGTTTTTTACCAAAACATATGTTTACTTGTTAGAGGAACAAGTCGATGCCCTGGAATACGTTTCGATGGCACGAAATCCCAATATCTGGATACCGTTCCGATAATAGAAATCTTCCGACATCTGGTATCCGTTCCAAAAAACCCACCTTCGACAGCTCCCGAATCGGGCACGCTGCTTCGGTGTTCAATACCCAGCCATGGTAACTGCGCTATCTGCATCGCTTCGCATGACCTCTACATGTACATCGATGCTATGTGGTACGACGCGTGATAATTAAGCGATGACACTTCTCTCGGGCCTGTCTTGTCCTCTCTTATCTATGAAGTGGTCCTATCTTTCCTTTTCATTTCGTACAACGGTCTCACGACGAGAGATCCTCACACCTGGCTTGCCGCTCACCGTCCCGATTCCAAACCGATTTATTGCTCGAAAACGAACCCTAGACCTTGAAAATTAAGGTGTCCACCTTTCCATGTGAGCACCGGAGAAAACTACACTTGCTCAGGTGTCATGGAGAGCTTCCGCTCAATCACCGAACGGCTAGAAGTCGCAGTTTCCGATCTGATGTCTGCGCGATTGGCTGAAGCCTAACCTTGACAGCCACATTTCCCACGGACTCTTCGAGACCCAATCCATTTGACAATCCACTGATAGGTCGCTGATTGTGCGAATAAAAGTGATAACCCCGGCTCGCAAAACGATCGAAAGTGAGAGCACTTTCACCTCGATTGGCTGATGCGATGACGGCGGCGGCTCGACGTTTCGGAGTGATTCACAATTGTTCTATTTTCGTCACTGATGAATTCACCGACAATTCGAAGATAAACTTGGGGATTCCTCTGGTCGACATTAAGGTCAGAGATACGATTGGCAGACGACCGACCATTAGAGCGCTGTTCGATCTGCTCCGCGGTATTTCTGTTGGCCGGGGATTCTCGTGCTTGTGGTGTCCTTTCGAACGACATCGACTCCACGTAGCCTTGTCGTGACTGGATGTTCGGGCGACAATCGGGGCGGCATATCAAAAGCATGTGTGACGAATACACTCGCTCTCTCTCCTGCTCTGCGGGCTCCACGGCCTGCACGCTTGTTTGGTTGACCGCCAAAGTGAGCCGGGCCAGAATGTCATTCGAGATGGGGTTCCGCAAGACTCCGGAAGCTTGCGGGACTGCTCCCTGCCGAAGATCGTGTTCCTGAAACTGAGTTTGGAAGAAGGCGGACATGGCGATTAGGAATCAAGATAACGACGCAAATAGCCTTGTGGATGTGGAGCATAAATCAGAAGAACTCGTGTTGTGTTCACGAATCGGCCTCTTATTTGTCAGAGTGTTTCAATCTCGACTTGACGCCAGGATTAGCAGTCGGTGGGACTCGTTGGAAAATGTGAGGAGTTCTTGGAATCGTCCTTGTAGCTTTTAAGATTTCCATTAACTTTGAGATATTCCGGGAGCTGTGCAATTTGAGCGCTCGTTTGGCTCAATCGAAGTCAATTGAAAAATAGTCGATCGAAAAGACTTCTTCGGAATTCGCGAGCAAGCTGTTTCCTTCGTTTGTGCGAATCTAGGTAACCACATACAATTGAAGAGCCAAGATACAAAGAGCACAAGTCCATTTTCCAGCATTTTGAAAAACTGCGAGAAACTGCAGAATCTTCCGTCATCGCTGCGATTCCCAGGCTGTGAGTCAGATGGTGTTGTGCCACTTTGGATCTCAAAATTTGAAATTCAGGCTGCCAATGGCGAAATGAGGCTATTTCTGACCCAACTCGCAATGGTCACAACTTGGTCAATCTGGGAGCGATCCTGAGAACTTTTTTCCTTGTCTGAAAGCTGGAAACGGGGCGCTTCTGTTGCCCATAGATTTTTTCGCCTCTATTCGTTCTTGAGCGATTCATGTAAGGTGGAATTTGGAAAGGAACGCTTTTCGAGTTTAATTTCCAAGCTCAGGGATCTAGCCGTCCAGCTATGAAGTCTCCTGCGAAAATCTGTGCCGTTTTGGATCTCGGCTCTTCTAATTGGTTGTTCGTAAGAAGCTGTTGTTGAGCCGATCGAGCCGACCGAGGCAGCGACCTCACGGTGGCAGACCTTTGAATGAGCCCCATACTATCATTATTCCATTCTGAGATTGCCGAATACCGGACACCCACCACCCGTTGATTTCAACAGTGGAGAAAATCAATCCGATCCGCCATCCTGAGCTGCATCTATCCACGTCGGCATCATTGATCATGTTCAACCCTATGTTCTTGCAGTAGAGCAATATATGCAAATGCATGTCAGGGTAGATGAGTTGTTCAGTAATGGGTACACGGCTTTCATCTAAAGGGGAATGATGCAAGATTGGGCAACCTGACGGGTGGCCGAAACCCGTCGTTACCACTGCTGTACCGATGGTGCAGGTTTGTGGATGATCCGAAACCAGCAGCGGACCCCATGTGTATCATATTCAAGCAATTTGTCAAGATCGCGAGCATGATGAAGCAATCCTCGGTCATGAGCCACGCTGGAACAAATGGATACTAAATCCCAGTGCTGCGGAGCCGCATCCGCCCGGCGTTCCTACCCTCTAATGACGTTTGCGCCGAAAGGCCAAGAATAAAACGAGCATGGCTTATTATAGGAAGCTCGTTAAATCGTTATCATGTCCTCGACGAATCGAAACGCCTGTTGAGGGAAGCACAATTTATCGACTTTTCATAATGGTGATGTCATTGAATTATTGTCGAGCTCATGCCCGAGTCCGGAGGCTGAGGCTGCAGATGAAACTATCGGAGAAAAGGGAGGAAAAAACTCTCTATCCAACACCTCGGCTGTCTTGAGAAACGATCAAATATTTATGGATGTGCTCCCCATGAAGGATCTCTCACTGCGTCGATATAGCGGCGACTGCGGGGAAATCGGTGGTAGGGCTGGCGGCGCGGCGGTGGCGATGGTGACGACGGGGGCACCAGTAGTGAACATGGTGATGGGTCTGAATGAAGATGAAAGTGGGGCTTGCTCTCGGGCAAGACTGAACACTTCTCGCGATTTTCTTCCCCTACTCGAGCACACTTCGCGCCCTCCGGATGACTCTCTGCGTGTGTATCTCGGGATGATCGACGGAGATCAGCGCTGGAGGGTCCACTGAAAGAGAGTTTGTTATATTGGATCGCTCATGATTATCTTTTCGATCGAGATCCCGCCGACGGAACTGGCCTCTAACGCTGGTTGGCAACTTCCCTCTGATTCAGAAATCATACACAGCCGGCAGCGGTTTGCGTTACGCCCGCCCCCAAATGGAGAGGAAAGCTGTGGCGGGATGTCCGCATGGCGAGTTGGACCTAGGAAATCGAATTTCCATGATGGAAAGTTTTCATATTCTTCAGCATGCAAGCGGGACAGGGATCCCGGGCCTCAGAAATTCCTGCGGAATATGAGAACAAGAAAAAGGCCGCTCAGCAGCCCGGTTGATGTTGTTCCCACAAGTGGGCGCCTTCACACGCATCTCGGCTGTTAGAATACCGGAGAAAAACTTTTATGAGTATGTAGAAAAACTCGTCCGAGGAGTCTCGGTCGAAACTTCACCTCATGTTAGGTGAATCACGGCCCTGCCGGTTTTGGGTTTTTCCTCTCGCCGTCTTGCTTCCGCCTCGCGCACGGCCGGGAGTCTATTTCGAACACCTTCGGGATTGCCGCGAAAACACTCCGAGAATATAAAAAAAATTATCGCGAACGCAGTGAGGAATTCTGATGAATATTATTCCTGAGGGGCAGTGAATTCGCTCTCGTATCGAGTGAGTCCTGCAGGGTTTCGAGAGATTGCTGGAGGTATGTACTGCGGGTGGGTAAGAATATTCAGTAACGCTCTTTTTTGGGAAATTTAATTTTCGAATCCTCGTGCACCGAGTTCTGAGTTGAGCTACATCGAAAGTCGGGGAATGCGAGCAATTTTTCCAGACTGTTCAGCCAGGTGGACCGATGTCAGTTTTTATAAGATTATAGGAAGTATAGGAAACGATATGGGGACTGAAAGATAAGTACGAGCGTGATGATCACGGGAGAATAATTTTTGAAGGGTCAGCTCGCAGTATTTATACACACGGAGGATCACCGGAGCTGATTTTTTTCTCGTTTCGAAACGAGGGTGAACCGTTGCAGTATGCGCGAGAATGTCCATGCAGGTTCCAAATCCCCTCGTCGCCAGTGTTTTAGCTCAACATAGTATCCACATCGCGCCGTCTAGTTGAACGCTCTCCTATTAACCGTGCTGTTTGGGAAACGTGTCGGAACATACTTGGAAGTCCCGTCTCGGGAGTCAAATCTGTGGGTTGGTAATACTTCGCTGTAACAAGGATTCGAGCTGTGCTGTTGTTAATGGAAGTATGCAAAACGATTTTGCGGGAGTCATTGCACCGATCGCCGTCAGGAGAAATGAATGAGTGAACGTTTTGCGAACGTTCACGATGGAGAGAACCCACAGCTTCATCAACTTGAGACGTCCGTCCTCCAGGGAGAAGAAATATGTTTTTCTCTCTCCCAGTGGAAAATTCGTTCCGGTGGATGTTTTCTCCAGGAGGGAGACTCGCACTCGGGCTCGTACTTGAGAAAATTTCAACGGCAACTTGGGATCAATCTAATCTCATTTGTCTTTCCTTAATCTCGATAGCATCGATGTTCGTTATTTCGCCTTCGCGGGAATCAGGCATCCTCTACATGAGCGTTTGACCGCAACTTGCACGCTGATCCGCGAGAATCATGCTCAAGGGAGAGAACGAATACAAGCAGGCTCCCGAGTTTCTCGAGCGCGGTGGTAATATAACTATTAGGATTCCCTGAGATCGATGGAGTATTGATGTTGAAATCCGTGGAAACTGTGTTTTGGATGGGGTCTCTGAGTAGGTTTTGGATTATAACAGGGAATCGGAGGGGCTGGAGTTGCGGGAGACCCCCGAACTTTTTTCTCCTCCCTCCGCGATCCCTTCGCTGCGTCTATCCGACCATGTTGGGAAATTCTGATCTTGTCAGAGCAAACTCAGCAACCCTGAGTTCTGTAACTCAAGGGAATGCATCGCTGGCCGAAAACCAAAACTTGGGACGAGAGACTACTCGGGGAGTCAGTTTTTTCTCTGTATGCTCATGTGTGGCTGCCAACTCCGTCGAATGCTTTGATATCACTTTTCGAGCATCGAGAGTGGAGTTGGACTACAACAGCAATCGGGAGACCAAACACGGAGTTCTGATGCATTTGTGGCGTGTTTTGCACGAGCAAACCAAATGTTCCGCGTTTAGCATCAGTGATCGTTCGTGCAATGAAACTAATGTCTTTTTGGAGTCTCACTGCTACATAGCATGTGCAGTCTAGAACGAACTTGAGTCTCCGCTTGACTTCGTTACTAGAATCACAGCTACTCCGTCTCCTGTGCATCGTAACTATACGGCAGGTCTAGCGTGAACCTTTTGGGACTTCCTCCTGGAGAAAGACCTTTGGGGGGAACTTGACGGGGACCTCAAGCACGCGGAGAGAAATTTGAAACTTCAGAGATGATATAATTTTTCCCTGGCTGAACCTCTCAGCCGATTTTATTTAACGTCGCCGGGACCACCGTTTAGGTATTGCATCAGTCGACGGACCCCTGGGAAGTGCAAATGCCTCGGGCGGGGATCGAACCCGAAACCTACATGTCTTGAGTCGGGCACGTTTGCACGTCGCCACGACCGCCGACTTCAGAGATGGAGCCTCCCTAACTCTTTGGGACAGTGCAACATTCGGCTTGTGGACTCTCGCCGTAAACTGCGTCTGTCTCTTGGAAAGAATCTTCCCCAAACGAAGAGCTTCGCCATCTGAATGGAAATTGAGCAATCCGTGCGCTCAAGTTCCATCCCACTAACGAG
This sequence comes from Neoseiulus californicus, assembly GCA_028455905.1. NCBI lineage: Eukaryota > Metazoa > Arthropoda > Arachnida > Mesostigmata > Phytoseiidae > Neoseiulus > Neoseiulus californicus. Next base: position 5,990,484 of record JAMQGS010000008.1, read on the forward strand.
ATCCTTGTGGACAAAAAACGCTCCGCACCCGTTCACTGTCGTGGAATGCTTAGAAAGCCTGCGGACGGGATACATCGCTCTCCCGGAGAAGTTCCACTACGACCGGGGAATTAAATTCGAGAACTACATATGCGGGTTGCAGACCGAGCTAACACGCCCGGTCTGGAGAAGACATGGCCTTCTTGCTCATGGCTCAACGCTTGGTTGTTCCGGAGATTCTTCTCCCTCGGCATCGGTGCTCGGTCATCTCGACGACTCAACGTTTCGAGAAAGTTCGTTCTCCAGGACTGGAGCTTTGAAGTCATGGTTTGTTTGGAGAGACACAGAAACATACCCCTGAGCGCTGCACCAGTGTGGTGAACGGTAGACACTTTAATCAATTACCGGGGACTTAAGAACGCGGCCGCGATTGCCCTCTTGTACACTCGCCGGCCTCGAGTTAGTCCCCGCCAACCCGATTCGTTTCTAACGGCTCTCAAACAAACCGGGAGAGGACTGAGTAACAAAATAACCAATCAAGTTACCATAGTTAACTGATTGATTCGATTTATTTGCTCGCAAGTAAATCTTACGCTCATGGCCGGCATGGTCAGTGAGCGAATGACTGACTCACTGCCGGTAGCTGGTCAAAGGTGAACTGGTTCAACGCTTCCGAGTTTGCATACGGTGCGACGAGGGTGTGGCAGGTGAGCGAACGAGCTCGCGAGCCTGACTGACTGTTCACTCCACAGTTTCATAGGCAGCTTGAGCAGTATGTCGGATGGTAATTAGACTTCAATTAGTGAATTAACGGGAAGATACTGCATGGCGTTCGTGTCGGCCATTAGAGTCGACATGGAAGTTCTCAGTTCGCACAGAAGCGGCCTCCGGACGAGCTGCGGCTGCTGCTGCGTCTGCCTCTGCGGCCGCCACCATAGCAGCCGATTATGGAAGTCATGAAGGAATGTTCTTCCTCGTCGACGGCTGCCGCAGCTGGTCCTGCTTTTGCTTCGAGCACCGGTGCTTGCCATTTGCGCCTTCCTCTCCTCTCCCTTGGCTGAATCTCCATAATCCGAGCCCTCATTTTTTCTGAGATTTTGTATGCTTGCCTCGGACATGCCGAACGAGCGAGTGAGCGAGCGACATCGACTGACAGACAGGGAGACTGCTTACGTCCCACCCGTTGAGCCTCGAGAGGGACTAATACCTCCTATATGGACTAATTGTGTGGCCGGCGAGAACGACGAGAGGATCCTTCGTTTGGCCAGATATTCTGCGTGGTCTCCTTGTTCCTCTTTGTGCTCCTTGTCTTGGAAATGCCGTCTTCCATGTCGTCGCTCAGTGAGCGAGTCAACGAATCAACGAATGGAGGAATTCCGTGACGCCATCGCTGCGATGATCAAATGTCACTGCGTGCCGCATTGATTCCGTCTGCGAGATTGGTCGTTCAGAATATTTGAATATCCCTGACGGGCTGGCTGGGTGGTTGACTGCATTGAGTGCTGCTCCGGGCCATTCATCCCCATATTTTTTTTTCTGGAGCGAGTTTCTACGATTGCGCTTCTATTCATAACAGTTTCGTCGTTTCCTTTGGCTCCACCAAATGTCTGCTGACATTCGCTGTTCGGTACAGCAATCAATCAATAGAAGAACTCAAATCCGTATCTCGTTCCTCTGAAAGTGGATACAAGACCCAAGATTGGCCCAAGGGACCAAAATGAACCACAAGGCGCACGTGAGTCGAAATGTAAATGATCGCGAGCTTCCGGATCAATCTGTGGTTATTCGTGTACGCACTCGACTTGGAAAGAGACCGGGCTTTGAGGGTCAACCTCGAACGCTCCTAGAATGCAATGTTTCATCGTGCGAATGTTTGAGAGTGAAATCCGTGGTCGTCGTCGTCGTCCTCGAGACCTTGACCCTCCTTTTGGCCACCGCCGCCGCCGCGCCACCAGCGTTAATAAAACACTCGCTTCGCTCATCATGTCGGCGGAGCGCAGCCATCATTAATATTATGTTTAGGGCAGCAAGGGGACGCTCCCGTGGTTGGGGACATCCGACTTACAACAAGGTGGACAGTTTTGCCGACGTGCGCAATGTCGGAATCCGCATTCATGATGGACGAGCTCGGCGTCGTCCCGCTTCGATGAAAAATCGAGTCCAATAGGGTCTGATCGCAGCAACGCTCAAATCACTTGCGTCCGATGCAACCCGCGTCGACCAAGTCCCGAATTCTACGTGTTTATTTCTGATGCCAAACGTCATGAGTGGAGGTTGCAGAAGCCGAATAAAGCTCCGGCCAAGATTTCCGGCAGGTTTCCACTCGCAGCAAGCAAAGTTGGGTTGATAGAGAAATTCCTGAGAATCCAGCGCGTGGACTCGCAGTCCACACAGGCGGAGCTCTGTCGAGAACTTTTCAAACTGCGTTCGCTGTTCAGCGAGGACGGCCCATTACGTGGAGACAATAGGAGTCCGTCGGGAATACGCTGCCGCTTTAAGTCAAACTTTGAAAAGGCTCAAATAACATTTTCGAATCATTAAAATCTTCGGGGGACCTCAAGAACTTCTTAGTGAAGGTCGTGACCCAATCATCTGGGCTGACCGAACGCAGCTCGAGATCGACTTTTTGAGCTTTGATACGACCTGAGTGAAGCGGGAATTCGATGACGCGGAGTCGCTCCATGTCGGATGCGCCTTGTCTTGATTGATTGCTCTGACGGCGCTGAGTTTCGAGACCATGGCCGAGACGAGCATTGACCCACAACGGTCCTTCGTTGACACCGGAAGTCACCAGGTTTTCTATTAATATATTCGATGCCATCATTAAAGGTCATTTAGACGCTATTCGGGAGGGGGCTACATGCGAATGGGCGCAAACGAGGGTGCTGAGGGGGTCGCTTCTTGAACTAGACACGGCGACACCGGTTCGCGGGCAGCTGCCGATCCCCAATAAATGTCTCTCCCTCCGCCTCGCGTTCTCTAGCGCTAATTGCCATCGCTATTGTGTACGACACGGGAATGATCACGTGGTGACTATGGACTCAGGCCACCCACCACTGCTTAATTGATCGCCCGGAACGTGAAATCCTTGAAGACATTCTCGTGACGGCGATGTCCGGATTGTGATCATGAATGGACGAACAAATCAGAGTTCCGATTGGAGGTCCTTCGTGCTGATTTCCGTCACTTTACGCGGAAGTTGAATCGTTGGAGTTGCATTCATATTGATCTCTTATGTTAAAGTTCAACCTTGATGCTGTCCAAGTGAATCGAGTCACAGGAAACACGCGTGGCTCTCTTGTATCGGTCACTTCGTTTGTGTGGTCGAACGGATTCAACCCAGGTCTCAGTTTGACTCTGTTTGTCGTACTGACCATGAGAGGCACTGCGACGGCTGGAGTACCTCAGAGCGCGTACGATGTCAGAGTAATCTAGATCAGGTGTCCTCGATTTGGTATTCCCATGAAGATACTCAGAGCCCCCACAAGGGCCCCCCTCTGGTCACGATTCTGTGAGATGCGAGATCCCGGGCAACCCTGATGCTGGATGAATGAAGAAGAAGGGTCACGCTCACAAAAGCTGATTCCTCGTCCAGTTAACGCTCGTCCGATCCGACGCAAATCGGTCGGACACCAAGACTTTGAGTTCCGCTCGTATATGTACCTAGGTCGTTGTTCATCGCTTGAAGCTTTGGCCGGCAGTGATCCCTGAATTCCCTTAGAAGCTTCCTGAAAACACAATCATTGTAGCCGGAGGGGGATCGAACTTCAAGGAGAGATTAGCCTCATCAGATAACGAATATGGTCGAAATGTGGGATCCTTTCCTTCTCTTTTTCCCCCAGCCAAAACCTCCTTGCAATGGTATTTCATCGGAAAAGACCTAGTTGCCGGGCGAATTTCGTGAGGTGGAGTTCGAATTGTTTCTGGGATCCCTAAGCGTTGTGTACCTGACCCCTCCATCGCTCCCAGCACGGACCTGCGAAGTTCTCACATCCTCGAAACTGACGGTCCTTGCAGCGGCTACGTTGCGGTTCGATATCGAGGAGACAGCAGGTGTTGTACTGCCTCCGATTCCTGAGGCGGAGGCTATACCTGGCAGAACAGAATATCCTCATTAATCGAAATCGAAGCCTACCCGGAAGATTAACGATAATTTGAGGGCCAATCTGCGGCATTGAAGATGAAGAGTTCCTGCAACCCCTAATCTCCTAAAACTCAGGGACTTCAGCAACAAGGACGGCACGGCGTGCGTGCGTGCGGCTGCCTTAGTAGGATCGATGAGTTGGCGATGATCAGGTTAATTAAGTGCGACATGTTCATTGATTTCAGGTGGCTCTGGCTTGTCTGGGCCGGGCGGCTACCAAGACTACGGGTTCATGAACCATCTAGGCGGGAAATTTTACGGCCCTCCGTCAGCTCAGGTCGGAGGTGTGCGCGCACCCTACAACGGTGGCTACGGGGGCGCGTACGGAGGAGCCGCCGCCGCCGCCGCTTACTCGCCGATGTACGGGGGCGGAAACCCGTATCAGGCCAGGTTGTATCCGAACCGGCCGGACATTCGCCAGGTCGTTGTGTCCGTTCCCTCGGATTGCGTCGAAATTCAGAACGGGCAAGCAGTGGCTAGATACGAACTCATTTCTATTCGAGAGAAACACGGACGCTTCAGGAAAGCTGTTCCTCTGCTACACCCATCCCTCGCCATAATTCTTGGAATTCTCAACACACTGTTGCCAGGAACAGGTGAGTGCAACCGAAGTTTTTCCCAATGCCCTTGCTAAATGATACCCCAGTAGGTGAGCTCCCGGTGATGTCTGGCCCCAAAACCAACGAGTAGGGAGAAAGAGAGGGGAGACTGAACTTGGTGGATTTTATCTCGTCAAAAAAGTTTTCAATCGTTCATTAACTCCTGCAGGCTCGAACCCATGAGACAAGGTTGCTTGTGTTTGGATGAGGGTGTTCATGTTTCATTAGATGGATCCTCCCCTGTACTTATCAGAGGGGGAGGGCAGGGGACGAAAGTGCCTGTCGCACAGCGAGAGAATTCAACTACGAAGCGCGAGCTTTTGTTGTTGTTGTTCGTTTTGATGATGGTGAGGTTGTTGTCGTTGTTGTTGTTGTCGACGACGGCGTCGGTGATGATGGTGTGCCAAGTCTGCAAGTGTCGCTTCCAAACGTCGCGGAAAGTGTCCTGCTCAGTTTTTGCGCTATGTCGTTTCGCAGAAGAAGTTGCTTCATCTTGCTTGGGTTATCCGACACTTCCGGAAAACGGCTTCCTGCTTGACACGTCCTCAGCGTCCTCTTTTCTGACCATACATGCATTGTATGTTTATATAGATGGGCTTAAATGGATTTCTCCCGATCCTGTGCGCACCGGGTGGCTGACGATTCTTCGAAAAACTCTGTCTTGCTTCCTCTGATCCCTTTGTTGAGCTAGATCCAGTGGTTATGTTGAAACGTTGGCCTTCTGGAGCGTTACAATAATTGAATTTATACAATCGTGGGGACTCTTTGGGAAGTTTCAGCGAAGCCAACTGCGGAGCCAGAGGTTTTGACCGATCTGGCGAGGCTTCGCTCTGACAGATTTATTTGATTGATAACATCATCAGGGCGAAACTGTTAGCCCCGCCTTCGTGCTCAATATTTTACCCTTCATTCATTGAAATTCTGCCCGCCCGAAATAACAGCTTGTTCCACATCCAAATTCTCGCCCGTACTTTTGAACAAGCCAATTCCAAAGTTCGGACGCAACTCGTTGCAACGAAAACTGAGAAAAAATCTGGCGATTAGGTCTCGTCGTTGTTGGTTTTACTGAGGTCTCTTGACTCACGGCGCGGCGCCGCCGCCGGCGTGGATGCTAATTTCGAGCACGAGCGTCGCTCATCGGAACGGAGTGCTCATCAGTATCTGCTCACACTCCTGGTCGTTCAGTTGATTCAGTTGATCACGCAACGCTCCATCGATTTGTCTGTTCACGTGGCCAAGCAAAAATAGTGTGCGTGGGAGTGTGTTAGTGTGCGTGAACTTCGCGGAGCATTGGAGGACCGTTATTGTGGAGACGAGAGGCGCTGCCTCCTGTGACGTGGCATCCAACTTCGGCGTCCTGATGGCAGTAATCGTCGTCGTCGTCGTCCTCCTCCTCTTCGTCGTCGTCGACGTCTGTATTTTGGAAGTTCCCTCGAAGAGAATGCTGAGAACTAAATCCTCGCTTCATCCCACTTATTCAAGCTTTTGTTATTAGGCTGCTCAAGCTTCTTGACTGGCAGTCTCTTCGGCGAGGAGATTCATGGCGAACGAAATCATGGCTGAGCAGAAGCGGCCAAGCAAAGCAGAGGAGCCGCTTAGTGGGATGACGTCTTCCGCGAATCCACTGAGTTTTTTTTCGCTGTCGAGTGGGCATCGCTATTGTCGTCGCCGTTCCGGGCATGACCAGATCCGTGGCAGTGGACCACTCACGTTAGTCAGTCAGAATCAGGATTTTGAAAGATGTCAACGAGGAGCAAACGAGGAGCTCTTGAGTAGGCGGAGTGGCCGACGAAGGTTATGCTGAGCGTAGACACAGGTGGAAGGCACAGAACCTATGCAATTAAACAGAATCTCGTTCATTATGTAGATGAGATACGCGCCAACACTGCGACGTCGGCACTGACGGCCATCCAGGTCGCTGGCTGCGTGGCCGGCCAGCTAGCAAGCCACACTGCCTGGCATAGACCGCGGTGAAGGTGCTGCATAAGTTTGCAGCCGGCTACGCGCAACAACTGACGACGGAAACAAGAACAGAGCTTGGCGGGGCACCTCGCCCACGCTTGGCATCAGGGAGCACAAGCCGTCGTTCCCTGGCTCCCTCTATCCCGCTGCTTTCTCACCTGGAAAGCTTTCGACCTTTGGCGTTGTTGCTTACGAAGACGATTACCGCGGTACACCTGAACGCCAGCGATTGTTCCGCTCAATTGTTCCTTGTGTCATAAAGAGCACTGAACAGCGAACTCGACATCATGAGAAATAGATGCTATTCAACCAATCATCCATTTCACGGCTAAATGGCAACGAATGTGACAAAAAGTGACACGCGTACCAATGGTGCTCTGCCTCTTTCTCTCCCGTGAAGCCCTGTGCTTCCCAGAGCACTGAGAGGAAATAGAACTTTCACTCAACTTCTACAAACAACTCGGGAGTCGGCGAGTAGCTCCGCGAGATCTTCTCTGCCGGACTTGGGAAGATGATCACCAGATCCGAGGGACTCGGCGGAATCCATAGATGTGAAGCGAAATTTCTCCCGATGGTAATTGTAGGATGAACTCTCCCTGAAGTAGCTCTTGTCAGGCGCGATTGACAAATCCCCAAATTTTAGGAGCTCAGGTGCGAAGCTCAGATCCGGAGCGTCACATCTCTATTTCTCCAAGCGCGAACATGCACCTGAGAACATGCGGACGCCTGTCACTCCTCAGGATCCGTATCCCGCATAGAATGGCTCAACACAAAGCGAGCTGACTTTTTTCATCCACAGTTGTAGCCTGAGATAAGTCCTCTTGTTTAGACAGATCAGTGGGAAATTCCCCCTTCAATTCTGAGAGATTGATTGAGATAGGCCGTTTTGATCCCAATATAATGATGGAGTTGTGCCGTTTCGATTCTGAACCACGGCATCGCCAGGGAAATCGGATGAGGAGGAAAAATTTCAGACTTCACCATCTGCACGATATTGTGCCGGCTTACGAATCAAAATCGAAGAAAAAAAAGACATGTGCTGTTTTGATTCCAAACTCTTGATGTTGACTCTGGGAGGAACCTGCCAACTGGAAGTAATGCGAGAGTTGAGACCGACGTCTTGAGGGCTGGTTCTTGTTTAATAAGAGGAAATCGCTCCCACGGAACAATTGAAGATCTTTTTCGGGCCTTAGATGACCAACACCTGCTTCCAGCTGCTGCGGCTGCTGCCGATTTTGGCGCGCCTGTTTCGTATCAATAATTGTCCTTGGGGTTTCTCCTCTGCTACGCCGAAGCTTGCAACTCCGAGAAAAGAGAAAGTATATTTTGCGTCGTTTCGGAAAATTGCTTCCTCGCGCGTTTCTGCTAAAACCCGCTGAAGTGCGCACTCTTCAACTGCTAATCCATATCGCTGTTAACTTCGAAACCAAGGAAATCGACAGCACGCTCTGTCAGGAATTCCGTAACGTGCCTCGGATCCCTGAACGCTTTTTCCATCTATGGAAAACTAGTTTTTCCACTTTGTATCCCGTCCAGAGTTTGCGTTCGAAGGGGTACATCCTCGAGGTTCGATCCTGCTTTCCCTGCTGTTGCCCAGAGTTTTTCCGAACAGAAAAAAAAACTCGAGTCGCCCAAGTGTTGGGCCGAATCCGGTAACTACGGCCATCTCGTCCTTCTGTTATCCATATCGCTTCAAACTAAGGTTCAAATGAATGTCTATGGGTCCAAGAGTTCCAGGATTCCCAAGTATCTCTGCAGGAATTCGGTCGACGCGAAGAATCTCCAGAATCAAAAATCCCTGGAATAAAACAGCGCCAAGCCGAGCGACGCAGCTGCGCGACCCAATGGTTGCCACTCCGGATATGACATCGTTATTGCTTCGAACGCCTGCGATGGGAAGGGAATTTACATGTTCCGAGTCGAGTTGCAACAGTTCCCCGCTCTGTGTAGCGAACACGATTGCTCGCGCGGCTGACGGCGAGCGAAGTCACTGATCGTTTCCTTCGTTCGTTCTTCATTGCAGTCTTCCACTATCCTATCCGCTGGTTGCTGCATCTGAAAGTCTTCGTCTGACTGACCGAGTCCTCCGTAGTCGCTGCGCTTGTTCTAATGTAAAAGTTCGCAAAGCTATCCAATACACTAAAAGCATTGTCCGACTAACTGCTCACCAGTTCCAGACAAACCATTGCGGAAGTTCGTCTCAAAATGCCACGAACGAGCATGCGGTCGCAGCAAGAGTGTGGAAAAATGCAATCCAGAATTGCTTCGGGTTGCCTTCTTGATGGATGTACACGAATCATCACAGAAACGACGTCAAGTACTCCTCTGATTCGTGCTCTGAGGAACCGTTTCCAAAAAACCCGCTGACCACGGATTTCTTCAAGATTTCATTTTTTTCCCCCTGGAAGTGATCCGGAAAACAAGCCGAGCTCTGCCGCTCGAAGGCAAAAACGTGTTTTTGCGAGTCTCTCCGGATTTCGACTTCAACTGTGATTGATCCTGTACGTTTTCGCAACATGCAGACTGTCTGAAAGCATCTGCGTCCTCGATTCCGGGGTATGAGCGCGTCGTCACCGTTCTCGCCTCTCTCTCTCATCGTAGGGTCTTCGTGCTCCGGCGCTGAAAATTTTGAGCCGAATAGCATCTCTCGGGGAGTAACGGGGGGAAGAGGGGGACAAACTGTTCCCAACTTCACGCACTGTCTTTGGTCGTTGCTTCCCATGCGTTTGGTTGCATCATCGTGGTGCGAGAGCTCTTTGGTGGCTGCAAGGGACCAAGACATGAAATCTCAAATGAAGTTCGGTCGTAACACTGCAACCGTCGGGAGCAGTATAGCACAATACGACGTCTGGGAGAGAGAGAGAAACGAAAGATGGAGGATGAGTTAGATTTGAGGACCAGCTGCCGTGCTCGATTTTATGGCTGAGGGACGAAGGAACGAGGACGCTTGCCTGACTTATTCGTTCAAACCTTCTAGCCGAGAGCAAACGAGAACGGATTCTGACGCTCGGATCAGGGTCTGATTCTGCCTCGACCCACACGTAACACAGGCAGAGCAAGGCTTCCAGCGACACAATCAGCAATATTCATCAGCAAACTGTTGTTGCACGAAGCAGCGTGGTCGACCTCGATTCTCATGAACCCTTACAATCTTGTTCACTCCTAGCCACCGGTGCATCTCCCACTTTACCTTAAGGAGTGTAGTTGAAGGGGCAAGACAAACGAAATTCTTTCGTGAGCTCATCCTTTCCCATATGAACGCGATCCTTGGAACCGCTCCTGATCCTTGGGTCGACTTGAAGGATCGGACAGTGAGGGTTTCGAAACAGATCGTTCAATAGAATATTGTTCCTCGCTCGAAGGGCGATCGAGCCAGCCGTTCGGGCTGCCCGCAGCAATCGGAATGACCTCCCGGTCTCAAACCAATGCTCGCCAACGGGTACTACTGCTGTGCCAGCGAAGGCTCGATTCTCTCTTTCGCCCACTCAGTTGGCTGGCAATCTATTTGGTGGTCATGCGACCTCGCCGCGATGAGCCAGAGCCGTTGAGCGTTTTTGGTTTTTTTTTCGCGACCGGATTGGGCGAAACGTGTCCGCGCTCGTGCCGTTTGGACGTTCATCGTTGCATATTCGGCTCGCTCGCCTGTCGGCCCGCTCTCGTGCCGGCCGCCAGATTGGCGACCGATGAACGACCGGTGGATTGAGCGTTCGCTGCTAGAAAAACGCGAGCTGGAGAAAAGCTTTACAGAGTATAACACTAAAAAACCCGCGGTTCGTAAAGATAATCGACGCATACATGATTGCGCCAAAAACTCCGAGTCTACGAGTGGCTTCTCAAGCGGTCACTCGGATCGAGCCGAAGCGGCGGTGACGGGCGAAACGGCACCGATCGGCGAGCGAACAAGCGATCGGGAGAGCGAGCAGACAGCTGCACGGGCACGCACCTAGACGGGTAGGTTCAGTTTTGGCGGGAAGAGTTTGTTAGAAACATTTCCGACATGGTGCGTTATCAGGCGTTCCGGTCCCGAGTCGGGTATTCGTTACCAGCAGACTGGACGGTTGTCAAAATCACTTCAGCTTCGGAATGCATGCACCGGCAGGCAGTGGATGGAGGTCCGCATGATATTGCCAGCCGACGATTCGACGACGACATGGTTTCGCCACACAGGACAGAACTCTAAGGCCTCTCGGCGTTTCCTGGCGGTGTCAATAAGACCTCAAGGGGAATCGGGGTTTGGGGGCGAAGTAAATCCCACAACGAGGCTCCCGAGCCGATGCATATTGCTATGCACGCAATACACCAACACGGTATATCAAACAGAAATGGGCATTCATTGAAGGCAGCTTTCAGTTGATGAATAGTTCGCTGTGGAGCACCATGATGGTTTGCACCGGATAATTTAATTTTTTTGTTTTTTTTTTCAATTTAATTAAATGAAATTAATTTAACACCGCTCCCTGAACCGTAAATTGAAGCCCTGATATATTCCGATACCGGAAAACATCCCAATTCGTCGGTCATCACTCATAACAGCAAGCAACCTAGGCCCAGGGTCAACGATGAACTCGGCTCTGGATTCTAGCAGCGGTGCATCGGAATCTTTGATTCAAAGTTCCTCCGAGTAAGACGTTTTCTTCGCTCCCACGCCTCTCGGAGGTGTCTCGAAAACAAATAACCCCCCAAAATACGGCGCTTTGGCCCGACGGGTCGATTTTCTCTCTTTTTTGAAGCGATCCCCCCTCAGGGAATTCGAAAGGAATTTACTCAAACACCGCGGAGGACTTCGGAGATAATCGAACGACGTTCCAAGGGCTATGATACAATATTCACAGGGTGTTGATCGGGACGATTCCACGGAAGAGAAGGAATCGTTCGGTAGGAGAGGAAAAAGAAAGGCCGTAGAAAAACTCGCTCGACTTTCCGCAGTTCCTGTGTTTATATCGAACCGGTAGTTCGGGACCCGGTGCTCGACGAGTCGGAGCGAATTCACTTAATACAATGATCCGTATGCGTCCCCCGGGAGCGCTTCGGAAGTGAAGCTCGCTCCGTGTTCGAGATGCACAAGACGGCGGCGCGGCGTGGGCCTTCACGCGGGTACCCATTCGACTAAAACCACGTCTCTCCCAACTGCTGTTCCCAGATCGCGTTGCATCCTTGACACAAACCCGAACACCCATTCAAACGGATAAATATGTTCCCTTGCACGCTCGTTTTCCTGCAAGCATGCCGTATATGAGCTTGAGGCCCACTCGAGCGGAGCCCATGTTCTGTCTCCTCGTGAAGCTAGACCGAGCAGAGGGGACATAGGGTATGCCCAAGGGGAACAAGGATCACCGCATTCTACAACTCACAGCTCTCCTACTATTTTTAGAGTGAATCTGTGAGGCAGCGATGCTTTGTGACCTTGTGACACGACTCTCATATCTCTCCCGTACGGACATGCTTACTGTTGTCCTAGTACGTAGTCAGGGCCGGGGCTCGTGCCGCTCACGCCGATGTTGCCACCATGACGTGACCGCACGTACTCCCTCCACCGCACGCCCGCCCGCACCTTGCTTGCCGGCTTGCTTGCCCGCCCGCTCGGAGCAAGTCCACTTGGCTCGCTGATAAAGTGCTCGCCGCGATTCCGTCTGAACGGCAGCTGCACGATCTGACAGCAACGACCGCTGTGAGCCAACAACGACAAATTAGCCCTATGGCAATGGACCTCCTCACCTGGCATTCGATGGTCCATCGACCGAGCACGACAACCCCATCGAGTTCCGCTCAACACTCCTCTGGGGCTTGTCCGGTCTTGAAAAACGCCATGGATTCCGGAACCTCTTGGATTTTTTCCGTCGATCTCAAGTCGTCCTTTCGACTGTCTTTGAAAGTCGAAGGCTTCGGACGGAACGTTCTGCGCCCCTGTCACAAGGAGTCGAACCGAGTTTTTAGATCTGATACAGCTTCCTTCTGTCCGGTTCATCAATCGATCGTAAAATAGATTGTAAAAAACTGTAATAAAAATGGGAGCACAACACTAAACACACATTGGGCTGGAACCCTACACTCCCAGTGTCTTCGCTTCTGATGTTGCTTGCTGATGTTCGAAAAGCCCAAAACTCACCGAGATTTAAGACTTAATGGATCTCACGCAAAGTTCCATTGAGCCCCTGCGCAACAACCGGGCCCGCTCTAACGATCGTGTCAACTGTCGTCGTCGTCCCTGTCGAGGTAAAATACCGAGTCTCTACCTATCGATCCGGCCTGAGTCAAGTTGAATGTTAACGCGCGGAATTTGTCGATTGGCTATACGCGCCGCGCCGCCGATGCTTTCACGTGGAGTTTTCCGTTCAGTTTTGAGCTGTGACGCAGATTTCTCCGAAGTTTTGTCGGAGTTCACTCCGGCTGTGGTTCCACCATCGGGAAGTTAACTTGGTTCTCATCCGGAGACACAAAGGTCAGCTTGACCAGAAGCGAAAGAGGACTTCCCCGACGTATACATGACTACCGGCCCAGCCAACGGGCTAGCTTGCCCGCTGGCGGTCGGCTGCTTGGTTGGTTGGTTGGCCGCTTGACGGGATGGACGGATGAACAGAGCTTGCGGACGAAGAGTGGCAGGAGAATCCGTCCGTCCGTGAGGGCTTTCATTAAGCGCGACAGACGACCGTAGAATGACAGTAGGCGGTAGCAAGTAGCGAGAAAGTGTAGGCAAAGGCCTTCGCGTGTTCCGGCCAAATCTCATTGCAATTCACTGACGCCATCCATGAAGCCATAAACCCTGAAAAAAGCTTCGCACATTTATTACGCAACAACCAGGCCACAGCCGCTCCCTTTTGGAACAAACAGCCTTGGGGTCATAGCACGCTTGCTCCGCGTGTGTCTCTTCCGTAGCGTCTTTGACTGCGAAGAAGCGCGTGAAACAGTAGTGCGTCAGGAAGTATTCGAGGGGGACTCCCGGCGGCGAGTCGGGAAATCGAGAAGACCTCTCATTCTGAACTGATGCGGCTTCCGATAGGTTTCCGTGAAAGGAATATCATGCCTTTGACTACACTGAAAGTGGAAGTCTGCGATACGAAGATTGCGGAATCGGTGGAGGTTCGCGATAGCATAACAAAATCCTCCTACGGTCGACGTGCACGCATCGATTTGAGATAGCTCAACCTGGGAAGCCTGGGAAAAGTTCATTGAGCTAGTACAGGTGTTCACTACAAACTTGTTGGCAAATTATCGCCACAGTAGCACTTAAAAGTGTTGACAGTTCGTTATATGTAATGGGTTGGGCGGCGACTGCTCCTTCCCGATATACCGTCAAATCTCCAGTACTGGCAGGTTCATGGTAACGAGGTCGCGCTGTTTGCCCAATAGCACATGTGATGCCAAATGACACCGGTTTCAAGCTACTTGGAGACACATTCGTACAACCGGAGTGCACAGGCTCTTCTTCTTGTGCGCAATCCGTTGTCTCGATGAGATTTCCACATCGATCAACGAGGAGACTAGTGGTTTCCGAACTCGCCGCCCGTCTTCTCGGTGGCAACCTCGAGTTTTCGTCGTCTCTGGTTGAACAGAATCTCTGGTTTGGGTCTCTCGATTGCTCAGTTTCGTGAATGCCACGAAGTATCGTTCCTGTCTCTCGGTGGGCTCGTCACTGGCTGCTAGCAATCCATATCATGAGAGATTATTCTGAACGTGGCTCTCATCGCGCGAAAAAACCCTTGCCTGAAAGCTGTAGGTTGATGAAGTTTTTTTAACGACGACCGACCGACGGCTCGACGGCGCTGGTTTGAGAGATCGCTGTATAGATTGCAGGCGACGCTCGCAGCCTGACAACGCGTATTGTGCTCAGCATATTTTATCTCGAAGCCAGGAGCTGATGCTGTTTTCAACTCACAAGCGCCGAAACTGGATCACACCGGAGAACTCGGTTGAATGCCGAACGCGATGCGATGGCTAGCGGAAGTCAAACGCCGTACTCGAACCGAAAATATTGGTCTACTTCCCTGTGCGGAAAATTTCCGGAGAAGCGAACATTTCCAGCTACCCACGGACACTGGCACTTGCAACTCACGTTTCAATCGAGTTGACCGGCGAATACTTCATGAGGTATTCTGAAGGACGCTGGGCGCAGTCGCCGCCTCGGCAAACATTCAGGAGGATTAGGAGCGGGCGGCACGGAGTTTCGTTCAAATAATGAGGAATCGTGCCGCACCGAGAAGACCAAATGGAATTAATTGAAGTCGTCAAAGTTATTTCTCGGCCGCCATCGGAGTCAGCGTCTGTTGTCGCATAAGCAGCAGAAACACCAGACACGAAATCTTCTGGGAACTTACGATTCGAATATAAGTAGCTCACCCACCTCCTATATAAATTTACTACGATTTTGAGCGAAACTATTTCGATCATGTAATCCTCCATTCGAATGTAAGGAGTTCTGTCCGAGCTTCTGAGGAGCGAGCCGCCAGGATGATGTTACGAATGTCTCGCGTCTTAATCGAAAGTTCCCATTTTCGGAAGATTTTCTCGCGGAATCAACGTGGTGAACGACGATGACCCTGGGCATTCCTGTTTGTCGTCCAAACGTGTGAGCTCCAGAAGGTTTTCGCGGACGATAACAACTGGCCGCGATTGTCAAACGTTAAGCGTTCCGTTCCTGAGCCTCCGGTTGGATAAGTGGGAGGTGTTCCTCGGATCATGGGAGCGAATGATCGGGCAACGCTCCCGCATATTATACACCTTGGGCGATGAATGGTAGAGCCGGACTTCGCGGTGAACCTCAACGAAAGTCGTGCTCGCTTTTCAAAAACGGGAACACGGGAAGAGCTGCGCGTTTCCTGACGTTATCAGGTGGTGACGGAGATGGTACTGGTGGTGGAGAACACTACGATGGAAGCAAGCGAAGAGTAGGAGTGGTGTCTGTGGCGGTGGCGTTGGTAGTGATGGCGTGCGGCGAATCTTTGTTCGTGCCGTTTTAAATCCTTCTCTTCCGTCATTCGTTTCCTTTTTACGCGTCTTAGATTGCTCCGCTGCCGCTGCTGCTGCTGTCGTCGACGTCTTCTCATCTGTCCTGGGCGCAAAGTGTTTCCCTCTTTGTTTTTGTCCCGTATTCCGAGAGTTCTGCGCGCGTACCTGGAGTAGAATGAAGTATGCGCGGGGGTGTCTCTCTCGGATTTATCAACGGCATGGTGACGATTCTCTCCATCGTCGAACCCTGGCTCCGGAGCCGTTGCTTGCTCGTCTGGGTTCCGTGGAATAGTCGGCTGGCTGCAAAATCGCAAGAACTCGGGAAAAACGCTTTTCCGGGGTATCCAGCGGGAAGACAGAGGGAAAAGAAATAGGAAGAAGCGAGCTCGCCTCAATTGATCTCCCTCGGCGACCGACGCGACGTGAGGAAGCTTCCGTGATGCTCAAGTTGGTATGCAAGTCGGCGGAAAGTCATCGACGCGTTGGTCGGCGGTTCGCGAGCAGGCTCCAAAAGCTGCTGTTAGATCGATACTGCATCATCATCGATACCGTCCGCGAATGTGAAAATGAAAAACGTGACTCGCGTTACCACGTTATTGTATAGTCGCTCCCGAAAAGCGCAGCCAATCGTCTTTGAACTGCCCATGTGTATTTCTCGTCCCAGTTTACGAAGCCGCTGGGATCAGGGAAACCTTACACTTGAACCTTGTCGATCTGATCGCGACCTGGCCCGACGCTGCACAACGTCGAATCGGGTCCTGGTGGCGTATCGGACTGGAAATGGGGTACGGGGGTCGGCGTGCTAGCATGCGAGAACTCGCGTGGATCGGCAGGAGTCGCATCCTTAATCCTCGGACGCGGATTTCAGGCCCAGCCTCGCGGACACGCGAAGCTGAACGTTCCGTCCGAAAACGAGAATATCGGGGGAAAAGCAGAGATAAAAAGAACAGCCTGCGCAGTGAGGGTTTTTGGGAAGTTTATGTTCACGCCCATCTTTCAGGACTGATTTGAATATTTTCCGGCGTCGCTTCGTCGTTCTCGGTCTTTTGACAGCGCGACACTGCGCTGCGGCGCGGCGCACAAACTCACCGTCAACGTTTGTTTTCACACTCGTGGGAACGACTGCTCCCTCTGGATTACTCGACTCGCGATCCGCGCACTTCGCTCGGTGTGTACTTTTCTGAAACGCCTGTGACCCTGTGTTCGTAATGTGGGCCATTCGAATGAAAGAGGATGCAGTAGAGCGTGGTTTATTAGCTCGTTGGTCGATTTCACTGGGCGCTCGACTCTCGTGGATTTAAGTTTCCCTCGCGTGTTCGACGGAAGTCGAGCCAGCGTTGAGCGCTGAAGTGAAAGATCTCTGATTTCTTGGGGTTGACGACCGGCGCGATTTTCCGTTCCTGATGGTGAGAACTGAGCAACCCTGAACTACTGCTGGTGGAATGACGAGAGAAATGCGCTTTCGAGAATGCACGTTGTCTGCAACAATTTCGATTATCTGCTCTGCTTCGACTCCCGTCCCCATCAGCCAGCTTCCAGAACAAAGCCGGGAAGATTTGAAAGATGAATGGACGAGTAAAAAGATCCATTGGAGCTCGAGGGGAGTATCAATATCAGCAAATCAACGTCGTTATCGGTCCAAGGGATGTCGTGGCGAGTAGAGAATCTACGAGGAATTTCAGATAAGAATGACTGCTGTCTCCCAGCTCTCCTCAGGATCCTTGACTCGTCAGCAAAGTGATGTCTTCACGAGCTAAACCTTCGCTCGGCGGGCGTTATAGAGGATGGGCTCGCACGCAAGTTGAGACAAAAAGAAATCTGAAAGCAATGTCGAAAAGATTGGTCGTCGTTTCCATCGCCGTTCCCCTATCTTCTCTGGACGAAGGAGGAAGAATGGAGAGGAGAGGAGAGAGGATACAGATACGAACCATTGAGGTTCGTGACCGAACAAGCCGGTGCCAGAAGGGAGACCGAGAAAGCAAGAGATAAAACGAGACGAAAGGAGGAAAACTTAAACCCGATCTAGGCTTGATCCCGGAGTCTCCGCAGTGAGTTTCAGATGGCGACAACGTGGAAAGCGTTCTTAAGATTTATTAGCCGGTTCGATTGCGAAAGTGGAATGGGAGGCGAGAACTTCGAGACGAAACCGAACATCAAAGAGTGAGGAACGAGTCCACAAAGACAAGATTGTACGGCGCTCCTTTCAATCTCACGTAAATAACGGTTACCAATAAGCGAGCAGACGTTATCCGAAGAAGGAAGCATGCCAGGAGGCGAAGAAAAACAGGAACAAAAATAACAGCGGGGCCGCCGACGCAAAAGTTGCCTGCCTTCAGTCACCTTGAGCCATCTCCAGCCGCTTTCGGATCAGATGTGATTCCAATACTAAATATTCTCTCAAACGGAAAGTGAGAGACAGACGGATAGAGGCGGCATGAAAAACTGGAGAAGGCGAGATAGGGGAAGACGACGAATGAATAGAGGGGCACGAAGAAGAGCAGAGATCAGGCGGAGCAGTCAGACGGAGAATGATAGTGCTCGACGGAGAACAAGTGAAGGAAGGCAAGCAGGCCCGCGGACGGGCGGACAGCCGGGCGGGACGGGTGGTCGGGTGGGCAGGGAAAGTATGCGAGAGAAGAGACAGAAGAACGCGAACACTTAGATAAGAAATAACATTGCCTCCAGCAGCTAATTCCCCCTCCCCCCGTCCCCTTCCCCCCTCATCCTATTCTTACTCTCGCTCGTTGCCCGGAATATCCTCTCATCCTCTCTTCGCTCAAACGCGGTCTCATCGACTCCTCCTGCAATGCATCTGATTCGTTTTTCCTTTCCTGTGCGGCAATTGCATGCTAGATTCTCCTGATTTCTCAATCTCCACCTTTGGTCAAGTTCGGAAAAGTTATCCTCCTCGTGGTCCCTCCACTATCTCCTGTATGTCCAGATCAGTTTATACTCCCATCCCTAAGAGGGGAATCCGCCACGGCAACGTATGTATTGCATCTCCTGGCACGCTACCTCGTCCTTCGTATCGAGACTCCGTCTGCGAAACCCCGATGTGATTTCTCTGCTTCACTCGAGGTACCGTCAGATGGTTCTCCCACTACACAATGTGAGGCATCTTGTTTTCTGTTCTAACTCCTCGGTGCTTTCGTCAGGTCGGATGTCTTGATGTACACTCTCGGTGATCCGCCGTTCTTCGTTGCGCTGAAGCGTTGGGGAAACATTGAGCTTTCCCCTCTTTTTCAGTTTCGTTCATAGAGTTGAGTTTAGGTAATTTAATTATTCGGCGAGGTTGCTTCCTGCTGGAATCGGATGTCTGTTCTATCATGTTCATGGATATCGCCCACGGATCATTTCGAAATTCCGACCCACGGAAGCTCTGACTTTCTCAGAGCAGATCTGCCTTCCTTCCACGAGTTCCGGCAGCTAACAAACCTACTCAACTAACTCTTTTCCGGCTGAATTTCCTGCTGTATTGGGTACCCGACTTCAACGCCGTTTGCAGTCCACTGACATAGCTTTTGGAGGCCGCCTCCATATCGGATCCAGCGATCCATTTCTCTGCTGGTGCTCACGGTGTTGTTGTACGACTTCCATGGCCGCTTCGACCCACGCTCCCTTTCCTCGTATCTATCTCAGTACATTCTGCCCATCGTTCCACCGGCTCATAAATCTCCCCTCAGATCGACGACGCTCTGAGGCAGTGCAACAGCTCAAGGCTGTTTCTCGTGCGACGAAAAGCGGAACACAAGAAACAGGAGTAATGGAGATTTAGAGATGGACCCCTTCCTCACGAAGGTCGACTGCCGCAGAAATCTTCGCAACAGCCAACGCAACCTCAATCAGAGCCACCAGGGGAACAACTACAACAATCTTTGTTGGTTCGTTTGCTCCCTTCGTCCTGATTGTCCTTGTGCATCACCATCATCATCACTGTCCGCGTGTGTGCGGGTGGATGTGTGCACAGGAAAAGTTTTTTCTCCGCGTTCTCGTCTCTGGAAAAGTAGCGCGCGCTCCAGCAGTTATGGAAGTCGTCGTTGTCGTCAAATTTTCCTGTTCCTCGTTCCTTCCCTCTCTCGGACGTGTTCCTCTGCCTGCTTCCTGCGACCGCTCGCGGTCGTCATCGCCGACGTCGGGGGAACGCCGTCCGGAAATAGTGAACGCAACTCAAATTTCTCTCTTACGTGTTCGACATGACGAAATTTTGGGATTCCTTCTGACGTCAGCTTGAACTCTGCAGAAGAATGAAGCCTCGAGGAGAATTCCAACAAGCCACTGATATAGGTCCGCCGAGGAGTATTTGTCGCTCCGAGGTCGACAGCCAGTCAATTTACAAAGCGAACAAATCACAGAATATCTGAGCGAACGACTTCGAGTTTGACGGAATTACCGACTCTGTTCCGTCTCTGGATAGTTTCACGATGGTCAGGGGGTAAATGGGACCATTGTCATCCGCAACTTCACGATATGGACATGGGTAATTGAGTGGAAATGGAAATCGCGCCGAGAGGACCTTCGATGTCCATCCGTCGAAACTCGGTCGAGTTTCCGTTGAACGACAGCTTGATGTTCATGAGTTCAATACTCTTTAAAAACTCCGCCCTCCACAGTCAGCAAAGCTGAAATCAAAGCGAGGTGATAGCCGGCTTCTTGGAGCTGTCGGCACGTCTCCTGCAGATCACGATGATAATTTCGAGCGGTGCTTCCACATTCACGAGCGGAAGGTCGTCGCTCCGCACTCCAGTTGAATTCCCCTGCATTTGTGCCATTATACAAGTGGTATTATCGGCGTTCATCACCTCTGAGGAATGAGGAGGAGGAATTCTTCGAAGGCCGGAGCTACTGATTGGTGACAAGGAAATGAAACAGCCCATTCCGGAGTCAGGGGCAGAAAATAAGCGCGCTGTTTACGATAAGCTCTTCGCGGAAGAGGACGATACTCTGCAGAGGAGGGAGAGGAGATGATATTTTTCCGGAGCACGCATTGTGTGCATCAAAACGTTTTCGCATGGTTTCATACCGTTTTTGATCGTTGAGCCGAATCCAAGTATGCTCCTGATTCACTGCTTGAGAGAATAATGAACGAACTGATGACCGGGGTAAGACTCAATTCTCCTCTCTAAAACAACTGTCTATCGTTTCAGGTGAGTTCTTTCGACTGTGGTACACATCTGGATAAGTTTGTAGTGTTTCTAGCTCCTGAGTGAATGCCATCCTGGATATTACGCTGAAGAATTCGATAGCTGCCGTTCGGAGTGAGGCCCATGTTCATGGAGTTCCACGGTACAGTGAGACTGTTACGATTCTGATTAGTTCATCCGATCGTTCTCCTGGTCCGTCCCATGTAAGCTCGGACCGTAGTATAAAGTATAAAGGATGTCGCAGGATCGAAGTGCTCGAGGCGCTTCGATAGCCGGAAAGCAGTTGGATAGAAGAAAGTGAGGGCCTGGACGAGAAGAGGGTGGACAAGCCCAGTTGATTGATCTACGCGAAAGTGTCACTCCACCTCTTCTTCAAGCCTTCATCATTCGTCACTGAATAAACGAATGATTGCGGAATGGTAGCAACAGCAACGATACGGCAAGCGGGTGAACGAATCATTGGGTTCGTCTTTGGGCCCTCGGGCTCAGTCGGTCGTACAGGCAGGAAGGTTTGAGAGCGAGGGTCATCATTTGCACCCGAGATCCTATCGGGCGCTTCTGAACTTTTCGGATCCCGTATACATCGAACACGCTCTTGAGCTCTCTGTCACCATCGAGCGTAAAGGACTCTACTCAGGATCACATAGTCACTCCAAAGGGACACCAACGCAGAAGTTCAGAAGGATGAACGAAGTTTTGAATTTTTTACTCGAATGAGAAAACTTCGTTGACGCGCAGAATAGCATATCTAAGGTTGAGCAGGAAAACAGAGAGAGAGAGAGAGTAATCAAATGGAGGCGATAGCGTAGAGGGAGATTTGATCCTCTAATGCCGCTGGTTCTTCTCCTCCGTTTTTTCCCTCTCCCTCTTTGTCTTTAGGGGCCTCTCACCCTTTTCTTCTGCCTGTTCCCTCGTTTTCCCGCCGTTTTCTCCCCCTACTGGCCCTTTCCTCTGCTTTTACACCCTCTCTGGCTGTACTAAGCTGGTCGGTAGCGTTTCATCCAGTCAGTAAGCCAGCTAGACGTTACCACTTCTCTTGGCTCTTCTTCCTCTGGAGAGACCATTCTCTCATTTATCAAATATATTTTGCCCCCTTCTTCTTCTCTCGGAGTGCCCTCTTCCTCTCAATCTCCTTTCTGTGTCCTGTTTTCTCTGCTCTCCTCCGCCACCTCCCACACTCGGTCGGTTGGTTATCCTTGCGAGTGTCTAGCCTACATGTTCGTACCGCCTTCCCTTCTTTCTGAAGCTCTCCTTAAATAGAGGACACGAAATGAGCGACTCTCGCTCATCGGCCAACTCCTAGACTGGCCGAGCGGCCTGCCGGCCGGCTGGCTGAGTGACTGACTACCAGACCCTGATGAGCTTCACACTTTCCTCGACGCTTTCTATCTTTTTCTTCCTCTCTTCCTCATTCTACCACTTCTCTGTCGTCTATTGTCTTGTGTCCCGCTCCTCCGCTCTCTTTACCGTCTCTTGTATCCCATTCCTCCTGTTCCTCCTCCCATCCACGATGGGGGGAGGGGGACATGGGGGTCTTCGCCCTCCGCCCGCGTTCCGGACTTCTTCTCTGAGGCACTTAGTTAATAGTCGGCCAGTTGGTGTGTCCTGTTTCTCTTACTCGGAAACGTTCCGCAGACGTAGAATCAGTCGACCAGGCGAGCGAACAATCAAGGCCGACGGCTTGACGGTGCACGAAGGTGTTCCCGAATGTGTTTTGGGCATTTCCTGCGTTGGAGCAAGAATACACCCGAAGGTCCGAATCTTTTAGGTTGAGGAGGTGAGCCTGTTCGGAAAGTCAGAGGAGGTGCAGGGGAAGGGTTGGACGGATGGCGATCGGCGCCCGAAATGCAGCAGAGGAAAGAAGAGGCGAGTGCATATACAAAGTTGCAGGTGTTATTCACTGAACGCCTTGTGTTGCCTCGGCGCGCGCGCTGTATCCTCTTCTACGCCCAGCAAGCTTGTGCGCAAACGGCGTTCTCGCAGTAGAGCCTCCACCTCCTCATCCTCCGCGTCGGGGGCTTCTCCTTCCTCCTCCTGCTTCGGAGGAGACGACGGCGGCAGCGGCGGGCCAAAACTCTTGTTCTATAGAAGTCGAGGTTGAATGCAAATTTATTCCGTAACAAGCCTCCTCGTCGCGTTTGGTCGTCTGTCTCTCTCCTCGCTTCTCCTCATTGCTTGGAACGGTACTCCCTCGTCCCTCTCACTACCAGGCCGGGCGGGCTCAAATGGCGCTCTCTGATCGTTTCCTGGTTTCTCGCGCAGCACTTCCCGCGCCGAGTCTTTTTCTCCAGCACCAGCAGCTACCGCCAAGCCGTCGCCGAGCAAGACCTATTCCAGAGAACAATTGTTTCGTTTCCGTTGTGTGCGGGAAACAACAACGAGGGACGAGATTAGAGACCAGGCATTGGCCAAGTCATAGAGGAGACAAGCCTTATCAAGGACCAATCGAGTTTTTCTTCCGCGGAAACACCTCGGACAGGCGGTGCTACACAGATTCCATGGATATTCAGAGAAAAGCCAAAACCCGAAACTATCGGAGGACTTCAGGCTATCAAACGATAGATTCGACGCGAATGACAACCGGATAGGCAGAACTGGTACGAGTATTGATCAGATCATGTGTTAGGAACCGGGTGATCTGAGCTGGCTCGGTGTTCGCTGCGCGCGTTGTGGAAGAGTGCATTTCTTGCGGGGTCGAGTTTGGGGGAAAGCGCTCTCCGGATATGAGCCAAGCTCGCAAGAGGAAACTCGCTTCTCAGAAAGCTTTTAAAAGGAAAACCCAGTCAGTGCCTCTGGTGAATATTGTATGGCTTTGGAGAAGATGCTCTATATACAGATACACAGTCGAAACATATCGGCCTCAACCCGTCTAGATACGCTGTCCATACGGATACGGCAACTTCACGTCCGATGTTCAGCCGCCTTGCCGCTCACTCACACCAGTGATTGCGAACGTTCCTCGGTCGCTTGGAGGTTAGCAACGCACGGCCGGTCGAGCGAGCCGCCGGCTTGGAGGGTTTCTTATTTCGTTCGTAGTCAGACAAGAAATCTCCTGCAGCTGTTCGTGGGTTCTTCGTCGGCGGGCAAGCGGAGAGGCCGAGCGAGAGTATGAAGAGCCCACCACCGAGTATGACCGGCTTGCCGGCCGGTCTGGCAAGCCGGCCGACCGGCTGACCGACCGGTGAAGTGAGCAACCACACAAGAATGCGAACGGTTGCAGGAATTTTAACCTCAAACGTCTTCCCAAGATAAAAACGGCGCTCTGGATTTTCATACGTTTGACTGCGGCATCGGGGAAGGCCGCTTCTAGCCTCGAGAGGAAGCAAGCCATCCAGCCATACCACACAACAAAACCGTCGTTTTTGATTTCATGAAATGAACCTTCCTTCGAACCAACATTCTTCATAGATGGGATCGCAATCAACAGGCAAGTCCAGAACCCGTTCAGCTCCTTCTCGCCAAAGGCTGCCATTCAGGGCGAATTTCAAGCAGGTCTTGTTTCCCAAAAATCTTGATAGTCCAGCAGGTGATTGTCAGAAGTGGACGAATGATTCGTTTGTGGCTCTCCAAGGATCGATTTCCGTGACTCCGCAAACGGAAGGATTGTAATGGGTAACAACCAGCAAAAGAGAGGGAGAGAGAGAGAAAGGGACAGGGATTGTGGGCGAGGAAGAGGAGGGTCATAGGTCCATTCGATTTGGTCACTGACGGCACTCACGGGTTCGTGCATTCGCCGGCCGCAACGAACGACATGTGAACGCGAGAGATATAGAAGTGCATCGACGTGATCTGACGTTCAAGGACAGCTGTCCGTTCGTCGAGTGGCCGGCGGGAAGGGTCACACGCTATGAGCCTCAGAACGCTCGCCTGCGTGCTGGTCCGCCCGCAGCGCGCACGATCGAGGTACCAAGCGGCAACATTGGCGGCGACGGCGAGGGTGAGCGGCCAGATGGGGTGAAGTGATGCTATCAATTTACAAATTGCGATCACGTTGCAACTGGGCCGTCCAACCAGTCAAAGCGTGCCTGGCGGCCCGGTGGCCGGGCAGCGAAAGAGCTTGACTCTGAGAGTCAACTGAGCCACCAGCGAGTGAGCATGGTGTACGAATTCCAGAAACGTTTTGAGGTATTCATGACCACGGCACCGTTGCGTCACGCTTCTGCTGTACTCCAGTTCACTTTCGTGTCGAGTGGGTCTGTGGTCCACTCGGTTCGGTTGTCTGGCTTGGCTGATGGTAGCACGACTCGGTTTGTCCCGCACTCGGTCAGTTCCACAGCTGGAGCTACTTCGATTGACTGGGAGCCCCCTTTCGAAAGCTCCAAGAGTTGGCACGACCGAGACGCTGAGCTCTCGCTGTGGAAAAAGGGGTATGGAAGATGAGGAAAGGGAAGGAACGGGAAGAATGATGGAGATAATAACAGTTAATTCCTTAATTATTGAAAATCATTGATTGCGAAAATGACGGCGGTTGTCTACAAATTACGTACTGCGGCATCCGAAGGTGCTGCTCAGTTGTGGCAGGGCCTTGCGAGAGTGCCGAAAGGTCGAATCCTAGATGCTGATGAATTGCTCGGCTCCAACGGTTACCCCTTGCCTATATCGAGGGTGTTCGCGGTGAAAGTGCGTTGCACGGCACCGCCAAGAATCTTAGAGCGTGATGGCACACATTCAGACGACCTAGCGATACGATGTTGTCGACTCAACTGCCTGTCCTTGAGCCCGGGATATGTTCGAGACAGTCGAAATCTACCGTAGGTCATCGGTGGTAGTTTATACAGGCATTCTGCATTATGGATTAAGTACTGTCGTCCTCACATGCGATGACTGGCCGAATACGTGGATCGCGAAGTCCTCATGAGATCATTCTTCCATCCTCAGTGTTGACCGAAGCCTGAACTCCCCTGGCGGAACGCCCCCTCCGCCCTCTTCGTCCCCACGGTACGCCCTCGTTTGTACTGATGGGATATTTTCTCCAATGGCTAGCCAACAGATACCTAAAAAAAGACTCGGGGTCGAGGATATCGGGCTGCGGGAGGTCTCTCCACGGTTGGGATTACGAAGCTGGTGACGTATCTTCGAGCCACACTTCTACTCAACCTTCCGTTTCTCGAAAGAGGAACTCCTAAATTGTGCACCTAATTATTCCTCCGTTTGTTACCAAAGATTTGGTGGTGTTATTCCATGAAGTTCAAAGCTCCGCGAAGTTTGCGCTCAGCGCATACACGGGAAAAACCTAGAAGGTCTTCAGTCGGATCTTTGGTGCAGGATACCGAGAGAGCGTCACCAAGATGACCTCGAGTCGCGCCCAAGCTCCAAACCGCCATTGCTGAGCATTGGAAATGTGATGCATCTCCTGTAACTCATTGTCTTTCGATAATGTGCATGTTGATCCTCCTCGCGCGCCAGAGCCAACCGTTCAAAAGAATCGTCGCGTAGAAGACTCGGCAACCATTCAAACCCGAA
The DNA here is from genome assembly GCA_028455905.1 of Neoseiulus californicus. Classification (NCBI taxonomy): domain Eukaryota; kingdom Metazoa; phylum Arthropoda; class Arachnida; order Mesostigmata; family Phytoseiidae; genus Neoseiulus; species Neoseiulus californicus. The sequence continues at coordinate 6,016,715 of JAMQGS010000008.1, forward strand.
CAAATGACCGACCGAACGACTGACCACTCGTCTACAAACTCGCCGGGCTGTGGTGGAGCAGGCGGATTGATTATGTGTGTTCTCTCCGCCGACGGTCTTTGTCTGCTACGAAGGGCGAGTAGTGTCGAGCAGTTCTCCGGATGAGTTCGTTCCGTCGCCCTCGTGTGCGGCGAGTCGAGTGAATCAGTAAACATAGTAGTAGAGACGGTCGGATAGACGGATGCACGGACGGAATGAAGTGCGCAAAGCTGAGGTTAATGCTTGTTTACCGGTTGAATGGCTCGCGAGCACACGGCTGCTTGCAGCGGGATTCCAGAGCTGTCAATTATGCTAAGAGCGGCTCGGAACAAATGCGATGTCGGAAGCGATCCGCATACACACGGAGTTACTCTCGTCTCACCCGCTCGCTCGCTTGCTCAGAGTGCAACGTGGTGGTGATGCGGCCGCGTCAGTTCTATCCTCGCGGAGTCCTGAGGAAGTCTCAGCGCGCTCTCACTTGCCACTCACCGCTACGTTGAGAAACGAGACGCGTGCATAGGAAGAATAAGACACAGAGAAGGGTGTCACATGACGATTTCCCTGAGGAGTTTTTCCTGTCTACGCGAGAACAGGCGGCGAGAAATCTCCCGTCCATGGAGTCGTTTCGGGTCGCGCGTTGCAACTGCTAGCAGCTACGACAGAGCGCGATTCCGGGCAAAAGTCACAGCGGAAACAATCTCGAAGCTTCTGAAAAACATTTTCTACAGTGAGAGACGGTCGGTGGCCAGGCTCGAACAGTCAGCCGGTCGTAAGTGAATTTTGTCGAAAAGACACCCGGAATAGAAGTGTCACGCCTCATTAGCGGACGAATTTGCGCCGGGGCGGGATACTCCAAACGCTTAAATCGAACGCTTTCAACTTCTTCTTGCAAACGACCGCTGGAGGCATTTTATACAAATGGTTCGATTCTTGCTCGCGCCGAATTTCCACTCGAGACTCCGGAGGGAAAACTAAGCGACACCGTCGACGAGGAGATTAACCGGCTTCGGCAGCTCTCTCAGTGGCCCCATTGAATAATTATCCACGCTTTTCTTGAAATCGAAGGAAATTCCGATATCATTCGAACGAAACACTAGATCTGAGCAGAGTTTGTTGCCCCGAAGCGGGAGTGGGATTGAGCCCGCTCGAGGCCAAGCGTTCTTTGATGGAATCTAGGAGCGACCGACGGGGGCGACGACAACGGGAGCTGATTATACCAAACAAAAGAAATCTCCATCGTCAGGACTTGATGTTAACCGTTTTATGCAAAGAGCGGCTACTCAGTTGAAGGGAGGCGCTTGGGGACTAAGTCTCGTTTAAATTCGCCTCAGCTGTTCATCCGCATTAGTTCGCAAGAGAAGCAGAGAGCGTCTCCGGCTGGAGCGAGAGTAGGATAAAATTTGCGGTGTGGCGCGAAGTGAAGTCCTCTTTAGCGGTCTCTCTCTCTCTTCATCTCCCTTCCTCTCATTATCTTCCTTCCTTTCTCCCTCTGGCATGTATGCATGGGGCTTCAGGGGCTGGCTCTGCATGAGCATGGGCTCCGTCGGAGACTTCACGTTCTCGGAGCCCCATCCAGAAGGGGCCGTAGGTCGACGAGGGAGGCGAATCGCTATGGGCCGATAGCGAGCGCAATACGGGTCGCCGACATTCTCGCTCCGTGGTCGTTGCCACTACTGTAGTCGTTGTTACGGTCACTGTTATCGTTGTTGTTGTTGTTGTCGTCGTCGTGGTCGCGGTCGCGGTCGTCGTCTACATCGATGTCCTACCTCGTCCACTTCGGGTACGACGGCTAGAAGGGAGGAGCAAAAGAGGCAAGCAAGATAAAGACCGGTGGAACAGGTTGATATATCGGGCTAGCTTCTAGCTATCGTCGCGATGGCCCATCGATCAGTCAAATACCTTCAAGGATAGTTCCTTGTGACACAAAAAAAAAAAACATATTTACCATTAGCGAACTGCCAACTTCTTTGCTGCGGAACGAACGAAAACAGAGAGGACCACAAATAGAAAGCTCGAGCATAGCTTTCTGCATCACGCGCGGTGAGGTTCGGTGAGCCAAGCAGGGAACGCAATCAAGAACGAAGGAAAAAGGATGGAGTACAACAGCAACAACACCAACGACGACGGCGACGACAACGACAACAGCCACCCTGACAACGACAAGCCCGGTGAAAGTAGACTCAACAGCGGCGGACTCGCCCGAGGCTGGAGGAATCTCTCTGGTGCAACGGATATGACCTCCTGCTTTGTGGGAGAACGGCGACGACGACGACGACAACACCAACAACGACCATCACTACCACTACGGCCATCACAGTTGCCGGCAACGACGACGACGACAGCCATAAGCACCGACAGCTATCACCCTATTGGTGATGGACGAAGGATTCCACCTGGATGAGGGAACGACAGTCGACGGCACATCGAGCCAACATGGAACCCGAGGAACCCAGTGCGCTCCGACGAACGCTAGGGTTTCTAGCATCTCATTGGAGTTGGAATCCTGGACACGGGGGAATCGATCGGGACGATTACCGGATCGAGGCAGTCTTCGCTCTGTAAATTCAACATGTGCGGTTGTGCGGGCAGAAGAGCACGCTGCTGTACAGGCGCATCGAACAGCAACCAAACAGAAAAGCTGAGAGACGGTATAGCCGTGTGGCGAATGGCTCGCCAGCCATCCAGTCAGGCATCGTTGATGTGATCTTCGTCGCAGCAGCAGCAGCGAGCAGACAAATGCAGACAGGCGATACTTGGTTCGCGTAAGCGAAGGAGCGTACTCACACACACTCATCAAGCACCATCATAGCCGCCCGCGCCATCAATTCGGATGGACTTCACGTAACCCATTCGGGGTAAGTCGAAGGATGACGACGACAATGGCCGACACCACGAACGGCCGGCAACAACTGCCCCTGAGATCCACAGAGAGCAATCATCCAATGGAAGAACTTTCGGCCATGGGATCACCAGACCCCAGCCGTGTAGCCCTAAACGCAGCTAGGAAAAGGTCGGATGCACCCGTGCACCCGAGACACTCATGGACACAAAACCCACGGAGACAACGAGAGGATTTCCTCGCCGCGACGCGGGAGAAGGGGTGGGGGCTTCTCCCGACCGAAGTTTTTCATTTCCGCGGCCTGCCGCTTTCTATCAAGTGGTCATCAGTCCAAGCATGACATCGAGGTCATCAATTAACGCGTCCGACGAGTTGGGTGACGCGGCGGTCATCGTTTGCACTCGCGTGAGGGCCTAACAACAGGCTCGTCGGAAAAGGCTCTGTTGCTTTCCTCTTTGTCTGCGTGGCCAGTGGCCACTGGCCAGGGTACGAGGGCGGACAGGCAAGCCTATGCGTGCGTCCGTGCATAGTGGACTGCGACACTGAACGAGCGAAATGTGAGACAGCCAGCCAGCCAACAGCCAGCCAGGAAACCCGTCACCCGACTGGTGACCACACGAAGTCTGTCGAGAACAGCTGCTCGTCCTACGAACGAGTTTGCTTTCTTGATTCTTTGCTTGCTTGCTTGCTCGCTCGCTGGCTCGCTTTCATTCCTCACCCTCCACCCACCGCTGGTCTGCTGACTCGTTGGCGAACCCGGTCCGGTCGAGTTTGACATTGTAGGGCTGGCCCTGGCCATATAGTCAGTAACGACTTTATGCCTCAGTCGCCTTTACGGCCCCTAGTTGCTGCTGCTGCTGCTGCTACTACTACCTCCGCTGCTTCTGTTGTTGCTACTTCTGCCGCCGGCGCCGTAGCATACCTTCCGAGCTCGTAATAGGCCCCGAGCTCTCGGACGTCCCAGTCGCTTCCCCTTCAAGAGGGGATGTCGAACCTCAACATCGTCGTTCAACGACATTCTTCGAACCGCCGCTCTCAGCTCTTTGTTCAAGCTCCGCGTATCCATCCCAAGACTCGCTTATTACAAGACTACGACACATCTCTTCTACTACTGCCTTGAGAATCATTGTCCACATCTATTCCTGTTTCCCCTCGTCTCCGACGTCCTTCAAATCGGGACCTGTTCGGCGCGATCGAGATCGTCTGATACGCTTCATTTACGAAAGATTGGACTCCCATGGCGGGAACGCAACAGACGCGATCTACGGCCATCGTGAATCGCGACTACATGTTCTAACGGATCTCGGTTGTCTCGAAGCCGCCCGAATCGACTTCTCACTCGAACCATCGCTCGACCGGTCGGGCGGGTGGTTTTCTGAACGCCCGGACGCCCAACCGGCTGACTGACTCGCTGGGTGTCCGGCTGAGCCTGGTTCTTCTTTGTGCCACTCCAGAGAACCAGTCAGCCGACCAATCCAATCCGCGTTGTCAATAAATCTTGAGTTCGGTGAATCCTCCTTCTATCGGGGCTCAGAGTGAGAGACAGCAATGGAGGAGATTCCCCGGCGGCGGCGGCGGCGGCGGAGCCAATCGGCAATGCCTTCACAACCGGTGCTGCAGGCGAACGTTCAGTGGCTTTACTTAGAACTGCCGAAGCGCTCGCTCCACCGGAAGCAGCGATGGAGAGCCGGTGTCGTGGGGAGAACCTACGTACCCATGTATGTACGGAAGTTTCTAGGTACGTACGTGCCAACGTACAGGCGCAACTACCTGCCAATGTAACCGCGGCCCGACGCTGGCTGTACTTTGGGAGAGCGGTCGCCGATCGTCGCCACGTCGTCGTCGCTGTTGCCGATGTATGTACTGCGCTTTTCTCGCAACTTGTCCAATGAGTTCGCATGAAGGTCGTCAGCTCCTCAGCCCTGAGCCTTCGGGTAACCTCCTGGCGGCTTAGCATTGAATATAAGGGCCGGGCTTCTGGTCGGTAGAAGCCAGTTCAAGCGCGCGTGTTCGCTCAGCAGAGTGATGCTCATGGATGGCAAGCGTTCCACATGTACTGCTAATTGACTCTGCTGTCATCCTCGTTGTTCTCCTCCTCTCCTGGTCCGTTTGTGTCCTCCCCTCCGGTTGAGCGGTTAGCATTGGAAACGTGTCCGGCTCATGAACTGAAGACGAGTGAAAGAATGGCTCCCTCGCGAATCTTCCGGAGATGACTCTGGTGGAGTGAGCTGAGGTAGGACAGGTGGAGAGGGTTGGACTGAGGTGGGTAGGAACCGAGTCTCTTGGCAGAAAAGGTGAAAAAAGGACGAGAACGCGGGCGAGATGAACGCAGAGGTTTTTGCTGCTCGGCGGTGAGGAATTCAACAGAGGATGCAAGACAACGACAACGACGACGACGTCGCCACCGACAACAACGCGGACTGTGGCAGGACACATTTTTGGAGAGTTCACAATGGCCCTGGATCTTGTCATTACTACGAGACAGTTCCCACAGAAAGCAGCCGCCTCAGCACTCTCCGGGATTCCAACGGAAGCGCATGCCGCCATGGCAAGCAGCACGGCCTTGCTTTTCGCTTGCCTTGCCGCCATTGCGGCTTAGTTGCCCGTCGTCGTCGCGATGGCGGGAATACCTCGCCCGCCATTAATGGGTAGTGTGAGCTCGGCAGCCATCCCGCTTCGATTGCGCGAGACAACGTCGTGGAGCGCTTGCCGGAGACTCGGTGAGTGTTCCTCCCGGATCGCTTCCCTAAATAATTCCTCGAGTTGTCCTCCTGTTCCGATGCCGAGCTCTGCGGAAACCGCATACAATCACAAAGTTTGATTTGAGTCTAGAAACACAGTCTGTCGGAAACTTGAGCACTTGGAAGCAAAGCTGGGCTCCGACATCAATAACCGCGACAACGACGACGACAGCTGCGTCGTCACGCAGCCGCGTGACGGCACAAAGGCATTCTTCGAGTTGTGAACAACGGCCACGGCCTCGCAGAGTAGCCGAGTCAGCTTCGTTCGACCGATTTGAATGTGTCATATTTCACTCGGAATAAATTATTGCACTCTCCTTCGTATGCTCGCCCTTTCCCCACGGCTTCCGTTGTCCTGAAACGGGAAAAAGAGGGAACGAGAGAGAACCTGAAGAGGAGAGACATGAAAACACCAAACACCCCTCCTCAGGTAATGTTCAGCAGTGCGCTCGCAAGAGCTTCCAAAAAACGCACCGAGTCATTTTGTTGAGAACAGATAGGATCTGGCCCACTCGTGGAGGAAATAGTCTCCTCTCTATCTCCCTTGCGGGATCTGCGCGCTTGCAACAAATTAAAGTTCGTGTTCCTACTCACCGAAGTGCAAGCGCAGTTTTCTCTCGGTTGCTCTAGTAGTGGGCTCTTGGAATAGAGGCGACAACCTCGCCTAGAGAATCGATGGCGCACCTCCGCCCGCTTCCTCAGCAACAGACGGACGATCAGATAACAGAGTTCGGAGCGGGGAGGATGGGAATAAGTTTTCTCTTTTCGAACGAGATGAGAACGTCGTTTGTTTCACGTCAAATGCGGCGCTGGTGGTCTGGTCAGGGAGCTGAGACCGGGTATACGATTCGTTCGAGATCTAGATTAACGCCAAGACTTCATTATCCAAGAAGGTAGCGGACCGCGGAGGCTCACCTTATCTGACCGAGCTTACTTGCCGGTCAAAACTCTTAGTCTGCGAAAAAGATTAACTTGGCGGAAGAGATTTATAAACGAGAGAACACTTTTGGCTAGCGGAACCCCGGGCCTTGGCGAGCTGCCTCACTCACTGAGACCGGGAGGAACGGATTCGCTATCCCTGCCAAGGCTCAGATCGATTCGAACGGCCAACTTCTCGCGGGAAACAGAAGTGGCAGAGGCCTCCTTGGGCAGTAGGTGATTTTGGAAGAACGCGAGTCAGTTTCCATGGGAGAAAGACGATTCCGACATCCCGAATTCACAAACGAATGTTCACAATCAATTTTAAAGTTGGAAATAGAGGTTTTGTCGGAGAAATTCTGATTTTCTTGGCGGAACCCAAGAAAGAATCAGCGCCCGCGCTCTGGAGGAGGCGAACCAGCCGGCGGAAGCGATACTATTTGTGAGTAAAAATTCTGCGCACGCGAGCCCCGGTTTCTCTCGTTTCGCGGGAGGAACCAAAGAGAATCGGGAACCACGAAGTGTTCCAAAAGTCATTCCACATCGTACTTCCTGGGCTCAGAAGGAAATAAGGTTCCCGCGGATCCTCGAGACGGACTCTCGAAGTTCATACTCATTTAACCTTTGATCTTGCATACTATGTACATCGTATGGTGCCGAGGACTCGGTCCCCGTGGCAAACTTTCGTATGCCCGTGTCAGCTGCCATCGCTGGTGACAGTACAAGTTTTTTTCGTTACCGCTTGGACCTGTATGATACGATCGATCGATAGAGGAATCGATCGATCGATAGACCGATCCATTCGGGAGCGGCGAGCGCAGAAGCGGGACGGAAATGCACAGCTGAAGCCGGGGTGGAAAAATACGCAGACCATCAACTCTGCGAGTTCTGAAAGAGGAACAACCCTCCCTCTTTCTCGGTTATCGACTCACTCAGCTCGAACACCCAGACGAACTTGGGCTCATAACAAGGAATGGGTCCGCTTGGAACATTTTGTTTGCTCGGCCCCGTGCTGGCGACAGAGGCTGTGTGTAGTGTAGTGGTTGATAATCTTTCAGCAAACAAGAACGTCTCGCGACAAAAGACATTATTTGACACCTCCATAATAGACCCGACACGGCTGGTGTGAGAATGCCTCCCCTCGTCCATTCCGGAGACACAGAGCGAGGGAGAGTGAGAGCGAGGACGAGAACAGAAGGAGATGAGAGTTCCTTACGCTCACAACGCGGCGATGATTTTCTCGTATCACGCTCGTCGATGACACGCCGAACATCACAGTGGCACTCACGGCCATTCGCTTACCCTCGACGGCTTCCACGTTGACCAGCTCCGCAACATCTCCATGAACTCGTACCCGCAAACTTTGTTTAGGACATTGGGAAGCCCGATAAACAGGAATCAGTTTTAAGATTGAAGAACATGCGCACGTCGGCGAGGAAATGAGCGCATTTTCTCCTCTGAAAAAAAGAGAAGGGTTGAGGGAAAATGGAAAGAATGAGGGACGTGCATGTCTACGCAAGATGAGCTGCGTTCTTCGGAGCGTTGATGAACTCTCAAAAGATCTTTCGCCGTCGGAGGAAAGTTCCATTGATTGGGGTCTTCAAGTTAGGGAACCGTCGATAATGGACTAGCGAGTCGTTGGTGAGGATGACTGACGTGAAGAGCTATCGGTAGCCTGGATGACTCGCTAACGCTTTCGAGGGTCTTCAAAGAAAAAGAAAAAGGACTCAAGGGAAAATTTCACGAGGATAGCGAATAGAGGCCAAGTCGCGAAACATCAGTGTCGAGCATCTTTCATGAAAACCCAGGAGACCCAGTGACAGATCGTCGTGCTGACAGGCACACCGTAGGACGACCCGGAGTCGACGACGACGACGATGATGATGCTTGGACGGACTTATGTTCGAAGTGAATTAGCTCGAGTTGGAAGACTCTTACAGATGTTCGAGTTCCCACAATGAGCCTAATCGGTCGACGGGCGTCCGAGGCGACCGACGGTGATGGCGATGTTTGAGATGGTGGCGGTCGAACGGAGCCGAGGCAGCAAAAGCAGAGGGACTGCTTCGCTATGATGTGCGGTGAGAGCTTGCCGCGGCCAATATCGGAAATGTGTCTGGTGGAGGGGAATCGGGCTGGCCGTTCGGCTGGGTGGCCGATTGGGCTTGCTGGGAGGAGGTAGATTCGTCCATCTTACACAGCCGAGTGGTCATCACTGTTCTGGTTGTTGTTGTTGTTAATAAAGTTAGCGTTCCGTCCGTTTACTACTGAAACATATAGTGAAGCTGCGCCAAATGTTCAGGCGCAAAACGCCGAATATAAAAACTCCAACGCCGTCGGCATGTCCATAAAGAGTTTGCGACGATGCGCCACCAACAGAATCACCGTGACCGCGGCGACGACGACGACCACCAACGACAACGACAGCGTCGATTGCAGGAACTCCTACGACGACAGTGGTGTTCCTGCAGCTGCCATGTACCGGGCACGGTCATGGAACGACCGGAGAGTCTCGCATTGGTCGTTCGCAACGTTGCTCTGTTTTTCCACGTCTGCGGAACAAAATAGATCGTCAAAGCGAGCGAGCGAGCGAGGCAGGCGAGCAGGCGACGACGCGAACACCTCGTTCTCCTCGATGGGTTAATTCTACACTTCCTGAACGATCGGCACACACGGCTTCCCAAGGGAGGGAAAAGTTTTAGGGAATCAAAATCGAGCATCCCTCGGGTCGGGATCAAACTTGACACGTTTTGCACAGCCGTCTATCGTGGAAGTCGTCAAAAAAAGGGTCGTCGTCTTTGTCGATGATGGTCGATGGAGAACGTCAACGCTCGTCACGAGTAGTTACATTCTTTATTAGGCTTGTCGCTGTTCGCGAGTCAATAGCTGGTCGCGAGCTCGTCGATTTCCGCAGGAGAAGTCCGTCGTTCCGACTAAACCCCACGGAGGAGAAATTCTGATGGCGAGCGACGCGGCTCGGGGACTACAAGACGACTTTTATGTGGCTCTTACATCGTCAAGTGAAAATGAAGACTACGAGATAGACTGCGGTAGCGACGGAGCGGAGAATGTTCTTACGTTCGAAGAGCGTTATTTGGTCTCGACGTGGGAATTCCTAAGAAGTCTCTAAAGGTCTCCGCTTCGCGCGAGCCAACGAGTGGAGCCGAGCAGACAGCCGGTTGGTCGACGAGCCCCTTCGGCGGCCGGCCTCGAATTTCAACCCAATATTGGCCTGGCTCTCCTGGAGAACCTGCTCGGAAGGAGGCGAAACCTCCAAAATGGCAATCGATCTCCTCGTCCCGGCTTCCCGTCGACGGAGGCGAGCGAATAAAAAAAAACTTCGAAACTCTCGAACAGGAAAGTTTTCCTAATTATTTTATGATCATGGAGCCTTTTCAAATAAAGCGAGGACAAGTCACACAGCGATCTGAGGCTTCTCGCAAGCCGCAAACCGGCGTCGTCGGATCGCGTTTCGCCCGGACTCGATAAACTCAACCAAAAAGAGCCTATAAGTGGCTGCGATGGAACGTGTGAAGCAAAGTAACCGAAAATTTTCGACTTTGAAAAACGGGAAAAGTTGGACCCTTCAGGCTGTGAAAAGGCAGGAGGATGGCTCGATCGCTGACTTTCCGCGGGTGAGAGGAGAATGCTAGAGTGCTAATGTAAGTGTATAACATAACAATTCGCTCCTCAATCACCGTACGACAGATCTCCTTTCGGATTCTTATCGCGCTCTCCAAATCGACAATGAACACCCAACTGAGGGTGTCGAGCACCAGGAGCGGCATCGGCACCAATACCACCAGAAGCAGGAACGGCAGCCACTGTACTGGGGAACAGACGGCAGATGGTTTTTGAAAAGGTCGATAAGAAGGCTCCGACTCCACCTAAAGACCTCTTTGGTTCGACTTTCAAAAACGACATTATCACCCGTTCTTCGCTTTCATGCGCTCGCTCGGCACCTAACCTTCGCCATCGATGGGGTGTGGAGTGTACAGCCCCAGGGAAAACGTTCGGAAACCGTTTGATTCGTTCGATTCGGATGATCCAAGATAGTGACTCTAATCGCCAATGTCTAGTTCGCCTTCTCACATCACACGTTTCATAACCAGACTTTCAGATTCGAGGACACGGGTCACGAGGCGAAGATTTCGCTGTTCCTACTTTCGACAATTTCAAAGTTACTCTACTACAGTAGCAGGTCTCGCGATTTTTCGGTTCTTCTTGGGAATTTGTGGCATTAAACTTTGAGTTCTTGATCCATGAAGTTTACAAAACAAGCTCAACGCAGACATTCGGAGCCGGGGCTTGCTTTGCTTTGGCGTCGTTCGTCGATCAATCATCCTTGCTGAGCGGTGTCGGCACTCGCCATCCGACGAGAGAGGGGCCCTTTCAATGACCCTAACGCTTGCATCTGAGAAGCTTCAAGGGCTTCGCCGTCTTCTGTCGCTTCTCGTCGTTCCACCGAACACTCTTAGCTCAGAGGCCTACTCCAGAAAAATTCTTGGAACACACGTTCCGCACGTTCCGCGATTCTAGCAGAGGAGAGAAAGAACTCCTTTCCTGATCAAGAGTGTCTCGCGAAGTCCTCAGAGTTACGCCCCGAAGTGGTTCCGATCGGGACTGGGAAGGAATCGGGAATTTCGACGCGATGTGTTGTCCAACTACTTGGACCCCGATCGCGACGTTTTCACGTACATTGTAACCAGAAGGCTCATCTATGTCCAGAAACTGGCTCTTGTGAGCCTCCGTACTCAGGCGGGCTCGAAAGGTTCGGGAATGCCTCGACTGGTTGCGATGAGTTCGCTCGGCTCGCTCCAAAAGCCATCGGAAAGTCCGAGAAACGAATGGGAGAGAAGAGGAACAATTCCGAAGCGGGAAATAATCTCAATCGGACGAAGAGGAGGAGATCAAGCGTTTAGCTCATGTCATTTACGACGCTGTGCTGTTCATGCCCAGACTGCAGGCTGTGGCGCTACGGCTTGCAAGCGACCCCCGTAAACCAACGGCGCGGCGATATAAAAAGCAGTACAAATCACCGCTTACAAAAGCCTCTTACCCAATGGCGTGCCATGACAATATATATGTGAGTGAGTTTGCGCACAGAACAAAGAAGCTCTCTATCCAAAGAGACCTGTCCAACCGCGGTCCAGCAGCCCGCGAGCCGACCGAACGAACAAACGGGCGATTTACCGTCGGTCGACGAACGTCTGCCTCCGGCGGTCCCGAGTATCCGAACCGCCGGCCGTTTAGCTACGTCTCGATGAGTCCTTCGCAATTATGAATGAAATTCTAGGTGAACCTTCCAAGAAGACGTCGGGAGGGGACGAATTCCAGAATTCGAGGAGCTTGGGGAGTCTGGTTCCTTCCATGGAACATCATCAGTCATACATTGACAAATACGAGGGGGGACCAGAAGGTGATCTTGTTTTCCTTCAGGCGCCATTGACTTGGATTGGCCCTTCGATAATTAAGGTCGCCGCGTTTCGAGAAAACGTTCCGACTGCTTGACGGTCACGGAGCTAACGAACGGTCTGGCAAGAAGACAACGTCGGTCTTTTTCGGTCTCACGGATGGATTGATGGACAAACGGACGGGCGACCAGAAAGAATCGGTCCGATGAAAACAGACCAATAAGAAGCAAATGTCCTCCGGTTGATTTCCGGATTCAATCTATTTAATCACACGGTTTGTGTCCCATAATCAGACTAGGTTCCAGGAGTCGGGAGAAGGAAAGCAAAAAGCGCCGGGCACAAGCGGAAAGCGGAGAAAGAGAACAAGAGGAAGAAGAAGAGGTCGGAAGAAGACGCAGGGGCGGACGCGAAAAAAAAATGAAATACGATGACTGATGTCGGTCTCTGTTCCAGACAGCCGCTAGTTTTACTTTTTATTTTTTGTTCTTCGGATTCTCCTTCTCGTCCTTGGAAAGTTCTCCTACAGCTCCTGTAGGGAACTTGGTCGACAAACACTTCCGTGAGACTGTGGACCGTATTTCTGAGGCATTACCGAGCACCTTCCGAAAAGGGAACCGATTCGACCGCGAAAGGACTTTGAGCGGATCTTGAACTGGATCTTGAACTGGATCTTGTCAAATCCGGAAGGTTCGGTTTGGCAACGGTGGGCACGTGAGCAAGCCAGTAGGGAGGCAGACCTTCATGGCAGGGTGTCAGACGAGGCCTCGTCTTCGATGAAGGCCCTTGTCGGGATGGTTTTTCGCCGGTGGCAAGCGAATCCGACATCGTCCGAAGCTGTCCTGGTCGCTCATCTCCCAAATTACTCCAGAATCGAAACCGGAAGAGTTCCCTCCATTTACCGCTTCCGGAGGTGTCTTGTGACCGTCGTTGTCGTCGTTGCTGCTGCTGCTTCTGCTCCTGCTCCCGCTGCTGTAATACTGAAGGCACCGCAGTGAGGACGTCGGAAAAAGCATCAGCCTGATGCGTCCGAGAAGGCGAAAAGGCAGCCAACCAGAGCGCACAGTCAGCGAGAACCTCTGCGCGACAAGTTAGCCTTCTACGTCGACGATGATGACTAACAGCGAGAGAGATCGTCTCAGTGAGTCACAATCGTCATGGTCTTGTCAACAGGGAGTCGTTTTGCCGTCGGCGCAGTCGATGGAAATGAGCCGCGACGATCTCTTGAAGGCTTGTGCGCAACAATCTGACGGCACAGCCAACAAGCCCGGCCAGTTGCGCAGAGACCCGCAGGAGAAACATACGAACAAACGATCTCGATCCGAGAAACTATCGGATCGGCCGTCGTCACACAACCTCGCCGACGACTTTGTCGTCGATTCCTAAAGAAGAGAGACGAGACGCCCGATGTATGTTGGCTGGTTGGTGGGTGGCAGGCAGGCTGGCTGACAGGTAGGGGTACGGCATGTTGGTTTGGCTCCGCTGACGGAAGAGGGAAAGGATTCAAAGCTTCACAGACATCCGAGCGTTGCCTAGCCGACTGGTTGTAGGGTAGGTAGTTTCAGTCCGTGGGTTGGTTGGTTGGTTGGTTCGTTCGTTCGTCCGAGTTCGGTCTTGCTAGCCAGATTCACAGCGATACGGGAGAGGAAGGAAGTACATTGAATGGAATAAAGCTTCCTTTTTCCCTTCTGATGATTCCTCTGAGCGGTTCACGGGCGCCTCCCTGCTGTCGTCTCCTCTTTCACCTCGTCCGTCTCTGCCGCCTCTGCTTCGCATTGCGATGGGATAGAGAGTGACTCTGTACTGAAACTGCCAGTGTCAATGGAAAACCGCCATTCGGAAATGTTCGTTCGTTTGTTCGTACATCGCGTCATTGTTAGTGGTCGCGGTAGGCATCGCCGCATATTTCTGTGGAGACAAAACGATCGGGTTCCATACCGACATCCTTCTCGTCTTCGTCATCTTCGTCGTCGACCACTAGGTTTGCGATGCAAAGGTAGATCTGGTTTGAGCGAAAGTCGATCAAACACTGACAGAAGTGGACAACGGATCGCGTACTTGGTACGCTGCTCAGATACGACCGTCGTCCTCGTTGCTGTTGTTGTTGTAGCAGTGGCGCGACGCAGCAATGCGAGTTGCTCGACCGAGGTTCGGGTCGGAACGAAAGAAGACGGAAGAGAGGAGTCGTCGAAGGACGACGGCCAGCCATCTCTCATCGGGGCCACGTTTATCATATTTGCAGTCGGCCAAAGTGGTACCACGGGAGCCTGGGGCCAGCTCATGAAAAGCGATTGAGTGCGGGGGGAACCTCAGGAAGCAGGAATAACGTTCCGTGGAGGAGTGCCGAGCCTCCGGGACCAAAGAGTATTTAACGCTTTCGGTCATCTTTCCTCTCGCCTGAACTCTTCGCTCCTTTGGTCGCTCAAACTCGAAAGTCCGAGCCCGTGCGAGCAACGTCGGAGATTGAAGAGGAGAAGGTGCCCGGAGGAAGTGGAGGCAGCGCGTCACCATAAAAATTCGGGAGATTTATGTAACAGTTCCTCACAAGCGACCTAGTGATCGTCAGGCTCCGAAACCAGCGATACAGTCGCGGAACTCCGGTTCCAACTCGATCGTCATCATCATCGCTGTTGTTGTTGATGTTCCATTCTCCTTCGAATCCCGTGTGGATTCCGGCATGCCCGGTCCCAAACATCGTGATGAGATAATCGGTAAATGGGAGGTCTGTGGTTGATCATAATGCGGAGGCGTTTCATTTCTGTTCAGAACACTCGGATGGGAAATCCAACGCCATTCGAGTACCTAGCGGCTTCATCGCAGCCTATACCTCTGTTTCCGAATCGAGGTGGTGCCTCACATGACCCCGACGCACGCGAAGAGAAGGCGAGTTTCATCTATCAGGATGCAACCATCGAACCATCTCGACAGATAAGACCAACGGCGAATCGAATCCACGACCTGTACTCGATCTGTCGCCGTGATAAGCACGACACACGCTACAACCGCTAAACCGATCGCATCATCGTTGCGGGCTGGAGCCTCTAGATTTCCCGCGTACGATTCTGCTCAACCCGAATTCGGAGAGCGAAAATACCGAGGGACAGTTATCCTCGTTCCTTAGAGGGAATTTCGACACCGCTCTGCTTCAGACTGGATGGATCAGGAATGATTTTTTTCCGTAACGGAGCGCTATACGCATCTCACAGAACAGCCAAATTCGGAAACAAGAGAAAAATTCAGGAGATTTCGTGACGAACCAACATGTCTCGGTGGTGTAATGAAGAAACCTCATCGCGCTTGAGGAGCGAGAATCTGTCGCTAGTCCCCGATGCGTGAATGGGAGCTGGTCGCCGGTTCCGCTGGATGGAGGAGGCCGAAAAGGTGACAGGGAAGACGGAGAGTCACGGGATAGAGAAAGGAGCTCAGGTTCAGAAAACAGAGGAATGAGAAATGGCGCTAAGAAGATTCAGAACAATTCGACAAAAATAGAACGCCGATGTATCGTCGTACTCGTCGTCTCGCGAGCCTCGAGAACACCCGGGATTCGGAGAGGGTGTAACAAACATCCGACCATCCAAGCTGGAGCGCGTACACCTGGAACAACCGAGGCTTTTTTGAGAAATTCAACTCCAACTTGTTTCATTCCGAGAGCCAGCGTTGAAGGGTCTAGACATGCACTGGTCCATCGAATTTTCGGGAATCGTCGAATTTAGCGCGAACAGTCAAATGCAGGGGGGCTTAAGAATTTATCGGAGATCACCAAATTTAGCGGGGCCGCCAAATTCAGCGGACAGTAACGGATGTCGTTGCACCCGTGTTCGTTGACCGTCGGATCCCCAGTAGCGCCTATCGGGTGGCTTTTGTACGGTTTCGTCGAAGGCTCTCTGGGCACCTGGTTGAGGTGGACATGTTCCAGGAAAAGGGCCCCAACCGTGAGGTGCGTCCTCAACCACAACAAGAACAATCGCAGTATTAACAACGTCAGCATGGGGCCAACAAAGATTGCAACGAAGTCGATGCGGTGGTCGGAACATTGGTCACTATTTGTTCTCACTCTCTGGTTTTCATGGTTTGCTTGCTGGACGAACCGTTCATGGCCGAGCCGGTGAAGAGGGAAGTATGAGGGAAAAGCAAAAGATATCGAGAGAAGGCAAATTGTTACGGATCCGGATGTCGGACAGCTGAATCAAAGCTGGGAGACGTGTTCGTTTGTTGTTTCGCGCTCGCCCGAACGCCACCTCGAACAGCGGAGCAGCGAACAACATGGCATCGAGTGTTGGTGGTGGCGGTTGAGGCCGTGTTGTGGTAGCGGGGACGGGGGGAAGGAAAAGGAGCAGAAGGAGGGGAAAGGAGACGAGATGGAACTAGGAAAAGGAAAAAGACCAGAAAGAAGGGTTTCAATAAAATCTCCTCCAACAAAACCAGCGCCAGCTGTTTTGCAGGCGGCGCTTCGATTGCCAATCGGTGTCGGACGAAGAAATTCCGAGCTGCGACCCTCAGCTCAAAGACATCAGGACACAGGGTCCACGGGGACTTGGTGGTAGCGTGGTCGTGGATCAACGGTTGCTGCGGCAGCAGCGGCGGCGACAATTCCTCCTCAAAACTCTGTTGGTTGGTTGGTTGGTTGGTTTGTCTCGTTCTCCTTTGCTTCAATCGTTGTTGGTCTTTCTCCTTCGTCTTCTTTTCCTTTTCGTCCTAAGGGAGGAACCCTCCGCACAAGAGAGGCGCAAAGCCTCCACGGTACACGGCCTAGCTACCAAACCCCCTTCCCTCCGAAGCGGATCCCGTGCGGCGGGAAAGTGGGCAGAGGTGTGGACGTCACGGACAGTCACACCTCGAACACATGCCGCTTTAGATTTGTTTTCTAACTTAATCGATTTGTTCGTCGGCGGGCGCGGCGAGCTCATATTTCGTCGCAAAGCCCACCGCTGTCATCATCGAGAAGGAATGCTGTTGAAAAATGAGAACTCCAATCGAACGTTGTGCTTCTGTTCGCCTCTCAAACAATGTTCCCGACGTTTTGTTCGTTTGTCCACCGAGCGAGCAACTCATCTTTTCCCCCGTCTGTCCTCCCTCACTGCTTCTCACTGGAGGCACTGGACATTGAAAGTCCGGGAAGCAGGAGTGGCCGTGGGACTGGACTGCGTTGGACCACTTACTGAGTTCTGAGCTGCTCGGGCTGCTCTTGCGGACTGAAGCTCGGACCAAGTTCCACAATGACTCGTCGCAGAGATCCGAGCCGCAAAACTTTCCACTACGGCCACATTCCCTCTCTCGCTCTCGGTCGGTCGGTTGGGCAGCCGGTCGGTGACTTCTATGTGTGTGTCTTTTTTCCCTTCCATTCTCAGCGGTGGCTGCGGGACGCGTGGATTACAGCTGACTTTCGTCGGTCGCTTCCATTTCTGTGGACAGCGGACAAGTTTCAAAGTTCTTAGAGGATTGAGGGAGCTGCCCGGGATGGAATCCCGTTATCACTACCACCACGATCACAAAAGTATATTCGACGCCGGCTCCGGATTGAAGTTCGGCCGTTGGAGTTTTGAGCTGCGAGCCTCCGGCTTGGGGACCTAGCCAGGAGGGCGAAGCCGCCGGGCGACCGGACGGACGAACTAACTGACTGACGGAAGGACGGACTGTCGACAGCCTCATCGGCCCCAGCAATATGGGTCACGGGGGGACGGCAAGGGGTAACAGCAGCAGCGGCAGCAGCAGCAGCATGAGCAACATCAGCAGCAGCAGCAATAACCACAACAGCCGCAGGAAGAGAGGAGAATATTTCTTCTTCGAGCATATTACGCTTCGCCGGCAACTTTGCTTTTCATCGAAAGCGGGCATAATGAGAATGATAACTTGGTGATGGCGAATGAAAATGAAGAGCGGCCAAGAATAACGCGAATACCTCGCAGTATTCTTCATCTGTGAACGTCGTCGCGGCATCGGCGTTGGCGATGCCCGACGAAGCATCAACTGAACCAGCGAGCTAACGCAGAAATCCTCCGTTAAACGACGGGATGCCCTCACAACGACGCCAAGGGAGCCGTTGCTTGCTCGCTCATACGTCCAACCGCTCGCTCGCTCGCCCGCCCGCCGTCGTTGCCGCCATTGTTCCTCTAAGGCCATTGGGGCATATGGTGTAGAAGTGGGACCATCGTCGGAGTGGTCTTTCAGGATTCGGTGGGGGATGGGGGATCCCCTTCGAAGTCCCTGTAGGGCATCTTCGGGGAACCCGGGCCCTCGGGGCCCCGCTAGAGATCCCCTCGGGCCTTCTGTAGGGTTTCCATTGGGGGAGGCGGGCTAGCTGTCGACGAGGGGAATACCGGGGACCCGCTCGGTTCGGATTCTCCCCTAATCCCCGCGCGCCCGCCCGCTCGCCACTCCTCCCGGCCCTGCTAGAGGAAGGGCGACCTCTATATAAGGCTGCTCGCTTCCCCAGATTGCTCATAAGCCGTGCTGCTAGAGATCCATATTGTTTTTCTTTGGCTCTTCCTGGGGCCAATCTATCAAAGGCATTTCTGCTTTCTCGGCGGCTCGGTTCGTCGGTCTTCTGGCGAGCGAGCGAGCGAGCGAGCCACCGACCCGGCCACCCGTCCGAGCGAACGAGCGCCTACCAAACGCGCCCGCCTTCCGCCTCCGAGTGTCAATTGCGACCAACTCCATCTTTACCATTTGCCATCACGACCACTTACTCCCGGCTGAAATGTGCTCGAGCGGAGACGAAAAAACAACGATGACAGTCCAGTGACCGACGCGTTGACCGACTGTTGCTCTATCGACGGCGAGCAGCAGTGTTTTTCTCCGTTTTTTTTCCGCCTCTCTTGTTCCTTTTCGTGCCGCTCAAAACCGAGCCGGGAACTCGCGGTGCGCGGAACGAAAACACGGCAATTTATGACACACGTTGATAGACATTCAATCATTCGCGCGAGATCACGTCGCTGTGCGGAGCTTTAGAACCGCCGCGCCGTCGATGCAGGAGCGGTTGGCTCGTTCGGTGGTGGCGGGGGCGGCGATGGGAAGCCATGCTCGACCAGTAGACCTTTGTATGCGAGGCCACGCTTTCACGTAGCACCTTTGTCGAGTGCTCTAGTATCAAATATACAGCAAACAACTGAAGGTTGACGTCGACGTCGAGTCTTTTTACGAGTTCCGCGTCCGCGCTGCATACGTCACGGTGAAAGGTCAGCCCCGCAAACGAGCGGCCCACCAAGCCTACCAGCCAGCGAGCAAGCAAGCAAGCAAGTAGGCAGGAAGGCGGACGGACGGGAGCAAATCATCGACATAGCCCCGCACGGAAAGTATATGGCGAAATTTGCCGGGCACGGCGATCCTCGTCATCGTCGTCGACGAGGTCGTCGAGAAGATTCTCCGCGCAGCTTTGCCACCGCGGTCAGGGTGCACCTTGAGACACTCATAGAATAAACGAGAACACGCTTGGACATATCTGCTTGGATGTGACCGGAGTCTCAAGTTTTATTCGTCCACTCCGGCAAACGGCCGCAACTCCCAAAAAGTTCGAGTGACTGACTGAGTCTCCTCTCCGTTGTGACTCCGAGGAGTTCCCGGAGCGAGCTAGATATTCTTTCTCGAGACGCAGAACCTCGTTCCATGCTCACAATCGTGCAGCGCCGAACCATTTGCATTCGGTCCAAGTCGAAAAGTTTCTCGGCCGACTGTGAATTTCTCGCCACACTCCGAGCAATCTGAGGAATGGATGCGCGTCACGAGAGACCATTGAACTACCGCAATGGTTAAGGATTAAACTCTAGAGCCGCATTTTCTGCGGTGTGATTAGGTGCTCGGAACATGTGCGCTGCCACGCGAATCTGTACCACCGGAAACAAAGGTCAAAACTTCTACTGTGTGAATTCGATCTGGGCGGAACAAATCGGGAGTTCTCCATTTTAGGATGATTTCAAACTAAACTGCGTGAATCGAGCTCATGAACTCAATGTCACACTCGTCTCTCACTACGAGGTTGATTCTACATGCCGAATCCTATGTCCTCGTAGTTTACTCGATGTACCGTCCGCTTGGTCTCCGTACGCTGAAGCTTCTCGTTTTGGGTTCATTCGCTATCAACTGCGCCCAAGAAACCCGAACGAAGCTGGGGAGTGGAGAAAAGTTTTCCCCGAAGCCGTTTGTTAAGTCCGGAATCTGACGCAATCTCCGCCAACCCGGAAACAGAGGCGATGGACCTTCCACGGGAAGACCGGCGACGACGGTGTGAGACCGTGCGGCGGCGGCGGGACTCGTCGTTGCCGTCACCGCCGCAGAGATCTTTCACCACAAAATGATAGGTCACGGCGACTTGAGTGCGAAATCACAGGGAGGGATTCCGCTGTGGACTCGTGGACAACAGACTATGCTTTTCCGGCCGCTTGGTCAGATGGAAGCCGACCGTTCCGATCGAAATGCCACCGTCCCAAAACAAAAAGTCGAGCTCGATGTCCACGAGTACTAACACGATGAGCTCAAATGGGTGAGAGACCCTTAACCCCGGCGCGGCGTAGTAGCGGCTGGCGCACCTGGACCGGCTGACCAACCGCAGAAGTGACTGACTGAGTGTCTATCGGTCTTTCGGCACCGAGAGTGTCGGTGAGCACGCGACAAGGACAGTAAAAGCGTCTTTTGTACCCCCACAGCGGCTTGTCGCTTCTTCAAGTGTCAGTCCAACTGTACGTTGGTCGCACGCATTCTTTGTTGGGAGCGACGTCCATTGTAAGGAGAGAAGCGGGACTGACTCGTTTGCCTTGTAAGCCCGTTCGCTCGTTGCGAGGCTGGCTCGCTTGTCGAGATGGTTGGGCGGAGTCATGCAAGTGGTTCGCCGAACGAGAAAGATGGAGCAGACAGAATGAAACAGGGAAGCTGTCTCGCGAAAGAGATCGCACTCACCGACTCTGAGGAAGTTCGGTGCCGTCCCCCCAATAATCGCGCCCACTGACTGAGACTGAGAATCATACTTGAATAATGGAGATTTTTTCTCCCGCTCATCCCTCGTTCGTCTTGACGTAGGTGTTCGAGCCGACACAGCATCTTCGCTTGCGCTTCTCACGCTTGATCAGGTTTGATCTTTCATCACCGCCGTTCGGCGTCGTCCATGTTTGAGATGATGATAAAGTTGATTCACCTTGTCACCATCATGATGATCAGCACGAACAGCAGTGGCGGCGAGACGCTAATCGAAGAGACATTTATACCAAATGACACGCCGTCATTGATTTTCCATGGCGACCTCCGGCGGCGTCGCAAGCTGTTCATTTGCATCTGCTTACTCTCTCACAAGCGTCGCTTGATTACTCGATTGATATCTGGAAAATTCCGCTACCTTTCCCGTCCTCTATCCTCCTGATCCTGCGTCGCGCTTTCTCCCGCTCCCGTTTTCGCGTCTCGTGAGCCTTATCGGGACCGAATCGACAAGAACCATCATTAGAACAGGTGTAGATAATGTCGTAGAACCGAAATCGTTCCGGGCCGCGTCCGATGATCGTGTTTCGCAACTCGACCGACTAATTCTCCTTTTCCGATCTCCATTCCAGGCACATTGGTGGCAGCGTTCTGCGTCCTCTGTGGTTGTCGGACAGAGTATTCAAGCAAAGGACGTGCGTTTTTTCTTAACCTTCTGGCGGCGATGATTCAAATGTTTACGGCACCCTTCGTTATAGGTTGGGTGTGGAGTATCATGTGGAGTGTCACATGTGTCAATATTTCGCGTGAGTATCATTTGAATGCGTAAAACATGAAAGGGCAGAGTTGGCATTGACTGAATGCCCGAAAAGGGAGTTTCTCCTCCCAAAGAAAGGTTGTTTCGCATCGGTGAACGTTCTATACTTCCGCAGAGCAACGAAGGTTCATTTTCTACTTGCAGTAAACAAGGACCTACAGGCGATGATGCAGCAGAGTATGTCGGACACCGCGGTGCCTCTTTGACATCCCCAGGCTAGCCTGCCTCCCCCTCCAGCACCACCGCCACCACCTCCTATGCCTCCTGCACAGGCGCTACCCCGGAATCCTTCGCCCACGAGTAATGATGAAGTCGGAATACACCGTTCGCCTCAAAACGTCGCGTTCCGCGTCGCCCCAAGGCCTCAGCGAACACTACCGTCACGCTGCAACGGATAAGACTGCCTTTTTCACCTTCTACTACGCTACTGGGATTTCTACGAGATTAGATTCATTATGCGTTCGTTGGTTGGGCCGGCCCGTTGGAGAGTGACAGATATAGCCGGCCGCACATATAGCGTAACTCATTTCTCTGATGCTCAAGGTAGACCCGGACACAAACAAACTCAAGCCCGAGAGATCTCAACTAATAGAAAATTTCTCAACTTACTTCTCGAGATGACCACTGATTCCGCTTTTAAATCCCTGCTTTTTCACGAGACGCCATTCACAACTCTCAATACGCTCGTTTTTGCCGGAACGCCGACATTCAAGACGGTAGCGATACTTTACCCTTCCGCGTGATAAAGGCAATATTTTCTGCTTCGAAGAGTTCTGAATATCGCCCTCTCGGCATCTCTCAACCCAACCTAACTATCCCGGTCTTGAAACGTCCTCCTCCAAGCGATCCATTCTTCCCAGAAAAACTTGAAGTGTGAACTACGGTTCATCGAGAAGAACCCCATGGATTCTTTAAAGGCTAGAGTAACATCTATTCTGCGGTCGATGACGAATTGGCTCATGTTTCTATCTCTCTGACCATCATCATCATGCGCAGCGAAGGAACTGGACGAAAGGAGGGAGAATGGATAGATGGACGGACGAATGGGTAAACGGAACAACCAGCAAACGGGTGTGCAGGAAATCAGGCGGGCAGGCAGGCTTGCAGAACCCCATTTTTCCTATGACGTTTCCTTCACGCTTTGACTTGATCTAGTCACACAACATCGAGCCTCCTTCCACTGGCATTAGACCGAACACACGAATAAACACACCTATGACAAGCTGATTGGCAATCTACGAATAAATCGCTTACCGACAGAGAAAGCTTGCGCTTCAAACGCGGTGCAAATCACACACACTCTGGTGTTGATAACAACATCGGCCTCTGGCGGGGCCCATTCCTCCGACTGCGAATCCAAGGAGGATCAGCTGTTCATGGAATTTTCTAGAGGTTCTCAGCGAACTCACTCAAGAATAAATCCTTGATTCGATCTGAGAAATTTCAGCGAAACATAACTGCCCTGCGTGGCTCGTCGACGTGATGTCAATACGGATGTCGAAACTGACTTTGACTAGCGAGCCGTTCAGAAACCTAAACCTTCGCGCAGCTTCTCTAATTAGTGATTGCATAGCTCACGAATAGATCTCAGCTCACTTCTCAGGTGTTCTTCAAATTTGTTGATTATATAAGATTATATGAACAGTGGCGGGGGGGAATTCCGACGCTCGAGAAAAGACAAATCCAAACTTGGAGATGGAGCGAAGGAAAATCGCAAAGGTGTGAAGTCGATATTTTTGTGTGTAGTCGGCCGATCAGAGTGTGAGAGTGAAAACTGAAATGAGGATAAGTGCGGGCGAATGGGCGACATCGAATCTGTCGATCTTTCTATCAATCGAGTAAACTTCGTTCGATCTCACTGTCCGGGGCTCGCAATCAAGATAATCACGAAAAGCTGGTGAAGAAGTTTGGGTGACAATGAAAAAGAGATGGTGAGATCAAACGAATCAAACGATGAAGAGAGGAGGAGAAACACAGATGACGACATTTCAATATATCATTGTTTGAGTCCCAGTGGAGGAAATGACGTAAACAACCGAATCTACGAACTGGACATCCACATCGGTGGGAATGCAAGTTGACACGCGCCGAGAATACAATGCATTAGCATTGTAGTGCCTTGTCTCGCCTCACGGACACATTTGACAGAAAAAAGAGGAGATGAAACGAAGAGAATCATGAATCAATGTGTGACGCCCTTTTCTTGATTGATCATCGCCGAAGTATATGATAGCCATGATCTCGGTCGTGGTGATGATGATGATTATAACGACGTTTGGAGAAAGTATCAATGCTAATAATACTAGTAATAATAATGTAGACCATTGACAGTGAGCCCGGCAGAATGCCCGATGATGATGATGATGACGATGATACTGGTGGTTGAACTTGCGATGTTTTGGAAAAAGAAGGATAAAAGCGAGAGAAACGAGGGAGTGAGCCAAACTGCTGTCGATTGGATCTGAAGCATACTCTGTATGGCTGGCTGTATACAACTGCGACAAACGTGAGACAACAATCGACTTGATTGCAAGTCTAAAAAATGTCGAGTGAGGCAAAGTTGAATCAAGCGAGAAGCCACTGCGTCAAGTACTTCCAACGGAGTTCTGGAAACGAAGGCAGAACGAATGAAGAAACAAACTCCACAAACACATATCGAGTGACAAGCGATCGAGCGCGACAGAATGAGCCGAGGGTGCGATTACGTGTCCCTGGAATCATAAGCACTCTCGCAGTTTCATGAAGGGCTGAACTTCTGAGACAACGTCACATATCAGCTGCGATCACAAGTCAGCGGAAGACAGAGCTTGGAAACTTACTTCGAATGCTGAATTGTGAATTTGTGTAAGGTGTTCTTGAAGGCATATCGTTTCTGAGGCCCTGAAAAGACACCCGGAGATTTAAAGCGTCGAACACGGTCCCTCACGACCCGCGTCGTTTTGCCGTCGGGGTCTGGGGCGAGTCACAAGCTTGAATCAGGTAGAATCAAAGTTTCAACGACAACGGCAATATCGAAGATGATTTTAGACGACGCGATACTCATGGGCAACAAAGGCACCAACATATACAATAATGAATACACTTACAGCTGAGGATTTCAGTGCTATCAAGTCAGTCTTATAAACGTAGCCGACGCAAGAAGACTAAAAGTCAAGAAGATGAGCGAGACCAGTAAATAGGGTAAACCTAGGAACCAATCTCGCGAGAGACAGAGAGAAGAGCGGAACTACAACCAAACAGCGATGTTGAGTCAGTGACAAATGAATGGTGTAAGATGGCAACAAGAGATAATAATTCTAATACATGAAAACGATAATGATGAAGATGGATACGACAACAACAACCCCGCAACCAAAGTACTCAGATGATGGACGCGAGTTTAGGAAAAAATATAGATGAAAAACATGCGTGTCTGAACGTTAATTTTAGAAGAAAATGGAACAAGATGAAAAACAAGAAAAGAACGAGAGGTCTATTCATAGATCGCACCTAGGTATTGCGACTACGAGGAGCAACGCCAACGACACCGAGCAGCACGTGCCGGAACATCAATCTGATACCGCATGACCTCTTAAGGCTCAAATTGCGCAGTCTGAAATTCTGATCAGGAAGGGACCCAATTGATTCCCACTGTCCTCATATCCAGCGAAGAGGATTTTCACTCACTAGAAACTGTGGCTGTCGAAGGCGTGTCAGTCTCCGTCGATGTCGCCCGGTTGCCTTTTTCGGCGACGGATCAACAGACATCAAGAGAACGCTGTACTAGCGAACAATGGAGAAACGTTGTATTAGATTTTGAATCGGAAGAAATCTTCGATACTGACTAAACTACTCACTGAGCGGATACCAACAGGCCGCATTGTGCGCGGCCTGCCAATTACTCAAATTCGCGATCTCCACTTAGCCGGCACTGTAGGGGACAAAAGCAGACAGCGAAGACACACGTTCACACATCCATATCGTAGGCCGAACAAAGTTTTCGAGCGTATGCTTGCTCAGGGGGAATCAGAGCTCCGCGAATGTTCGACCCGATGTTCCTTACCTTTCCACCTAACGAGTCCGAAAGGGATAAGTAGACACGAATCGTAACCAACCTCCGCCTCTTTCACAACTCATCATAGCAGACAATTGAATGCAATAGCTTGGGAGCCCAAAAATCACGCGAAACCTGACGAGACAGTCTCATTAGCCGGGAGAAGAAAATATGTAGACGACGAAAGCAGTATGGGTTATGCGAGCGAAGAGGAACCCAGCAATGGAAAAAAATCAAACAAGTAAAACGTACCAGTAAACGATACAACCGCGCGTTGCGACCGTACCATGATATTATGTTCAGTGTTCCACGGACCCACGCCTGCTAGCGGAGCAGGGAGTCAGCTCATGAAACCTCTCGATCCCGATCTACTGCGAGTGCAACACTGTGGACTCCAACATGAAGATCCTACGATAGAACTCTCGATCGAAACTCGAAATATTCGCGGCTGAATTTGCCTCAAGAACCCCCCGCAATCTCAGATCGTCGTGAATTCGGCGCGCCTCCCTCGAAACAGAAGGAAAGATTAATCTGGGGAGGTTTTTAAGCGAGAACATCCTTCCGATAGGAATCTCGTGAAGTCGCGGAGAGAAAAAATCGAGACTCTTCTCGCGCTTGAGGTCTGCAGCTCGTTGTTCACGCACCGATGGCTCGGTGGGTCTGCGTAGAGTCAGGCGGCGTATGTCTGCAACGGAGGTCGTTTTCGGCAACCTCTGACCTTGAGAGGAACACGGAACGCAAGAGAGAAAGGAAAGCAAGGAGAAACTGTTAGAGATGAAGCGATAACGTTTGCGACACTTCGTTCCGAACCACGGCCGTGAGTGCGGAAGGTTTGCCTTCGGATGCTTGGTTGTTACTATATTGAGCGTTGTTCGTTTGTTGCGAGCGCGCCACTCATCAGTCAGTCAGTCAGTCAATGAGTCGGTGGATCTCTGTTCACTGTGGTTGATCACCGATCACTCGATCCCTCACAATCAAAATGTTCGACTCGTTCTGATTTGTCGTTTCATCGCGTGATTCTGTTAATTTTATCGACAAGTTCGTCGCTTCATCACTCATTCCTTGTTCATCCCCGGACCTACCCACCTTGCTACATGACCTCATTCCGAACGAATTGCTCGTTGGATGTGTCGTCGCTCCTTGACCGTTGATTTCATCTCGATCACGTTTTATGTCGAGAGAACGTTTAGAGCGATGAATGAAAGCATTATTGACAGAAAGAATGGAGACATGGTAGTCCTATTGGGTTTGAATGGAACGTTGTTGATGGGTTTTAGCGGGTTTTTGCTTCGTCATAGAGGGACACTTGGCTGATTTGAGATCCAATACTCCTGGATACGAAAATCATGTTCTTTGTTATGGTTCAAAGTCATTTATTCAACGTGTTGAAACGTGGTATTTCCCAGAGTTTCTGTCTGGTACGAACTCCCCGTTGGCAGATTCCCTCAATTTATATACCCTCTGCTTTATGTGATTCGTTCAGTTTCGTCTCTGAATCTTGGATGAGAAAAATAGCGGAAGGCAATTTGAGATTCCCCTCTGCATGTCTTTGGTCAAGAGCGTGGAAACTCTTTGAAGTTAAGAGGACGAGAAACTGCCTTACGTCGTTGGCTCATTGTTCAGAAATTCGTCGATGCGCGGGAGCTCAAATCGAATCTTTTCTGCGACGCGTTCTTTTCTCCTGTCGGAATTTGAAGATTGGGCGTCTTTGAGGGACCCGTCGAGTTATTAAAATGGTCGCTGCACGATGTCCGGTCGCTGATTTTGTGGATTGAGGAGACGAATGGAATCGACTCCGAAAATCGGCCTCAGAATATCGCTTGGATTCGAATTCCATCCCAAGCTTTCCCGCGACCAATACTCCCGAAGGTGGAGGGATGACACCTTTGAAAACTCACTCAGTTCTTCATCCGACCCGCATGCATGTGCAGATGGGCGCGTGCTCAACGTGCGCCATCTTTTGCTGTCGATTATGCCGTTGATCAAAACCTATCTATCCTGTGCTAGAGTTGCCGCTAAAGTTGAATGACAATGAGTACTAACTTCCTACCTACTTACCTTCCTCACTGAGAGATCCTCATGAAACCGAACTACTACAGCGCAAACAGTACGAGCGCCGAGTCAGCCGGCCAGCCAGAAAATGCGTCTGCTATGTATAGTCCCCTACTAATAACTCGAAATACAAGAACATATCTCGAAGGTCGAAAGTACCTCGAAAGTGTTGAACAGCAACATATCTCAACAAACACCAGCTAAGACAACTACAACAACAACAACAACAAACAAACAAATGAGAATAAGTAAAACGACCTAATTTGGAGTATACAATGACAACAAGAATCACGAATACGACGATAATCCTAACCCGAATAAACTACCGTTAATCAACATCTATCGATCCGTGTTTTCTCTGATGAACGACGACTCACTTAATTCCAGGATAAACTTCGTTCCGCCACAGCATTCGTGTTGAGATCCAAAACTTCGAGAAAGCTCCTGTTCATATTCCTCTGATCGTACTTCATGAGACCCAGGATGGAGCGTTCCAGAGTGCTTTCAGCAACTTAGGTTCTGCGATCGGCGATCTCCCCATCAGGATTCATCCCGATCACACGCTACAAGTGTCGGAGAAATCGTGGGGTCCTTCGAAAGTGGGGAGGTTCAAGGAAGGCCCTAGAGGCCCCAGAAGGGCAGGGAAGCGCTCCCGGAGGGCACGGATAGATTAAACGGGCGCAGGGTTTCACAAAAAGGGCGAGGATGCCCGAGCTCGGGGCATCGCGCCGAGCATCCCCGACAAAAAGTGTCCTCCATGCATGAGGTGCTGCCTGGGTCTCGGGTAAGGCGTGCGGGATGGGCCGCAAACGTCGAGGCCTCGACAGAACCAGTGGCGGCATGCAGACAACAGAGCTCGGAAATGGAGGCAACGGAAGGGCGAGCTTTAAGGGGACGGGCAACGGGGGCAGGGCAATTAGTCGAGCCATGGAGCAAATATACAGAGCAATGTACCGCTACCTCCACCACGACCTACAGTGCAGCGGAGAACCTGATTCGCGCTCGCTGTTCACGAGCGCTCACACCACCCACTGTTATGGAGAAAAGCCATTTGTTGCGACTGCGGATGGGAGGGCTCCAACAAGCGCTACTATAACATGACTCTGGCTCCGGGGGATTGGGTCATCATAGCTTCCCTAAGATGTTCCTCGTTAGGCATCGAGAGTCGAGATCTCCTAGGAAGTCCTCACCAAGTGTTCGCCGAACAGGGCAAGCGAACGAAGAACTTTCTGTCCTCCTTGCTTGAGCGACTCTATTTGGGGCTTGAAATTCGTCATTGATCAGGATGACAATCAGGAGCCAAAGATGATCCTCGCGGAGAGTGAAAATATGTACATAGATTCACAGCGAATAGTTCAGACGCGGCAGAGTGCTGTCTGGCTCGAGAACAAAAACTGCAACTTCTTATTTCTTCACTCGGCTCGTTCACTTGACCTCGGAGCAAGAGGGCTTAAATATCATCAGGCTCGCACGACTGGGCTCAAGCATAGACTCGGAGAAAAGTGAGGCCCATCATAGAATCTCTTCTGACAGGTTGAACTAAATCCCGGGGATCCTCGATTTTTGTAGCGCCCTCACAGCCGCCGATGGCAGACGGGCACAGCAGCGCGGGATTCCCGCCGCAGAAATTCTCGATTTTTCCGCGACGCTTCACACCTGGGCTCAAGTTCGCGCTGATGCGCTTCCCGTGAAGTTTGCCCTCGATTCCTTCGACTTTTTGTTGTTACCACTTTCTCTCCAGATTCTTCGAAAAATGGAAAAGCTGTAATCTTTGAAATATTGTATGATGATTCCAGAGATTTTTGGGAAAACGCTAGACATCAGGAGTCGAAGTCAGGAGAAGAGGAGCTCATCCTGAAAAAATGGAGGTATCGGCTCTGTGTATTCATTTGGAGTCAGAGTAGGGTCCGAATGCATACGGGAGAGCGGATGCGTTTGCACCGTGCCTGGGACCGGTCCTGCAAGCAAAGAAAGAGCATTGCTTTTGCCAGTTTGCAGCCGTAGGCGAATACTCACAATGGCTAATATCACGATGTCCTGGACGTAGGACCGACGGGAAAAGAGCCGCCCGACAAATAAGACAAATTGTGCCATTCCGATTGGCCCTCGGTCGTTTTCTTCGCTGGGTCTGTCTTCGCTGGTCGAGAGACCGAAATGCCGACAAAACCGTCGCCGCCACACAATCCCTCAACGATGGAACCTTCACCGGTGTTTTCTCACCCGGAAAGTCCGAGCTTCTCAAACCGAGTCAAATGATACTTTCTCCAATCCAATCGCTGCGCGGATCCAACCCTATCCGCACACGGGACTTATTTTTCGGTCAATGACTTCGTTTCTGAGTTGGAGAATTCCTACCGTTCAGACTTCATTGGGAAGCCTCTCGTGAGAGTTGTGCGAATCGGGAAGCCGGATTACTGATTCGATACAGTGGTCGGCTAGAATTTCCCGTGTGGATTTGCAGACTCGCTCTCATATCTTGACTTGGGGTGGCAGTCGGATGTGACGCTCCCCAGAAACGCTTATCGCAGCGCACATTAGCGATATATGCGGAATTACGATTGTTATGCAAGTTCCAGGGTCGCTTCGCTAAGGGGAGCACACGGAAAATGTCTCGTTTGTTTAACTACACTCCATTCTTCTCTCAATTCTCGGAGAATAGATAACGCTCGTCTGCTCTGCGTGGCGCTCTGGGAGCCTTCCACAGACCCCTCGCGGAGATGCCACCAGGGAGAATGACATCCATTGCAGACCGATCGCCCATCTATGAGCTTACAAGCAGAAACGGATATGATGCTACGCATTACTCGTCGTGGAGATAAAATATTCCACTCGATTCAATGGAGAGGTCATTCGCCGAGTCGCAGACTCGTCCAAGGTAGGAATAGTAGCTTGTTTGAACATCGATCTGAGTCCATTGGAGAGACACGACATTAGCTGAGTACTGGCGCAGGACTTTTGAGAGACGAACAGCATACTTTTGGTCGGAGTCCAATCTTGTGTAAGTACCGGGATTAGCGAAGAGGTTTTTTGCCTGCGTCGGAAAATTCCTCTACGTGCTTTCGGAGCTTCAAAGAATGTCCGATCCCATCGAATTCGAGGTTTCATATTATTTCCGAGCATTATCATCTGTCGTCCTTTGGAGAAAGGACTGTCTGGGGCCAAAAATAAAATATCGAACGCTCATTGGGCTTACTCCAGCACAATCACGCTGACCGCTCGTCCTCTCAGCGAGCCGACCGGATCGCCGAATGCTGCCCGCACACCAGGTACCGCAGGCGGCGATCAAAGACTAAAAATGGTACGACCGATACAGAGTTTTGTCATTTTTGTCTATCTGTCATCGAACAGCGGCGCATAGTTCAATCAAGCAGACGGGACAGATTTTTATAAGTGAGTAGGAACTTGGGGAGCATCATTGCGACCGCAGGAACGCAGCACCTTCGGAGGAGGGTGATGCGTTCCTGCGCTCGAGTCTCATCCCAAATTTTTCACCCTAATATCCGCGATTTTCTGTTCGGATATGTGGACGACAGCAGCGGTGGATGGACTTTCAAGATAATGGGGCTGTCATGCCTGCTCAAAGCTACGTTCACTGATGAGAGTGGGTAGTACAACTTTTAATTGGACCGCCCGAGCCATTTGCTATCGCGTCTGCCGCATTCATAATTGAGGTGATGGAATTCGATCACGGTGCGTAGAGCGGAGTTCGTCCATCGGAACCGGCCGAAACCCGACATCCGCCACATGGGGTAACAACACCCTCAATGAGTCTGAGGAATCTCTGATGGCTACGTCTGTTGGCCTTGATCGTGGTCGTTAACAAGCCGACTACTCCACGAATCGCTTAGAATCTGCTATGATGGCCTCAGTTTTCCGTCAGAACCGGATTGGAGGATTTTCTGTCCTTCTTCTCATTCCTCATCGAATTGGGCGGAATATCCTGGGCAGGATCTCGGAGACTTTGGAAGTTGAGCTGATTCGAAGCATAGAGCTGATCGGATTCGCTCTCAAAATCTAGAAGTCGTCACTCCCTGTACTCCTCTGTACCGCGTATTCCCGGAAATATAATCATGGGGCAAGCTCGTACACGTAATTTAACCAGTTCTCGCACCGACCGATGGGTCATCTTTTCGGCCGAATTCCTCCCATGAGTATCTGAGACAAAGAGAACAAGAAATCTGCCCGCACGTCGAGGATGGCGTCGATTCCCGAAGATACTTTTATTATACGTCACAAAAATAAGTTCGTCGGTTCTATTCAGTTTTTTTGGCAGGCTTGACCACGGTTGGTGGTTTTGGGAAGAAATATAGTGCGAACGCGAGGAGAGTACTCCCGTACGCGATCAGTATTGGAACAGACACGCTAGCGTCCAATGTTGAAATGCTTTCACCGAGAAGAACATTGATTGCCCCTGTTAAGATATTCCCAAGAAGGAATATCCAAATTGCGCCTTTGTTCACTGCTTGCACGATGTCGTCGACCGTGTCCACCTGTAGAACCATTCATGATTAGTCTCGCTATCGTTCCTGTTCTCTCTCGATTTTCCGAAGATTGGGGCAAAATATTTTCCCCACGCTGATTCGGAAAACTCGTCGCCAATCGAGCACAAAGAAAAACGGTTATGAACTATGGTAATCTATCACGAGAAATGGTACCTCGAGTGTTAAATGTTGGAGCGTGACCAGGTTGTAGCCTCCACACGAAGAGACGAGATCAATGAATCGTATGAGAGTTGCCATGATCAGGCAGATGAGAAAAATTGAAAGCACCCACAGACTGTACGGAAGGTTGAACAGTCTCCGCGAAACGGGTACCGTGTCGTTGTGCATGAGCAGTGCGGTTCCCATGCACGAGGATGTCAGCAAGATCATTTGGAACACGAAGTAGAACCACTCGGACTTGCAGTTCCTGTAAGGAAGAATGAACGTTGAACTCGTTTTACGATTTCACCCAAAAACTCAAACTGCGCATTTTGCCACTAGACCCATCTCCGGAAATTTCAAGTCAGGACACTTACTTGACTTTATATACAAATCTCTGGCACACAGCCGAAGTCAGAAGGAATAAGCAAGTTGATCCTATGATTGAGGCCAAACCTTCCTTGTTAGCCATGAGGAAGCCTTCGCGGTCTTGCGAGTGCAGTATGAAATCAAGACTTTGCGACTGCAGCGCGAGCTGATAAGCGAGATAAACCTGGAAATTGTTGAAATATTATTATTTCCATCCTGCGGGCTTATTCCTCACCTTTGTGGGAAAACTTCGCGATTGATGTATGACTTTCAAAGCATTAGGAAGCTCTTGCGGCCAAGGAGAACTTCGAACCCATGCCGAGCCACAACCAGTTCCTCTCATCCGGCAACCCTTCGACTTTAGATCTGAGTCAACTTACCACTGCGCCAACGATGAAGTCGAAGTGCTCGGGGAAAATCGCGTAGAATATCGCACATATCGCTCGGGTTGCCGCGAAACAAAAGAAGAAGTTGAGATGTTTGCCGTATTCGAGTATCGGAGATTGATAATCGAACCACGTCACTAGCGCTAGGCGCAGCGACCCCAGAAGGGTCATCCAGAAGGCGCTCTTCATTTCGGAGCGGAACCGTTGCTCTAGAGTGGGATGAGAAACCAAGTTGAGATTTATGGAGAGAATGAGAAGGAGGCTGATCTGGGGATAGGACCACGAATCTATGCGAGATCCTAATCGAAAACGTACTTTTTTTGATCACAGAAAAGCCCGCAGCGATGCAGACGAAGAGGCCAACACCGATGTCCATGAGGCTGAAACCATGGGTGTCGGTTTTCGCGAAACGCCTCGGGAAGATGGGAAAGTCTACGGCGAGGATGCAGTACAGAGTGAGAGTCACGGTCAGAGCTCGCACGTAAGACAACGGGATGAAATACGAGTGGTGATGTAGTTTCCCACTGCTGGAATGGGAAAAATCGTTCACGATACATCGACGGATGAAACGGGTTCGGGACCTCGGATTTTGAGCCATTTCTCCTCGGACTGAAGCTTTCAACTCAACCCACCACTCTGGCGGTGGATCATGGATGACTCTGGCCTGCTTTGCTCTCCGGTGCGCCGCGAACGTGAGCATCGTGGCGAACATTATGTTGAGAGAAATCAAGATCATACAGATGTTCACGAACTGTTCGGGAAGCATCAGGGCCATGAAGGAAGGGAAGCAGAAGAATATCGCATCGAAGAACCATCGAAGCCTGGAATGACATCTTTTCAGTTTCCTGCGGCTGAGATTTTTGATCCGATCTTTTCCTAGGCTTACAATTAGGTCTGACTCACTCACAATTTGCACTCGAATGATATGAATCGAAGGAGACTGCGTATCAGCGTTTGGTGGAAAACGCTCAGGACGAGTATTCCCAGAATAGCGAGCACCTCGTAGAACTCACATCCGGCCCCGCCAGATGTGAATTGTTCGTGCATCGCACGTCGCGATGCCCCGCTTGCCCTGAAACGATGATAGTTGTTGTGAGACGAAGATCCCCTCATCGTGACCAGGGTCTCGTTCACGAGATGATTCCTCCGAGCATGGAGACAGTATTTGTGTATCATTGTCTCGCAATTCATGGTTAGTGGCAGTCGACCGGCTCCTCAGCTCTTTTCGTCACAGTACGTTGCAGATTTTGGGAGAACTATCGAGAATCGTCGCGGTGAGAAAATCCAGGGATGACAGCGCATCCAATGAAGGGCCCCAGCACCCGACCGGCGAGAAACTGTAGGCGACTGTTCTTCAAGGCGGCCAATCAAATCTCGATTCGGATGTCTCAGCCTCGCTCGCAGCGATTCAAGTTCAAAAGTCACACAAGTTCCGCAAACCTTCCTCTTCTCGGAAGCGTTTGAGGGTTTTCCCGGCCCTTCGATTCGTTCAAATTCTCAAACCGCGACGATCCATAGTTGGGATATCATAAACTTCCAGCGGAACACGGTTCTGGGGAAGTGAAAGAGGGGCCACCTGACACATCGGGACCGGGGAACATAGTTGACCCCGAGCAGGCTATTGCAGAGACCTGAACGAGTTCGTCGATCACCCGCCGGTGGCTGCAATGGAAGTCCTCCTCGCTCAATCATTCGGAGAGCTGTCAAACATCATCGAATCAAAGCTTTCTGGATAGAAGGGAAGGTTCGTTTCGGTAGAAGTATAGCTCTCATCACATACCTGAGTACATCATCATTTGAACAGCACGTTTCCAGGCGCATAGACTCAAATGACATCTTTCTCACATATTCTCTCTCTTCCCCAACCCGAAGAGACTGCACCACCCCACAGTCAGGTGGTGGCACTCTTTGCTACTAAGGAATGGAGAAGAAATTTTCAGAACCCGGATCTAACTCCGTTCTAATTCCGTTGCACTCACATTTTGTCAAAGTCAACGTTTGTCAGATTTCATTGGCTTCGTTTACCTCGTCGACGTGGGAAGAGTATATCTATCACGGTCTCTACCGAAAACACTTCAGTTGCTGGTGTCGAAACATGGTTGCACGTGTTCGATATCGACGCGCCTGTCAAACCCGACGAGTGAAACCGATCTTCTCTTTTCCGACGAATCGAGATGCGATCGGATCAATCGAAGCGGCTTCGGTATACCGGCAGCGTTGTCGAACAGGGGATTCGGGGTACTCAACAATCGGTGCAGCCATTCTTGAGCGGATCTCGATGCGCTCGTGTATATGGAGCCGCGTCACGGATCCGTCAGGGGACTATTTTGGCGAGACACTCGAAACGAGGATCACAGTTGTCCTCAGAGCATTGTCGATCAAGGTTGTGTTCCTGTGATTCTTCCCGCAAACTTCGTCCTGAAATCCAAATCTCTAGCCAAAGAAATGACGGTGAGTCTTGACTGCTCTCGTGACGCGGCACCGCGCTGAGCGATGGGCTCCTGGAGGCTGGAGCTTCGAAATTCGAGTTCTTGCAACTATGAGATTTCTGACCCCGCGTCGGACTGTCTTATTTTCTCATTCCGGTTCGTTCACCTCGTGAAGGAAGTGCACGTCCCGAGGCGGCTGTCATTAGTTTACCTTGGTTCACAACGAGCTGTCAGCGCTAGTGATCGATTCAGCCGGTGCCGGTCGCGAACTGCAGCGACAGTGCTGCTATCATATTTCCACAAATCTCGGAGCTCATTCTGAGAAAACGTCTCTCAGAGAATCTTCTCTGGGCTCCGTTGCCCATGAGAGCTTTCGAATGAGTTGTCAGCAAAATAACTTCGATCGAATACTAGCGTAAGGTTCAAGAATCAGTCGTCGCTGAGCAGTGGGGCCCCTGTGGGGCAAACGAAGCTGCTGAACTGGGCCGAGTTGAGCTGAGACGATCGGTTGTCTGATCGATAGCGAGGAGCCAGAAGTACGTGAGGAAAGCATCCGAGGCCGATCGAAGATATCATGAAGAACGGGATTTCCGTCTCGTGTTGATCTCTGTAGAAAACTCCCATGGGTACGATTGCTACGAATTGCTACAATTGCTCCGTCGAGGACTCCGCCGTTGTACCACTCGGAGTGCTGATTTCCGTCCTGGCTCAGTTCAACGTACCGTCACTTATCGTATGACCTGCGCTTTCGCAAGATTATCGGGCTGCTGTCCTCATAACGAGATTCATCATTCAAATGAGCGCATCCCGAAGCTTCCTTCAAATGACTACATCTGAGTTGAACTAGGGCCCGGCGGCGTGCGATAAGCTTATCGGGATATTTCTAGTTTCTTATAACAAGAGAGAAAATACTCTACACTCTTTCTTTTTTCGCGTGACGTTGCCCACGGAATGGAGGCCGAGAGCAACATTCCGTCGGCCCAGACCGTGAACGGCTGGCACCGGAGAAGGATGTATCCTCTATACTCTGTGAGAAGCAAGGTATCATAGCGTTTTCTCTTTGACGATCGCCCTCCCGAGTCGCTGACTATCGAACTCTTCGAGGAGTTCGATCCGAGCTTCGGGAATCATCCATCTCGAGCG
This sequence comes from Neoseiulus californicus, assembly GCA_028455905.1. Taxonomy (NCBI): domain Eukaryota; kingdom Metazoa; phylum Arthropoda; class Arachnida; order Mesostigmata; family Phytoseiidae; genus Neoseiulus; species Neoseiulus californicus. Next base: position 6,053,409 of record JAMQGS010000008.1, read on the forward strand.
TCATGAGCGGCGTCCCGAGTTTTGGCGGCGCCCGTCGTAGCCATCGTGGTTTGTGATCACGGGCGAGTCAACTCTCAGAGAGGTTTCAGATCATTTTCTCAGATTACTGTGGAGTCTGCGACGACCGTGAAAGTTCGACTTTGATTGATGAGAAGTGCTGAGACCTGATCGAGCGGAGTGTTAGGCGCTTCGAGTGTGTATCCGAATGCCCGTGATGAGCGAGCTCTTCATGCTCGTGCCCGGAGCGCATTACCCGTGTTCCATCGATGTCGGTTCCGGAAAGCTGTCGAGCCTTTCTGGAACATTGCTCTCCCTTCTTCTTGAGATCCCAAGGCTTCCGAGCCCGACTCTGTCATAGGTCCCGCGTGTTAGAATAGTCTGAAAGAATATAGGGAGGAAGAATTGCACTAACTTTCTCGCATTTCAGTTGGATGTTGCTGAGGGCGATGTGATATCTCTGCTCCAGAAGTTCAGGGCTCTCCAAGAAGAAAGAACCTACTCTTACAACCTGTTCCACGAGTAAGCATGACTTTTTCGAGAATTTTCGGGGAACCAATCTCATTTTAAACGATTTCACATTCGACAACCGAAACGGGAACGAGCCATGAGCTGAATTGATACGATCTCAGAGCTTTCCCGGAGACTGCTCGGAGGCTGTTACCCCGCAGTGTTGTATAGCTTTCCTATACTTTGAAGTTATTGGTGGAGAACACTGCCGCGGAAAATATTTCGGCAGGCATCCCACCAGTGCCGTAGTGTTTGAAACATGCGATCCGCTTGCTTTCACTGAGATAAGGTTCACGTGTCTGGTTCAAGCAGATCTCTTGATTCGGGTGAGGCGGTAATCTGATCCTCTTTCTGGGGAGCTCGAAATATACTGTCGACTTTTGGACCGCTAGCATTCCGAAAGTATCGGTTCCTATTCGACACTGACTGAGTGACGCCATCTGGCGTCAACTGCTTGACTATCGGACTTGAATGGCAACGCATCTGGCTCTTCGTAAAGATGTATTCTTTCTTCCACCAGAGGACACAAAATATACCTTGCATCCGGACCTAACTACAACTTCCCGCGATTCCGCCAATTGGTTCACGATGTGACCCAAGAGTTCAAGAGAATCTCAGAGGGTATGATCGAGCTCGAAGAGAAGATTCGACCAATCGACCCTAAACTGGCTTCGGTCATACAACACATGCAGGTTGGTTCACTGATATTTTTGTCATCCAGCATTGTCTCTCTGAGATGAGTCGAGACCTGGAGCGTGTTCTATGTCCTGAGATACCGGGTATCTGATGCGATAGATGCATTCCTCAAGAGCGGATTCAATGTTTCGTAACTCGAACCTCGACCCCTCGAATCTCCACGCGGTTTCACCAATGACATTGCGTTCCAGGAAGCGGAGAAAACAAAGCTGCAGCTGACCGCCAGGCAGCAGCTCGCCATGCAGAAATTACAAGAACAGGCGGAACCCAACCACGATCTCACTAACGAACTCGCCATGATCCGAAAGAGTTTAATCACTGTGACTGAAACCGTGAACGACTGCTGTGAGGAAGTGAAATACGCTCTACAAGAGTACACGGACCAGGACAGAGGGTCAGAAGGCTCTGCAACTAGGAAGAATTCTCTCGAGTGTTGATGGTCTTCAGGGGAGAGGTTTTTTTCCTCGGGAGCGCTCTGGAAAAGTTGTTGTTCGCAATATGCCTCGAAGATGGGAAAGTTGACCCCATTCAAGTCCCCGCGACAGGATTCCCAGCCTGGACCCCAAGATGATGAAAGCTTGTATTTACGCAGGGTTCCTTCGTTAACAGATATCGATTAAATGTATAAACGCCTCTGTTCCAATGAAGCGGCCATGATTATTTTTCCGAAGATTTGTCGAGGATTTCCATCGCTGCAGAGGATTTCCTCAACGATAGATACGAAATGATTCCGGCGGGCTGCGCCTGAAGGTAATCGTTGAGAGTCTCTCTCATAGCGAACCGAGCACGATTCGTGTCGGACGATCCGCGAGGGACCGCCAAGATGGGTCCGAGAACAACGGAATACGAGACGTTCGTCAGAGACTCGCTGTTTCTGTCTCTTTACCAGGCCCCGACTCCATGACGTCAGTGTCGATTCCTTGGATATTTCGGAATCCTGTACCGCGAAACACCCTTGCGGGATTGGAAAACATCATTCCGAATTCAAAATATGCCAAACGTTCAAAATTCAAATGCCAATCCGAAATAACGCCTGATCCGGTTTTCTCCTCATCACGATTCTTGTCGAGATGAGTTGTTCCGAGCAAAGCACAATGATTTCACATGCTGCCTCTTTAATACTGTGGTTTCTTGATAGCATTTCGGCACAGAATGCCGCCGCATATCATAGGCGAGACTTGTGGAATCCAATGGAAGAAGCCCCACACGGTCGTCAACCGTCATGTGAATTCGACGATACGTTGGAAGTTGTCTCTAGTCTCCTGAGGGCGACTTCGAGTAACCCTCTGGCCATCCGAACAACGAGCGAGATCAGTCGGATACGTTGAAGGGATTGCTTGGAAGGAAAGCTGTTGGAATTCTGGTATCGCAACCCTTCATTCGAGAAATGAGTGCGTGGTCAAACATCTGAGTGATTCCCCGTATCGCAGTCAGAGGAGGGAATCTTCGCTGACTGCAATACAGACCCGCCCGAGCTGTTGAAGATGCATTTCTCCGGTCCATAATCCATCTCAACCTCGCAGGAATCATTACCAGTGCCATATGCGGAGATATGGCCCACCGGAAGCAGCTAACCACCGGAAAGAAGTAACGAACGGCGTGCTTCACGTGTCGTAAAACCTGTGGTTTTATTAAAAACATACTGGGAGATAGCAAGGTTCATTGTATCTCAGGAGTCCTTGGTCAAGTGGAGGGGCGCTCGGAATCGCTTCCCCTTTACATAATCTTCTAGAAGCTGGAAAACGAAACATCCATGAGTTCGACTGGACGTCATGGGTATCCGACAAGTTTACTGCCACGTGAGATTGGGAGAAGTGGATACTAACCTCTCCGTCATATGATCTCAATGGAGAGATCTCACACACTATCGGCTCGTGGACCTCTTTCTCACTGTAAGAATTCGAGGATGATTAGACGAAAAACGGCCATGCATAATCCCATGAGATTCAAGTTCTTGGAGGCCGACAAACGATCCGTATAACCGATAGGCACTCAGCAAACTGAGCCTCAGACGGAATTTGGGGGAGGCATTCTCAGTATATCGAAAACTATTCCACAATATGGCGAAACGAACGAGAACGCAAAGTTAGGAACAGTACTACGAACCTCTTAACAGCTCTATCGGAACTGAAAACAAAGTGCCAAACCGTGAAAATCGAAATAAATCGGGATTATAGGTTTATACATCTTTCACAGGAAACGAACCGTAGAGTGCACCGGTTCCTTCGCATGCGTTCATTCTCGAGCAACCTTAGATTGGAGTTCCCATAGAACAGCTCAAATCGTAGGATTTCGATGCGGGCAATAACGTCGAATCAGACTTACGACGGTATCAGGGCAACAGGGGCTCCATTTTCATCGATGAAAGTGCCGCCAGCGTTGACGATGTATCTATGGTGCAAATCATACAGGTGATGCCTACAAGTTGTCGGCGTATCCTTCTCAGCTCCATCCGCGTTCTTCAGCGGAGAGAACTCGTCTTCTCGGAGCACTTCCCAAACAGCGAAGTTACTGAAAGGTCGAAAACTTGAGTGTTTCCATGTCCCCAACCTCGTATCACTGGTCTCGATTTCATTGAGGATATGAAAGATGGGACAAGTTAATGCTCCATCATTCACGGTGTCTCATAAAACTCGTCGTGCATGCATTTTGCAAGTCCCAGATTCCGAAACCCATTTTCCGAATCGGATCATCTGTTTGAAGAGCGTTCGTTACTCACTCGGCATATTCGAAGACGTCGAACACGAACATTTCGAGTTTTATTCCATTGGGTTTCTCGGGCTTCACTACTTGGCCCTCGTTGTTCAAGAAGGGGATTTTCTTCTTTGCGATATGGTACTTGAGCGCTTTTTTGCTGGAATCACGAATCGGGTTAGGGCATTTCTAAAACCATGAAATACCATGAACCATAAAGTTTCCATTCGGAGCCATTCGTTCTCGGATGTTGGCCAGGTTCAAGAAACCGGTAAAGATTGAGAACCAATCACCACTGTATCAGGCATTCTTGGGATGCGGGACAATCATTCAGGATCATGAGCGAAAGCGACACTCAAACTGAGGATAGGTCATGGTCTACCGTGGGGATTCCGCCCGCGGGTGACCGTCGGAGACTTTGATTACCTCTGTGGGTCTTCGTTGCCGTTGATATCCAACTTTGACATGCAAGCGGCGAGTCTAGGGAGGGGAGGATAGGGTAGCTTCATAGGAGGAGGGGACGTGCAGGTTGCAGGCAAGCCGGCTCGGGAAGTCATGAAGAATAGAGGAGAATGCAGACTTACCCGGACACTCTCGTGAGAAATTCAAGAGTAAAGAAGTGATTACAGATGTTACCGGCGTTGAAAGTTAAACGTCCATCCGAATTTCGTCTTTGAGCGGTTTCGGCGGAGATTTCGGAGTACTCAACCACTTGATAACGTCCGTTCACGCGGCATACCACTCCAACAGCTTCAGTTGGAGACGCTTTTTCAACAACCTACGAGTTCGGAATTCGATACATTTAGGAAGGGGTGTCTTGTACGGGTTATCGAGGGATATCCCTGATTTTCTCTAGATATTCAAGATAGCAGATGAGAGGTATGTATACCTTGGCGGCGCAGTCAGCTCCTTTGCTCAGACAGAATCCCACGAAGGTGGGATCGGCAATCTTGACAAGTATGTTGTCAACACAGTAAACATGGATGAATTTGATTCCCCTCTTCTTCATGTCTTCTAGAATGGCACGTTTGTAAAGAACGTTGTAGAGGCCACCGTTCCCGTCAGGACTGAGAGCCAGGCGGTGCTTCTTCTCCAAAATAATCTTTCCGTCAAATGTGAAGCTGGGCATCATGTTCTGCTCGAAGACAACCAGGTTGTCGCTGTTGAGGCCGAAGAAGCCATTCTTGTTGAAATACTCCAGAGTCGGTTCCTTCGTATGCTCGCTTGTCATGATGTACCATGGAATGCTGCCCCGCTTCCCAGTGGCCCGCTCCGAGAGCTCTTCCAATCTGATCAACCTCTCGGCCTGTAAGTTGTACAGTGTTTTGCCGGATGGTAAACCGACATTGTACATTCCTTTGGGATAAGGCACTCCGAGACGCGTTCCTTGTCCACCCGCAAGCAGCAGAGCGGCGACTTCTCCACGAGCGATTGCTTCGAGTCCCGCTTTACGGTACGCGGCGAGCTCATCTTTGGAAGAGCGGGCGACCGAACCGAACTTGTCAGCCGGCACCGGTTCGAGAAGTTCATCCAGGTTCTCCTCCTTGTTCGGGATCATAACATTGGAGAAAGCAGTCATGCATCGTGCTATGTCCACGTACTCGATATCGGCTGAAAATTCGAGTGCATAATAATCTTCAAGGTATACATACTACCAGTATCCACGACTGGCACTCCCGCTCTTCCAGGATGGAGTTTCTCGAAAACTTTGTGGATGCTCGATTGAATTTACGAAGCAGCTGTTAGAGCGCTCATTCTCGAGCTTCTTCGCCCATGTTTTGGTAGCACTCTCATCGGGATAATCACAACCGAAATGTAGGCTTTTCGAAGTATGTACCAAAAAACACTTGTCACCGGTACCAGACGGTCGAGTTACATACCCACGAGTTGAGCTCGCTGTTTCTCGTCGAGCTCATCCCAAAACTGGAAGAGATGCTGCTGTCCATGTACGTTTAACGATTCCTGGATTTTCCTGATCTCAGCGTCCGTCATTTCGTGAGCGCCGTAGTAAGCGTGGCTGTAAAGATAGCGGACGTTAAACTGACTCGTTTCGTGGGCTTGCTATCCAGCTGTTGGACACAGCTCATCGCAAAGTAACTCAATCATGAGAACTTTGTATCAGTTTCTCCTCTTCGACTATCGTCGATAGTTCTCGATCGCTCAGGTAGGCCGCCAAGCCGCTCCCCGTCGTCAAGCTCATGCGCGATGTTCATACAGCGCGCAACCGCGATTTTCGCTATGCTCAGCTGTTGGCCTACCGTTCATCTGCGGCACACAGCGCGGAGCACTTACATCTGATGGTAAGGATCCTCAGACTCCTGATCCTCGACTCGTCGAAAACGACCCTCCTTGACAACGTAACGTGGCATCTTCGGCTCGGGAATGCCGTTTGGCGGAGGCTCAATCGTGGACACTTCCAAAATCAGGTACGGGAAGCGCGCTTGCTTCTCAGAACAGCAAGTCGCCAGCTTTAGAGATTCATTCGAGGAGCACTCTCCATCGAATCGCGCGGCAAGGCACTCCCATTAGGCGTCGTGAAAGATCAAACACCGCAGTCTCGAGTGCTTTCAGCCGGTTACTGAACTTGAACAGCTCAAGATTGAGAGAAAGGTAAAATAAATTTCAAAATGCCGACACGCTCCGCCGATTGTTTAGACCACAGAGACTTGCAGAAAGACCGCTGCACCGGTGGCGTTCTGTTTGAGGTCTGCTATGCCGAACGCATCGTTGTGTGATCATGTGCCGGGCGTAATCTCCGGATAGTGGAAATGACTGTCAGAGTTTACGTGCCCCGTGAAATAGTGCCTTGGCACAGGAGAACCGGTGAGTACTCTTCAAAGAAAGCCTAGGTCTGCTGTTTGCTTTTCAGCTGATCAAACTCGACCCTAACAGCGTGTCATGGTTGACGTCACGTCAAGAGCAACCGCCGGCGTTTGAGACAGTCTTTCCGGCTTTAAGTGCACCGAAACAAGTTCCGGGACAAAAAACAACTCATGAATCATGATCTTGAGGATCCATCGGCAGCTTCGGGAATCCGAGTCAGAAGCATGCCATGGAAACATTCAGACATTCTCAAAACAGGGGTCTGAGCTCCACATGCGCCAGTCGGGTGAAAGAACAATTTGTCAATCTCTACGAGAGGCAGGTATTTTGCTACATCTCGATTCGTACGAGTACTCTGCTCGGGGCCCCAACAACTGAAATCGTGATTGTGTGAATGAATGCAACTCTGAATTTCAACCGAAATCGCGTTCGCTTCTCGCGCTCAACTCCCACTTTCGATCGAGTGTTTGGGCTCCACACTAAGCTCTCAAGCAGCGAAGGGCTGCGAACTCCGAGGGCTGATGTTATGACTACGAGTGGAACGCATCCGCCGACATGTTTGATTCGAGCTACGGCATCCACGATACTAGGGATCACGAGCATTCTGTTGATATTCAAGACGTGGCGTCGTCGGGAGCGAAACAATTGCTGAGCGCTGATTGCGTTCTAGAACGCGTTAAACACGACATGAGCCTGGGCGTAAAAGGGATCATCATAAACGAGACATTCATGAGCACCATAAACGGATTGCTACGAATCGTTCAATCATCATCGAATGGATGCCCGCTCACGGAGTGGAAACCACTTGGGTAGAGCGCGGTCCCGCTCAAAGGCGGACATATAGCCTTTTGATACAACATTATTCACGTCGGCGAGAGATGCAAACACATTTCTATACAGCGACTGTAGTCAAAGCACCGCGATTGCCTTGGTACTTCACGTACATTTACGTACAATGCAACCAAGTCCATATAATTATAGAAAATTGTTATTACATCAGGGCGGACACAGTTCGGATCAATGGATTAACTATCCAGCCGCCAAGACTTCATCCCGATCCGGTTCTCACCAAGGTCCCGGTCGTTCGGTGGCAACTTTCACACAAAAACGTTGTTTGTCACCGACTGACAACACCACAAGTGCAGAGAACAGTGGTTTTACGTGACGAGCAGGTTGCCTTCGAAGTGCTTACTTGTCAGTCACTCCGCGAGGTCCCGGCTCCCTGGGGCAGCGGGCGAAAGACCCAGATTGAGGAAAGACCAAGAGAAGTTTCGAATAACGAAGATTCTCCCAAGGATTCCGATGCGAATCAAGGATAGGAAACCACCGTCGTTTTCAGCCTCTCTGAGACAACGTCGGTAGCGGAAGATGTTCGGTAGAACATGAGTGGCATTTTGGGATCTGTAGAAAAGTACGAAGATAACGGAAGCGGTAAAGTTCGGTGGTCAGACAACATATGCCTTCCAGCGAATTTTGCCGAGAAAAAGCAATCACAGTGCGGTCGAGAACAGATAAAGCTCAAGTATCTACCTGTTCGGAGGCGAATGAAACACCACATCGCTACGGTTGGGTCCCATCGCATCGGCAAATCAGAAACACGGCTCCACAAACACTGCGAGCATATGAAATGAGCACGAAGAACCCTTTTCTGGTTTCGGATACTGCTTTGGGAGAGAATCTCGCGATCGATCGAAGGATTGGTTTAGGGGTTCGGAAAACCTCACAACACTCACAAGCTCGAAGTCAACGACTTCTGTGAATGTACTCATCGCTTCGGACCCTCAACAACCATGACTCTGCTTCGCGCGAGTCAGAGATAAACGGTGGTCGTCTTTCCGTTCTCACTTCAACTATTATTCGGGCTACTCACCGTAAAAAACACCGCCAATCCAATGGATTACTACCGAATGAAGATAGACGGACGAAATAACCGACTGACGGACTGACTGACTGTCGGTCTGTCAGATCTGCACACGGTGTACCGTTAATCCCACGGAGGCCTCTCGCCAAAAGCCCTCGCAGCAGTGCGTTTTGCCTTGTGTACAATGCCCACCGCTTGACTGAATGGAGCCTTTGTCAAAATGCTCACCGATCATCGGTCATCTTCCGCATCGTACTAGCTCCATCGGATTTTGCCGATGATGATAACCCAAGTCTGACCAGATTTTTGTGACGGATGTTTCGCGAACCTGCTTGATAGAAGCCTTCCGTGCTGGCGAGCCATGCGCGTGTACATCTACCGCAATGATGCCTGATGATATCCACGTGGAACTTAGGGCCGAGGGCTCCCGTGTCGATTAGAACGAAACTTCTCATCGGCCTTTGCTGCTGAGGGGTCAAAGTCGAATGTGTTTTGTGAGAGTTCTTTTTCTCGTTCCCGAAGGGTGTAATGATTTACGCCCACAGAGACACATGATGCAATCCGTCCGCAGTACACGAAACCTGACGGTGGATGAGTCTCCCGGTGGAAGACGCGATGCCCTGTCGTCCGCGTGAGCGTAACCGAAGGTCAGCTGAGTGAAAGTTGTCTACGGCTCACCACTCAGCTGTGAAATTCGGAAAAATTGGCGTTCTGGAACCGGATCCGATAATCGAGGACATGCGCCACAGCTCCCCACCAAGATACGGTTTCCATCTACGAAATAAACCGGATCAACCAGACTTCGCCGCGAGTCGCCAGTCAAACTCGTGAGGCGAGAAACGTGATTTGCACCGCTCTGACTCCGCTTTTCGAGAGGTGATCCTGAGATTCGCATGCGAAACCGTCAGGCACACGCTATGCGAAAATGGAATGATGGCCGAAGAACCTTGACGAGCAAGATTTGTGGAAAAAAGGCGCCATACCTTTGACGAGCTGGCGGGCAATTCAGTGTTCGCTCTGCAGAAGTCGCGAAGAAACTGGATGCCCCACTCGTGGTGCCCGTGATTGTGCGAATCGGCGATAGCGGTTCTCCGATATTTGAAGGCCAAGCTTTGGAATCAGTTCCAAGTCACTGCATGGTTCTCTTTCACCGCAAAAAGACTTCTAAATCATTCGGTTCGAATCAGCACTCCTCTCGCAGGGCGAAATATATAATGGCGAGATCACGGGAAAAGGCCCTAAATCCGTCCAGGGCAGGACGTGTTAATGACTATGAAAGTCAACGATACAATAGGATCTCCAAGTGGTGGAGCATAATAGCCGACCATTTGGCATTTCGGTCTGCGGAGCGCGTTGATAGAGTTTTCTGTAGGAAGGATGTTTGAAAGTGAATGTAACTATCAGTGCACCAAAGTTTCCGGCCAAGCGCACGACAAGTGTCAGTATCACGGGCGTACTCGGGATTTTCTCCGAGGGGGACTCTTTTCATCCCCGTGAGAAGTGACCGCGACGGATTTTCGAAAAACAGAGTTCCCAATCGGAAGCCCCTCACCCATACCACGTATGAAAGAGGGTTCTCGACCACTCAGGACTAAAGGGAGGGTAGAGTGACACCAGAATCAAGGTCTCTCAGCGCCTGGTCCGTCTACAAGATCCGAGGGACTTGTCCGACAGCTCCGCATTCGGATGAGAATTCACGGCCAAGACGTTTCGTGGTTACGTTCGAGACGAGCTCCCCATGGGGTCCCTTTTTGTTCCGCGCGTGAAGGAGATTTCGCTGGGGTGCGCGGATAACGCAAGTTTTGCCACGGCTCGTCCAGTGGCGTAGCCAGCCGATTCTTCTCCCGAAGCTGGAAAATATCTCGTTCCGGCGTTGACTTGATTCTAGCCCAACAAATATTCCAAGTTTGCGTTTCGTGACTCGTGAACCGCCGTTACTCTTCGCAATCTACGACGCGAAGCTTCTAAGATTTTCAGGAGCACGAAGCTTTAGCTTCGCATGCTGCGTGCTGGCTACGCCACTGGGCTCTTCGTCTCGCTCTCGAGTAATAGTACTAGACTAGGATAGCAACTAGCCCAACGAGTCTGGAATCATTATCAAAGTTTTGGAACTTCGGCTTCGGAGATTCACTTCATGAAGCGTGTTTATCACAGGGGTCAGCGTAACCACTTTTGAGGACTTAGAATCACAAATCGCAGTCACTAATCACTAATCAGTAACGGCTGTCAGCTATAGCGCGGCTGTGGAGCACCGAAAACGATGAATCTTCACGAGTTTCTTGCAGTCGCGTATGTAATTCCCGGGACACAATGTTCGGAAATCGGCAAAACTTGACCAATTCACCGTGCTCATGTTCGTTTTACATGCGAACAACATTGAGCCTTGTGATGGTGGGCCCTCGGTCCCTGATTGCCAACAGCCATAACTGCTGTTCCCAGTGGCTTCTTTTTTCAACGAAGACTCCGGTACACCACAGACTGACTAAGCTGGTTCAACTCAGCTGGTTGTTACGACAGGTTGAACAATTCCCTTTCGTGGACATTTTCTCTATCTGAATCGTGTTTCCGGATGAGAGTTGAGTATAGTACAATCAAGGAGAGCTGAGCCACAATTCACTAGAAACGAGGGAGCTCCAGTGCACATATGAGAAGAAGCGCGCTCGTCAGCTGATCGCGAATCATCTGTTCAGAGTTGACAAAGTGAAAGCTGGGAAGAGCATTCGCGCAGTCTGCGACACCGCCAATATCCGTCAATGCGCTTAGCCGATTCTCAAAATACTCCTCACCTCCATCGACCGGCAAGAGTCGACTCGATCCTCCTCTTTATAGATCACTGTGGTCGAGCAATCGGACCGTCATGGAGCGGCAAGCTATGTGACACGCGGCTATTGCCAACTGTTTTGTGGCACTACTTAGTCACCGTGACCAACGTACCATAATGTTGCTTACTGGCGGTCCGCGGGACAGGACGCTTGTTCTCATGATCCGCAGAGAGTGAAGCTAACTTTCCCGAACAAGGAAGTGATGAATCACGCTTCATCAAGAGTCAGTCCAAGTTCCCAGACTATAGTGTGGTACCTTTGTGGTACCACAACAAACTCCTCCGCAGACAGACGGCGAGATAGTGGTCTGCTGCGGGAGCACAGTGTGTATGTGAGTGTTGAAAGCCAAGTGAAAAATATATATACTCCATGAGAGAAACTTGAGCTGGACATGGAGCCTCAGGTGCAGAGTAAACGACCAAAGAGTAAGTTGATGATTGAAGCTAACTCCCAAAGGGAGCATCACACTGCAGTCTTTGGGAAGATCGTATTGCTTATTCTCGACGATGTCATTTACTTGGTCTGGATGGGGTCTGGTGCTGCAGCTCTGATTCCAAAACTCGCGCTTCCTCAATGAATAATTTGGACTCGTTCCTGTCCTCATGAGCAGTGAGACCACACAAAAACTCCGACTACGGCGAAACGCTGCGTTTGATCATGATAGAATCGGCGCCAACTCGCATGTCACGTTGGAGCATTCGCTATCGATGGAACTTTGGAAGGTTTTTGGATTCACCGCTGTCATTGAGAGGACCGTCAAGGAGAATGGGCTCAGATGTAATGTTGGACCCTCCGGTGAATCATTCCCCGAGTTGTCACGCTCAACGACCAAAGCGAGCTTACAATGAGATCGAAATAGTCATCGATCGATTTTCGTAATGTCAACTTGTAGCCTGTCCCCCCGCTATTTTTGACTGAGATTCTCAGACGGAAAGTTCGAATTTCAAAAACCTCCGTCTCGCGAACGGTAAAGGAGACCTTCAATTTTGAATAGAGGAAATGCCTCACTACTAGCCACTGATTGCAGTGCGCACTTCTAGAGGTTGGTCTGCCAAGAACTCAGTCAGTTACGCCAACGGCGCTTGCCATCGCGATGTTCGCCGTCAAAGCCTCGCAGGACTTGAAAATTACTTGATATGGTTGTCAGTAGATTCGATTTTGCCGAAACAAAATACACGGAATTGGGACCGAAACTAGGCCAACCGCTACTGCTGCGGTTCAGCATGGCTGGGTGGAGTTGAGGCGTGTGGTGTACACACCCAGCCTTCCTCCATCGTATCCTTGGTAGGCGAATCTCATAATGGCTACGACGGAAGGGGGCGATTCTCCACAAAGTTTGGCTTAGTTTCCGGCATCATCTCAGGGAGCGCTGCGCTCGTCGCGACAGCTGTTTTGACATTGTTGTGACCACACGGGTCTGAGCCGGCCGTTATGGCCGAAACTTGAGCGTCTGTTCTGCTTCGACCCTGTCGATGCCATAGGATACAAATTCAGTTCTAAAATCTATCTCGGAATATTACACAAGGATACTTATTCGCACTCTGTCTGATCCGACGAAAGGATTGGCTTTGGCCGATCCAGTTGCCGATTCAGTTCTCCGAGGAGATGCTGCAGCCAAATAATATTTTAGCAAAGCTGGTTCGAGTGCGACGAAGTTTGCCACTCGTTGTGTTATCCTCATGATTGCGGCGACTCTTAAGGACGCATAGAGAGAATGAATTCCGTCACTAATACTGTTACGAGAACAACGGTCTGTGTGACTCAAGTTCGGGACTGTAAATGCTTGCGGTTAAGTCGGGCGAACTTTACGGCTCCTCGCGATTCACTTCAAAAGATAACTTTCGAGCTATCACTCACCCCATCGGATCCCATCTTCGTTGGCTAGGGTGAGCGGTGATATTCCCCACCACGGGGGATGAAGGGAAATGAGAGCCCCCCACAGAGATTCCACGGCTGGAAACAAACCTCCGCTGTCCCATTCTGGATGTTCCCTTTCGGATCAGACCGTCTCTCATTACCATGATGCATCCGAAAACCGTACAATGACTGATCCAAACGCAATACGTTTGCGAATTCTCCGTGGTGGGTGAGAATGTCGGCGCAACTCGAGCGAGGTGCTTATCCAAGGTTCCCCGGGAAGATCCTTACGCTCCGAGTCGACTCGACTGAACCTATCTATCTATGAGTTACCGGAGTGCTCTGGCTCGTCACTCATCCGGACTTTCGGCGATCTCCTCGCCAGTGTCAAATGAACCACGCAGGATATGGATTGTTTCGCGCGGCGGGTGTGATCTCACATAATAGGCGTATGGCCTGCAAGCGTCGAGCTTGAGACTCTTCGCAATGTATCCATGCCGTCGGCCGAGGAGCTTCTCCGTCGAATTTTAGGTAAGCACTCGGCCGCTATTGTAGAACTGGGAGCGTTGGTCTCGGTCGGAGTTCATTTTCTATCCAAACACATTTCTCGGGACTCTGTGAGCTCTTGTTTTCGTTCTCGATCCATTTCGTGAATCTGAGGATGGTCAGCGGCTTCGGAGCGTATCGAGTCGACCAAATCGAAACTTGAACTCCGACTACGCTGTTGATCCATGCGAATGGGTCGACTCAAAACACCGAAGATGAGAGCTTTTGAGTTTGTCGCTGACGTGGAACTTCTGGTGGATAATGGTCCTGACCACGCAGGGCCGATCCTGGACAACATCCTAGGGGGGAAAGAGCTGTTTCGGAACTATAAGTATACTGCTCTCGTAGACTTCCTTCTGAGATGGAACGACATGTATACCGTGAGGAATCCGCGATCACCCGCCGCGGTTGAAGAAACTGAAAGTGACGTACAGGTCGAAACGGTCGGATGTTGTGGAAAGGGTACGCTGTGAATCGCTGACCGCGCGGAGTGTTCTACCGTTCATCTGTCTGAGTTTATTGTGAATTTCCCGACAAAGTTTCATTCCTCGATCAACCCTGGTTTCCTAGATTAGAGTTGTTACCGATTTCGCGGGCAATCCGTGCTGTTCCGTGTGACACGTCAATACTTCTGTACTTGTCATGTGGTTTCGTGATGCTTCTTCGTTTCGCATCTCCAGCTGCCATCCACTCGTTTCTGGTGCTGTTGCTGATGTTTGATCAGGGAAGGGATTTCTGGAAAGGTCTATTGTTTCACTGAAATTCTTACTTGAGAAACTCCCTGAGTCGTTGAGGGCCTTTGTAACTTCCGGCCTGGTTTCGGTTGAAGAAGTTTTGGGCGTTTATCGGAATCGTCGACTTCTGAGTTGGCATGAACGTATTCCGTCAGTTCCTGTCGAACTTCATCATGTGCCGATCGAGGAAGCGTCGCTTCTCTCTGTGGGAGCCACTCGAGGATGATTTCCGTGCGTGACTTAGGGAATAACCCCGAGCGAGACCGAAGAACTGTCCAGCACAAACAAATAAACGTTTCATTCGGATTACAGGTAGTGCTTTTCGGCAGCAACGTTTGAGCGCATGGCAGCCAATACTGACGGCAGGTACTGTCCTGCCAACTTTCTTCCTCATGGGTCTGGCCTTCATCCCAATTGGTATCCTGTTACTCCTGACATCCGGAGGTGTCGAAGAGGTTCGTTTCGAAGTTCAATTTTGTCGGTTCCATATACCGCATAGGTTTTGCGACTAGTACCCTTCTGACTCGCTGAGAAAAAATTGTTACTCAATGATTCCGTCTGTTTTTAGATACAAGTGGACTACACTGACTGTAACACCACAAGCGGCGCATTGTGTAAAGATCTGCTCGAAGCTCATCTATTCAATAAGAGCGGCCCGTTTTCCTGTCTGTGTCAGAAAGAGTTCGAGATCGAGAGAGACATTCTCCGACATGTGTACGTCTACTACGGGCTCAGCAACTTCTATCAAAATCATCGACGCTACGTGAAGTCGAGGAGTGACAAACAGCTACTCGGGAGACCGATGGAGGTGTCGCCTGACTGCGCGCCTTTCGATAAATCCAGTGGAGAGAACGGACTCCCCATCGCTCCATGCGGAGCCATAGCGAACAGTCTGTTTAACGACACAATAAGCCTGTGGAAACGAGAACCCGACGATTGGAGGTAAAGCGAGAGGCCGGGAATCCGTCTACTTTGAGACAGTCGCGAGAGTTTGGCAAGAGTTGACTATGGATATCCTTGAATGGAGAAAGATTGAAGAAAACCCCATGGTCGATATTCAACGATTCCGAACTTGCAGACCCGTGGACATCCTGAAAGACGAGATCTCATGGCCCTCTGACAGATACGTCAAGTTCCGCAACGCTTCGTCCTACGAGGGAACAGCTAAACCACCTTACTGGGAGAAGTCCATTGCAGAAATGGGAGGATTCACCAACGAAGCTCTTATCGTTTGGATGAGAACTGCAGCACTACCGACATTCAGGAAACTCTATGGACGCATCGATCACGACCGGCAACCTTTCACGGAAATGCTCCCAAAGTGAGTGCATGGAGAATCTACCGTGGGCGGGTTCTCTAATGTACAGTGTCTGTGGTGGGACGAGGCATTCTATCATATCATAACTCATCAGCTGGTTTCAAATCGAGCAATGCTGTCGTTTCCAGGGGGAGGTATCGAGTAGACATCCTCTACAATTACCCAGTGGCAAGGTTCAAGGGCACAAAACGCGTGATCATATCCAATACCTCATGGCTGGGCGGGAAGAATCCCTTCCTCGGTATCGCGTACCTGACGGTCGGGGGCCTCTGTCTGGTTCTCGGAGCAGGATTTCTATTTATTCATCACAAATTCGGGAAGAAGTGAGTATCTCTCGCGCACCTGCCCGCTGCTCGTCATGATAGTACGCACAAAGCTAGACTTCGCCGACCCCTTGCAACTAACTTTGCCATTTCCTACTAACATCTTGAGAACTTTGGAATATCGGAGACTTGTGTAGAGGCATTTCGGAAAACCCTAACGCACACAGGCGGCTTTGATTCTCCGACTCGTTTTGAAGTGTCTCGCACTCATTCCCCTATTCACATACTCCATTGCGCAAGTGGCAGCGCAAAACGATGTTCGTCGTTCGAGTTGTGCTGCGCTGGTATTCATTGACGTTCTGGCTTCTATTCCCGGTGTTATCAGTGTTGGCCAAAGTATTTTGGAAAAGCACGGTGTGCAAGCAAGTGTTGAATCGATTAGTCTGAGAAGCCGTGCGGGAGCCGACAGCCAAACCATCGAACTGGTTGGGACTCAGCGTTCCACCTTGTAGCGCCGGCTTTTCGTGCAGGCTGCCTCACCAATCTCGACAGCACTGTAGGCTACAGCACTAACGTTCTGAAGTGTTTCCCCTCTGTCTTTCACCCTATTTAAACCACGAGTTGTAGGCTCCTAAAACTGCCGCTTGAACGTTTCAGAAATGTGAGTAAATTTAGTGGTATCCATTACATTCCAAAGTCTGAGGGTGTTGTCCCGCATGTGAGTTATTTCGGTGCCGTCACACCTTCCGTTCGTCCAAGTTTTTCTGTTCTGGTTGATGCTCTCTCGATCGATGCAGTGAGGGAGGAACTCAGAGCCGATAGTTCCGTTTTTCGAATTCGATTCTTGAATTGAAAGTCTGCATGTATTCGTGTCCATCCGTTCGCTTGCTCGAAAACGTGATTTCAGGAATGAAAAATAAGATTACTCAAGCAGTTATGCATGCTGAGATCGTTCTCAATACGAAATTTCTGGATCAACCGAAGGCCTGACTAATTTCTTCATGAACTTGTTTCCAGCACGAGGGATCTGATCAGTATTACTGGTCGGACTCCTTATTGAGCCGCAAGCAAGGCCAATACTTCGTGAACTCTAGTCAAACAGCCGGCTTGTCGATAAGGTCTTAGCGGAGCGGCTTCCATTCGCGAACGGATGGTTCAAGTGCCTTACAAGGTCGCGCATTTCCAGCACACAAACGAGGACACATAAATTGTTCCGAGATCTGATGCCGTAGACAGTCATGTAGCGATTGTTGATGTTTACAATTATTCCAAAGTGCGCTTAATCTCTGGCTAGGATGCCCTTCGATGTAAATTGTGATTGAGTGCTATATTCAACAAACAAACAAAGACAGTATCTGATGTGACGGCAGAATCTAAGTTTTGTGATATATCCAAATCGTCTTTGTTCGTTCAACACTGCAAAGCCGATTGTTACGAACATTCGTTCCAATTATTTCTTGTAGATATTATCACTGCTTACCTGAAGAAATGAAGTTGAATAAAGTTGTTAAGTTATCACTTCAAACGACCCCAATCCAAGTATCACATTCACAGAGCCGGTTGCACTGGCATAATACGCAAGGGTTGTGTTTCTTCAAAATCCGAGTTCTAGGCGATCACAGCGGTTCAAATCCCAGGTTCGGGATTCATGGTCATTGAGTTTCGAATATTCGATCCTTTTCACGTTCGAGAGATCGAGCGGATGGTTGGAGACCTAACTCCGAGTCCATGTGATGTTGACTCTCAAAGCTGTGACGAGGTACTATGGGGATATACACGCCGATCTATCGAGTGCGATCGATGAAGCTTCAATTAAGCCGAGTCGCACCGATTTTCGTGCGGTCGATTCGAGTGCTACAGT
This sequence comes from Neoseiulus californicus, assembly GCA_028455905.1. Classification (NCBI taxonomy): domain Eukaryota; kingdom Metazoa; phylum Arthropoda; class Arachnida; order Mesostigmata; family Phytoseiidae; genus Neoseiulus; species Neoseiulus californicus. Next base: position 6,071,391 of record JAMQGS010000008.1, read on the forward strand.
AAAATACAGTCAGCTCCGCTTAATTGGGTCTCCGGATAATCGGGGCGACCGCTCATTAGAGCCAAAAGCGGTATTCGCGAACATGCCACCACTACCAATATAACACCGCTTTATTCGGGCCAAAGTGGTCTTTCCCGATGTGTTTCAATTAAGCGGAGTCGACTGTTCCTCCCAACGGACACCGTTATAACGAATTTTCAACATAACGAACGAAAAATAACTTTTTGTCTGGCCGGCATGCCATAAGGTCCCATGTTGAGAGACTCTCGATAAAACGAATTTTCGTTATGGCGTACTGATTCCGCCGGTCCCGCGGGGTTCGTTGTAACGAGCTTTCACTGTATTGTATTTCGTTCTCCATCGCTGAAGGTTTGCTTTTGGTAGACATGCTTGGAGCATGAGATGATCGGTAGTTTACTCAATGAGTTCTCTCAATTCGCGCTCCATTCTTCGATCTGCAGGTGTCGACTGCTGTAATTTCTCCCCAACAAGTGTTATGCTGTCACTGCCTCCCTTGCGCGTCTCCGGAAGACTGGCGCTAACACTAGTTTTCTTGTCCAGATCTACAGAGCGCTTTTCGAACCCGTGCTGACTTATGGAGTAGCACTTTGGGGCCGCCCGTATGGAATTGTTATTCGGAGAATGCAAGTCCTTCAAAACGACGCGATTAAAGCGATTAGAGGTCAGCCACGCGACTCATCCGTGTCCATATGGTATTCTAAACTCAAAATACTCCAGGTTAAGAAGATAGCAGTCTTGAAGCAAGCCATTCTGGCGTTCAAGACTGTCCGAGGCTCCATAACTCCAGATGGCCACTTCGATTTTGTGCACCACCCCTCGGGCTCTGGTAGACTTGTTGGCAGTTATAGGATGCCCAGAGTTCGTCTCACGGCGTCCGAACACAGTCTCAAATGCCGTCTGCCCGCGATCTGGAACAAGCTGCCGCCCTCTGTGAGGGAGGTAGCCTCTTATTCAGTGTTCAAGAGCGAGGTGACGAAACTACTTCTCCAGGATGGCTTCGAGTTCTAAATGTATATTTGTACATACTTGTGTTGTGGGTTCTAAATGATTATGTGCATCAATAATCTACCCATGTTTTGACAAAACAGGTAACGAAATAAAAATCTATCTGAAATCTAACCATCTCTCGCTTCCTGTATGAGGCAGCGGCGAGCTCCCTCTAAAAATTCGCCCACCTCGACGAACAGGACCCACCTAGACAATCTGACTGAGTTCTCTAGGAGCCGTAGGCTCATGGGAGTACGCGAACCTGTGGAAGCCACATGACCATGACATGTGCCGAGTCTAACTATAAGATAACTTGAGCTCGTTTGAGCCGACTAGTATTCCGTTAACCTAAACGAGAGATTTAATCGCACAGAGTTCAGCTCTCGAAATACCCGGCATGACGACTTTATGAGCGCACCAGATTTCGATTCCAAGAAAATTACGTTGTCCAGCGTACGAGTGAGGGAAAGCTGCGTCTGTTGGGGCTTTGTTAACGCAAGAAAGCCATCCCATGGCGTGCGGGAACGACCAGGACTGAAAAATGAATGCAGCCATCTTGGCTGAATCCTCGGCAAAAACGCCACTTTCCTTGGGTTTGCAGATTGCGTGAATTTTCGTCTTCTCTTGTTGCTCAAGTTTCTGTCCGATTTCATGCCTGAGGACCCTTGACTCGGTCCTTCGGAAGCTCAGAGACGCCACCAAAACGCTGAAAGTTGAGGGATGGTGTCAACAGCGACCGGGGCTGTGTCCCGAATATGGAGAACTCCTAGGCCATTGCATGAGTCCCCGTCAAAGTTACCAGCTTTGTGGTGTCGGCGATTAATGGAGCATTCTCGTTTTCTCTTCCCCGACCTAATTCCAACCAGGATACTGTCGCCCGCACTGAGCGGTTGAGGGTTCAAGTTCGAACCGCGGAATCGAATTCCGATGGTCCGACCCTGCACCATGCCATGTTGATAATTGGACGAATTCAGGCATGAGCGCAAGCATCAAGCAGGTCTTTCTCTGGGAATATCACAGAATGCAAGAGAAAGGCGGTTCCCGAGGTTTTATCCCCCACAGATCGTTGGGAAAGTACTCGCTTCCGCCCCAGCCAGAAATCATCTGAGGTCGAAATATTCCTCTGGGGCGTATCGAGAGGGTGATTCGAGGGATCTAACAACAACGAAACCTTCACGTTAAGCACACCCTCGTTCGAGATCTGCGGTTTGGAGTGTTGTCATGCGCCATCGCCGTTTTAGCCAGTCCGAGCATCCGGAGGTAAGAACTGAGCATGTATCACACTTTGGTGAGTCAGCCTGCCGTCATTCTCGGTAAAGGTTCACCCGGACTTTCTGAGAAAGGCGCTCACCAAGTGCACCGCCGGGCTCGGCCGTCCATGATATCAAGCCTCAGAAGGACGGGACACGCGACATCTGTCAGAGTTGAATAACCAAGATATGCTCGTTTCAGACAAATGGAATGAGATACAAGTCAGAGTGGAGAAACCAGGCGAATGATGTCAGTAGAACGACAAGACTAATCGGCGTGCGAACTGACTGTGCGAGGGTGTTTTCGTTGAGGAAGGAAGAGGAATTCTCCAAAGATGACACATCTGGCTAAAGCTACATTCTATAGAAGTGAGAGCTGCGAGCAGCCGCTTTCGCAACAGCTGATCGTTGGAGGTGGCGACCATCACGGACGGAAAGAACCTCTTCTGAATCGGCGACGGGTCGAAGAGAAGCTTCCCATAAGAAACGCTTATTACATACTAGTAACTGTCACGGTTTAATCCGTCGTGTCGGCGTGACTATGACGCATCGGGAAGGATCCAGAAGAGACTATGCTGCACCTCGTCCCGGGAAGAAGCATGAAATTGAGTTCCAGCTCTGATTGATCAGGAGATCCACCGCTGTCCGCTGTCAGTCCAGAAACGAATCGAGTCTTCTCGAATAAGGGGAGGCCGAAGAAAACACGTAACATGCTCAAGCAGTGGTCATGACTCACTACAACATAAATCAAACGTCGACCTTGGACTCGGTCTTCGGAGTGCGTGCCTTCAAAGTGAGCTGGCCGCTGCAAACCCAGAAGCTCGAAGTGGGTTTCAATATCTCTCGAAAGGTCTGAGTGCCGTGAGCACTATCAGTCGCAGTCGGATCTCGATTCTTTCCATCGGTCGACATGTTTCAGCCAATACATGTCTCAAAGTTCTAATCGTACAATGCTCCCTTCTTCAAGCTTCTTCGCAGGTCCGGATCTGGAATCTCGGGCACCGTGGACAAGGTCTCGCAGTCCACGGCATCGATGGAATGTTCCATGGAATTCTGAGGATTTGAGCTTCAATCACGAGCGGAGTATCCCGGAATTCAACCCTTTCTATTATTAGAACGAAGCCAAGCGAAAAATATAGACATTTCCAGCATTGGAGAAGCTTAGTCATACTTAGGGCCTCCTCCCCCGCCGAGTCTAAACCCGTCGTGGCATTCGACTGACACCAGTTAGCGAGCCTGGCGTCTCTCAAGTGCGGTCGTGCTCTGTCTCTGTCTTGTTTTTGCTTGTGTACGTGAAAACGTGTCTCTTCAATCTGTTGTGTCATTCATACGCCGCGTCCAACATCTGCCGTCACGTCTGACATAAATATGGAAGACACGGAAACAGTTACGCTGCCGGCTCCCGCGCCGCACTCTGCGGGAGACACGCTGTCCGAGGGTTCTTTTTACCCCCTACAAAAACATGAAGAATACGTAGCTCCCAATTACTCGTTGTCCCAGGAATCAAAACAGCTTGTTCGAGAGCTGCAACAGCCAGCGTTCGCGTCCAACCCAACCATGGTGCACATGTTCTATAACGTGAGTATGGAAAAGGAGTCTTGGACGGGTGGTGGCTGCAGATCAGTTCGTGCGCGCCTCGATAGTTCCGAATTCCTAATGCTTCATAGTCATCGGTTGCGCGGCCGGGGCGACGTTCGGGCTAGCCTGACGTGTTACCAAGCATCAATATTTTCATGAATCCAACGAGGAACATCTTGAAGGTTCGACTAAGCGCCAGGTTACATGAGCGACCCAAGTGATAGATCGCGATGTTTCGGATCTTGACTAAATTTTCCCCTAGAGGAATGACATTGAGCGCAAAAAACTTCAGAATCGAGAACTTGCGCGCAGCCAAGGATCCCAATCTTCCTCGATGTCGCATTTCGGGAAAAAATAGATTACGACTTCTTGGACCGACGCTTTTCACTTTCGTGTGCTGGATAGCATCGACACTCTACCTACTATAGATGAAGGTGCTCGAGCTCCGACCTTCAATTCGAACTTCAAACCGACGCGGACGGGAGGATGGACCAGTCGAGTATTACATGGAGGATCGTTGACGCCGAAACCGTTAGCCAACATGATACCCGTGAACGCGGAGCGGATAGAGAACAATCGTACATGAAATTCGATAGGGTCCCTAATCACATGTCAGTCGGAAATTCTTCCCAATCTATCTATCGATCACCTCAAGCTCAAGATATGATCCCGAATGAAATCGATCGGAAACAAAGATTGATAAGAAGCCTTCACCAACTGAGGCACGCGGCACACGCCGCGCGTCCATGGAATCGGATTGGGGAGACGCTCAATTTCTTCCGTGATGTCGCGTTCCTCAAAATTCAGGAGACAGAGGAGTCATATGGGTTTTTTCTTCCGAGAAGCCGGGTACCGGGAGTAACGATGATTTTCCCCGGAGAATTTTCATCTCCGTGATGCGACAGAGTGAAACGTGAATGTAGTTGCGTCTCCAGATTCGTTTCCACTGTCCATCGAGGATGAGAGAAAAAATGGCCCAGTTTGTGGTCTCCTACGAAACTAGAGAGGAGAGAAAACAGGACTGAGAGTGTTTTGGTTTTCACCCACGAGATCGGTCACACCTTCGATGTGTCGGTCGTGGTGGTCTCCGTCAGCGACGTCGTTGTCGTCGTCTTCGCTGTCGGCCGAGCAGCCGCTTGTGGTCGGCCAGCCACCATATCGGGCCAAAACATAAAAGCTCTTGTTTGCGTGGGCGAGCTATGCATCCATTACAGCGACTGGCACGGCCACCGCCTCAAGAAGCGAAGCTCATCGTGAATTCGGATAACCGTTCGCTGCTCTGAAACAGATCGCCTGGAACGAAGCCTGATATTAGAGTATAGTCAGAAGGATTAAGGCGATGTACCCGGAACCTTGAATCGATGCTCCCATCGGGGAGGATGTCGAGAGCACGATATCTTATCCTATAGTTCTGATTGATATATTTCCGATGCGCAATGCAGCTGTCGTCGATTCCTACTCCAATTCCTTCTGTTGAGCAATTACAAGATTGATTACTCAGAGATTCGTAGTTGAAGTCGGACGCTGATTGAGGCTCGAGCCTATCAGATTGTAAGTCAATCGACGATGAATCCATAGATCTGATGATAATGGATGGAGATGAGAGCGATGGGAGTGTATATACGATGGGATGGGTAATTCATACTCGAGCGATGAGAGTAGATATACGATGGGATGGGTAATTCATACTCTGATACAGTGACCCCTCAACTCCTTCATGGGAGAGCGCATTGAGGGGCGGGCGTGGTCAGGAAGAGTACCTAAGAACCACTCCTGAGGGAGACTCCCATGAATGACTATGACGCGGAACTCCGCGACACGGAAATCAGCATACTACGCGAAGTTATTGCGCGTCCGTTCTAGCAGCCCTCCATGGGCGATCATGTTGAGATACTTCCCCGTAACGAATTTTCGCTACACCCATCGGGCTCCTCGGGTCCCACGGAGCTCGTTGAAACGAACTTCCAACGAGTGTGTGACAAATAGTGAGGAAATGTGTCCGAATGGTTCAGACCGCGCACAGTTTGCTGTCGGGAACCTGACCAGTCTCCGGTCGAGACGGCGAGCGAAGTGATGTGACTGTGTGACCGCGAGGCGGGACGGCCAGCGCCTTCTCGAGGAAGACTTCTATCTTCATTCAATTCCAATCGCGTGAATTCTCTTCTCATAATTACTCGTGACAACTCCTCATCTCCTGATTTGCGTCTCCTGCGTACCGTCGAATGGTCTAGCCCCACATCGCCAGACTGATACCGGTATTCTATTTTAGCAACGCCTAGAGGCAGTTGAGGATGAAGCAAAGTCTGAACGCGCAGGTCGGGCTCAAGCAGAAAAACGGCAGGCGGAGCTGCGTAGAGAGGTCGCAAGCGTTGAGAACCGTCTCGTAGAAGCGGAACGCAACGAGAAATCTCTTCAAGTAGGTTACATCGAAATAAATCCTGTCCTCATGATCACTAGCACTCGGGTGCCCGTGAAACGAGCAACCCGAAGGTTGTCTGTGAGATCTCCTCATGCATGCCTACGGATTTTTGTTCGAGTTCTTCGATCTTCTGTGTGCAGTGTTCATTGGTTCATCGGTCATTTTTATCAACAGGAGGTTCTCAAGAGGAAAGAGAACGAATTGCTCAAAATGAGGAAAGATCTCGAAGAAATCAACCTACAGTTCGAGCAGAGCACGTCCGCACTGCGGAGGAAGCATCACGAAGAAACTCACGAACTTACCGATCAAATCGAACAGCTCAATCGACATAAAGCCAAGTGAGTTCATCTCTTCAACTGTCCTCTCGCCTCTTCCCCAGCACCGAATCACGTTGAATTCATGACCCTCACGAGCTTTCTCCCCGTTACAGGATCGAAAAAGAAAAATCTGGACTTAAATCCGAAGTAACGAATTTAACTCAAATGTTGGATCATCACACAAAGCAGCAAGTGAGTATAGTCTATTCACCACCAGGCTCGTTTATGGCGTTGTCTGCATCAGCGCCTTCGCTCGGGGCAGTTCACAACAAGCACGTGAGAGCACGTACTTATCGAATAGTCTGTTCGGGACCTGACCCAGACTACATGACTATGCGCAGGGGTTCGCTGCGGGGCTTGCTTCTGGTCGCGGCACCTCTAGCTACCGTCTCTGGTGCATGCCCGAAGCTTTTGTTCGATGAACTTGCTTCAGAAGTTTTCTCCTGTCCTGTATCTGACAGACCTTTGGGCGATGCACGCCGAGCTCAGGTCGGAGGATTACGGCGAGGAGTAACCGAATCGTCTCATTTGGTGCTCCCTAATTCCGTCATTGAGGAAAATCTAATATGCTGTGTTCTGTTTCCCATATATGTGAGCCACTATCTACTCCGCGTGTTTGTTTCTGTTTTTGCTTTTCGGTAGACATACGAAGGAGGCGTGTCGCTAATTGCGGGTCAGCTTCCCTCCGTCTCTCGGAGGATAGGCCCGAGCCCAATTTGTGCGGAGACACGTCTGTTAGGATTAAGCAGCAACACAAGCTGCAGCCGACGCGAGAGAGAAGACAGGCCTTCCGGTTGGCGGTTTCCTTACGACATACTCTTCGCCTTCGATCTCCGATGGTCGGCGTCAACGTCATCTGCGGAACCGGCGGAATTTCGGCCCGTTCCTTCAAAATCAAATCCTGCATCGGTTTCCGCAGGGAACACTCGCTCGTCGGAGCTTTGGACAAATCACGTTCGGAGTTCCTCATTGACATATGAACGAATTTCAAGATCCGTGTTCTGCACCTGTAGAGATCTCTTCGGAGAGATTTTTCGCATCCGGTCGTGGACTGTGATTGCTCTATGAAAGACTTGCATTGTCTGGAATTGACAAAATCTTACATTCGTCTTGGATGTATCTTCGCTGCTCTGATCTCCCATCATAACCGATAGAGGACGTCGGGAGCCGTAAACAGACTCTTGGAAACATTGCCCCTTGGGGACTGCTGTTGACGGCGCAAATTGAGTATGACTGTGGCTTCTGTTGGTGAATGACAGATATTCATACCCGAATTTCATGCATCGTCAAACTCAGGATGCTCGCCTCCGAAACCCGACCGAATAACTCCGTCCGAGAACAAGAGCTAAATCTGGCCTCGAAAGAGTGACCACACATTCGACATCGTGTCGAACCTCGTTAGGAGAGAGAACACCGTGGGCTACGCCGACTGCCTCGTGACACGGCGCGATCCAGGGACGTGGAACGAGGGCCCATGGAGCGAGCTCGGATCCGAGCCGGCTCTGTCGTTATCCCTCAAGTAGAGCGTTGACCGAGCATTGAGGCTGTATTGAGAATAGAGAGAATTTATGATATCGTGAATCCGTTCGCAACACATTGTGCGCGAAACCTCCGGCAGAAAAACGCTCTCAAAGGTATCGAGGGCTCTCGCACGGCGTCATTGAGTCAGAACTTGAGTAAATGGAACGGACTCGATATCGCAAGACCTTCATCCCTTTCAACTCAACGGCTTCCGAGGAGAGATCGGTGCGTGTGCGTCTGGCAAACTGTAGGGATGATGACCATGATGAGAAACAACACTTTCCCTTCTACAGGCTCAACTTGAACGCCAGGTGAAGGCTCTCAGTCAACAGAACAATGACATACAGCTTCGTTTGGATGAAGCCAATCGAGTGGTCAATGATCTGAATACATCGAAACAGAAGCTCGCTCACGCGAAGGCCGAACTCGAGGATCGATTGGCAAAGGTAAGAATCATTCAATCGGTCCACGTTGGAAAAACACCCGAGCCTCGACGACGAGGTGCTCCACGACTGAGTACCATTGTGCAGGAACGTGGTTGAAGATTGATACGACTGAATTTTTTTAGAGCGAACATACCTGCAGTGAGCTGGGAAAGGCGAAGAGTGCTCTGGCTTGCGAGGCTGAAGATGCCAAGAGGAGGGCTGATCAGGAGAGCAGGGTAAGAACTTTTTGCCGAGTCTGTTCGAATAAATTAAAGGCGCGGGAAAGGTTGGGAATCAAGGCTCAGGGCTAGAAAATCGCATTGGGAGTTGCCCGGAGAGAGGCTTACTGCCAAGGTGGGAATTTTTCAAGATTGGTCGAGGAAAAACGACCATCATAAATAGATGATCGACAGCAGCATGCTTAGCGTAAACGGGGAGGGAAATCAGCCCGTAACGTAAATCTTCTGGTAGGCAACTCGGATGAGACGCGAAAGGAATCTATTAGGGGCCTTCATTATACACGTTACATTATAGGAAAGGGCAGCAGCTGAAGGACGTTTCAGGGCTGCCGAGCATTCCATGCACAATATGCAAGCTTCCTTGGAGGAAACAGAAATAGCAAGACAGGATCTCCAGAGACATCTCGCGAAAACTCAAGAAGAGCTAGAACATTGGAGAATCAAGTACAACGACTTGATCATTCATACGATCCCTCCACTGGAAGAAGAGAACAAGAAGCTTGCTGTCAAACTCCACGAAAGCGAACAGATAGTGGAACACCAAGACGCAAAGGTAAGCTATCGTGTCTATTCCAAGCAAGGAGGCTCAATAACTTCTTGTCTGAACTATGAAAAGAAAGTTAGATGCGACACCTGCTTCACACGCAAGAGTTCCTGGAAACCCGATAGACATGTCTGGAGACTCCTTGGATGCGGTGGAAACTCTTCGTGGATCTCTTGGGACAGGAAGGAGAAAATACGGTGCTGTAACGAGGTTTTTACGGTGAAGCCTAGGGACGGGAGACTTCTTCAGACAGGGAACGACCTGAAAGGAGTACGAAAACAAATTCAACTCAAAATTCTAGAAAACCGAGTTGCGAGACCTCAAACCCCAAACCGAAGTTTGCTCATATCACCCGGCGCCTTTTGTGGTCTCAGGGCCAAACGAGACCAGATGTTTTCGTAATTGCTCAATGGTTGGGATCCCGATTTTTGTGAGACGTTCTCCTCTGGTCGAGGATTGTGTCATCCGACATGGGAGGAACCTGACGTCTACGCCCTCCCCAGACTCTCACAGAAAAAACTCGATCTCTCGCGAATTTTTGTTTCTTGAAAATTTCAGGTTGTCTAGATAGCATTTCTCATGGTTCGAGGCCGAACGCGGAGCTCGATTAAAAGCTGTCGCTGATTTGCTTCCAGATCTCCAATCTCGAGAAAGTTCGTTCGCAACTGCAACACGAATTGGAGGACTGCAACGCGCGCTGCGACAAACTACGCAATGATTGCATCGCCTATGAGAAGAAACAGAAGGCGTTTGATAAGATCATTGCCGAATGGAAAGTCAAAGTGGAGGATCTGGCAGCGGAGCTCGACGCTTCTCAAAAGGTGGAAACCCCTCACTACCCGATTCGAGAGAGGCCGATATGAAAATGGGACATCATGGAAAATTGTAGGAAGCTCCGAAGTTTTAGGTTCTGAGAACGGCGAAACGTATTTCAGGAATGTCGGAACTACTCTACGGAGCTGTTCAAAACGAAAGCGGCATACGACGAGGCGCTCGAGCATATCGAGGCGCTCAAACGCGAAAACAAGAATCTTCAGGATGAGCTGAGGGAAGTTCTCGATCAGTTGGCCGAAGAAGCTCGAACTATTCAATCTCTCCAGGCTGCCCGAAAGAAGGTCGAGAACGAAAGAGACGACGCTCTGGCCGCGTGCGAAGAAGCCGAAGCAACTATCGAGCAGCAGGAAAATAAGGTAGAGTAGTTTCTTCGTCGGTCCGACAGAGCTTTGAGCAGAATCAGACACGACGGTAGCAGACGCTTCCAATCGAGCGTGAGAAGCGTCTTCAATATTCTGTCGCTTCTCCGGAGGGAGAACTTCCGCACGAAAAATCTGGCGGGACGGTCCAATCGATAGCGTTTCGGAATCGGAACGTTCCCCTCTGCCTTGTAGGAACAAGTTCGACTTTTCCAACGTCCGATATTCCTCTTCGTGCGACGATAGCGGCTCCCGGGGTGACGAATTCACAGGAAAAGTGAAGATTGGACGAGAACCTAGCTCTTTGTCAGAACTTGCGCGTTGAACCAATCCGCCCCGTTTTCCTTTGAAGGAGAAAGTCTGAAACACTTCCATAACCCGAAATATTCGCCTACAGTATGACAGGAAGTCCGGGTTCTGGAAGGCAACGCGCATTGTCGATCTCCAACGAATCGGAGAAGCCTCATAAAAAAAGTGAATGATTAATTTTAGCTGCTGAGAGCGGAACTCGAGAAGGAACAAATCCGTCAGGATTGTACGAAGCGCCTGCAAGAGAAAGAGGAGCAGTTCAACGAGGTTCGCAAGAACTTCCAGAAAGCTTTGGATCAGCTTCAAGCCGCACTTGAGTCGGAGGCCAGGGGGAAAGCCGAGGCTCTCAGACAGAAAAAGAAGCTTGAAATCGACCTCAGCAAACTCGAGATCGAGCTCGACAATGCCAACAAAGCGATATCCGAAGCACAGGCCACGATAAAACGGTACCAGGATACGGTGAGTATTCCTCGACCAAGGTTATTCGATACATTTTCCGGTCCTAACTCGACTCGAGGTCTCGTTTCCACTCAGATTCTGTTTGCAATGTTGAAGTTCTGTCTGTTCTCAGGTTCACGAATTGCACAACAGCCTCGAGCAGGAACAGATCGCTCACGACGAAGCTCGCAAAGCGCTCGCTGCCGCAGAACGTCGCTGTAACCAAACAAGATGCGAACTGGAAGAAACCAAACAGCTTTTCAATCAATCTGAGCGCGGACGAAAAGCCGCGGAAACCGAAGTGGAGGAGCTCAGAACCCAGGCAAACGAAATCGCGGCCGCAATGGCGACCTTGTCGCTTCAAAAGAGGAAACTCGAAGGAGAACTGGTCGCTCTCCAAGGAGACCTCGAGGAGACGATAGTTGCGTTCAGGAACCAGGAGGAACTCGCCAAGAAAGCCATGGTTGACTGCGCGCAACTTGCCGACAGTCTAGCTCAGGAGCAGACCCACTCGTCGCAGCTTGAAAAGCAAGTCAAGAACATCGAACAACAGATGCGCGAACTCCAACAACGACTCGACGATGCAGAAGCCGCCGCTTTGGCAGCTGGAAAGAAGCAAATCGCGGCGCTCGAGGCCAAATGCCGCGAAGCCGCAGTGGATTTGGAAAACGAGAAAAGAAGGCACGCGGACACGGCTAAAAACTACCGCAAGGACGAACGACGCATTAAGGAGCTCATGTTCCAGGTAAGGAATTTATTCTTGGAAATCGACCATTCAAGGCTGTTTCGCAGAAGAATTCGAGCCGAGATCGATGTTACTTTTCCTGTCTGAAACTGGAGCTCGAATGCGCTCTCATTTCAGGTTGAAGAGGACCAAAAGCATCACCAGCGACTCCAGGACGTAGTGGAGAAGATGCAACACAAACTCAGGGAATATCAGAGACAGATCGAAGAAGCGGAAGAAATCGCCTCGATGAACATTGCGAAATATCGGAAGTGTCAGCAAGAGCTCGAAGATTCCGAGGCGAGGGCTACCAGCGCAGAGAACAATTTGGCAAAGTTCCGCGCTCGACAGGCACAGCGAGGCCAAAGTCCGGACATTTGAAAACGAGAGAAAATCATCGCTTACGCTTAGACGTTTTTCGATCACAGCGAATGCGTAACGCTTCTCGCTTATATTTTCTCGCTAGCTAACCAAAACAGACATGGCGCCTCTCGATGATCTCTGAGATCTTAGAATGTGAATAACTTTGTGGTATGGGTGTGGTCAATTGCTGGGAACAGGTCGATTCTATGGTCGAATGAAATAAATCGATGATTTATTGCAAACTTGTCAATGAGCAGCATCCAATTCTACATTAGGTCGACGAAAGGAGAGAGAAATAGAGAGGTGGGGAATCGGAACTGCCGAGCTCTTCAACGAACGTCACTGCAAAGTATAATGCGTCGAGGCAGCATTGAATTGAATTCGAGTTTCGCAAGTCTGCGGGAATAACAAAGAAAAAAGACACGGAGCGCTTGCAATCGAACGATGCATATGTACAAAGGAGTTTATTCACCGGAGGACTCCTCTTTCTTTCAGTTTTCCGCTTTGTAGAAAAAACAAACACCTTGTTGGTCTTCCACGTTCCTTCTTTTCCAAGTTTAAACAATCTTTTCCGGCTATGTCTTCGACGGTTTGATTCGATGCGTAAGCTTACTTCGTCTCAGACATTTCAACTTTCGACTAACTAACTGTCCGCGCGCCGTCGCCGGCGCTCGTACCGCGCCCGCACCTACTTGTTCCTTTACGCGCTCTCACTCTTTATCTGACTAAATTCATCGCTACAATCGTACATTTTCATTTAACTATATACAGATATTTTCATTTGATCCTTTTCACTGAATATGTACTTCTTACCCAGTGGATCATAGATATTCAAACTAGTACTAGCGTACTGGCCAACTCCGCCGTACGCAGCTTCTTGGTGATACTCTTGGTGAATGTAAATTACATGTACAAACCATGAACAGACGCTGTCATGGTTGACAGCTTTCCGACACAGTCGGGTGGAAGAAGAGAGGGGGCAACAGAGTTCACTACGAAAATTCCAGAGGGACTGACGACAGAGGAAACGAAAGTTCGCTCGTTTGAGAACGGCAAGCCGATATAGGAAGAAGACGAATATGATGCATAAAGAACCGGAGCAGGTGAACGAGGTTATCAAACGACTACGAGACAGGACTCTGGAGAGGATCGCAGAGTCGATACAGAGCAAAGTACGATCAGGTGAGGGGGAACTAGTGGGTAGGAAATATTGTTGAGATTTGCGAACGCCTTTGTTCGTTATCGCACATTCCGCGACCGAGTTTCACGTAGAAAGGATAAAAATCTGCATAGAAAGTCGGAACTAGGCTAGGGACATGTTGATAGAGCATGTTTCTAGTTGTGGGGTTTTTGCCGCCCTGATTTGTTATACTTCAGGTTGGTTTTGTTCTCCAACTTTTCGCTTAGATTCCTTACAACACGGAACTTTTTCTTCCCTGAGACGAGCTCTCCAGCTCGGCTTGTTCACAGAACGAGAGTCGGTGCGCAGTTTCATAAATAATCATCTAGTGACTCCAACCATGTCGTTCGACTTCTCGTCTGTGGCTATCGGTCCCTCTCACTTGTCGCAGGAGTCGGAACTCGTCGAACAATCAATTGATAGGATGAATAACTGTTGTTTGTTTGATTGCTTGCTTGCTTGCTCGATTCTCAGACATAATTTAGCTACAACAATAGAACCCATAAGTTTTTAGCCATGTGTCAAATGGCTTTCCTTCCACTGTAACCGGGAAATCTCGTGACCGTTGGCGCCGAGGGAAAATTTGAGGTTCGAATGGAGGGGAGCGACCGACTACTGCTGCTACTACCGCTACTACTGTTCGAGCTGACACTGCTACTGGAACTGCTACCACCGCTACTGCAACCACTGCTGTAACTGTTGAGCCTTGTTGGGAACGCCGTGTTGAGTGTGAATGGGCTCCGATTTGGCGGGGGTTGAACGCAGCTTTCGTAAGGGATGTGCTTCCGACTGCTCGTGCTGCCCGCGTTACCGTGTGGCAAGGGGTCGTCATGAGGTCTCGACCGCACATGTTGGGGCAGATTGGCTGCTATGTCTCGCCGTGTCGAGCTCGATCGTATCTGAGCATCTCTTGCAGCATGTTTTTGTCGTTGCTCGATCTTCTCGGGTGCGTAGAGCGGACTCGAATTGGGCGACGTCCGCACGTGGACGTAAACTGCGAGACTGTCTTCGGTCGTCGACTGCACGCACTGCGAGTAGCCAAGTGAAGGAACCTGGAAAGCATCAAACGGAAAAAGCGCTTAGTCACCAAATCTTCAGAACCTTTAGAGCCACAGAACGAGTCGGCCATCCTCGGACCGTGGTCGGAGGAGACAAGGAATCGAAGGAACTCTCTAGAAGGCTCATCGTGATACGTACCTTCTCGTAGCCGTGGTTGGCCCGGCAGCAGGAACTTGAACCCATATCTGGAGGTATGAGGCACTCAGTGTCCGAACTCGGAATCGCGTCGCTGGCAGAAGATTTGATAGTTTCTGATGAATCGCTCAGAGAGGTGGGTGGTGAAAGAGGTGGAGCTTGGACATCCGCTGGAGTTTCAGACCAGCTAGTTGAACCATTCATCAACGGTACCAAAACCACTGCAAGCAGAAAAGATGCACGTCCTTGTTAGAGGGGGAACACCGGAATTTGCGTCTTGTTTGCTTTTGTGGATTGCCAGACATGCTGGAAGGCCGGCAACGTTGCCAACGAACGAGCGCATAGTTAGCAAGCGCTGTCTCCTATCGCGTCTGCCTATCGTTGGGCGGCCGGTGCTTTTTACGGCTCCACAGATCAAGGTCCACTCACTTACACACAGACACACACACACACACACGCACGCACACACACACACACACACTTGCCGCCGTAGTTCTTGTCAACATCCCTGCTACTGCCTCTGCTGTTTTCGCAAGCTTCTACTCTTTCGATGAGCGAGTCACTGGTTTTTAGCGACTCCTGGAGTAGGGTTATTTCGGTGGTCTCGACACACTGAACTAAGCCTCTCTGATCTCAGTCAGACAAAAATCCACGAAACCCTTGAAGGTGACGCCACTCACGATGAGATTCGGTATTTGAACGACATAGCTCGTCGATGTGCTCGACTTTGCTCCGGTCGATCAAACGGAGCCGTCTCCGGGTGAAATCCTCGTCTGGTAGAATTGCTCAGGTATGGGTCTCCCTCCGAACCCACTTGATTCTAGTGGCGAAGCCGCCGAATGACCGACTCTTCCGAATCAACTGTCGCAGGAGTCGAGTAACTATTGCTGTTGGAAGTCGCTGGCTGGCCGGCCAGCTAGCTCGCTCCTGGGATTCGAGTAGATTTTTTTCTTCTTTCTGCGTGACTGACCTTTGTCAGCTCGAGCGTAAGAGCATCGCTTTCACACCAATCGACACGACTTGCTCGAGAAGCGGCTGGCTGGCGGACGATCCGTCTCGTCTACTAGGTCTAATTTCCGTTTAGCCCTTCCTCCGTCCATCCGCCCGTCGTCTCTGTCCTGTTCTATTTCGACTCCACCAGCGTCGTAAACTTCGTTCAAAGGAAGTCTAAATCTTGCCCGGAATTCGAACTGTTTTCGAAAGAATGGATACATGTATTTGGACAGCCAATCTGGCTGAGACGTCGACCAGAACTTCTGGAAATTTTCACCATCAATGTCTCAACAACACCGAGGTGGGCTCGTCGGCCAATTCTGTCGATTCTTCATATGTATTTATTCTTTATTTCGTTCGGAGTTTCATTCCCGCTCATCGAACACCCGCAAGGAAACCCATCATCGTTCCGCGTCCAGCTGCTTTTCCCACCGTTTGAGAACGAACCCAGTCATTTTGTGATTGTTCATGAAAAACAATATCGCGTGCCTCCACTCCCACATCTCCCTCGTTTTAGGCCCATCTTGTTGCCCAATCGAGTCGATGTTGTTTCTGAGGCGTTTCCTCTTGGCTCCAGACGACTCTCAGTACGAGCCACGAACGCCAGACGAGCGTCACGCCCGAACAGCCTTTCAGATCGGCACGCTAAGCCGGAAAGCGTTTTCCATTCATTCAGTATCGTCGAACAAAATTCTAGACAGCGACCAGACAGTCGAACAATGACTGACTCATCAGTTACCCAGAACAACTTGGCTCGGCGCGCTCACTTACTCCTACAGCCAGGTTGGCTGGCTGCCTGGCTGGATAGTAGACAGGCAGATTGACTCGATTCGACTTGGTCGGACTAGGCCACTGCCAAGACGACCGACCGACCGACTGTCGGAGCCCTCGACAGACCGAATGTCAAGCATGTATACGGATGGACTGACTGACTGACTGACCGTCGCCGTCGGTCGGACGGACTGACCAGGTTTTCTATCTGAAAGTCTGGCTACTGACCGCGTCGGACGGCCGGTGATCTTCCAGAACGGCAGAGCTTTGCCTTCACTGTCGGACACATTCCAGAGAATATAAAGAAGCCAAATGCTCCCTCCTGCTTCTTTGAATCAAAACTGTTTATTCTGAGTTACAACGGCCGGTGCAGTCTTCTCGACTGCGATCCAGCTCGACTGGCAACGAGGAACACCGGTCGTAACCATTTCGAAGCAGGCCGACCGACTGAGCGCCGTGCATAATGTGCACACCTCCGTCTGGCACAGACTTTCTCTTTGACAGCCCGAGTCAACTGAGAGTTCTACGAGCTCTCCGTCTGTGTTTTTGCCTCCGAGCCATGAGGACGGGATTCGTTCTTATCCAGTTGGAATACAGAACCGAGGTAAAGATCCAAGGAGAGTCTAACGGACCCTTGTCTCACCGTTGCTCGCGTTCCTCGGGGAGGACGAGGATATTTTCAGTGCGTTCACATCATCCCGCTGGAATTGCGATCGTCAGAAGAAGAGGTTCAGACACTGCGTGTCGATCGAGTCAGACGCTTCAAGCATCAGCCCGGAATGCAGAAAAGCAGACGGGCGGACGGACGGACGGACGGGCAGGCAGGCAGTCAGTTGCTTCGGTGGATCGGTTCGGTGTCGTGATGCCGTGGTCGGCAGCGGCTCAGACAGACAAGAAATCGGATCCGTTAACCTTGAAACTGTAAAGGCTCGCTCGACTGGGCTAGCGTTTTCTGCTTCGAAACTCTTTCCAGCCAACAACGGCCACTGGCCACATGCTTTCGTTGTTTCAAACATCGAGCGTTGGAGCGAACCCAAGACTCCGACCGTCTCGAAATCCTTCAAACAGTTCAACTCTGCGAAGGTACAGTACAATGTACTGTACAATACTGTGAGCGGCACCATACCGAGCCGGATCCCACCGAAGCTGCAATAACCGGGATGTGGAGGAACACTTGAGGTGTCTGATAGTTCAGGCCAACCAAGAGTCTTCCCTGATCAGGGCTCTGGGTCGCAGGACTTTGGGGGGAGAACTACTATCTCGTCAGTGCTCGAAAGTCTCGCCTGCTTGGTGCCGAGGTGTCAAGGAGTCGACAAACCAAGGAGAGTCAACTGCTTGACAAGCTTCCGGAACTCCATCGATCACGAAAGTATCGAGCTGTGCGTCGATCGATCCGAATCAGGCCACACCGAGATTTCCACTTCGTATATTCGTAGCTTCGGTCTGTTGTTCCCGTTGCCAACAGACGTCCTTTACGTCCAAAACACGTCAATCAGCTCGTCGGACGGGTGCTTTCTATTCTGTCCGTCTGCTTTTTTTCCTACCGGCAGGCAGGCAGGCAGACCGACCGACAAACAGACGGATCGTCCGACGGCCGGCCAGCTAGCCAGTTCACTTGAGTGAACGAACGGGCGGACGAATGAACGGACTCGCCGTTGTTTGACTGCCAGCCGTCTCTGGGTCAACGGTGGGATGGTAACACGTCTGTCTCACTGCTTGAATAGTTGACTGACTGTCCGATTGCCCAACTGACGGCTGACCTATAGACGAAGAGACGGTCGGTCGGTCGGTCGGTCGGTCGGACTGACTGTCCGCCCGACTGTTCACTCAAGGAAGCCGACCGACCTCGCTGACGACGCCAATGCTGACGCGAAAACTGACGCGAATGCTGACGTGAAAGCTAGCGCGAATGCTGCGGCAGATGCCGACGCGAATGCTGCCGCAAAAGCCACTGCCAAAGCTGCCCACTTTGTTATGGTTGGCTTTGGATCTTAGGGCGATCTTCGTTCGTTTATCCGAGCGTTCGGTTCCGTCATCTGTTTCCCGTTTGCGGCGGATAAAACATGGATCGGTCGGTCGGTCGGGAATGAAAATTAAAATGGAAGCTGTTGAGCGTTGGTTGAGCTATCTGTTTAGTTTGTAGTCAACGTGAGAAAACATCCACGACCACGGCCGCTCCAGGAGGTCTCCATGATTGTTGAACAATGGACTGACCGTCCGATCCACCGAGCGACTGTTTGTCTTTTCGCACGTCTCTTCGTCCTTCTGTCGGTGTTGGTCAGTCCGACAGTCTGCTTTTCTATCGAAAAGGTTTTATACTTGGCGTGATCGGCTCCATGGATGGCAAGATCTGCTCTGTTTGACCAAAGAGCTAAAATACTGTTGGGCGAGCCAGACACCGAGCGAACGAGCGACCCGCCGGCGGGCCGGTACGCCAGCTGGCGAGACAGCGACGAGTATTGCCAAGGTAGCCCATTCTAGAGAAAGAGAAATTCCTCAACTGATGCACTTTGACCTCAGTCACTCACTCAGCAATCGGTGAGTGAGTGAGTGAGTGTGTGAGTGACTGCCTGTCTGCGAGTCGAGATTCTTGCGTGTCCGCGTGTATGAGTATGTTTGTTGGCCGTCGTCGTCGTCGGTCCGTCTTTTGGCTCGTCTGTTCGAAACCGCTATCTCGAAAGGAGATCGCTGATTGATACGCGCTCTCTGATTAAACGATACGAGAACGAGCAAAATAATAGAAGTCAGTCGGAGCGGTTTGTTTATTCCAGAGACGCGGACGAAACCCGCCGGTGATACACGTGCAAGTTATACCCGTATTCGGCTCAACACGCTCGATTCGACGCACAGTCGCCGCGACGGTTCGGTTTATTATGACGGGCTTTCCAAAAAAAATTCTCGAATTTTTTTCAACACGGAATTTTTTCGATTTTAAGTGTTTCCGATTGAACATCACGCGCGACTTGCGAGGGAAAAACAAACATTTCCGACACTCGAATATTTCTGGACACTTACTGAACTGGGACGGAGATCCGTAGCGGGATCCTCTATAACAAAGGATAACGTTGTCTTCCCGCCGCCGTCGTCGTCGTCGCTGTCGTCCTTCTATCGATATCACACATTCCTTAGTTGCAGAGCAGGAAAGAAGAAGAAGGAGATCAACAACAGCAACGACAACACCAATAGCACCTAATACGACGTCGACGTGGATGAGTAAACTCCACTACACGATCGCACTTTCTTCTGGGGTGTGTACCAGCTCCACCGATTCGAACGAAATCACTCGAAGAGAAACGTCACGGAATAGGTGCTCACTCAGGAATCTGTTTGGCGCCTGGGAACAATCAACCGATCGATCAATCAGCACATCGATCGATTAATCAATCAATCAATCAGTTTGTCACTCCGTTCGCCGGACAATCAATCGGTCAGCCCGCGCGCGAGCGGTGCAGAGTACGTTCGGAAGTTGACCTGTCGGAAAGCCTATGGATTTCAGACACGCACTGGTGCGATCAATCGATGGATCACGACGATGATTGATTGATGGAGTTCCATCCGATTGATGGACAGCCAGAGTGACTGGTTTCGAGAACTGTTTCGGAGACCACGATTCCCACCACGGAAGGCACTTTCTGCTCCACAACTGTTGAGATTCTTTTTTGGGTAACTTGTTGAATCCGCTTCCACCGGATTACACTGATTGTAGCTATGGCGTGGAGCACCGGTCAAGTAGTTGACAAATTAGCCGCTTCTGGCTGGGGGTGTTTGCTTCGATGGTTCGGCCCGTTGGTCCGCACGGGGCCTGGCTTGTTCAGGAATGTACCGTTGGAAGTAACTCGGTACCTCGACGAACGATTTTGATGAGTGTCGCGCGTGCGACGTCGTTGTTCCAGTCTTGCCAACCTGCAGCCTGCAGAGCTTCTCCTCTGGCCGGCTATCGCCTTGTCTGTCGGCTATCGGTTGGTCGGTGTGTTCGTTCGTTCGCTCACTCGCCCGCCCGCTCACTCGCTTGCTTGCTTGTTGTCGCTTTACCGCTTGCTGACTGCCTGCCTGCCTGCCCGCCTGCCTTCCAACCAAGCGGCCAGCTCTCCATCCAGCCAGCCAAACAGCCAGCTAGCTAGCCAGACACAAGCAACCAACCCTTACCATCGGGCGAGCGGATGGTTGGGTGAGTGAGCGTGCCTGCCCGCCTGCCTGGCTGGCTTCCTTGCCGGCCGGCAGCCGGCCTGCTTTCTAACCAAGCAGCTAGTCGGCAAGCTTGCCTCCTTGCCAGCCAGCCAGCCAGCCGAACACACAGACGTACGTACGTACGAACAGTTGGAACGACCGACTGACCGACAGACAGACGGACAGACACACAGCCAGCCGGTCGGTCGGCCAGTCAGCAAGAGCAGCGGTATACCAACCTTAGCTCTCCTCCTTGGAGGACCCTTTCCTGCTCCGTGTCCTTCCCCTACTCAGACAGACCACCGTCTAGTCAGTCAGTCAGTCAGTCAGTCAGTGGGCTAGTCAGGCCCTCAAGCCGATCGATGAGATATCATGGTCCTCCTGTCTAGCTCTGTCTGAACGATGTCCAGACTCGAACCAGACGGATGAGATTTGATCTATGTACAGCTACCGATCGACGACTGAATCACGATATTTGAGGAAGTACAGGATCTCGAGGGGAGTAAGCGATGCCAGTTCGCACTCGCAAATCCTCACACCAGACGGAAACTCGTTGGGTTTGCCCTTTTGTCCTCCGAGAACCATCAGAGATCCTCGCTAGGAAAGTCTGTTAGCTTCATTATTATACTTGAACATTGTGAGAGTCACAGCTCAGTTTGACACCCGAGCTGCAAGCCGGGGAGATGATTTTGAATGATTGTTGCCACCGAGCACAATCGACCTATCATCCAAATTATGCATGGTCATCAGAGGCAGGAGCCAGCCTTCAAACAAGTTCAAGACAGCCAAGTTCCTCCGAGACATGAAAAATCGGCCAGGCGGAAGGTTTTCGCAACGCCACGCCCGGGAACCTTTCAGAAAAATTCCCCAGAGTACGGGATTCCGGGATACGTCAGAAGCTCCTTGTGTTGGGTTGGACAAAAACTCTTCAATTTCAAATTTGGCATGAGTAGGATGTTTTTCTAGTCCTCCTTGGAAAAAAACAGAGTTCCCCGGAACGTTTCGCTTCGGACGAAAGAGACCATTTGTCCCTCACCACTCACCACACCACTGACTCAGTCAGCTGCTAGCGGTATTGATTCTTCCCGACTCTGTGAACAAAGTTCAATTCTCACTTTGCTTTATGAAGCCAACCGCCCGGAGTTTTCACAAAGAAAATGAGAAAAAGTTCTCAATGCAGTCGTTGTTTTCGACATGGAACTCTCGAGAGTAATGAGCAGTGCTCAATCTAGTTCGCCAGAAATCGTACGTGGACCGGAGGAGGATGATGTAGCTCGACATAGATTATCCTAGAGACTCGCGGCTGCAGAGGCTCGGTCGAATTCTGGGGCTCGAAAGTAATCGCGTGATTCCTCCTTCGTGATCAAGACAACTTTGAACTGGAACATTGAGAGCCGCGAAGCTGCATTCTGTGAAGCTCTTGTAGCTACACATTCAGCCAAAATTAAGTCAATTGAAACTTGAATCTCAATTCGAGCGGAGAACATCCGAAAGGACCCCGGTTCGCAAACTCCCATCCTCGATTCAAACGAGTTGCTGCGAAGATTCTCCTGCGAAGACCCTCTTAGCGTGCATGCAGCCTTCATCGAGCTTCGGTGTCTCTTGTGGCGGCTCGACCGAGATTCAGCAGTCGGGAATTGGAGGACCTCACAGGAGGAGAGCCTCCTCAATCGCGATGCAGACTCGGTCAGACTGAACGACGCACGAGGTTCCGCGCTGAGCCAGAGTCTGGATCGTGCGGACGGACAAGAATCTCAATTCTTCACGGTACAGAGAGCACGCGGTAGACTGAAGAGCTTCCCAGAGGTCGAGAGAGCTCCAGTCTAGACGTTTGGAATCTACTTACGATTAGTATTCGCTACCCGACTTCCCGGGTTTTCCAGACTTCATTCAGCGGCGGTTTTCAGCATCCAAATCCCATGCTTTTCGTCATTTCGGTTGCTTTTGCTAGTCCCCCTTCCCCCATTTGGCAACATCTCTCCATTCCCCCCCATCCCTCTTTGCCTTTGTTCTCGATTCCCATTTTCCCGTCAGCCTCCCTGCTGCATGCCCCTCCTTCTCTTTTCCCGTCTTCTAGCTTTCCCCGAAATTCCTCTCTTTCTCTCTCTCTGGTTCTTAGTCAGCACAATTCGGATCTCGGCAGCGGTCCTAGCGCCCGCGGCGACAGACTTGTCTGCGTCGTCCGTCGGGTGACGAACCCTAGACTCAGCTCCAGTCTTTTCCCGATTCTGCTTCTACCCTGCTACAATCAGACGCTCTATCCTCCCTTAGTCGTTCCTGTCCCACTCTACCCCAGCCTCATTCTCCTTGTCCCCTCCCTCCGCAAGCCACGGAGCGCAGACATCCTTTCTTGGAAACCGAAACTTTTCCAGGGAAACGAACGCATCGCTTCGGTGGAAACGCTCGCATCCCTGGAAAAGTTGCGAGAAAACGAGAATCGCCGTCCTGAAGAATCCTCCAGCCGATGTAGATCTCGGGCCCCCGAGAAAGAGGAGATCTCCCCTCGGGGGACCTTGAGTTTTCCGCGAAAAAAAAACACGGACTTTTCACTTAGGGACAGGCGCGGAGTTCCCCGAGGGATTTCGGAAGAGAAGCGGAGACATCGTGAAAGTAGAGATATGAAGCGACCAGACGAACGAAGCGAACGGAAGCTGTTCAACGGACAAATGCGAAAAACGGATCGCCGGACAGCAGACCGTTGACATGGGACATTGCAGGTCTTCAACACTAGGAGCCGCCGACCGAGTGACGTCACGTCAAGGTCGCCAGACAGACACGCACCGCCACGCGCTCTTACTCCGCCGGCCACACAGCCAGACAGACACCCAAGCGAAGGCCGATGAACTCGACGTCTGCCGACGAAGCCGGTCTGTCTGCTGCTCTGTTATTCGGCGGTGGCGGCGGCGGCCACCCGACCTTCCCCCAGTTTGTGTGTCGTTGTCCTTCCTCACAGCTTTTGCGAACGTGAGTCCTTTCGAGAGCCGTTCTCTGTGCTGCCGAAAGAGGAGCAGAGTGGCAATGCGAAGAAAAAGCCTCGACAAGAGCCCAGAGAAGGCTGTCGGATGATCCAAGACAAACTCACTCTCAAGTCGGACCCTATGCCGCTCCCATTTCGGCTTCCGATGATTTCATTCCTGGTTCAGGCAAACCAGGTTTCGATTCCAGTGGCTGGCAGGATCCGATTTGTCAGCGTTTCGTGAGGTTGAGGTTACGACGCTCATTCCTTGAACCTTTCGCATGAGCGCAGCCACTCGACCGGCTTCTCCGTGGCCAGGCAGAGTAGTAAACTGCATTGCAAGCATTGCAGTAATTAGATGGTGGCGGTGGTGGTGGTAAGGAGGCAACGTCGTGCGAGCGACGAACTAGGCGTATGATTAAGGGACTCTAGCTCGCACTGAAGCCTGAATATCAGACGCGAACTTCCATGCTGCATTTGATTATGGTGGACGCACCACTTGGCTGTTTCTCGATTTCTCAGAATGTTTTCTCTTAGCTGTCATATCTCATTTTCGTCGCTCATTTTTCGAAAGTTCACCTGCCGACTTGAAGCTCGTGGTCCGCGCGATTCGCGGGTCGGAATGATCAGGGAAAAGAACGACTGTTGGAATGTAGGCGATCCTTGAACACGTTCTCTGTTTGCTGGATGGAACGAGGTTAGCAACGAGACAGTTCAGTGGCGTGATAACGTTGTAGCAGTTTTAGCGGCAGCAGCCGGTGAACTCATTCTGCGAACATTCTTGACGAAAGCCCGGTCACATCCGTTCCATGACTATATAGCTTCCGACGTTCCCGACAGAATTTCCGGACGCACTTGTCAATGAAATCGTAATCATGGAATATGTCGCGACAGGAGAGCAAATATTCGCCCGGTGCAATAAACAGCTGATTCTGCAAGTTACGAAGATCGTGAACTCTCAACGCAGCCGTTGCGGAACGTTCCGAGATCGAGCGGAACGTTCCGACGCCGCCGTAAAGCTAGAGATCGTGAATCGAGTCTACGTGAGTTGTTATGAACGGCGCGTTGTTCGCTCTCCGACTGATAGTCTGCGCGAATAATGTAGGCGGCAACTGACTTGTTCGCCTGGCAGAGAAGCATAGTCATAAAAAAAGGAAACAAAACCACGCAAAGTTCTGATGAAGGCATGCACAGCTTGCTCCCCGATCATAATT
The DNA here is from genome assembly GCA_028455905.1 of Neoseiulus californicus. Classification (NCBI taxonomy): domain Eukaryota; kingdom Metazoa; phylum Arthropoda; class Arachnida; order Mesostigmata; family Phytoseiidae; genus Neoseiulus; species Neoseiulus californicus. Next base: position 6,096,194 of record JAMQGS010000008.1, read on the forward strand.
AGAGCGTTCCGTGGTTTACAAGCACCTCGCTAGAAAAAAAAGGAATCAAGCTAAAGTGAACGGCGATCTTTCTTACTGACCGAGCCCTGTTTGCTCATTTAGTCTCGGCAGCAGCTATATGGACCCCTTGCGTCGTCGCTTCGTGGAATCTCAGTGATTCCACTTTTCTTGCGTGGTTGGCTACCAATGTCTGGGATTTGCAGAGGATTTGGCTCAGAGACCGCCCCGCCGATTTCCAGGAGTAAAATCGTGGGTTTTCGATCCGAGACTCTAGATTCCATGTTCGGAGACCTGAGTTGAGGTGCCGCAGCCCCACGTAGCCGGAGTGCTCGTACCACAGATAAATTATTCCGAACGTAAATTTTTCAACATCTACACTCATGTACATTTATGGGTTCGGAAACCAGCCAGAGCATCTGAGCGCCCTTCTCCAGACAAATTCATTCAGACACCAACGACGTTTATCGGCTGGAAACCATCCACGTTTTGCAGCGACAGAATACGAAACTGAAAGAAAAAAAAAATGCGCGACCGAAGAGGCTAGCACGAGCATCCAGACAGCGATTTGGATCCGTCGGTCGCACTGCTGGATCGGCTAGACTGTTGTGTGCGAAGACGGAGAGAAGAGAAACAAATATCTGTCTAGACGCTCAGAGGCCAATGGACTGGCCAGACGGCGGATTAGTTCAGTCCTCCAGTTCTAGTCGGATGCACAACGAACGACCGAGCGAGCGAGTGGCCAGTCAGTTTGCCAACCTGTCTTCCAGCGTAGCCACCATAGACCGACGACGGATGGAGAATTGACGCTATGAATAGATTAACAGGTTACGAAGAGTGTCTCTATGAGCGCTGACCGAGTCAAAAGCTTTGCCCGCGGCACTTTACGGTGCAGCGGCTTAGCCAACGTCTTGGTTCGGCACGTGTAAATGCCGAGATGTATCGGCTGAACCTCCATAGCATCATCCATTGCTTATCCACCGCAGAAATGCAGTTTTGAAGCCGCAATCTGCGGTCGGGTAACTCGAAGTCCTCGAGCCTGCGGCGAAATCGCTGCCGCGCGGTCGAATTGAACAAAAAACTTGTTTCACGCATCGCATATCATGCATTGAAGCTTTCTTCTCTTATTTCTCCGTCTTGTCTCAGCGAAGATAGTCACTAATCCAGACGACTATCAAAGCTTCCGCGGTCAGCGACCCCCGCTTTAATTGGCTTCTTCTGGAACATCTCGCACGTGTTCGACATTGGTAAGGACGCGCGTGCGGCTCCGTTCCGAAGGCACGGCGGGGGAAAATTCCAGATTTGGACTGGAATACTTCATAGCTTCATAGGAAAAAGTTCCAGATTTGGACTGGAAAACTTCATTGCTTCGTAGGAAAAAGTTCATAGCTACGGCGATCGAATTTCAGCTGGTGCTCTTTGCGATCGTCGTGCCTCGAAACAAATGATAATGACAGTTAGCGAGCTTTACGTTGCTCGATCCCTGTACAGAACCGAGAGCTAATAGCCCTGGCAACCTTTGCGCATGGCAGGCCATCGTTAGCCTCTCCACCGACTAGACGGCTAGACGACGCAGCTGTCGTCAAACTTCGTCCCCGGTTCCTGATAAATCCAAGCTAAGTGTCGAGTGAATGTCAAAAACTTGAAACAATTGTATGTAGCCTTGTTGTAGGATGAAAAAACGGTGAGGGAATCGCCTCCCGAATCGAAAGTGAACGAGTGTCGGAAATTGCGTCGTTAACGGGATCCACACGGATAGCGGAAAATCGTGCTGACTTAGTGCAGCTTAGGGGCTAAAAAACTACAATAGACAAGCGAGCGATAGATAAATACAGACTGCGGCTAGACAGGACCCGATCGGCCGGCCAGACAGCGACAGATTTGCATGGATCAAGCGGCGGCCGCGCAGCCTGACACCAGGCGGGACGGCAGACAGAAAAGACGCAAATCTGTCGCTCGAAAATCTCCGACCTCTCCGTAGAAGTTGTAAAACTATAGATGGCCCTCAAGCTCTCCGGTGGGAGGAAGGTCTTACTTTGCCATGAATGAGGACATAACGTTTGGCTCGCATCTGCCTCTGGCTCGCGAAGTCAATGAGCTTTTATGGTTTGGGGCACGGAACTTCTGATATTCCCGTCGCTTTGATCTGCCCCCAGCCATCCAAAAAACGGTCGGAACTTCGCTCAACCCACTTCCCGTGCGCGTATCATAGACGATCATACATAGTTCGGGAACGTCGAAATTCTTGCCTTCTCGTTTCCTCTTGACACATAGACCGACTGGTGGTAAGCTCCTGTTTGTTTGCGGGTCGCCGGTGAGTCGACAGCTCGGCACGATTTCGCTGAAAGCTTGCGTTTCGGGTCCACCGAGTGAGTTTCAACAAGCCACTACCGCCATCCACGGACAACAGGTCGACAGCCCGCGTCGCTTTTTGTTGTTCAGACACGACAGGCTAGCGCTTACTAACAGCTGCGGAACAACCCGACATCATCAGCAGCGTGGTAAACAACCAAGCCGGGGTTAGTCTTCAATACGAGCAGTCAAGCAGAACCACAGAGGTGTCAATTGTTGCACATAGACTATAGTCAAAGAGTACAAGGCTGTCATTTGAGCCGTTCCGATGCGAGACTTGCTTTCTTGGGTATTAGTAGTAGTAGTCGGCGTCGAGGGATATGAATAAAGCGTGGAAGACAACCGCGACACGAGGATTCGCCGCCAATGTTGGAGTGATTCTCATCCAGCCAGACAGCTAGACAATCAGACAGCAACCCAGCCTGCCGCTCGGTCGGTCGGTCGGTCAGGGAACCAGACAAGCTAGCAAGCAAGCAAGCTAGCCGTAGAAAAGAACTGGTTCTTTCCCATTTTTCTGCTGGCAGGTTCCTCTGTCTTTCTGTGCGTCCCTCCGTCTGTTTGTTGGATGCTTGCTCGCTCGTTCGTCTGATGGGTCCGTCGGTCGCTTGCTTGCTCGGTTTGTCTGTCTATCTATCGGTTTGTCCGTCCTTCGTCGGCGCCTTGAAGACGCCGCACGTATTCCGCAAGCGGTTGGGTCATCCAACCAGCCTAGCCATTCGAGGATCCAGTCCAACAACTGTTGTGCTTCTCATTCTCTTCGTCGACATCACAAACCAAACCTAAACTCGTGTTCCGCGGGAGTTGAGCCACACCTACTAGATTCTTGAAGTACTTGAAGCCTCTGGGACTCTCGCATCTCTCGACTCTTCATCGCTCAAGGACGAATGAGTTGAAAGCAGACGCCTGAATTGATATTTCTTACTTTCGCTGTTGTTACTCGATGCGTTATGAGTGCGCAATTGGAGCCATGCATCCGGTTTTTCAAAATCCTCCGTGGGAGTGATCCTGGCACTCACGGCGAGGGTATCAGATTCCCTGTTGTCTCTGCGCACGGCTCTCGATGTTTGGGTAGCTTTTCGTCTGAGCAAGTTCTCTGTCGGCTGTCGCGAAAACAACAGACAGACAATACCAGAGCTGAAGGCCGAATATCCAGCAGGCGGAACGCAGGACGACACAAATAAACTTTTGTTGAGGACAACACTCGGGCGTCCGTCTGGCCTGAGGACAATGCCTTCGATAGCACAAATTTGTGTAGCTGGAGAGACAGCCGCGAGACGTGTACCGAGCTCATCCTAGTTTTTCTAGTGACGCTCGGTTGCTTGTTGGCTCAATAGTCTCCGTCCGGAGACTGTCTAGAAACAGCGTTTCTCATATCGGCAGAAAATCAACAAACGGCCGACAACAAGCTCCACAATGTCCACCTACAATAACATAATCATAGGGTTGTACTATACTAAGGAAGTGTCCCCATCGTCGATTACTTTTCCCTCCGGCAACGGAACAGAGCTCGGACTAGAAGGAATCGTAAGAAACTCCTACTCGAAAATGTTCCTTCATCTGGCAGTCGCTCTGACCTCTCCTAGGGCTAACTCACGTTAGTAATTCCCGCAAAACGAGATATGTTCGAGAACAAGAAGTGAGTTCGGCAAATCTCCAGAGATCACGAGAACTCTGAACGAGTTTCATGATCGCGACAACTCTCAGGCTAATGATATTTAGCTCAACGGTCGATAATTAGAATCGGAACGAGTGAAAAGATGAGCCGTCACCTGAATGTCAACAATGGTCGACTTGGAATGCGTACCCGATGGAAGCCAACTATGACTCCATGACTCGCGGTTGCTAGCAGACACAACAATGTTCAATGCTCATGATCTGAGCTCAATCCGAGGTTTGTTATTCTGCGCAGCTGGTCGCCGAAGATGGCTATCCTCCTGTCAGGAGATATGAGAGCAGCGAGTTTCTCGATCGGAGACGATTTTCTGGGTAAATCCGCAGGTCCAGAAGCTTACGTGAAAGAAGCGAAGACTGGACAGGGCCGACAATGTTGTATCAATGCCCGATTTTTATAACGATTCCCATTCGTACGATCGGGGAGCTCGTTTGGTTAACGGGTAAACAAACCGACCCAATCGCTCCGATCCGAAGAACCAGATGAAATCGATGCGATACAGAAGTAGCAATGACCGAATCTGAGTCCCGATGTCATATTAGAATTATTATCGATCAGCCAGATCGATTTCCATCACGCTAACGGTTTTTGTCGCACTCCGGCGAGTTTTCCGGAAAGACTTTCAGAAACCAAAAAATACCTGTGTAGTATTAGAATAAAATCGTCGCCATGACGACGCTTCGCATGTGCAAAATCGAATATTCGAGCGCATCTGATTATATAAGACGACTTCCTCGGCCAATCTGTTCATGAGGCGATAGCACACTCCTCCAATCGGCTGCGAGCCGGAACGGAATGGCTTCCCTCCTCCGTCCATTTGAAGTTCATTTCATTCTCGAGCGGACCCTCCCGAGCGCAGATGAACTCCTTCGTCAAGTCAAGGTCGGCTTCCGCTAACTACGATCCTCTTTCTCGTTCCGGCTTCAATCGGTAGTGGCTGCGGGGAAGTTGACAACGCTGTACCCAACTAGAATTCAAGGCCTCAGCAAATACGAGACCCTAGCAACAAAGTGTCCGAATGCCCGACCGAGATTCGAGACTCTCGTCGGGTATGCACACGTTTGCACTTTGGCGGGTGATCCGGATTTCGCTCCCAGGCGCTAACCTGATTAGCCTCTGGCGAGCCGTTTTCCCTGAGCTTTTTTGTTGTGCGTCCCGGCTCTCGCGCTGGCTCTCTCTCTCTATGTTTATGGCCACAATTAGCGGTCGCTAACGCCTATATCAGCAGTGCAGATGAGGCCAAAACACGTCATAATCCGAGAGAGTATGGCCTCTCATTGTTAGGAGCCCTCTTGAACGGAGATTCCCAAGTGGAGATTCCTAGAATGGACATTTCGAGATGAGGATTCCGAAACAGGTTCCAAAAGAGACGGCACTCGTCCTCAGAAAATGGCCAAAAAAAAATCAGAATTCCGTCCACCACAAACATGGAGGCGCCGGCGTCTCTTCCGTCGCAAGGTTGTTCGGTCTGCAGAGCTGATAGTAAAGCCAATGAGATAAGAATCGCCAGGGAAAGTGACTGAGTCCGTGCGGGATGCTGGCAATATTGTTATCGATCCGTGGAACACAGTCTACGGGAACGTCTAGACGTCGTTGGTCGGCCAACAAAAGTTGCTCAACCTCCATGCGATAATCGACGTCTGGATGAATTCAAGTCGTACGTTCTCAGCATTGCACGATGGCGCTGGCGATGCTAATGCAAAAGCGTCAGCATCGCTGCTGCCTAGACGCAACTTAATTTAAGCAATGTACGATTTACATCGCTGCTGACTCTCTCGTTGTTGGCGACCGGTTGACGTGAGCTGTGTCGTCTTATGTTGTGTCTAGCCAGCGGCAGTCAATGCAATGCTCGTCTTTGTCTGGCTCGAAACATAGAGAAAGACAAGTGCTAGTGGAATTCTTCGAATCGGTGCCAACGATCCGCAGCAAGGTTCCCCACTCTGGGTCGGGTATGGGGTCATGGGGGCTGCTCCGCCGGGCCACTCGATACGTCATGTGTGGAGGAAGAACGATCGATATTCGGATAATCGTCCGATTGTTGAACAAACACGGCAGCGTTCAACTTCGACAACGTGCTATAACCTGTATCCACACGAGTCTTCGGAACTCTGCTTGACGATTATAGAGCATCGTCCGGAAATATGGTCTACGATCTAGTACCCATGGATCCCACGGGGTAACGGAACGCACGCTCTGTTGAGATTCCTAGCAGGGGTTCCCTCAGGGCTTTCCGGTAGGAATGTACCATTTTAGACTCATCTTAACCACGGTGGCACGTGCCTACCATTAGTTCCTCCCCAACAACCGCGACTTCAGCCGTTCGAGCCGCGATCTGAAAAAACATTTCTCGCACAGAACTGTTTGCTGAAGCTGCCGCTGCTCAGTGCTAACATCATCCCATGAAACTCATGGAGAAAGTCTTAAGCTCGCTCGATCGGAATCACCAGAGTTAGCGATTGCTAGAGTTCCAGCCGGGAGGTGGCTCTGCACGGCTGCCTAGATTCTCTCCATCAAAATCTGCCGCTGAGCTCAGGCTTCAAATTACGACTCTTGGAAGTTTCTGAAACTGCAGAATCTCCAACCGCGCGCACCTCGTCCATCACCGTTACGAGCCTCGTATCTCGCGAAGTCCTCAGGGACTTCCTTCAGAGCTTGCAGACTGTGTTTCGGACCCAGGCGCCTTTCAAACTCTGTTTCAAAGAAGTGATGTGCTCTCAGGTTCTATCAAAGCCTATCTGGGCTTGGCCAGACATCCTGGCGGAAGGAGCGTCGGGCGACCGATAAATTGGAAATCGTCGGAGCCGTCAACCGTAATGTTACTTGCGAATTGCAGTTTTCTGACCACATAACGATCAGAGCCGGATTTAGGATCTTGCCGCCTAAGGCTGGCTCGGACTACCCCTTGTCACTTTCTCATGAAAATCCGAGAGTCAAACTAGTTCGTGAGCGATTCTATCGTTCCGAGGCGTAGGGTCCATGGAACGGCAGAACACGTGAACCTGCTAACATCGAGGCTTGTCAGGCCTTCGCTCCTTGCGGCCCGCTGGAATCCGGGCGTCCCCTCTGAACGGTCTCCTCGTTGATTTTTGGAGAAATTTTCATATAATGGGATGTGAGGGGACAGAGAGCTTACGGCGTAGCTCTCGAGAAGACTCAACCGACGAGGCAGTCGAGTGGTCTAAGCAGTGTGTGCCACAAAAGCATGCTCGCAAAGCTACAGGTGAAGCTTTCTCGGAGGGTATGTTGCGGGTTCGATCCCTGCGGCCGGCGATTCCGTGAATGGCCGCCACGGCTTCCAATCTCTACAGGCGAATGCCTGAACCGATCCACCGAATTCCGCTGCTCGAACCCTCGCATCATAGATTCTAGAAGCTTCTTGCGGGTGGCAGGAGGGAGGGGACGACGACGAGGAAAAATCCGCCGCCGATCAAAAATCTGCCGCCTAAGGCTATAGCCTTGTTAGCCTAATGGGAAATCCGGCCCTGATAACGATGATCGTTGGAGTCGTAGCAGTCACCATTTGTGGCAACGACTGAAATGAATTATATTCGGACGAATTAGCCTGCCCGTGGAGCTTCTTTCAAGTTTAATGTTTTACGGCCGTCCGCGAACGTGGATTCGTATCGTGCGCTGGTCCGAACAGGCTGTCCTGGTGCAAGCAAGCGATCTTCGTGGCAACGGTAACGACACGGTGTCGGTGACGGCAGCCCTGTCTGACGACGAGACGGGTCCGACAGTTTCTCGTCGTAGTGTCAGACAGGCGAGCCAAGGCGCTTTGCCAATGGATTCCATCATTCAAGCAACTCGCTAGCTGGCTGCCAAGATTCGCCTGCTTGCGATGATGACTTTTCTGAATGACGGCGGCAGCGCGGCAGAGGCAGACTCATGTTCGCTGCTGGGTTTGTTTCGTAGATAGTTCGTTCCAGCAGCTGCTGTTGGCGGTCGCGGCGCCGTGGTAGCGTTAACGTTAGCAACGCTGGGCGTGAGGACCGTTGTCAATGACTCTTTCACTCGTCGTGTCTGGCTGGCTGGCTGGCTGGCTGGCTGACTGACTGACTTGCTCTGTCTGGCTACCCGCCCGCCCGCCTGCCTGCCTGCCCGCCATCCAGCCATCCAGCTAGCCCGCCTAGTCTGTCGGCTGATTCTCCCGACGATGCATTCGTTCGCTTGCTCGGTCGTCCGTTCTGCTACGTCCGACTAGACTCGAAGAGCCATCAAGTAGTGTCGACGACGACGACGGCTAACCCGGCTCGCTCAGCAACTACGAGCAAGCCTGCCAGACTGTTATGTCTGCCGCCTCTCTTGAAATTCTCTCTTCCTAAATCTCCCCGCGTCGCCTTCCATAGTCGAATGTCTGCCCCGAGATCCCTGTTGAGCCGCGTTTCGCGTTGACGTTCGGATCTACGTCATGGAACGCTTATGGTTGGGAGATCTATACTCTGTTCTCAAATTCCAAGTGATCCCTCGCACGCCGGATCCGAGAAACTATTGATGAACCGGAATCCGGAATATCTCTCGACGAACCTATGGGCTCGATACGAAATTCTCGGCATGACCACTCAAGAATCCTTGAGGAAGCAGAATTCGTAGCGAACACCTTCAACCGAGTGTTCAGAGAAGTACAATACTAGTCTAGGGAGACCTCCGCACGAATTGTTGAGCTGAAGTTCGAGAGAGCATCACCATGCGCTGCTGTACTTCTTGTACTGGCCCGTACCCGCGACCCGCTAACGACAGCGTTCTGTTCGGGTTGCCACGAAACCTAACGATTTGAGTTTATTCTTCCTGAGTGCTCGATCCAGTCTTGCACGCTCGGTGTTTGGAGGTTTGGCATCCGACCCAGATGTCTTTGGTTTTCTTCCCGCTGGTTGTGTCAGCGAATCTGCTTGTTCATTATGGCCGGGCAGTGCGTTGCGTTCCAGCTCTCGAGCTTCAGTCGAGTCAGTCGACCCACTCGACCAGACAGCAAGCCAAGAAGCCATCCTGGTAACAAGCGGAGTTTTTCTTCCCTCCCAGTGAGCAACATCTCATTAGTGGGAGGGTTTTCGTCGAAAACCTGGATCAGATTTCTGCAGACTTCAAGTATCTAGACAGCGGCAACAGCTCAACTGTGGAATTCAGATCTCGTTGTTCTCCCTCTTCTCTGAAGAATTCTGACGGCGGTGGTGGACGGGCGGGCGGGCGGTTGGTCAGTCTGACAGCATGATGGATCGTTAAATTTGTTCCGTTCGCTGCTTTCTTCTCCTAGACCTCCCTCGATTCCACTGTGTTTTGCAGCTTTCCTTCCAATATTTTCGCTAGAGTCGATTGAAAGGTCTGTTTCTCTAGACGCGCTCTACGCAGTCTCGTTCCTTGGCAGCTCCACAGTCGTTCGGAAAGGTCAGCTCGTTCAAAGCCTGAGCCGCTGCGCCGCAATCGCTCTTGATTCCAGGAGATTTTTCCTGAGAGAGGAGTTCCTGGGTGGTTCATTTTCCATCATGAGCAAAATGCCGAACTCGACCCGAAGCGAATGAAACGCTTCGAGACGTTTTCCCCTCGGATTCCTCTTCTTCATTCGTATTTCCACAGGCTTCGAGTCACGCTCTGGGTTCCACAGGCTTCGAGTCATGCTCTGGGTTCCCCAGCCTCGCGTAGCGAACCAGTCTCGATATTTTTATTCGACAACAAGGAACTCGCTTCCTCCGTCAGGCATGAGAGATGACAGGTTCGTGAGGGTGGGTTAGGACCGCGGCTTTTTGCAGAGCTGCATGTGGTGACGTTCACAATCGATGTCGTCGCAGCGATCAGACGACGGGCTGGAACCAAGCTACGTTTGGACAAACCGACCGAGCGACTGACTGACTGACTGACTGACTGACGGAATGAGTAACTGGTAGACGCTCGACTGATTCACAGTCTGGGAATCCTGCAGCCCGTCTGGAAGGCCCGCGCGCTGTTTCCATAGACGCCTCCGGTTGTTGAAGTAGTCAAACAGTGAGACGTAGAGTTATGGTTGTTGATTTTTTCCTCTGGTTGATTGCTTCGTTTGTAGACTCAGAGAAGCCAACACCAACACCGGCCGCCACGACAGCAACCGACATAAGCGAGTCAATGTTTGGATAAGCCGCTCGCCGCTTGGCATACGTCAATCATAATGTTTGCGCAGATTATGAAAAATTTATTATCGACTTCGGACTGCGGCGGCGGCGGCGGCGGAGGCAGCAGTTGAAGCTCTGGTGGTTCCGGCGGCGCGGCGGCGTTGCCGGCACCATCGACCCGACTCTGGAATAAGCATGGCGGCGGCGGTGGCGGTCGTAAATTCCCGCATATTCAACCACTCCGCCGGCCGTCTGAACGCGTAAAAATTTGTGCATCTTTACGTATGTTGCCCCGCGGCAACCGCACCACCACGGTCACTAATAGCAGAGGTCATAATTCAACTCGGCGAACGATGTCGACAGTCGTTCCTCCACGGCCGTTTTCGTGCGTCTGGAAACTCATTTTCGAGTCCATAGTGCCAGAGAACGAATCGATCCAAACTCGTCTGTTCATAGTTCGTTCCATTTTTCGGCAAACGACGGAATCGTCTGTCTGCAAAGAGAAGTCTGGCACAGAACTCAACTTGGAAGACAGCAGCTGAATCAAGAAAGCTAGCTCGTTCCCTCTGATGGCGTCTGACGACCACCCTAGGATCGCGGGTCGCGAGAGATGTTCTGAAAAACACCCTCGAATCTCACCTGTCCCTCGAGAACACATATTCCCCGTGTGCGCTGTTCGTGCGTTCCTCTGTTTCATATTCTAGGGCGCATGAATAAGTCATGTAATTTTTTTTCTCGCGTCTGACGGCTCCTTGTTTCCATTAAAGTTTAATTCTTCTCGGGTCCTCTGTCATTCATGCAAACAAGATTTACATGTTCAGTTCAAGAGCAGCGAGCGTCGCGTCGCGTTCAATTAGGCGAAGTGAAATTCTTTCTTAAGGTTCCATGAATGCACGAACGTTTCATTAATCCGACGTCCTTGCCTTCCAGTTGAGGACTCCTCTTTTGTTGCCGCGTTGCTTCAATGAACGTACATGCATTGTATTTCGACCCGTGTCTGGGACTTGAGGGCTGTCATGCGGAAGATCCCGGTGCTGATATGTCCCCGAGTCATGTATTCCGTGAAATTTGTGCGGCAAAGGAGATTCGATCGGCTATCCGATTCCCCCCACCCCCCCCCCCCCCCCCCCCGATCGATGCGGTCAGGGCCGTCGGGTTCCTTCGACGAACAATATGTATACTGGGGTGTCAAACCGAAGAACTTCGCTTTTCAGAGTCACCTTGTCGACTGTGGCACGTGCTCACTCCCGTCCAAGGTCTCGAAATAGCCGCCAGTGGCAATCAAACGATTCGCAACGCAAAAAAAAACAGAGTGAGCGTGACCTGCGGAGTATCGGAGAAGTCATTGCGTTTCTCTTCTTGGGTAAACGCCAGCATCGACAAGAAACTGTCTTCGATTCCGAACCAGCGGATTGAATGTTTTCGATTCCGGGAATGGGAGCTTGAACACCGAAAGTTTCGACCGCCGTTCTGGGTGATTTCAGCAGAACTGAGCCGCCGTACCGCAGCTTTCAGTCATTCATAAGTATATGGTTCTCCGCTACAGCCACAAAATTCCATCGGACACATGGAGGGAAGCAAGAGATCACCGAAAATCAGAGAAGATTCGCACAGCTCGGTTTCGATAAACCCCAGAAATGTACCTTAAATTAGATTTCCGAGAACGGGTAACCAACGACCGCGGAATCTCTAAACTCGCAGCTTATTCGATGTCGGTGTTTGCTTTTCTGTTTGAGGTTAGGTTCTCGGTGGAGGTATCTGAACTCGATCTCCATGTTTGGGCTCCCCGCTGCGGTTGACACCGGTTTTTGAACTACGCAACAGTCGCAACCAGAAGCCGAACAGTGTTCTCGATGCGGTGAGCCAGAGAAACCACCTCAGAGTAAACTCGATCGTGGAGCCAAGTTCATAAACCTGAAGAAATCGAAAGGTCTGATCCATAATTGGTTCGCGCATGCTCCCTGGTTAGATACTTGGGGCGATTCTCTTCCTTCGTGTCAATCTTGGACCCCTGAAGCCCACTCAGTTATTCCCGCGTCGTCCACTCAGCTCAGGGGGTCGTTCCCGACTGAACCAGATTGGGAAATCGAAAGTGCAGGAATCTCAAAAATTTAATCTCGGGCAAATGTTTGAGTTCCCGACATCTTATCGTCCGCGAGACTCCACGTCGTACCGTCAGCAGAAGAATCCCGAAGATCGCATGATGTTTCGGAGCAGGTCCTGGAGATTCTTGGGTGTCGTGAGCGTCGTCACCAAAAAATTCTAATCGATGTGGATGGCAGGTTCCCTTTGGCGTCCCGAAAAAGCCGGGCGAACTCACTCACGCTGCTCCGATCCAGAGGATGAAACTCGAGCTATACTCGATCGTCGATTCAACCCTGAGAGAACTTTCAGCATTTCATCGAAAACAGCTGTGAAGTACCCTTGACGAGAGATGTGATCTAGAAGCAATCGATCAAAGGCATGTCAATGATCTCGATCGAGATCAGTGTAGATCTCGCGAATATTCTCCCTCGGAAGATCGCATGGTGACTGAGATGTCCTTCATTGCTTGAAATTATTCAAACATCATCCAGATGGGATCGCATCTGACAGAGGATTCGCCCCCAGTTATGACTGATGAGATAAAGGGGGCAGGGTAAGTCAAAGTGAGAAAGTAATAAGCGGAAAACAGGTTTGTCGAACGACTGCCGCGTGTGACACTTTGCTCCTGCTAGTCCACAATTAATCATATCACTCCAGTTGGTCATGACAGATTATTCCAGTCGCTAGATAAGATAGCTTTGCTTCCACCGAGCATTGGAGCATTCTTAACGAGTGAGCAAGCAAACTCGGTCGGCATCTTGAATATGGTATGTTACCGCCAGGAACGACTTTTGCCGTATCTCGGAATATTCTGGCTCTATCCAGCCTCGAGCTCGGCTGGCAGCCCTGCACGCGACGGTGAGTCGCGAGCCCTGAAAGCAGGGGAAAGTTGTGATGTCAGGAAGAGACACTCCGGTGGAAACTTTCACCGAGTCGAGGCTTCGGAACGACGTTTTTGCTCTCGGCGAGACGAAGAAACTCGCCGACGGAGACAACTTGGATGGAAGTGCCGCGCTGAACAAAGACGACGCAGTCGAAACTTTGTTTCTTTTTTGAGTTTTTGCCTCGATCCTTGTGACTTCAACCGATGGCACACGACTTCCATCTGTTGATTGGAACTTCCAGGAATGGGAAAAAGCTTCGAATTGTAGCTTTCCAGTTCTGAGTGTTCGTTTTTGTCTGGCTGGGAGACGCGTGTTCGTCTGGCGCTCGTTAGCGACGAAACAAACTACTACCAGCCGGGAGAAAACCCAACGAAGACACGAATAGAGTTCATCATTCTTCTGAGAGGAGGAACTTTCCATGGTAGATGACAGCTCCATCGTTCTGACCACCATTATGAGTGAAAGGCGAAGCAGTAGAAGTCAATCCCCCAGAGGGGAGCACTCGTGGCGAGCAGAAAAGCACAAACAATGGGATCCCCCACGCCAGAGACCAGCGCTGTCGCAATAACAAATCTTATTTCAGGAGCAGAAACGTTGAGATGGAAGATCTTATCAAAGATTCCGTTGTCAACCCGAGAGCTCACGCAACAGACGGACTCGTTCCGGGGTTCCCCGGGAATGCTCAAAAATTGTGTTCGGCGAATCCAAGAAAACATTTCGGTCGTAAAGTAGTACGGCTCGACTAATTCGGGCGACACTCCTATGCAGCCGGCAAGCTTTCAAGATTGAATATCCTTCCATCGTCGTGATTGTCGTCGACAGAAAAAGCGGCGAAACAAACGAAGCCCTCTCTAGACTATTATTGCCATGGAGGGAGGGGCCAGACATCCGTCCGTAGGTCTGACCGACGATCGGTCGTTAGATTCATCCATCAGCGACGTCACAGCTAATCAGGATTAAATGAATGCTGTCCTGTCATGCTAATCAGACAACGACGACTACGGCGGCGGCGGCGGCAATAATGATGGCTCGTTGTTCCCCTGCCGTTCTTCTGGACAACATCACCAACAACAACGGCAACTGCAGCAATCAGATTCAATTCCAGCAGACAGATAGTACGTAGGCGGTCGCCGACCCTCATATTGGCATGACAAGCCTAACAGCGGCGACTCGTTTCTAGTTGTTCTCTTCGTCGTTGTCGCCGTTGCCACTGTTGTTGTTGCTGTTGTTGTCGGATCGGCTAGACTCGAGCCAGACGTTCGCGCAGACGGTGAAAGCGCCGGGTCGCCGACCTCAGAGCACAGACGTCGCGAACGCCTAGAAGGTCACGCGAGGTCGGGACCAGCTCTCTTTCTCTTGCCACGTCTCTGCCCTCCGCAGACGCCGCCGCCGGTCTGCCGTTCGCAGACGTTGCTCGGCCCGTCTGACGATTGCCCTCCGTAGATGTTGTGGCTGTTGTCGTTGTCGGCGTCATTGTGGCATAGTTTCGACAACCACCACGCCTCGCCATAAACACCCTCTGTCTGCATCGGGTCAACAAAAACAACAGAGAAGGGCATCGGAATTACGTTCGCACTCCAGCATTTCCGTCGGATTGCCCCACTCGTCCTTGTGACGCAACGGCGATTGATATTAGCCATGATAATCATCGACTGCGCATTGGGACTTTTATTTTCGACCAAACTCGTCCAAACAACAAAAAACAAAGAGGCAGACTGCTGTTTCCCCAGCTGTGCGAGCTTGAAACGTTCGCTGAATGGAACAGAAGGGAAAAAACTGTGAGTGTTTTGGCTTGAACTCACAGGACGCAACTTTTATTTCTCCACGGCCTGGCACGGACAGAAGGAAGCGCTGTAAGCTTCTACAAGGGTCTTCGGGAAGCTCCTACGTTTTTCCCTCGTCCGGCTTGGCACGGAGTAAACTTTTATCAGACGATGCTTTGTCACGGAAGTTCCCTTTTCCTCGGATAGGAGCGCCCCCCGCGTAGATGGACAGGCCCCCCACCGCGCTTGCATCTCGCCCGTAGGTTTTCAGGCTGCAAGCAGATTCTGACAATCGATTTGAATCTTCTACAGCAGAAGCTTTCCTCTCTTTCCTCTTCGGTGGCAGCAATATCGGCGAACAGCAAAATCAATTTCGTCTCGTCGACGGAAAATGAGGAAAAAGCGAAACGTTCTGCTTGCCAGCCTCGCTTGAACCCTGTCGAATTCCGGAGACGAGCTCAAGAATGTTCAAGTTTCTGACTTTTGCGACTACGCCTGTCGGGCTCGTCTCCTGACGTTTTCGGCACAAAAATAGATACTGACATCGTCTACGCACGGTAGCTGTAGGAGAGGACATCTTACGTAGAGGCGGCAGGCAAAACGTCAGCGATTACATCCTGAACCAGCTGTGACAAAGCCCATCACTGCTAAAAGTTTCACGGAGACCTTCGGCGCTGGTCTCATCCCTTTCTCTAACCTTGAAAAGTGTCCTCTACTCCCATCCGGCTCCTTGATTCCTGTCCAAGGTCCCTGTCTCACTTCTCGGAAACCAGCTGCCCCATTCGATGCCGTTGAGTGCCCCTCGATCTGCCCCTGCCCGTGATTCCCAACCTCGTCTTTTCAGGGTCTCACTTGAGTCTTTTTGGTGCCGCCAAAGGGTTCCTCTGTCTTCGTCGTCCTTTCACTCTGCACCCCTTAGAGGTTTATCATGGCTCGTCTTAGTTTCCATGTGCACCAAAAAAAACCCTTGGCCGTCTCGTATTTCCGGCCTGATTCCTCGTCCCTTCGGAGCTTCCATTCGCCACTCTAAATCCGCCCTAGACTAGTCTGCTCTCGGGCATGAGACACTGAATCTCGGACAATGAGGGTTTTCTGCAAGTTCCGAGGATTACGCTCGTTTAGAAGGGCGGGAAACTACCCATGATGAAGGAAAGAGCAAACTCCTTCAATGAAGTTCCAGCTGCTCCTGCTTGCCGTCTAATGAGCAAAGTCTCCATAACTCCCCCGCTGCTCGTTCGGCTTCTTTCTAGAGTGTAATAATTGACAGGCATGCCAATAGTTGTCTACTGTACCTTCAAGCTTCGAACACGGGAGAGATTACCTACGTGTGCATCGCTCCTTGTTGTTCTCCTTGAATCGTTCTTTCTTCCGTTCGGCGATAAACCGCTTAGAATTCGAAACTCGGCGAAAGAGAAAAGAGCTCAGTGAAGCTCAAATATCGGTGAATGTTCAGCGGAGTTGCTTGCTTCTATGTTCCTCCGAGCCGCAAGGCTCCAGATGAGTTGCCAGGTTTCAGATGCATTGTGACGAAGGAAACGTGGAATCGACACTTTTGATTCCACACTCCATGTTGCGTCCGGATGCGGAAAATCGGATTTCGTATTCACTGCGTCCCGAATCGTCCAGCCATCCCGATTGACAACAACCCGATCATGCATGTCGGAAAATCCGGATTCCTCGGTGGCTGAGAGGATGAAAACTTCCCAATATTCAGACATGATCCACTTCGATGTCTCTACACGATCGGATCATGAGGAGCGGACCGAGTGTACTAGGCATCAAAAGTCGGGGAGATCGAAAAAAATCAGGACACAGAATACGAGATGATACTGATTGATTCAGAAGGAGAGGATAACCCGTCAGAATCTGACTGGTGCCAATCTTCAATCATATCGAAACTGCACAATTCCGAACTCGCTCTTGACAGGACATCCCAGCAGTCGAGAGGAACTCGGGAGCTATAGCTGAGTGCTCGCAGGATGTCTTTCATTCCGAATGAGACGATCTCCGCTTGCTATCTATACCCATGGAGTATTTGGGCTGTAGATGTTATTCGAGTGCTTATATATATCTACTCCGAATACATCGACTGCTGATCATATGTGAGAAACACATGCTTTTTTTCAGCCAATTTCCACCGGTTTTCCAGAGCGGCTATCCGGATTCCCGCCTCTGAGATCCACCCTGAGACCCCTGGTCTATATATGTTACGAAAGTCTCGGAAAATCAGGTCTCGAAACATGGTTTATTGTTCCCGACATGGGAGTTCTTCGGGAAAATATCCCGAGTGTCCGATTCATATCTTGCCCAGTTCGTGCCAGACGAAGCGGATCGGAATGAGCACAGTGTGGGCGGATGTTGTACAACGCAAGCTTGCGTAAAACGGCGGAGCCAGCATTACTTTGACAGTCTGCGTTCGTTTCGCCCATCTAGAGTTGTTTATCCTTGATAGACAGCAGATACTCAGACGACCAAAGCGATGGACAAACGAATGTTTCAAGGAAGACTACGCCTGCTAGTCTGCCAAACCTGCCCGGCCACCCGCTGGCCCAACCGCCCGCCCGCCCGCCGGCGCGCTCACCGGCTAGACTCAGCACCAGACAGAAAGACAGACGGACGGACAGACAGGGTAACCCTGAACGACGTCACTGGTATTGTTGTTGGCTGTCATTCAGCCGACTAGGCCACCAGCCAGCCAGCCAGACAGACAGTAAGCAAGCCTGTAAATAAGCTTGATGGTAGACAGTGCGTCGTTAGTCCACATAAGACTCCTGTTCCGTTTTGTGACCGCCACCGACGGAGAATCCTTGAAGTGACCGACAGTCTAGCCTAGCGACCGCTGACTCACGGTGAATCGATGCGTCTCGCCTCGACCAAAGTCCATTCCGGCATTTTCGTCATTTGCCTCGATCTCGAGGACTTTCCAACAAACAGAGAACCGGCTCCGACTAGAGACGTGAACTCTGGAAGGAATGTCTGGACAGCCCTCCCAAACTCCGCTGAAGAGTCAAAACCCGAGTCGCTAACTTTTTTTCGAGGAAAAGCACTCGATCATGGATCCAGTGGATATCGATCATCCAGCGTCGTCCGTTTTCGCGGCGCGTCCTGAGCTAAAGGAAACACATACGCGCTTGAACTCGATTCAGGAATTTTGAATCAGCCGTGGACATTGGGCTGACCGATGAGTGAACTGGAAAGTCCGTCCGTCCCTCGGCGGAGGTCCCTCTGCGCGTGAGTGGACAGTGTCCTCGCGTAGTTCGAGGCTCATTAAGGGTGATTTTCCATGCCATGTCGATGTGAACCAATAATAAACGGGTTGCCAGACGGGAACAAATTGAATCAAGCCAGTTCGATTCATCGATCGCATTGAGTGCAACGGGGCACAAAGTGGAAAACATTCCTCGAAGCTAATTCCGTTCGGGTTTCCGACTAACATTCCATTGGGTTACTTCCCTCCATGTCTCTCCAGGTGGAAAAGCAGCGGTTCGCGGTCGGTCAGTTAATCAAGGGAATGGAACGAAAGACAGCCCTGACGACAACGAACTCTGACTACCTACACTGTCGGATGTAGGTACGTTCGTACTCACGTAAGTACGGACGTACTAACAGGCGAAGCTGTCCATCTGCGTCGATTCAGCTGGTTACCGAGCCACGGGAGGGACAGACGGTTGGAGTGGGCCAGCGACAGGCCGATAGACAGGCAGCCAGTCCGTCCTTCTGTCCGTCCGTCAGTTAGTTAGTCAGGCAGTCGGACGGATGACTGCTTGGTTAGTCGGTCGGTCGATCTGTCGGTCGGCTGTGGTGGTCCGGCCGACTAGCTGTCTAACAGACTGAATACGTTGGATCTGGGTCACAAGGATGGTTAGCAAGTCAGTCCACCGGTCGGCTTGTTGGAGTTCAGCGAGGGTAATTATGCAACGACCTGCTTAGAATGATTCGGCTCACCCAGACAGAAGCGAAATATCGAGGTTAGAGGACGTGGCTCTGCTACAAATGCTCTCGGTACAAACGAATCGCCAGACGGCTGACCTAACAGCTAGCCAGACTCGCCAAGATCGTGCCACCGACCGACCGTCTGCCCGTCTGACGAGCTGACTGACGGACGGACGGACCGACCGACCGGCGGGCGGTCGGGCAGGCAACCGAGTCAATAGGCCCATTCTGTAACAGTCTGCCCGTGTAAAACAAATGAGAGCATTCACCGGCGAGACGACTTTCCGTCCGCGTCCAGAGCAAACGAACTCGTTTGGCAACTATGACGTGCATTACGCATCCGAAAGGCATGGCTGACATGTCAGGCCCGACATGCCGAGATGCCTTCGTTGTTGGAACCGTCTCGTTTCCCGGACGGCTCGATGACAGCGGAGCGCGTCAGGAAACAAAGCAACCACGTTCCGGGAAGTATTACGAGTTATGTCGGTGGTAATACCCGTTATCGGCACGTTGTACCTAAGGCTGAGCCTTTCGTGGAAACAAGTTGGTGAACATTTGTTTTTGGTTCCGTATCCGAACAGCAAACTAATCACACTTCGTAGGTTATCGTCGTGTTTCCGCTCCAAGATACGTTTCCAGAGGCTGGTCGAGTCGGCAACTTGTTCTGCGTTTCGTTATCTGAGTTTCGAAGGTCCGGAAGGCGTTTGATGGAGTCTAGATCGCCGGCTGCGATTGGACGGAAGCGACGCGACGTGAAGAAAGTGAGCGGTCACACGACCGGTGGACCTTTCGTTCGTTGTTGGTACGTGAGCCACGGATGACCGTTCGGGATATACTTCATATCGGTTTCGCGGACGTCGACGGTATGCCCACGCTGTCAGAATGGTTGGCGCAGGTACAAACAAGAAGACGACCGCCTGGTTCTCTTGTCGTTTGTCGAGCTCGCCCGCGCGCCCATCGGTTCTACATTAATCTTTCCAGTACGTCTAGACGACCAGTCGCCTCAGCCATGATCGACGTCATCGTGGCTCACGCGCACACGTCGAGGAGTCCCATCCAGCTGGTCGAACCACGCTGAGTCGACATGGTTTCGCTCAGCATCGTTCGAGTCCGATGCACGCCGACGCACGGCCTCTGTATTAGCTCCAACAATGATTTCCAGCTGCACGTAGCCATCGCATGCCTCATGACACAGACGACATACGCAGCGTTGACTTCGATGGCTTCTTCAACAATTCGGCGACAGGAAGGAGGATAACCCTCGACTCAAAATGTTCAAGTCCGAGGAGGACAACCTCCAGGGTTGGAATGCACGGAATCCCTACCTCGATGAACTTTTTCAAGGTCATCCCCTCAGGATTGATGCCGCCAGCGACTTCCGCCCGCCAACTCAGTAAACAGCGTCCTACGTGGTCGAGCGCCGGGACGTGAGATATGATCTCGGAGATCCACGCCTTTCCGGAACGAAGTTTGAGGAATGCATAGTCTGGTCAAGATGCACCGTTCGATCATCACAAAGACATTTTGCATTCGAGGACCGTCAGAGCCTTCAGCCGCGCAAAACACCCGGCGATGTACCTCCTCATTGGAATGTTTCCCTGTCATGACGAACTTCAGACTATAAGTCCACCGAGTACGATAGACTGACGAAGAGGAATGTTTCCCCTCCGTGCTGAGCTGGGAATCTCCCCAGATGTTCCATCGTAATCATCATAATCATTGCGTTCGTCAAATTCTATTTTGTTTGAGATGTTAGCTGCGCTGACGGAGCGCCAAACCGAGCTCGTTCTATACGCTAGGAGTCGTAAACTCTGAATCTACATGACCCAGTTGCTCTAAAAGCAGCGCTCCGGCACGCATAGTACGCCCCCGATAAGTCCACCCATGATCGCTCCAGCCTCGATTATATCAATCCGATGTCCCCGATTCTCTTTGCTTCGAAGAGCTCGCAGAGCTGAGTTATGAATCAGAGAACTACTTCAGAGCCGGCTGCGAAGCCTAGTCTGCCTCATCTTGAGAAATGCAGATCGAGATCGTATCAACCTCATGATGTACGAGCAGGTGATAGGATCGGGACCTGACTGTCGCGGTTCTCTGCAGAGATCGCGGCGACAGTCATGGACCCTGAGACCTGTTTACAATGTTAGATTGTTGTAGATTCCCCCCTTTATCTGATCCAGAATTCCATCCTGGACATTTTGTGCTGGTTATTTCAGACATGATAAAACTCCACGATTCACAGGATTACAGTTGGCGAGACGAATGTTCGAGGTTGCAGGATCAGTTTATGGCGGAAATTTAATCGACCACAAAGTCAATTCTGGTCAATTTTGGACCTAGAACCGGTACGTGACTGAAGCTGTCCTGTTCAGCGCCCAGTGTTGATGCTTCAATCACCGGCTCGAAGCTGTCGAAGTCGACGAGGAATCGACGTACCATGCCTGTCCATAGGAAACCTTTGATCAGTCTGATAGAGAATCGAAAGAGGAAAAACTCGATTCTACCTCGCTCTATCTTCAGCTTCGGAGGCTCTCATGCGTCTCGGTCTCGGGTCCAATTCTAAACTGAGACCTAGAATATATCTTCCGGCGTTTCTCACGTTCCCTGTGGATCTGGAGAGGTATATTTGGCTCGTTGTCGTTGACAAGTTTTATTGTTCTTCTGCCAAAATCTATGTATAGCTCAGAGGAAACCTTGGCGTCGCTCGCAAACTGCGTGGAGCTCGTTATACGTGAGCGGCGATGCTAATTATAGCCCTGACACGCATAGAATGCCGGAGAGGTGGAGCGAAACGAGAGAGTGAACGTGTCGCACAATGCAGTCAGACTAGGTCATGTATGCTCTACCCCTCTGTCTGAGTTTTCAGACGAATTTAGAGGCTCCTGAGTTTCCCAACGGGGTTTCGTATTACTTCGTTATATTTCTGAGACGAGTTCCGCAGACAACAGCAGTTTGTTTCGAAATTTTTCCGTGGTATTTCGCGATCCGAGGATAAACTCGAATCATGCTGTGGTTCGGCACCGACCTCGAGCAGAATGGCTTTCCAATGACTCGGCTGCTCGGGAGAAATCCTTTGGGGAAGGCCTCCTGAATTCAATGGTCGCGGCGTTGCTTTCGGATTGCGCTTGAGATTAGCTGCGCTCGACAAAACGAAATCCGCAATGGAATCCTATTCCCCATGTGTGCTTCACCGCGGTAGTTCCTTTCATTACAAACGATGCGCGAGTGCCGGGGTTCGAGAAGGACCGAGACTTCTGAAGGATTGCAATCGGGTGCATCTTGTCTAGTGGAACGAGATTTCTTGTTCGAACGACGCGAACACGGGAGTCTCCAAGGATGAATCCGAAAAAAATTCAGTTTTCCCATTAAACCGGAATCTTGGGCAGCGAACTGCGAATCCCGCAAGATCGAACATCCGAAACAGGGTAAGGAAAGATCGCATATCGAAAGACTACGAGGAACAGTGATTGCAGCGATTGCATATGTCTACTGTCTGCTCGTCGCAACGTCGAGATTCCCGCCTGTGGAAGATGAGCTTCATCGAACGAGAAGAAGCGGAAACCTGGAATTCCCTGTATCATTCGATGAGGAATACGAAATCCAACGCATTGGAACCTCAGTTCCGAAAGCTGTGTTCAGACGATGAAAGCACTGCGGCGAAGCGCGACGTCATCGCTCTGTTTGATGTGTGGTACGAGACGAAGTTTTCCAATCGAGCGAGGATCGAACAGTTCCTCCCATGATGGATTTCGCAGTGGTGCTCTCCAACATCTGTCATCATCCGTTTCCATCCAGCCGAATGATAAACGAAGACCTAGCTCGGTTCATTTCTTCCCCCTCTGCCGCACAATATACAGAAACTGCAAGTGAGCGATTGTTGTGGAATAATAGTAATGCAAGTCGCAGCTGAAGAAGCGCCCGTAGCAGATAGGGCGTGTCTTGCAGGGAAGCAACGTCTCGTCGATGTTGACGTACTCTTGTGCAAGTTTGGCTGCAGCCGAGACGGACGAGCGAGCGAGCGAACGAACGAGCCGGCGGCGGCGGCGGGCCAGCCAGCCAAGCGAGCCCAACCAAAGTGGCGAGACTATAGCGCAGCAGAGTTGACTAGACCAGAGCAGCAGACCGGTCTGGTAGACCAGACGTGTCTGGGTCGCCTTTTCATCAATCCAGATGGATAGACGATGGCCAGTGGGCCGCTCGGTCTAGCCGCTAACGGGCGACCGACGAGCGTGGAGACGAGCTCTTCGCAAAACAAACATACCATGACGCCGCCGCCGCTAGGAATATGAGAAACGGACAATACATAGGAGACGGATGAAAAGGAGGGATAGAATGGACGTACAGACAAACCAACGCTTGAACCCACAACCGGAGAAAGGAGAACCGGATATACGAACTGACTCAGCGACTCGAAAGGGAAGAAGATCTAGACGTCGCACACAATGGACTCGGCTCTCAGAAACCCGAGCTCCGGTTTCCTCTGTTCTCCTTGTCCTTGAATGTCGGCTTCGACTCCCTCTCACTCTGTCTCTTGCTCTCGAGTTTGCTTCCGACCTCCAGAACGACAAATAGGAGCATTATTGAGTCGTTGCTGATGAGCGTCCGGAGTATCGGAAACGTTGGGCGTCGGCATCGGGTGTTGCGCTCACAAGTGTCGAGTTCCACCGCCCCACGCTCCGGATAAAAAGTCGTCCGAAGCAGCGATGTAGCGACGAAGGCAACCTACCACCCAAATCGACTCCCGTAAACAAGTTCCTCGCTCAAATTCATACTTCGACACTCGCCAGCTGGGCACAGGACTCTGAGCAGTCGGCACCGGTTCTTTCGCCAGAGGTGCTTCAGAATTCGAACCCCCGGTCGTAAAATTTAAATTTCATATTCAATTCTGCCTGATTATTTCGGTGGTAGAAACTCCGGCAGGCGTTTGAGAATTTCCAGAATTCCGCGCCATTAGCTCCGGTCGAGAAGGTTCGGACTAAATTTAGCAGGTGCTAGAGACGGCGCGCCGCCCGGGCCACCAAACTGAGAATTTCTACGAGACAGACAGAGCAGGTGGCGCGCCTGAGCACGCTGATTGCCAAACGTTAAGAACATCCACAGAACGGTTTGTACACAAATGCACGCCTTGCGCTAACGAAGATTCGCTCTGGCCGCAGTTTGGCAACGAGTGTTGGTAAATCTCCAGACACCTCATCTCTCGCCTCGTAGTACCTTGCCAGCCATTTCGAGCCGTTCTTGATTTGGTTATGCAGCAGTCTCTCATGAAACTACGTACGGAAACTTTCGACATGCCCTCACACCGCATGAAGAGGGGCACACTCTGAAAAACGTCAAACTTTTAATTCATGAGCTGAGTTCACATCCGTGGGCAGACCTTCAACGCTTGAAGCAGACCCGCCACCAGGTGCGGCTTTGGTTTTTGAGCCCGCCTTTGTTGACGCAAGGCGGATAATCACCTCCTTGCGGAACATTTTCCATATAACGCTCTCTGCAAGTGTCGAGTGGGCCGATAGGAAGTGTCCGGCTCGAACGACTAAAACTGAGCTCCTTCAAAGAGGATGAACTCTCCAACAGTGGATCGACACAATTCTAGGCGTGGATAGCGAAGTCCTGGACTCTCAAAGAGCTAGAATCCAAACACCACGAGAACCGAAAGGGCAGAGCGGAAGTCCGTCGACGCAGAACTTGCATGCGTCATTACTTGGGATTATTCGGATTCGAGGGAAGAGAAGAAAATATTCCCGTAGAACACCTAGTGGAAACATCTGAGTCAGTGACGTCAACTCAGAAAACGTCAACCCACTGATTGCATTGGAGCGATGCTGTTCTGTGGCGCACGTCGAAATATGCAACGAAAGTGACAGCAGAGATCTAACAAAAACCAAGTACCCTATTCTCGCGCGTATAACGAACCCTTTTTCCGACCATAAAAAAGTTCAGAACTTTGCCCGACTGATTAAAATGTTCGTTCTGGGGCTTTGTCAGGATAGAGGCCCAACGGATACACCATGTGAAATTTCAGAACACACATTTTCCATCTGTCAGGCAGAGTTTTGAACTTTTTTGTGGTCTGGAATAGGGTTCGTTATACGCGCGAGAATAGGGTACTTATTTCGATGCAATTCGAAAACGCCTCGGAGAGGAGGAACTAGACGCATCGGCTAAGCGACGGCCTTGGATACTTCACTCGGACCAGACAGTTGAATCCATCATCGACGGGTGTGTCGACTAGGGAGCGTCGTCGCGTACATTGATCAATGCGACCTGTCGGTGGCAGCTTGACAGGTTTTCGGTTTACCTTACAGCATCCTCGAGCAGGCGTCTCAATTCGAGTTCCGCACTCAGTTTGGTAATCATGATATGCGGAAACTATCCGGAAGCAATAGTCGAGACCATGGCTCACTCGCGTTCCTTGAACTCAAAATAGGGGCTCCTGGAGATGCCAATCAGGAAATTCATTTATCGGATAGGTCGGCGGGATCATTCATCGTCCCGTGCTCAAAGCGTACATTGAAGAGAGCTCGGTTGGCGTGGTTGTATTCAAAAACAGCCTCGTGAAGGAAGAGATTAGGGTGTGCGTTCAAACTGCACACAATGTATTCGCTTTCGCTGGATGACGGAACTAGGATTCCAGCGGAAAACCCTGCTGGTGTTTGCTTCTGAATATACAGGGGGATAATGGATCTGTTTCATTCGGAGATTATGCCTTGATGGAACCAACCCAGAAACCGTGGGGGATTCTCTTCGACTCGTACCCGCCGCACTTCTGCTTCCGAGATACATCTCACGACAGGTCCCATTCCGCACTCGAAGGCTCCAGGCATAAGAATCATGAGATGTTCCCTCGCGGATTCGCTTAGGAGTCGGACACGCTAGGGAGTTTCTCCGCCGGCGGGAGGACACGTCGGTAGTGGTATTCAATGCAGAATTCGCAGGAGACTTCGTCCGTTTCCTCCGAGCCTGAGGGTGTATTCCATGGAGACTGTCTTCAATGAGGAATAGTGTATGTCGGAGAAAATCGATTCAATGTTTCGTCCTTGCAATCCGTGACTCTATTCCCTGTATTCCTCGGCGCACGTGGCCGATGGCCGGAATCGAGAAAGTGGATCGATTCGAGCAACGGATCCAAGGTCGACCAAATGTATCCAGTCGTTGCATCCAAGGGAACGCATTTTAGATTTATGAACTTGCAAGAATCGTACCGAGATTCAGAGATTTTTTTCCCCGGGGAAGTAAACGAGGACGTTCTCCGAGCTAATGCTTCCGGAAAATCGACCCGAATTCACTAGCCAGATAGGCAAGATAGCGTTGTAACGAGAGTTGTTTTAAAGTAGGTTTTCGCTCGTCCCAAACAGCGGTGTAAGCAAGGCGCAGACAGATTACTTAATTCGCATCGGCAGACGCCCCTCCTCCCCGCGCGCCGAAAAAGGGGAAGAGAACGTCCCGTACAACCCCTTCCAGACGGTTACCCCAAAGCCCCTTTTCTCCCGCAGAGAGCCCCTTTCCGGGCCCCCGTCTAGTCTAGTCTGCCTCCCTCACCATCCGGAGTCTGCCGGCTGGCGGCAGCCGGCTGCCGGCTGCGAGCCCCTTTCCCGAGCCTCAACCTACCTTTGGATGGATCGCGTTGTGTTCCTTCACCGCTCCCACCCCCATCCCGGCTTCTCCCGTTTGGCGGCAGCCTGACGCCGTCTAGATCTTGATTCGATGATGATGACGGTGATGATGATGGTGGTGATGGATGGTGGCGGCGGCGGTGGCGGCACGGAGATATCAGACTTCTTTTCGGCAGAGATACCGACGACGTTAACGGCGACGATGGGTTATGCCACGTCTTTGGGTCATTCGCACAATGGGTCACTCACTCGCACACAAATCAGCTCACTTGAGAACGAATGTTTGTCACTCAGTCTTTGAACTGATTGGATGTTCCCACCGAGCTTTTCCTCAGGTTTTCCGTCGGGCTTCCTTTCAGGGTTTTCTTTGGAGTTTCCTTCGGAAGGTCCGTGAATGTTTTCGTAAGAAATTTCCAGGAGGTGTTCCGGGTGCGGAATTCTCCCGGTCGATTCGTCGACGATCGATGCAAGGAATGGAGGAAGCCTTATTCCTCTATGTTGACGTTGGAGACGATCCAGGACGCTGAACATCGCCTCACCGATGAGCACCGGGCGGACGCAATTGATTATTAAATTCCCTAATTTGAATTAGTGTCCTAAGTTGGCGTCACGTATATTTCCCTGATCGAGCATTTCGTGGAAACTTCGCTGCCTGATCCTCTGCCGGGACTTCATGAGGATTCCCGGAGAGACGATCTCAAGCGTCGCCGGACGAGATCGAGGCAGCGAGGTCGTCCATGGAGTTCGTAGCGAGATCCACGAAAACTTCAACAGAGTGATTTTCGAACGACTCAAAACACGCTCTCAGCTGTTGACAAACACCAAATCGAGGTCTTGGTGTACACCCAAGGAACGTGGGGCGCGTGAGCGAACACCTGATTCCTCACCTGGTGTCGTTGAGGCTTCCGGCCGGTGGAACGAGAACCGAGACTCAGGCGAGAACGAGCTTCGAACTAACACGACGAGTCTAGTTTCTGCCGGTATGGAGTCTGGCCTCGCGACAAGATGGCGGAACGTTTCCCCTTTCTCTCCACCGGAGGTACGAAGTGTAAACTTTTGCAGTACCCATGGTACAAACCCGCGATCGGTGCCGATTTGGTCCGGAATAGCGGGGGGATCGATGAGATAACGAATCGGCTGGGGGGAATAGATTTCATCGGAAGAATCGTCACCCAGACCGATGACCTTGGTCTGAGGAAAGGGAACCGAGGGCTGGGGTGAGTTCAACGCACCCTCTGTCTGACCTCGACAACCCACGCAGCGCTCAAGGACCTGTCCTTCGTCGGTTGACTTCGCCACCTGTTTGCACAGATTGCCGCAAACGCTCCGCTACGTCTCTGAGTTTTAGGCCGGGGAAAGCACCCTGAAAGCTGGACGGATGATGAAGTCCTTTCTGAGAGCGTGACGTTCCAGACTGCTCCGTCTGGAACGTGGGAAATCGATGAGCTCAGTATGGCGGAGAATGACAGCGGAAACGCGCTGATTGCAAATCAGTTCCTTTGCACAGCTTGCGATCCGACTCAGATGGTCAACTCGGAGTAGTGTGCTCGAAGGAAATTATCGTCGCCATAAAACTTCTCTACCCGCTCGGCTGGTGCGTTGGAAAAACTCCGCTTCCATGAGAATCCTCGAGCTCGGAGTGGAACTTTTATGGTAGAGCGCAGCCTCGGATTTTCTACGCAGCCCGCCGGAACGTAAATATTTACGCTCGCGAATAATGAAGTCTGGCTCTGACAACTCGTCAGTTTTGACTCTCGAGGATTCGTCATCGAGCTGTAGTCGGCCGTCTGATTGGATGAACCGTTCATTAGCCGGCCCCGCTTACGCCGCGCCGCATCCTTGTTGTGTTCGGTCCGCTACACGGGAAGATCTAGCGGAACAAATGCCTTGCAACGGCCCGTGTCATGTGACACAGAGCCACAGGCCGATCGTTGACAACGCCTCACCAAATTCAAATTGACACGAACTTCCTGCTTGTCGGGCAACTTGGGCACTGCTATGACAGACCGAACAACACCCACAACCCCGTAGAAATGGACACAAAGTTGTGTCTGACAAGAGTCCGTGATATCGCCCAGGTGAATCTCCTCCGTGAAACATGACTTTGTTGCGAATATCCGCGTGCCAACCGCCATCGATCCGCACGGCATCACGGATGAACGCGTGAGCTGCGCTTTCCAGTTGAATTTTGCACCGAGCTGAAATTGCGTGGTGAAAACTCGACGGAGGCTGGTTTCGGTTTTTCCGGATTGGAGTGTTCCAACGCTGCGATGGAAGACAAGCTCAGGAGTAAAATGATAAATTCCAGCTTGAAATCTGTCCACAGATGTCATGGCTACGCCAACGCAAATCCCGAGGGAGGAGCGCTCGGTCTATTGATCACAGAGCTGGTCGGCAGAATATCACACCTATGGTGCTCACGTTTACGAGATTCGAGTGGGGATTAGGAAGATCGGTCGAAAGACCGCTTGATTGCGCAAGTTGATCTCCACTTGATGAGAGTGCAACTAGATCAAAACACAAAGCAACGTGCCCGTCATCTGATTCTGAAAGCGTCATCTACTCTCGTCGATGGAGAATTGCAAGGCAGAAAACTATCGTGGAACAATCTTCCATTCTCTATGCAGTTCCGGTGTGTCTCGGCCTGAGTGAGACCCCGGAAAGCTTCGAATGGATAGAGTCGAATTTGGAGGAGGAAGCGGCTCCCTCCTGCAGGAGAGAAATGCGATTCTGTTCGGCGTGTTAGAACGATGTTCTATCCTTCCAGGGAGAACTGGAGAGCTGTTGCGGCTCCTGTGGGAATCGCGTTCACCCTGATTTTAGGTTTCGTCTGAGGGTTTCGCCGAGGTTTTGCAAGCTGCATCATCTCGGAGCTTTTCGCACTCAGCCAAAATTGCAAGGAATATTTCGTACGAGAATTGATGATGATTCTTTCCCCGGGCCTGGCCAGCCTGACGGCGCAGTATGCTGATCGACATCAATTGAGGGGCTAAACATAGTGGAAATGATCTGATCATAATACGTATAGGTTCCATACGGAAGGATTGATGAAATCAGGTTCAGGTAAGGACTCCAGTTCTAGAAGAGGCGATCGACGACATAGCTGGATGCTTCCAGCCCGGCGGACGTCGCGTGCACATGTGGAAGGATAGGCGAATTCTCATATCCTCTGTTCCCCTGGAGCTGGTGTGGATTCTCTTCAGACGACCCGATTCTCCTAAAATACACCCTCCTTCTGCCCACTCACCGCGGGAACTCGCAGGGCGGAGCCCCCGTCCGTACTTCCATCCAGTAGGAGTCTTCTTCCATGAGGGAGTTTCAGCGTTCTCGAACATCTTCCTATGAACTCGGAAAGTCGAGGTTCTTAGAGATAGTTACCTTCTTTGTTCGGTCAAAAGTCTGCCCTGGGTTTCGAGATTTCTTGCACAAGACGCGGGCCGGTAAAGAATCCCAATCGCGATATCCCCTTACGTATGGTAATCGGTCGTGTGCTGATGAGGTAACAAATTGACTGCTTGCCCTCGCCAGAGTTTGTGCGGAGTGGAAACTGTACGTCCCACGTGTACCATCCGCAGTCCGTCGCACTAGGCCGCTGAATCTCAGATTCTTCATTTAGTGAGCTCCTCAGCGCACTAGCCTCATTTGAAAAAAATACTCGATATCTTGAAACTGCGTCCATGGCTTGGAGCAACGCGGAGTTTTGCCGTAGGATGTTTCAATTGGAAACTCTGCTTTCCAGAACCCGGAGCGAAACTGGTCGGAACAGCTTTCGTGATCTTTCTTGATTTGACTCCGCGAGAGAGATTTGAGAACTTCTGTCGGCGGTCCTCATATTGCGAAGTTGGAATAACATACCCAACCTCATCATCCTCTCTCACAAATCACGGGCTCAAGACTCGCCCCGGGCGGTGCTTCAACAGTCGATACTGAAACGAAACCTCAAGAATCATGCTGCTGCCACCCTGAGTATTTCCTGAAGGTCAAGCAGCTCCAGGACTCCGGGTCCCAATCTCGACTCTGGGAGAGTACTTCTTTCTTCTGAGCGTCCATAGACCGACTCTGAGACAGCACCCGGTCTGCCTTCCTCTCGGCTCTCGGGGAAACTTCCGGTCCTCGAAGCCCTGAGGAGGAGATCATCATCAATTGCCTTCCCCGGAAAATAGGAACAATGGCCTCGGCCGGTTCTCAGTTCACAGACAGGCTGATCACGGCGACGATGAAGCACACTTCCAGTGCTCTTCGCGAACGTTGCGAAATTATCCTTGCAATGACACGGAATCAGAACGAGGTGAGTCGGAGGGGAAACGAGAATCCTTGCATTATTCATTTTCAAATCGTTTATTGCCACATTGTGACAGTATGTCCTTGCATTATAGAGCAGTGATGATGCAACGGAGCTGGGGTCGGGGGCGCGTGAGGCAGACTGAGAAAAATGCACCCGCAGCGGCGCCTAGGACGGGGTGAATAAGGTCCCGGCTGGGTCGGCGTTAGGGGGGGAGGCGACCCTGGCGGTCGCCCGGGGCGCCGGCGCTCATACTGTCTCCGGTACGGGAGGTACGGGAAACATTCCCAGGCTAGAGACGCCCCCGCCTCAGAAAGGCAGCTTGTCGCCCTCAAAAGCCCCCTCCAGCTTATTGCTGGCGGACGCGGGCGAACTCTAGACGGCGAAAAATGCGCAGTTTCAGCGCTCGCATTAATCTATTGCGCACCAGGATACAACAGTCGAGCTCGCAGCTGTTCACAGCCATTTCTCAAGCAGATCGCCAAATCGTTGCCATTCGTTCTGAGCTTACTCCTGAGCTGGACACAATCGGTGGAAGAGGGACTGACTCTGATGTACTTTCTGCTTTCGCTGCCGATGAAGCTC
Organism: Neoseiulus californicus; assembly: GCA_028455905.1. Lineage (NCBI taxonomy): Eukaryota > Metazoa > Arthropoda > Arachnida > Mesostigmata > Phytoseiidae > Neoseiulus > Neoseiulus californicus. Next base: position 6,127,437 of record JAMQGS010000008.1, read on the forward strand.
GCACAATTACACTCTGGAGGCAAAATCGTTCTCAACCACGATCGGTTGAGCCATTCACGCTCTTGCTCGAAAACATCAAGTTTGGTGCCGCTGCACGGCGTCGAGTTAGTTTCGACCGTGATTCACGCTATCCCGGAACCTACGAGGGGCGCCCGAGTTTTCTTCGCCCGGGGCGCCATTCGCGGTTACGCTGGCCCTGGGTCCCGGGACGAACAGACTGTTGCGCCGTAACAGCTCATTCACAGGTCGGTGGTTATGCGTCCAGGAAAGAGAGGCACAGAATTTCTTCGCCCTCATGTATCTTTCAAGTCTATGCTTCTCCTTCCGAGGGGATGTTTCTCCCCAGTCCCAAAGCCATCGGGTTTCATATTTCCGAGGATTCGGGTAACTGCCTTCATTCCAATCTCTCAGGATTTTTCGTTAAATAATCTTCCACCGGTTTGGAGCCTGAGATGAAACGCTCATCCCCAACCTGCACATTCCAAAGAAAATTATGGTAAGCTCCGATTGGGAATTGCTCCAGCGGATATGCTGATTTATTGCACTCTGGGGAATGTTGTTGGCATAGTTCCCTCAATTTCGGAGGAAAACTATCTGAGTCTTCGGATGGGTCCGTGTGAATCCCCTATCAGATGGAGACGCATCATTTTGGATGCTGAGAGGGCCTTAGCCCCCACCCCCCTAGGACCCCTTGGTTCGTACTATCCAAGTTGAGGTCTCTGGTCGGACAACCGATTTTCGAAGAATTCCACGGGGGTTCCCCCTTGAGGGAAAGGATCAGCCCTCCCCCAGGGAAAATTCGGGCTACGCCCCTCCTTCAATCCATGTCGCAACGAAAATCAAACCAAACATAGAGGAAGAAAGTCAGGAGATTGGCTCTTCTCGAAATCCGTTTTTCAATTTTTCTTCTGATTTGTTGGTGGCAAATGAGCCTGGAAAACAAGAAAATTGGTTCCAGGGGAACTCCAGATACTATTTTTATTTTCTTCTCCCGTGAGGAAGCGTGGTTTGCTCAACTCATATTTCGTCACCAATGAACCTACAAAGGTCGAAAACGCCTCATCGGTGGGTGATTCACCTCTTTATTGTGCTTTCCGTGATTCAGAACTCAAAAAATGGTTGTAAGAGAGATGTGGTGGAACGTGGGAGGGGAAACACGTTCCAGCTTCTTCCTCCAGATCCCCACACCGAAACACATGTGATGCCCGAATCCCCATTTCCGTGACACCCATTTACTCGTGTCCTTCCTTGGTTCGCTGTCCCCGTGTGACCCCTCCCATTCAACAACTTCCACGTCCTGGCTCTCGGACCCCATTGGGCAGATTTGACCTGATTCGTGAAATCGCTCCATCGCTTATACATGAGCCGCTCTCCTGAACGCGACGAGCAATATAATCATCAATGTAAGCTTGCCTCACCCTGTATTGCGAATCATGTGCAGAGCACACAAACGAATGTCTCAAAGTTGTGAATGGTCTCTTGAGATTTTTCTGCGATTTTGCCCTAGGACATTCCCCGAAGAAACACATCGATAGGGTGTTTTAACGAAATTGATTTTATTGACCTTCGATTCATTCGATGTATCACCGGGAACAATTGGAACGAGAGAAATCGCCTCCGCCGGAAACCCAGGAAAGAGCGGTGAGAACCTCAAGAAAACCTCATGGCTCTCATATCCTGTTCGATATTTATCACATGGTTGAATACAGGAGACACTTCCCGAAAAGGGAGGGACTCCATGGAGCGCCTTTCGAAAAGTTGCCGCGCCGATCCTCAAAAGAGATACCGCATGCCTAACCCTAATGGTAATCCAACGCCACAATCCAATCACGAATTGTAGCGTGCCTTCGTCAACTTTCCATCCCGTATGATTGAGCTTCACGTTGCTGTCACCAATGAGGTCGGGAGCGAAATATGGGACACTCATCTCCTGGTCGAGTTGAGAATCGCTCACTTCCAAACTTTAACAACTCCATCTTTTGATGTCGATATGAGAAAATGTCGTTGAGTTTTGATCAATCCCAGCTGGCTGATGCAATCATGATGACCCGCAGCGGCACGGCTACCCATGCGAGTCTCGATCCTGATATCGGACGCGGGCTGTTTGCGGAGAGTTTCTTGAATTACTTCCGTTCCGTCGCATACTTTCCGCGTGTACGATGCATGAATCCTGTCGCCGTCCAACGCCGAGCCGGAAATGAGATACGAATTACTGTGTGCATTTTCTGCAACGTCCCAGCAGCGGAGTCTCATGTCTGTTCCTCCGGTGAACAAATACTGGTCGGCCTGGCAAATCGCGTAGTTGACGTGCCGACTGAACGATCGGTCGTTGAATGGCGGGCTCTGTGACGCCCAAAGAGTCTTCGATCTCTGCTGGTTTTCCAGGTTCCAGAGCGAGACTTCATTGTTGCCGAGGTGCGATGCCCAGACGCTCCCGTTGCCGGAGTTCTTGGGGATGACCAAGTTGTACACTCGACACTTGAACGGATGTTGGAACTGGAAAATTCAACATGCTGGACATAAGAGCCTTGCTAATTGCTCAACGCAAACGACCAGCGGCGAAGCGGCGCAAGACACAGAAGAATAGCCGAATACAAAGTTTAGAAACACGAATAGGTATTCCAGCCCAGGATCCATTCGCACTTACCCGCGTGATCGGTAGCTGGAAGCGAAGATCCCAACAAACGATGATGCCTTCTGAGCTCCCGGTGACGAGCCACGACTTTGAAGAATCGATAGCCATACATTGCATGAGGCCCACGAGAACGTCATTCTTCAGCTTGAACGCGGGTTCCGGAGTTCGGAGATCCCAACCATGAAGACCGCCGTGGAGTGTTGTGTACGCCATGACGCTGCCGTCTAAAGCTTTGATATCAACAGCCCAGCCGTCTTCGATGGGATCAAGGCAGCGGCTGTTGATCGATCTCGGTCCCTCCCGAGAAACAGTAAATACTTCCATGTTGCCGGAATTACTGGCGACCATGATGGACTTCTCACGCTGGCAATAGTCCATAGCTATCAGCTCCCCCGTCAGACGGTCGTAGGTGAAGAAGGACTTATTCGTCATGGTTCTCTTCTCAACTCCTGCCCAATCCCAGAGCTTCACGGTCCCGTCGGATGAGCAGGTGGCGAATACCGCGTCTGGCATGACACAAATCTGTCGAGAGAATCAGTCAGCGAATCAGTCAGATGGAGGCGTCAAGTTAATTTAACCCTAACCTCGGGAAGCCTCTCCGATAACATTGAAAGCAGACCCAGGTAAAACTGACCTTATGGATTGCGCCATGGTGCTCCTGCATGTGAGCCATAAGGGTGCCCTTGGGTTTCCAAGCTTGGGAGAAATGTCCATCATTCGTTTCTACGTTGAGCTGACCCACGAGTTTTTTCTTCTTCTCGAATAGTTTCTGAAGCTCCCTGTGTTGAGTCAGGGCTGCGCAGAGCTCGTCGTCGGGAATATTTTCGTTCGAGAAGACGGGAACATTTTCTTTCAAGGATATCACTTTACATTTCCTGCCATCTAGATTTATGCAAGGCTCGGATTCTCTTAAAGACAGGGTTGAAGAACGCGTATCGAGCTGGAAGTCTTTGGCGAGTGCGATTATGACATCGGCTTTCTCGATTTGCAATACGGGACATTGAAGGTAAGGCTGGAGATAATCTCTCAAACGGCATTCTTTCAATGACGAAGGTACGTTCCTGGCTACACATGCTAAGAACTGAGCCGTCTCCACACGGATCCAGGAGTTTCTGTGCGCTAAAAGACCACCCGCTAGCTTGAAGAGATCACATAGTGTCGTCGGTCGGAAGAATCTGATTTCCGTGAGAGCCGTGATGCATCTGAGGACACTGCAGACCACGGCATCGTGATTGTCTCGGAACCCTAGAAGCCAAGAACTCGAACTTAGCGATGAACTTTGAAAGAACGACATCAGGCATGAAGTAAAATGATTCGAACGAGAACGTGATATTCGGTCGGACGTGCCTTGCTCAATTAGTGGCATGAGGATCTGAGTGACCGTAGTTCCGACAAACGCGGCGACACCGGCCACGCTCTGGAAAAACGAACTCCGAAGTTCGTGATCGGAGGAATCGTTCAAAAACGTGACCATGTGAGACAAGAGTACATCGTGGGCACGCTCTTGTCCGAAGAAAACGCAGAGATGAGTAGCACCTGATGGAGAAAATGGATGAGAGCTATAACCAAAACAGGCGGTGAAGAATTCGTGAGCACGCTGGGTTACTCGTGTACTCCGTCGAGATTCCATCTACAAAAAATATCGTTCGAAGCCTTACCTTTTTCTAACAGCATTCTCTTGACCTGATTGCAACTATCAGAAATCAGCGTGGCCACGATATTCTGCATGGCATTGTGGAGACCTTCCAGCTCGCGTTCGTATGAGGTTCGGTAATGCAGAAGACTGCCATGATCCTCCTTCTCACCGTCTGTGAAATCTAGATGACTAGTCTCGAGGAACCTGTAGAAAAAGTTGAACAGCGTCAAATCGGATGTTGGGAGAGAGTGCGGCGTGCGAAGTTTCTATCGATTACGGATTGATAATAATAGAGGAACCAGATCAGGGGAGACTCTCCCAATCGATTCTCTCCCGTGAACGCCATTTAAGTACCTCAGAGCTGATTCTGCCAAAGACCCGATATTTGCGGCCAAGGCAACTCGAACAATCGTATTGCTATCAGTTGAAACTCGCTGCAGTTCCGGGAGTATGTACTCGACGAAGACGAAGGCATCGGCTTTTGGGACATTTTGTATATGATTCAAGCTGTCAGTGAGCACATGTACGGCCTCGGCCACGACTAGAGCGCACGGGTCTTGGAGCATGTTCAGCATGAATGGGAGGAGCCTGGAAAATAGGTTACAGTTAACGAAGACGCTCTGTATCAGCATATCGCGCAGTGCGGATGGAATGGGATGAGAGAGACGCAAAATTACCTGTCGAGGATGACCTGCGGGTTGAGTCGTTTCGAGCAGATCTTCATAAGCTTCAATGCTATCATTTTGGCAGACGAATGTATTAGAGATCGTAGCATTGATGTGATGAAGTTGACCAAAGCCAGAACTCCGTCCTCGCTGTCACCGATTTTTTGGAGGAATAACTCGTGATCTTTGTACAGTCGAGAAATCTGGGAGTCGGGGTGAGCGGTGTCCAAAGCGTACACTTTTAAATAATCCAAGAGACCGTTGTAAAAACACGATGGGAAAATTTCGCTCTTCCGAGCCATTTCCAAGTACTCATCCGCCGATTTTCTCTTTGTAGGGTCTCGCTGGATCATGTGTGCGCACAGTTCTCTGATTCCTGGGAAGAAAAAGACAAGGAGTTTCGATTGGTTCAAACTCAAGCTATACTCAAGCTATTCAGAAGATACCCACCTTCGTCTTCGATGTCTTCTAGCTGTGCTGGAAGCACTTCATCTTTCGCCTCGATGAATTTGTACATATCTGACAGTTTGAATGGGCTCTTCCCACGGTCGGTGAATAGTTCGATGAAAACACATCCCAACGAGAAGATGTCCATCGCGGGTTTGAGGGAACTTTTGAACTCTTCGAGAGTCTCCATTTTCGAGGGCCGTTCCTTGATGAATCGTTCTGGCGCCACGAAACAAACCTGGCCTTTGGAGGTGTCGAAAAAGTACGAAAAATCCCCGGGATCGTCCATGGGCAACACCGTTGGCTTGAACGAGGCGAAGTCGGTGAGCACAACCCAATTCCAACCCGTCACTAAAATGTTGTTGAGTTTGATATCCCCGTGACAGACTTCGGCACGATGGCACTGCGCCAGTCCGCAGAGCAGCTGAAATGCGATCCATTTTTTCTCTGAAGGCAGAAGAAAAGGTCGCGTTGAGATTCGGTCGTAGAGAGAATACTTGACGTACTGTCGCAGAAGTATCGCCGACTTCTCGAGAATTATGGCTTTCGCGAACGGCAACGCGTTCGGACAATTCTCCAGAGCGTTCCGAATTTTATCAATGTTCTTCTTGTGGGACATGAGCGGTAAGGACTCATCGTGTATGACGAACACTTTCGCGACTAGCGGATATTCACATCCAGCTACGCGAACTCTCACAGTCTTCAGGAATCGCGTCGAGCCGAGCTTGACTTCGCGCTGGAGCTCGGGAATAGCTGACAGATACTCATCGACCGAATGAATCGCGGACGGGGCAAAACTGACGAGCGCATTTCCCATCTTGCTCACGGGCCCGATCCAATCCGACCGAAGCACACACCGTACGACTGTTTCAAGCAACTACGTATTTGTCAGTGCCAAAAGCAACGATGGAAACGATACATCGAGACCAGCTGACCACTCCTCCTATCTGTTTTGTTGCTCTGAGTGGGGATTTATCGGTCGATAAGCAGCTTGATTTCGCCCCTGGTTCGACTTCCGACCGGAACCTGCTGGTCGTCCGGTCCAACTCGCTGATCTAAACGAGCCACTGCTGACAGCCTCTGAGCCACTCGGGCGAGCGAATCATTCCATCACACATTCAGAGTGGAAGGCAACAACACCACTATCATCATTCCCTCGAATCATCAGAACCTTCATCGAGTCATCAACAACAAACACACAGACGAAAAGTCAGCGGATCGCTGCTGCGGCCCGCCGGCCCCGGTGACGGGTTAACGATGGGACGACCTTCCTTATTTGAGGGTGGCAAAGGTAGTTCAGCCTCGTTTACAAAGGCAATTGTAAGAAAGTTGCCCAGGAAATACTGAAAGCTTCTCCAAAACACCAATCTGAGAATTCTCCTCGGTAGCAGACGACTTGAGAGAGGGTATTGTTGACACTGATCTCTGCTGCAAAGTGGCCAGTTACGCGAGAGAATTCTCTCAAGTTTCTTCGTAATATCCGGAGGGGATATCATCAACTGTTGATCACGCTCATAAACTCCATCCCGTAATCTTGGGCTGGGCAGAATATGCTGCCAAAAATGGTATTCGTCACGCGCGTGGGAAAGATGGAACATGCGAATAAGCATGCGTGTTCGGGGTGACGGCTCCTCCGACGGCGCGTCGTAGCTCTTTGAGTTCGCGGAGGGGAATCATTCCATGTCGTCGATGAAGAAGCGACCATCTCTGGAGCATTGTCCCCCACGCCCTTGTCTGTACGTTTGGAACAACGACGAACTCGTTCCACTCCGTGTCGGCCAGATTTCCATGCGTACGTCGAGAATATTTGGTGTCACACCGGTTAGACACGTCTTACTGAGCAGTATCCGCATTCGATGATTGTTTCGCAAAATGATCCCCAGAACGAGATCGCAACACTCCCTCTTATCAATATAAGAGAGTTATCAAGAAGTATTGTCAAAATTGAGTAAGAAGTACAGTCATTCCTCGGCTCAGTCGGTCACAGTTTTTGGGAGAGTGGACACCGTTGAACCCACTCTCGACTGACGCCTAATCGTGTCAGTCGATGCACACCTTGGACGCGCTCATGCACCTGATGCACGTCACATGTGATGCATCCCGGCAGCAGTCGAGATTCGAACCGCCGCCATCGAGTTTTTGGTCACGGGATATGCACTGACAATCGGTCGTTTGATCCCTTTTTCGGACACACGGGTTGAATCAACTCCAACCAACGGTGCCTAGGTGAGGGGGAGGTCCTTGCGGACACAACCCGACACCAGAGGGAACGATCCGAAATAGTCATCTGTGCTCCTCGACCCCAAATCTCAGCCCCGCCGAAGCACGGTTACAGTCCCATGCCAAGGGGACCGGAATATCTCGAACAAATTGATGAATTCTCCGCCTTTCCCCCTAATTCAATTCCCGCAAGGTGGCTCTAGTTTGTGATCCTGACTTAAGATTCCGAGTGGCGAGAGAGGTATTCCTCTCTACATTTGGCGGCTCCACTACTTGTCATTTACGACACGTCATGTTCACCTCGTGGGAAGAGATTTATTGAATATACAGGTTTTCGATCCTTCAGAAAGGAACCTAGGATAGCAGAACCAGGATTGCCAAAAGAACGCTGTGTTCTGAGCGTTTTCTCACATGTCGATCAATTGATCAACCCAGGGACGCTTTGATGTCGACGCAGAAGAAACTTTTCCCGTCTGCGGGGTCGACGAATTTCGCGGTGACTGCGTAATTTCCGTTGACCAGCAGCTTTGCGATTCCGGGTAACGAGGGGAAACCAAGCTGGGCGTTGTCGCGTTTCAAAGTCATCTCTCCAAGAGGACATTGGCAAGGTGTACCCTGGAATGATAATTTAGCACGGAGACTTACTTAAGCATTCGGTTTGACCTTCCGAAAGTCTCGAGGTTACCGAGTCCAGCAACTGGCTCGGGTATCCTCAAGGCTATCGAGTTCTCCTCCGTAAAATCCCGAACTGGTCAATGGAGAATATAAAGGTTCACCTCAGGCCAAAGGCTGCACAGATCGAAGCCGGGTCCTTCTTTCCGTTTCACGAGGAAGTTGCACACATCGTATGTACTGCGATAAGATCGGGACTCATGAGAAACGTTTGACACAATCATGTCGCACCTATTGTCCACAAGAATCGCTGTGTGAGCAGGCGGAATTCTCACCATGAGCCAGCCTTCGAGATACACGGAATCTTGATGTGACGATCGCGTCCGAAAAGTCGGAAGACCCGATAGACCTCGAGCTGAATGGTGGCCCTTTCCGGGATAGGTTTTAGTACGTCCACATCAATCGCCGCAGAAATATTTGAAGGAAAACGAATCGCATCCTTCACATCGATCATGTTGATCTCCACATAGCCACCCTTATCGGAATCTGGAACGAACGCAGTCACTTCGGAGTTCAAGGGTGGAATCTCCTTCACATTCATAATGAACGGTTCCATTGAATTCGCGGTGCCCAGACGGAAGCCTTCGAACTTATCGCCTTGTCTTGGAAACCGAGGTATATTGCACCTACCGCACTTTTGGTGAGAGACACGACTCGCGGAAGCCACTCCAAGCAACAAGCACGATAGCACAATATGCTTCATCATTGTGGATGGTGGCGAATGAGGTATAACCCGATCGAGCTTTCTTATAAAGGTCCGCTGGCCCGGATTAAAAGATCCATGCTGTTGAGGAGTGACTCCTGGATTATCCACGCGAGTGAACGACGCCGACGACGCCGTTTGGGATTTGCGATTGTTCGCAGCTCCGACTCCTTTTGACTTTTGACACCAGCCTTGCGTCTTATTTTCAAAGCCAGATGTTGAACCCAGCGCTATAATCTTTGAGGGAAGTTAGTCCAGCCGTGAAACAGAACGACACAGTGAATATTGCTACATCGCTCGGATCTCGTGACAGCCTCCAGGTTTGAAAACAAAGCTGGAAATCTCCAATCCGACTCAACCAGAGGCTTGGTTGGAAGTCTCACAGCATCGGACGGAACTGGATGTTACGATATCTAGTTATCTATGTCAGTGTCAAGGCCTCGGCTAGTCCGTTCGGGTAACGTCCGCCTGGTGACCGACTCAGCTCAATCCAATGTGGATTCTCCGTTCCACTGCGAAGGCCATCCAAGTCCGCCAAGCCATAGCGATTGTTGGCGACAGAGCTTGTGGACCAATTCAACTCAAACGATCTCACAGCAAGTGCGATTTGACAACGATTTCACAAATTAAACAACAAAATTTCATGTGACTTATTGGCCGCCTCCGTAGATTGCGAATAAGGATTCAGACAGCGGATGTTACCCTCGAAGACGTTATGCCCGCGACAGGATGACGCGTTCCACTCTAAGAAACACAATGCACAATGCGCTGTAGTTTTCGGAATCAATCGCACTTTGGAAAGGCCTCAGTTCGAAATTAAACGAGATTGGTGCCAAAACACTGGCGTGAGTTTTCTGACTCCAAATGCTGCTTATGGGACAGACTTCTTCCTTTATGGTAGCCAGTTATCAGTTCTAACATAAAGTAGCCGAGACCCCTTCGGTTCTTCCAGATCTGGATTTGAAGAGAAGAGACGAAGAACCCTAGCTACGTCATTCTGATGAATTTATTTCGTTTCCTCGAGCATATCCCCTGACTTCCGCTGAATCCGAAGATTCGTTCGGATCATAGGAAACACAGCGAGTGACCCTAAACACTCAATAAGATCGTGCTTTCCTCGGAACTTTCCATATCTCCCTGTATGATTAATCCTGTCGGCTCGGCTCAGAAAGGATTTTCGCAGACGCAGCCGTCCGCCGTGGCGCGAGAGCCTGATGCTGACTCAACCGCCAGTGTCGCGAGCGGTTGTGTTGCTAGCCTTCTGTCAACGAATTCAGGGGTTGAGTTCATATCTCATCGTCACTTAGAAGGAAAACATAGCGGAGAGAGTCTGACAGCGCAAAGAAAAAGTAGGCTGATAGGGAAATATACTTCACCACGACCGTAGTTGAAGAAGTTTGAAATGAACGACGTTTGAGGAGGTCCTGACCTCGCCTTCGCTACCACGCCACCAAACGAGACCAGGAACACGAACGCGTAACCCAACCACTTCATTTGCTTTGAAATCAGAGCTGATACAGTCAGGTGTGAAACCGTGTGCCGCTATCGCTGATGCCGGACCGATCTCTGAGCAGATCCAGGGAGGGAAGTGTGTCAAACAGCAGCTGTGCCCCCGTTTTCCAAACATAAAAACTAATTTTCAAACGGTCAATCGCCTCCTTTGTTCTCGGGTGAGGCTGGCCGAGCAGGAACATATTCCGTAAACATTGGATTTGAACGTGATGTCGACTCATTGTATCCACTTGAGCATCTATAGCCCACCGCTTGGTCGTGAATATTCTGTCAGTCTGAAACTTCGGGTCAGGTTCACCTGGGCCAGCTACGAAGAGTACCAGAATACTAGAAGGGTGCCTTCTTCGGCGGAAGAAAACCTCGCCTTGCGCTTACCGTTCCTTGATACAGAGAATATGGAGAATGCTCACCTACAAAGCGGCTCTGTTGGCCATGTCATGGGTGCCAACCGCCGCCTTGTCTGAGGAATTGTTGAATCAAGACAAAATCAGCTTTTATACATTCAAATAATCATTTTATGTACAGACAGACATATTTGTGTATTTACACATTCGGGTATGGACCGGTATATATTGGTTAAATGTATATCACACTACTGACTATATTTTTCTCTCTCCTGTACTCTATTTTTACAAAGTTTGTCTCGTCGCAAAACGTTTCAAAAACATTACACAATGTTTGTTCCGTCTGCTCGTCTTTTAAAGCTGTCTTTACCAAAGTCTCTTAGATATTTCGGGTCTGTTATCGACCGTTATCGACGAACCTCCTCCCTCACCAGGGGAGCGGCTATTGCAGCTATAGTGAGTTTGGCACGTGATTCCTCTTTTACGTTGTGCCCTCACCTCAGACGACGAGGTTGATGGCGAGTACGGGTTCCACTCTTCCCGAATCTGCTCGAATGGAACGAGACGGAGGATGCACAATTCTTCTCCCCAGGCTCCGCGATCTTCGAAGGCGTTCATGATTGAATCCTAAGGAAGATTAGAAAGTTACTACATGGCTTGATTCTACGCAGAGTATGGGGACGAGAATCTCTCCGGCAAAAATATGAGCGAAAGTTAACGACTGACTGCTCTACAGGACGCGGGATCTCTACCTCGATCGCGGGAAGCTGTGGCAAAGGCTCATGGCTCAATCTGGACGGGAGAATCGGTCCTTGCATCCATTTCGTCTAATTCTCTTCCCTATGGGCAACATAGCGGTTATTCCGGAATCCAATGAAATCCAGCGGCTCGTGGTCTGTGAGCCCTGATGATTCGGAAGCAGATTTCGCACGCCCTAGTCGGTGATTTCGACCATGAGCCTAGGTGAGGCAGTCGTCCAATGGGGGTTGATCCCTTTCCTTGTCTGATTTCTCGACGATTAGACTTTCCGATGCAATCCTCGAAGATTCAGGATCGTTCACGTGCAGTATTCGAACGCGGTATCTCCACTATGGTCGTTCGTGAATCCCGAACAGAAATCACAGCATGAGTGTTGTGGACACGGAATCGTCAGGATTTCTCAAAAATTCACCGCGAGACTCGAACCGTCGAGCACGCAATCCGGGGGTCTTCCTCACCGTTCATCTGAATGTTTTCGTCGATGGCTTGGCTTGATTTCTTTGTTCGCCTCGGAGGATTGTTGTTACCTAGATATGAGTCGCTCGAGATGGTGCAGTTTCCTATGACAGGCACGTTGTTGTTTCCCGGAGCGACGAAATGAATCAGAAATTGATCTTCAGCCCTTTGAGTTTCAGTTTCCAAAACTCCTTTTCCATCTCGACCACTTCCAACTTTTTCCTATAAAGCTCCATTTTGGCATTGTGCTCCTCAATCTCATGACGGACTTGGAGATCAGCGAGTTGAACTTCCGCTGGTGCGGTCAACAGAGAGTAGTCCCCGTTTCTCGGGTCGTCCGATATGCTGCTAGGGGCGTCGTAGCTGATATCTTCGTGAATCTCGACGTTCGACACGATCTGCTCAACGCCATTCACTTCAAGCAATCTCTCCTCTTTGAATGTTTTCTCTGCTGCGTCGGTTTCCTGTGGAACGTGGTCGTCGCCTCGCACTTCCGCTTTCACTTCCGGGACGAGTACTTTTGTTATTGACACGTTCGTTACGGCACTAGCGGGCAAGGGAGGAGAGTTTTTCCCATCTGCTCGGGCTGCTTTCTGCACGGACAAACCTAGTTTCGCCAGGTTTTGTATGTGAAGACCCTGTTCAGGATTATAAAGGATGGTCTGTATTGGAGTCCCTCCTTGCTTTGGGATGTTGAGCAGGGCACACACACCGTTCACAGGTCTCGGAGCGGTTGTTCCAGCGAGCAAAGTTAGAGGTTTCGGCGAAAGGTTCTTTGGCGCGGCAGCGGTTGTGCTTGATCTCTTCGCTGGCGGCGAGTCGCCATCCGACGTGGGACCGTCTTTACCCACACATCGATGACGGAGCATCCCTCCGGTGCCTTTCTTACTTGAGTACGTTACGAAGCTCTTACAGTGAACGCATCGCGCGAAGTCTTTCAGATGGTTGTCCAGATACACGAGTTCGAAGTCTTTCCAGGAGGCACTTTTAGCGTTGAATTTACTCACAAAGCGGAATCGTTGTGGTTGCCGACGGAATAGCTGGTTTATGGCATCCTTCGAATACGGATCGACGGTAGCATCCGGCGATACCGCAACGCTGGCGACAGTCGCCGGCGTTACCGAAGAAACAGCACTCATTTCACTTGCATTGTCAGCTCGCCACGGAGGATGAGGAGACGCCGCGTGAGCATCCGGAGCTCAGGATCAGCGTGACCCCCTCACCCAACCAACACTCCTAGCTACCGATCGATCCCCACTGCACAAGTGAATCGGGTTCTTTAACCGCACCGGCCCCGAAGCCGCTCACTGAGCGTTTGTTGTGCGTCTTCTTGTGTTCATGGTGAGGAAACCTCGCTGTAGTGCCGCGTGATAACCGAGTGAATCGATTCGGCATTGAATATCCAGCATAAAAACATCCGATTGGACGTTTTGTCGAATTCGTGAGTGCGGGTTGCTTGGCTCCGCAGAACCAAGAGTCGAAAGAGCGGAGAGTGAGGAAAGGACGACGGGAGCGTGTCCTGTCCCCGCGTGACTCTTTCGCCTCACGAGCGACCCCACGGACTGCACGAAGCCATCAGGAGTCTACATTGAGAAAGAAGCCCATTGGAAATTGGCGTTGCTGGGTACTCGGCATTCCGACAATGCCTACCTACCTGCGCAATATATATTAACTTTCCTGAAGACTCATCCCAATCAAGCCCCAAATAGGCGATTTCGTTTTCCTATAAGGGACCCATGACCGAGTATCATAACTCATGATTGATTTGAAGCGGGTGGGCTCCAACACCCAATCAGACATATTACTCGTGTTCTGCTAAGAAACTTTCGCCGAAAAGGATGTGATCGTTTCTTTCCCAAGTTGTCCGCTGGAAACGTGGGATCGACCATTTCTCATACTGTTCAAAACCTGGCATACTACATAGCGATCTCGAATTGTCATGTTTTCGAGAGGAAACCGAAAGATCTCGGACCGTACAATGATAAATGCATGGATCGCCAGTCGAAATATGGTTCGAGAGCCAAATGATTCAGTTGAGCTGATTTGGAAATACAACTTCGCGCACGCTTCGTGAACATGTGGTAACCAATATGCAGGCGCTACACCCGCACGCGAACAGAATCGCTGTATGCATATTCCGAGACAATGGATGAGGAAAAAAGACTCGTGCTCGGCTCCCAGAACCCCGGGAACCCATGCGGAGATTCCAAATTCTCAAGTCGAGATAATTCGAAGAGTGAATTGATTCGTCATTCCATTACAGCTAAATTCAAGCGGCGAGCGATATGAAGCGATGTGGAGAGCATCGAGGTAACCTTCACCCGATCGGGCCGCATAAGGATAATGTCGGACGATACAAGGGGGCTGAAATTCAGATTGATTTCCGTAAATACAATGAATGTGAGGGCCTTTCGCGGTGCTACAGCGGAATAGGACAATGGTTGCACCGACCACTCTTGAGAACGCGAACAGATGCTGTTAGAGTCTGCCAAAGCCGCTCCCCATGACTCACCCGATTCCAAACGTAGTTTCACATCTTGCAAGTAGGATACAATCTCCCGACTTTCCGCCCATGAAGTTGAGGTAGAAAGCTTGAGGCTATCATGAACGAATCTCAATCTCGGATCTCGGATCGATCCGCACTAGTTCTAAGGGGGGGGGGGGACAAGTATACAGTTGCTCTATAACACCCAGCGGTCATTTCATCTAGTCAAGAAGGCAAACCGCCTTTCGATGAAAGTGGAGATTTTCGAAATCGCCGAAAAGCTTCAAAACCTGTATAAGCAAGAGATTGTGCCATACGTATAGCCGATCCAGAGATTCATTTTCCGCGATGTGCACGATGATTCTATGATCAGCGCTGATCCTCGATGAGTGACGCTTAACGCTCAATTTTCGGCTCATGAATTTTCTTCGATCCAGTAATTATAGAGGAACTGCTGACGAACATTCTCTGTTTCGGAAATTGTTCTTAATAAAGATCTCAGAAAATGGTTCGCGGATCATGAACAAGAACTTCTTCCTTAAGCCGCTGAAACTTCGGGGAAAGTTGTGCTCTTATCTGAATTGGAGAGAACTCGTCAATATGGGTGGTCAACCTCGGAGCGGTTTGCGCCCCTACCGCTCCTGGATCTCTTTCCCCGAGCCGCAACCCTCTCCAGAACTCTCTCGTCTACTTCTCACGCCTTACCTCAGAGAAGGAGGGTAGCAACATCCTCCGATACCGAAACCACCGTTCTCCTGGACTGGTTGGAACGAAGAATTCGGCAAAACGGCGAAAACCAATGGGAATTTCGCTGTGAGCGAACTTTTGTGTTATCAGGACGTCTCCTCTTCAGAGAGCCGTCCCCCAGCGGAGGCGGCGGCCATGGAGACCCCTCCATCTACGCTGGCCGAGTCAGACGACTTCTCCAACCGTGAAGTCGAGACTGTTACTTTCATGGTCCCGGAGCAACCCAGTCGCGCATTCAAAGCACTGCACAGGTGAGTTGCCGGAGAATCTCATCCCCGGATAAAGGGTTGGAGCTTTTTCCTTCAAATATCCAGATCTTCCTTGCAACAAATCTCTCGATCGGAGCAACACGTCGAATCTCTACAACTTGTTGGTGTGCCGAATTTATTATCTTCCCTTTCGCTGTTGGAATGTTGTAGGAACAGATGCAGATAATGGGTCCCGCTCCCATTGATGAAAACAAATTCCGCATGGTGGGCGGCTCAATTATCTCTCAGAAATCCATTGCAACCGCTGGTCCCGAGTGAAGTGTTCGGTCCGCCGGGGTTTGATGAAAAACTTTTTCTCCAACGGCGTTTCCTCCTCTAGCATGTACACAGATCGCATCCTCTGCGACGTGGCTCTGCAGACCGGATCCAAGCAGATCCACTGCCACCGATTGATATTAGCGTGCGTGTCGCAGTACTTCCGCGCGATGTTCACTTCTGATCTGAAAGAACGCTCTCAGACGGTGAGTGACGAGTGAATCCTCTACTTTTTCTGTGAAGCGACGCCTCCGCTGACACCGTGTAGGTTTTGCAGGTGGTGGAAATCCACGACATCAACTCAGAGGCCCTTCAACAAATCGTCGACTTCGCATATTCCTCGCAAATAACATTATGTCCTCAAAACATCCAAGCACTCTTGCATGCAGCATCGGTTCTTCAGATAGACAATTTGGAGTTCGCGTGCTGTCAATACATGAAGGACAAGATTATGGCGCATCATAACTGTTTGGGTAAGTCCTCGCTGATCCCTCAGACACTTCGTTGCTTCAGACGGCCCTTTCGAACCGAAAGGTTACAAGACGGAAGGTGTGCGATTCATTCTTTCCCTGAGCACAGTGCTTGCTCACGCGAGGTAACTGAGTGGGACTACGAATCGGAGTTTCCGCATTTTGAGCTCTTCTCCAAGATCCGGGAAGCTTTCGCTAGTTCTTCACGCGACGAGAGCCGGGGAACGACCCTCGATTCCTGTGCTAGCTGTTGGGATGTTGGGAATCATCATGGAACGATGTTTCGGAATTACCGTGTGAGCGAAGCAATGGTGATGGTCAATGGTCAATGGGCAGGAAGTGATAATGCTGGGGTCTGGGAGAACAGAATGAGTTTGTTGCTTTCGCAGAGTTCCGAGGGCGCGCCGATGTCGTGACTGGACACCGTTCGGAGTCGAGCTTACAATGATTACGTTTTATGCGATGGCGTGATATTGCATTTGTTCAAGGATCTGGGACGTCGACTCCACAAGAAGGGATGGAAGCGTACGAATTTGTATTTCATTCAAATCTCTTGAATCCGAAATGTCGTCGGCGTTTAAGGGAGATATGAGGGCTCTGCATTCACACGAGGTGCGCAGTGCAGGGTTTTGTGGCGAGCCATCGGAGCCTTGGAATTCCATATTTTGCGAAGCTGTTCTCTAAATGCTTGCCTTCGATCAGGCAAATTGAGTTGTCGAGCTCATCGAACCAAACTCAGGGATTTGCGTGAATGTCTCCTTGAGGGGGGTTCGTTTCCGGAGCTTTCAGGAGTAGGGATTTTAGAGCTTGGTATGAATATCTGAGCTCGAAAGCTGTCCACTATTTCGCGCGTTCGCGACCGAAGCGAAGACAGTCAGATTGGGCTTCCGGTCTGGGCAGAAAATCATAATGACGAGCTTCCTGTTCTATCTATTCACTGTTTCGCGCGAGATGAATCTGGGATTGCCAGACAATCCGGATAAGATAGTTTCCCAGAGGGAGGACGGGGTCATTATCGGCGAAGATGGCTTTCACGACGTGAGCTTGCGTTGATTGCTTGTTTCGACCGCGGCGAGCCGGCTCTCGACGAAAAAGACACTCTGATATTGCGAAAATGAGCAGTGCAGCAGGAACCAAATGATGCCCCCCAGCTCAATATTGCGTCGCACATTTTCGTGTCGTCCGACTCAGGTCCGACTTCGTTGTGTTCAGATTGTGCCGAAATGTTTGAGAGCCTAAGCTGGGCATAGAGTCCGGAAGGATGTTGAGGATCTCCAGGCTCAGACTGATGTTATCCTCGATTTATAGGAATCTGGCACTTCGCCGCGGCTCATGGTCTCAACGGTCTAGCAGAGGCCGCTTACAAATTCATTCTGCGGAACTGGACGGATATCACTTGTTACGGAGGCGAAGAGTTCCTCGCTTTAGATGCTACGGCTTTGGAAAGATTGTTGGAATCGTCGAGTCTTTGCGTGGACAATGAAATTCAGGTAACCTATCGAGTGCATACACGAACAAACTCGAAATCGATATCTTGTTCTCCCCGCATCAGAATAATTTCGACATCCACTGACGCAGGTATACGAATGCGCTCTCAACTGGCTTAGTTGCGGGAATCGGATGACCGATAAAAGTTTGGTATCGAGAATTTTAGCGAAAGTTCGGTTACCCCTTCTACCTCCGTGTTATCTCCGGAATACGGTTATGTACGACTTTTCGGACAATATCGAATGCAGGTGAGGATATTTTTTTTCTACCCGTCATGCTGTCCTGTTTCTCTAACAACGCCGCGGGAACGCACATGTCAGCGGTAACTTGATCCGATTTTCAGGAACTTGATCGATGAAGCCAAGGACTATCAGCTCTGGAGGGCGTCCTTGCTCTCGGGTGAAGCGCCGATAACCTCGGATCGGTTCGAACCCCGGAAAAGTTACGCAGGCATCCTCTTCTGCATCGGAGGTCGTGACACCTCGGGCGATCCCTGTGCGTCGACCGAATTCTACTCGGTCTTGGATAACGTTTGGTTGAAAGGCGTTGACATGCGTGTCAAGAGGAGACACGTCGCCTCGTGCAGCGTTGCAGGTGAGTTCCCTCCAATTCTCTTCCCGGCAGGAGGTCAGATAGTAGAGCAACGGACTTTTCTTCCAACCGGTCACTAATTATCTGGAACCTAGGGAAAGTTTATGCGGTCGGGGGCTGTGATGAGGACAGCCGGCACTTGTGTTCGTGCGAAGTCTTCAACCCAAACCTAAATCAGTGGAAATCAATATCACCGATGAGGACTCCTAGGAGAGGTCTCGGAGTTTGTGCCGTCAACCTCGAAACAGGTCCCATCTACGCTGTTGGTAAGTTTCAATGCAGGAGAGAAGGGAACCGTTCGAAAGTTCGGTATTGTACAAATTGGTCAGAAAGCTCTCGATTCATGCCGGCTCCCATCTCCATTAGGTGGTTTGGACGATATAAATTTCTTCAACACTGTGGAGCGGTACGATATCATGAACGATGCTTGGACGTCTGTTGCGCCCATGCTTACCCCGAGAGGCGGTGTTGCTGTTGTTGCTGTACAGGTGGGTAGACGAAACTTCAATGATCGCATGAACGAGCGGTTCCGATCTAGATCAGCCACATTTTCACGGAATTCATTACAGGGCATCATTTACGCGTTCGGTGGCAATGTGGGTCAAACTTCGCTATCGGCTTGTGAAAAGTACGATCCTCACCTCGATCGATGGACTCATATAGCTTCGATGAAATACAGACGAGCCGGTGCCGCGGCAGTGGTCGGGCTCATTGACAAGTACATTTATGTTTTCGGTGAGTTTTCCGAGCCGATAATAATTCCTTGCGTCGACCTCGAAGACAGAACGAGATTTCACAGTAATGCATGAAACTGCTCCACTCTTGAAGTTCTTGAAGCTCGTCATCATCTTCTGTTGCCCCCCCCCCCCAAACTGGGGCGAAAATGTTCTTGGCCCCCCCTCAAAAAAAAATCCTGTGTACGCCCCTGAACGCATACAGTAATGTATGAAACTGCTACACTGTTGAAGTTCTTGATCAATTTCTGCAGGAGGCTTCGACAGTCACATACCATTGAAATCCGCCGAGGTATACGACTTGAAGCGGGACGAGTGGACGCAAGTCGCTCCCATGTCAGTCGCTCGCGGCGGGGTCGGTGGTGCGGCTCTGGGCAATCGCATCTACTCGGTCGGGGGCCACGACGGAACCAAGTATCTCGAATCAGTCGAGGTCTACGACCCGATATCGAACACGTGAGTACACTCTTCTCAAAATTCCCATAGATATGACGAATATAAGATGTACATGGGAAACTCACCAGAAAATCGCACCATGTTCCAGATGGTCTTTCGCTCATCCGATCTGCAAGAAACGCGCGGGAGCAGGAGTCACACATTGCACTGGTTCGATTGTGAACCTGATGCACAAGAATCGACATCGCAACCTCGGTGTCGAGACGGAACTTGAAAGCTGTTGGTGTGCGAGTAAAACTCCAGAAACTTCGACCGATACTCTGGATCTTCATCCGAAGAACAATGAACGAACAAATAACTCTAAGCGCTCCTTTCTCACCCACGACGCGGCTCCCTTTAATTTCGCTACCTCAAAGTATGGAGCGGCCTAAAAGAAGCGTTTTGGACAAAGGGTTCAACAGCATGTTTCACGCTTATGGCTATCTGAGTCAGGTGAAAACTGTCAGCTGTTCGTTTCACGGATCATTTCCAAGTACCAAGGTACGCGTTCGGTGTTGTGTTATATTCAGCCGCTGAGTTGTTCGACGAATCACTTTCGGAACGACTGATGTGAATGGTGAGTGAGCAGCTTTTTGTTACGGGCAAGTACACTGCAGGAGTCATCTACCACTCATCGAAAGGGTTCTAGACCTCAAATTCAGGTGTTAATGTTGATGGATACGGGCGCTCATCCGTATCTGAATCCATGTGTATAGACTAGGCGAATTTTCACTCGTCGTATCACGCATTGTCCGTTCGAAACAGAGACGACTATCATGTGGCCTATACGCACATGCAAACAAGCGATCAAAATCGGAGTTCATTTCGTTGATCACTTTAGTAGATTTGGTATGCGTCACAAGATGTATATAGCCCTCAAGACGTTTCAAACATCTTCACTGTCGATTCCTATGACATTTTCGCATCGGAGCTGTATCCAGTGACATGATGTGAAAGCAATAAAATTCAATGAAATCCTCATTCCGTTCCGTGTAATTGATGCAGAACATGTCGCTGGACCTTGAAGACCTAGAAAACCCAGCTATTAGCGCGCCCCACCAGAAGTTGCGTGACCAGGGAGGGACCAGAGGGCGCACGTGCCCCGGGCGCCGATCTGTTAAGAGGGGCGCACCCAGGCGTGTAGCCAGGATTTTGGGGGGGGGGGCAAGAACATTTTTGCACTGTCCTTTGGGGGGGGGCAAGGACGATGGTGCTGAGCCCTATGGGCGACCCGAAATTCTCTCGTCTGCGTGTGCGTGATGCGAGATATTTTGGCCTTCCCGAGCCTCCAAATAGAATTCTGAGTCTTCCGAAACACATTCGGTTTTTGCGCAGTCGTGGGGTTCCATCCGGTTGAAAACCGCAAAAATCTTGCGCTCCTTGCGGTTCTAGAACCGCGGCTCAGAAGCGCCGCAATGCCTGGTCATGAAGGGCTCGGTCACGACCGAGCCCTCCTCCATTCATGTTTTATGCTTACAACCTATCTAGGTTTACAACTTGCATATTGCAACCCCCCTGGCCGCAACCAAGTCATTAACGGAGGTCTGCCGCGCGTGAACTGAGCATTGGTACGCCTCAGGGATCCGTGGTCGGGCCTTTTGCGTTCATCGTGTACCTCAACTTCGTACTCAGAGCTATCGAAAGGGATGTTGAGTGCCGCTCCATAGTCTATGCCGATGATACAGCTCTGTTCTTCAAAGTGTCGACTTCGCTTGCTGAAGACGAACTCGCGAACGTTGGAAGGAGTATAGGAAGAGCTATAAGCCATTTCAACAGATTCGGTCTTGTTGTTAACTCTTCAAAAACCGCTCTGGTCCTCTTCCGCAGCTCTCAGAGGAAACTTATCACAGATGGGCTTAAGGTTGAGGTATTGGGTGAAAGCCTTCCTTTTGTCCCATCGGTACGATGCCTTGGTGTCGTGCTCGACGAGGGCATGAGATGGCGGTCACATCTGAATTCCATTTCCGGGAAGTGTTATGCTGTCACTGCCTCCCTTGCGCGTCTCCGGAAGACTGGCGCTAACACTAGTCTTCTCGTCCGGATCTACAGAGCGCTTTTCGAACCCGTGCTGACTTATGGAGTAGCACTTTGGGGCAGCTCGTATGAGAATATTATTCGGAGCGCGCAAGTTCTTCAAAACGACGCTATCAGAGCGATTACAGGTCAGCCACGCGTTTCATCCGTGTCCATATGGTATTCTAAACTCAAAATACTCCGGGTTAAAAAGATCGCAGTCTTGAAGCAAGCCATTCTGGCGTTCAAGACTGTCCGAGGTTCCATAACTCCAGATGGCCCCTCCGATCTTGTGCACCACCCCTCGGGCTCTGCTAGACTTGTTGGCAGTTATAGGATGCCCAGAGTTCGTCTCACGGCGTCTGAACACAGTCTCAAATGCCGTCTGCCGGCGATCTGGAACAAGCTGCCGCCCTCTGTGAGGGAGGTAGCCTCTGTTCCAGTGTTCAAGAGCGAGGTGACGAAGCTACTCCTCCAGGATGGCTTCGAGTTCTAAATGTATATTTGTACATATTTGTGTTGTGGTTTCTAAATAATTATGTACATCAATAATCTACCCATGTTTTAACAAAACAGGTAACGAAATAAAAATCTAAAATCTAAAAAAAAATTGCGTCAGGGTGGTGCTGGAAAATTCTACTTACTTGAGATCTACTTCTTTTGGCGGAGACCGCATGATCTCATCCGGGAGAACGTCCGGGAGCCAGGAAGCCGTCACACCTCCTCTCTGCAAGTCTTAGTTCGATCTGGTATCAGACCGATCCTTTTGTGGCTTCCCGGCCTTCTCTCTTCTTCTTTCCTCCTCATTCACATCTATTCTACAGGAGTGTCCCGTGTGGAATCAGCTCCTTTCCGGTGTCGTTCGACTTTCTTGAGAGTGACGGTCGAGTGCGCTGACGGGCAGCGCCCCCCGGCGGCCTCTCTCCGTACCATGCTGTGACAGCTATCTGCCTGTGCGCGTTGACGCGGACGTGCCGGCGCGGAGTTAGCCACAATCCCCTCGGAATGTTTTCGTCGCGGGACGGGGGGCGGTATTGCGGCCACAGCTACTTCATAGACTAAGCTACATCCCCGGCATTCGCAGTAAGCCGAAGATAAGAACCATTGAAACCATCTCCAAAGAAGTCGGTCGGGAACGAGATTCGAAGCAACGACCTGCCGCTCATGACGTCAACATGGCTCCGCAAATCTGCACGTTACATGCAGACCGCTTAGACCACTCGGCTATCGCGTCGGTCCTCGGAATTTTTGACCTCGGAAACCTCTTTCCTGGGGTCCTACATGAAGTTTCATGGTGCTTCGTCCCTCAAGTGACGACCGCGTAACGAAAGTAAAGCATCCGATTCGGTCTCATACTCCGTCAACACTCAACCTTTCACGTTCCTGCTTCTTCCTAATTGTTGGTTTCTGAGAGATGTTCCCAAGAAGAGCGCATCTTGCCCATACTCGACAGCGAGTGCGATTTGAATGTTTTAGAACGCATTAGGCATTGTCATCAAGAAGATGCGCCGGCTGTGAATTGCATGATCGTCCGCACTGCTTGGTGTCGAAGTTGAACTCCGAGAAAGCTTGGCAGCGTTGTTGATGGAAGCGAATCACCTCAGCATGGAACCAAGCCTCGCGGATCAGTGCGCAAATCGGACGCCCGGTTTCAACATACCTCATGGAGAATAGTCTGAGTATCTGAGCTCGCGGGTGTCAGGGGATCTTGGGGTTCAGCCCCTGAAGCGGCCTCATCATGCCGAGAAGAGTCAATTCTCTGAAGATCGGTATTCAAAATGACACATCTCAATCTGGCCGATGGCATGTTCTCATGGTTCCACGAGAGGAATCTGATTTCCTTTTCCGGAATTGGGAGATTTCTGCAAACATGAACTACAGTGCAATCAACGAACAAATCCGTAGCAGGAAGCCCTGATCGCGGGTTTTCATAGTTTTCTCGAGAATGTGAGGAATGGAGGTCGACTCTTCTATCCAGGTTTGAATCATCAGATGGAATCATAATTCCAAAGCAGAACCAAAGCGAATCCCGGTCGAAGGCATGGAATCGGCATCATTTTCCGCGGAGACATGATACATAATCGTGTCGAAAGCGGAGGAAACGCGTGTTTATTTCTATGTGCATCTGTCTCAGTCTATGCCGGACGCCAGTCACCCTAGATACACCACTGCCTCCCAGTCGCATTGTTCATCACTGAAAACTTTGGGACACCTTCTTCCTCTGCAATTTTGAAGGATCTTAATGTCTTCTGAGGAATTTCTGACCGATGACAAAATCTGACCGATCGAAACCCAGTCCTAATAAAATTCAGCCATAGCTTCATTTTCTTGGGATTTTGATCAGAACACTGATAAATTTGGGCCAAGGACTCCGATCTGTTTCGCTCCCAAGTTTGCTTGAACTTCTGTTTCTCGTTCTCTATTTAGGTGCGGCGTCTGTTTTCACATCCCGAATAGCGGGCTCAGAGGACTTGACAACCGGTGTCACGGACTCGACATCGATGGGGACCGCGTTCAGCGCTGTAGCTCGACGGTCTCTAGTCGGGTACCCGATTCGTCCACCGGATGCGTTCTTTGCATTGGCATCGGTGAGGGTAGTCGGCGCCGTTTTTTCGTCAGCAGGGCTCGTCGGAGGATTTTTCGTTTCGAAATTATTTTCAGACACGGTAGCGGACTTCGGTGCGCTTTGTTTCGGAGTATTGGGTGCACCTTTACTCGCAGCGCTCTTGGAAGCGCTTTTTGGAGCACTTTTCGGAGCGCTTTTTGGAGCACTTTGCTTGCTTGATTGGAGGGATGCGCTCTCCGATTTAGCCGGAGCTGCCGACTTGGCCTGGGTCTTCGCTGCGCCAGATTTACTCGGCTCGACAGGTGCTGCTTTGGTAGTTTCGGAGGACATCGGAGGCTCCTCTGAGGCCTTGCTGCTACCATCGTCGTGATCTTTATGAGCGAGCCTCATGAACTCATCGGCTGCTTTTATAGATAATGATGATGTGGGCGATTTCGGTGTCGTAGACTTCTTAGCTGGACGAGAACTCAACAATAAGATCGGCGATCTGTTGTCCTCGACTGTTTCAGAAGTCGTCTCAGCCTGCGGCGGAGGAAACGTTTTCGCTTTCCTCGCATGAGGCGCTCCGGATATCACTTTGGGTTCTGGCGCCTTAGCCCCGGCCTTCGATTTTTTAGCTCGCGCGGATTTCCCCTGAGGTTTCTTCTTCGCAGGTCCTCCTCGCTTCGACTTGGATGACCGGGATTTCAAGCGATATTCTCGTCGGGATTTTGAACTCCCTTTCTTCTTCTTACTCGACTTGCTGCTTTTCTTCGAGCCCGGTCGCAGATTGTACTTGTGCGAGCCTTTCACCGATTTTGTTCTTTTAGATTGTTTCCTCAAGAGCGAACTCGTGTCGGTTCTATCGGCTGGGAGCTTTCTTTCGCTTCGCGAAGTCATACTGGTCTGCACGTACTGAGCTTTGGTGGGAGCTTGAGTGGGAAAGAAGGCCATGCAACCCTTCGCCTCTGGTTTGGAGCTCTCGGTCTCTTCGGATATCATCATTTTATCATATTTCATTTTCCTGACCGTAACTCTGCTGAAAACCGGTTTTAGTACCGCTCCTCCTTTCCCGGGTTTCTTTTTTGACTTTCGGGAACGACTCTCCGGAGAATTTCGGGGGGACATAAGCGAAGGAGGAGTCGAAGTGCTCATTTTGCTAACCTGAACCGGACCGGCACCTGAAACAAGACTTCGCATTAGATGTCACATCTCTTGAGCACGATGAACGCAGAACTCCTGCAACATATCATTTCCGATAATCTCAATTTCTGAGCTTCTAATCTACCTACGTTTTCTCTGACAATTTAGTTGCTCGCCAAGATCGGCATTCGCGGGTAATTTCGAAGCGGGAGGTTTGAACGCGGTCAAAGTTGAATTGAAGATGTGCGATTGAGCTGCTCCGGCTAAAGTTTGGCGCATCGGGATGTCGTGGGAAATTGATGCATCTCGAAGATTCCTAGAGACTCCATCGAGTCACGAGCGGCGAATCCTCCTCGTGGATCTGCGAGGAGCCATATGGAAAATGCGAACCAGTTGTTAGATTTTGAGGACGCGAATATACCCAGCAATCGCGATCCGACAACAAACGCTCACCGCATGCCGTCTCCCGCGAGCGCTCCAGAATCGATACCTCGCTGCTCTCGGATTGGTCGATGACTCAAGGTGCGCCTGCCGACGCACTGCCAGTTGAAGCAGTTGAAACTCAGCTGCTGAGCACTTCCCTACGAAATTTTGTAGAAGAGTTCTCCCGAGTTAAGTCGAAAGGTCACTGGAACAACGTGTAACCTGTCTCCATCCGTCGGAACTGCTCTTCAAACTTCGACTTTGGCCAAAGATCAACAACCACAACAACCGATTCAACTTCGTACGTCCAGGAATATCTGGAGCTGATATATCGATTCGCGCGTTGTTCGTGATCAAAAATGTGCACTTCATTCTTTCCGAGTCGAGGCTAACTTACAAGGTCCTCTAATGAAGCGCGGTACTAATTGTAAGATATTTTTCACGTTTTGACAAGAGCATCGTTGGCAGAGAAAACTCCAGAGTCTGGCGCCATGATGAATTTCTTGACAGTCCCGAACTCTTCTACATTATCCAATCTCTCTTCTCATGTTCGAAAATGGCCTGTGGGCGCCCTGCGAACCAATCTCGAGTCCCCCGAGAGGGCCTGGGCCCCTACTTCCCGAACCCCTGAGCTGAACGCTCCTGAAGATTTTCCGAAAAGTCTCCGTGATCACATTGACTGATTGTCCTGTAAGCATAGAGCCGACACAGCCGCCAGGATCAGAGATTGAAATGGAAATCTCCAACTTCTACGACCCCCAAGCATAATTAGTTCCAAGCAATGGTGTCTCGGCCAAATGAGAATCCTCTGAACGCATCTCATCTCTCGGAGGGAGGATCCGACCAGTAATCGCGTCTGGAAGTCAGAACTTCGCCATGCCGAACTTTGATCGTAGTGCCCATGGGAGCCCTGCAACTACGGACTGTGACGCCCAATCTCACTTTATCGATATCCATACGACGTAACGCAGTCAGAGCTCCGCATTCACTCGCGGTCGTTCCGCTTAATCAGCTCAAAAATTCTTCAGCCCATCAATTTGGGTCCCCGAGGAAATATTCATCATTTGACTCTCCGAAGCAAGTTTGCGATACCAAATGTTCAAAACTCCTTTCGGGTTGAATTCAATCCATCAGGGTCAACATATTCGATTGTCGCTCATCCATAATACACGAGGCGGGGGTCGCGCAGTAGAAATCGCTTTGGTCCCACAACAGATAAACTCTGTGATCAGCTCACACGTTCTGTCCGTCTGCCCCAACCATGGTTCATCTTCGAGTCACAATGATTCCTGTGAGTTGAACAATTTGATAATAGGATGAGAAAACTTCACCGGTGCCCAGTACTCCACGGATGGATTTGGCGTAATTTTCCCTCAAGATCGGAACATCAAGATCAGTTACTTTTCCCAGTGGCTGCATCGGATGTCTCTTGACAACGAGGGACACGTCGGGGGATACCACGGCGGATTGTTCAAAGATGTGAGCAGAAATCGTGATTCTTAGTTCAGATGGATTTGACGGTATATAAAGGGACTGGGCTTAGAGCAGCGTTGACTCAGTTTGTCTCGGAAGCAACGCAAACATGGATTGTCTGGATTGGCGAAGATTGACCACCGCCAATATTCGTGCCAGATTTTAGCTCGTAAACGCAATCTGATTGCAGGTCTGCAAACTTATGAACGCGACGCACTCGGCGAAAGTGCCTGAAGACCTTACATGGGGTGACTGTGACGAGACCTCCTGTTCTGGAATGTTCGCTCCAGTGATGGCTAACGTATGACTTTTCATGGGTTTTGGCTAGTTTTTGTTCCAAATGTAACAGCTAGATTCGTAGACTCCGATAGGACTCCCGAAGATGGAGATGATACACGGGTTTACTGGATTAACTCCTTCTACTGTCGACTTGTTGCGTCCAACGAGGCTCTGGTCAACCGCGGCTGACAACCCTCTCACGACTTCACTTCAATTCTGGCCATATCTAACGCCTGCCTCTGCCATTGCGTGGCGCGTCGCTCGTTACCTACTCTTGCCCTGGGTCTATCCAGCTTCCACTTCGCGATCCGCGGATCCACGTTCTCGAACTTCCAACCTGAAACCATCTTCGCGGCGCTTACACTACGTCGAGTTTCGGCTGTCGAATCATGGAATATTGGCATAGACAGTATCGGATCAGATCGTCAAAAGCCCTTTGATCTGCTGAAGCACTGTCGACGTGCTCCCAATCCCGTTCTCCACAATGATCGCGAGGCTGAGTTCTCATGCCATCGATCCGAGATCCCGTCGAGCTTTTGATTCGAAATAGGCGCCCTCCGATTTCGTGCGCAAGGCATGTAGCATTCAGTGTAATTCACTGACGATGCCTTGAATTTTGTCAGGAAAGCGATGTTGCTTTTGGCCCTCATAGCTACCTCAATACTTACGGTCAGCATTTTGATCCCGGCTCCCCGATCACCTACGAGCAGTACACGGTAATCACTGGTAAGTCATCCGCTGAGAGATTGATTCGTTAACAGAGCTCCCCAACAAAGTTCCGAAGCATTCCCCCAGTCGCCTACTGGTTTTCACGCCAGCTGAGTTGAATTTTCATCTTAAGCCACGGTTTCCATCACTTGGATTCCTTTACCGTCCGTGAGAGTCGGCTGCTCGATCCAGAATCGGTGGTCAGCCGGGTATCACTTCTCAAACACGGCTCCACATGCTTCCCTTCTTCGAGCTCAAGTATCAAGCGGCTTCTTCGCTGACCGAATCAGGAACGAAGAATAAATTCCAGGCATGGTTCCTCCGTGATCTCTCGAGATTTGCAATTTTTTTTCCGATCCCAGGTATGATGACTGCTTATGGAACGGATTCCACGTCGTTGCTATGGATCCTGGACATCGGCATGTATGTGATGATGATAAGTCTGCCGTGGTTGGTTGCGATCTCGATTTTTTTCGTCGTGTGGCTCCAAAACAAACTAACGGAACCAGAAGAGCAAGACTTCGGAGTCCTTGTCGTTTCCGGCTATCAAACAATTCTGAATCAAGGTTTGTCATAATCCGCTCTTACGCTCCTCCTGGTCATGGAGCGGAACTGCTGGAAGAAAGAACCTCAAACTTGAGTCATCCCTTTCGAGTCGATTGTCATTTGCCGTTGACCGCAGCCCCAGACTGAACTTGCGCTCATAGTGGTGCATTCTATTTGGATTCCTATGAGACTTCTATCCCGAGTTATTGTGCTCGTTGCAGGTGGCGAATTCAGCAGTAAAAGCGTCGTGAGCCGCGCCATAGTCATACTCTTCATATTCGTTGCTTTCTTCATCAGCAATCTCTTCTCTTCGTTCATCAAAGCCTCGATGGTCATGAAGCCTCCTACGAAACGTATATCTTACTTGAAAGAGTTGATCAAAGAGACCAAAATCAGACCGGTTTTGACCGCAAACTCATACCTAACTAACATGATAAGAGTAAGTAGCTGAGCTCTCTTAGACTCTTCTTTGTGGTCGTTCCGTGCCTCCCCGGTAGGCAGCCCAGAGTTTCATGACGCGGTGTGTTCAGATTCAAGGAGAAGCCAATCCGGATTACCGAGCTCTCGCGAACATTTTCGACCGATTCGGGCTGCCAGCAACGCCACAGGAAGTCATGTCACCGGGTGCGACGAGAGGAATATTCAACGGAACCTCTTTCACTATATTGGATTGTGAGCTCTTCAAGTATTTCTTCTACTTCGGATGGCAAGCGAACGAAGACACTCGGAAGGCCTTCTATTACTGCGCGAAAGATTTTGTCATCGTCGTTCATGCAACTTGGTACTTCAACCGCTACACTCTCCCGAAGAGTTTCGTTCGCGACTTCAACAAGAGGTGAGGGCGATATATCCTGCCAGTCGAGTATGTACCCAAGATGCTCAGTCAACCAATCAGGTTCAATCGATTGAGATTTGAAACTAACTTCCAGAACGAATTGGTTGATGGAGTCGCCATCGCGGTACGTTCGGGAGTACACTCTACCCCAGATTCCACCATGGTCGAGGGTGTATGACAACCCGATAAACGAAGACAACGACGATCCGATCACGCTTCAAGAAACTGCGGGCTCGCTGTTCATATATTTGGTCGGAATCGGTGCGTCGTGCATATTTTTCTGCCTTGAATACTTGTACTATTATCTGGAAACAAGACATGGAACGCCAGTAGAGCTATATCGGAAGTATAAGGTTGGCGGATTCCCGAATATGGGAGGGGTTTTCCAAAATTTCTAAACATCGGCTTCTCGCTTCGAGTGAGGGATCACTGTAGCACTGTAGAGGGATTCTGGATACGTGAGCAACTCAGATGTTAACAATGGAAATAAAATTGGGAGAATTTTCCTTGATCATAGGTCCTTTCGTGAATGTTTGTGGTTTCTCCTCGGGCGGCTCGCTGATTCAAAATCCGTGAGCAGGGCAGCAATCATATTCAGGGGCTCAGGAACCCGCACAGATGGCCCGATGTGACTTCGGTTAGCAATGAGTCGATAGATATCGCCTCCTGATATTCCCTTCTGGTGAAATTTTCCGAGCTGAGAATTGTGGTTGTTGAAGCCATTGATAGGCCGGGTCGAATGTTCTCTCAGCCGGGCTCATCATACCCCTTGACCAGTCATTCAAGCTCATCGATCGGTCGTTCCGGGAGGGCACTTCCACCGTCCGCCCGATCATCAATCAGAGCCTATGTCATGAAAGAGACACTGTAACTCCGCTCCTGTTGAGAGTTTTATTCAAATGATTCGTCGTCAAACGCAGCGGCTCGCTTTGTTGGTCCCTGCCACTTACGCCTACAATGTCTTCCCTGAGAGTTTCCTTCATTCCCGTGAGTGTTACGTTCAGGAGACTTGCCGACGCTCGACGCTCCGCGAAGTCCACAATCGCTACGTCCATCCGGCTGCAGAATTCCCCGATTGATATCACCTGTCGCATCGCTCTTTTTTCAGTTCATGTTCATGATTCGTCCGCACGACCAAGGTCAACTTGGAGGAGTGCACGGCGGCCTTTTCGATGCGGTAAGGAAATATCGCGGCAAAACCTGTATCTAGCCGAAGTTATCAAAGAAGGTTCGGTCAATGTCGTCAGTACTTCCAGATTTGTGCGCTGATGAACACGACGTACCGCGCGAGTATGCCTCCGGAGCTTTCTTGGGGCGATTGTGACGAAACGAGCTGTTCAGGGATGTTCGAACCGCTGAAGACGAATGTGAGCTCGTCTTCCCTATTGCGATACAGTTTTCTTTTCTGAACCGCGCCAGGAACCGAGGAACATGCAGCGAAGACGGTGAAAGTTTGATTTAGTGACGTGTGCTTGTACGCAGGACAGCGACGTTGCCTTGGGCCCGCACAGCCTCCTCGCCACTTATGCTCAACATTTCGAGCCAGGAACGCCACTGACTTTCGAACAATTCGAGACCGTGACAGGTATCTTACTCGCTGAGCCAACGACCTTTTGTGTATGTTCTCAGGATACGGGTGGTCTCCTCGACGGAGGTTCATCGTGACTATTTTCAGGCATGAGACGGGCATATGGTATTGATTCGGCGTCAGTTCTGAAGGTTCTGGACACCGGCATGTATATTCTCCTGATCCTCCTACCTTGGATTGTGGCTGGTCTAGTGATGTTTGCCACTTGGTTACAAAATGTCGCAACATTTCACGAACATACGGGAGAGAAACTGGATGTTGGAGTCCTGATCATCGCCGGCTATCAAACAATCTTGAATCAAAGTAATATCCGTTTTCCTCATGTATACCCCTTTCTCAACTCGACAACCATTATATCGTTGTCGGTCTATCGAGCCTAGGGCGACGCCTTTCGCATGAACTAATGCTCTGTTGTACGTATCGCAGGTGCGCAGTACAACAACAGAGCGGCCTCGAGCCGCTTAGTGGTCATGTCGTACATCCTTGTAGCGCTGTTCCTGACCATTCTCTACTCGTCATTCGTGAAGGCCTCAATGATGGTAACACCGCCAACGAAACGAATATCTTATCTCAGAGACCTGGTCACGGCAAAGAATCTGAAACCGATTGTGCCCGCTAAAAGCTTTGTGACAGACGTGATAAGGGTGGGTGCACGAATTTCCTGGAACTCATTATTGCCTTCTCATGCTCAGGAATAGAGATATTATCCTCGATGCGACAGGGAGCACGAAGCGCTGTCGTCCACTCCTTAGAGCTCCCGGAACCCTGTAATAGTTAACGTCTCGGACGCTGATGGTATCGGAAATCTCAAATCGGAGTATCTCGCGAATTTGTGACTCCTCGCAGCAGTCTCGAAGCAGAGAGGAGTTGCACACGACCCCGAACGTGGACTATCTTCCTTGACATTTCTTCTCGGTTTTGTACCGGTTCTACTCAGTTAAGACTCTTGTCGGTGCAGCTCGAGATCTTCCCTTAGCATCACGACTTTGATTTATTGAAACGGAATCCCGGCACGAGGAACCATAGAACCCTTCCTACAAGCTTCAAACTGCTTTATGCTATATCCTATGCGTTGAGAGTAACTCCTCCCCGTTTGAGTGAGAATTTGCCCGATGTTTCGAAAACATTCAACTTACAGATGCAAGCAGAAGTGAGCGAAGATTATCGGAAGCTGAATAAGATTTTTGATGAGCGTGGACTCGTCGACGTCCAAAGCTTGATCTCCGCAGAGAGTTTGGACGGAATACTGAATGGGACAGCCTTCACCTTTTCGTCGTGCGATCTCTTCAAGTACTTCTACTACGATTCATGGGTTGAAGTCTCAAAAAAAAATCCAGGATTCTACTACTGTGGAAAAGACCACATCCTCAGCGTTTACACCACGTGGTACTTCAACAGGAACACCTTGGAGAAGGACTTCATTCGAGAATTCAATAGAAGGTGGGTTGTCTCTGCGTTCGTGCGAAATATTCGATGCGATTGGAAACCCAATGAGTGGATCTACTCCGATTCCAGGACAAGATGGTTGGCTGAATCCCCACAACGCTTCGTTCGGATGCATGAGCTCCCTCAGATCCCATCGTGGATCAGAGTCTACGACACCCCGTTGAATGAGGAAAAAGCCGATCCGATCTCCGTCAACAATATCATGGGCTCGATTTTCATCTTCCTCGGGGGCATCTCCTTGGCATGTGCAAGCTTCATAATCGAATATTCTGTTCTGTTTGCAAGGCTGTTCCTGTGATCTGATGAATTTGAGCAGGTTTGAGATCAACGAAAATATAACAGGATAATGTCCTCGGTTACCTCTAGCAGTCGTCCTGGAGGCATCATTTGGGGCAGGTAGTGTGAAGAATATGGGACCTTTGGATGTTCTGAGTCTCGCGAACTCACTCCCGGGGCTGCCTCATCATTGATCTACCAGGCCGAGAGATGGCATTCAGACGATGAGCTTTTGGAACCTTTTCAGAGCTCCAACATACTTCGATATTCTGACCTCGCTGCCCGTCGGTGCAGAAACAACGACGACATTGATGGACGCGAACACGTATTCTGACGGGGAATCTCTCCTACCATCTTTCTACCTTTGGCCGCACGCAAACTCCAGTAGATCCCTCATCGGGTCCCCGATATTTTTAAGAAGCAGAAGAGTTTCCGGACGTGATTGAGGATACTGATAGCGCTCCGCGTTCCAACTGATCACCTCGAGTTGAAACCTTGGCCCAAACATGCGGTGAAACCCTAGAAAACTTTAAGACCCTCCTGTCGAAATACAACCTCAATTGCCTCAAGGCTTGCGTTGGATTTTCGGGACAGCAGAAAACAGCTTACGAATATTGTCTGCTTCCATTATTTCCCCACAGACATGCCAATCCCGACGAGAGCATTCGGGCCATGCCCTACTTATTAGTTTGCCATACGCCCACGAAGCTTTCGGTATATTTGCCTTCATTCGCCCCGGCCCCGTTCAGAAGATGAAAACCTTATCGCCCAGGAGATCAGTAGACGACCCCATATATGGGACCCTCCCCCTGCGGTATTCGCTGGGTATTCTCTGTTTCGGTATTCTCGCTGAGTATCTGTATATAGCTCATCAACCTCCATCCCTCGGAATCGAAAGCACGCTCCAAACAGGGCACTTCCCGAATCAGCTGGGTTTTTTTTGACGGAAGGTACGTCTTACGTCTTGCCTCATTCCGTCCACAGTGATTCCGAGTGAACGCGCTCCATTCTCTCCTATGGAAGACTCGAACAAAATCCTTCGTTTTGAGATCGTTCCAGACGCCCATCTCAATGCAATGCATCCCTCATCGTTATCTTTCACATTTTGAATTATCCTCCATTGCGATTTGTCTCGTATTCCTGACTTCTCTCGATTCGGTATGGATGGACAAACAACAGGAGTGGCATTGAGTGCCACCGAGAGGAAGAGGCTTCATGATCTATGACGAAGGCATGTATTCTTTCCACCATCAACCCAAACACATACTTTATTCCGAGCTCTGACTCGCCGTTTGCATCCGAAACTGATCCATACCATTGCATTGACCAGCGACCACAAACGTGCTCCACGCCCTACGCCGGGCCCAACGATTCTTCGATACACTCCGCGACGTACCTTACGTCAGAAAGTCTACGGTCTCCGACCGGAACGGCCCGGTTGTTTTTTAGAAAAAAAAGCGTAGAAATTTATCATCACAAACATATCAGCCCTTCATTGGGAGTCGTCCCAACAACGGCTTCCAAAACGCAGTATTCGTCGTAGATGTCGTGATCGTCCGATCCGTCTTGCTTCAAAAAATACCACAAACATCGTCTGTCGAGCCACCTCTATTCTATCGTACCCATGAACGAGCACCAACTCGTTGGAACTTCAATCAGTCAAAGATGAACTCGATGTGAGCGCTTGTCCATAAACGTCCCTCGCCCTCCTAGGTGCTGTACCTTGATATCCAGAACCAGCTCTCCGCTCAGCAGGAGAGGTCCCTAGAAGAACCTATAGAAGCTCTGAGGCTCCCCAAGCGATCACGATCGACTTCTGCCGTTATGAATTTACGAATATGACCGACGTGATAGCCGAGTGGTCTAAGCGGTCTGCATGTTACGTGCAGATTTGCACGGCCATGTTGACGTTTCGCGAGCGGCAGGTCGTTGGTTCGAATCTCGTTCCCGGCCGACTTCCCCGGAGATGGTTTCCATGGTTCCCATTTCCAACTTACGGCGAATGAGCTAAACTCGGCCATGGCCGCAACCGCCCCCGCCCCGCGGGAAAACACACCCCGAATGGGGTATTGACCGCTAGAGAAAAAAAACCCTACGAATATGCGGACCTGGCGTTGGAAGCGGGTTGCACCACTGATGATCAGCCGATGATCAGCAGATGATGAGTCGGCTACGTTTTCCGAGAATGCTCCTCGGGTACCTAAGGTGGCCGACAAGTATCATGCATTCGAACCCACCTATAACGGACTTTCGCCAGTGAACTGTGGAATATAAACGACGAGCGGAAAAGGGGGACGGCCGGAGATAGGAGATCATCTTCATGTTCTCAAAGAGCTTGTATGAGCGCGTTTCACCGTTCCGAAAAGCTATTTTACCGCTCCCCAATGCTCGTGAGTTGGCGGACCCAGCTTTATATTGATCCAGGAGGATACTAAAAAGCGGTGCAGCTGATTACGACACCCCCCGATTTTCACGAAATTGAAGAATCTCGAGGCAATAGGGCAGTCGGAGGTGGCTGACAAGATGGAGAACGATAACTAACTCCGGAAACCACTATTGGCGGCGCCTTTATTCCAAATGTCGGAATTTGAGCCGAATTTTCATGAAATCAGGCTGGTGCACACGATTACGACACCCCTAAATATCCCCCCGAATCTCACTCTACAGTACCAGAAAAGCGCGCTTTTCCCAGAGGACGTGAGTTCTCTGTAATCTGTGAGCCTCCCAGAACGCCCGATTGGTTGGAAAACGCGGCGTTTCATGCTCTCGATGAGATTTCCGAGGATTTTTGACTCCACGCTAAGCCACGCGCTCCCAATCGCTTCTTTCAGTTGCTCAACGGTGTCATAATGCTTGTTCTCAGCGTACACGCGGCGCACCATGATTGCCCACAGGTTCTCCATGGGATTCAGGTCAGGAGAACACGCGGGCCAATTCAAAACAGTGATGTTCTCTGAGCGAAACCAGGCTGAGGTCTCGCTGCTCATGTGGATTCGCGCGTTGTCCTGCTGGAATGTCCAGTCGTAGTCTTCGAAATGGGCCAGAAAAGGTGTCACAGACTTTTTCCCAAGATCGTGATGTAATCGGCGCTCTTCATTTTACTTGAGACGAACTGCAGTTCCAGCTTCCCCGCCCGGCTGAACGCATCCCATACCATAACGGAACCCCTACCGAAGTTCCGCTTGGAAAAAACGACCGGTTCTTTCCGCATATCTCTCCAATAGCTCGCATAGCCATCCGGTCCGTCTAACAAGGAATGTCCAAGACTTAATACGCGCCGAGCGAAACTTCGTAGTCTTTCATATGTCGGTGAGTGTAGGGAAACCCT
This sequence comes from Neoseiulus californicus, assembly GCA_028455905.1. Lineage (NCBI taxonomy): Eukaryota > Metazoa > Arthropoda > Arachnida > Mesostigmata > Phytoseiidae > Neoseiulus > Neoseiulus californicus. The sequence continues at coordinate 6,163,563 of JAMQGS010000008.1, forward strand.
AGGATATCTCGTCCGCATAGCCAGTAGGAAAAAAGTAATCCAACTTCGGAATACCATGGAATTTCTCATTGAACCCTATAGCGTATGGGATTCCCCGGCTACCGACATGCATAACGAGTGTTCGTTGAGCATTCAGGAGGGTAACAGTGAATGCTCCACGCTCCGGAGGACATTGGTTTATTAGATTGAGACTTGGTTGGTCTAGTGAGAAGATTTGCTAGCTCCACGCTCCGGAGGATTGGATTCTGATCGAATGTTTCGCTCCGGCCCCACTCGCGCCACGTGGTGCCGATTCAAAATCTTGTGACGGAGATCCAAGGGGCGGCAGAGACCGTCAGAAGAAGAACCCCGAGAGCATTGCGAGGAAGTAGAAATTGGAAACATGAACGGTTGCCTCGTAGGTAAACTGCTCGTCAACTTGGAGCAGGTGGCGGATGAATTCGGCCCCGAGTGGCTGAATCCATGCCGAACTATTCGAATCTTCTCGTCACATGCTCGAAATCCGGCAAATTGAACAAGGGACTAGTGCGAAAATGGAGCGAGCAAGTCCTGGGTCCCGTCGTCGATCGCCTCCATGAGAAGAAGTGTGTGCTTTACGTAGACTCATGGAGCGGTCATACAGATCAGGACCTCTACAGGATGGCGGATAAGCAGATTGCGGTGAAAATCTTCCCTCCCGGATCAACCAGCATCTTGCAGCCACTGGATGTGTACTGCTTCCGGCAGTGGAAGGACTTCGCGAAGAGGGTGACCGAGCACTGCCTCTTCTTCAACTACCGCGTCGACACACGCAACGACATCTTGCGGCTCCAATCCTTGATCTTCAACCAATTCCAACATCCGAACTTCCGGCCACTCCGGCTGTGCGCCTGGCGTTTGGCTGGCTTTGAAACGCCTCAAGAACCTGAGAGAGATGCTATTCGAAGTGGACGAGGACTGCTCAAAGGCCTCGTGCTATTATGTACCGTTCATCAGGTGCATCTATTGCTCAAAAGCTCTCTGTATCAAGTGTTTCTACATTGATTACACAGCCCGACAAAAAAAAAACAAAGTCATGACACAGAGAAGGTGAGATCAGTTTCGGGGTATTCCGAGGTCGTAGATTCCGAATCTGGTCGCAGAAATTCTCTATCTGATCGTATAAGCGAGTAATTCCGATTTTCGTGAATTTCGTGTTATATTATTGATTGAATTTTTTTGCTCCGCCCCACGACGAGCTAGATGCATGAAAATTTCATGGCAAGTAGACCACTAGGGGCACTATCTCTGGTGAAATTTTCGTGAAGTTCGGTGCACTGGTCTCCGAGATATAGGTCATCAAAGTTCAATTTTGACGGAAAAATGACGGAAACCCTGTTCTTCTCCGGCTGGTGGCAGGAAAACTATAACCCATACAGCCGATTCCCTTGAGTGTCTTGTAGGTCCCGAAGTGACGAACATTTTGAGACAAAGTTGAGCCCGATCGGACCAGCCGTTCACTTTTTATCGGCAAAAAAACCGAAGCCCATGGGCGAAAAAGAGCCCGAAAAAGGAGCCGAAGTGCCGCGCGGGGTGGCGCTCTAAAGCTCGGAGCACCATGGATCCGAGTTTTAGGGGGCATTCCGGCTCCTTTTTCGGGCTGTTTTTCGCCAATGGGCTTCGGTTTTTTGCCGATAAAAAGTGAACGGCTGGTCCGATCGGGCTCAACTCTATCTCAGAATGTTCGTCATTTTGAGACCTACAAGACACCTAGGGGAATCGGCTGTATGGGTTATAGTTTCCCTGCTATCAGCCGGAGAAGAGCCGGGTTCCCGTCATTTTTCCGTCGAAATCGAACTTTTATGACCTATATCTCGGAGACCAGTGCACCCAACTTCACGAAAATTTCACCAGAGATAGTTCCCCTAGTGGTCTACTTGCCATAAAATTTTCATGCAGCTAGCTCGTCGTAGAGCGGAGAAAAAAAATCCAATCAATAATAAACCACGAAAATCACGAAAATCGGAATTACTCGCTTATACGACCAGATAGAGCATTTCTGCGACCAGATTCGGAATCTACGACCTCGAAATACCCCGAAACTGATCTCACCTCCTCTGTGTCATTTTTGCTGTCGGGCAGTGTTATCACTTCTGCAATAGTGCATACCTCTATAAATCATGCGTCAAAGTTCTCGTCTGAACGTGGAGCATCCATTGTTACTCTCGTAAGTCATGTTGAACACTCGTTGTGCAGGTCGGTAGCCGGGGAATCGCATACGCCAGGGGTTCTCAAACTTTTCTGGTGGCGGAAACCCGCGGCACCTCTCGCTTGGAGTGGCGTAGGATGTGCAGGTGCGGCACCAAGAGTGCCGCGGCACCCCGCGGCATTTGGGTGCCGGCGGCACACAGTTTGAGAACCCCTGCCATACGCAATAGGGTTCAATGGGAAATTCCATGGTATTTCGAAGTTGGTTTACTTTTTTCCTACTGGCTATGGGGACGAGATATCCTAGGGTTTTCCTACACTCACCGACATATGAAAGACTACGAAGTTTTAGCTCGATCGGCGCGTATCAAGTCTTGGACATTCCTTGTAAGTTGAACTTCTTTTCATCGGAAAAGATGACCTAGGAAGAGAACATTGACTTAGAAGACTACCGGGACGCTCTGGCTCGATTCGTGCGCACCTCTCCAAAGCTGACGTACCGTTCTCCAGTCTCTATCCGTGTTTTCTCTCCCATATGTCACTCTGGCCTCGATGTGTTCTCTTTGAGGCGCGGAACAGTCTGCATCCTAGCTCTTTCTAGCACCGGGCAAGCCGAAATCGAGCGCCAAACGGTCCATCTTGACACCTTGAGATCCAGAACTCCCGCAAACTACTGGAATGAAACGCGCGCATGTCATTTCTCTGTTTTTCTCATGGGTGTCGTAATCATGTGCACCAGCCTCATTTTGAGAAGAGTCGGCTAAAATTCCGACATTTAGAATAAAGGCGCCGCCAATAGTAGTTTCTTGAGTTAGTTATCGTTCTCCATCTAGTCAGCCACCTCCGACTGCCCTATTGCCTCGATATTCTTCAATTTCGTGAAAATCGGGGGGGTGTCGTAATCAGCTGCACCTCACTTTACTTCGCTTTTTCAATGCGACGCTTGAAGAAACGAACATGGACAAGGGCGTACGTGAAGGCCAGGGGTGTTCAGGTGATCACGGTCTGCAAACTGGAAAGCGAATCGCAATGTTCATCTTCGTGGTGTCGTCCGATAGAGAAGTCTGACTTTGAGACGGCGACTGATCCGTGCATGATCGACATCCTCTTCAGAGTTTATGTTGAGTTTCCGAAAAGACACCGAATCGTCGAAATCTTCATGAATGTAAGATCCCTTGCTCAGGGAGGTGCAATTCGCCGGCTATACATATGCTTCTGCGAAGATCCACAGCCCAGAACTGATCTGCCTTGCGGAAACAAGGCCGAACGAGAACTTCGCTGATGCCGATACATCAAACACCGGCCAATGCTCGGTATTTAGAGTAGACACAAGGAAAAGAGGGGGCTCATAGAGTTGATTCCAGGGTCGCAGAAATGAATGCTTGAGTTTGCCTTCATCTGCTTCATCGGGAGCAGATTCTGTAGAAGGTGAAGTCTCATCAGACACTTTTGCTTTTTGAAAGAAAAAGCGTCTGGGTACCTCTAAAACCCGTTGGGTATTCGTCATCAAGAGCAGGGGTGACGATTGCAACGTTCGGAGACCACGTTCGGTCGCGTTCTCAAGCGAAACTTCAATGTGGCCGACTCTTCCCGTGCAACGATGCAGCCGATGTCTGATGAAGCTTGTTGACCAATTTCTCCGCCCTTCAAAAATGGGATTGCGAGTCGCCCGACGATGCCAGCTGTCAGCTCATTGTCAGCTAAAAACCTTCGCCGGCTGACGCGTAGAAGCTGGAAAGATTTTCCATCGCTTGACAGTTTATCGAAAATATGAACCCAAGCAAAGAGACAGCTCAGAAAGCACCCCTAAGTATCTGGCAAAACGCGCGCTGTCGAATTTCAAGTGACGTAGTTCGACTGATGTGTATCGCGAACCGGAGCGCTTGGGGTTATTGACGGCATGTCTCCGCAAATTCACGGTCCCCATTGTTCGTCCATGCAGAATCGTCGGAAAATGCCGTGATTTCGTCGCCCCTGAAAAACTCCCAGCCCTACCATCGCCTTCGCGGTAGACCCCCAAAGGCGGCCTTCCGTGAACACTACCACCCTATACTGGGATTCGCTGAATGACAAGGCTTGAAGATCAAAATTTCTCCATGCAGCGCTTTGAACTTCGTCGTGAGCTGCTCGGACCTGAAAAGTGCTACCCGAGATATTGTCATCGACGCTGCTCGAAAAAAATTCTCCCCCAGGAATCTCCGAGCATGGTAATTCAAATATTCGCGTTCCCAGGCGCTATGTAGTCCGGGGAGATCACAAAATGCAGTAAGTTCACGGCAACCGGTCACGTCCAGATCTCTCGGGATACAAATGTCCCGTACTCAACGCGTACCTCAAACTCCTACAGAGCCTGACTCGTTTCCATTCGCGCTCTCCGCCGGAAGGAATGTTTCGTCATCGTGTCGAGGAATATATCGCTTTTCAAGAAAGAAGAGGTTGGGACCAATGAAGTTTCATATAAAGATAAGACGTCGCCAGAGATTCCGTAGCAGAGCAATGTCTTTCCTCTTCTCGGAAGAGGGAAAACAGGATCCGCCCAACATGCTCGATATTGATCCCGTGCGCGAAGTCTTTTCTGATAATCCC